>OZ024721.1:3393868-4850235 GCA_964016875.1 Fallopia convolvulus
CAAAATTTCATTGATTGAGATAGAGTTTGATTTGGAAAAAAATTGGATTAAATTGATTGTTGTTGTTGATAGAGTTTGATTTGGAAACATATTACACTAAATTGATTGTTGTTGTTGAAATGTTGAGAAAAATTGATTGTTGATTGTTAGAGTTTGAATGAATTAGAACAAGTTGATTGTTGATTTATCAAGTTTGAATGAAATTGATTGTTGTTGTGCAAATGTTGGGAAAAATGAATTTGTATTGAATTGTTTGTTTTTTAGTTGTGTTATTATGGCCGGAGGATCACGCCGACGTGGATGAGGTCCTCGTCCGGACGAGCCGAACTCGTCCCGGATACCGAACGAGGACTCGTCCGAGGTGACCCACACGGACACACCACATTTGTCCAACGACGACGGGCCCCCCATCCTAGTACAGAGGAGGAGGGCACCCAAGAGGAGGAGTCCCGAGCCACTACGTCCGCGTCCTCGTCGGGATCAAGTCAAGGGCTCGATCCCAGTCGCGTTTGGGATCTTTATATTTCCGGTGGGTGGTACGTACAATTTCTTCTAAGACAAATTTTTTATTTAAAGTCTTTTCTTACTTTTAAATATGTTATGACATGTGTTTTGAAATCTCGCAACTTGCAGCCGTCGGGAGTGGTGTCGCGGTGGTCGACAAGCATCCTACAAAGTCAACCCGATGATAAGGCGTCGCAGTTCGACTTTGCCTCTGCCGCGTCGAAGCAACGTTGGTTTGATGCTTGGAAGGTAAATTTTATTTTTTTTGTATTTCGTTTTACAATTTCCGCATTAATTAATTACTATTTTTAATTAATTGTTTGTTGGATTTAATTAGACGCACTTTAGGTGGGATGACTCCCAGCCGGGTATGGACGCCGAGTCCGTCCGATTGCTGTGGGAGAAGAGAGCGAGGAAGAGATACGATGACTTGATCGGGAAGCACCGTCAGGAAGGGAAGAGGCCGACATTCATCGAATCCGCCACTTGGGAGAAGTGGAAGACGACGGATTGGGCCACAGAGGCGTTCAAAGCCAAGTGTGCCCGCCAGAAGGCAATCCGGAATGCCTATCCGGTGAACCACAGTAGTGGTTCGAGGTCCCACCTCGACACCATGCGTCGCTTGGTAAGTATTTTATCTTAATTTGATTAAACTTAAATTAAGTTAATTTTTTTAAATAGTTCGTAACACCCTTAATGAATTTCGTAGGAGCAACACCTGCGACGCCGCATCACGCCTCTCGAGCTTCTCATCGAGACGCACATGCAGGGCACTGATCGACATTTTATAGACGAGCGGTCGTCCTTAATCGCTGTAAGTTTTAATTATTTTTCCTCATTTTCCTCTATTTGAAAAGGAGTTGGTGTTGGGTTGTTGTTGTGTGTTTGTTGTTGTTGTTGTTTGATTTGATTGAGAAGTTATTGTTGTTGTTGTTGTTGTTGTTGTTGTTGACTTTTGTTGTTGTTTATTGTTGTTGTTGTTGTTTGTTGTTGTTGTTGATGTTGTTGTTGTTTGTTGTTGTTGTTGATGTTGATGTTGTTGTTGTTGATGTTGTTGTTATTTGTTTTTGTTGTTGATGTTGATGTTGTTGTTTGTTGTTGTTGTTGATGTTGTTGTTCTTTGTTGTTATTCTTGATTTGATTGAGAAGTTGTTATTGTTGTTGTTGAATTTTGTTCTTCATTTTTGATGTTGTTGTTGTTTGTTGCTGATTTGTTTTTGTTGTTGTAAATGTAATCGGTTTAGTTGTTGTTTGTTGTTGTTGATTGTTGTCGCTAAATGTTGTTGTTGTTGTTGATTTTTGATTTTGTTGTTGTTTGTTGTTGATTTGTTGTTGATGTTGTAAATGGTTTAGTTGTTGTTTTTGATTTGTTGTTGTTGTTGTTTTATTTTAATTATTTGCGTTATTAGGCTCGGACCCAAGAGATCCTCACCCAGAGGTTAGCGGAAACGGGCACCCCGCCGTCCTTTCAAGACCAGTGTGATGCCTTTCTTACGGCCGCTCGGGGGGTGGGCCCGGGAGGTGCCGTCTTCGGCCTTGGCAACGCCGCCCACGAGTTTTACGGCGAGCGATTGACGACGTCGCGTCGTCCAACTCCTCGGGTGGCGGAATTATCGTAGAAAAACGTCAGCCTTAGGCAAGATGTGGATGAGCTCAAGAGTAAGATGTTGAAGTTCGAGGAGTGGATGCGCTAGTCCCGAGGGGGTGAGGGTGGGTCCCGTCCGTCCGGTCCCGACGGCTCCGGCGAAGCCGTATAGATTAGCGTAGTTTTATTATGTTATTGTAAATTATTTGAATTTATGTAAATTAATGAATTTATGTATGTAAATTATTGAAATTTATTGAAATTAATGAATTTTTATTAATTAATGAATTATTAAATATTAATTATTTGTATTAATTCGTAATTATTTATAATAATTCCTATTTTTTTAAAGAAAAAATTTGCGACCAAATGGTCGCTAATTTACAAAATGATCGTGCCCCCTAGGCGCACGATCGTGCGCTTTGAGCTAGACAAAGGCTAGGGTCGTGCGTTTTTTTGGTGCTTTTAGCGACCACATGGTCGCCAATAGTCGCCAGTTTTTGGCCACAGTTAGCGACCATATGGTCGATAACTGCAGCGACCACGTGGTCGCTGTGGTCGTCAATTTGGTCACCACCAATGTGGCGACCACAGGCGTCCATGGTCGGTAAATAGCGACCATATGGTCGCTAACTTCAACGACCTTATGGTCGCTGTGGTCGCTAATTTTAGCGACCATATGGTCGCCAAATGGTTAGCGACCGACCTTTTAGCTACCATATTTAGCGGCCATATTTTGCATTTAACGACCAGAAATATGGTCGCTAAATTCGCTTTTTTTTGTAGTGAAAAGAAATCTGATGTCAAAGACACATTCATCAAATTTTCGGCTCTAGTACAAAATTTCTTTCAAAGAAAAATCAAAATATTCTATTCTGATAATGGAGGCGAATTTCTTGCCCTTCGTTCCTTTCTTGCTTCAAACGGCATCTCTCATCACACATCTCCCCTTCACACTCCCGAACACAATGGCATGTCGGAACGTCGCCACCGGCATGTCGTTGAAACTGGCCTCTCCCTTTTAAATTACTCACATATGCCTCTTGATCACTGGCCCTTTGCTCTCACCACAATTGCGTACCTCATCAACAGGCTCCCTACGCCTACTCTCCAAAACGAGTCACCTTTCTCTTGCCTTCTTCTAAAGCAACCAGATTATCACTGCCTTCACAGTTTCAGTTGCCTATGTTTCCCCTGGCTTCGCCCTTACAATTCTCATAAACTTGAGCCTAAATCTATTGCGTGTGTATTTGTTGGTTATTCCACAACTCAGCATGCTTACAAATGCCTTGATCCCAGAACTCACCGTCTTTATATCTCTCGACATGTGAAGTTTCTTGATTCAATTTTTCCTTATCAAAACCTACCTTCCTCATTACCTCTTCTCCTATTCAACATGAGTCCACTACTCTTGCTATTCCCTTCACTCATGCACCGTTGCCTTTGCCACAACACCATGCACCTCCTCATATATCTCCACCGCAATCACCCTCGTTTACGTCCAAATCTGTCCTCCCTCCAATATTTGAGCCTCCTTCTGCCTCTCCCTCATCCTCTCATTCCGAACCAAACATTGACGTGCTCTCACGCGCTGCCACCAGTCCTTCGGCCTCCTCTCCAAACCCTAATTCCCCACAAAACCCTAGTTTGATGCCAACTTCTACCTTGTCTCCGAACCCTACGCCTATACCCTCACCCCCTCCTTTACCTCAAAGGGGTGTTGTCACCCGGTCTATGAACAACATTACAAAACCAATTCAAAAGCTTAATCTTCACACTCACCTCTCCCCTCCCACCGAGCCCAAAACGATCACACAAGCCCTAAAAGACCCTGACTGGCGTGCTGCCATGCAAAATGAGTTTGATGCTCTTTGTTTGATCCAAACATGGGAACTTGTTCCGCCTACTTCTGCTGCTAATCTCTTTGGATGCAAATGGGTCTTTCGAATCAAGTACAATGTTGATGGTTCGATTGATAGGTACAAAGCCCGACTTGTTGCCAAAGGCTTTCATCAAAGACCCGGTTGTGATTACACTAAGACGTTCAGCCCTGTTATAAAGCCTGTCACTGTTCGTATTATACTTGCACTTGCAGTCTCTCAGGGTTGGGCTCTCAAACAGCTTGATGTGAATAATGCGTTTCTTCAAGGCACCTTACACGAAGACGTGTTCATGATTCAACCTCCGGGCTTTGTTGATAAATCCCGTCCTACTCATATTTGTAATCTCAAAAAGGCTCTGTATGGCTTAAAGCAAGCTCCTAGGGCGTGGTACATTGAGCTCAAGACATACTTGCTTCACCTCGGTTTTCGGGCGTCTACCTCAGATTCATCGCTCTTTATATTTCGAGGTGCTCGTCATACCCTCTATGTGCTTGTATACGTTGATGATATTATTGTCACGGGTAATGACTCTGCTATGGTTGATCGTCTGATTGCTCGCCTGGCCTCAAAATTCTCCCTTAAGGATCTTGGTCCCCTTTCATACTTTCTTGGAGTTGAGGTAATTCCGTCTTCTCAAGGCCTTTTTCTCTCTCAACGGAAGTATGTGCTTGATCTCTTACTTAAGGCTGGAATGGAGTCTACAAAATCCGTCTCTACACCGATGTGTGTTGTGACTACTCTTGGCCGCAATTTGGGCACTCCATTACCAACCCCTACAGAATATCGTGCCTTGGTTGGTAGTCTTCAATATCTCAGTCTTACTCGCCCCGATGTTGCTTTCTCAGTTAATAAATTGTCCCAGTTTATGCAATCTCCAACTTCTGAACACTGGCTGACGCTTAAGCGTCTTCTACGCTATTTGGCTGGCACGATTGATCTTGGCATTATCATCTCATCGAAGCCCAATCCAGTTCTCCATGGCTTTTCTGATGCTGATTGGGCTGGGGATAAATATGACTATATTTCCACAACTGGGTATCTTATTTATCTTGGCTTTACACCAATTTCTTGGAGTTCTCGTAAACAGAAAACCGTTGCTCGTTCTTCCACAGAAGTTGAGTATAAAGCTCTTGCTGATACATCTTCTGAGCTTGTTTGGGTTCTCTCGTTGTTTTCGGAACTTGGTATCCGCTCTCCTCAACAGCCTGTGTTGTATTGTGATAATATGAGTGCTATGATGCTCAGTTCTAATCCGGTGTTTCACTCACGCATGAAACATGTTGCTCTTGCTTTTCATTTTGTCCGTGAGTTAGTCCAAAATGGTCATCTTCGGGTCGCTCACATCTCCACTGGTGATCAACTTGCTGATGTCTTAACAAAGCCTCTTCCTCGGCCTCGTTTTCAACGTATTACATCCAAGCTAGGCCTATCTTCCCGACCGTCTAGCTTGCGGGGGGATATTAGGAAATAATATCTTGTTATATTTATTTTATCTTGTATGGCTTAGTTTATCTTATTCTATCCTTATTATGAGATTCTATGCTCTAGGTTAAACTTGGAGATCAAGTCACTCTTGTATAAATACTCTTGAGATTTTATGAATACAATTACACAAGTTCTATACAAAATCTTCTCTTTTCTATATTTAGTTGCTAAAATTCATATTCATAATTGATCTATGCATACGAAAAACTGATAAAATTTTACCTCAACTAACCAACATTTCTGACACAGTGGAGTGGATTAGATTTTGGTATCATTTAGAAATCTCATAGTTATGGATGATTTTTTCCATTTTTCTTATATGATGTTGTAAAATAATCCATTTATGTAATCCTTGTTCATGTAACTTAGCTAGATCAATGTATTAGGTAGAGCTAGATATAGAACCGGGTTCAACTTATTTTTAGGGTTTGGTTTGATAAGTGAACCGGGCTAGTAGCCACCCCGGGTTAAACCGGTTGGAGGTAACTAAACCCGATTCAACTTAGTTGGACCAGACTTATATCTCTTAGGTGAATCTTAAATTAGAAAAGAGCTTGACCCATTTGAAGGTCTCTGGCCCATGTCTGTGTCGAAGACGCTCCGCTTGTGAAACGCAGCGTCGAGAAGCTTCCCCAAGTGACCTAGATATTTAAAGGCTCGTGAGCTTTTTGGGAGCTCATTCTTCACGCAGCGCAAACCCTAGATCCAGAGTAAGAGAGAGAGAGAAGAGAGATAGGAAGAAGAAGAAGAAGGAGCTCGCCGCCGACATCTCATCTCCGGTGGTCCTTGGTGTCTAGAAGAGCTTGATCTAGACTCGCAGCCGTGGAAGGGGGGTCGAAACCCTTTCGTTTCTCAATCCTTGCCTTTGCTCTTCTTTTCTGTTCTTCGTTCTTCGTCTTCTCTTGTTTCTGGATCTAGCTTTGCTAGTTGTTGATCACTTTGTACTTGAACCTCTTTTGCTTTGATCTAGTGCATTTGATTGCGACCGGATCTCCCCTGTCGAGGTCCCCCGGATGTAGAGTTCTTGAACTCGAACCGGGTAAACAATTCATGTATCTTCTTGCTTTAGTTTTGCTTGAGTGGCTCTTGTGCGAAGTTGTTTGACTCAAATCTGTCGGATCTTCGATAGTTCTAGGTCGATCTCGTTTTACATATGATTTATGTGATATTATATATATGTGTGATCTTGACATTGTTTAATTAGCTCATGATCGAGCATATTATTTTGTACGTACATTTTATACTAGAAATATAGATATCATTTCAAATAAATAAGATATGAAAATATAATTGACTAATGTACTATACAATGAAAGTTACGTGTATAAAAAGATAGCATAGAGAGAGGGTATTATGTTGAAAGGCATACATACTGTTCATGGAGAATAATCCGGCAAGAATTTTGATCTACAAAGGTTGAAGTTGATGTTGAAGGAGGTAATAACTCGAAGAATTTCCATTCCTTTGCTTTGCGGATACTAAGATCGCGCATCAAATCATGAATCTGAATAGAAGAAATTACTCCCCTGTAATCTCTTTCATAAATTTCAACCATGCATCGATGTGCCAGCTCATCCAAGAAATCTCTAGCTAGTGTCTCAAGTGTAGTAGTAGTGGAATTTTGATCTACCTTTACAAACCCTTCCGCTATCCATAATTGGATTAACGTCTTCACATCAATTTTCCTATCTTCTTGGAAGATGCCCAAGTAAATAAAGCACGGCTTCAAGTAATAAGGCAAATCAAAATAACTTAGCTCCAAAATCTCTTTCACTACTCCATAGTCATCATCTGAACCCATGTGATTCGATATCCTTCGGACTACATCCGCCTTAATGCTTTCCCACTCTGGTACCGTGTCCCTTGAGCTCAAAAGTCCCCCGAGTGCAACTATGGCAAGTGGTAGCCCCCTACATTTATTCAACATCTCCTCTCCCAATTCCTTGAACTCACCCTCAAGATTCCATCCATCTCGCCTGTTCCTACGGATTGTCTTGGAAAACAGATCCAGACTCTCTTCGTGAGTAAGGGGACGTATTTTCTTGGCGGAGAAGTCATTTTGTGGAAAACTGAGGATTTCCTTATTTCGGGTAGTAACCAAGACTCTACTAGGTGCTTTCCCTCCATTATTGCCCGACCTTGACCTTAATGGAGGGAGCAACTCTTGTAGAGCTTTGACCTCCCAAACATCATCCAGAACAAAGAAACCAGAATGAATTGGAAAGAATTTCTTGAGGTTCAAAAGCGACCTTTCATCATCATCATTATCTAGACATGGCACATCAACTTGATGACATATTTGACGTAGGAGTTGGTTTGTATCCCATGTTTGAGAAACACAAACCCACGCCTTTTTATCAAAGTGCTCCGAGATTTGGTTGTGGTTGTATACCAGTCTTGTAGCGGTGGTTTTCCCCGAACCGCCCATGCCAAAAATGGCCAAATCAGTTGAACTTCCATGGTTGGCTTCCGTTGGAACTAATTCGGAAACATAAGCCTCTACATCTTCCTTGAGGCCGACGATGAACTCCTCTCTGAAATTGTCGGGTTGAGTTGGATACCTCCGCCTAGGGACGACATGGGGAGAGTCACCTACAAGTTGATAGCCCTTTAGGCATTGTATAGCATCGTTCAATTTCTCCTTGATTTCTCTGGCCCCCTTAAGCGCAGATCGTTTGCGTTTGAGAGAGCCAACTGAGAAGTGGGAGAAGAGAGTCAACCGTAGTAGACTATCTTCTTCTTCGACTTGCGAGTCAAGAAAGTCTTCAATCTCACTAAGTATGGCCATGACTTGTTGGACGGTAATACGCAGCTCATGATCGATATCTGCTCTGCGTTGGACTTCATCTACATTTTTCAAAAGATATTGAGCAATCTCCACCCTTTGCTGCAAGATTTTGATTTCCTCTAATCCATCTGTGCATAATAATTTGAACTGATCGGTGAAGAAATCAACCAATCGCTCTAAGACGAAAGTGAAAGGTTCAAGATTCATTGGCATGGGTAAATGATATGATCAGTTGTTGGCGAAGAGGAAAGGGGTAACAGCTTGTAGGAAAGTGTGAAAGGATTGGAGATGTCGCAAATGGCTAAGGCTACATATAAACAGAGAACGATATATTAAAGAGATTAAAAGCAATCACTCAGAAAGAGCTCGGCAACTTCCAAGAAAAATAACTCTCATTTGATAGCTTTTTAATTACTCTTTGTATGCTGCCAATTAACAAATGGCTAACGAGTTAGAGAACTCCAATCAAATTTCGACATGTTTTGCTTTAGAGAGTCAAGTTCGTCAATGAGGATAAAGTTTCAGGATAAGCAAATACGGAGGAAATTGTTTCCGAGTGACCACAAGCTAAATTTCAAACTTCTTTACGTGTGTGGACCATGGACCACAAGCTAGATTCCTTAATTCATAAATGCATCCACATGAAAAAATAAAAATAAAAAATAATTAAAATCTGTCAAATGACTTTGGTTCTAAAGATTCAAGTTGATTGGGCGATGGACTATAAGCCTATAACTATGGGCCCACTAGGACTATTATTTTCTGTTGACCAAATTTCATTGACTCACGCGTCCATAATAAACAAAAATAAGAAAATTCCATAAATTAGAAGTTCTAAATTTTGGCAATTCTTAATCATCTTTAAAGTGCTGGACAACAAATCAGGATCGTGTGTATGTAAGTTCAGTGGGTAAGTTCAAAAGGTATTTCTTTTTTTCTTTTTTGGTAACAGTTCAAAAGGTATTTTTACCAAAAAAATAAGTTCAAATGGTATCTATAAGCAAAAACAACCACAACAACAACAACGACAACAACGGCTGCGGCGACGGCGGCGACGACGACGACGACAACCACAATGACGACGGCGGCGGCGACTACGATGACGACAACCACAACCACAACAACGACGACAACAAGAACGACGACAACAACAACGACGACAACAACGACGACCACAACGACGAAAACAACGACGACAACAACCACGACAACCACAAAGACAAAAACAACAGCCACAACAACCACAACAACCACGACAACCACAACAACCACAACGACGACAACAACAACAACCACAACAACCACAACCACAACAACAACCACAACCACGACAACAACAACAACCACGACAACCACAACAACCACAACAACAACAACAACAACAACCACAACAACCACAACAACAACAACCACAACGACCACAACGACCACCACAACAACCACAACAACCACAACAACCACAACGACCACAACGACCACAACAACCACAGCGACGACAACAACCACAACAACAACAACCACAACGACGACAATAACAACAACAACCACAACGACGACAACAACAACAACAACAACAACCACAACAACAAAACCAACAACAAAAACAACAAAAACAACAACAACAACAACCACAACGACGATAACAACAACAACAACCACAACGACGATAACAACAACAACAACCACAACGACGACAACAACAACAACGAAGACGACAACAACAACCACAACGACGACAACAACAACCACAACGACGACAACAAGAACCACAACGACGACAACAACAACCACAACAACGACGACAATAACAACAACAACAACAACAGTAGCAACAACATCAGCAACAACAACAACAGCAGCAACAACAACAGCAGCAACAGCAATAGCAGCAACAACAACAGCAGCAGCAGCAACAACAATAGCAGCAGCAACAACAACAGCAGCAGCAACAACAACAACAACAGCAGTAGCAACAACAGCAGCAACAATAGCAACAACAGCAGCAACAACAGGAGCAACAGCAACAACAATAGCAACAACAACAACAACAACAACAGCAACAGCAACAACAACAACAACAGCAGTAGCAACAACAGCAGCAACAATAGCAACAACAGTAGCAACAACACCAGCAACCCCAACAACACCAACAACAACCACAACAACAACAACAACAACAGCAGCAGCAGCAACAACAACAACAACAACAACAACAACAACAACATCAACAACAACAACAACAACAGCAACAGCCGTAGCAACAACAACAACAACAACAACAATAGCATTAACAACAACATCAACAACAGCAGCACCACAGCAGCAACAACAACAACAGCAACAACAACGGCAACAATAGCAACAACAGCAACAACAGTAACAGCAGCAGCAACAACAACAACAACAACAACAACAACAACAACAAAATCAACAACAATTTATTCCACTTCAATCCAAAATTTAAATTTATTCAATGCCCAATTTATTCAATCAATCTAAATTTATTCCACTTCAATCCAAATTTCTCAATCAATCCAAATTTCACAAATTTTCCAACTCTAAACTACAAATCACCAATTTATTCAATGAAATAAAATCTCAATCCCTAAATTAAATCGAAATCAACCGAAAATGGGAGGAGGCGAGGTGGCGGCCTGCAAGACGGCGGCGGGCACCCCTACTGTGGTGGTGGACGGGGACGCCGTAGACGGTTGCAGTGAAGGACGGGCACGTCGAAGCCGGATCTGGCGACGCCGGAACCGGAGGTGGAGGGAGCTGCGCGGAGGAGGATGGAGGAAGGAGGCGGAAGAGGAAGGAGGCGGAGGAGGATGGCGCGAGGACGACGATGCGAGGACGATCCGGCCCTGGGGACGCCGGAGGCGGAGGAGGAAGGTGGCGGAGAAGGGAGGAGGATGAGGAGGAGGAGGAAGACGGCGCGAGGGCGGCACCAGGGCGAGGGCGGCGCGAGGGTTGCCGAGCGAGAGAGAGAATCGGGATTTTAGGAGCTTGAGAACCCTTCTTATTCCAGGATAGTGACCATATGGTCGCGACATTTAATAAAAGAAGGATGTGGGCCATGTTCGCAAATTAGCGACCAACTGGTCGCTAACCAAAAAATTTGGATTAAGCGCCAAAATATCAGATTTCCCCCAATTATTTAAGAAATCGCGCCCTAAATTTCGTTTTAGCGACCATATGGTCGACAAATACAGTATATGTAAACAAACACTCTCCATACGCCAAGTTGATATGCTATATGAAATTAACAATTATATAACACAATCTCTTATAATTATATAAACGAAAACGCCAAGTTGCTATGCTATATGAAAACGAACAAGTTCATTGCTTCTACACAACGAAGTTACAAACAACTTCATTACAACTTCTTGTAAAGCAAAAACATCAACAAACGCAACTTACTGAATTATAAAATGACAAACATCACTTATATTTAAGAAGTAACGGCCCCAATCTCAGCTCCTTCGAGCACGCGAAGCTGCACAATCGTTTCACTAGCCTCAATGCGGTCTGCGATGTCTTCGCCGTTCAACAAAAACGGCAAAATCCCGATGGTGCTCCCCCTCCAAATGACCTCCAACCAGCGATTGCAACTCTTAATGGGCAATTTGGTCTGGTGCTCCATTCCGTTTTGCTCTCCCTATCCCCACGCACATGCACGATTGAGAAATGGATGAGTTTTGGAGCAAAGGCGATCGTGCGCTTGGAACACGCTCTCCTTTGAATCATTCATTGGATGAGTTGGAGATGAAATCGAAGCTTTAGGTGAGGCTTTGATGTTGGAGTTGGAGATGAGGATGGAAGACTAATGCATGTTGGAATTGGAGATGAAGTCTCCTTTTATGGTTGGAAATGGATTACCTGTTCGAACATTGGTTGTTCCATGGTTTCTCTTAGTTTTGATGATAACAAGCCTAGTTGATATAACTTGCTTCTACATGTAAGTGTTTCAGGTAAACAGGTACATGGTCACGAGTGACGGAACATTGTGAGGAACGATGGAGGGAACGAGTGACAGATTTAGGAAGCGCGTCTCAAACGGAACGTGCTTTCTATAAATGGCAAGTTACCATATCTTCTGCGAGCAATCTTCTACGAAGATCTACAGCTATAGGCGGTTGCTTGAGGAGATAAAAGAGAAGATAAGATCAATCTTCACACGATCTTATCTTGGGAAATCCGAGATCATTCGGTTTTGGGAAGAATCGTATGGTTGAGGATCCGAAATCACAAACAATCTTTTTCCTTATTGTGTGGGATTTGTTAAGTGGAATATCAGCGTAATTAGGCAAGAATTACGTGTGAGAACAGACTTAACTTATCTTATAAATAGCTAGGTTTAGCTAGGGTAAAAGTGTGCTTTTTCGAGTGTTGAAGACGAAGAACTTGGAGAGTGAGCTTTTCAAGTGTATGAGTGTGTGGCTTTTTCGGTGAAGAATCCACAAGTAAGTCAATAGTTTACTTTGTCTTAGGTTTGCGCTTAGGGTTGTAGAAGTCTAGTTGGTTGAACTTTGGTCGGTGCCTTAGTTACCAGGGAACTTGACTTGCCTTGTAAACGTTGAAACTTAATAAAGGTATTCTATTGAAAATCCTCTGAGAAGGAGTCTCAGAGGTAGAGGTTTTTCTTTCTACGACTTGTTGGTCGGACAGAAAGTTTTCCTCTCTAAATTCTGTGTTCTTATTGTTTATTTCCGCTGCCCAGGGAACATCTCTAGTTCCCTGACTTGCTACTAACGCGTCACGATCCAACAATTGGTATCAAAGCAGGTTTGCTCTAGATTGTGTGTTAGTGCAGGAATACAGAATGACTTCAAACAACACTCACAACGTCGGGATTGGAAACAACAAGCCTCCACTTCTTGTTCCTGGAGAATACGACCACTGGAGAATCCTCTTTGCCACTTGGCTCAAGAGCAATGACTACCAAGCATGGATAGTCATTGAGGATGGAGACTACGTCATTCCTGAAGCCAAGAAGGACCAAAAATCCGAATGGGGACCAACTGTGTGGTCAGGAATGGAGAAGAACTACAAGGCACAAATGCTGCTTAACAATGCCTTGGGTGCTGAAGATCTGCTAAGGGTAGTGAACTGCAAAACCGCAAAAGATGCATGGGCGGCCCTTGAGCAAATGCATATCGGCAGTACAGATCTGAAGGAAAGCCATCAAAAGGAGGCTAAAAGGGAATTCTATAACTTCAAGATGGAGGATGGAGAAACCATTGCAACATACCAATCTCGGTTTGAGGCCTTGGTGAATCGCATCAACCATCTGGGTATCGAGAAATCAATCACACATTCAGAGAAGGTTTCTGCGATTGTTGATGGTCTCGGTTCTAAGTATGTTGTTACCAGAGGCTTGCTGAGAGAAAATCCAATCACGAAGACTTGCACTCTTCATGAAATCTTTGGAAAGCTAACAGACTATGAGCGATATGAAAAGGTCAAAAGTAGCATCCCAAGTTCTGACAAGGGAATTGCTCTCAAAGTGGAAAAAGCCATTGAGAACATCACCGCAGGAAGAGGGGTGTATACTACAGAGGAGGACTCTGATGTGGCGCTCATAACAAAGACTATGAGGGATTTTTACAAGAAAGGCAAAAGGCAAGGAGCATGGAAGGAACAAGAGAAGATCAACTCAGAGAAGAAGGACATCAAGGAAGTTACCTGCTACAACTGTCAAGAGAAGGGTCACTATGCAAAGAGTTGTCCCAAAGGTAACGAATCTGGGAACGACAAGAAGAAGGCCGACATCGCTGCATGGGATCTTGACTCAGATGATGAATCTAAACCAAAAGTCTGTGCCATGACTCTGAAAACCGAAGATGCTGATCCAGAGGTAACTCCTGAACAATTCCTTGATAGTTTAAAAAATGCTAAACAATCTGATCTTCTTGTCCTTGTTAAAAAGCTTTTTGAAGATAACTTAAAGATGCAAGATGAAATAGAAGCTTCTGATGAGAAATGTCATAATCTTGAAGAAAAATTATCAGAAACTACTGTCACTAGTATAGTTCCTTGTTCAGAGTGTGAAACCTTAAAGAAAGATGTTAACACTCTAACTGAAACCAATAATGAACTTAGATCGGATTTACTAGTTCACCAACTCAAAGTGGAAGATGTGGAACGTGAGCTAAGTAAACGAACTCAAATTGAGTTTAATCCGGCTAGATGTGGTATTGGTTATGGTGAAAACAAATCTGAATATCATCCTGATGACCTTACCTTTGAAGAGAGAATGGAAAGAAAAGCTAGGGAACTTCAATCCGCTAGAGATAAGGTTATTCATCTAGAGAGTAGAGTCAAGATTCTTGAAAGTAATCTAAGTGAAAACTCTGAATGGTATTCTGGTAAAATGGCTCATAAAATATACTTAAAACAGTCTCAAGGGAACCAGCACAGAGTTCCTTCCAAGGAACGTGCGAAGGAACGTACCCTCCAAAAACCACATCCTAAGCGCTATCTTGGCGAATATTATAGGGTGTGCTATCACTGTGGTGGGGGAGGTCATGTTCAAAAAGATTGTAAAGTTAGGTTAGAAGAATCTAACAATAGAAGTCAAAACCAGAACACAGGGAACAACAAGAAACAGTGCTCTGGTAAGAAAAATGAAGGGTATGACAAATCTCATCAGAATAAAAAGAAACCAGCTCCACAACCTCAAAAGAAGCAAGATTCTAAAACTGACAAAGGGAAAAACCATGTTGATCCCTCAAATATTGCTTCTAGTTCCAAAAGTCCACAGAAAGCTACTTTAGTTCAATCACAAATATATCATTCTGTGAGCTATGCTAACCGACCCGGGAAGGCTAAGCAGGCCTGGGTCGTTAAAACATGATTTCTTTCTTGCAGGTTGAAGTGAGGGGGAACATCCGCTGGATCCTTGACAGCGGGTGTTCATGTCACATGACAGGGAACGAGAGTATTCTGTCCTCACTTCAGGTCAATGCTGGAGGAAACATTTCCTTTGGCAATAACAATCAAGGAGAAATCATTGGAACAGGTGAAGTCAAGCTAAATGATAAAACAAGCGTGAAAGACGTAAGCTTGGTAAAAGGTCTTGGTTACAATCTGTTGAGTATTGCTCAGCTTTGTGACCAAGGGAACAATGAGGTATCCTTTACCTCAGATGGCTGTATGATCAAAAACATGAAATCAGATCTTGTGGTCCTGAAAGGAAAGAGGAGCAACAATGTGTACTTTGTTGACTCAAGTTTCCAACCACAAGAAGAGCTTTGCTTTGTTACAGTAGCCGACAAGACTGATCTCTGGCATAGGAGGTTTGGTCATGCAAATCATCGAGGAATTCACAAACTTTACTCACAAAATCTGGTGATAGGACTTCCCAAAGTTCTTACAGAAAAGGAAAGCTTGTGTGAAGGGAAAACAAAGCAAATCATCTTTTCAGCCAAAGTTGTCAGTTAGCACCTCTCATCCTCTTGAGATGATACACATGGATTTGTGTGGTCCAATGTGGGTGAGAAGTCATGGAGGTAGCAGGTACATTTTTGTTATTGTTGATGATTTTACTAGATATACATGGACTCTCTTTCTAGGTTCCAAAGATGAGACGTTCATGGCATTCAAAAGCTGGATCAAGAAGGTAGAAGCATCAACAGGACATAAATTGAAGTCTATCAGGTCTGACAACGGAACAGAGTTCAAGAACTCCATGTTTCATAACTTCTGTGTTGAACATGGAGTGTCTCAGAACTTGTCCGCGCCGAGGACTCCTCAACAAAACGGCGTGGCAGAGAGAAAGAATGGAACACTTCTAAACATGGCTTGTACTATGATGTTGGCAAGTAACTTGCCTCGGTCCTTTTGGGCTGAGGCAGTCGGTACCGCTTGCTACATCATTAATCGAGTCACCATACGTTCCAATTTTTCTAAAACTCCATATGAACTAATCAAGGGCAGAAAGCCAAATATTTCCCACTTGAAAGTCTTTGGATGCAGGTGCTTTATTCACAACAACGGAAAATACGAGCTTGGCAAGTTTGATCCAAGGAGTGACGAAGGCATCTTTCTAGGGTAGGCATCCAACAGCAAGGCTTACAAGGTGTTCAATAAGAGGACTAAGAAGTTTGAAGAAAGCATTCATGTTGTCTTTGACGAGTCCAAAAATGAAGGGAACCTATCTAGTAACGAGGATGTACTGAGGGTTCTAAATTCAGATTCAGATGATGAAGTCGATCCAAATTCAAGTGCACAAGATCCAGATGACGAAGTTATACCTTCAAGTCCTGACTTGGATGGAGATGACTCAGGAAATACTCTAGTTCCTGAAGATGATGCTTCACAAAATGAAGAAATTGAGGAAGATCATGGGGAAGGAACATCACATGGAACGACAAGCCAACAGGAACAAGAGGAGTCAAGAACAGATCCCACTCAGATTGAAGTCAGAAATTATCATCAAAAGAGGGATCATCCTGTTGACAACATTATCATTCCATATGATAAAGGTGTGCTTACTCGTTCCTCTATTAAGAATTTTTGTGCTTTCAATGCGTTTATCTCTCTTGCAGAGCCAAAGAATGTGAAGGAAGCATTAAAAGATCCTGACTGGATAGTTGCTATGCAAGAGGAACTACACCAGTTTGAGAGGAACAAAGTATGGAGATTAGTTCCCAAGCCAAAACACAAAATGGCTATAGGAACAAAGTGGGTATTCAGGAACAAACTTGATGACACTGGAGCGGACACAAGGAACAAGGCGAGGCTTGTAGCAAAAGGGTACAATCAACAAGAAGGGATTGACTACGATGAAACGTACGCTCCTGTTGCAAGAATAGAAGCCATCCGTCTTCTAATCGCCTATGCTGCTCACAAGGGTTTTAAATTGTATCAAATGGATGTGAAGACAGCATTCCTGAATGGTTACCTACAAGAGGAGGTTTATGTGTTGCAACCTCCAGGTTTTGAAGATGTTGATCACCCTGACCATGTCTACATACTGGATAAGGCTCTCTATGGTCTTAAACAGGCTCCTCGTGCTTGGTATGACAGATTCGCTCAGTTTCTGTTAACCAATGGATACAGACGTGGCGTGATTGACAAAACATTGTTCCTAAGAGAACAGGACGGTGAGGTTTTAGTAGTTCAAGTCTATGTAGATGATATTATTTTCGGTTCTACTAACCCCAAACTTGTAGAAAGCTTCAAGAATCTCATGAGTAGTGAGTTTGAGATGAGCATGATCGGTGAACTCACTTTCTTTCATGGTCTACAAGTGGTACAAAGTGATGAGGGAACAAAGGTACATCAACATAAATACATCAAGTAATTATTGAAGAAGTATGGTATGGATTCTACGAAAAGTTTTGATACCCCTATTTCTCCTAATACTCGTCTTGATGCTGATCTCAATGGTGTTGATGTTGATCAAACGATGTACCGTGGAATGATTGGTTCCCTATTGTACCTAACGGCCAGTCGACCAGATATTATGTTCAGTGTGTGTCTTTGTGCAAGATTTCAGGCTAATCCTAAAGAAACACATCTGAAAGAAGTGAAGAGAATCTTGCGCTATTTGAAAGGGAACGATGGGTTATGTCTATGGTATCCAAGACACAACTCGTTCCATCTTGTCGGATTCTCGGATGCAGATTTTGCAGGTCACTTGGTAGATAGGAAGAGCACATCAAGCATGACCCAATTCCTTGGTCCCTGTTTGTTGTCTTGGGGATCGAAGAAGCAAAATTCAGTTGCTCTTTCAACGGCTGAAGCGGAGTATGTCGCAGCAGCTGCCTGTTGTTCCCAGGTATTGTGGTTAAAACAATAACTGGTAGATTTTGGTATGTTTCTTGGAACCATTCCTATCTTATGTGATAATACAAGTGCAATCAATATCTCCAAAAATCTTGTGCATCATTCTAGAACCAAACATATAGATATTCGACATCATTTCTTAAGAGATAATGTTGAAAAAGGTTTCATCAAGATGGATCATTGTAGGACTGAAAACCAAGTGGCAGATATTTTTACCAAGGCTTTAGACAGAAAACCCTATGAACATCTGAGGGTGTTGCTAGGAATGATTTCTTTGGAGTAAACAAGTCTCAGTCCTCTATTCCCTCAGTGACTGACTAAAGAGGTAGCTTCTCAGGTAACTACATATCATTTGACAAGTTTTCTAATGGCTTATATCCTTCCTCTATGCATAGATGTTGTATATATTAGAAATTGTTAAATGTTACATGCTAAAAGGAACTAAAACTAAATTGCTTACATCCAAGATTTTCTTTTGGCCCAAAATAACCAACTTGATCTATCCTATCCCTCACTTCAAGCCGAAATGATGGTTGGTTATAAGCTGTCCCCTAGCCTGATCCAAGCAAACATTCTCTATGAACCCTCTTGATTACCTTTAAACGGGGAATAATTGTTTGGATGTCAAAAATATCCCAAGCCCATTAAAAGTTTGAATGGAACGTCTCTGGTCCCTCTTTTGTTCAAACATGGCCTATTATCCACTCATGGTAACGAGGTATGGAACTAGTGGTTGAGAACAGTGTCACATTAAAGGAATGTCTTTGATTCAAATTGAAGACTTTTCTGCAAGAAAACAGACGTCAATCATCACAGGGATCGCAGTTACGTTATAGCCGTTGTGACTACCAGTTTGAATTTTTCAGCCGTTGCACAGTAATTCTGCAGGGAACGATAGGAAGTCTGCGTAGTCAAGACATAATGGCGGTGAAAATTCATCATTATGGCAACTCTTAGCCGTTAAGATTGGATAGAAGATCTTTGGGAAAGATTATGATCTTTATCAACAAGGAAAGAGGTGTGCTTTATAATCTCTTATCTCGGTCATTTTCTTTTACCGCATCTCTGTTTTTACCTCTCAAACCCTAAATCTTCCTCAAAGCTTCAATCTTCTCTCGTTTCTGCAACAATGGCTTCCTCCTCCAACACCCCCATCCTCAACTTTGGCGATCTCGATGCTTCTGAGATCGCCGTCCTTCAAGCCCAACTCGAATCCCTCAAAAAGGCCAAGATCTCTTCTCCTACCCCAATTTCCAAACTCGAAACAAAATTTGATGCTGTCTTCGACACTGGTATGGACACCGCTGACAAGGTCTCATCGGAGAAGGAGACTGAGGGTGAAAAATCTGAGAAGAATCAATCCACGATTCCCTTAGAAAATCCCTCCGACAAGCCTGCTGAAACAGGGGAGTTACAGGAGAGCAAGGAGGCAACGGAGAAGGAAGAGGTAAACTCTCCTCCGAAGGGAACCTCGGATGATCAAGCAAAGACGGAATCTTTGCCGGTGAACAAGAGACCAGGATGGGTCAAGCCAACGAGTCGTGGCAAGCGAAAGGCGAGAAAGAGTGTTCCTCTCTTGCCTACTCAGATTCTTCACATATCTGATTCTGAACGAACTCCATCCCCTGCTTCCAAAAAGCCGAAGGTTACACCCTCTAGAACAAAGTACAGTCTTCGTTCCATGGTCCCAAAGAAAGAGGTGTCCCAAAAATCCTCTGAGGAAGAAGATCCCGAGGAAGATGAAGAGGAAGTTGGCTCGGAGTCTGAAGAGGGCATGGAAGAAGAAAAGAAGGAGACTGGTGGAGAAGGAGACGAAGAAGAGGAGGAGTTAGAGGAAGAGGTTGCAAAGGACCTCAAGGTTGCCAAGGCTAAAGGGAAACTTCCAATGGAGCCTGAAGTCCGTTCCAAGAAGGGTTCAAAGAAAGTCGTCGCTCCTCTGGTGATCGACGAAGAATTCCTGAAAAGTCATGACTTGGAGGAGTTTTGGGAACTTCTCAAGTTTCAGGGATGGGAGAAAATCTGTGACTCTGGAGTCAAGGTAGATGTGTCTCTTTTTTCCCAATTCTTTGGTTCCTATCAACTAGCTGATCTCTCTACTAGTCCAATGGGTTTTGCTACTGTCTGTGGGATGGAAATTTCTTTTTCTTTGGGATCTGTTGCTACAATTCTGAAGGTGCCTGCTGAGGGTTACGGGGATGTCCACACTTCGAGTAACTGGCCAAGGAACAAGACCCAACTGATCAAGCGTGTTATGGGCAAGACTGCTGAAGCTGGTCCTTACTCTACAAATGCTTTGAGCTACACTACAAGGATTGCGCATCAGTTTCTGATCAAGGTTGTTGTTCCTAGGCTGGAGAAAAGGACTACGCTCACTATCAATGGTATGATTCTGCTGGACAAGTTTCTAAGGAGGGAACGTATTAGTCTTCCTTAGATAATGATGAGGCAAATGGCTAAGTGTACTGGGAAAAATCATAGCTTGCCCTATCCTCGATTTGTGAAGGCTATACTGAAGGAGAGAAAGGCTTACAAGCCTTCAAGAGAGGAGTTCTTTGGATTACCTCTAGAGATGCGCAATATCTCGAGGATGAACTTTCAGGGTGATTCGAAGGGAACAGCTGCAGAGAAGACTGCCCAGATGGATGTTGGGAGCTCTTCGATGGGTGAAAGCGTTACTTCCAAGATGTTGTTTGAGCTTCAACAGATTTTCTCTCAGCTGAGTACCATCATTGGTTACCTGGCTAAGAGAGACGCCGACACTGTTGCTGCTGATTCCACCTCCTCCAAACCATGATGTGGACCCTTTCTAGTTCCCTAGCCTATCTATCCCTAGTTCAAAATGTTTCTTTCGTTTCTTGGTTGTTAAGACTTTTATGTTTTTATTGTGTTCTCTGGCTGTGACCCCTACAACAATTATCTATAATACTGACTATCTTTTGCTTATGAATGGTTTAAGTTTCAATTGGATTTGTTCATTTGCCCTATGTTTTTGCTTGATGATTGTTGATCTTTTGATGATGTCAAAAGGGGGAGTTAGGAAAAATGCAGTGATGCGTTCTATCCAGGAAATACAGAAGGAACTTTGGCTAAGGGAGAATATGTTGTTAACTCTGAAGAGTAGGAACGACAGTGCATCTGTTAAGGGGGACCCACAAGAATTTTTTTTCTAATCTATGTTTTACTGGTTTCTAGACATGCATTTTTGTATAGGTTTGTCATCATCAAAAAGGGGGAAATTGTTGGAACATTGGTTGTTCCATGGTTTCTCTTAGTTTTGATGATAAAAAACCTAGTTGATATAACTTGCTTCTACATGTAAGTGTTTCAGGTAAACAGGTACATGGTCACGAGTGACGGAACATTGTGAGGAACGATGGAGGGAACGAGTGACAGATTTAGGAAGCGCGTCTCAAACGGAACGTGGCTTTCTATAAATGGCAAGTTACCATATCTTCTGCAAGCAATCTTCTACGAAGATCTACAACTGTAGGCGGTTGCTTGAGGAGATAAAAGAGAAGATAAGATCAATCTTCACACGATCTTATCTTGGGAAATCCGAGATCATTCGGTTTTGGGAAGAATCGTATGGTTGAGGATCCGAAATCACAAACAATCTTTTTCCTTATTGTGTGGGATTTGTTTAGTGGAATATCAGCGTAATTAGGCAAGAATTACGTGTGAGATCAGACTTAACTTATCTTATAAATAGCTAGGTTTAGCTAGGGTAAAAGTGTGGTTTTTCGAGTGTTGAAGACGAAGAACTTGGAGAGTGAGCTTTTCAAGTGTATGAGTGTGTGGCTTTTTCGGTGAAGAATCCACAAGTAAGTCAGTAGTTTACTTTGTCTTAGGTTTGCGCTTAGGGTTGTAGAAGTCTAGTTGGTTGAACTTTGGTCGGTGCCTTAGTTACCAGGGAACTTGACTTGCCTTGTAAACGTTGAAACTTAATAAAGGTATTCTATTGAACATCCTCTGAGAAGGAGTCTCAGAGGTAGAGGTTTTTCTTTCTACGACTTGTTGGTCGGACAGAAAGTTTTCCTCTCTAAATTCTGTGTTCTTATTGTTTATTTCCGCTGCCCAGGGAACATCTCTAGTTCCCTGACTTGTTACTAACGCGTCACGATCCAACATTACCAGTTGTGATGTGCATGCATGCCTCTTGTCATCAATCTAGATAGTAAATGATAATATTATCATCTGAATAGTATTATCAACATAGTAATAGAAAATAGTGAATCCGAATAGTATTATCGTAATAGTATTATTAGCAGAGTAATAGAAAATAATAAATCGGAATAGTAAATGATAATAATGTTATCAAAAAAGTCAATGACAATACAATAATAGTATCCTGATTACATATTGTTGGGATGGTGTTAGTAACTCTGGTTCCAAACATCGGAACAACGATATCACTCTCCAGTTTTGATAATGACAAACACCATATGGAAACTAACGTGTTTTATCCAAGTATTTCTAAGGAACACAGGTCTAGTGAAGAATCCTCATGAAAGCCCAAGGAACACAGGCATACATGACGAAGAGTTCCTTTCAAAGGAACTCTGAAGAACACAGTTCCCATCACATGGGAACTCACATGTGCAAACAAAGACCAGCCAGCGAGATTCACGGGATCCTATCTCAAGACAAAATAAACGCTCAGTTTGAGGATTAGACTGAAGCGATTGATCCAACGGCCCGATTGCTTCTCAAAGTTGACTCCATACAAATTATCACATGTGAAGGACAAAGACTTGGCACACAAGACAAAAGGGCATTTCAAACACAAATGAAAGTCAAGATTGCAGCCCAAGTATTGACAAGTATAAAGCCAGGTGAATAGTGCTCAGACAAAGCACTTCTCCCAGAATTCACTCATACCCACAAAGAATGAAAGAAAGAAGATTCATTAGTGTTGCTAGGAGCAAGAGAACTGTGATAGTCAAGTTCCCGGGGGCGAGTGTCTGATCTCGACGACGGAGAAGTCAAGTTCCCAGGAGCAAGAGAACTGTGATAGTCAAGGTGTAAGGTTTAATCTACTTGTCTTAGTCGAGTTGCTCGCTTAGGAACCAGGTTGAGAAGATTCATTAGTGTTGCTAGAGTTAGGTAGAACTCTTAGGAACAGAGAAGTTTGAATCTGGCCTTGTGTAACTAAGGATCAATCAATAATACAAGTAAGTCATTCAAAATCCTCCAAGCGGAGGTAGATGTTTACCCACACAACTAGTTGGTTGTCGTGGGGTTCCTCTATAAGGGAATTGTGTTCATTGCATTTTGTTTACTTGCTTATTTAGTTTACTTCCGCTGCCTTGGGAACAGCCTAACCGCTAGTTCCCAAGCTCTTGCTAACACCTAACGATCCAACAATTGGTATCAGAGCAAATTGTCTGTGTTAGCATCGCAGGTAACAGGATGGCCGAAGAACTCACTCAGGTTGGACATGGGAACAACAAGCCGCCAAGGCTCATCACCGGAAGGTTCGAGAACTGGCAACGCAACATGAAGGACTAGATGCGAAGCCATGACTTTCAAGCCTGGTGCGTCATCGAACTAGGGAACTTCGAGGTAGACCCAACCATTAGGAACGACTTCACCAAATGGGGGCCAAACGAGTGGAAGTGCATGGAAGCAAACTTCAAGGCCAAACAGTATCTTAAGAATGCTATGTCTGTGCAAGACTGTGACAAAGTAGCAAACATCGAAACGGCAAAAGAAATGTGGGAAGCCATTCAACAAATGCACATTGGGAACTCTGACCTCAGAGAGGACCTCCAGATGAACGCTAGAAGGGAATTCTTCAATTTCCGAATGGAAATGGGAGAATCAGTCAATAGTTACCAATCACGCTTCGAAGGTTTATGTACCAAGCTGGCTGGACTAGGGATAACAAAGGAAGAAATCATTGACAAGATGAAGGTCCAGCAGCTCTTCAATGGTCTAACCGGTGAATGGGCAAATGAAAGGACCATGTTCAAAGAGAACCACGAAAACAGGAACCTCATGCTTCACCAGGTCTTTGGGAAGCTGGTGGGACATGAGAAAAGGAAACAAGACGATAAGGAGCAAGAGAAGGCACACAAGGGAATCGCCTTAAAGTTGGAAAAGATGCTAAAGTCAGTCCAAGAACAACATGAAAAGTCTGAGGAAGAAGAAGATGAGGAACTAGTCCTAGTTACAAAGGCCATTCGATCCTTCTACAAAGGAAAGTTCAAAAAGGGGTATGGGAACTCAAAAAAGGGGCAAAGTTCACAAAGAAAGCCTGTTGAAAAGGACCTCTCAGACGTCACATGCTATAAGTGCTACAAAAAGGGGCATTTCGCAAAGGAATGCCCATAGGGAACTGACGACCAAAGGCAAGGGAAGAAGGCCTACATTACCACCTAGAGCGATGATGAGGACGAAGATCCCGAGTCATGGGCACACCCTGACACATGCGCAATGGCCATAGGAGAAATCACTAGGGAACAACCCAGTGAGGTAACTACTGAAGTTGTTCTTGCTTCTTTAACCAATTATGAGAAACCTGAACTGTTAAAGATACTCTCTAGTCTAGTTAAGGACAACATAAAATTGCAAAAGAAACTAGATGAGTTGGAACACAAACATGCCGAGTTAGTTGGTCTTGAACCCTGTTCCAATTGTGTGACTCTGATTGATAAGCTTCAAACTTATATTTCCCACATAGTATCCCTTGAAGATGAGCTTAAAACCATAGAAAATGACAAGAATGATGTACTCCGAAAGCTGAGTAAGGGACGTGGGAGTCCTAATGCCTCAAGCTCCCAAACAAAATTTATCCCAGCCAAACATGGGATTGGGTACAAGTCTGAGTGCCCAAAGAATGGGAAGTCTCCTCTAAGTGAGCAGGAGATATATGAGTGTAGAGCCCTAGAACTTCAAAGTGAAAAACAAAAGAATGCCCATCTAGAACAAAAGATACGTGTCCTGGAAAGTGGGATAAATGGAGAGAGGGACTATTACACAGGGAACACTGGGCATAAACTCTATGTTCAGATAGCCAAGGGAAAAGGGTCCAAGGTCTACAATAAGGAAACCATGGATAGGAACAGGACACGAAAACCCCCTAAGT
This sequence comes from Fallopia convolvulus, assembly GCA_964016875.1. Taxonomy (NCBI): domain Eukaryota; kingdom Viridiplantae; phylum Streptophyta; class Magnoliopsida; order Caryophyllales; family Polygonaceae; genus Fallopia; species Fallopia convolvulus. The sequence continues at coordinate 3,418,996 of OZ024721.1, forward strand.
ACTACCTAGGAGAATACTACAAGACCTGCTGGACTTGTGGTGCTCATGGGCACTACAAGGAAGGTTGTCCCAAAGCGAGAGCTCAATCTTAGAAAAATCACGATTATTGGAACAGGCGGAACCAAAAGGCCAACAAATCTGCTAGAGGTCCCACTCATGGGAACCATCATAGGAACTCTGCCCATAACTCAAAGAATCCTCGTGATATTAACATTGCTGAGTATGTCTTATTTGAAAGTATCTTTCCTTGTAAAGGACTAGGCAAGAGTCATCTTGCCTGGGTCATCAAAAACTAACTTTCCTTGTAGGTGGCAGTGAGGGGGAACAACACATGGGTCATTGATAGCGGTTGTTCAAATCATATGACTGGGAACAAAGACAATCTCACCTCACTCCACACAAAAGCCGAAGGAGGTCACGTGTCCTTTGGCAAAAAAAATAAAGGAGAAATCATAGGAACAGGGGAAGTACTACTCAACAAGTCAATTAAGATCAGCAACGTCAATTTGGTGAAGGATCTGGGATACATTCTCTTGAGTGTATCTCAGATATGTGATCAAGGGAACAACATTGTCACATTCGACTCGGAAGAGTGCTTGGTCATCAACAAGAAAACCAACAAAATCACCCTAAGAGGAAGCAGGTCCAACAACGTCTATGTGGTGGGCATAGAGTTTGAACCACCAAGGAAGCTATGTCCCGCAAGTTCCCATGACGATACGGAACTCTGGCATAGAAGGCTAGGCCACACAGGCATAAATCAAATCATGAAGCTTTACCTACAAGAAATGGTCATTGGCCTACCCCGAATCAACCTTGATGGAGCTAAGATGTGTGATGCATGTGTTCGTGGCAAGCAAACAAGGAGTTTCTTTAAGCCAAAGAAAGTGGTAAGCACAACAAGGCCCTTGGAGTTAATTCACATGGATCTCTGTGGTACCATGCAAACAACCCGCTACGGTGGTAAAAGGTGCATGTATGTTTTGATTGATGATTTTTCAAGATTTACATGGATTATTTTCTTGAGATCCAAATCAGATGCATTCAAGGAATTCGAGCCCTTCATCAAAAGAATGGAAGTTAGCATGGGATTGGGGCTCAAGTCCCACAGATCTGATCATGGAACTGAGTTCAAAAACTCAGAGTTCCTAAGGTACTGTCACAACAATGGTGTATCACACAATATCTCGGCCCCTCGCACTCCTCAGCAAAATGGCGTGGTGGAAAGGAAAAACAGAACCTTAGAAGACATGGCACGAACCATGATGCTTGAAAGTGGAGTTCCTGAAAGCTTCTGGGCTGAAGCTATCTCCACGGCTGCATACATTCTAAACCGAGCCATGATACGTCCAATGATCAAGAAAACCTCGTATGAATTGATCAAGGGAATGAAGCCCAACATCTCTCATCTCAGAACATTTGGGTGCAAATGCTTTGTCCACAACAATGGGAAAGACAATCTTGGAATGTTTGATCCTAGGAGTGACGAAGGGATCTTTCTAGGATACTCCTCCCAAAAGGCATACAGAGTGTACAACAAAAGAACTAAGAAGATAGAAGAAAGCATTCATGTCATCTTCGACGAACAGTATGTAAAGATGGGAACAGAATCCCAAGTAAAGGGAACTCTGTTCAAACTGATCAGACAAGAAGAGGAAGACGACGATGACGACCCGAGAAAACAAGATGAGGACTATCCAAGTGGGAACAACTTCCCACAACAAGGGAACAACGAAGGAGATCAAAATTCGACTGATCAAGACTCCTTCGAGGTCCCTTCTTCAACAGAAGAGCCTGTAGACGCCTCCAATTCTCTAGCTCCTCAAGATGAGATCATACCAGAGTCAAGTGTTCAGGGGGAACAACGAGGAAACAATGAGGAGAATCATGAAGAGACACATAGTGATGAAGATGAGAACAACAGTTCCCATGAAGAAGGGAAACCAAAGCTGCAAATGAAGAGAGAAGGGAACATACTGACGTCCCACATATTCAAACTAGGAACTACCACCAAAGGAGGGACTACCCCCTCGAAAATATCATCACTCCCTATGATAAAGGCGCCTAGACTCGCTCCTCCCTCAACAGCTTCTGCACCTTCAATGCATTTGTCTCATTGGTGGAACCTAAGACCATTAAGGAAGCCCTAAAGGACCCAGACTGGATCCAAGCCATGCAAGAAGAGCTCCATCAATTCGAGAGGAACAATGTGTGGAAGCTGGTCCTCAGGCCCAAAAACAAGAACATCATAGGAACTCGATGGGTCTTCAGGAACAAGCTTGACGACTTTGGAGCCGTAGCTAGGAACAAAGCCCGTCTAGTTGCTCAAGGGTACAGACAAGAGGAGGGGATCGACTATGATGAGACCTTCGCACCAGTCGCAAGAATTGAAGCAATTCGTTTCCTCATAGCCTATGCCACCCACAAGGGCTTCAAGCTGTATCAAATGGATGTCAAGACGGCCTTCCTGAATGGGCACCTCAAAGAAGAAGTCTATGTGGCACAACCACCATGATTTGAAGATGAACATTTCCCACATCATGTATGCTTCTTGAAGAGGGCCCTATATGGTCTCAAGCAAGCTCTCAGGGCATGGTATGACAGGTTTTCTCAATTTCTTTTGTCTCATGGGTATCTTCGAGGTTCCATAGACAAAACTCTTTTTCTTAAGAAAGAATCTAAAGATACATTAATTGTTCAAGTATATGTTGATGATATTGTGTTTGGAACCACTAACGAAATTTTTGTTGAGAAATTCAAGAACCTTATGAGCACTGAGTTTGAGATGAGTCTCATAGGGGAATTCACGTTCTTCTTGGGACTCCAAATATCTCAAACTAAGGAGGGAACAAGGATCCATCAACCAAAATACATTAGAGAAATGCTCGTAAAGTATGGGATGGATCACTCCAAGCCCATCGACACTCCCATCTCTCCATATTCAAGGCTCAATGCAGATGAAACAGGTATAAGTGTGGATCAAAGGAAGTTTCAAGGTATGATTGGATCCCTTCTCTACTTAACTGCCAGTCGACCCGACATCATGTTTTCAGTGTGCCTATGTGCACGCTTTCAAGATAACCCTAAAGAATCACACCTGAAAGAGGTGAAGAGGATTTTCAGGTATCTCAAAGGGAACGACAACTTGTGCCTTTGGTATCCAAGGAACAGCTCCTTTGAGCTTGTTGCATACTCAGATGCAGATTTTGCTGGGCACCTAGTTGATCGAAAGAGTACCTCTGGAATGGCCCAGTTTCTAGGATCATGCCTAGTCTCATGGGGATCAAAGAAGCAAAACTCAGTGGCACTCTCCACAGCAAAAGCGGAGTATGTGGTTGTCGCCTCATGCTGTTCCCAAGTTCTATGGATTAAGTACCAACTCCAGGATTACGGTATGTCTTTTGGCCCTGTTCCCATTGGATGTGATAATACAAGTGCCATTGACATATCCAAAAATCTTGTGCATCATTCACATACTAAGCATATAGACATTAGGCATCACTTCCTACGTGACAATGTGGAACATAGGAACATCTCTATGGAACACTGTAGAACAGAAAAGCAAATTGCGGACATTCTCACTAAAGCTTTAGACAAACGTCCCTACCAGTGTCTCCGGATGCTTCTAGGGATGATAACTCTAAACTGAACAAGTCCCTATTTTTTGTTCCTTCAATGCTTGGCTAGTTTATATTGATTTGCATGATAGGGAACGCTAGGAACATTTGCTTTCATTTTGCCATATTACTAGTCTAGAGCATTTAATGTACATTTGGAACTTTATCTCTTTTGGCCCAAAATGATCAACCAGAGTTCCCTTTAACCCTTATTACAAGCCACTATGACGGTTGATCATAAAACCAACCCTAAGCCAAGGGCCAGACAAACGATTCTCATGAGCCACACTCTTTCTACCTTTAATTGAGTTGTAATTGTCTGGTTCCACTTTGAGTTCCCAAGCCTCACAAAGAACTTGAGTCTGAGTTCCCTTAACCACTCCACTCAACCTGACCTTTTGAAAGATCATGGGAACTGGTGTGCGATAATAATCACAAGCAAGGGAACACTGCTATCTCTGAGAAGATGAAGCGCCTCTTGGGAATCGGGAAAGTGTGTCAGAATTCGAAGCACTATGAGCCAAGCGTTTGAAATTCTCGAAGTGACTTCCCTTGGAAGAAAGTGACGCGTGTCATAAGCGTGTTGAGGAAATCAAAAGGACCCTATGAATTCATTGGCCAACGGTTATCGAGGTTACTCATCTTTCCCTTTCTACCCTTCTCTCTCTTTCACATAAAAACCCTCGATTGCCATTTTTGGGACCTTCCTAAATCTTGTTCTCTCTGCAACTCTCTCCCTCTGAAATTACTCTCCCTTCCTCTTCAAGCAAAACTCCAAAACCTTTCTCTTTCCCATGGCTCCAACGCACCCTAATGACCTGATCCGTCAATCGATCGAGACTAGCTCCAAAACTCTCTTCATCACCATGCTTCACGAAGACGATAGCGAACCTGACCCTGTCCTTCGTCAAAATATGTACAAAGCCCTCCATGACTTTGTTCTTCCTCACATCCATAAAGAAAGGACAGACTCCTCTCTTTTCGAGTTTGAGATTCTAGGACCACCCGCCTCCCTACCAGAGGCGGAAACCCTAGCGCTGTCTTCCTCAACTTCTCAATCTCTTCCTCCCCCTCCTCCTCCTCCTAAACCTCTATCTGTTTCTTCCTCCGGAACTATCATTGTTGACAGTTTCGGTTCTGAACCCCCATCCAAACACACAAAATCCAAATCCTCAAAATCCAAACACTCAAAATCCCACAAATGCAAACACAGTTCTTCCCCCGATCCTCTCAAGACAAAGAAAAAGAAGTTTGTCCTCAATCTGGACGAGGTTTTGAATCTCTCTCGCCCAGACTCCTACAGAATACCTTCTCCTCCCCCTCCAACTCAATCTCTTCCTCCCTCATCCGACTCTGGGAACTCACAATCCCAGAACCTACCTCCACCACCACCTCCTGCTCAAACCTCCTCTCTCCCACCGTCTTCGGACTCTGGGAACCCTAATCCCAGAGATCCCATCCCCACCTCCTCTTCTCTTCCCTATACTGAGGAAACTCCCAATCCTCCCTCCTCACAACCCAAAGCTCCCACACCACCTCTCTCTTCTCCTACAAAAACGCCCTCTCCTCCAAAATCCCCTCTTCCTCCTCCTCAAAATTCTCCTCCACCTCCTTCCATATAAAGAACCTCCTCCACACCGCCATCCCAGCAACCCATAGACCTCGACTCCGACGAGGACATGCTTCCCATCGCCGAAATTGCAAGGCACAAGGCCAAGAAAACGGCACCCATTGTCATGGGAACTGCCGAAGAAAATGCTCACCTCAACGCTATCGAGGCCGAGCTCACCAACATCATCAATCAGCCTTCCTCCTCCACGCGTCCTAGACGAGAGCCTGACAGCAGAGGAGGAGGCCATCCATAAGGAAGGGAACCCAGCACCGAATGATGGTGCTGGGACAACTACAAGTCATCCGGGAGGAGATGACGACGAGAACCTGGGGGCTATCCTCCGATGAAGAAGGGACCTCGGAAGAAGGTGCTCCCACCGAGGTCCTTGACCAAGATGGTCTTGCAAAAGAGAATGTTGTCGCTCTTGCAGAAGAGGAACTAGGACGCCAAATGGTGGTGTCCGAAGGTGCCCCTGAGGAAAGGCACCCTCTCCTTATGATCGAATCGGCTACATCCTCGAAGCAGAAAAGAAAGGTTGTCGCCTCCAGGGGGAACAAGAAGAAGAAAGGGAAGGGAACTGCCTCAAAGAGGGTCCATGTTACTGAGTATCGCAAACTCATCCCTCCTCTCATCCTCAATGAGCAACAACTTCAAGATCAAGGCCTTGGAGCACTTTGGGACCTCATCAAGGCCCAAGGATGGGAACACGTATGCGACGTTGTTGTGAACGTTGACCCTGCTCAGGTGCGTCTCTTCTACAAAAACTTCGTCATTAATGACGAGGGCACCAAGGGAACTCTCTCCCTCCAGGGTGACGACTTCGTCTTCACCGCCTCCTGTATCCGCCTTCAACTCCAGGTCCCTGTTAAGGGCCTCAGCTTTGTTCCCATCAAAGTCTAGGGAGAGTTCGACAGTGAGGTCATTCTCAATGACATCTACGAAGGCCGTGTTCCTAGGCAAGGAACGCCAACCCACAACCTGTCTCTAATCGGCAAACTGGCTCACCAGTTCATAATAACGGTTGTGATCCCAAGGCAGGAGAAGCGTCACCACATCAACATTCAAGACGCCATTCTCCTCTATCACTTCCTCCACAAGATACCCATCAATCTCCCCTGCATTATCTTTGGGCACATGGAGAAGTGCATGGCCTCGACCTCTCACTCTCTCCCCTATGTTGGTCTGATCAAGAAGTTGATGATCAAAGAAGGGCTCTATGATGCTACCAAGGAAGAAGTGACTATCGGCAGGGAACTGGACCTTACCGTGGTCTAAAAGATGCGTCATTTAGAGCCAACTGAGGATCAAGAGACACTTCCCTCCGGTGAAGGCCCAAGGGTTGGGAACAACCAAGTGTTGATGCACATTGCAGCCACTCTCAAAAACATGGCAGGAACTCTCCAGAACATCTTAACTGTCATGACTCAGCTGCGTGATAATTCTGTTCCCCAGGCCCCATGATCTCTCTTTCTCTTTTCTCCTTACCCATGTTTCCCCCCACAAAATGTTATGTGTTCCTTTTGTACTTTACAATGCTTAAGTAATACAAATTGTTTCTAGTATGATTGCGTGTTCCCTTATTCCTTATTTATGCTTATTTATTTTCAATGATGCCAAAAGGGGGAAGGACAAAATGTGTGAGATGAGTTTTATTTTGAGTTATCATAGAACTTGCTTTTGCTAAGGGGGAACTATCGTATAAAATTCTAAGTAAGAACTCCTTGTTTCATAGAAGTGGCTCTCTAGGAGCTCTCACAATCTCACACAGGAACTCGGTTGGATATCATACTTTGAAATACTTCATTTTTTGATGGGTTTGTCATCATCAAAAAGGGGGAAATTGTTGGGACGGTGTTAGGAACTTTGGTTCCAAACATCGGAACAACGATATCACTCCAGTTTTGATAATGACAAACACCATATGGAAACTAACGTGTTTTATCCAAGTATTTCTATGGAACACAGGTCTAGTGAAGAATCCTCATGAAAGCTCCCGTGGCAGATAAATAGGCAAGTGATCCATTGAATCAAATAATGCAAGGGGGGATACGCTCCAACTTGCACAAAATTATTGGTATTTCCTTGTACAATTGCATAACCACCTCAGGCTTAAGCTCGTAAAACGTCAGGTCCCTGAAGAACGCACTTAGCTGAGCAATAGGATCCCAGACTTTGTCATCAAGAAATGGTCGAACACTGCTGGAAAACGCGTCTGTAGCCAGGAAAATAGACACGACTTCCGCCACAAAAATAACCACGAAATCACGTTAGCCACGACATCCCCAACGGATTGCCCTACGAAAGGTGCCATGGGGCTAAAACACGCGAGGATAAATATCACTCTGAAAAAGAACCACAGAATTCTAGTTTTGTGGCTATTTAGCTGCAAATAATAGCCGCGAATTAGTTCATTGCTAAATGTGTGGTTATTGGGCACGAAACTCACGTTCAACCATATTAGCCAGAATTGAATTTCGTGGTTGGTTTTGAGTCCATCACCATCAAATTTTATCCACGAATGTATTTTGTATCTAAATTCGAGTCGAATTTGAACTCATAATCGCACCTATTTCGTGGCCATTAGCCTTGAAATTTGCCATGAATCTATTTAGGGGGGAAATCCGTGGCCATTTAACCTTGAAATTTGCAATGAATCTATTTTGTTAAAAAATTTGTGGTTAAATAATTACGCATTTTAAAAAAAATATTATAGTATAATATATATGCTAATTTCTCTCTAATGTTCTCTAGTTTAGTCAAAACAATACTAAAGTATACAGAGAGTTGTACATCAGAAAATGCAAACAATGCAAGAAGCAATTGAAAATGATATAACACATCATTATCTATCATAACACATTTCATATGTTTGATACAAACATTTTCTGAAACTAAAGCGGAAAGGCAACTTTTAACACATCTTTAGGCTCCTTCTTTATACCCTTCTTGTCCAAGCATCTTGCTTTGCATCCTGTCAAATATAAAACAAAGAGAAAGGAAAGAAATGAGTCTTAACAAGGATAAATATTACCACTAGATAGTAGATAAATTTGAAGGATTTGTTACTACAGTTACTACTATGCAATGTAGGAGGTTACTTAATTAGTGCGTACTATAATCTGACTGGTAGTGTATCCACTATCTAGTGCAACCAATAAGTGATATGAATGTCACATAAATTACTTTACAAGAAGCTTGGATTGCATTCAGGTAATGACAAACTTGAAAAGTAAATTTGATTACCTTACATCTTATTTTCAAGAAAATACAGCCAGTGACAAGATCTAGAATTCATGCTCAAGGAAACCATAGTAATTAATAAACATCAATGATCAACTGCTAGAATCATAAAATAAATGACATTTTAAACAGCTCAATTCAGTAACAAGATCGTGAACTCACACTCGAGGCACCCGATGATATCCATGATCAAATCATCACCAGAAATCTTTTCAAATATCTGCTGACTATTCAGTAACTACACTTGACAGAAAAATAACCGATTAATAACAGGTAAGTAACTTAACAGAACAACAATAAAAATAGTATAAATGAACATAGATCATAGAGAGCTCATTGATCCCCTTCACTGTCTTATATATTACGTGAAGGCTATCAACATTTATACTTGAAGTGACCACAACAACTTATCATCACAAATAATACCAATCAAGTTTGTCATGACTGGTACTTGAGAATCTGTCTATAACAAAAACATACCTCCTGAAGAGCGACCACAACTTCAGCTTGCCAATGGGTAACAAAGGGAGAAAAATGGTTGCTAAGCTTTTTGACCTTGAATGAGAAATGAGATTAGTCAACTGAACATCTAGTCAAATGAGCATTTATATTATATCATAGACATAAATCCAGTCATAGAAGGCTTCTACCCAATGATATGAACCAAAAAAGCAAAACAGTAGCCTAGCGGGGGTCAATATGAGTATGACCAACAAAAAAACATAGTCCTACTTCTGTCTTGGGTACAATTAAAAATGTCAATAGGGCATATTTGAATTTTAGATCACCCACGGACCACTTACAACATTATACTCCAGTTTTAAGAGAACCATGTTTTCAAGACTGAGATAGGTGGAACACATTTCCCAAACAACAAGATTTGTCAGGGGTCTTATTTGAAATCATCCCCCGACCCCATATATAGTAAGCTTAATGAGCACAATAGTTGCAATCAGGTTTGTAATGACTGATACTCGACATCTCATCTACTCGAACATGTTATGCTAAACATATTCTAACACAATAGATTGAACAAAATGACCCTACTATAGCCAGCACAACACTGGCCTCAAATTTCAATGGAAAATATACATGATAACCACATGTTATGATGGAACACCATAACCATAGGGATTGGAAACCAAAAATATAGATAAATGGAACACCATAACCACAAATGACCCTACAATACTAGTCACGGAAAATATACATCAAAATGTGACAGAAGAGGGCAAGTTGATAAATGGAACACCATAACCACATGGATTGGAAACCAAAAATATAGATAAGGGGCAAAACATATTGACCACATATCCAATTGGCATAACCAAGAGGGATCCATCTAAATCTAACAATGTCTTAAAGCAACTGAAAATACAATTGTTGATCCCCTTCTTTATTTAGCAAAATATATACAAAATGCATGAAGTGTAAGAGAGAGCACTTACTCTTCTAAAGCCATTGCCAACATCCGAGAAGTTGTAAACTGAACCAGGCTGTTGAAACCCTAAGTACCTCTCAGAAAATTCAACGTACTCAGCCAGGCGTCCTCAGGGAAGAGGCGGGCCATGCCAAAATCTGCTATCTTGGGGACACGACGGCGGCCGGGAGTTCTCAGCCAGGCGTTGGGAGTTCTCAACCAGGCGCCAACGACACAAAACAAGCGAAAATTGGATCTGAGAAATAAAAACAACAGTTGACATAAAGAGAGACATTAGGAAACAAAATTCAATTGAAAATGACAAGTTCAAACCGATCAATTTGGAGACGAATTTGTAGACTTTGACGAGGCGGAGAAGATATGCCAACGGTGAAGAACCCGAATTCTTTCTCCCCGAGTCCGTCGTTCCATCTTGATTCTCTCTATTGGGTTCCTTCCCTCAATTTGGAGACTTTGACGAGGCGGGGAAGATATGCCGGCGGTGAAGAATCGGGATTCTTTCTCCCTGAGATCGTAGTTCCATCCTATTCTCTCTTGGTTTCGTTCCTAGAGTTGTTTATCAGTTGAATGAACTTGTGCCGCACTAGTGAAAAATAGAAACTAGGGTTTGGGTTTGAGAGTTGGCTTTTGGGCTCAATTTTATTCAGCCCAAAATTTCATTTTCCCTCTTAAAACAATTTTCCCTCCAATTAAGCCCGCCAAAATTTCATTTTCCCAAAATTTCATTTTGTACGAATTTTTTGTAAAGTTGATTACACCTTTCCATATATAAATAAGTTAACATATTCTAAGAGCAAATAATATACAAAATGCTTAAAAATAATTCACATATACATAATGTGTATTATAACTTTATAAGTACTAACCATTATAACAAATTTATATATTTGAATGAAAGATGTTAATTAGTGAAAAATATGATTATAAAAAGTTCATGTATTTTAAAACCGATCACGATAAACCCAAAAATAGAAAACATTGAATACTGTTCAAAATAATATATAACGATGTCTTATAAAAATGAACGGTTCTAAAGTAATATAACGATTTCTTATAAGAATGAACGATTCTAACGGAATATAACGTTTTCTTATAAGAATGAACGGTTCTAAAGTAATATAACGATTTCTTCTAAGAATGAACGATTCTAAAGGAACATAACGAGTTCTTATAATAATGAACGATTCTAAAGGAATGTAACGAGTTCTTATAAGATTGAATGGTTCTAAAGGAATATAAAGTTTTCTTATAAGAATGAACGGTTCTAAAGGAATATTACGATTTCTCATAAGAATGAACCATTCTAAAGGAATATAACAATTTCTCATAAGAATGAACGCTTGTAAAGGAATATAACGATTTCTTATAAGAATGAACGATTCTAAAGGAATATAACTTTTTCTTATAAGAATGAACGATTCTAAAGGAATATAACAATTTCTTATAAAAATGAACGATTCTAAAGGAATATAACGATTTATTATAAGAATGAACGATTCTGAATGAATATAATGTTTTCTTATAAGAATGAACGGTTCCAAAGGAATATAACGATTTCTTATGAGAATGAACGATTCTAAGTGAGTATAGCGTTTTCTTACAACAAAGAACGACTCTAAAGGAATAGAAAGTTTTCTTATAAGAACGAACGGTTCTAAAGGGATATATTGATTTCGTATAAGAATGAACGATTCTAAAAGGATATAACGATTTCTTATAAGAATGAATGACTCTAAAGGAATATAACGTTTTCTTACAACAATGAATGACTCTAAGTGAATATAACGTTTTCTTATAAGAATGAACAATTCAAAAGGAAAATAACATTTTCTTATAAGAATGAACGGATCTAAAGGAATATAACAATTTCTAATAAGAATGAACGATTTTAAAGGAATATAAAGAAATTTATAAGAATGATCGATCTTAAACCCTAAACCCTAAACCCTAAGAAATATAACGTTTTCTTATAATAATGATCGATTATAAATGAACGTAATGCTTTCTTATAAGAATGATCGATTCTAAAGAAAAATAACATGTTCTTATAAGAATGAACGATTCTAAAGGAATATAACGATTTCTTATAAGAATGAACGACTCTAAAGGACTATAACGATTTCTTACAAGAATGAACGGTTCTAAATGAATATAATGATTTGTTATAAGAATAAACGATTCTAAAGGAATATAATAATATCTTATAAGAATGAACGACTCTATAGGAATATAGTGATTTCTTATAAGAATGATCGATCTTAAACCCTAAACCCTAAACCCTAAACCCTAAGAAATATAACGTTTTCTTATAATAATGATCGATTCTAAATGAACGTAATGCTTTCTTATAAGAATGATCGATTCTAAAGAAACATAACATGTTCTTATAAGAATGAACGATTCTAAAGGAATATAACGATTTCTTATAAGAATGAACGACTCTAAAGGACTATAACGATTTCTTGAAAGAATGCACGGTTCTAAATGAATATAATGATTTGTTATAAGAATAAACGATTCTAAAGAAATATAATAATATATATCTTATAAGAATGAACGATTCTAAATGAATATAATGATTTCTCATAATAATAATGAACGAATCTAAATGAATCTAACGATTTCTCATAAGAATGAACGATTCTAAATGAATATAACGATTTCTCATAAGAATGAACGAATCTAAATGAATATAACGATTTCTCATAAGAATGAACGATTTTAAATGAATATAACGATTTCTCATAAGAATGAACGAATCTAAATTAATATAAAGATTTTCTCATAAGAATGAACGATTCTAAATGAATATAACGATTTCTTGTAAGAATGAACGATTTTAAAGGAAATTATTTTAAATTATTATTCTCGAATAATTTAGTCTTAAACATGCATAATAATATTATTCTCATAAATATTATTATTCTAGGAAGTCATTTATAATTTATTAAAAATTATTAATTTCTTAGGTGAGCATGATTGATATTTTATTTTAATAAATATTTTTTATAAAGGCATATGGGTAATATTTATTAAAATTTTAAAATAATTATTATTTATAGTGAAAATAATTTTACAAATAATAAAAATTAATTAGGAATGGGCTTGTGAGGTAATAGGAAATTTGATGGGCTTGGGAGTCAAAAGAAATGGGCCCGTTTTTGGATCACCTTACTCGGCCCATATGGAGGAGGAGCCCAATCCAAACTCTTCTAATCTTCCTTCGTTGAAATATTGTGGTTATTTCTGAAGATTAACCACGAAATGAAGAACTCGTGGCTAATCTCGTGACTGTTTCTGCAAATTTTTCCAAACAAACAAAGTTAGACACGAAATGAAGAACTCGTGACTAATCTCGTGGTTATTTCTGCAGATTTCTCACGAAATAAAGAACTCGTGGCTAATCTCGTGACTATTTCTGCAAATTTTTCCAAACAAACAAAATTAGACACGAAATGAAGAACTCGTGATTAGTCTCGTGGTTATTTCTGCAGATTTCTCACGAAATGAAGAACTCGTGGCTAATCTCGTGACTGTTATCGCAGATTTTTCCAAACAAACTAAGTTAAACACGAATATAAGAACTCGTGGCTAGTTTTGTGGCTATTTCTAAAAATTCTAACGAAATGAAGGAACATTGATAAGTCAATGATTCAAATTACCCACACAAATAACCACAAAACTAGCCATAAATATTATGTGGGTACTTAGCTCCAGATTTTGCCGTGAATATACACTCGAATCCTTTTTCGTGGCTAATTAGCTACTACACTAGAAATGAATCTAGCTGCACGAGACATTCGTGTCAATTTGGCCTAAACTTTAGCCACGGGCATATTTGCATGATAACATGGCCAGAAATCTACAACCAAATTTAGTCGCGCGCTCTTTTCGCGGCGATTCAACCTCAAATATAGCCGCAAGCGTATTTTTCATGGCAATATAACCACAAATGTAAATATTTGTGGCTAAACTTGTGGTCGTTGCCACCCAAATTAACCTCGACAATATTCGTGGCTAAATATTTTCTGGCTACAGACGCGTTTTCCAGCAGTGGAAAAGCAATTGGCATCAACCTTTGCATGAGCACATGACAATCATGGCTTGTCATCCCAAAGAGTCTAAGCTTGTGCAAGTCAATACAACTGCTCAAGTTGGACATGTAGCCATCCGGGAATTTTACGGATCTCAACCACTCTAGAAGCACTTGTTTTTCATGACGATCTAGTGTATAGCAAGCCTTTGGGTACCTATTGTCCTCCTCATCAGGTTCCAACTCTAGACGCTTGCACAATTCCTTTATATCCTTTTTGGCCGACCACTTGTCTTTCGACTTCCCCGGAACGTCGAGAATGGTGAAGAAAACATTATCGAAGACATTCTTTTCAATGTGCATGGCATGTAAATTATGTCTTACCAGCAGACTGGGCCAGTAAGGTAGGTCCTAGAAAATGCTTTTCTTCTTCCAACCCGAACCTCTACTAACCGCGGCATTGTGCTCCTTAGCTCCCAATTCAGTTATCTTCATCAACCCCATATTGTTTATCTAGTCTAATATCTCGTATCCTTCACGGAGTAACAGGGGACCACGACATTCCCGTTGACCTTTCTTGAAATCAGTCTTATTGTTTTGGAGGCGATAATCATGTTCCGTAAACCTCCTGTGACAATCGAACCAGCACATTTTGTGTCCATGTGTTGGATAAAATGCATCGGTGTCCTCTATACAATAAGGACACGCGTATTTCCCAGAAGTGCTCCAGCCTAAACAAACATATATTTGGTATCACGCATTAAATTTCACAAATCATATATGCATGATTATTATTTATAATAGTTTCAAATTCATTTAGCATATGTACATCAACATACTTGACTACATCAGATATGTCGGGAAGTCACTAATAGTCCATATTACAGCTGCACGCAACACAAAATTCTGCTTCCTCCAAGAATCGTATGTGTACACCCCATTAAGCCAGAGATTCTTCAGCTCGGCTATCAACGACTGCAAGTAGACATCCAACTTTTGCTTCGAACTCTTAGGTTCAGGTACAATAACCGTCAAAAACATAACCTCTTCTCGCATACACATCGACGGCGAAAGGTTGTAGGGTGTCAGAATAACCAGCCAACATGAGTACTGGCGCCCAGATGCCCCGAACGGATTGAAACCGTCCGTGTACAAGCCTAGTCTCACATTTCGTGTTTCTAATGCAAAATCTGGCCACACAGCATTGAAGTGCCTCCATGCCTCTGCATCTGACGGATGTCTCATCACCCCATCTTGTACGTGCTCTGCATGCCATCACATGTGTTCGGCAGTCACCACCGATGCGTACAACCTCTGCAACCGTGGAGTTATTGGCAAGTAAAACATACGAGAATAGGGAATGAGCTTTAACTTGCCTTGCTTCCATCTAGAATAGTCACATATCTTGCATGTTGCATATTCTTCATCTGCACCCCAATATATCATGCAAGAGTTTGGACAACAATCAATGGCTTCGTACGGAAGACCGAGACCCTCAACCAGTTTTTTCGTGTCGTAAAACGTGGTTGGTAATGTCGTCTCCGGTGAGAAACGCATACGCAAAAATCCGAGATCATGTCATATCCGCGCTCCGTCATCCACTCATCCTTAGCTTAGACTTTATGCTAAGTAGCTCAGTCGCAGCCTCCTGCGGGGTCATATCACATCCAGGCCACAACGGCCTATTTGAGGTCGACAACATATCGTACATACGTTGTGCTTCGGGATTGGGCGCTTCATTATAATATTGATCCCCTTGCTCATGCCTTATATCCTCATTCTACACGGGATCCTCAGCAGTGTAATGGATTCGGACATTAAAACCATCATATACCATCTGTTCCATTCAATTATCATTCCCACCATTTACTGGTGGTGTTGGATCAGTACTGTAACACCCCGACTTCCGATGGGACGCTACTTAGTAATAGACCTTACTAGATACTATTTAATTAGGTTGACAACTACACTTTAGGATCTTGCAACGCGGGCACGACGAGAAAACAAAATGAAACATCCAACCTTTTATTTAGTAAAACTTAGAAAACGTAGATATGCATGAATTCCCAAAAATATAAACATTCAAATACGACACAACGCTTACAAATACTGAACTAATCAATCAAAATAATAAATGAAACATAATACTGACTTCATCTAATCAATAATAAAATCAACAACCTAACTATCATAAAAGAACTATCGTAAAACCCATCCCACTATGACACGCGCTCTTTACCGCTCCGGCCCGCCATCTGGCCTCGGTTCCTACACGGCTCCCTGGTTCATACCTGACTCTCGGCAACCTCCTCCTGATTGATATCATGTTGTACCTCTAGCTCAGCATCTACACGGGCCTCTCCCCTACCCCTGCCACGACCCCGACCTCGGCCTCTACCGCGGCCTCTCCCTCGGCCTCTTCCATTGGCTTCCGCATCTCTTGCTCTGGTTGGTGGGGCCATCTATAACAGAAAGTCCCATGGTCAAAATTTAAACATCCTATTTACTAACGGAATTCTTACTACTCTACGTGAGGTCCTTCGGCTGATGGGGCGGAGTCGCGACGTGTCACCTACCCCCCTATATGCAACATGTCTACCCAGTGAAAATATTTTGAAAACACCGGCCGGTTTTGGTTTTAAGTTGGACCTCGGGTACTCTTTGTTGGTCGGTTCCTGGTGCCCTGTTGTCAACCTCGCTCTGATACCAATTTGTAACACCTCGACTTCCGACGGGACGCTACTTAGTAATAGACCTTACTAGATACTATTTAATTAGGTTGACAACTACACTTTAGGATCTTGCAATGCGGGCACGACGAGAAAACAAAATAAAACATCCAACCTTTTATTTAGTAAAACTTAGAAAACGTAGATATGCATGAATTCCCAAAAATATAAACATTCAAATACGACACAACGCTTACAAATACTGAACTAATCAATCAAAATAATAAATGAAACATAATACTGACTTCATCTAATCAATAATAAAATCAACAACCTAACTATCATAAAAGAACTATCGTAAAACCCATCCTACTATGACACGCGCTCTTTACCGCTCGGCCCGCCATCTGGCCTCGGTTCCTGCACGACTCCCTGGTTCATACCTGGAACTAAAAAAAATATTCCCCGAAGGGTCAGCGTCTAATCTACCAAGCTAGAGAGAATACGAAAATTGTAAAACGTTTGAAAACACTTCTAAAGTCAGCATACAAATCCACAATCGCAATCATAACTCTACAGGCCAATACCTAAATTAATTATAATCAGTCACATATAGCCACATACACAATACAGTCACAACCTCATAACAATGCAGTTCCTCCATCTCACAATCCGACTTCCAAGGCGCTCATCACCGCGCCGAGTGCAGAGGCAGGCCCTCTCACTCCACTTCACAATCTCCCTTCTAAACCCCCGGCTAAGCCTCCACTGGAGCACTTGCCAAAAACACACAGATAATAATTTTCGTTTTGAAGGGGCACGGTTTCCCAATCACACGGGTCAACGTAGCCAACTCTTCCTCCACGCCAGCTACGATGGGCCGTGTCGGAACGGTACCAACACAGAGAAAACGTTCCAAATATTTTTCTGACAAAACACATTCAAAACCATTTACGCAGACAGCAACTCAAGGAGTTCAAAACAATTTAAAAGGTATTCGGGACTAGTTCCCAAAACCCGCCCTACAACATCGATACGCAATCTAACAGGGTAGAGAAGAACCGAGCAAGTCGAAAAACGATTTACCTCGAAACTAGGGATCCTTTGAAGGGAACAAAATTAAGAGCCTGAGCAAAAAGACTTCCTAAAAGAATTATAACATGACAAAAAGGGGTTAGGTTCAACTCGTACATCCTCTAACAATATACGAAACAAACAACCCTTATCTTACGAACCCGACCTAGAACGCGATCTAACTATAACAGTTAAGTTATAACACCCCACACTCCACCAACTATACCCACATATATAAATAACCTAAGGATAAATACTTGAAAAAAAATACTTATACTTTCCCACACTAACTAATGCCATTTACATTAGCACCTTTCTACGTACACAGCATTTAAATCCAAAAAGAAAAACGAACCCACCTAGCCCAAGAAATAGCCAATTCCGTAACCACCTCTCTCCCCTTATCCAGATTGATCGGCCCAAGTTTATCCCATATTGAAATTCCGCTTACATATCAAGACATTGCCTTTGACTTTTCCATGTGGGACCCCCATCTTTCTTCCTCAATTGAACGACGGAAGTTGCCCGGCTTCGCCGTTTCCGATTTGCCCTTCGATCGACTCCTCCGGCGAGTCTGCAACCCGAATTTTCCGCCCCTGCTGACCCCCGCACCATCTTCCGACTAGTCCCCCAACCATGGAGCGAAGCTCTCTCTGCTACCCCACATATACAACCCAATCGATTTCCCCATCGATCCTGCCGGTGACGGCTTTTGCCAATTCCGATCGAACACCACATTGAGACTTGAACCCCGCGACTCTCAACGGCATTCTTCTCCAGCCACTCTCGAACACACCTCCATGACCCAAGAACAACAATAATGAAAACAGAGAAAAGGAACTCACCGGTGGTCGTCCCGAACAACGATTGACGACGACGGCGATGATTCCAATGAACGAGCGATCCCCGAGCGAGTTTGTCCTGCATGTTGGTCCCCCGGTGAACTTCGGCCTCCTATGTAGTCAGTTGGGAGTGGCAGATGCGAGAGGTAGTTTGGAACGGTGGAAGGAACGCTGGATTTGGATCGGGGGCGTTCTTTCGTGCGACATCCGAACTCAAAGGAAGAATTGAATTGCATTAAAGGGAAGGGTAATCTAATATAATTAACTACTCCCGATCGGGTCAACTAGGGTTACCGTAAAGATAGAATTTATTAAGATAATATATTAACTAGGATAATATATCAGTCTAAGATTGAATTGGGTTTAGTCTAGATAAAATTAAAACTAAGATAAAATTACTTTATTTTATATAGTCGTTTGGATACCATTAGTTCCTTTTAGGATATAAATTACTAAACATTAATATTAGAATTTTTATCTATAAATACGATATATTTTACGGGTCAAGAAATCTCGATTACATGCAAATTGAAAACTGTTGGTTCTCGTCCACAACGAGAAAAAAAAACGAACCCGGGTATTACATGCTACCCCCCTTAAGAAAGTTTCGTCCCGAAACTTAGGAATGAATGAAACTGGTGTAACGACCGAATACTTAGAGATTACTAGTCCTACTGTAAGATTCTACAATTACCTCCCTCTAAGAAAACGGTTCGTCCCGAACCGCTGTTCCAAAATATCTTACGAAACTAGATTATAGAGTTAAGGCCATAATAACATACATAATCAATCTCGTTTCCATGAACAACGTCCAAACAAAATAACTATCCAAGCAGTAAAACAAACAGTCACAAACAAAGCAACGAAACCCCGGTTCAAACAACCGAACAAATCTAATGAACAACTAAAGGTCCCCATGTCCTGAAAAAACTAAACTACTAGCAACTAAACCATACTATCAACCGACAACTAGAAATCTCAAGCTAGGTCGTCGGGTGGAGCGAAGACATCCGATCCTTCCATTCCATTCCTCTCGAACACTCGAGTAGGAACTGCGCTGGTGTTACTAGCTCCTGCACTCCGACCACCACTCTGATCTGGTGTCTGCCGTGCTGGTGGCCGATGATGGACTCCCCGATTTCCCGTCCCCGGTACCGATCCCTGCGAAGGCGCGCCAACCGTACAGAACCTTTGAAGATGTCCGGGCTTCCCACATGTAAAGCAATCCTTCACTGGACTAGGACACTGGTTCCTCAAGTGCTCACTGCTTCCACAATTGTAGCACTGTCTTTGATTCCCGGCAGCCCGACTCTGCTGTGATTGTTCCTGGCGTCCCGATGGCTGGAACTCTAGTCTACTCTGTGGGTACTGTCCAGACTGATCGTCACCCCTAGAAGTCGTTGTAGTTGCCATTTTCCGTCTCTTACCCCCTCCTACCTGAGCATCCACCTGTTCCGGCCTCAGAGTGGCCATAGCATATGCCAAAGCAGATTGTTGAACCTCTCCCAACGTCGCGAGTCGGAGACTAGACACATAAGCACGTAAATTCGGCTGCAACCTTTTTAGAAAGGTCGCAATCTTCAACTCCTCAGTAGGGGCAGCATTTGGCACCGCTGCCAACTCTTGCTGAAACTTAAGAATAGTCTCAGATACTGTGATATTTTCGGGTCCAGCATCCCGAAAAGCAGCCTCCCGAGCCGCCCTCACCACCGGAGGACAATACTGGTCTCGAATCCTCCTCTCAAACTCCTCAAAAGTCACCTCAGTCCGGTGATCCCTACATTATTCCCACCAGTCAAACGCACTCTCCTGTAGCAGACTCTGTACCAAGGACATCTTCCTCTCTTCCGGTGCCTTAATGGAGTCCAACGCAGATTTCACCCTCCTCAACCACTGCTCTACGTCAGAACTTGAGCTCCAGCAAAATTCGGCACTCCAGTCTTCCTAAACTCCGCGAGCCACTTGTCAGGCTGAGGCTCGCAATACTGTCTCCTCGGTTCGACCACATGATCAACTACCACTGGTCCTCGCGAATATGGCATTGCTCCTAGCTGGGCAGCCAAAATAGAGTCTGGTCCTGGTGCCCTCCTCTCAGCTTCTTGTTGCCCCGCAGCTATGTTCAAATTAGGTGCAGCCCCCGCACCCATCAAAGTCTGCAATAACAGCTGGATTGCAACGTTCACCTCTGGGGCCAGTCTTGCTGGTGGCACTCCTCCTCCCACCTGAGCCCCGTTAGCTGGGGGAACACCTCCAGCAATAGATGCGCTATCCTCTCGATGAACAGTAGCAGCCACATCCTGACTCTCGGCAACCTCCTCCTGATTGATATCATGTTGTACCTCTAGCTCAGCATCTACACGGGCCTCTCCCCTACCCCTGCCACGACCCCGACCTCGGCCTCTACCGCGGCCTCTCCCTCGGCCTCTTCCATTGGCTTCCGCATCTCTTGCTCTGGTTGGTGGGGCCATCTATAACAGAAAGTCCCATGGTCAAAATTTAAACATCCTATTTACTAACGGAATTCTTACTACTCTACGTGAGGTCCTTCGGCTGATGGGGCGGAGTCGCGACGTGTCACCTACCCCCCTATATGCAACATGTCTACCCAGTGAAAATATTTTGAAAACACCGGCCGGTTTTGGTTTTAAGTTGGACCTCGGGTACTCTTTGTTGGTCAGTTCCTGGTGCCCTGTTGTCAACCTCGCTCTGATACCAATTTGTAACACCTCGACTTCCGACGGGACGCTACTTAGTAATAGACCTTACTAGATACTATTTAATTAGGTTGACAACTACACTTTAGGATCTTGCAATGCGGGCACGACGAGAAAACAAAATAAAACATCCAACCTTTTATTTAGTAAAACTTAGAAAACGTAGATATGCATGAATTCCCAAAAATATAAACATTCAAATACGACACAACGCTTACAAATACTGAACTAATCAATCAAAATAATAAATGAAACATAATACTGACTTCATCTAATCAATAATAAAATCAACAACCTAACTATCATAAAAGAACTATCGTAAAACCCATCCTACTATGACACGCGCTCTTTACCGCTCGGCCCGCCATCTGGCCTCGGTTCCTGCACGGCTCCCTGGTTCATACCTGGAACTAAAAAAAATATTCCCCGAAGGGTCAGCGTCTAATCTACCAAGCTAGAGAGAATACGGAAATTGTAAAACGTTTGAAAACACTTCTAAAGTCAGCATACAAATCCACAATCGCAATCATAACTCTACAGGCCAATACCTAAATTAATTATAATCAGTCACATATAGCCACATACACAATACAGTCACAACCTCATAACAATGCAGTTCCTCCATCTCACAATCCGACTTCCAAGGCGCTCATCACCGCGCCGAGTGCAGAGGCAGGCCCTCTCACTCCACTTCACAATCTCCCTTCTAAACCCCCGGCTAAGCCTCCACTGGAGCACTTGCCAAAAACACACAGATAATAATTTTCGTTTTGAAGGGGCATGGTTTCCCAATCACACGGGTAGCCAACTCTTCCTCCACGCCAGCTACGATGGGCCGTGTCGGAACGGTACCAACACAGAGAAAACGTTCCAAATATTTTTTCCGACAAAACACATTCAAAACCATTTACGCATACAGCAACTCACGGAGTTCAAAACAATTTAAAAGGTATTCGGGACTAGTTCCCAAAACCCGCCCTACAACATCTGTACGCAATCTAACAGGGTAGAGAAGAACCGAGCAAGTCGAAAAACGATTTACCTCGAAACTAGGGATCCTTTGAAGGGAACAAAATTAAGAGCCTGAGCAAAACGACTTCCTAAAAGAATTATAACATGGTAAAAAGGGTTAGGTTCAACTCGTACATCCTCTAACAATATACGAAACAAACAACCCTTATCTTACGAACCCGACCTAGAACGCGATCTAACTATAACAGTTAAGTTATAACACCCCACACTCCACCAACTATACCCACATATATAAATAACCTAAGGATAAATACTTGAAAAAAAATACTTATACTTTCCCACACTAACTAACTAATGCCATTTACAATAGCACCTTTCTACGTACACAGCATTTAAATCCAAAAAGAAAACGAACCCGGGTATTACAAGTACTGCTATAGTCTTCATGTTGTCTAAACTCGGCCAACAATACAGCGAACATTTCAGTTGTCTCCCCGTGCGAAACCCAATGGTAATAGTTAGGAACAAAACCTTCCTTAACAAGGTGATAATGCACATCATCTACAGAAATCAGTTTCTTATTCTTGCACCTCCGACACAGACACCTTAATTCGAATGGGTCATAGGTCGACATAGATTTGCAGAATTCGAGAAATTGCTCTACGCCAGCTAAAAACTCGTTGTTCAAAAAACCATCTATATTACACACATACATCCACTCACGTATTTTTCCTTCCTGCAATTCAATATAAGAGTATAATTAATTTAATTCTAGTGCATATAAGCCTATTTTTGGCGACCATATGGTCGCTAATTAGCGTCCATATGGTCGCCACATAGAGTATATCAGAACATATATATAATACAACCAATTGCTATATGCTATATGTGGTTAAAATCTATAACACAATCTCTTATAATTATATAAACGAAAACTTTCTACCGACAATATTTGTCTAGAACAATATAATGACGAAATGAAATATTAGGAATAAGTTTTAAATACATACCATTAGTGAAGTTGTCGGTAAAAATTGACGGAATTCCTTCCTAGAATCAATTCAGATTTGTGATTGATTGTTTCTTTCTTTTCTGAATATTTTGGAAGAGAGCTATGTATGTATGAGGTTGTGTGAATGTAGGGGAATGAGAGTGAAGTTGTTACAACCTAGGTATATATGCTGAAATGGCGGCAGTTTTACCAAATACTGTTTTTAGCGACCAAGTGGTCGCCAAAACGTGGGAAATTACCCGCAAAAATTGATGTTGCCCGCCAAAACATCTGATCCATGTCAACGACCATGTGGTCGCTATATGTTGCGACCATGTGGTCGCGGGCTCTATGGAGACCACATGGTCGCGGATATGGGTTCCATATATAGCGACCAGATGGTCGCTGCATGTAGCGACCAATTGGTCGCTGATTGCCGGCGCGAAAATTCTCCGTGTATTTATTGCGACTATATAGGGTCGTCGACCACGTGGACGCCCTCGTTAGCGACCACGTGGTCGCTAATTTGTTTTTTTTTTCCTGTTTTGACGTCCACATTAGCGACCATTGGCGTCTATATGGTCCCAAATTAGTGACCATATTATGTGGTCGCTAAATCTGCAGAATGGTATAGTGATATATAGATAATTTCTTTACTCTAATATATTTAAAACACCATATCATCTTATATACTTTATTTTTTTGTTTATAATGATTGTAAAATAATCCGAAATATGTAATACAAATTATTCCTTTATTTTTTATTTACTTCTATTTTTAAAAATGATGCTTATATAGTGCGTCCTTAAGGCACATTATAATAAGCTTGATTTAGAAAGACTAGATGAATCTATCATTTAGGATATTTTGTATTTATTTTTCGATGGGTGTATTAATTCTATTTTAGGGTTTTAGTTTTTAAATAGAGTTTCTTATAACGTGCCCTCAGGGCACACTATAGAAAAACCGTTTTTAAAAAGCATCTTCTTGCACAAATAAAAGTGAATTTAAAATTTTGATTTGTTAAATGAGTTCCTTATATTATTAATTTTTGTATGATTAAAAGTGAATTTAAATACTTAATTTGTGAAACGAGATTCTTATAATATCAATTTAGAAGGTTCTCTAAGATCATGAAAGTTTTGAAAATTTGGCATTTATCTAAACTTGTCGTTAGTATCATTTTTATTGAGATGTCAACTTTAGATTCAGACGACATTTAATTTAGAATATTTTAATCCATTCAACCACACATATATAATTATTTTATAGATCTCATCTTTTTTCATAATTATTTAAAATATCAAGTTTTGCATATAATTTAATTCATAATGTCATTAAAATAATTATTATTTTAAAGGATAAAGATATGACAACTTTTACAGTTTTTTGATTTTAAATATTTATTCAAAAGTTAAATATTTATATGATTATTTTTCATGGATTAGATGATTGATATATTTCAAAATCTTTTATTATCAATATTTTATTTAAGCAAAACTCAATACATACTTTTTTTTTCTCTATCAAAGCAAAAGTGTGATTTCATTGTTTTTAATCCCAAAAAAGGATCTTGAGTAACACGTATACTACACTCCAATTCATTCTGATCCTGCGTCGGATGGATCTCGCTGGACTCTCTTCTTACCTTGAAATCAAGTTCACAACATTTTCCCTCTTAATTTACTTTTCGTCTCATTTGTGTTCTAACACTTATTTTATGTCCCATATTGACAATCTTCAATACCCAATAGCTCATTAGAGTGTTCAGAAAAAGTGTGACATGTCTAGATGAAGTGTAGAAATTTCATTTTTATATTTTCTAATTCTCTTTCAATGCAAGCATAGCAGAAGTTTCATTGTCTTAGATTATCTTCTTCATTGTAAAACTAAAGATAAAAACAAATGAATCATAGGTAAATATTTCAATACTACTACGTACAGTCTAATTCATTCCTACATGACAAAGGAAGCCGGGGGAGAAAAAAGGTCTAAATATGAACGACCTTCTGGTCTCCAAAGCTCGGTTTGAGTCTGACTCCCAACGTGTAAAACCCTGTGTACAAACACCCTATTAGATCGAGTATTATCCGTACAATTGGAGAAGCCAGCGAAGTCCGCCATGAAAATGCAGTTTTCCTCTTGCCAAGGACGAGGAAGAAGTCCAGACGAGATTGAAAACGAGCACGGGCCAGCAAGGTCGAGGAAGAACACCCTATCCCCCAAATCCTCAACTAATATCCCACTACAACTACACCCATCATTATTCGCCATAACTAGCCTATAGATTTCACATGTAGGCGATATCCAAACCACATATAAATCTCCATCAGATACCACGAATCGAACTCGAACCTGAACCCAAACCCAAATTAAACCCCCCTTCTTGACAACTTTCCTGACAGCGACAGGTTTCTCTGTAATTTGAACCAGCTGAATATTCGTGTGATTGTGATCAAGAGCGTAGATATGACCATTTGAATCAACAGCAAAGATCCGCCCATTGAATTTCACGCAGTCTACCATTTTGCAGTTGCGCCAGACATCATAGCCGGGCGGTTGAAAATATTGGATATGAACATAGGGCAACTAATTCGCTGCATCTAGACGTCGACGACAAATATGGTGATGATAATAATACTTGTTCAGTTACCAAAGCAGCCACCTTCCCTCCAACAACCACTCCATTGCACTTCACACAGTGTGTAGTGCGAACGTGAAATCTGGCGATAGGGGTTTGAGTTGCGGCGATCCAGTCCGCTAATTCTAAATCAACGCTATTCATCATCTCATTCCACGTAAGCACGTGGCGCAGGACGAGCTTTCCCGGGGCGGGTTCTTGCAGGGATACAAGCCATGCCTTGGAAGGATCGGATCGGGGACGGACGAGGTAAAAGTTAAAGCGTTGCTCGTGTGATCAGAGGTAAGGAGGAGAGGGGACCAGAGGGAGAGTTTATTTGGCCAGAGAGGGAGAGGGGTGGAGGATCACCATGATCAGCACACGGATCGAAATCGGACTATGCTAGGGTTTCTGAGGTTGCCGGAGATGTTTGCAGAGATCCGCCCACTCAGCCGCCGCCGCCTGTTTCCTTGACATTGTGACAAGAAGAAGGGGGAAGCGATTTAGTTGCGGAGGGTTTGTTCAATAAGATTTTGTATCTATATATAAATACGACGAGATTTTTCTTTTAAGACCGTATTAGAAAGGAGTTTGACCTATTTTAAAAGGATTTTGCTATTCGTCGTTCCGGGGCGATGAATAAGATCATTAAAATAGAAAGTAATCTACAATTTTTATTATAAATTACAGGATATTTTAAAAATCTTTAGCATATCTTCTACTTAACAACTAATCTGTTAAAAAACTACAATAATAACTATTTAAATCAATTTGTTATTCTGTAAAAATTGTCGACTTTTTTTTACATTTCCTCATCTTAGTTCCCATAACACAAGTTCTATATTGTTATTTTTAAGATCCAAAAACAAAAACAATGACTACATCTATAACACATTTGTATTAAATTTTTGCTTTGATCCAACACTAGAATAATTTCCGTACTACTATTATCATTATTAAGCTCGATCAATTCATTGGCTTCTATTAAGTGTTAATTGTACAAAACTTTTTCCGATTCATTTAATAAATTTAAATTAAATAATTTATGCCAAAAATGGACTATGAATGAAGGCAATGACACACTGTGCATCCTTTGAATTGATCAAAAATTCGAACAAAGAGATATGTACACTATGTTGACGTCATTCAATAAAATACTTTCCTAAATAATTGAAAAATAATTTATTTATTAGTTGATTTATTTTAAGAAAAAATTATTTAAGGAGTGAGAGATATGATTAGATTTGGTGATTTAGGATTTGACAAAAATAAAAATAAAAATTAATTTATTATAAAAGGTATTGATATATTACTATTTTAAGGATCTTATATGTCGCCCCGGGGACGATGAATAGCAAAACCCATTTTAAAATTTAATAAGTAAAAAAAATGAACAACGCTGGCGTTATATCATGGAGTTTCAGTGGATTTGGTTAAATCTCAACCATCCAAATATAAATTAACGATCATATTTAGTTTAATCTCTCTCTAAATCTACTAGTGATTTTTTTTTCTTTTTGATTTTTTCCCTTAGGGTTTACTAATTTACAATAGGGTTTTGTAACTCTACCTATAGATCTACCTATAGAGTTTCTAATAAACTCCACCGGAACAAGACTGAATTATCACAAAGCAATTGGTTCTGAGAGGAAATAAGGGGGAGAATATGTACTCTGGGGCGGATGATCGCCATGATCGGCAGATGGACCAAAATCGGACGAGGTCTCTAGGGTTTCCGATGTTGCTGGAGATGATTCTGAGTGATTCCACAGGAAGATCCGCCCACTTTCTTCGATCGGAATCCATCGCAATAAGTGCAAACGAATCGCCTCTCTTCCCATATTTGGGAGAGTCTACAGTTTAGGGCTTAGGTAAACAGGCGAGATTATTCATGGAGGGGAATTTCGATATCACTAGCATTATTCTTGACATGCTGATGGTCAAAATAAGATTTTCATATCTATTACTCAAGATATATTATTATTTTTTTGGTTGAAATACTCAAGATATATAGATTATGAGGGAGCTTGACAAATATTTAAAATTAAAAAAACTAGATAGAAGACACCGGAGAATGATGAGGATAATGCTCTCGACGATGAAGTTGATGTCAAGGATCGGGAAGGCAACATCAAAGTAGATGTTTTGTGTGATTAACATTGAAGTAGTTGATCACACAAATGTGGTATAATCGGTTTTGGATTAATATTGAGTTTAGCTTTTTTTCGGGCTCGAACCTAATCAGTCCAGTTCAAACAAGTCTTGGTATACACCTCTTTATTTTTTATTTTTCTTTTTGGATGTCGAATCGGGTTCGGAGGGTCAACTGCTTGGGGGAAATTTCTAATGCATGCAATTATCTTCTCAGAATTTTCCTCTTGCTACTGCTGAAATGGAGGGCTTGAATACTACGATTTATCAGTTTTGTGGAGATTTTCCACTTGGCATATAGATTGCTCAATCCCGTAGCTCGATGGTTAATCAGAAGCACAAATTGTGATGAAATGTTCGTTGCTAATATAAGCAAAGAAAACAAGGCGACATTAAACTAGACATAATCCGTACTTACATAATAGAGTTTATACTAAAGGCAAAACAGCAAGCTACAAAAAAGCCAACATACATTTAAATTCCTACTAGATTCATCAAAGATAATGGTGTTTGTTGTTTATACTAAAGGCAAAAGTCATAATGATAACGAAAGCATATTATTTGCAGATGAATTATTATGTACCCTTAGATTCATTAATTCATTAAGAATTAAAGTTTGTCCGTGGTTATATAATGAAAGGAAGAAAATAACAATTCATCATTATGCATAAGCAGTTTCAATTAAATGGCAAATAAGTTGCATAAGCGATTGCAGACTTTGTGTATTCCATCTTTTAAAGAAAATCCCGTTGTCATTGGATCTCTAATTGCATTTTCTATTTAATCCTCGTCAAATTTGAAGGGCATTTTTTGCAAAGCAAGTCAGTCACTTAAGGGTTGAGATAGGTTATGATAAAAACAGATAAATTATTAATTAAAGAAGCTAGACTCAAGCTCAAGGCTTTTTGCTAGGGAGCATAGATCCTTATTACATCGAATCGAAGAGTAATTAAATAGGGACAACGAAAAGTTCATCGATCAGCATGAAGAGATCGAAAACAAGTATGAGTACGGATGACCTTTTGGATCCGAAAGCATGGTGAAACTCCGACTTCCAAGGCGGAATACCTTCTGGTGGCAGATAAGACTAGCTCGAACACAGCTAGTACATCTACAATTGGACTGAGGGAAGGCGGAGACGAAAATGTAGTTTCCTTCTCTCCAAGGACGAGGAAGAAGTTGAGCCGAAATTGAGAAAGAGCACGTGTGAGTGAGGAAGAACACCCTATCCCCTCTCACTCAATAAAGAGCACTTGTTTCCATCAGTCGCCACAACTACTAGCTTATGGATTTCACATAGAGTATGATACATGTCTGGGTATACCCAAGCCACATATAAATCTCCGTCCGATACCACGAATTTACCCCAATTCGGCAACCAGAAAAATACCTTGACTGGCTTCTCCGTCGCTTGAACCAGCTGCAAGTTTGTGTGGTCAAGAACGTAGATATGACCGATTCCATCAACAGCAAAGATCCGTCCATTGAATTTCACAATGTCGTGAATCTCGCTGGGGCGGAGGATGCCAACCAATTTAGTAGCTTCACCGCCGCCTAAGCCAAGCCTAAACTATATATCCATATTCTTTTGATAATTCAGATACGAAAACCACCTTCCGTGTCAAATTAACTCCATTGCACTCCTCCACAGGGTGTATGTTATGAGCGTAAAACCTGGCGATGGGGGTTTGAGTTGCGGCGATCCAGTCCCGATCTACATCCAGATTCATCTCCTTGTACGTCAGTGCATGGCGCACGACGAGCTTTCCGGGGGAGGGTTCATGTAGGGACACGAGCCAAGCCTTGGAAGGATCGGACGGGGGACGCAGAAGGTAAACAGCGCTGGCGCTAATTATGGGATCATAATATGGTTCGATGGGGGCTTTACAAGGAAACAACAGGGAAAGTTTATTGGGAGGGGTGGAGGATCGCGACGATCGGCACATGGACCGGAATTCGACGATTTCGAAAGGGTTTTGAAGGCGGTCGGAGATGGTTCCGAGCAGTTCTGCCGGAAGATCCGCCCACTCCACTTGAATCGCCGCTTTTCTTCGGCCGGAATCCATCGCAAGGGATTGATTGGATTTCAATTCAGATTCTACATCTATGATCTATGTATATATAAAGGAGTGGAGCTTAATTATTAAAGTTGTAATTTAGAAGAAAAAAAAGTTAAATCATAAAAGTCGGAAAAGGAAATATTTTGAGTCCATAACATCTATAATCTATCTATAATCTATAACTATAAGCTGTTACTTTTCGAGCCACTAGAACGATTCTGGCCCCACCTCATATTTACAAAATTTATTTTTATTTCTAATATTTTAACTTTTTCCTATTATATTCTTCTTTAACTATTTAAATTTATCTTTAACATCAAACAAATATCTATTTAGTATAACAATATCTTTTGGAAACTTCCTTATACAAATATTTAAAATTAAAGATAACAAATTTAAAATATTTTTAAATAAGTATAAATATCTTTTACCTTTAAGCATGATATCTTTTCACGAAATTATTTATAGATATATTTTTCTTTTATAATAAAAAAATTAATGATAAATACTTATAATGTTTAAAAATAAAAAAAAGGTAATATCTATTCTATAACTATATATTAAAGTTGAGCTTCAAAAACGAGGAATGAGAGGGGAGTGGGTCAGCCGAAGAAGAGCTTTAGAGGAGGAAGAAAAGGATTTGATGGCAAAGGAGGAAATTCTTTGGCTACAACGAGCAAAGGCTAATGAGCAGACATGGGGTGACAAGAATTCAGCCTATTTTCACCAAAAAGCCAATGGAAGACGAAAAAGAAATAATATTTCAAAGCTTGTAGATGATGAAGGAATGGAGTGGAGAAGTACGTTCAATGAACAAAAGAAGAGTGGCAGTTGAGTACTTCACTAAGTTATTCAAAACCGATCTAAGCACACTACAATTTACGGCTCCTCAAGGGATCTCGCCTTTATTGACGGATTTGGATAACTCCGAGCTCACTCATCCGTTCTCCGGAGAAGAGGTAACTTCAGCTCTTTTCTCTATGCATCCAACAAAGTCGTCGGGTCCCGATGGTATGTCAGCATTTTTCTTTCAGAAGCATTGGCATATTGTCGGGCCTGAAATTATCTCCTTTTGTCTCAATATTCTTAATGGTGCCCCGTTCCCAAAGTCCTTAAATCATACTTTTATTTCTCTTATCCCTAAAGTTTCTAACCCTAACAAAATGAAGGATCTACGTCCTATCAGTCTTTGCAATGTTTTGTATAAAATGATTTCCAAGGTTCTAGCAAACAGGTTGAAAGGAGTGCTAAACAAGGTGGTGTCCATGACACAGAGTGCTTTTGTGCCGGGGAGGCTAATCACGGATAATGTACTTTCAACCTTTGAGATGTTCCACTATATGAAGAGAAAAAGGACGGGCAAGAAGGGTTACATGGCACTGAAATTGGACATGGCTAAAGCTTATGACCGGGTTGAATGGAACTTTTTAGAGCGAGTTATGCGACAGCTGAGATTCTGTGAGCAATGGATTCAGTTAATGATGAGGTGTGTCTCCACAACAACGTTTGTGGTCCTTCTTGATAGATGTCCGTCCGCCACTTTCTCCCCTTCTCGGGGAATCCGTCAAGGGGATCCATTATCGCCATATTTATTCCTCTTATGTGTTGAAGGTCTATCGGCTTTGATATGTAAAAGCAAACAAGAAGGAAGGCTTACAGGCCTACGGATTGCTCGAACGGCTCCAAGAGTTTCACATCTGTTTTTTGCCGACGATAGTATGATCTTTGCGGAAGCTACATGTCAACAAGCTACAAAAATTGTATCTATTCTCCATGCCTATGGAGCTGAATCAGGACAACAAGTCAATTTCGCAAAATCTGAAATCTCCTTTAGCAAGAACGTTTGTGAGCAACGGAAATTAGACATCCAAAGTATTTGTGATGTGCATGAGGTGGACAAACATGAGAGGTATCTTGGGCTACCTACTATGGTGGGGAGGTCAAAGAAGGTGATATTTGGGCAAATAAAAGAGAGAATGTGGAGAAAACTGAAATCATGGAAAGCAAAGACGTTATCAAGAGCGGGGAAGGAGGTATTGATTAAATCTGTGATACAGGCCATTCCTTTATATGCTATGTCTTGCTTCAAGCTTCCAGCTGAAACATGTCATGAGATGGAACAACTCATATGCAATTTTATGTGGGGCGATCTACAGTCCAAACAAAAGTTGCATTGGACGAGTTGGTCCAAAATCTGCCATGCAAAAGGAAAAGGGGACTCGGATTTCGGGACCTTGAGAGTTTTAATCTAGCTCTTCTAGCAAAACAGGGGTGGCGGATCATTCAAACACCGGATTCACTGATTGTCCAACTGTTGCGAGCGAGATATTATCCTCATTCTTCTTTCATGGGAGCAAAACTTGGTCATAATCCTAGCTAGACATGGGGGAGTATTTGGTTGGCACGAACGGTATTAGAGGAAGGAAGCTACTGGCAAGTCGGGAATGGAAATAGTTTAAACATTTGGAATGACAAATGGCTACCCTGGCTTGATTCCTTTCGTGTGGCAGGGAACTTTGCTGGTGCTGATGCAAATATGAGGGTTATAGATCTAATTGACTGGAATGAGGCCAACTGGGATGAGAATTTAGTGAGGTCTGTATGTGCACCATGTGATGTCGATATAATTTTAGCCCAACACCTCATTGATCCTAGACTTGAAGACCAATTGGTGTGGTACCATTCAAACCATGGAGATTATACAATTCGGTCAGGTTACCACCTACTATTTGAGAAAAAGATCAAGGCTGGATTTATGGGTTCTACTTCAGAGGCGATCACTGATGATTTTATTTGGAAGAAAATTTAGAATAAAAAAACGGCACCTAGAGTCAAGAATTTTCTTTGGCGCGTCTGCAAGCAAATCCTCCCGTGCAAATAAAATCTTTTCAACAGGAAAGTTGCCCCAGACCCGTTGTGCAATGTGTGTGGTTTAGTAGAATCGACAATCCATACCTTGTATGAGTGTATTTTGCCACGTCAAATTTGGGAATTATGTCCTAAGTTTGGTGAATTGGGAGAAGGGGTGAATTCATTGGTTGACTGGGCAGATAGAGTGTTCAAGCTACTGGATGCTGACCAATCTGCAAGATGGGCATGTTTATTACATGAAATTTGGAGGGCGAGGAACAAGAATCTGTTTGAAGGCTTGAATTTCTTACCAGTTGAGGTGGTCGAGCTTAGTATGTCTTCCCACACGAATTTTGCTGAAGCTAACAGGAAAATGTCAGTCAACTCCAGAACAAAGACAGAGGTGTGTGAAGTGTGGAGAAAGCCTGAAAATGGCTGGGCAAAAATCAATTGCGATGCCGCTGTGTCAGAAGGAAGCTGTGGAATCGAATATATTTGCCGATTGTCCTCGGGAGAAGTCTATTTTGCTGGGGCTCGAAAGATTCAACGAGGAACACCAGTCGAATTGGCAGAAGCGGAGGCAATCTTAAAGGGACTCGAGACAACAATCTCTGTGGGTTTAACCCATATTCTTGTTGAACCCGACTGTCGATTGCTGATTCTTAAGCTTCAGAGACAGGAACTTCCCAGAACTGCTTTGGGCTCTCTTATGGCAATGATCCTGGAGGTGGCTGCAACCTTTATGAATTGCAAGTTCTTTTATGTTAATAGGAAAGCTAATGGAGTAGCACATTGGCTTAGTCAATGGCAGCCTTTAGCTCCTTTTACTACTTTTCAGCATTCTGGTTTTCCTGGTGTGTTGTATGACCTGCTTGACAGGGATCTTGTTTTGGATGCTAATTAAGTTTGGTTGGGTGTTTTTATCAAAAAAAAAACTATATATTAAAGTTGTACCTTTTCGAGCTATCAGAACGATTCTAGCCCCACCTCATTTTTAAAAAGTTAATTTTTATTTCTATTATTATAACTTCTTTCTATTAAATTCTTTTTAACTATTTAAATTTATCTCTAATATCAAAAAAATATCTATTTAGTATAACAATATTTTTTGAAAGCTTCCTTATACAAGTATTTAAAATTAAAGATAAAATATTTAAATATTATAAAATAAATATAAATATTTTATCATATATCTTTTGATGAATTTATTTATAGAAATATAGTGATTTTATTTTATAAAAAAATTAATGATAAATAGTTAAATTTTTTAAAATTAATAAAAATGGATAATAAAATATTTAATAGATATTGAAATATTTGATAAACTCTAAATTTACGTACATGAAAAGTAATAAAATAGGAAGAATATAATATTTGATTAAAAAATTATATACATTCTACGAACAATAAAATACTTATATTAAAGTTTATATTATATTTTTATTTATTTATTAATATCCTATTTATAATGTTTATAAAATATCGAATCGTAGTCGTACATGGTACGACGGGTAAAACTAGTAACTATATATTAAAGTTGTCCCTTTTCGAGCCACCAGAACGATTCTGGCCCACCTCATATTTAAAAAATTAATTTTTATTTTTAATACCTTAACTTTTTTCTATCAAATTTTTCTTTAACTATTTAAATCTATCTTTAACATCAAACAAATATCTATTTAATATAAACAATATCTTTTGAAAACTTACTTATACAAATATTTAAATTAAAGATAAAAAATTTTAAAAAAATGTGTCTATAGTAGTTTTTACCCTAAAAAAAGTTCATAAGAGCAAAAATGCCTTTATTTATAAACAATTGCATCAATGCCAACAAAAAAATAACTCACTACTCGAATATATTGTAGCCATGCCCAAAATCTTAAAATTTTCAAAAAAAAATTAAAGACATTTAATTCACATTTTTTTTCTTGAAAACGTTGAAAATCTTATTATTCTGTTAAAATCTCATTATTTGTAGGAGTAGGTTTGTGCTTTTTCCTTGGGCGACTCTTCCTTTTAGAGTCATCCAACCAAATTTTATTAAGATTAATTGTTGAAAAAGCTATGGGTCCAGCAGATGCAACTTTTACTACTGGTGTGGTAAGTGGATTATTGAAGGCCATCCAATTCTTCTCTTTTTAATGAAACTAGATGGCTTATTCCGTCCGATGGACGGGATTAAATTTCGTGTTTATGGTTATTAATTTTATAAGCGGACATAAATAAATGTGTATATTATTTGAATTAGAATAGAAATAAAAAAATATATGTTTGATTTGATGAAAAAGGTAATGAAAGGAAATTGGATTTAAACCTTAATTTTGAATGGTTGATTTGGTGCAGAAAAAATATATTATAAATCGTAAACATGTGTTTATGAAAGGTTAAACATATAGATACAAGTATATAGTTGTATGATTATAATTGATGTAATGATATTTTTTTTTTACTTTGTATTTTTAGGGTCGTGTATTTCAGTTGTGATGTTTTGTGGAGCATGTTTAATTTTGACATTTTCATAAAACCAACTTGCTTATATTTTTCCATGTTTAGTTAGATTATAATTTTTATTCATTTTTATTGATATTGATCGATTGAGAAATATAAGACCGTTTATACATTTAAGTAGCAAGAAAGAAGCGTTATTAACTTAAATAATATTTTTCAATATTTATTAGAGGCCTTTTGTAATTTAGAGTATTTTTAATTATTATTTTAATAAGGAGTATATGTAAACCCATTAGAATATATTAATAGGATAATTAGTTTGCATTTAAAAAATAGAACATTTATTGTTCTTAAGAGGGAGAGTTTTTATAGTTGTATAGAAGATTCTTCCCATAATGTGACTTGGGTATTATTGAAGGCCGCTTGATCATAAATGAAAGGACCAAATTTAGTTTTTTAAACTTAGCATATACAATAGCAGAGCCGGGTTTTGAACTTGGTAGCACGTGGTTCAACCAAGATGCTTACCTTCTTACAATCTATAACTATATATTAAAGTTATACCTTTTCGAGCTATCAGAACGATTCTGACCCCACCTCATATTTACAAAATTAATTTTTATTCCTAATATTTTAACTTTTTTCTATTAAATTCTTTTTTAACTATTTAAATCTATCTTTAACATCAAACAAATATCTATTTAGTATAACAATATCTTTTGAAAACTTCCTTATACAAATATTTAAAATTAAAGATAATAAATTTAAAATATTTTAAAATAAGTATAAATATATTTTATCTTTTAGCATGATATCTTTTCACGAATTTATTTATAGATATAATCACAAACTGAGTATGGTCGCATCTTAAATTACATTAATTAAATTTGAAATATTTTATATAATTAAATTATCTTTATCTTTCATATTTATTATATCTTATTTACTAAGTTAACTATTATTTTTTAAATTCTTATCTCTTCCATATTTGAATATATAAATTTTAATATTCATGAAATATTATCAAGGAAAAAAGAAATATAATTATTTTATCTTAATAATATATCTTCATTTTCAACATTAAATTTAACCATTTTTATTGATTAAAGAAATTATACATTCTACAAGCAATAAAATTGCTTGTATTAAAGTTTATATTATATTTTAATTTATTAATATCTTATTTATAATGTTTATAAAATAACGAATCGTAGTCGTACCATGTACGGCGGGTACAACTAGTTAATATAAACTAGTGTAATTCCCGTAAATTTACGGGTAGTTTTAAAAATTATACTATGTAATATATTATCACAAATTAAAGAGAAAAAACAAAGATAATGTATATTTTAATAATTATTAATGATATTTATATAAAATTTAACGTTTTTTTGGTTTTCTAATCTTTAAGATAAAAACAAATAAATGTGAAAAATATTTTTCTATATCAAACCTTCTACATTCACTTTAAAGTATAATAAATATAAATAAATAAATAAATAAATAAATAAAATGAAAGAACAGATTGTTCCTTAAGTGCCATGTAGCGCGGATTTTATAGATAGTTTGTTTCTATTTTATAATATATATAAATATAAATATTAGCGTAAATATATCGTTAATTTTTTCCAACAATCCGATAAAAATATTTTAGCATAATCTTAAACATAGATAGAAAATTATATAGATAAAAACTTATTTTGATACAATACTTATTTTATAAAATCTAAAATAGCCTTTTTTTTATATTTTGGATTTTTCAAAGAATAAAAATCAATATTTACATAGATAAAAAATTATATATATACACTATATATTTTATAGGATCTAAAATCTTACCCTAAAAATCCTTCAATATTTTAAAATTAATATTTTTATTTAGTAATGTTTATTATTTAAATAATATTTTTAAAAATATGTGTATATTAATTAAATTTTATTTTTTTAGTACGTGATACTATATGAAACAATCTCTACTCATACAATATGTTATCTATCCATTATCTGTTTTATAAAGTGGTTAAGATAAATAATGATTTTTAGAATTATTATTAGAGTATAATATGAAGGGGACTTTCTAGAATTATTATTTAGTTTCTTAAGTTGAAAAAAGCTTTTCCAATAATATGAAGGGGGCTTTCTAGAATTATTATTTATTTTTTTAAGTTGAAAAAAGCTTTTTTCATTATTTTATTCAAGGTATATCACGTGGCGCAAATTTTTACACATACTTAGTTTCTGCTTTATAATATATTAGTATAGATATATCATCGTTGACGGTTAAATCTTTAAAAAGATAGCTAATTAAGGTTACCGTTTTTATGCACCAGCTGCTAAATTGAACATATTCAGCTGTTACAATTCAGGGATAAACATGTACTATATAATAGGGCATTTATGTAGCACACGTCAATCCTTCAAACAAGCAATCTGAAGTTAGGCTGCCCAGATCACCGCCGAGCAAATCCTCCGGGAAGCACGTGGCATGTTACAATCCTGGTGTGGAATCGTAACGAGCCCTTGTTGGTCAAGGGTTTGAGCCGCTCTCGAGGTGAGAACTACTCGGAAATATGTTGGTAGCGTATGTGGAAGAGAACCAAGAGAATTAGGGCAAAGTAATATATTTCTTTCTGAATGAATTCCTGTTTAGCGTACAAAGAGTATTTATGTTATGCCCTACCGGTTCAACAAAAGCGATCCAGGAAAGAATCGGAAAGAAAACCTGGAAAGAGAGTTATAAAACTCTAACATAAAAATTGTATATAAAAATAGTTCTTAATGTAAATAAATTGCAAATAAATAAATGTGCTATTCATCTCTGAAACTGCTTGGCGGGCGCCTAACCCGAACGGGTCTTGTCCTGGCTCGATCGTCCTCGACTCGGTCCGTATCAATCTCTCCCCCGTTGAGATTCGGCTTGTCCTCAAGCCGCAAGGAAGGAAAAGATGTCCTCAAAGTTTCGACCGGTTCCCATGAAGTAGCTGCTGGCTCGCCATCTTCCCACTCCACAAGCCATTCATGCCGGGGTTGGCCGTCCAGAAGAACACGGCGTTCAGCAATCGCGCGACGTGGTCGAGAAATGGGGCGATCATAGAGAAATTCGGTGGGCAATGTGCTGGCGACGATCTCCGAACCATCCGAGACGAACGGTCGTAAAAGAGAGACATGGAATACATTATGTATCCTGGCGTCCTGAGGTAGCTCAAGCCGATAAGCGACGGGTTCGACGCGCTCGAGTACCTTAAACGGTCCATAAAATCGGCGGGACAACTTATGTGAGAGTGGCCGAGCGACGGAGTGTTGGCGGTATGGCTGCAACTTCAACAATACAAGGTCGCCAACTTGGAACACCACATCGCGGCGGCGTTTATTGGCATTTACGGACATCCGCTGCTGCATTTTAGACAGGTTGTCGCGTAAAAGGGCTAGGACCTGCTCACGATCACGGACGGCGACTGCCGCTGGTGATGGGGGTCCCGTCGGCGATGTAGCGCGACAGATGGGTGGCGGTTCTCGGCCATACAAAGCTTGAAACGGTGACATCTTTAGGCCTTCATGAAAGCGGGAATTTAATGCTAGTTCTGCCCACGGAAGGAAATCGATCCAACGACGAGGTCGTCCTTGTGTGAAGGCCCTTAAATATTGCTCAAGGCCGCGGTTCATGACTTCCGTTTGGCCGTCAGTTTGAGGGTGATAGGTCGTGCTATGCCGGAGTTTCGTCCCACTTAGCCTGTGTATATCCGTCGAGAAGGCACTTGTGAAAATCGGGTCCCCGTCAGAAATGATCGATGCCGGTATGCCATGGTGTTTCACTACAATATCAACGAACACGGAAGCGACCTTGGCAGCGTCATATGACGACCCCAAAGGGCCGAAATGGGCATATTTGGACAAACGATCTACGACTACTAGAATCGTCGTGTGGCCTCTAGATGGAGGAAGGCCGGTAATGAAATCCATTGAGACGTCATCCCAAACTGTACTTGATAGATTGACAAACCAGGCAAGCGCTGACGAAACGCTTGACGTCACGGCGCATTCCGGTCCAATAAAAAACTTCGGCCACACGTCTGAAGGTTCTGTCAATTCCCGGATGGCCCGCGCTTGGAGAGGCGTGGAACTCAGCAAGAATTTCGGCTTTCAAGGACGACTCGGCACTGACCACAAGACGGTGACCGTAATAGAGAATTTTGTCGTGGACGCGGAAAGGCGCGCTCAACGTCCCGGCAGCGTCCTCATCATGCCAAGCAACGAGATCCGGCATGGTGGTATTTTCTTGTTGAAGCCGCTGAAGGAGGTTCGGCATAGGAGCGGAAAAGGCTAAGAATTCTTTCAGACACCCCTCGTCATTCTCAATCATGCAACGAGAGAGAGCATCGACCACTTTGTTACTGGCGCCTGTCTTATACTCAATCCGAAATTTGTACCCTATGAGCTTACGAATAAAGAATTGATGGTCCGGCGTTTGAATAACGTGTGATAGGAGTTCCTTCAGACTCTTCTGATCACTACGAATAAGGAACTCACGACCCAGCAAATACTGACGCCATTTCTGTACTGCGAAAACAATAGCAAATAATTCTCGGTGATAGGCAGAAGATCCGCGTCGTCGAACGCCCAACTTCTTGCTGAAAAAGGAAAGCGGCCGCTCTTCTTGGAGTAAGACGGCGCCTACCCCTTCGTCCGATGCATCAGTTTCAACCACAAAAAGCTTTTCGAAATTCGGTAGTTGGAGGACGGGTGGTGACATCATGGCGGTTTTTAACTTCTGAAAGGTTGTGTCTGCGGCAGTGTTCCAGGAAAACTTATCCTTCTGCAAGAGAGCGGTTAGCGGGGCTGCGAGCAATGCGTAATGACGGATAAACTTACGGTAATACCCGGTAAGGCCCAGAAATCCGCGAAGCTGCTTGACAGACTTCGGCGTCGGCCATTCTGCCATGGCAGACAACTTGGTCGGGTCGGCTACGAGCTGGCCAGCCGTGACAATGCGTCCGAGATATTCCACTGTCTTCGCTCCAAAAGAACACTTGGAGCGTTTGATAAAGAAATGATTCTCCTGCAAGATTTGCAACACAACCTCAATATGTCTGGCATGTAATTCTAGGGAAGGGCTGTAAACCAGTATATCATCAAAGAAGACAATTACAAACTGTCGAAGATACTGAGCAAATATCTAATTCATGGCTGCCTGAAAGGTGGACGGAGCATTCGTCAAGCCGAAAGGCATGACTAGGAACTCGAAGTGGCCGTCATGGGTCTGAAACGCTGTCTTGTAAATATCAGACTGATGCATACGAATCTGATGGTACCCGGAACGAAGATCGAGCTTAGTGAATATAGTGGCTCGTCCCAACTCGTCGAATAACTCGTCAGCGGTTGGAATGGGAAATTTATCTGCTACAGTTGCTGCGTTCAGCGCCCTGTAATCAATGCAAAACCGGAAACTGCCATCCTTTTTGCGGACTAGTAATGCCGGGGAAGAGAATGGACTAGTGTTGTGCCTGATAATACCCTGATGCAACATTTCCTGAACCTGCCGCTCAATCTCCGACTTCTGAAAGTATGGATAACGATAAGGCCGCACATTCACCGGCTTAGAGTTCGCCTGCAAGTGTATGCGATGATCCCAAGCACGAGTGGGTGGTAGGCCTTCCGGCATCCGAAATACGGCTATATGCTGCTGCAGAACGTCCCTAATCATCGGCGACGTACTGTTCGGAAAAGTCGGAATATCCAATGCAGCCGCTTGCAATTCTGGCGGTGGCATAGAGATAATTTCGAAACACTGCGCCACGTCGTCAGATGCACATAACGATTGAAGAGTATGAAGAGAAATCAGTTTCAGAGGCTGTCGATCACCCTGTAAAACACCATTTGACCCTGCCATACAAATTCTAGTGTCAACTGAGCATAATCCTGATAAACCTTGCCGAGAGTCTGCAACCATTGAACCCCCAATACGACTTGCGGTCCATGCACCATAAGCACAAATAGATCAATAGAAAAAGTGTGACCCTGCATGGTCAATAATGTTGCCGGACACTGATGTGACCACAAGAGATATGCGCCGTTACCGACAAAAACCCGGAATGGTGTAATAGTGGTCAACGGTAACTGTAGTTTCTCTACAACAGCCGGATGAATAAAATTGTGTGTGCTCCCACCATCAATCAAAACCTGAACCGTCATATCCGCAATACGCCCTACAATCTTTAAAGATTTCGGATTCAAGGTACCCTCCATAGAATTAATGCTGGAGACGTCACCACTGACGAGAGCTTCCTCCTCGATAATATTCTCATTGTCCTCGTCGTCCGAATCCTCACAGCTCAACAATGCTAAGAAGCGATGTTTACAGCTATGGCCCCGGGTGTATCTCTCATCGCAATTCCAACACAAACCCTTTTTAGTACGCTCATCGCGTTCAGCAAGAGAAAGGAGTTTAATTGGAAGTTAAGAAACATTACCTGGTAGAAATGTGTTTGGCCGTGTAGCATCGGTGGTGGCAGGGGATGCCGTGGCTGCCGGAAGCTGCTGAGGTGTGGCATTCGACTTGTAGCCATTTCCTGACTAGGGGCGACGGTTCGAGGCCTGCCAAGTTGCCGCGGTTTCAGAGAAGGACGCAGCCAATTCACGAGCCATGGCGAACATCTGAGCCAGCGTCGTAGGGTTACGCAAGTTCAACTCACGTTTTACCGGTTGCTTTAAACCTGCCTTGAATAGTGAGATCAAGGTGGATTCTGTCAAGCCTTGAACTTTATTGAGGAGCGCTTCAAATTCGGTTTGATAATCCAGGACAGTTGTCCGCTGCTGAAGCTTAGCGAGCAATCCGACATAATCTTCGTAGTAAGTTGGATCAAACCGTTGTTGCACCGATATGAGAAAAGCTGGCCAGGTTTGCCCGCAGTTGTTCCGACGTTGGTAACGGAACCAATCAGAAGCCGGATGGTCAAATAACATACCCGCCAAGCGTAGGCGATCCTGATCCGAAGTCTGGAAATAATCAAAATAGCCATGGACCTTACAAATCCAACCTTGCGGATCCGACCCATTGAAACGTGGTGGATCAACCCGTATTTTGGGGATGGCCTCCAGACCCGGCGCCGCGCGGATCACCACGGGATTGTTCGGGTTTGTTGGTGGCGCAGGTGGCGGCGGAATTGGCGCCGGTAGTAGAGCGTTGGCCCCGTTCACAACCGCATTCAGCGTAGCGGGGGGATTAGGGTTTCCGTCCGTGAGCGCGGTAGCCTCCTGCGCCGGTGCGAGCGAATTACCGGCGGCTGTGGGGTTAGCCTCCTCAGCTGGAGCCCTATTGTGTTGGTGATTCAGGATATTGTAGACATTGTCAGTACGCAGTCGCTCGATTTCTTGCGCTCGATTGACCTTCTCGACGTCCGTCGTCAATTGGAGAAGCATTTCCTCCATGCGAGCCAATGCAGCCGCAACAGAATCGCCGACAGTCTCATCGGAATCGGACATGATGTTCGGGATGAAAGCACCAGTTGTTACAATCCCGGTGTGGAATCGTAACGAGCCCTTGTTGGTCAAGGGTTTGAGCCGCTCTCGAGGTGAGAACTACTCGGAAATACGTTGGTAGCGTATGTGGAAGAGAACCAAGAGAATTAGGGCAAAGGAATATATTTCTTTCTGAATGAATTCCTGTTTAGCGTACAAAGAGTATTTATGCTATGCCCTACCGGTTCAACAAAAGCGATCCAGGAAAGAACCGGAAAGAAAACCTGGAAAGAGAGTTATAAAACTCTAACATAAAAATTGTATATAAAAATAGTTCTTAATGTAAATAAATTGCAAATAAATAAATGTGCTATTCATCTCTGAATCTGCTTGGCGGGCGCCTAACCCGAACGGGTCTTGTCCTGGCTCGATCGTCCTCGACTCGGTCCTTATCATGACAGGATTCCGAAATCCGGCAGCATCCAAAGCAAAAGATAACGATTCCGTCGATCTTGCAGATTATCATCTGCTAAAGTGCAAGGCGTTTGAAGATCAAATCCGGAGGGCCGGATCGAATGTGATCAGTATATGGATCAAGTAAGCCCAATTCGAAGAGTCGTAGAAAGATTCCGGATCGAATGTGGTCAGTATATGGATCAAGTACGCCCAAGCCCTAATCTGTGGCTGCAATATGCTGAGATGGAGATGAAGAACAGGTTCGTGGATCGTGCACGGAATATCTGGATTCGATCAGTTACATTGCTCCCCAGGATTGATCAGCTATGGAACAAATGCTGGGGAATGTTGCTGGTATGGTGCTAGAAGGATCTTTGAGGCGTGAATGCGGTGGCAGCCAGATCAGAAGGCGTGGTT
This sequence comes from Fallopia convolvulus, assembly GCA_964016875.1. Classification (NCBI taxonomy): domain Eukaryota; kingdom Viridiplantae; phylum Streptophyta; class Magnoliopsida; order Caryophyllales; family Polygonaceae; genus Fallopia; species Fallopia convolvulus. Next base: position 3,462,661 of record OZ024721.1, read on the forward strand.
GTCGTACGTCAAGTTTGAGCTTAGATATAACGAAATTGATCGGGCTAGGGGGATATACGAGAATCTCTCGTGCAATGTCATCCTAGGGTTGGGGCTTGGATTCGATACGCTATGTTTGAAATGAAGATGGGTGAGGTGGCGCAAGTGAGGAATTGCTAAGAAAGAGCGGTTGATGTGTTGGACGAGGACGAGGAGGCTGCGCAATTGTTTAGAGTTTGAGGAGCGGTGCAATGAAACAGAGAGAGCTAAAAGGGACGTGTTTGGCAAAACTTGTTACCGATTTCCATTATTCAATAGTTTATATACATACATAATCAACCTAAACTAGGATAGGATCTTAACTAAAGGAAACTAAAGGATACAGAATATAAACAATATCTTACAATATCTAAACTACCCAAATATATATCCAATACTCCTCCTCAAGTTGGAGCATGTAGATCTCGAATGCCCAACTTGCCCAACAAGATCCGAAACTGAGTAGAACCAAGGGCTTTAGTGAGAATATCGGAGTACGAATATGACTTGTACGAACTGTACCATCGAGGAGGAGATCTCGAATAAAATGACAGTCGACCTCAATGTGTTTAGTCCGATCATGAAAAACCGGATTAGCAACAATATGCAACGCGGCCTGACTATCACAAAACAACTGCATAGGATCAGAATGAAGCACACCAAGCGAACGCAATAGTGACTTCAACCAAATCAACTCGCAACAAGTAGTTGCCATGGCACGATATTCAGCTTCAGCAGAGGAACGTGAAACAGTCTTCTGCTTTTTAGTTCTCCAAGATATAGGTGAAGAACCAAGCTGAACAAAATAACCTGTAAGAGACCGACGAGTAAGCGGACATGTAGCATAATCAGAATCACAGTAAGCTATCAGCTTCGGATTACACTCCCTCGGAAGACAAATACCTTGACCCGGATGGTGCTTAAGATAGCGTAGAACCCGAATCGCTGCATCCCAGTGATCATCTGTAGGCGTCTGCATAAACTAAGCCAAAGTATGAACTGCATAGCAAATCTCAGGACGAGTAATTGTCAGATAAATCAGTCTCCCAATCAGACGCCGATAACGATCTGGAAAGTCGAATGTCTGAGCTGTAGAAAGAGCAAGTTTGTGATTCTGTTCCATCGGAAAATCACAAGGCTTGCTTCCCAATAGACCAGCTTCACTCAGAATATCCAAGGTGTACTTCCGTTGACATAGATACAGACCCCCATCAGAACGAGCAATCTCAATGCCCAGAAAATACTTCAATGCTCCCAAATCCTTCATGTGAAAGCAAGAACTGAGCTGTCTCTTAAACTTAGAAATAGCAGCAGAATAATTACCAGCAACTATCAGATCATGCACATAAACCAGAACATGAATAGTAATGCCAGAACGATTGTACGAGAACAAAGAGTAATCAGCGAGAGATTGAACAAAACCAAAACTTCTCAAAGCGGAAGCGAGCTTAGCAAACCAGTTCCTCGGAGCCTGTCGAAGTCCATATAGAGATCGGTTCAACCGACAAAACTGACCAGCCAAGTGTTTAGAAAAACCTGGCGGAGGTCTCATATAAACTTCCTCATGCAGATCACCGTGAAGAAAAGCATTGTGCACATCCATCTGATGCAAATCCCAATTTCGAGCAGCTGCAACCGCCAAAAAAGTACGAACTGACACCATTTTAGCAACTGGTGCAAATGTCTCCTTGTAATCAATACCCTCTTTCTGATTGTTTCCAAGAACAACCAGACGCGCTTTGAAGCGCTCAATAGTCCCATCAGAATGCCGTTTGATCTTAAAAACCCATTTACGGCCAATAGGTTTCTTATCAGACGACAAAGCAGCCATAGTCCATGTACCATTCCGCTCTAAAGCGTCAATCTCAGCCTCCATGGCTTTACGCCAGCGTACATATCGAGCAGCTTCCGAGAAGGACTGCGGCTCTGTAACAGACTCAACTGAAGCAGCAAAAGCAGTGTGGCCAGCAGAAAAACGATCAAAAGTAACATAATCAGCTATGGGATAGGATGTACCTGATGAACTTGACGGTTGATATGAAAGAGACGGAGATGCTTCTTGTTTCCGCACAGTATTACAAATGAAACCACGTAACTTCACAGATGGTGTGCGATCACGGGTAGAACGACGAGGCAAGGCTTGAGCAACAATGTGAGTGGATTGAACCCCACCACCCCCATCCGCTGCCTGCGTTTGGTCGTTTGAGGAGCTAGGTAAAGAATTGTCATGAACAGCGACAGAGGAAGATTGAACCCCACTCCCCCTGTCGTATGTCTGCGATTGGTCGTTTGAGGAGATAGGAATGGATTCTTGAATGGCAACAGGAGGAGATTGAACCCCACTCCCCCTGTCGTCCATCTGCGTTGGAGCTAAGGGGTATTGGCAAATATCAAACATAGCAGGGTGGGCATCGATTGGAGAACTGTGGTCTGTAATAGTCGGGGTAGTGGTAGATTGATATGGGAATTTGGTTTCATAGAAAATGACATCTCGGGAAACGAACCTTTCGTTAGTTTCAATATCAAGAACCTTCCAACCTTTTTGTCCATTCGGATAGCCAATAAAAACGCATTTTCTAGCTCTAGGAGCAAATTTGTTGGATGATTTTGGAATTATAGAAGCATAACAAAGACAACCAAAAACACGCAAATGATCATAAGCCGGAGGACGACCGTACAACAACTCAAAAGGAGTTTTATTTTGTAAAACTGGGGTTGGAGTTCGATTAATTAAATAACATGCAGTCAAAACACACTCGCCCCAAAATTGCAATGGTAAATTCGCATGAAATCGTAAAGCGCGAGCAACATTTAAATATGTCTATGTTTTCTTTCTGCTCGACCATTTTGTTGAGGAGTTCCAACACAAGAAGTTTCAAATAGAATCCCATTTTCATCAAAAAAAATTCGCAAACTAGTAAATTCGGTGCCATTGTCGCTCCTAATGCATTTAACATGTTTATCAAATTGTCGTTCAGTCATGGCACAAAAATTAGAAATTAACGAAGCAACTTCAGTTTTGTGTTTCATAAGGAATATCCAAACACATCGACTAAAATCATCAACCATAGTCAGAAAATAATGAGCCCCATGAACGGACGGAGTCCGATAGGGACCCCACACATCACAGTGAATTAAATCAAACATATTAGAAGCATGCGTTTGACTAATCGGAAATGAAGGACGAGATTGTTTAGCTCTATGACAACTATCGCAAGGTTCCATAAGACCATTTATTTTAATATTTGGTAAAAATTTAAGGACAGGAAGTGAGGGATGACCAATTCTGGAGTGCCACAAGGCAGGTGATGCAACATCCATTCGTGAAGCGTGTCCCATTGGCGCCACCACACGAAGCCAATACACACCATTCCGCTCTTCACCCGCCCCAATCAAATTCATCGAAGTGCGATCCTGCAAGATACATAGCCGATCAGTCATACACGCAATACAATCATGATCTCTCAACAAATCGAGCAATAGAAATCAGATTACACATCAACTTTGGAACAAATAGCACATCCCGAATGATGAATTTATCAGATAGTATTAAATTTCCAGCCGTGTTTGCAGTAGTAGACATCCCATTTGGGAGAACAATTGAGGATGAGGCCACAGGATATAAATCAGTCAATAATTTTTCGTTTCCCGTCATGTGAAACGAGGCCCCGGTATCTAAGATCCAGTTAGAATTATACGTACCAGAACCTGCTGTATTATTATGCTGAGAATTGTTTACTCGGATTTGCTGCAAGAGTTGATTGAATTGAGACTCCGACAGCCCCGTCCCGCCTCGATCCGCGGCGCTCAGCCCCTCGGTTTGGACGCCAGAATTTTCGGCGCTAGTAGCGGCGTTGGCCAGGCCACGCCCGCGCCATCTGCCTCGGCTGGAGCTTGCATTGCGAGCTGCCTCGCGCTGAATTGCAAGCTGCTTACCCCACCACTCGGGATATTCGACGATCTTGTAACACGTTTTCACATCATGCCCAACAACCTCGCAATGAGTACACCACGGCTTGTCACCGCGGCGCTGATCGGGAGCTTGATTTGCGACAGCCTAGCACCTGTCACGATCTCCCTCGGAACGCTTGTCACGGTCACGGCGTTCACCCCGCCCTCGTCCTCCTTGAGCGGCAAAATCTGCACCTTCCAGCCGTGATTCAGCAGCACCATCACGACTCTTCAAGGCTAATCTCGCCCTCTCTTCCGACACAATAGCAGCGTACACTTTGTTCATGTTCTGGATTGGATCCTGTGCCAAGGTGCTTGACCGGACCGTGCTATAGAATTCATCGAGTCCCATCAAAAACTGATGGACTCGTTCATCGTCTCGCTCTTTTGTGAGGACATCAGCCCACTTGCACTCACACTTTCCGCAAGTGCATCGACGAGACACTGTGTAGTTCGCCAATTCATCCAAAGCTTCTTTAGATCTGCATAATAAGTGGCCACCAAACGCCCACCTTGAACACATCGGGCCAAGTCAAACCGCAATTGTTGTACTCTTGGACCATTCCCGATTGAATATCTCTGCTTTAAATCATCCCATAACTCCTTCGTTGTCTCGAAGAAAGTAATGGAGTATCTCATGGACTCGTCAATGGAATGTAATATCCACCCGACGATCATTGAATTCACGCTCCACCAATCATCTAACTCGTTGATATCATCCGGTGGAGCAATGGTGCCATCAATGAAACCTAGTTTACGCTTTTCTCGGAGTGAATTGCGTAAGACTAGTTCCCATTCTTGAAAGTTATCCCCCTTGAATGTCACGGGGCAAATCTTCATGCCCGGGTGATCGGACGGATGCAAGTAGAACGACGAGTTTTGCGGACGAGAGCCATCTGCAGCCTTGGCTCCACTGGACGTCTCTTCCGGCGTCTTTGTCATGGTTGGAAAAACGGCGGCACTAGCAGCAGGGCAAGGTGCCGAGTGCTAGGATGATGCGGCCGGTGAAGTTGCTAGGGAAAAGGATCGGAAAGAGCATTGTGCTCTGATACCATAAAAGTGACGTGTTTGGCAAAACTTGTTACCGATTTCCATTACTCAATAGTTTATATACATACATAATCAACCTAAACTAGGATAGGATCTTAACTAAAGGAAACTAAAGGATACAGAATATTAACAATATCTTACAATATCTAAACTACCCAAATATATATCCAATACAGGTGTATATACAAATTTGCTCTTGATCATCATCATATACCCGAGGAGCTTTACAAGAAGTTTGTGGCCTTTGACAAAAGGGGGGTTGAAAATTGTTGGATCGTAAACGAGTTAGCAAGAGCTCGGGAACTGGCTGTTAAGCTGTTCCCAAGGCAGCGGAAGAAATAATCGCAAGTAATTAAGACACTAAAAAAAACACAGTTCCTTATAGAGGAACCCCATTACAACCAACTAGTTGTATGGGTAAACCTCTACCTCCGCTTGGAGGATTTTGAATGACTTACTTATATTATTGATTTGTTCCTAGTTACAAACAGTCAGATTCAAACTTCTCTGTTCCTACGAGTTCTACCTAACTCTAGCAACACTAATGAATCTTCTCAACTGAGTTCCTAAGCGAATAGCAATCACTAAATAAGTAACTCAAACATTACACCGAATCATAGTTCCCTTGCTCCTGGGGACTCGGCTTCACCGTCGTCGAGATCAGATGCTCGCCGTCGGGGACTTCTCTTCTTCTTTTCTCTTTCTTAGTTGTGGGTATTTGTAAGTTCTGGGAGAAGTGCCCAATCCGAGCACTATTCATTTGGCTTTATACTCGAGTGAACTTGGGCTTCAATTGCATCTTTCATTTGTGTCCGAAATGCCCTTTGCTTGATGCCCAAGTTGTACTTTCTTCACATGTGACTTCGATTTGAACTAGGTCAACTTCTTGAGATGATCGGGCCGTTGGATCAATCGTGACAGTCTGCTCCTCAGACTATGCCTTCATCCTGTCCAAGATAGGATCCCGTGATATGCGCTGATCGGTCCTTGTCCTCACATGTGAGTTCCCATATCGTGGGAACTGTCCTCTGCTGAGTTCCTTTGAGAGAAACTCTTCATTGTGTAAGCCTGTGTTCTCTAGTCATTCCTGGGAGTTCTCATTTCATGGGAACTTTCCTCTTCAGAGTTCCCTTGATGGGAACTCTTCATTGTGTGCTCATTCATGGAAGTTCTTTGCTAAACCTGTGTTCCTTAGAAATACTTGATCAAGGCACATTAGTTCCCTTATAGCGTTTGTCATTATCAAAACTCGGAGAACTCTATCGTTGATCCGATGTTTAGAACCAGAGGTACCAACATCGTTCCAACAATTTCCCCCTTTTTGATGATGACAAACCTATCGCAAAAATCAACAAGTATTTCAAAGCATGATATGCAAATGAGTTCCTACGCGTGTTCCTAGGGAGCCACTTCTTGTGAATCACTGAGTTCGTACTTAGCTTTTTATGCAATTGTTCCCCCTTAGCTATAGCGTATTCTGTGATATCTTTTCAACTTAACTCATCTCGCATTTTTTGTCTTTCCTTCTTTTTACATCATCGAAAACAAGTAAACACATAGATACGGAAGGAAAAGAACACGCAATCATACTAAAAACCATGCATTACTTAAGCAAAAATTTGTACATAGGAACACAAGAGACAATATTTGTGGGAACATTGAGGCTAGGAAAAAGAAGGGAAAGATCATTGGCTTGGGAACAGGGCATCACAAAGCCGTGTCAAGACTTGTACAAGCTTTTCCTGGCCTTTAGCAATTTGTTCTTGGTCCCTTGCCATCTTTTCTTGTTCCCTGGCTATCTTGTCGAGAGTGTTGGCAATGTGTACCAACACTGGAGTGTTCCCATCCTGAGTGCCTTCACCAGATGGCAGCCTTTCTTGTTCCTCCACAGGCTCAGAGTGCCGCATTTTGTGGACAACAGAGATGTCCAGTTCCCTACCTATGGTGACCTCTTCCTGGGATGTGTCGTAGAGGCCCTCTCTTAGCAAGAGTTTCTTGATGAGGCCAGCATAAGGAAGGGAGTGGGATTTGGAAGCCATGCACTTCTCCATGTGCCCCAAGATCATGCGAGGAAGATTGATGGGCTTTTTGAGGAGGAAGTGGTAGAGGATAATGGCATCAGGGATGTTGATAACAAGGCGCTTCTCCTGGCGAGGGATCACCAGATTGATGATGAATTGATGAGCCAGCTTTGCAATGAGGGACAAGTGATGAGTAGAGGTGCCAGTGGTGGGAACACGGCCCTCGTAGATCGTGTTGTAAATCTGCTCACTGTTGAAGTCGCCCCAGCTCTTGGTGGGCAGTTCCTGTAGGCCCTGGACAAGGACTTGTAGTTGAAGGCGGATGGTGGAGGTTGTGAAGATGAAGTCATCGCCTTCGAGGGAGAGAGTTCCCTTGGTGCCGTTGTCATGGACCACAAAATGGTTGTAGAATCGGCGCACCTGAGAGGGATCAATACTCACGGCCTCACTGCACATGTGTTCCCATCCTTGGGCCTTGATCAGGTCCCATAGTTGCCCGAGCCCTTCATCAACGAGCTGTCTTTCAGAGAGGATGAGTGGGGGAAGGAGCTTGCGATTCTCAGAGATATGGACTTTCTTGGGCTTTGTTCCTTTCCCTTTCTTCTTGGAGTTCCCCCTAGAGACCGTAGTCTTTCCTTTTTGCTGAGGGGGGTCAGCCGCTTCGATCAGCAGTGGGCGGGTCCTTTCCTCTGGGACCTGTGCCGACACCACCATTTGTTGTTCAGGAGCAGGGATGCTGGCAAGCTCTTTGTAAGTGGGGGCCTCTTCGTCCTCTTCAGCGTCATCACTGGAGGTCCCTTCATCATTGGAGGAGGTCAGCCCTGTTTCCTCCTCGTCGTCTTCCTGACGACGACTGCTTGTCTCAGCACCGTCAGTTGGTGCTGGGTTCCCTTCTTCTTGGGCTTTGCCCCCTTGATTTTCGGAAGGCCCGTTGAGTGCGCCTTCGAATTCTTTTTCGAGGGCCTTTAGTTGGGCTTCCTCTTCAGCAGTTCCCATCACAATGGGGGCATTGGTCTTCTGGCGAACAAGGACTCCGATGGGGAGATTATCCTCGTCGGAGTCGAGGTCTATGGTTTTTTGGGCCGAAGAAGATGGGGAAGGGAGTTTTAGTGTGGTGGGAGAAGAGGGAGGTAGAGGAGATTTTTGTGGAGTTGGGACCTTGGGAGTGGAAGGAGGAGGAGTAGGGGTGCGAGCCTTGGGACTTGAGGTCCCAGAGGCAGATTTTGAAGTGATGGGGGATGTGGGAATGGGTGAGGTGGGTGGGGGAACTCTGTGGGACGAAGAGGGTGGAGGGTTAGTAGTTCCCTCAACCAAGGGAACAGGGGAGGAAGTGGTTATCGTGGAGTCCCTGGGACCGGAGGTCTCAGGGATTGATTGGGGACGAGGGAGAAAGAGCTTCTCGACCTCGGATGGGTGAATGACGGCATAGGCGTCGGGTTTGGATAGATTAAGGACCTCCTCCATGTTGAGGAGGGATTTTTTCTTTGGAATGGGAAGAGATGGGGATGAAGAAGTGGAGATTTGTGAGTGTTTGCGTTTGGAGGAGTTGTGTTTGGATTTTGAGGGGTCTTTGGACGAGTGTTTGTGTTTGGATTGTTTGGGTTTTTCGTATTTAGAAGGGGGTTCGGATCCGAAAGTGTCGACGATGCGAACTTCGGAGGAAGAGGGAGGTGGAAGAGTGGAGGTCGGCGGTGCTGGAGGTTGCGCCGCCGAGGGAGGAGGAAGAAAGGGACTTAAATAATTGTAAAGTCCCTCGATGAGAACATCGCGAAGAGCTTCATTTTGCTCCTTCTCGACGTCCGCCATCATGGTGAGGAAGAGAGCTTTAGGGTTGTTTTGGATCCATGCCTTCATCTCGGCATAAGAATGGGCTGGAGCCATTTGAGAAAGGTTTGGGAAAGAGAGTTTTTTTTTTTTTGGAAGTTTTCTCGAAGGAGGGAGGAGGCAAAGTTGCAGAGGAGGAGAGTGAAAGGGAAAGATGAGGAAGAAGGAACCCAAAAGTGGTAAAGTAGGGTTTTATTGAGAGAGAGAGAGACGAGGGTAGAAAGGGAAGTTGAGAAAGGCCTCGATAACCGTTGGCCAATAAGAGCGGAGAGCCGTTTCAACTTCTCGAGCATGCCTCTGACACGCGTCGTTTTCTTCCAGGGGAAGTCTTTTGAATTTTTGAGTGCTTGGCCCAAAACGCTTCAGAGTCTAACACAATTTCTCATTTCCCTAGTGACGGTTCATCTTTTCAGATCCAGTGTTCCCTTGCTTGTTAGCACCAGTTCCCATGATCTCTAGAAAGGTCATATTGAGTAGAGAGGTTAGGGGAACTCACACTCAATTTTCTTTGTGAGGCTGAGGAACTCAAAAGAGAACCAGACAATTGTAACTCGATTTTGGGATAAAGAGTTGGGCTCATGAGAAACGTTTGTCTGGTCCTTAGCTTAGGGTAGGTTTTATGATCAACCGTCATAGTGGCTTGTAGAGAGGGTTAAAGGGAACTCTGGTTGATCATTTTGGGTCAAAAGAAATAATGTTCCTCTATACACATCAAGCTCTAGACTAGTAATATGGCAAAATGAAAGCACTGAGTCCTACAGTTCCCTATCATGCATTTCTAGTTAGACTAATCAAGCATTGAGGGTGAGACAAACAGGGACTTGTTTAGTTTAGAGTTATCATCCCTAGAAGCATTTGAAAACGCTGGTAGGGACGTCTGTCTAAAGCTTTGGTGAGAATGTCCGCAATTTGCTCTTCCGTTCTACAGTGTTGCATAGAGATGTTCCCATTTTCAACATTGTCACGTAGAAAATGATGCCTAATGTCTATGTGCTTAGTCCTAGAATGATGCACAGGATTTTTGGAAATGTTAATGGCACTAGTATTATCACAAAGTATAGGAACTGGGCCAAATGACATACCGTAATCCTGAAGTTGGGACTTGAGCCATAGTACTTGGGAACAGCATGATGCGGCAGCCACGTATTCTGCTTCAGCTGTGGAGAGTGCCACTGAATTTTGCTTCTTGGATCCCCAAGAGACTAGGCATGACCCAAGGAACTGGGCCATTCCTGATGTGCTCTTTCTATCAACTAGGTGCCCAGCAAAATCTGCATCTGTATAAGCAATGAGCTCAAGGGAACTGTTCCTTGGATACCAGAGGCACAAGTTGTCGTTCCCTTTGAGGTACCTGAAAATCCTCTTCACCTCTTTCAGGTGTGATTCTTTGGGATTAGCTTGAAAACGTGCACATAAGCACACTGAGAACATAATATCAGGCCTACTAGCAGTTAAGTATAGGAGAGAGCCAATCATACCTCTAAAGGTCCTTTGATCGACACTTACCCCTGTTTCATCAGCATTGAGCCGGGAATTTGGGGAGATGGGAGTGTCGATGGGCCGTGAGTGGTCCATCCCATACTTGACTAGCATTTCTTTGATGTATTTCTGTTGATGAATCCTTGTTCCCTCCTTTGTTTGAGAAATCTGGAGTCCTAGGAAGAACGTGAGTTCCCCTATGAGACTCATCTCAAACTCACTACTCATGAGGTCCTTAAACTTCTCTACAAGAGTTTCGTTAGTTGCTCCAAAAACAATGTCAATAACATAAACTTGAACAATCAAGATATCCTTAGACTCTTTCTTAAGGAAAAGAGTTTTGTCTATGGAACCTCGAAGATATCCATGAGACAGAAGGAACTGAGCAAACCTGTCATACCATGCTCTAGGAGCTTGTTTGAGTCCGTAGAGGGCCCTCTCCAGGAAGTAGACGTGGTTGGGTAGCTTCTCATCTTCGAATCCTGGGGGTTGAGCTACGTATACTTCTTCCTTGAGGTGCCCATTGAGAAATGTCGTCTTCACATCCATCTGGTATAGCTTGAATCCTTGGTGGGCTGCATAGGCTATGAGAAGGCGGATGGCCTCGATCCTTGCAACTGGTGCGAAGGTCTCGTCATAGTCGATTCCTTCTTCTTGTCTATATCCTTGAGCAACCAGACGAGCCTTGTTCCTAGCTACGGCCCCATTATCATCTAGCTTGTTCCGAAACACCCATCGAGTTCCTATGATATTCTTGTTTTTGGGCCTAGGAACTAGCTTCCATACCTTGTTCCTCTCAAATTGGTGTAGTTCTTCTTGCATAGCTTGGATCCAGTCTAGGTCCTTTAGAGCTTCTTTTATGCTTTTTGGTTCCACCATTGAGACAAAGGCATTAAAAGCACAAAAATTATTGAGAGAAGAGCGAGTTAGAACACCTTTTTTCATATGGAGTGATGATGTTGTCGATGGGGTGATCTCTCTTTTGTTGGTAGTTTCTTGTTAGAATGTGTGAGACGTCAACCTGTTCCCTTCACTCTTCTCCATCTGTGTCTTGAGTTTCCTCTTCCTCCGGAGAACAATTATGTTCAGCTTCTTCGCTAGGACTTTCGTCAGGATTCTCTTCGGAGTTCCCTCGTTGTTCCCCCTGAACACTAGATTCTGGTGCATTTTCATTTTGAGGAACGAGAGAATTGGAGGCATCTTGTGGTTCTTCTGTTGAAGAGGGAACTTCAAAGGAGCTTTGATCTGTGGAGTTTTGATCTCCTTCGTTGTTCCCTGATTGTGGGGCATTGTTCCCACTTGGAAAGTCTTCATCTTTCTTTCTTGGTTCATCCTCGTCTTCTTCTTCTTCTTGTCTGACCAGCTTAAACAGAGTTCCCTTTCCTTGAACCTCTGTTCCCATCTTTACAGACTTCTCGTCGAAGATGACGTGAATGCTTTCCTCTATCTTCTTGGTCCTCTTGTTATAGACCCTGTACGCCTTGCTATGGGAAGAGTATCCCAAGAATATCCCTTCATCGCTTCTGGGATCAAATTTACCAAGGTTGTCTTTCCCATTGTTGTGGACGAAGCATTTGCATCCAAAGGTCCTAAGATGAGCGATATTTGGCTTTCTCCCTTTGATGAGCTCATAGGATGTCTTCTTGATCAAGGGTCTCATCATGGCTCGATTTAGGATATAAGTAGCTGTGGAGATGGCTTCATCCCAAAAGTACTCTGGAACTCCGCTTTCAAACAACATAGTTCTAGCCATGTCTTCCAAGGTCCTGTTCTTCCTTTCGACAACTCCGTTTTGCTGAGGAGTGCGAGGGGCCGAGAAGTTATGAGAGATCCCATGTTTGTCACAGTATCTGAGGAACTGTGAGTTTTCAAACTTTGTTCCATGATCAGATCTGAGAGCCTTTAGTTTGAGTCCCATGCTGACCTCCATTCTTGTGATTAGGACTTCGAATTCCTTGAAGGTATCTGATTTTGATCTCAAGAATAACACCCATGTGAATCGTGAAAAATCATCGATTAAAACATACATGTACCTCTTTCCTCCATAGCTTTCGGTGTGCATGGGACCACAAAGATCCATATGAATTAGCTCTAAGGGCCTGGTCGTGCTCACCATCCTTTTGGGCTTGAAGGAGGTCCTTGTTTGCTTTCCTCGAGCACAAGCTTCACACATCTTGACTCCTTCAAGGTTGATTCGTGGGAGACCGACGACGAGATCTTGTAGATAGAGCTTCAAGATTTGGTTCATACCTGCGTGTCCTAACCTTCGGTGACAAAGTTCCGTTTCATCAAGGGAACTTGCCAAGCACAGTTTCCTTGGTGGCTCAAAGTTTGTATCCACCACATATATGTTGTTGGACCTTCTTCCTTTCGGATGATTTTGTTAGTCTTCTTGTTGATCACTAGACATTCCTTTGAGTCAAAGGTGACGATGTTGTTCCCTTGATCACATATTTGAGAGACGCTCAAGAGATTGAATCCCAGATCTTTCACCAAGTTAACGTTGCTGATTTTGATTGATTTGTTGAATAGCACTTCCCCTGTTCCTATGATCTCTCCTTTATTTTTGTTGCCAAAGGACACGTGACCTCCTTCGGCCTTTAGGTGGAGCGAGGTGAGGTTGTCTTTGTTTCCAGTCATGTGGTTGGAACATCCACTGTCAATGACCCATGTGCTGTTCCCCCTCACTGCCACCTACAAGAAAAGTTAGTTTTTGAGGACCCAGGCAAGATGACTCTTGCCTGGTTCCTTGCAAGGGAAGACAATCTCAAATAGCACATAATCAACAATGTTAATGTCACGAGAGTACTTATTATAGGCAAGGTTCCTATGGTTGTTTCTTTTAATGGGAACTCTAGCAGTCTTGTTGGTTTGTTGATTCTGCTTGTTCCAGTACTCGTGGTTTTTCTGGGCTTGGGCCTTAGCTTTGGGACAGATTTCCTTGTAGTGCCCATGAGCACCACAGTTCCAGCATGTCTTATAGTATTCTCCTAGGTAGTACTTAGGATGGGGTCTCTGTATCCTGTTCCTATCCATAGTTTCCTTGTTGTACACTCTATACCTGTTTTCCTTAGCTATTTGAACATACAACTTGTGTCCAGTGTTCCCAGTGTAATAATCTACTTCTCCATTCACCCCACTCTCTAGAACACGGATTTTCTCTTCCAAGTGTGCATTTTTCTGTTTCTCAAACTGAAGCTCTAGGGCCCTGCACTCGTTCATCTCTTTTTCACTCAAGGAGGACTTCCTTTTTCTAGGGCTCTCTGACTCATACCCTATTCTATGTCTGGCTGGGACAAACTTGGTTTGGGAACTAGAGGCTTCAGAGTTCCCTTTTGCTTTACTCAGATTTTGTAGAAGGGTGTTTTCATCACTTTCTAGGGTTTTAAGCTCATTTTCAAGTTCTACGATGTGAGACACATAAGACTGAAGTTTTTCTAGAAGGGACATACAGTTGGGACATGGCTCTAGACCAACTAGTTCAGCATTTGTGTGTTCCGACTTTTCCAACTTCTTTTGCAATTTAATATTATCTTTGACAAGACTTGTGAGAATTTTAAGCAGTTCAGGTTTCCCATAATTTGACAAGGAAGCAAGAACGAATTCGGGGGTTACCTCACTGGGTTGTTCCCCAGTGGTTTCTCCTAAGGCCATGGCGCACATGTCAGGTTGAGCCCATGATTCAGGCTCTTCGTCTTCATCGTCACTCCATGTGGCTATATAGGCCTTTTTTCCTTTTCCTCGGTTGTCCGCCTCTTGAGGGCACTCCTTGGCAAAGTGTCCCTTCTTGTAACACTTGTAGCACGTTACATCTGAGAGGTCCTTTTCAACAGATTTTCTTTGGGAACTCTGTCCTTTTCCTGAGTTCCCATAATTCTTCTTGAACTTCCCTTTGTAGAAAGATCGAAGAGCTTTTGTTACAAGGACTAGCTCTTCATCCTCATCTTCTTCAGATTCTTCATGTTGCTCTTGTACTGCCTTGATTACCTTTTAAAGTTTGAGAGCTATCCCTTGATGTGCTCGCTTTTGCTCCCTGTCATCTATCTTTCTCTTCTCATATCCCACCAGTTTTCCAAAAACCTGGTGGAGCATAAGAGCCTTGTTTTCGGGATTCTCTTTGAACATCGTTCTTTCATTTGTCCATTCTCCAGTCAACCCATTGAAGAGTTGTTGAACCTTCATTTTGTCGGTGACTTCCTCTTTAGTGATCCCAAGGCCAGTCATATTGGTGCAGAGTCCCTCAAAACGGGATTGGTAACTATCAACGGATTCTCCTATCTCCATCTGGAAGGTGAAGAACTCCCTCCTTGCGTTCATCTGAAGATCTTCTCGGAGGTCTGAGTTCCCAATGTGCATTTGCTGAATGGCTTCCCACACTTCTTTTGTCGTGTTTAGGTTTGCCACTCTGTCGCAGTCTTGCACCGACATGGCATTCTTGAGGTAGTGGATGGCTTTGAAGTTGGCCTCCATGCACTTGTACTCATTAGGTCCCCATTTTGACAGGTCATTCTCAATTGCTGGATCAATTTTGAAGTTCCCTTTCTCAATGACGCACCAAGCTTGGTAGTCCTGGCTGCGCATCCAGTTCTTCATGTCGCGTTGCCAGACTTCGAATCTTCCAGTGATGAGCCTTGGTGGCTTGCTGTTGTTGTGACCGACTTGGGTGAGTTCGTGAGCCATGTTTGAAACCTGCGATGCTAACACAAATCTAGAGCAGCCTGCTCTGATACCAATTGTTGGATCGTAAACGAGTTAGCAAGAGCTTGGGAACTGGCTGTTAAGCTGTTCCCAAGGCAGCGGAAGAAATAATCGCAAGTAGTTAAGACACTAAAAAAACACAGTTCCTTATAGAGGAACCCCACTACAACCAACTAGTTGTATGGGTAAACCTCTACCTCCGCTTGGAGGATTTTGAATGACTTACTTATATTATTGATTTGTTCCTTAGTTACAAACAACCAGATTCAAACTTCTCTGTTCCTACGAGTTCTACCTAACTCTAGCAAAACTAATGAATCTTCTCAACTGAGTTCCTAAGCGAACAACAATCACTAAATAAGTAACTCAAACCTTACACCGAATCGTAGTTCCCTTGCTCCTGGGGACTCGGCTTCACCGTCGTCGAGATCAGACACTCGCCGCCAGGGACTTCTCTTCTTCTTTTCTCTTTCTTTGTTGTGGGTATTTGTAAGTTCTGGGAGAAGTGCCCAATCCGAGCACTATTCATTTGGCTTTATACTCGAGTGAACTTGGGCTTCAATCGCATCTTTCATTTGTGTCCGAAATGCCCTTTGCTTGATGCCCAAGTTGTACTTTCTTCACATGTGACTTCGATTTGAACTAGGTCAACTTCTTGAGATGATCGGACCGTTGGATCAATCGTGACAGTCTGCTCCTCAGACTGTGCCTTCATCCTGTCCAAGACAGGATCCCGTGATATGCACTGATCGGTCCTTGTCCTCACATGTGAGTTCCCATATCGTGGGAACTGTCCTCTGCTGAGTTCCTTTGAGAGAAACTCTTCATTGTGTAAGCCTGTGTTCTCTGGTCATTCCTGGGAGTTCTCATTTCATGGGAACTTTCCTCTTCAGAGTTCCCTTGATGGGAACTCTTCATTGTGTGCTCATTCATGGAAGTTCTTTACTAAACCTGTGTTCCTTAGAAATACTTGATCAAGGCACATTAGTTCCCTTATAGCGTTTGTCATTATCAAAACTCGGAGAACTGTATCGTTGATCCGATGTTTAGAACCAGAGGTCCCAACATCGTTCCAACAAAAATGGGTAAGATTTCAGTTCTTTTGTTGTTAATGCCTTCAAATTCTTTACGTGTGTAGACATGTCCTACTATCCATTCACTTCATATTTTAAATTCAGAGCTTACTTCATGAATGCATCCACACAAAAAAATAACAGGATGTATCAGCAAATACGACTTTTTTTTTTAAAGAGCTATAACGAGTTATTCCTACTTCCATTGTGAACATAATTAATCATATTTTGTACACATTATCATTAATACCATAACATATGACCTAGCTTTGGTATCTCCATGTATATGATAATATGAATAAGCAAAGCAATTTGAGCAGATAGCAGAATTCTCAAGTGATCTACAATTAGCTGTACTTTACATATGTGCATCAGATACGAGATAATCCCCTCAATTTGTTGTTTCCTTCTGTTGCTTGTACCTCCTATGTTAAATTCACAAAGCTCAGCCCTCCAAAAAAGCCAGAAGAAATAATCAAAGATGGCCTTCACTATCAATGAGCTCAAATAGCTTCCCAAAGAACTCATTGGAAGATGAAAAACTAGAAAGATAGACGCAATGCATTTTCATGTTATTTTAGGTCCAAAAGCTTAACTTTCAAAAGATCATGTATATTCAAATGAACTACATTTTGGTGTTGAAATCATACTGGTGACGAAAGTTTATCTTAATCTAGTATGTTGTTACAGAAATAATTGGTAAACCTGCAAAGAAGTATATACCAGTAGAGATCAATTTGCATAGCAAAAGACGTGTGTTTGGGCTTTTCAAGTTAGTGAGCTCTAATGGTGTCAATATATCTATAACAAGCTATCAAGATCAACCTGTGCATAGTCAGTCAGAGTACATAGACATACTATATATTCATTTGCTTCTGATAAATACTTTACTAAATTACACCAAAGAAGCAGATTTGGTTGCTTAAATTCTCGTTTTTTTATCTTAGTGACAGAACTTAAGCACATAGACATACTATATATTGACTGTGACAACATACAAAACAAAAATCTCGAGTAACATTTATTGACTGTGACAGCATACATAGACATACTATATATTGACTGTGACAGCATACAAAACAAAAATGCTTGGTAGACTGAACTGCCCAAGAAAGAAAGGTCCATCATCAAATGTTAAGAATCATGAAAACAAAGATACTTGATAGAGAACCTAATTAAGCAGATTTGAATGATATGCAGGAGTTTTTTTCCCAGAATCTCGAGTAACATTTTGCACATTGTTAAGATGTCAATGAATCATGAAAACATCAGCGCGAAAAAAAACGGATTGAGCTCCAACGTCAAGATTTAAGATAATAACAGCTCAATGCTAAACTCATGCTTGCCAGAGACAATCACTATGTCTAACTCCTTGAATTCCTCCTTGGAGTGGTGTTCATCACGTAGGGGGTGGGTTTGATTCATCGGCATCCACGAATTCGACCAAGGAAGCAGGGATAGTAAATTGGCTCATTTGTTAGAGGAAGTAGATGATTTCATGATTCATTGACATTTGGTAAGTTTATGTAAAATAAGTTTTTCATGGATGTGCACTTGCGTGGTTAGTATTACTTAGATTGTGATCTCTTCATCCACAAAAGTATTGATTAGTCTTCATAAGCAATTCTCCACTGTTTGAGCAAAAATTTACCAAAGGCGAAACTTTGACCTAGATCGGGCCTTGATCGAATAAATTGAGAAGAATATGAACAAAAATGTGCTCTTATTGATGTAGAAATCACAAAGAATTGCGTGAATGAATCGTGCTTTACCCCTAAGGATTACATTGATTTATATAGCTCCTTAGGGCATATTCTATCTTAATTAAATATATGATCTTATCTATAACTAACAAATCTTTGCTTATTTCTATCTTATAACGGATACAATCCTGAGAGGATTCTATCTTGTAACAAACATATCTCGGATTCTCTTTCCTCCAACCGACTTAGTCAATCTGAAGATCTTCCGTAGCTCTAGATGCGTTGGAGATTTCCTGACTATGGGCTGACGCTTCTTTGCCTAAAATCTGGGTCCAACAGCCTGCGTCACCGATGTTTCTGTTATAGCCGACTGTAATAAGTGGACTAATGGTATATTATCATACTCCCTGGGGTCTAGGGTTGAGTCTAGACCGGATAGGGCATCGGTTGGAGCGTTTTGGTCCCGAGGAATTTGCTCAAATTGTATTTGTTCGAAATTCTCGGATAGTGTTTTAACCACATTGAGGTAGCTAGCCATCCTATCATCTTTGGCGTCGAAAATGCCCAAAATCTGATTGATGATGAGTAAGGAATCAGCGCGTACCTTGATTTTCTTGATGGACAAATCTTTAGCCAACTCCAGCCCAAAGATGAGAGCTTCATACTCCGACTCGTTGTTGGTGGCTTCAAAGTTGCATCTGACTGCCTGAGATATCGTTTCCCCCCTTGCCGACTTTAGCACGACTCCGAGACCTGCTCCCCTTGCGTTTGAGGATCCATCGGTGTTTAGTACCCATTCCTCCTGAGGTTCGCCGAGGGACGAGACCAAGACCTCATCTTTAGCGCTTTCTTCAAGAGTTGGGGTGAAGTCAGCAACGAAGTCGGCCAATACTTGTGACTTGATTGCTCTTCGAGGTTCGTATCTGACGTCATATCCGCTTAAGTGGATTGCCCACTTTGCCATTCTTCCTGAGAATTCTGGCTTTTGCATGATCTGTCGGAGTGGGTAATTCGTCAGGACGATGATGGTGTGTGACTCGAAGTATGGTCGGAGTTTGTTTGAGCACATCACGACCGCCAGGACCAGTTTTTCCGTCGGAGATAAGCGTGTCTCGGCGGACACCATTGTTCTGCTTACGAAGTAAACTGGAACTTGTTGGCCGTCTTCCTCCTTGACAAGGACTCCGCTTAGGGCGCTGTCTGATACGGCTAAGTAGAAGTGCAGTACCTCCCCCGGGGTCGGTTTAGCTAGCAGTAGGGGGTTGGCGAAGTATCCCTTTAGCTCTTGGAAGGCGGCCTCGTGTTTTTCCGTCCACTGGAAGCTCTTGTTCTTCTTTAGTACCTTATAAAATAGTCGGCACTTATCTGAGGATTTGGAGATGAACCGATTAAGTGCAGCTATCTTGCCAGTCAGCTTTTGCACGTCCTTCACGTTTCGAGGGGATTTCAGGGAAGCAATCGCCCGAACTTGGTCTGGGCTAGCCTCAATCCCCCGCTTGGTTACCACGTGCCCTAGAAAAGTCCCAGACTGTACCCCGAAGATGCACTTTTGGGGATTCAGCTTCATGTTGTATTCTTCAAGGATTCTGAACGCTTCTTCCAAGTGCCCCCTATGTAGGGAAGCGCTTGTGCTTTTCACCACCATATCGTCAATATACACCTCCATTGTCTTGCCAATATGATCACGGAACATCCGATTGACTAAACGTTGGTAAGTGGCCCCGGCGTTTCTTAAGTCGAAGGGCATTACACGATAGCAATACGTGCCCTGTCCTGTGATGAAGGAGGTTTTCTCTTGATCTCCCGGCTCCATCTGGATCTGGTGATAACCGCTGAATGCATCCATAAAGGTAAGGAGTTCGTGGCCTACGGTTGCATCCACCATTGTATCGATGTGGGGAAGGGGGAAAGAATCCTTAGGGCAAGCTTTATTGAGGTCGGTGAAGTCCACGCAAACCCTCCACTTCCCGTTTTTCTTGGGCACCATGAATACCTTAGCGAGCCAATCGGGGTACTTCACCTCTCTGATCTTCCCGGTATCTAGTAACTTTTTGACCTCTTTATCGACCGCTTGTATTCGCTCTGGGCGAATCTTCGTCTCTTTTGCTTGACTGGAGGGTGCGCTGGATCTACGTTGAGTTTGTGCGTGATGATGGAAGGGTCTATTCCAGTCATGTCTTCGTGACTCCAAGCGAAAGAACTCTTGTGATTTTTCAGGAAAATTACCAATTCTTCTCTGATTGAGGGTTCTAGATTTTCTCCGATCTTGACAACCTTTCCCTCCTCTAGGGTCACCTCCTCCGCTTTTTCTCCATCTTCAGTTCGCGCCGGCGGAGGGGTGATGTTCTGTAATTGCTATGCTTCAGGTCTCAGAGTGGTTGGCTTGAGGGCTGCTTTGTAACACTCCTTAGCCAACCTCTGATCCCCGCGAATTTCGTCTATTCCCCATGGTGTTGGAAATTTCACCGTTTGGTGGTAGGTAGAGGCTACGGCTTTCATATCGTGTAACCATGGTCGTCCCAAGATTACGTTGTAGCATGAGGGGCAATCCATCACGAGGAAATTAACTTGCATATTTACGCCTTTGGCGAAGGTTGGGATGGCGATGTCGCCCACGGTGTGCTTGACTTCCCCGCTGAATCCCACTAAAGGCACCGGGTGTTTATGGATGTCGTTC
The DNA here is from genome assembly GCA_964016875.1 of Fallopia convolvulus. Lineage (NCBI taxonomy): Eukaryota > Viridiplantae > Streptophyta > Magnoliopsida > Caryophyllales > Polygonaceae > Fallopia > Fallopia convolvulus. The sequence continues at coordinate 3,483,155 of OZ024721.1, forward strand.
TCGGACAAACCCATCTCCTTTAGGGCAGTTAGGGTCATGAGATTTGTGGAGCTTCCTGTATCAATTAATACCCTTTTCATCAGCACGTTCCCAATGTGTAGGGATATCACAAGACCGTCATGATGTGGCTCGGAAGTGTTTTCTGCATCGGTGCCGTCGAACACGATGGCTAGTCCTGGAGATTCTCTGGCGCGGTGCCTTGATGATTGAGGTCGACTAAAACTGCTTTCCCTTGCGTGGCGCTTTGCTGCTGAGTACGATAATCCACAAATGCTTGATCCCCCAGATATCACGTTGACCACCCTGTCAGACGTTGGAGGATTTCGCCTTTCTCGACGCTCGGACTGAGGATTCTCTAGCAAATGTTTGGGTACTCGAGCGTCTGGAGCTACGTCTCTTATTCTCCCCTCCGCGACTAGGTGGGCCAGTTCTTTTCGGAGCATCAGGCAATCACGAGTCCAGTGCCCGTGATATTCGTGGTAGTCGCACCACTTGGACGTGTCTCTCCCCGAGCGAGGGGTTTTATCTCTTCTTGGCCACCTCACGAGTTCTCCTTGTTTCGCCATGTTCCGGAGCAGCTTTTCCGTGGATATGTTGAGTTTGAAGGAGTCGAGTGAGGGTGGCATGGATTCTCGTTCTTTGTCATCCATCGATCGCGTCTTGGTCACGTTGACCTGCCCTGAGGCAGGTCGTGAATAAGGATGAGCGTGGTGGTCCCTTCTTTGGTCTGCTGAACCTCGACGGCTGTCAACGTGACCCCTTCTCTCAGTTTTCTCCGTTTTTGAAGACCTCTTCCTTAGGGACCTATCTTCCTCTAGCCGGACGTGCGCCAGAGCCCTATCTTGCACCTCCTCAAAGGTAGCACAAGGGTGTTTAGTTAGTTCCTTGTACAGGCCACCATCGGGGGTGACCCCTTGTCTGAATGCTTCCACTGCGGTCGTTACGTCGCAAGACGGGATGGAGATCTTCTCGCGATTGAAGCGATCCAAGAATTCTCTGGTAGTTTCTTGGGACCGTTGGCGGATCCAGTAGAGATCACTGGATTGCTTCTCAAATTTGCGGCTGCTCGCGAATTGAGAACGGAAAGTGTCCGAGAGATCCGCGAAGGACCTAATGCTCCCGCGTGGGAGGTTGATGAACCAGGTTAGGGCCGGCCCCGTTTAGGTTGTGCCGAACCCCTTGCACATCACTGCCTCTTTTGAGTGGGATGGGACCGCACTCGTCATCATCTTCTGTTTGTATAAGGCCACGTGCTCGTTAGGGTCCGTGGTCCCGTTCTACGTGGGCATGCTAGGCACTGAGAACTTTTTTGGAATTTCCACTCGGGCGATTCGAGAAAACGGAGATTCGTCAAACCCGTCGGGCGCTTCAGGCTCCATAGGCTGGAAACCTTGGTTGCCCCTCCGGAGTTGGTCGGCGATGATGCTTATTTGTTCAGTCACTTTTGTTCGGATGGCTGCGTCTAAATCGATTGGCTCGTGCCGTTCTCGATCCTCTCCATCGGTGCCATCATCTTCGATCCAGACTTCCTGAGATGGCGCTCGGCGTTGGTTAGTTTCTGACCGGAGATTGATTGGAGGATTATCGTCGTGGAAGACTTCTTCACGGCGGGCTCGGCCAATGGGCTCCGGAGTCGCGTCTCGTCGTGCGGGCGTCTTGTCTCGGGGGTCCGGGTCTGCGCCTTTTCCGGAAGTTCCTTCTCCAGCGTTGAAGTCTAGCCTCCTTACTATTCCGTCAGTGCGCCCGGTGACGCGGAGGGAACGACGTCATGTAGCCAAGACCTCGTATTGCTGTTTGAGTTGGCTATTTTCGGTAGTGAGGCGTTCTACATGAGCGTCATAAAAGCTTTTTTGTTCGCTCAGCGCCTTTTGGAGAAATTCCATGCGTTGTATGAGATTTGTCATCTCTTCATCTTGAGACCGAATGCCTTGGTTGTCAAGGTTTTGATCGTCCTCGGTGATCGGGGTTTTAGGGCTTTCTTCCCCGTTTTGAGACATCGCGTTCCTTGATCCGAAAGGAAGTAGACTGGTGATTCTTCTGATGATTTTATCGATCACGGCCCCACTGGGCGCCAAATTGTTTGAGCCAAAATTTACCAAAGGCGAAACTTTGACCTAGATCGGGCCTTGATCGAATAAATTGAGAAGAATATGAACGAAAATGTGTTTTTATTGATGTAGAAATCACAAAGAACTGCGTGAATGAATCGTGCTTTACCCCTAAGGATTACATTGATTTATATAGCTCCTTAGGGCATATTCTATCTTAATTAAAGATATGATCTTATCTATAACTAACAAATCTTTGCTTATTTCTATCTTATAACGGATACAATCCTGAGAGGATTCTATCTTGTAACAAACATATCTCGGATTCTCTTTCCTCCAACCGACTTAGTCAATCTGAAGATCTTCCGTAGCTCTAGATGCGTTGGAGATTTTCTGACTATGGGCTGACGCTTCTTTGCCTAAAATTTGGGTCCAACATAAACCATTTTGGGTTCTTTTTGCCTATAGATTTCTTTTCAAGTTCTTGTCCACTTCGTATTTCTTGCATTCCCACTTGGAATATGGGATTTATATTTTAGAGAGGATTAATTATTTTTAATGTCTTCTGACGATCGCCTCTTTGATCTTACTGTTCAATTTTCAAAAAAAATTTGCTGGTTTTGGCTGTAAATAGAAAGGAATTGTTTCAAGAGTTGGAGGAAAGGTAGATGATTGTTGATTGGGTGAAAAATTAGTTGTGAGTCAAACCCGGGTCTATTGTTGGAAGACGTTTTTTTTTCTTTTTTCAATGTGGAATACAATTGTCCTAAGCACTAGACGTACTACTGATGATTTTGTTAATGATTATTTAGGATTTTGCAATTCGTCGTCTCCGAGGCCATAAATAAAATAGCTACAATAGGATATTATAACTATAACCTAAAGCGGAGATTAAAAAAATATTAAAAGACACATGTCACTTTTAGATTGGACCACACCATCCTTTTTAAAAACTAATCTTTGGCAAAACAACCATTAATTTTAAAAAATAATCTTTTATTTTTGGATATGATAGAAAATTCCATTATTAAACAATCTTTTATTTTTGGATATAATGATATGATAGATAGGAAGATCACTAGATATTTTTTATGCTATCATACAAATACTAAAATATTTATTTTATTTTGAGATAGAATCGCTTTTTTAAAACCAATCTGATTGGTTGAAATTTAATTGGTTTTTTTTATTAAAATAGAATTTTGATAAAAAAAAGATATAAATTTACATCATGTCTTACAAGATCGACACCATTGTTATCAAAATCGCGATTTAAGTCGTTGAATCGTACGACTTTACGATCCAAACTATGGGGAACGATCCAGATTGCAGTGAAAAATCGCTGGGCTTCAGAATCGTATCAAAATCGTTTGGAATCGTTGTAAAATCGTAAGTTTTTTAGCCATGTTTTTTTAAAGGCTTTTGGCCTTTTACAGAGACGAATTTAAAGGCCGGATATGACCCATGGCCCAAATTTGAAACACGTCTAAAGCTGTACGGAGTACAGACTGACAAATGGGCCCACGCCTCCCACGCCCATAATTAATATATTCTCAAATTAAAAAAAAAAAAGAACACAGAAAAGAGAACGAATTTGAATTTCCTTTTTATTTATGTTTTTTGTTCTATCCCTCTTGTCTTCAAATTTGATTGAAATTGGTTGCGTGCTTGCATGTTTACTGGTGGCAGGTTTTCATTCTTGATGGCAAAGTGGAATCTTCAAGGTTGGCTTTTTTTACTTTCTAAATTATATTATATTTAATTTCTAATTGAAATTCTTAATAATAATAATAATAATAATAATAATAATAATAATAATAATAATAATAGCAATAGCAATAAGTATAAAATATCAATTTAAAAGTCAAAGATAATTTTATTTTTAACAGGTTTTATTAGTATTTATAAATTTTAGTTTAAAACTTTACTATATTTTATTATATTATGTAAAATCTTACTATTCTACGATCCGATTTTACGATTCGATTCATAGACCCCCTTGCGATCCGATCCTAGAATCCCGATTTTAATAACATATCTATTTATGTAAAATTTCTTTTAAAAATTGAATTTTGATTTAAAAAAGATAGAAATTTATAGTATCTTTTAAAAGATCGCCTATCTATTTATGTAAAATTTCTTTTAAAAATGAATTATGATTAAAAAATTGATAAAAACTTTGATTAAATCAAATTTTGGTAAAATATTTATTTAAAAATATAATTTTTATAAAAAATGATATGAATCTAAATTGCTTTATAATTAAATGAATATTTATATTATCTTTACCTTTTATATATTTATGGAAAATATTTTATTAAAATAGAATTTAAAAAAAGATAGAAATTACATTATGTCTTACAAGATTGACAGTTAAATTATTAAATTAAAATATGACGAAAATAATTAACTCTTACATTTTCTCATAAGAGATAGACAATTCATAATACAAAAAAAATCCATTTAAAGTATATTAGTTTTGACTCTGTACTTTTTTAACAAAAAAATGCATAGTACAAAAATTTCTACTTTTAGCCATTTATTTATTTTATTTATATTGAATAAAACCCGTACAAGGTACGGGCTCTTACACTAGTTATAAGCATGTCAGTATGTGTAGTACAAAAGGTTAGTAATAATCTTGTATCCTTTAATGTTTGTAAACTATTAAATAAAAGAGACACTACAAATTCTTATGTAGCCTAGTTTGGTTGTAGATGGAAGGAAATTGTTTCAAGAATTAGATGAAGTAGATAATTGTCGATTGGGAAAAAAATTATGCGTCAGCTGGAAGACGAACCCGTATCTATTGTTGAAGAAGATTGTTTTTTTTTTCAGTATGGAATGTAATTGTCCTAGTCGTTGGACTACTGACGCTTTTGTTAATGATTATAGAGGATTTTATAATTCGTCACCTCCTAGGCCACAAATAAAATATCTATAATAGGATATTATAAGTATGTTCACTATAAAAGGTTAGCAGTTACTCTAGGAGTTCTAGTCTATTCTTTAATGTTTTTTAACCATTAAATAAAAGAGACACTTTTGAGCGCATATTCTTGAATGTCGTGATTTTAGATGTAGATGGAAAGAAAATGCTTAAAAAATTAGATGAAGTAAATGAGTGCCAATTGGGAAAAAGAATAATGCGTCAGCCGGGAGTCGAACCTAAATCTATTGCTAGAAGACTGTTTTTTTTTGTTTTTCACTATAGAATGCAATTATCCTTGTCGTTGGACTACTGACGCTTTTGTTGATGAATAAATAGAATTTTGCAATTTGTTGCCTCCAAAGCAACAAATAATATATATATAAGGATATATTTGTACTATAAAAGGTTAGCAATGATTTTAGGAGTTTCTAATCTTGAATTAACTTCTAAATAAAAGAGACACTTTTGAGAATAGATTCTTGCGTGCCGTGATTTTAGATGTAGATGGAAATAAAATGTTTAAAAAATTTGATGAAGTAAATGACTGCCAATGGGAAAAAGAATAATGCGTCAGCCGAGAGTCGAACACGGATCTATTGCTAAAGACGATTTTTTTTTGGTTTTTCACTGTGGAATGCAATTGTCTTAGCCTGGACTACTGACGCTTTTTTAATATATAGAGGTCACAAATAAAATATCTATAATAGGATATTATAAGTATGTGCAGTATAAAAGGTTAGCAATTACTCTAGGAGTTCTAATGTTGTATTCTTTAATGTTTTTTAATTACTAAATAAACGAGACACTTTTCAGTACGGATTCTTGCATGCCGTGATTTTAGATGTAGTTGGAAAGAAAGTGTTTAAAAAATAAGATGAATTAAATGAGTGCTAATTGGGAAAAAGAATAATGCGTCAGCCGAAAGTCGACCCCGGATCAATTGTTAGAAGACGGATTTTTTTTGTTTTTCTATATGAAATACAATTGTCGTAGCCGTTGGACTACTGACATTTTTATTGATGAATACATAGGATTTTGCAATTGGTCTCCTCCAAAGCAACAAATAATATATATATATAGGGATACATTTGTACTATACAAGGTTAGCAATGATTTTAAGAGTTTCTAATCTTGTATCCTTCAATTCTTTTTAACTGCAAAATAAAAGAGACACTTTTGAGCACAGATTGTTGCATGTCGTGATTTTAGATGTAGATGGAAAGAAAATGTTTACAAAATTAGATGAAGTAAATGAGTGTCAATTGGGGAAAAAATAAAATATCTATAATAGAATTTTATAAGTATTTGCAGCATAAAAGGTTAGCAATTAGTCCTCATCTTGTATTCTTTAATGTTTTTTAACTACTAAATAAAAGATACACTTTTGAGCACAGATTCTTGTGTGTTGTGATTTTAGATATAGATGGAAAGAAAATGTTTAAAATATTAGATGAAGTAAATGAGTGCCAATTAAGAAAAAGAATAATGCGTCAGCCGGGAATCCAACCCGAATCTATTGCTAAAGAGGATTCTTTTTTTGTTTTTCCTATGGAATGCAATTGTCCTAGTCGTTGGACTACTAACGCTTTATTTAATAATTATATAGGATTTTGTAATTGGTCACCTCCGAGGCCACAAATAAAATATCAATAATAGGATATTATAAGTATGTGCAGTATAAAAGGTTCGCAATTACTCTAGGAATTCTAATCTTGTATTCTTTAATGTTTCTTAACTACTAAATAAAAGAGACACTTTTGAGCACGGATTCTTGCGTGTCGTGATTTTAGATGTAGAAGGAAAGAAAATGTTTAAAAAATTAAATATAGTAAATGGGTGCCAATTGGGAAAAGAATAATGCGTTAACCGAAAGTCGAACATGGATCTATTGCTAAAAGACGGATTTTTTTTTTTTCAATATGGAATACAATTGTCCTAGCCGTTGGACTACTAACGCTTTTGTTGATGAATACATAGGATTTTGCAATTTGTCTCCTCCAAAGCAACAAATAATATATAGGGATATATTTGTAGAGTTTGGTTCTCATAAAACACTCCCTTAACATGAAACGGAAGGAGAATTTTGGGCCCTTGGATCAAGGAGATCCAAGGGCTGATGTTCTTTCTCCTTTTATTAAAGGCGGAGGCAATTATATCTTTTCCCTCTCTAATTAATTAATCTTTTTTCTCCTTTTTTTTGTTTTAGGGGGCGAATCAACTGGACGATTTCGGTATGAATTGACGACTGGACGATTTCGGTACGAATTGACGACCGGACGATTTCGGATGTTGATCGGACGAATTGCAGACTAATCTCGATTGAGGGCTAATCGATTGAGGATGATTGCGGTACGAATTGAAGACTGCTCTCGGTTCTTCGCGAGTCTCGGCGGAGATTGTGAGTCTCATTCCATCAACAATGATTCGGTGATTTCGCGAGTCTCGTCTGATCCTACATTGCTTGAACGAAAACCATTGGCCTGCGTAGTATGTGCCAATACTAGCAATTGAGAATACTAGCAAATGAATTTCTCTTCTCGTTGCACTTTTCGGACTTAATACTGCACTTTTCGGACTTAATAATGCACTTTTCGGACATACTAGTGCACTTTTCATACTTAATAACGCACTTTGAACAATGAATTCCTCTTCTCGTTGATACTTTGAACTAATCATAAAGGAGTAATACTAGCAAATGAGAATGCACTTTTTGGACTTAATATTGCACTTTTCATTCTTACTAGTGCACTTTTCATAAAGGAGTATTACTAGCAAATGAGAATGCACTTTTCATACTTACTAGTGCACTTTTCATACTTAATAATGCACTTTTCATTTGTCTTTAGAGAACATATATTCAACCGTATATCTAATTTCATTTGTTATAGAGAATATAGTTTATAGATTATAATCAGCCTCATAATACAAAAATATGATAGTTAATTACATTGTGATTTTGGTAGTAAGGGTTATAACATTTGACTTCAAGGTGGATATTGACCAAATGATCGTGTCTTTGAATTAACATCTTTTTGCTGCGCTTTTCATAGTTAATAATGCACTTTTTATATTTGTGTAGTGCACTTTTTCTACTTAATACCACTTTTATATCTTTTTGTAATACACTTTTCACTAATTTAGTTAGCAGTTTTGTAATGCACTTTTCCTATTATGTACCGCACTTTAATATATTTGCAATGCACTTTTACTGATCTTCACTAATTTAGTTAGCAGTTTTGCAATGCACTTTTCATATAAAGGTCAAATTTTCACCACTTTGGATGAAGCTATGTACTTCTACAAAAGTTATGCATTTTATACTATTTTGTGCAATTTTGTTTTAGTACAAGTAGCCAATTAGCTCAAATGGTAGAGCGGTGTGCTTTGTGCACAAAGATGTAGATTCGATTCCTACATGGGCTAATATGATATCTTACAAAAATTAATTCTTAACGCATTTATTCCTAACCTAACTAGCTAGGTACTAAAAGAAGTTATATTTTGTCGTGTGCGACAAATAACTAATTAACCACTATTCTTCAAAGAATATCATGATCAAATTAGCTTATATGGGATTCGAACCCACATCTCTGTGCATAAGCACATTGCTCTTCCATTTGAGCTAATGAGCTTTTCTTAAATTAAGAATGTCTTCTTATGAATTTGAATGAATTTGAATCTTCTTATGTCATTTATCAATGCACTTTTCTTATGTTACAATGCACCTTTGAAACTTTTCAATGCAGTTTTATACTTAATGCAATTAAACAGTTTTGGAATGAGACTTTCTATTTGTTAAGAATGCACTTTTGATACTTTTGAGTGCACTTTTTTCACTTCATAATGCACTTTAATTGGAATGCACATTTATATCTATTGAGAATGCATTATATGCATTTAGGAATGCACTTTTGTTAGTGTACAACGCACTACTGCTATTTTGGATGCACTTGAAAATTTTAGAATGCAATTTTATTTTTAATATTCCACTTTAACTACTATGGAAAATCACTTCTACTATGTATTTAGTAATGCACTTTTTCACTTTACTAATTCACTTTATATATCTTACAATGCATTTTTGAAACTTTTTAAAAATGAATTTGAATTTACTTGTTGTAAGGAATGTCTTCTAATGCCATTTATCAAAGCACTTTTCTTATGTCACAATGCACTTTTGAAACTTTTCAATGCAGTTTTCCAGCAGATAATGCACTTTTTTTATGCCATTTATCAATGCATCCATTGTCAACCAATGCATCTAGTTCCAGGCCATGGTCGGAAAACCAATGAAGAAAGATCAAAAAGAAGCAAACTTTCTTGGCAAACTTATTTCATTACTTACATTCAGCAAATGAATGAAAAGTCAAGGGTTGATGTTGATTTGTCACAAAAGCTAAATGAATAGTGGTTGAGTGAAGAGAGGCACACATGTAATTTACTCAAGAAAATAGGTGTAATTACTACCATCAGACCATGAATTAACAAATCATTAACCTAAAAAGAAGATGCCCGAATCACAATCAACATGTTTATATGTTGATCAGAAGAAAGAGTTTACAATATAGTACCTTGATCAAGACAGTATCACCGCGGAAAAGCCCAAGGGATAAAAGTACTGAAGCATCAACAAAAAAAACGGGATTGAAAGGAACATCAGTTAACATATCTTAATTAGGCTTTGGAAACATGGGAAATACTTCAGGAACAGGTGTTATGTTCACTAGAAACCCGAGCACCGATGAGAATAAATTGTATGGAGAGTTCCTTATCAATGCACAGGTAAACATATCTTAATTTCTTCAATCAAAACTTCAATCTCAAAGTCTGCATTATCCAATATGACTCAATGATGGCAGACTAGAGCAATAACAATGGTAATTCATAAATCCAAAACACATCACCCACAATCAGACAACCAAAAATATCAAGATCTATGTCTTCCGATCTAAAAATGCAAATTAGGGTTTATGAATTACCTTTTGGTTTTCTTTGTGGGGGCATCTCGAAACTAAAAACTTGGGAGCGATCGAAGGTGAGGGTGATCGAAGGTGAGTCGGCGATCGAAGGGAGATCGAAGGTGAGATCGAAGGTGACGTTTGCGTGGGAGTGTTTGCTGAATGAGAGAGCGTGGGAGTGTTTGGGGACGTCGTGGGAGTCGCGTGAGGGTGTGGTTACGAGAGTTTGAGAGCTTTTTTTGATATTTGAAGTTAAGGGTATAGAAGTTGGGTTTATTTACAAAATCACCACCCTGTTGATTTGTTTTATTTTTTTCAAAAAAAAGGAGTAATCTGAGCCATTGGATCATGTCATCCAATGGCTGACATCTCTCCTTCCGTTTCATTTTAAAGGTTGGTTTCATTTGAACCAAACTCTATATTTGTACTATAAAAGGTTAGCAATGGTTTTAAGTGTTTATAATGTTGTATCCTTCAATTCTTTTTAACTACAAAATAAAAGAGACACTTTTGAGCACATATTCTTGTGTATCATGATTTTAGATGTAGATGGAAAGAAAATGTTTAAAAAATTAGATGAAGTAAATGAGTGCCAATTGGGGAAAAAAATAATGTGTCAGCTGGGAGTCCAACCCGGATCTATTTCTAAAGGTGATTTTTTTTGTTTTTCATTGTGGAAAAAAATTCTTCTAGTCGTTGGACTTCTGACTATTTTGTTAATAATTATATAGGATTTTATAACTTGTCACCTCCGACACACAAATATTCGCGCAGCGGGGATGCGCACGAATCTACGTTGCGCGGAAGGGTAATTTCGGGATTTAAAAAGCGAGGGTTTCGGGAGCGTGGCGGCCAAGGGGCCGCGCAACGCTATTGCGCGCGCAACATCGTTTCGTGCATGCGCGCAACGCTGTTGCACGCAATCCAACGACACTTTGGAAAAGTGCCGTTGGACTGGCGCGAGGCCTGGTTGCGCGGATCTCAACAGGAAAAATAAAAACGGTCGAATTGTCCCCTATAAATACCCCTTTCGATTCTCGTAGTTGGCATACCTTCATTCCACATCATTGCTTAAAAATGTCGTCAGGAGAAGAAGATACGTCATCGAGCGATTATCATCCAGAGGGGGAAGATTCATCGTCAATTGATAGTTTCGTAGGTGAGGATGAGGAAGGTGTACCGGGAGAAGACTACGGAACCGATTCCGATGCATCAAGCGAGCCAGAACAGGTATTTTTCAAAGAAACCATAATATTATGTTTTTAGGATAAAAACCTCAAATCCAAATATTCTGTTTAGACTTTTTTGCCATTTACGAACGTAGCATATTGAAAGTTAGGATAGTGTAATTTATAATATTTTGATTTTACATTTAGAAATCATAGGTGTCGGAATAGATTTTTCTATTGCTTTCCACTACGAAGGGTTGGGGAGTGATCGAAGAGAAATGCTTGATTGGGCTAGACAAACTGTAATTTTGAAGGATTTTGTACTAGTCATAAAAACCTCAAATCCAAACAGGGTCATACTCACTTGTGACCTAGCCGGTAGATATAGATGTGTCAAGAGGGTGTTGCCCGGACCGGAAAATAGGAGCATTTATAAGCCACTTACCGATACTCCGACCAGGAAGTGTGGATGTCTGTTTGAATTGAATGGGGTCCACCTCAAGGAAAAAAATGGATGGGTCTTAACGGTAAAGTGCGGACAACACAACCATCGCCTCTCCACTAGTTTGTTAGCTCATCCATATGCGGGCCGATTGAGAGCTGAGCAGAAGGAGTTTGTGAAAGAGAAGTTCCTATATCTAGCCACCCCGAAGATGGTACTTCAAGAGTTGAGGTCAAGGTACCCGGGAAATGTGACCTCAATTAGACAAATCTACAATATGAGGGAGAAGTTACTGCTTGAGGATTGCGGAGAATTGACGGTGACACAATGGTCTTTAAAGTTCTTGAAAGAACGAGCATACATTGTCCATCCAAGACGAGTAAAGGGTTCTGATGTTATGAATGCCTTGTTTTTTGTGCACCCCACGAGTCTGCGCATGCTGAAGATGTTTCCCTATGTCATCATTATATACTCCACATACAAGACCAATAGGTATGTTATTTTAATCTGTAATCGACTTGATTAGTATGTTTCCAGTATAAATGTTTAAAACAACTTGTTCTGCTAGGTGCCATGCCTTTATTGGAGATGGTTGGCTTCACTTGCACTGAAAATACATTCAGCATCGGGTTTGCATTTATTTCAAACGAAGATGTCGGTAGTTATAGGTGGGTGTTAACCCAATTGAAAGGCGTCTACGACGAGCTTGGAGTCTAGGTCAATTCAATCATGACAGATCGCGAGCAGGCTCTAATCAAGGCGATAAGTCAAGTTTTCGGGGACGGAGTACAACATTTGTTGTGTTGGGTGCACATTAGACACAAAATCCTGGCGTATGGCCTAAAGGTGTTTGCGAACGCTGAAAATCCACATGAGTTGTCACGCGGGTTTGCAAATGCTTGTTGGGTGCTCTTTTCGTCCACCATAGAGGCGACATTTGAAGAAAGGTATGTAGAATTGAAGAGAAGATGGTGACTAACGCTTATTGCATACGTGGAGAAGGTGTGGCTTAATCCATACAAGAAGAACATAGTTCGTGCTTGGACGGATCATACACTCCACTTTCAGACGAGAACCACCAATAGGTAATTTCATTTTAGCATTTGAATTCAGTTTGAATATTAGAAAGTGTATTCGTTCAGTATTTAAACTTTGACATGTGTTTTTTAGGGTCGAAGGGATGCGCGCTGTGCTGAAAAAGATATTGGATTCATCTCGAGGAGGCTTCAACACCGTCATACTAAGGATTCACATCCAGATGGAATCTCAAACCAACAGTTTGAGGACAACCATTGAGAGAACCAGAATACAGAAACCAACAAAATTAAGAATAATGGCAAAACAGTTCAGAGCATTGTTCCGTCCTATATGCGGACAAGTTTCAAGGCAATGCCTAGGTAAGTTGTTAGACATGTATTATGATATAGCTTATGAGTTGACGCAGGGTACACTCGAGATGGAGTGCCACGATTACTTTTGGAGCGAATGTCACGGTCTTCCATGCAAGCATCGAATTGCACACGCTATCATAACTAAAGTACCCATCGAGCTGGAGGAGATACATCATTTTTGGAAACAAATCGAATGGGATGGCCTTAGCGATGACAATGATCTTGCCCTTGCCTGCGTACCCTTGACCATTCAAGATGCAACGTGGGACGAAATGGTGGCTCTAAGAAATAGCGGTCAGATACCTAGAGACCAGTTTTTGCAGATCACATCAGCGTTCAAAGATTCAAAGCATCCTGAAGACACAAACCATATTGAGCCGATACCATATGAGACGGAAGATGGAGCCAACAAGTATTCAACCACCCGGAAAAAACACACCTTGAGCACGTAATGGAAGAGTATGAGAGGGAGCAACAAAGACGGAAAGACAACGACAGTGGGAGCAAAGCAAATACATCGGCGCCATCCCGACCACGCGGACGACCTAAAGGATCTAGGAATAAGAAATGGACCGGAGTTGGAGTTGATATGCCTCCGGTTGCGACCGTATCTCCTAGCACTGCTACCCTGGCCGCTGGAAGCCACCGTGGCCCTCCGACGAGCGTCAAATGGCACGGGGTTAACTTTGGCATCGGTAATGTGGATAGTTTTGTATTTCCGTTCATTGATGATGCTAGAGACGTGATGGGAGATGGTCATTGTGGTTTTTGGTCCATTGCTTGCGTATTGAGGAGGCAGGAGGAGGAGTATTACAGTATTCGATGGGAGCTTTAGGCAGAATTGATGCAGAACAGAGATATGTATGAAGTCTTGTTCACTAGGGGCCTTACATCATTTGCTGAGTTCTTGGAGCAGATCGGCCATGTAGAGTCTCCTTGCTCGAACAATAACTGGCTAGATATGCCGCTACACGGCCTTGTGTTTTCTACTTTTTATCAAGTGCCACTTGTGTATATGTGACATAGCATTTCTTTTCAGGTATGGCTGACGGGGAACTCGCCTATCCCCCCACCTCCTCATGCATGGCGTGAATTTCACGACCCCAGCGCCGACTACTGGTTCAAGGCTCTTACCCCGAGGATTGATCATTGGAAGGCTTGCCGAAGGGACATCGGTCGGGATCCAGAGACATTTGCTTAGGACAATCTTGTTAATGGAATTGTTATGGGATATATGTACTTTATTAAGAAGAACCTGTTTTCATATTTCATGTATTGTGGGCCCCGTTTAGAGGATTTATGAACTTTTTTAAGATGTTTCTATGTAAGGGGGTTGAGCTTTCCCCTGTTTGATGACTACTAAGCTCAATTTATCTTAATTTTAATAAAAAACCCTAGAGGGGACGAAGAGCACCGAATCTTCTTCAACTATGTCAATTTATAAGGTTAAATACATATACTTCTAACCATTTGAAATGGTAGACGATTGTCTTCCTCATTTGCCATTTTCAGAAAGTAAGGATAGGAAGACTATAATTATTTCACTTAAAAAACCCGACATGAAATAAATATAGAAACCCGACGACTCGAAGCCTCTGAAATCTTGCAAACGACTCGACAACACCGGAGCGCGACCTAACCCCTAGGTAGGCTCCAGCCAGCGCCCTAGGCTCCAACTTCCTGCGGCCGCGGCGCGGTCACGGACATGGAGAGCGCGAGCGCGCTCCCAGTCCCCTTCCCGCACCCATGGTTGCTTGTATTCTGGTGGCGCGGCGCGGGCAAATGGAGCAGAAGGCGCGCAACGGGCCTTCGTGGCTCCGCGAAATGGCCTTCAAGCATGCCCGAAGGCCAATTTCGCGGAGCCACGAAGGCCCGTTGCGCGCCTTCTGCTCCCCCTTTTACCCAACTAGGTAATTCCATTTTTACCAGTTTCGCGCATGCTTTTGAAAACAGTATACCAACAACTTTTCTGGTGACAAGACTTATGCATGCACATCTCTCCCTTCGAGCAAATTCCAAGCATAAAATGAGACCTAAACCTTCTCCATTGTTGCTCCACTCTCTATCAACCCTAAACCCTAAACCGAAACCAGAATTTCATTATCGGCACACCAATGGCTCAAAAGAAAGCGTGTTCATCGCGAACCTACCCCTTTGCTCCACCCATCATAAACATCTCCATCGTGCACGTACGTGGGGTTAGGGAGACAAAGACGGAATGGTCTGTGATACAAGGCGCATCAATAAAAAACATCATCATGAACTGGAGCGAATCTGGCTATGGCTATGCCAAAGAAACAACGATGCAGCTTCGCCTGACTGAAGGTGCGGAGATTCGTGCGATTCATGATATTTTGCCCGAGAATTAATGATGTGGTTTATTTTTATAAGTCACTTTTTATGGATCCAAGTGTTTTTTCAATAAGTTGTTTAGGGTTTTTTCAGTAAGTTGTTTAGTGTTATAAGTCATTATTTTTGTTTAGGGTTTTCTCGGTAAGTTGGTTGTAAGCGTCATCGAAATGTGGATCCAAGTGTTATAAGTCACTTTTTATGAAGTTATGTTTGTCAAATCTTAAATCTGAATATCTCAATTGCAATCATATACATACACACATAGATATATAAAGTAGTAATGTGAAATGCCAACCGAAATCATCAAAAATACCCGAAATCAAGAGTAGTAATGTGAAATGAAATCATCAATCCAAAACCATCAAAATAGATACATAAAGTACTAATGTATGTCAAATATGAAAACATTTAAGTCTGGCGCTCATGCGAGGTGCCGCTGCCACTGCCGCGCTCGTGCACTGAATCTGGAAAGTGCCGAGTGGGCATTAGTGGGGGGGGGGGGGGCGGTGCATCAGAATCTAGGATACTGAGCATGTGCGTGAGATGTTGCGCAGCCGGATGATCATGCGGCATTTGTAGTAGCTGGCTCCGAGCATATCCCGCTGCGTGTTGTACCCTCTACGCAACTAAAATCAAATAATATTAGTTTGTACACTCAAAAAACAACTTAAACATACAACTAAAAAATAATATGTTCTTACCATCCTGTCAAAAACTGCCGGTATCGGGTGAGGCACAGGAGGACGAGGGTCATCCTGGTGCGCTGAAGTCGGGTCCACGTACACGTGAGATCGGGCCCTAAACCATGCCAAGTAGCCCTCCTGCACCTGCCATGCATACTCGGCACGCCGCACATCTTACTCGATCAAGTGCTCCGTACGTTGTGCCCAATGAAGGTCCGCTTGATCATATGTAACAACGTATGGGCGGTTCTAAATGGCTGCATGCCGGACCAGAAATGTAGGCTGCAATGGTGGAGGAGGGACGGTCTGGATGCGACTAAACTGGCGCAACGCCCTCTCTGGATGGTACGCCTATTGTATGATCCCAAGTACCAGAACGCCCCTACAGCAAGACACCTGATACTCGCCATCAAAATCAAGCTCAACACCCCACGGCATCCATCGAATCTGCAAAGCGGAATACAAATCATCAATCGTCGCACTCACCCTATAAAATGTACGTCAGGTTGATTTCGAAGTCTAACCTCCTCTACACAGATCGTGATCTAGAAGCTACCGCATCGCATCGAGCCTCCTCGAGTCTCGGCTGGGGGCCCGATCACTAGTCTGTCGTGAGGCTGCACGACGATCATCTAGCACCACCATAGCCAACTCGATTCGACCTCGGGTGTGCTCGAAATAACTCGATCATGATCCATGTCTAAAACAATACTCATAAGATATTGAACCCAACCAAATTCGAAGAATGAAATATTTAGGCCGAGGCACGTACCCTCATAATAAGAGCGCAACCCGAGCATCCCGCTGCATCGGCGCACGACGTCATGTCGAGCTCACGAAACAGCCCCGCCAATAAACCCGCCCCCAAGCATATCAACCCGTCCTGTCGTGGTCGAATAGGAACCCCAATATCCACGTCTTGATATAATTCCCGGACTTGTCGACGAATAACGTCATCCCGAGAAAGTACCATAGAAACACAGTGGCAATGGTCCCTGGGGTGCGGGTCGGGTTCCCCTAAACATGTCCGACAGAATAGCTGCGATAGCCTCAGACGGGGCCCGTGTCTTCCACGCGTGTGCTGTCTGTGGATCGAGACCGAGCAAATCCCCTAAATGAGCCTCGAGCTCCAACGGATCCATTTGGGGTATAAGAGCGTCTCCATCTATAGGCACCCCGAAAATGCGGTGCATGTCATGGAGGGTGATGGTAATCTCGCCCCACGGGAAGTGGAAGGTGTTGGTCTCTGGATACCAATGCTCCCGAAATGCAGAGATGAGAATGTGGTCCGTCGAGCCAAATTCCAGGCCGATCAACCCAGTGAGACCGCTCCGCTGGGCGAGGCCCCACCAAGAATCGGGTCCTCCATGCATATACTATCGAAACGAGCGTAAAGGATCCAAGTTCCTAGACCACACTCTAATGACCTTAAGATATTAAAAAGAGGAAATAAACGTGAGTTAGAAAAACTAAACATTGCTTTCGAAAAAATTAAATACTCGTAGTTTATAAAAGTTTACGTACGGTACGGTCGCTCCAAATCTTGCCCGCCACGTGTGTGGAATACGTCGTCAACAGGCTGTCGTCAATAGGACCTCCCGGTGCGCCCTCTGCGGTGGGAGGTTCCTCAAGAGCGGCCCTTGCTGCTGGTGCAGGGGGCGGGGGTCCCTCCGGAGCGGGGGGAGGGGCAGACCCAGCTTGTACGTGAGGAGGGATGGGTGCTGCTGGAACGGGAGGAGGGATGGGGGATTGTGGAACGGGAGGAGGGGGAGACGGAAATGTGGATGTAAGCGGAGGAGCTGAGTGTCCCGCCACGAATGTAGTAGGATCGGTCGAAGAAGTAGGTGGAGGACTGGAAAAGACCGGTGGCGGGACATGGGTCGTGGTGGGAGGTAAATAGAGATGGTGGCCTCAGATATGTGGTAATCGTCAACCGACAAATCCTCCGCAGTACCCACGAGAGCATCAAACTGTATGTCCTGCTCCGTGAAGAGCTGATCATCCCCTGCGACGTCGTCCGGCAAGTCGTCTTGCAGGAGCTACTCCGTAAAATCCACCTCCATCTTGGCGGAGGGGTCCACCAATATCTCCGAGGCATGCGTCAACTCCGGATCACGATCTATCCGCTGCTGCTCAGTAGGCGTCACTCCGGCAAGTACTGCCCGTGCAATCTCGGCGGCCATAAGCTTGGGCGCCTTCTTTTTCCTCCTCTTATCGAGGAGGACGGCGCTCAAGCTAGTGTGTACGCCCTTTAGGCGACAAGTTCAAATTATATTAGTAAGTTTTCAATTAATTATTTTTTTTCTTTTATTTATGTAAAATTAGAAATTCAGCCTATGAATATGAATTCAATTAATGAATTCGTCTTTTCGGTCGGAATTCAAAATTCGACCAAAAAACTCAATATGTCATTACTAATTTTATTTTACTTTTCATTATGTTTGTATAGTAATTAATTTAATTTCATTCTGATTTGAAATTATTCTTTTTTAATTTTTACTTTTATTGGACTCAAATTACGAATTCAACCTCCGACTGTGAATTCAATTAACGAATTCGTCGGTGTAGTCGATATTCAAATTTGGACTTTAAATATCTAACTTTAAAATTAAGATATATAATTACTAATCTTATTTCAATTTTAATTCTGTTTGTATGTTAAAATATTCTTTTAATTTCATTTCAACTAATAATTCCAAACATAAATAATAACTCATAATACAACTAAATTCCCTAACACAACTGAATATCTAAATATAACAAAGATATTGAACGTTAAACTAATTACGATATTGATTAACGAAATTGAATAACTAGTACGAAATTGAAACCAATTAACCTAAACAACTAAACGGAATCAAATAACTAAATTTCATATTCATTACGAAATTGAATATTAAACAAATTTAATACGATTGATTCTAAATTCTTCTAAATATGATTGAATAGTAATGTTAGACTAAAAATCTAAATATAACCATGATATTGAAAAAAATTACGAAATTGATTAGCTAATTACAAAATTGAATATCTAAATAAACAACTAAACGAAATCAAAGTTAATACGGTTAAATTAGTTTGTAAAGAATGTACCGCAGCCGTAAATGCAGCGTCGGAAGTCGTCGGAGCCGGGACTACGTCCGTCATGCGACCGGCTTGCATCCGGTAACGCCGCCTTGCCGGATCTCGCTCCTTCCTCTTTCTCCCGGAGCTCGCTGGGCCGCCCTCGGTGGGATGCGCGCGTTGACCGGCGGTAGTTGTGGGGTGGCCGGAGCCCCTCCCGGCGCACCAGTGGTGGGGGCGGCCGGTTCAGGGGGCGCAGTGGTCGTGGCGACCGGTTCAAGGGCGGGTGGTGCCCCTCTCGGCGATACATTGGTGGGGGAGGCCATCGTGGCGCTGGCCTCGGCGGCTAGTAGGGCGTCCGAGGTCGCGGGGGTCATTTGGGATGCCGGAGGAGGTTCGACGGAAGTCGGCAAACGGAGTGGATCGGGGGTTTGGGACATTTTTTGGCTCGAGTTTTGGTTGCGCGCGAGACACCGTTTCGCAGATGATGAGGTCGGAGGAAGAAGACGACAATGGCGGCCGCTCGCGTGCGTTTTTAACCCCTAAGGATTCGCGCAAGCCCATTTCGTGCGGCCCGAATGGCGCGCAGGCCCGTTTCGAGCGGCCCAATGTTGACGGCGGCTCGCATTTGCCCTGAACCCTAATTCCGCGTGCAAGACCGTTTCGAGCGGCCCAAAACGCGCGCTGGCCCATTTCGCGCGGCCCAACATCATTTCTCGAATCCCATTTTCCAGTTTACGATTTTTCCCTTCCACGCAATGCTAATTCGCGCGAAACGGTGTAGCGTGGATATTCTGTGCGCTTTTAAAAAAAAGTTGTGCGTATGTACCTCACGATAAAATATCTATAATAGAATATTATAAGCATGTGTAGTATAAAAGGTTAGCAATTACTCTAGGAGTTCTAATCTTGTATTCTTTAATGTTTTTAACTACAAAATAAAAGAGACACTTTTAGCACACATTATTGTGTGTCGTGATTTTAGATGTAGATGGAAAGAAAATGTTTCAAATATTAGATGAAGTAAATGAGTGCCAATTGGGAAAAAGAAGAATGTGTCGGTCGGGAGTCGAACCCGGATCTATTGCTCAAGAAGATTTTTTTTTGTTTTTCACTGTGGAATGCAATTGTCCTTGTCGTTGGACTACTAACGCTTTTGTTAATAATTGTATAGGATTTTATAATTCGTCACACCCGAGGTCACAAATAAAATATCTATAATAGTAAATTATAAGTATGTGCAGTATAAAAGGTTAGCAATTACTCTAGGAGTTCTAATCTTGTATTCTTTAATTTTTCTTAACTACTAAATAAAATAGACACTTTTGAGCACGGATTCTTGCATGTCGTGACTTTTGATGTAGAAGGAAAGAAAATGTTTAAAAAATTAAATGAAATAAATGGGTGCCAATTGGGAAAAGAATAATGCATTAGCCGAAAGTCGAACATGGATCTATTGCTAAAAGACGGATTTTTTTTTTGTTTTTCAATATGAAAAACAACTGTCCTAGCCATTGGACTACTAACGTTTTTGTTGATGAATACATAGGATTTTGCAATTTGTCTCCTCTAAAGCAACAAATAATATATATAGGAATATTTTTGTACTATAAAAGGTTAGCAATGATTTTAAGTGTTTATAACCTTGTATCCTTCGATTCTTTTTAACTATAAAATAAAAGAGACACTTTTGATCACAAATTCTTGTGTATCGTGACTTTAGATGTAGATGGAAAGAAAAAGTTTAAAAAATTAGATGAAGTAAATGAGTGCCAATTGAAACAAAAATGTGTCAGCAGGGAGACCAACAAGGATCTATTTCTAAAGACGATTTTTTTAGTTTTTCACTGTGGAATAAAATTCTCCTTGTCGTTGGACTACTGACTCTTTGATAATAATTATATAGGATTTTATAATTCGTCACCTCCGACGCTCCAAATAAAATATCTATAATAGGATATTATAAATGTGTGCAGTATAAAAGGTTAGCAATTGCTCTAGGAGTTCTAATCTTGTATTCTCTAATGTTATTTAACTACTGGATAAAAGAGACACTTTTAGCACAAATTCTTGCGTGTCGTGATATTAGATATAGATGGAAAGAAAATGTTTAAAATATTAGATGAAGTAAATAAGTGCCAATTGGAAAAAGAAGAATGCGTCAGCCGGGAGTCGAACCCGGATCTATTGCTAAAGACGATTTTTTTTTGTTTTTCACTGTGGAATGCAATTGTCCTAGCCATTGGACTACTAACGCTTTTGTTAATAATTTTATAGGATTTTATAATTCGTCACCTCCGAGGCCACAAATAAAATATCTATAATAGTATATTATAAGTATGTGCAGTATAAAAGGTTAGCAATTACTCTAGGTGTTTTAATCTTGTATTCTTTAATGATTTTTAACTACTAAATAAAAGATACACTTTTGAGCACGAATTCTTGCGTGTCATGAATTTAGATGTAGATGCAAAGAAAATGTTTAAAAAAAATTAGATAAAGTAAATGAGTGTCAATTGGGGCAAAAAATAATGTGTCAGCCGGGAGTCGAACCCGGATCTATTGCTATATACGATTTTTTTGTTTTTCACTGTGGAATACAATTGTCCAAGCCGTTGGACTAATGACACTTTTGTTAATAATTATATAGGATTTTATAATTCGTTACCTCCTGATGTCGCACTTTTTAGTTGGTTTTTGTGGGTAGTTTTCTAGCTAGGTCGAGTCTTTTCTAGGTCTATTGTGTTGTTTTGCATATAATTCCAACCCTCTCTAGAGAGTTGGAGTCGTTTGTCCTTGTTGTTGTTTTTGTAGGTACTTGAAGTGTTGAGGAGGAGATATCCCGGTTTTTCAAGCTTTCTAGGAGGTGGTGTTAAGAGTTGTCTTGTGGCGGTGTTGGCTAGAAGGGCGAGAGTCGTTGTCTTTGAAGATTTGATGAGTTTCAAGATGAAGTTTGCAAGATGAAGATGTCTTAGAAGGAGCTTAAAGAGGTCTAAGAAGACCTAGGACGATTAAAGAAGAAACATTGAAGAAGAACCAAGCTTTGGAGCATGTTTCGTGCAAAGAAATGAAGAGATGAAGAGCTGGCTGAGGTCGGTGACGACCCACTTTGGGTCGGTACCGAGCACCCTCCGTGCCTTGCGGAGAAGACTTGCGCCTTAAGTTAGGTTTTAGTAATGTTTTATTTATGTGTCTTTCTAAGATAGAATTTAGTTTCCTTATAAGAACATTCCTACTACTATATAAGGTCTTTTAGGGTTGCTTTTTAGGAGGAGAGACGTTTTTGGAGAGCACGAGACGGAACGGACAAGTATTGCAAGTTGGTTTTCTAGGGTTAACTTTTATTCCAAGCTCTTGGACAAATTTGAGAGAGCCTTGGAAGTTTAATTGAGATTTGTAAGTTGTTCTTTCAATTGAAGTTTGTTTTTGAATCATGTCTTCTCTTTTCGCTTTGATTGTTGATTGCGTGATGAGTCGTGAGTAGTCTATTTTTCTAGGGTTGGGGTGAAACCCAACAAGTTATGCATGATAAAAGCATGAATCTTTGATTAAAACCATTCCTTTTAATCTCTATCCTTTATCCTCTTGTTTATTCTTAATTCCTTAATGAAAGTTGAGGCATGTTCATATTCATGATTGAGTTGAAAGATTAAATTGTGAATTTGAATAATATTCGGGTTGTAGCGAAAGTTAAAACCTTTAGATAACAAGTAGGATTGCAAGTTTCTATCTTTATGAAAGTTGAGATACGTGCTTGATTATTTATGGCGAAAGTCATTCATGAGATTATTGTTGGTTGATCTTTGGTTCATGTTTACATGCATAGCTTTGTTGTGGTGGATCTTTCGTCCTAGATCTCTTTTATATTGATTTTTCGAAGTCTATCGTTACCCGGATAGGTCGTGACCGACCCCCTTAAGGTCGGTACCGTGCTCCCAGTTTTTCCTGCGTTTTTTGTGTCGTGTGCAGGTCAGTGACGACCAGGTTTTGGGTCGGTGTCGAGCGTCTGTTGCGTGTGTTTTGTTTTGTTTGCATTGTTCTTGTTAGGATTGATTGCTAGACTTGGATTCTTCTAATTCCCGTGGACGAACCTCACCTCCCTGTACTCAGCGGGGTCTTGATCTATAAATTTATTTGCTTGTTAGGATCAAGGTAAAACCCTTACAACAAATTGGTGTCGTTGTCGGGGACTTAGACTAGTTTCTTTGTCTAGTTATCTTTTGGGTTTGGGAATAGCCCATACCCTTTAGTGTTTACTAATTCGTTTTCTCGTGATTGTGTGTGCCCTCTAGTTCGCGAAAGGGAGTCAACTATTTTCCTTTTGATCCCGAACTCGAGAGAACCCTTCACTGCAGGCTAAGAGAACGAAGAGAAATGGCCAACGTTGAGGAAATTGCTCGACAGATGGCTGACCTTCGCCTTCAGATGGAAGGTATGCAAAGAGAGTGTGATGCTCAAGCTGCTGATGCGCAGAGAGAGAGAGAGGTTGTTGCCCGTCTCCAGGAACAAC
This sequence comes from Fallopia convolvulus, assembly GCA_964016875.1. Taxonomy (NCBI): domain Eukaryota; kingdom Viridiplantae; phylum Streptophyta; class Magnoliopsida; order Caryophyllales; family Polygonaceae; genus Fallopia; species Fallopia convolvulus. The sequence goes on from OZ024721.1 coordinate 3,506,703, forward strand.
TTAACGTTATTCCACGAAACGCAAAGCAATATGTTGGATCGTGACGCATTAGTAACAATACAGGGAACTAGTAAGGTTCCCCGGGCAGCGGAAATAAATAGTAGAACACAGAATTTAGAGAGGAAAATTTTCTGTCCGACCAACAAGTCGTAGAAAGAAAAACCTCTACCCCTGAGACTCCTTCTCAAAGGATTTTCAATAGAATACCTTTATTAAGTTTCAACGATTACAAGGGAAGTCAAGTAACTAAGGCACCAACCAAAGTTCCCTGGTAACTACGGCACCGACCGAAGTTCAACCAACTAGACTTCTACAACCCTAAGCGTAAACCTAAATGGAAGTAAACTATTGACTTACTTGTAGTTTCTTCACCGAAAAAAAACCACACACTCATATACTTGAAAAGCTCTCTCTCCAAGTTCGTCGTCTTCAACCACACCTTTAACCCTAGCTAACCCTAGATATTTATAAGATAAGTTAAGTCTGATCTCACACGTAATTCTTGCCTAATTACGCTGATATTCCACTTAACAAACCCACACAATAAGGAAAAATATTGTTTGTGATTTCAGATCCTCAACCATGCCGATTCTTCCCAAAACCGAATGATCTCGAATTTCCCAAGATAAGATCGTGTGAAGATTGATCTTATCTTCTCTTTTATCTCCTTAAGCAACCGCCTACAACTGTAAATCATCGTAGAAGATCACTTGCAGAAGATATGGTAACTTGCCATTTATAGAAAGCCGCGTTCCTTCTGAGACGCGCTTCCTAAATCTGTCACTCGTTCCCTCCATCGTTCCTCACAATGTTCCGTCACTCGTGACCATGTACCTGTTTTCCTGAAACACTTACATGTAAAAGCAAGTTATATCAACTAAGTTTGTTATCATCAAAACTAAGAGAAACCATGGAACAACCATTGTTCCAACAATTTCCCCCTTTTTGATGATGACAAACCTATACAAAAATGCATTTCTAGAAACCAGTAGAAATATAGATCAGAAAAAAATTCATGTATGGTTCCCCCTTAATAGATGCACTGTTGTTCCTACACTTCAGAGTTAACAACATATTACCCCTTAGCCAAAGTTCCCTCTGTATTTCCTGGATAGAACGCATCTCTGCATTTTTCCTAACTTCCCCCTTTTGACATCATCAAAAGAACAACAATCATCAAGCAAAAACATAGAGCAAGTGAACAAATTTAATTGAAACTTAAACCAGTCATAAGCAAAAGATAGTTATTATTATAGATAATTGTCGCAGAGATCACAGCCAGAGAAAACATAAAAACATAAAAGTCTTAACATCCAAGAAGCAAAAAGAAAACTTTAAACTGGGGATAGATAGGCTAAGGAACTAGAGAGGGTCCACATCATGGTTCGGAGGAGGTGGAGTCAGCAGCAGCAGTGTCGGTGTCTCTCTTAGCCAGGTAACGAATGATGGTACTCAGCTGAGAGGAAATCTTGTGAAGCTCTATCAACATCTTGGCAATAACACCTTCACTCATCGAAGAACTCCCAACATCCATCTGGGCAGTCTTCTTTGCAATTGTTCCCTTCGAATCACCCTGAAAATTCATCCTCGAGATATTGCGCATCTCCAGGGGAAATCCAAAGAACTCCTCTTTCGAAGGCTTGTAAGCCTTTCTCTCCTTCAGTATAGCCTTCACAAAACGAGGATAAGGCAGGCTATGCTTCTTTCCAGTACACTTAGCCATCTGACTCATCATTATCTCCGGAAGACTGATACGTTCCCTCCTGGTCGCTCACTTATCGGCAAAGATTCCACCTTTTCTGGATCATCGGTGGTTTCCTTTGGAGGCGATTTCACCTCTTCCTTCTCCGTTGCATCTTTGCTCTCCTGTGCGTCCCCTGTTTCAGCAGCCGTGTCGGAGGGGTTTTCAGAGGGAACCACAAATTGATCCTTCTCAGATTTTTCACCCACAGTCTCCTTCTCCGATGAGACCTTATCAGCGGCGGCCATACCAGTGTCGAAGACAGCATCAAATTTTGTTTTGAGTTTGGAGATTGGGGTAGGAGAAGAAAGCTTGGCCTTTTTGAGGGTTTCAAGTTGGGCTTGAATAGCAGCGATCTCAGCGGCCTCGAGACCCTCAAAGTTAAGGTTGGGGTGTTTGAGGAGGAAGTCATTGTTGCAGAAGAGAGGAAAGATCGAAGCTTTGAGGAGGATTTAGGGTTTGAGAGATAAAGACAGAGATGCGGTAAAAAATAACGACCGAGATAAGAGTTTATAAAGCACACCTCTTTCCTTGTTGATAAAGATCATAATCTTTCCCAAAGATCTTCTATCCAAATCTTAACGGCTAAGAGTTGCCATAATGATGAATTTTCACCGCCATTAAGTCTCGACTGCGCAGACGTCCTATCGTTCCCTGCAGAATTACTGTGCAACAACTGGATTTTTCAAATGGGTAGTCACAACGGCTATAACTCAATTGTGTTTCCTGTTTGATTGACGTCTGTTATTTTGCAGAAAAATCTTCAATTGTAATCAAAGACGTTCCTTTAATGTGACACTATTCTCAACCACTAGTTCCATACCTCGTTACCATGAGTGGATAAAAAGGCTATGTTTGAACAGACAAGGGACTAGAGAAGTTCCATTCAAACCTTTTGTGGGCTGGGAATATTTTTGACATCCACACAATTATTCCCTGTTTAAAGGTAATCAAAAGAGGTTCATAGGGAACGTTTGTGTGGACCAGGCTAGGGGACAGTTTTATAACCAACCATCATTTCGGCTGGAAGTGAGGGATAAAATAGATCAAGTTGGTTATTTTGGGCTAAAAAGAAATCTTGGATGTAAGCAGTTATAGTTTCAGTTCCTTTTAGCATGCATCATTTAACAATTTCTAATATACACAACATCTATGCATAGAGGAAAGATATAAGCCATTAGAAAACTTGTCAAATGATATGTAGTTACCTGAGATGTTACCTTTTTAGTCAGGCACTGAGGGAATAAAGGACCGGGACTTGTTTACTCCAAGGAAATCATTCCTAGCAACATCCTCAGATGTTCATAGGGTTTTTTGTCCAAAGCCTTGGTGAAAATATCTGCCACTTGATTTTCAGTCCTACAATGATCCATCTTGATAAAACATTTTTCAACATTATCTCTTAAGAAATGATGTCGAATATCTATATGTTTGGTTCTAGAATGATGCACATGATTTTTGGAGATATTGATTGCACTTGTATTATCACATAAGATAGGAATAGTTCCAAGAGACATACCAAAATCCACCAGTTGCTGTTTTAACCACAATACCTGGGAACAACAGGCAGCTGCTGCGACATACTCCGCTTCAGCCGTTGAAAGGGAAACCGAATTTTGCTTCTTCGATCCCCAAGACACCAAACAAGGACCAAGGAATTGGGCCATGCCTGATGTGCTCTTCCTATCCACCAAGTGACCTGCAAAATCTGCATCCGAGAATCTGACATGTTGGAACGAGTTGTGTCTTGGATACCATAGACATAACCCATCGTTCCCTTTCAAGTATCGCAGAATTCTCTTCACTTCTTTCAAATGTGTTTCTTTAGGATTAGCTTGAAATCTAGCACAAAGACACACACTAAACATAATATCTGGTCAACTGGCCGTTAGGTACAATAGGGAACCAATCATGCCACGGTACATCGTTTGATCAACATCAACATCATTAAGATCAGCATCAAGACGAGTATTAGGAGAAATAGGGGTATCAAAACTTTTTGTAGAATCCATACCATACTTCTTCAATAGTTCCTTGATGAAATTTTGTTGATGTACCTTTGTTCCCTCATCAGTTTGTACCACTTGTAGTCCAAGAAAGAAAGTGAGCTCACCGATCATGCTCATCTCAAACTCATTGCTCATAAGATTCTTGAAGCTTTCTACAAGTTTGGGGTTAGTAGAATCAAATATAATATCATCAACATAAACTTGAACTACTAAAACCTCACCGTCTTGTTCCCTTAGGAACAATGTCCTGTCGATCACACCACGTCTGTATCCATTGGCTAATAGAAACTGAGCGAATCTATCATACCAAGCACGAGGAGCCTGTTTAAGACCGTAAAGAGCCTTATCTAGTATGTAGACATGGTCAGGGTGATCAACATCTTCGAATCCTGGAGGTTGTAGCACATAAACCTCCTCTTGTAGGTAACCATTCAAGAATGTTGTCTTCACGTCCATTTGATACAACTTGAATCCCTTGTGAGCAGCATAGGCGATTAGAAGACGGATGGCTTCTATTCTTGCGACAGGAGCGTACGTTTCATCGTAATCAATCCCTTCTTGTTGATTGTACCCTTTTGCTACAAGTCTCGCCTTGTTCCTTGTGACAGCTCCAGTGTCATCAAGTTTATTCCTGAAAACCCATTTTGTTCCTATAGCCATCTTGTACTTTGGCTTGGGAACTAATCTCCATACTTTGTTCCTCTCGAACTGGTGTAGTTCCTCTTGCATAGCAACTATCCAGTTAGGGTCTTTTAATGCTTCTTTTACATTCTTCGGCTCTGCAAGAGAGATAAACGCATTGAAAGCACAAAAATTCTTAATAGAGGAACGAGTAAGCACACCTTTATCGTATGGAGTGATGATGTTGTCAACAGGATGATCCCTCTTTTGATGATAGTTTCTGACTTCAATTTGAGTGGGATCTGTTCTTGACTCCTCTTGTTCCTGTTAGCTTGTCGTTCCATGTGAAGTTCCTTCCCCATGATCTTCCCCAATTTCTTCATTTTGTGAAGTATCATCTTCAGGAACTAGAGTGTTTTCTGTGTCATCTTCATCCAAGTCAGGATTCGGAGGCATAACATCGTCATCTGGAGCTTGTGCACCTGTATCTGGAACTTGTGCACTTGCACCTGGATTGACTTCATCATCTGAATCTGAATTTAGAACCTTCAGTACATCCTCGTTACTAGATAGGTTCCCTCCATTTTTGGACTCGTCAAAGACAACATGAATGCTTTCTTCAAACTTCTTAGTCCGTTTATTGAACACCTTGTAAGCCTTGATGTTGGATGCATATCCCATAAAGATGATTTGTCACTCCTTGGATCAAACTTGCCTAGCTCATCTTTTCCGTTGTACGTTGTGAATAAAACACCTACATCCAAAGACTTTCAAGTGGGAAATATTTGGCTTTCTGCCCTTGATTAGTTCATATGGATTTTTAGAGAAGTTGGAACGAATGGTGACTCGATTAATGATGTAGCAAGCAGTACCGACTGCCTCAGCCCAAAAGGACCGAGGCAAGTTACTTGCCAACATCATAGTACGAGCCATTTTTTGTAGTGTTCCATTCTTTCTCTCTGCTACGCCGTTTTGTTGAGTCCTTGGCGTAGAGAAGTTCTGAGACACTCCGTGTTCATCACAGTAGCTATGAAACATGGAATTCTTGAACTCTGTTTCGTTGTCAGATCTGATAGCCTTCAATTTTTGTCCTATTGATGCTTCTACTTTCTTGATCCAGCTTTTGAATGCCATGAACGTCTCATCTTTGGAACCTAGAAAGAGAGTCCATGTATATCTAGTAAAATCATCAACAATAACAAAAATGTACCTGCTACCGCCATGACTTCTCACCCACATGGGACCACACAAGTCCATATGTACCATGTCAAGAGGATGAGAGGTGCTAACTGACAACTTTGGCTGAAAAGATGACTTGCTTTGTTTCCCTTTCACACACTCTTCACATAAGCTTTCCTTTTCTGTAAGACCTTTAGGAAGTCCTATCACCAGATTTTGTGAGTAGAGTTTGTGGATTTCTCGATGATTTGCATGACAAAACCTCCTATGCCAGAGATCAGTCTTGTCGGCTATTGTAACAAAGCAAAGTTCTTCTTGTGGTTGGAAACTTGAGTCGACAAAATACACATTGTTGTGCCTCTTTCCTTTCAGAACCACAAGATTTGATTTCATGTTTTTGATCATACAGCCATCTGAGGTAAAGGATACCTCGTTGTTCTCTTGCTCACAAAGCTGAGCAATACTCAACAGATTGTAACCAAGACCTTTCACCAAGCTTACGTCTTTCACGCTTGTTTTATCACTTAGCTTGACTTCACATGTTCCAATGATTTCTCCTTGATTGTTATTGCCAAAGGAAATGTTTCCTCCAGCATTGACTTGAAGTGAGGACAGAATACTCTCGTTCCCTGTCATGTAACATGAACACCCGCTGTCAAGGATCCAGCGGATGTTCCCCCTCACTTCAACCTGCAAGAAAGAAATCACGTTTTAACGACCCAGGCCTGCTTAGCCTTCCCGGGTCGGTTAGCATAGCTCACAGAATGATAAACTTGTGATTGAACTAAAGTAGCTTTATGTGGACTCTTGGAACTAGAAGCAATATTTGAGGGATTAACATGGTTTTTCCCTTTATTAGTTTTAGAATCTTGCTTCTTTTGTGGTTGTGGGGCCAATTTCTTCTTGTTCTGATGAGATTTATCATACCCTTGATTTTTTCTTACCAGACCACTGTTTCTTGTTGTTCCTTGTATTCTGGTTTTGAGCCCTTTTGTTTGACATTTCTAATCCAACCTTACAGTCTTTTTGAACATGACCTCCCCCACCACAGTGATAGCACACCCTATAGTATTCGCCAAGATAGCGTTTAGGATGTGGTTTCTGGAGGGTACGTTCCTTCGATCGTTCCTTAGAAGGAACTCTATGCTAGTTCCCTTAAGACTGTTTTAGGTATATTTTATGAGCCGTTTTTTCAGAATACCATTCAGAGTTATCATTCAGATTACTTTCAAGAATCTTGACTCTACTCTCTAAATGAGTAACCTTATCTCTAGCGGATTGAAGTTCCCTTGCTTTTCTTTCCATTTTCTCTTCAAAGGTAAGGTCGTCAGGAGGATATTCAGATTTGTTTTTACCATAACCAATACCACACCTAGCAGGATTAGACTCAATTTGAGTTCATTTACTTAGTTCGTGCTCTAATTCTTCCCTTTTGAGTTGGTGAACAAGCAAATCTGACCTAAGTTTGTTATTGGTTTCAGTTAGAGTCTTAATATCTTTCTTTAAATCTTCACACTCAGAACAAGGAACAACATTAGTAACAGTAGTTTCTGATCATTTTTCTTCAAGATTAAGACATTTCTCATCAGAAGCTTCTATTTCATCTTGCATCTTTAAGTTATCTTCAAACAGCCTTTTGACAAGGATAACAAGATCAGATTGTTTAGCATTCTCTATACTAGAAAGAATTTGTTCAGGAGTTACCTCTTGATCGCCATCTTCAGTCTTCAGAGTCATGGCGCAGACCTTTGATTCAGACTCATCATCTGAGTCAAGATCCCATGCTGCGATGTAGGCCTTCTTCTTCTCGTTCCCAGTGTCGTTACCTTTGGGACACCTCTTTGCATAGTGACCCTTTTCCTGACAGTTGAAGCAGGTAACGTCCTTGATTTCTTTCTTCTCAAAGTTGACTCTTTCCTTCATGGCACCTTGCTTCTTGCATCTCCTGTAGAAAGATCTCATCGCTTTGGTTATGAGAGCCACATCAGAATCATTCTCTAGCTCATCATCATTTCCAACAGTGATGTTTTCAATGGACTTCTCTACCTTAAGAGCAATACCCTTGCTAGAGCTCGAAGCACCACTGTTGTCTTTCTCATATCGCTCATAGTTAGTCAGCTTTCCAAATATTTCATGAAGTTTGCAAGTCTTTTTTATTGGATTTTCCTTGAGGAGACCTCTAGTGACCACGTACTTGGGACCTAAGCCATCAACAATTGTTGAGACTTTCTCAGCATGTTTGATAGAATCCCCAATTCCAAGATGATTAATGCGATTGACCAAGCCTTCAAACCGAGATTGGTATGTGGCAATGGTTTCTCCATCTTTCATCTTAAAATTGTAGAATTCCTTTTTGGCGTCTTTCTTATGGCTTTCTTTCAGATCTACGCTGCCAATGTGCATTTGCTCAATGGCTTCCCATGCTTCTTTAGCAGTTTCACAGTTGACTACTCTTAGAAGATCTTCAGCACCCAAGGCATTGTTTAGCAGCATTTGTGCCTTGTAGTTCTTCTCCATTCCTGTCCATTCAGTTTGGCCCCATTCGGTCTTTTTGTTTTTCTTGGCTTCAGGAATGACGTAATCTCCATCCTCAATAACTGACCAGGCTTGGTAGTCATTGCTTTTGAGCCATGTGGTGAAGAGCTTCTTCCAGTGGTCATACTCTCCAACAACAAGCAATGGAGGCTTGTTCTTTCCAATTCCGACGTTGTAAGTGTTGTTTGAAGTCATTCTGTATTCCTGCACTAACACACAATCTAGAGCAAACCTGCTCTGATACCAATTGTTGGATCGTGACGCGTTAGTAACAATACAAGGAACTAGTAAGGTTCCCTGGACAGCGAAAATAAATAGTAGAACACAGAATTTAGAGAGGAAAACTTTCTTTCCGACCAACAAGTCGTAGAAAGAAAAACCTCTACCCCTGAGACTCCTTCTCAGAGAATTTTCAATAGAATACCTTTATTAAGTTTCAACGACCAACAAGTCAAGTAACTAAGGCACCAACCAAAGTTCCCTGGTAACTACGGCACCGACCGAAGTTCAACCAACTAGACTTCTACAACCCTAAGAGTAAATCTAAATGGAAGTAAACTACTGACTTACTTGTGGATTCTTCACCCAAAAAAAACCACACACTCATATACTTGAAAAGCTCTCTCTCCAAGTTCGTCGTCTTCAACCACACCTTTAACCCTAGCTAACCCTAGCTATTTATAAGATAAGTTAAGTCTGATCTCACACGTAATTCTGGCCTAATTACGCTAATATTCCACTTAACAAATCCCACACAATAAGGAAAAAGATTGTTTGTGATTTCGGATCCTCAACCATGCCGATTCTTCCCAAAACCGAATAATCTCGGATTTCCCAAGATAAGATCGTGTGAAGATTGATCTTATCTTCTCTTTTATCTCCTTAAGCAACCGCCTACAACTGTAAATTATCGTAGAAGATAGCTCGCAGAAGATATGGTAACTTGCCATTTATAGAAAGTCGCGTTCCTTTTGAGACGCACTTCCTAAATCTGTCACTCGTTCCCTCCATCGTTCCTCACAATGTTCCGTCACTCGTGACCATGTACCTGTTTTCCTGAAACACTTACATGTAAAAGCAAGTTATAACAACTAAGTTTGTTATCATCAAAACTAAGAGAAATGACTCGGCTAAAGTCGTTGTTGCCAAGATCAAAAATAAATAACCCTATTCTACTAACTAGTATAGTAAGCAAGCAAGGGGTCGAACCCAAGAGAACCGGAATTCTGATTAATCAGCAAAGAGCAAAGACAGGGATTTTGGGAGTTCAGGCAAACAAACAAACAAGCAAATATTGTTGGGGATTAAATCAATTAAGGAAAAGCAGAGTTTATTCAATCAATTCCACCTTTTTAATCATTCGATCATCAATTCATCCACTTTTCTATTAATTCCCAGGTTAATTCCAATCCTCATAAAAGATTTCCGCTTGTCCACGGTCCAAGCAGAATTATGATATGAACAAGAACGCTTAATTCAAATCCTGCAAAGTATTAAGGATAGAAGGATATTAAATCATGCAATCAAGCTACGAGTCTCATGCATAAAATAACAATCAAACACTCTTTCTCAATTCTAGTCCACGGTCCTAGAAAAGAGTTGTTTCAAGGATAAATAAGATTGCATAGACAACAATCAAACCTAATCCAAACAGTAGATCTAAGTTAATCAAACAAGTTGATCAGGCTTATCAAATCAAACAAAGATCATATAAATAAAACCAAGAGTTTTGACATTAACCAAGGGGTAGAAAAGTTACCAAAATCTCACGAAATACATAAAAAGGCTTCCTTGATTAAACAAACTCCAAAGGGAAATTAGTTCTCCATAATACTGAAATAAAAACCTAAAAGTAAAAGTATGCTAGAATTGTGTCCCTCTAAAGTGAAACACGAAACTAAACTTAAATAGTAGAAATAAATCCGAAACCCTAAGATATAATAATATAAAAAGATAGAATAAAACGAGACGAAGGCGGCGCTGAAAAACAAAATCCGCGGGCGCGGAAATAATCCGCGGGCGCGGATCTGCTCGTCACCTCAGCCACGGAATCCCTTCGATCTGCGAGCGCGGAAATAATCCGCGGGCGCGGATTTATCTGACAACTTATTAGTGTCAACTTCGGAGGTGGTTTTGACCCACTTAGAGTTGGAATTTGAACTCTCCGTACAAACATGAATTGTATCTCTTCGAGTTAGCTTTCCAATGATATCAAATTCAGCTTCATCCGATCATCGTAGCTCCCGGAATAAGCATTACAAGAAAGTGGTGTCAAAACAACTCCAAATCAACACTTGTCTTCAAAACTCTTGCAATTCTTCAAATCGTGTCTTCGGTCTTCATATGACAATTATGCTCAAAACTAACCTAAACACACTCAAATCATACCTAAAATACAAGAGTTAACCTATACTAAAATATAGCTTATCAAGAAACCATGGAACAACCATTGTTCCAACACAATACATGCATCCGGAATTTAGGGTTCCCGAATCTGCTATTGTGCTCCCTATGATTGAGCAAGCCTTTGAGTTTTAGTCTCACTTCATCACTCTTATAAAGAGGTCTCAATTTGAAGGAAAGCCCACTGAGTGCCCCCATGGAGCACATCAAGAACTTCACCGACCTTTTTGACACCATCGTCGCTGATGATGTATCGCTTGAATATGTGCTCTTGAAGGCGTTCAAGTGGTCTTTGGCCGGAAAGGCACTTACTTGGCGTGAAAGCCTACCTCCTAGGTCGATTACTACATGGAAGGCTCTACATGACCAGTTTCTGACGAAATTCTTTCCACCGGCTAAGACTACGGAGCTAAGAAAGCGCATCACTTCTTATCATCAACTTCCCAATGAGACTTTTGTGGAAACTTAGGAGCGGTTTAAGGAACTTCTTCGGCAATGTCCTACTCATGGACAACCACCCTATGTGCTTTAGGAGATTTTCTTTCAAGGGATTAATGTTGCTACAAAGGACCGAATCAACCTCCACACCGACTGTGGGTTCATTGAGATGGATCCCGATCAAGCTTGCGCTTTGTTGGACAAACTCACCAACTATGATGCAATGTATGACACCCAACAAGCCGTCAAGGTTCCAATGAAGAAGCTTTATGATCCTAATGCTGAACCGATTGATCAAGATGTGAGGTTTTAATTCATGCAAGATGAGATTAACCGGCTCAAGAAGCAAGTAAGTCACTTCAAATCCACCGCTCAGCCTTGTCAAGAATGTGGTTACCAAGCTCACACCACCGCTTCTTGTACGAACGTGGAACAAGTCCGGGCCGCCGAAGCTTATGCGGAAGCGAATTATATGCGAGGGCCCTACCGAGGCCAAAACAATGCTTATCTAGGGAGGAACAACAATAACAATTATCCTCAATGGAACAATAATGGCCAAGGTCAAGGTTTTCAAACTCAACCACAAAAGTAAAGAGCCCCTCCTTATAGACCTCCCGGTTACCAAGAGCCACCAGCTTGGGCGCAAGGTCTCCTAGAGGGGATAAATGGTTGTGCAGGTTCTTCAAGGGCTCAACATCACCATCCTTTTTGCCAAGCCTTGAGCGAGATGCCCGCGTACACCAAATTCCTTAAAGAAATCTTGTCAAAGAAGCGGTCAATGTCCGAGTTGACCGATGAGGTGCGATCTCTAGAGCTTCCGGAGAAACTTGGCGATCCGGGTAAATTTGCAATTACTATTGGTATAGGTGCTCATCGCTTTAAACCTTTATGTGACCTTGGTGAAAGTGCTAGTCTCCTTCCCCTTTCTATATGGTCCAAAACCAACATGGGACCATTGGAGCCTGTCGATATGAATCTCTACATGGCGAACGAATCTTTTGTAAAAGCAACTGGAGTCAATGACGATGTCCCTATCCAAGTTGGAAAATTCTTTGTTCCCAACGACTTCATTGTGCTAGATATGCCTGAGGACCCTATGGTATCGATCATTCTTGGAAGACCATTCTTAGACACCGCAAGGGCACGTATAAATGTTAGAAAAGGACTTCTCACGTTTGATATTGGAGAAGAGAAGGTCGAATTTCATTTGAATTCGCCCACAAGCGAAGTGGCTAGTTGTAGTACTGAGGAGCCTACCGACCCCCCATGGGTCGGTAACGACCCTTATCTGAATAAAAACGAGGTGGGTGGTGGATCTAGGCACGACATCGAGCCACTTCCAGATCCAGCAGGGTCGTTAACGACTCACATAGCCTCGGTAACGACCCCTTTTCTGCTCAATTCAGGTGAGTTTTCTTGTTCTTATCCAATCAATTCAGGTCATGATCCTTTCTCCTATTCTCGTTCTATATTATATCCTACTGTTAGTCATATGAAGGAGTCAAAACCTCCTTGGTTTTCGGATTTTACTAACCCTGTTGTAGGATTACCGAGCATACTTGTGGATGATCGAGGGCCAAATACTTTGAAAAGAGGCTTTGAAGCTTTTCCATCTAAGTATGGGGTTTCTTTTGATCCCGACAAAGCTGGATGGAAACCGCCCTGATCCACTGAGGAAAGTTTGTCGGGCTAACGACGTTAAATAAAGCGCTTACGGGAGGCAACCCGCTTTTTCTTTTTTTTTCATTTTTGGAATTTTTAGCTTAGTTTAATTTGTTTTTATTAGTTTAGAGTAGTTAGGAATCTTGTCTTGCATCTCCACTAAAGTTTTGTAGGGACCCGAGGCGTCAAAAAGGGAACAAGAGGGTCGGAACACACCACAACAACACCAAGAGGCCAGCCTAGGGGGGTCGGGGATGACCCATCAGGGATCGGTTACGACCCAGCAAAGGGTGGTACCCACCATCAACAGCACGGTGCCGACCCTATGGAATTCACAATGGGACCTCAGACTGACATGGTCCCCTACTACTCCCACCCCTATGGCTTTGATGGGTCCGACGACTCTCACTTTCAAGGACAAGGCACATATCATACCGGGTCGAGTTCGGGTGGCAACCCCGACATCTCCCTTCTATCCGCTAAGATGGACACCCTCATGCTTCATCAACGCCATCTCTATGGGGCGCTTAACCACCACCACAACCAGTTTGTTGATCACAAAAATGAGCTTAAGGATTTCCGTATTGAGTATTATGAAGACCACAAGCAAGATGTCGAGAGGTGGAATGCTCAAGTGGAATACAACAATTGGTCGGCGCAACAACTCTTCCACACTTCATCACCTCCTAACCATCCTCAAGAGTAATTCTCCTCCTCTTCTAACGCTTCAAGGTGTCCAAGTTAGTTTCTCTTTCCCTTCTCTTTACTTTCTTAATCAATGGGGACATTGATGTTTAAGTATGGGGTGGTTTGGGAAATTACTTGTTTGAGTCTTGTGTTGTCTTGTGTTTATGTTTTTTGTGTTTATATCTAGTCTTGCTTGAGTCTTTTTCTTTTTTCTTTTTGATGGATAAATGCCCTTTTTCTTAGATGTCCTAGGATGGAAATTGCTTGCATCATCATGTAAATCCTATAGCATGCTTTATAAGAATTGCCTAAATCATGATCTTGCTTTTTGAATTTTGAGCTTATAATGGATATTAAGCATGGATATTTCTAAGTGAAAGCAATCCAACAAATTGAACCAAAGTGAGATATTTTTGGCCTATAAAGGATATATGTCTTATTCCTTTCTCTTTCATGTGTGATTTGCTCTTCCAAATGAAATTTACCACTTGACAATGGCGTGGTTATTTTAAACTTGAAACCAATGAAGATATACTCATTACTTGATTGAATCAAATGATTTTGAACTTATTTTTATAAGCCTATTATATTCCTTTCCCTACCTATACATGATCCCTCTGTTTGTAGCCCCTTGTTTTGAGCTTAAGGCCTATTTCTAGCTCCACAAAAATTCCCTAGCTATGATAAGCTTGACCCTTTGATCCGGAAATTAGGACTTAGAATGGATTATTGAAGGGTGTTATGGATTGATTGGGTGAAAGCAAAGTGATTGTGAAAGGTAGAAAAGGAGTATTGTCTTAGGAATGTTTAAAAGGATGAAGTGTTTTGGGCTCGGAAATTGCACAATACAGCTCGTTACCGACCCAAAGAAGGTCGGTACCGACCCCCCTCTAAAATAAATAAATAAATAAATAAATAAAAACGGGGTGAATTATATAATAAGTGCAAGAGTCCGAAGACTTCTAAGTAAGAAAAGAGGAAAGACAATGATAATAGGTGAAAAGGGAAGTACATTGAAAAGTTGAAGTGTTTGGTGATTGTAAGAAGAAAGTGTGTTGGTTGAGTGTTGTGTAGTCTAGGAGTCTTGGTTACCGGATTAGTTAGCACCACAAGGCCAAAATATTTCCATGCCCTTTGAATTACCAAGCCCCATTACAACCCGACCGAAGGAAACTTCTTTGAAGTTTTCATTGAGCCCCCAAGTTCATTTGATGATTTGACTTGTTTTGATTTCTTCGGTGGAGAGTTTTTGATATAAGTTCCATTGACTATGAGGTTTTGTGTTTGGAATTTGAGTCGAGTGATTATTGATATACCCTAAACACTTTGAGAGTTGAGTGAGACACATTCCTTGGTGAGGTTGGATTGTGATTGCTTAGAATGTTCATGTGTGCTATGATGTGGAAGTTGTTTGCTCACTATTCTGCTTGTGCTTCTTTTTCCTTAAAGGCCATTTTTGGGTTTTGTTATTTGGTATTGATGCATGTTAAGTGATTGCTTGAGGATAAGCAAGTCTAAGTATGGGGTGTTTTGATGTCGCGCTTTTTAGTTGGTTTTTGTGGGTAGTTTCCTAGCTAGGTCTAGTCTTTTCTAGGTCTATTGTGTTGTTTTGCATATAATTGATATCCGCTTTTTAGGTAGGGTTTTTAGTGTCTAGATAGATTAGATTGAGCGGTTTTTGTGCTTGAATCTTATGTTTTTGAGTTTTTTTGCTTTAGTTTTCGTATTTCCTTGAGATTCGGAAACTACGCATCTTTTATGTCGTTTTGCAGGAATTTTGGAGCTTGGAAGAAGAGATTGGAGCATTGCAAGAGAAGGTGGAAAAGCTATGAGGAAGATTAGAGTGGATGAGCTAAGGAAGAAGAGAAAAGAGGAAGATTAGACTAGGATAGAATACATTTGTTTGGGATAGAATTTGTGTGGAATCTTTGTAGGGTCCTAAGCTTCAAAAACGGGTTCAAAAAGACGAGAAAAGACGACTTTACATGCGGTGCAACTTTGGGTATTTTTCGAACACTTGCAGGGGGGTCGAGATCGACCCTATTTGGGTCGTGCACGACCCTATCTGAAAATTCCGAAAATATCCCTTCTCCATTGAGGTTAACCATGAGGAGTTCCAACTCTTTCCAAGCTTCCAAGAGTTCTTTGTGAGTTTTCTTCTTCTTTTCTCTTTACTTTTTCATATCATTTTCATGCATGAGGACATTGCATAATTTAAGTATGGGGTAGGGGAAGAAGAAATCTCACATGTTGTACATAATTGAGTCTTTTTGTTTTAAGTTTGTTTGTTAGTTTATTTTATTAAGAAAAAAATTTGAAAAAAAAAATTTGAAAAATGTCGAAAAATTCAAAAATATTTGCTTCTTTGTTTTAGGATAAAAGAATGCTCCATCTTAGATGTTCTATGATGAGATCTAATTTTCATGCTTATCATATAATTCCTTTGGCATATTTGGATAGTATAGCCTAAGTCTTGAGAAATTGCTTTTGATTGTGAAAATTGACTTGTAATGAAATTGAGCATATGTGTCTTGAGTAGAAGTAATTGCAATCCAACAAAAATTTTACCTAGTGAGGAATTTTGGCCTTATAGGGAGACCTTTATGAAATCCCTCTTCTTTATATGTGTGATTTGCTCTCTTTATGCATTTAATCTCTTGTTATTGATATGGTTATCTATTTCTTGAAGCCGCTATGAGTTTGTTCATGCATGTTAATTATGATTAAGAACTTATTTTTCATAAGCCCTATTAATCCATATCAACCCTTGCATTATCCACTTTTTGAAACCAAGTTGAGCCTTAAAGCCTTTTATTTTTAGCTCCACAAAATTATTCCCTAGCCGAAATGAGCTTGACTCTATCCGAGGATTAGGACTTAGTATTGGTTGTTGTGAAGGTTTTGTTGAGTGAGTTGTATTGGTTCAAGTGTGGGGTAATTTTGGGTTGGGTATTTGAGAGTCTTGCAGTTTGCTATGTAAAAGGAATTTGGTTCCCTGTATGCACATACAAAAGAAGTGGAAAGAAAGGGGGAAAACAAAGAGAAAAGAAAAATGCAAGTTCGGCCGACCTCCCACAGAGAAAAAAAATGAAGATCATAAGGGAGGAAAAGAAAGTGAAGAAAGAGTTGAGCAATGACTAAAGTGTGCATGAACCAAATTTCCTAAGTGTTTGTAAGCAAGATTAGTTGGGATATTAAATGGGTGAGTGAAAGAGAGAGTGCATAATGTTGAGAGAGTTTGGTATATGTTCTTTTTGAGAGTTTTGGTAATGTAAGAGTTTTTAGGAGTCTTTGATTCCCGGATATCGTTAGCACCACATGACCAAAATATCTCCCTACCTAATGATATTACCAAGCCCCATTACAACCCGGCCGAATGGGGTCTTCTATGAAGATTTCATTGAGCCTAAGTTCTTATGATGATTGATGTGTTTTGACTTCTCTAGGTAGAGAGATTGGTGATATAAGTCTCAATGATAAAGTAGATGTTGCATAAAGATTGAGATGAGAGTTAATTTAATAACCTAAATACATGAGAGCTGAGAGAAACACATTAATATCCCTTGTGAGGTTGGATTGTGATTGCCTACGCTTGAGACTCATACATATGTACATATGTAATGAAGTTAAATTCACTTGTCTACTTTTTCACTTGTGTTTAAAATGTTTTGATAAAGGCTATGCTTGAAGATTGTGTTATTGGTCTTGATTTTGCATGATTATTGCTTGAGGACAAGCAAGTCTAAGTATGGGGTATTTTGATATCCGCTTTTTAGGTAGGGTTTTTAGTGTCTAGATAGATTAGATTGAGCAGTTTTTGTGCTTGAGTCTTATGTTTTTGAGTCTTTTTGCTTTAGTTTTCGTATTTCCTTGAGATTCGGAAACTACGCATCTTTTACGTCGTTTTGTAGGAATTTTGGAGCTTGGAAGAAGAGTTTGGAGCATTGCAAGAGAAGGTGGACAAGCTATGAGGAAGATTAGAGTGGATGATCTAAGGAAGAAGAGCAAAGAGGAATGAAATCATGAATAAAGATGAAGAAACGACCCAAGATCGAGCTGGGAAGGGTCGTGCACGAGCCAAGTTGAAGGGGCAAGAAAGTGTACCCCCAGGACCGACCCTGTTAGGGTCGTGCACGACCCATATTGGGTCGTTCGTGGCGCCGACTTTGTCATTATTCCGAGATCCTATGGATTATTCTATCTTTTTATTTTAGGAAGGTTGTTTTATCTTGTTTCCTAGTGAATTTAGGGCTCCTTTTCCTCTATAAAAGGAGGCTAAACCCTTTAGTTTAATCGGTTTTGATTATGCTTTTTTGGGGAGATTTGAAGTAAGACTTGGAGAACAAGTTTGAGAATTTGTAAGACTTCTTCTTAGTTTAATTTTAATTTCGGTTTAGACTTGTCATGTCTTCTTTCTTTTTCTCGTTTTTCTTTACCATGAGTGAGTAGTTTTCTTAGATTCTAGGGTTAGGTGAAAACCCAACACAATCATGCATGTCTAAAAACGTGGATTCATAATTGAATGCTTGATGATCATATTTATCTATCTTGTGCTAAATTCCTTTGCGACAGTTGAGGCATATCTTGCGATTAACTCAAAAGCGAAAGTGTAAGGTTGATTGTTTGATTAGTTCTAATAGGATTATTTGCGAAAGTTGATATTCCTAGGTTGAAGGATAGATAGAAAGTTGTTTGATTTGCGAAAGTTGATTGAATAGCTTGAGTTGTTTGCGAAAGTTGACTCTTCTATGATCTAAATTGCATGATAGTTGTGAATTCTCGTTGGAAGCATGTATGATTGTTATTGTGGTAGCCCTAGCCCTAGGATTCGTCTTTTATATTGATAAAAACTTTTGTCTTTGATTTGATTTCGATCCCATAAGGTCGTGCTCGAACCGCTGCTCTTGTTTGTGTTCGTTCGTGTGTTTTTCTGTGCCCAGGACCGACCCTCATAGGGTCGTGCACGACCCATTTCGGTTCGGTCTTGGCGTTGTTTGCTCATTATTTCCTTGCTTTTCGTAGTTTATCAACTAATCTTTAGCACTATTCTCATTCCCGTGGACGAACCTGACTCCGCTATATTCAGCGTGGTCTTGAATATAAATTTATTTGTTCAAGAAACCCTTCAAAAAATTGGCGTCGTTGTCGGGGAGTGTGCAATAGTGCTTAGTTTAGTTGATTTTGGGGTTTGGGACTAGCCCTTTCCCTTTTGTTGTTTTCTAATTTTGTTTTCTTTGTCTTTTGACGCAGTGTATGCCATCTCATTTTTCCCGGAGAACCTTTGGGATTGACTACGACAGCGAGCCCGAAAGATCCTTCCATCAACGTTTGACAGAAAAACGAACAATGGCCGACGCTGAGACTCTTGCTCGTCAAATTTGAGGAACTCCGCGCTGAGATGTAGCGCATGCGAGTGGACCGCGACGCTCAGGCTGCAGCTGCGCAACGATTTCAAGAGCAATTGAACGCTATTCCAAGGAATGCCAAGCAATACAAGCATCCGGAATTTAGGGTTCCCGAGTCCGCTATTGTCCTCCCTGAAATTGAGCGCGCTTTTGAGATCAAGTCTCATTTCATCACTCTTATCAAGAGATCTCAATTTGAGGGCAAGCCCACTGAGTGTCCCATGGAGCATATCAAGAACTTCACCGACTTATGTGACACCATCGCTGCCGATGGCGTGTCACTTGAATATGTTCTCTTGAAGGCGTTCAAGTGGTCTTTATCCGGAAAGGCACTTACTTGGCTCGAAAGCTTACCTCCTAGGTCGATCACTACATGGAAGGCTTTGCACGGCCTATTTCTGACAAAGTTATTTCCACCGGCCAAGACTACAGAGCTAAGAAAGCGCATCACTTCCTATCATCAACTTCCCAATGAAACTTTTGTGGAAACTTGGGAGCGGTTTAAATAACTTCTTCGGCAATGTCCTACTCATGGACAACCACCCTATGTGCTTCAGGAGATTTTCTTTCAGGGGATTAATGCCACTACAAAGGACAGAATCAACCTTCACACCGATTGCGGGTTCATTGAGATGGATCCCGATCAAGCTTGGGCTTTGTTGGACAAACTAACCAACTATGATGCCATGTACGGTACCCAACAAGCTAAGCCGACGGAGAGGAAGCTTTATGAACCACAATTCGATGTGGTTGATCAGGATGTGAAGTTCCAATTCATGCAGGATGAGATCAACCGATTGAAAAAGCAAGTAAGTTACTTTAAAATCTTCTCAATCTTGCCAAGAATGCGGGTCTTCTGCCCATACTACTTCCAATTGCACTAACTTGCAGCAAGTGCGAGCCGTCGAGGCCTATGAGGAGGTGAACTACATGAGAGGTTTCTATAGGAACCAAAACAACTATGCAGGGAGGAACAATGCTCAACCATCTTGGGGTAATCCCAATTACGGGCCAATGTAAGGAGGCTAACCTCCTCAACAAGAGCAACGCCCCCCTCCCTACCGTCCTCCGGGCTATAAAGAGCAACCATCATGGGTGCAAGGGCTGCAAGAAGGAATCAATGGAATGCGAGCCGAGCTTACCACGCAAATGAAAGGTGTTCATGCACGGTTTGGAGAATTTGACTCATGGAGAAAGAATGTCGATTCCCAACTTGGCCAACTAGCTACTCAAATCCCGAGACCTCATGGACAACTCCCAAGCCGCCCCGACGAGAATCCTAGAGGCCGAGCGAGCGATGGTGAAATCCGAGCCATGCACCTAAGGAGTGGCAAGGCGTTGTCGGAGCCACCCAAGCATGAGGAGAAGGAACAAGCCTCGGGACCGACCCATTCAGGCTCGAGCACGACCCATTTAGGGTCGAGCACGACCCCCTCCCAGGTCGTTCCCGAGGATGCTACTAATGAGGAAGAAGAGGCGATCGACCCAGCTGGGGTCGAGCTCGACCACCCTTCACCAGGTAAGTCTTCTAGCCCTTCTACTTCTATTCAATCCCGACCTAAGGTACTTCCTTTCCCTTCTAAGAAATCCAAGGACTCAACGGAAGGAAAGTTTAAGCGCTTCGTTAAGTTGTTTCAAGGCTTGAATCTTTCCATTCCTTTCGTTGAGGCTTTGAATGAAATGCCTGCTTATACTAGGTTCTTGAAGGAGATTTTATCTAGGAAGCGATCAATGTCAGAGCTAACGGATGAGGTGAGGTCGTTGGAGATCCCCGAGAATCTAGGCGACCCAGGTAAGTTTGCTATTACTATTGGTATTGGAACTCAGTGTTTTAAAGCTCTCTCTGATTTAGGTGCAAGTGCCAGTCTCCTACCACTCTCTATTTGGTCCAAAGCCAATATGGGACCGCTGGAACCTGTCAATATGAATCTCTACATGGCGGATGGATCTTCTGTAAAAGCAACTGGAGTCGTTGACGATGTCCCTATCCAAGTTGGAAAATTTTTTGTTCCCAACGACTTCATTGTACTTGACATGCCTGAGGACCCTATGGTTCCCATCATTCTCGGACGACCATTCTTAACCACCGCAGGGGCACGTGTAGATGTCAGAAAGGGACTACTCACATTTGACATTGGAGAAGAGAAGGTCGAGTTTCGCTTCAATACTGCCACAAATGAGGTCGCTAAAAGCATCAACGAGGAGCCTACCGACCCCCCATGGTGGGTCGGTACCGACCATTCTCTGAAAAATCACAACGCTTTGGGTGAACTCTAACCCGTTAATAGGCTAGACAGGCACGATACCGAGGCATTCCTTGATCCAGTGGGGTCGATAACGACCCACATACCCTCGGTAATGACCCCTCTTCAGAATAACAAAGGTAAGTCTCCTTTCTCTAATCTAATTGATTCTGGTCATGATCCTTTCTTTCATCCTTCTTTTACAACTCCTACTATTGAGCATACTGTGAAAGAGTCGAAGCCTCCTTGGTTTTCGGATTTTTCTAACCCTAATGTAGGACTTCCGAGCATACTTGTGGATGATAGAGGACCGAATGTCCGAGAGAGAAGCTTTGAAGCTTTTCCATCTACGTATGGGGTTTCCCATGATCCCGACACAGCTGGATGGAGGCCGCCCTAATCCGCCAAGGTAAGTCGTCAAGCTAATGACGTTAAACAAGCGCTTACGGGAGGCAACCCGGTCTTTCGATTAATTTTTTATTTTTATTATGTTTTTGTTTTTTTAGATTATTTTTTTTTCTAACCTTCTTTAGACTAGGATAGAATACATTTGTTTGGGATAGAATTTGTGTGGAATCTTTGCAGGGTCCTAAGCTTCAAAAATGGGTTCAAAAAGACGAGAAAAGACGACTTTACATGCGGTGCAACTTTGGGTATTTTTCGAACACTTGCAGGGGGGTCGAGATCGACCCTATTTGGGCCGTGCACGACCCTATCTGGAAATTCCAAAAAATATCCCTTCTCCATTGAGGTTAACCCTGAGGAGTTCCAACTCTTTCCAAGCTTTCAAGAGTTCTTTGTGAATTTTCTTCTTCTTTTCTCTTTACTTTTTCATATCATTTTCACGCATGTGGACATTGCATAATTTAAGTATGGGGTAGGGGAAGAAGAAATCTCACATGTTGTACATAATTGAGTCTTTTTGTTTTAAGTTTGTTTGTTAGTTTATTTTATTAAGAAAAAAATTGAAAAAATATTTGAAAAATGTCGAAAAATCCAAAAATATTTGCTTCTTTGTTTTAGGATAAAAGAATGCCCCATCTTAGATGTTCTATGATGAGATCTAATTTTCATGCTTATCATATAATTCCTTTGGCATATTTGGATAGTATAGCCTAAGTCTTGAGAAATTGCTTTTGATTGTGAAAATTGACTTGTAATGAAATTGAGCATATGTGTCTTGAGTAGAAGTAATTGCAATCCAACAAAAATTTTACCTAGTGAGGAATTTTGGCCTTATAGGGAGACCTTTATGAAATCCCTCTTCTTTATATGTGTGATTTGCTCTCTTTATGCATTTAATCTCTTGTTATTGATATGGTTATCTATTTTTTGAAGCCGATATGAGTTTGTTCATGCATGTTAATTATGATTCAGAACTTATTTTTCATAAGCCCTATTAATCCATATCAACCCTTGCATTATCCTCTTTTTGAGACCAAGTTGAGCCTTAAAGCCTTTTATTTTTAGCTCCACAAAATTATTCCCTAGCCGAATGAACTTGACCCTATCCGGGGATTAGGACTTAGTATTGGTTGTTGTGACGGTTTTGTTGAGTGAGTTGTATTGGTTCAAGTGCGGGGTAATTTTGGGTTGGGTATTTGAGAGTCTTGCAGTTTGCTATGTAAAAGGAATTTGGTTCCCTGTATGCACATACAAAAGAAGTGGAAAGAAAGGGGAAAAACAAAGAGAAAAGAAAAATGCAAGTTCGGCCGACCTCCCACAGAGAAAAAAAATGAAGATCATAAGGGAGGAAAAGAAAGTGAAGAAAGAGTTGAGCAATGACTAAAGTGTGCATGAACCAAATTTCCTAAGTGTTTGTAAGCAAGATTAGTTGGGATATTAAATGGGTGAGTGAAAGAGAGAGTGCATAATGTTGAGAGAGTTTGGTATATGTTCTTTTTGAGAGTTTTGGTAATGTAAGAGTTTTTAGGAGTCTTTGATTCCCGGATATCGTTAGCACCACATGACCAAAATATCTCCCTACCTAATGATATTACCAAGCCCCATTACAACCCGGCCGAATGGGGTCTTCTATGAAGATTTCATTGAGCCTAAGTTCTTATGATGATTGATGTGTTTTGACTTCTCTAGGTAGAGAGATTGGTGATATAAGTCTCAATGATAAAGTAGATGTTGCATAAAGATTGAGATGAGAGTTAATTTAATAGCCTAAATACATGAGAGCTGAGAGAAACACATTAATATCCCTTGTGAGGTTTGATTGTGATTGCCTACGCTTGAGACTCATACATATGTACATATGTAATGAAGTTAAAATTACTTGTCTACTTTTTCACTTGTGTTTAAAATGTTTTGATAAAGGCTATGCTTGAAGATTGTGTTATTGGTCTTGATTTTGCATGATTATTGCTTGAGGACAAGCAAGTCTAAGTATGGGGTATTTTGATATCCGCTTTTTAGGTAGGGTTTTTAGTGTCTAGATAGATTAGATTGAGCAGTTTTTGTGCTTGAGTCTTATGTTTTTGAGTCTTTTTGCTTTAGTTTTCGTATTTCCTTGAGATTCGGAAACTACGCATCTTTTATGTCGTTTTGTAGGAATTTTGGAGCTTGGAAGAAGAGTTTGGAGCATTGCAAGAGAAGGTGGACAAGCTATGAGGAAGATTAGAGTGGATGATCTAAGGAAGAAGAGCAAAGAGGAATGAAATCATGAATAAAGATGAAGAAACGACCCAAGATCGAGCTGGGAAGGGTCGTGCACGAGCCAAGTTGAAGAGGCAAGAAAGTGTACCCCCAGGACCGACCCTGTTAGGGTCGTGCAAGACCCATATTGGGTCGTTCGTGGCGCCGACTTTGTCATTATTCCGAGATCCTATGGATTATTTCTATCTTTTTATTTTAGGAAGGTTGTTTTATCTTGTTTCCTAGTGAATTTAGGGCTCCTTTTCCTCTATAAAAGGAGGCTAAACCCTTTAGTTTAAAGGTTCGGTTTTGATTATGCTTTTTGGGGGAGATTAGAAGTAAGTCTTGGAGAACAAGTTTGAGAATTTGTAAGACTTCTTCTTAGTTTAATTTTAATTTCGGTTTAGACTTGTCATGTCTTCTTTCTTTTTCTCGTTTTTCTTTACCATGAGTGAGTAGTTTTCTTAGATTCTAGGGTTGGGTGAAAACCCAACACTATCATGCATGTCTAAAAACGTTGATTCATAATTTGAATGCTTGATGATCATATTTATCTATCTTGTGCTAAATTCCTTTGCGACAGTTGAGGCATATCTTGCGATTAACTCAAAAGAGAAAGTGTAAGGTTGATTGTTTGATTAGTTCTAATAGGATTATTTGCGAAAGTTGATATTCCTAGGTTGAAGGATAGATAGAAAGTTGTTTGATTTGCGAAAGTTGATTGAATAGCTTGAGTTGTTTGCGAAAGTTGACTCTTCTATGATCTAAATTGCATGATAGTTGTGAATTCTCGTTGGAAGCATGTATGATTGTTGTTGTGGTAGCCCTAGCCCTAGGATTCGTCTTTTATATTGATAAAAACTTTTGTCTTTGATTCGATTTCGATCCCATAAGTTCGTGCTCAAACCGCTGCTCTTGTTGGTGTTCGTTCGTGTGTTTTTCTGTTCCCAGGACCGACCCTCATAGGGTCGTGCACGACTCATTTCGGTTCGGTCTTGGCGTTGTTTGCTCGTTATTTCCTTGCTTTTCGTAGTTTATCAACTAATCTTTAGCACTATTCTCATTCCCGTGGACGAACTTGACTCCACTATACTCAGCGGGGTCTTGAATATAAATTTATTTGTTCAAGAAACCCTTCAACAATAATTCCGACCCTCTCTAGTGAGTTGGAGTCATTTGTGCTTGTTTGTTGTTTGTGTAGGTATTTGAAGCGTTGAGGAGGAGATATCCCGGTTTTTCAAGCTTTCTATGAGGTGGCGTTAAGAGTTGTCTTGTGGCGGTGTTTGCTAGAAGGGCGAGAGTCGTTGTCTTTGAAGATTTGATGAGTTTCAAGATGAAGTTTGCAAGATGAAGATGTCTTAGAAGGAGCTTAAAGAAGTCTAAGAAGACCAAGGACGATTAAAGAAGAAACATTGAAGAAGAACCAAGCTTTGGAGCAAGTTTCGTGCAAAGAAATGAAGAGATGAAGAGCTGGATGAGGTCGGTGACGACCCACTTTGGGTCGGTACCGAGCACCCTCCGTGCCTTGCGGAGAAGACTTGCGCCTTAAGTTAGGTTTTAGTAAATGTTTTATTTATGGGTCTTTCTAAGATAGAATTTAGTTTCCTTATAAGAACATTCCTACTACTATATAAGGTCTTTTAGGGTTGCTTTTTAGGAGGAGAGACGTTTTTGGAGAGCACGAGACGGAACGGAAAAGTATTGCAAGTTGGTTTTCTAGGGTTAACTTTTATTCCAAGCTCTTGGACAAATTTGAGAGAGCCTTGGAAGTTTGCTTGAGATTTGTAAGTTGTTCTTTCAATTGAAGTTTGTTTTTGAATCATGTCTTCTCTTTTCGCTTTGATTGTTGATTGCATGATGAGTCGTGAGTAGTCTATTTTTCTAGGGTTGGGGTGAAACCCAACAAGTTGTGCATGATAAAAGCATGAATCTTTGATTAAAACCATTCCTTTTAATCTCTATCCTTTATCCTCTTGTTTATTCTTAATTCCTTAATGAAAGTTGAGGCATGTTCATATTCATGATTGAGTTGAAAGATTAAATTGTGAATTTGAATAATATTCGGGTTGTAGCGAAAGTTAAAACCTTTAGATAACAAGTAGGATTGCAAGTTTCTATCTTTATGAAAGTTGAGATACGTGCTTGATTATTTATGGCGAAAGTCATTCATGAGATTATTGTTGGTTGATCTTTGGTTCATGTTTACATGCATAGCTTTGTTGTGGTGGATCTTTCGTCCTAGATCTCTTTTATATTGATTTTTCGAAGTCTATCGTTACCCGGATAGGTCGTGATCGACCCCCTTAAGGTCGGTACCATGCTCCCAGTTTTTCCTGCGTTTTTTGTGTTGTCTGCAGGTCGGTGACGACCAGGTTAGGGTCGGTGACGAGCCTCTGTTGCGTGTGTTATGTTTTGTTTGCTTTGTTCTTGTTAGGATTGATTGCTAGACTTGGATTCTTCTAATTCCCGTGGATGAACCTGACCTCCCTGTACTCAGCGGGGTCTTGATCTATAAATTTATTTGCTTGTTAGGATCAAGGTAAAACCCTTACAACACCTCCGAGGCAACAAATAAAATATCTATAATAGGATATTATAAGTATGTGCAGTATAAAAGGTTAGCAATTACTCTAGGAGTTCTAATCTTGTATTCTTCAATGCTTTTAACTACTAAATAAAAGAGACACTTTTGAGCACAAATTCTTGCGTGCCGTGATTTTAGATATAGATGGAAAGAAAATGTTTAAAATATTATATGAAGTAAATGAGTGCCAATTGGAAAAAGAAGAATGCGTCAGCCGGGAGTCGAACCCGGATCTATTACTAAAGACGTTTTTTTTTTGTTTTTCACTGTGGAATGCAATTGTCCTAGCCGTTGGACTACTAACGCTTTTGTTAATAATTGTATAGGATTTTATAATTCGTCACATCCGAGGCCACAAATATAATATCTATAATAGGATATTATAAGTATGTGCAGTGTAAAAGGTTGGCAATTACTCTAGGAATTCTAATCTTGTATTCTTTAATGTTTTTTAACTACTAAATATAAGAGTCACTTTTGAGCACATATTCTTGTGTGTCGTGGTTTTAGATGTAGATGGAACGAAAATGTTTAAAATATTAGATGAAGTAAATGAGTGTCAATTGGGGAAAAAAATAATGTGTCAGCTGGGAATCGAACCCGGATCTATTGCTATATACGATTTTTTTGTTTTTCACTGTGGAATACAATTATCCAAGCCGTTGTACTAATGACGCTTTTGTTAATAATTATATAGGATTTTATAATTCGTCACCTCCGAGGCCACAAATAAAATATCTATAATAGGATATTATAAGTATGTGCAGTATAAAAGGTTAGCAATTGCTCTAGGAGTTCTAATCTTGTATTCTTTAATGTTTTTTAACTACTAAATAAAAGACACTTTTGAGAATAGATTCTTGCGTGCTGTGATTTTAGATGTAGAAGGAAAGAAAATGTCTAAAATATTAGATGACGTAAATGAGTGCCGATTGGGAAAAAGAAGAATGCGTCAGCCGGGAGTCGAACCTGGATCTATTGCTAAAGACGATTTTTTTTAGTTTTTCACTGTGGAATGCAATTGTCCTAGCCGTTGGACTACTGACGCTTTTGTTAATATTTGCATAGGATTTTATAATTCGTCACCTCGAGGCCACAAATAAAATATCTATAATAGTATATTATAAGTATGTGCAGTATAAAAGGTTAGCAATTACTCTAGGAGTTTTAATCTTGTATACTTTGATGTTTTTTAACTACTAAATAAAAGAGACACTTTTGAGCACGAATTCTTGCGTGCCGTGAATTTAGATGTAGATGCAAAGAAAATGTTTAAAAAATTAGATGAAGTAAATGAGTGCCAATTGGGGGAAAAATATTGTGTCAGCTGGGAGTCGAACCCAGATCTATTTCTATATGCAATTTTTTTTGTTATTCACTGTGGAATACAATTGTCCAAGCCATTGGACTAATGACGCTTTTGTTAATAATTATATAGGATTTTATAATTCGTCACCTCCGAGGCCAAAAATAAAATATCTGTAATAGGATATTAAAAGTATGTGCAGTATAAAAGGTTAGCAATTACTCTAGGAGTTCTAATCTTGTATTGTTTAATGCTTTGTAACTACTAAATAAAAGAGACACTTTTGAGCACAAATTCTTGTGTGTTGTGATTTTAGATATAGATGGAAAGAAAATGTTTAAAATATTAGATGAAGTAAATGAGTGCCAATTGGAAAAAGAAGAATGCGTCAGCCGGGAGTCGAACCCGAATCTATTGATCAAGACGTTTTTTTTTGTTTTTCACTGTGGAATGCAATTGTCCTAGCCGTTGGACTACTGACGCTTTTGTTAATAATTGTATAGGATTTTATAATTCGTCTCCTCCGAGGCCACAAATATAATATCTATAATAGGATATTATAAGTATGTACAGTGTAAAAGGTTGGCAATTACTCTAAGAATTCTAATCTTGTATTCTTTAATTTTTATAACTACTAAATAAAAGAGACACTTTTGAGCACATATTCTTGTGTGTCGTGGTTTTAGATGTAGATGGAAATAAAATGTTTAAAATATTAGATGAAGTAAATGAGTGCCAATTGGGGAAAAAAATAATGTGTCAGCCGGGAATCGAACCCGGATCTATTTCTAAATACGATTTTTTTTTGTTTTTTAACTGTGGAATGCAATTGTCCTAATCGTTGGACTACTGACGCTTTTGTTTTTGATTACTTAGGATTTTGCAATCCGTCACCTCCGAGGCCATAATTAAATAAAATATCAATAATAGGATATTTTAAGTATGTGTAGTATAAGAGGTTAGCAATTACTCTAGGAGTTTCTAATCTTGTATCATTTAATGTTTTTTAACTACTAAATAAAAGAGACACTTTTGAGTAAGTACAATTTTTTGTGTAGCCTAGTTTGGTTATACATGGAATGAAATTGTTTCAAGAATTAGATGAAGTAGATGATTGCTGATTGTGGAAAAAAATTATGCGTCAACCGGGAGTCGAACCCGGATCTATTGCTCGAAGACGGTTTTTTGTTTGTTTTTTTAATTGTGGAATGCAATTGTCCTAACCGTTGGACTACTGACGCTTTTGTTATTGATTACTTAGGATTTTGCAATCCGTCGCCTCCGAGTCCATAATTAAATAAAATATCAATAATAGGATATTTTAAGTATGTGTAGTATAAAAGGTTAGGAATTACTCTAGGAGTTTCTAATCTTGTATCCTTTAATGTTTTTTAACTACTAAATAAAAGAGACACTTTTGAGTAAGTACAAGTTTTTGTGTAGCCTAGTTTTGTTATAGATGGAAGGAAATTGTTTCAAGAATTAGATGAAGTAGATGATTGCTGATTGTGGAAAAAAAAAACTTGTGTCAGCCGGGAGTCGAACCCGGGTCTATTGCTCGAAGACGGTTTTTTGTAACTGTGGAATGCAATTGTTCTAACTGTTGGACTGCCGACGCTTTTGTTATTGATTACTTAGGATTTTGCAATCTGTCGCCTCCGAGGCCATAATTAAATAAAATATCAATAATAGGATATTTTAAGTATATGTAGTATTAAAGGTTAGCAATTACTCTAGGAGTTTCTAATCTTGTATTCTCTAATGTTTTTTAACTACTAAATAAAAGAGACACTTTTGAGTAAGTACAATTTTTTGTGTCGTCTAGTTTGGTTATAGATGGAAGGAAATGGTTTCAAGAATTATATGAAGTAGATGATTGTTGATTGGGGAAAAATTATGCGTCAGCCAGGAGTCGAACCCGGGTCTATTGCTCGAAGACTTCTTTTGTTTTTAACTGTGGAATGCAATTGTCCTAGCCGTTGGACTACTGACGCTAATGATTACACATGATTTTACAATTCCTCGCCTCCGAGGCGACAAATAAAATATCTATAATAAGATACTATAAATATGTGTAGTATAAAAGCTTAGCAAAATTACTCTTAACAGATTATAATCATGTATCCTTCAATGTTTCTCAACTACTAGATAAAGGGGAGAAGAAATTTCTCTCACAATTGATCTTAATGATTTGATAAAACCATTTATTTTTTAAGTATGTTATAAGAGTATTATTCTCACACTGGAGAGCACGCATTGAGGAAGAAGACACTCACCTCAAATTTCATTTGCATTGAGCTTTACCTAGTTGTAACCGGCTTCCTTATCCTAGGCAACAAACAACATCATCGCTCAGTATAGTCCCGGACAAGAAGGATCCTGGGCGACAATCTACAAAAATTATAAGACAAAAAGTTTAATGAGAAAAGTGTCTTGGCTTGACAACCTCAGCATTCTTTCATATATCTCAGCTAGCGGTGTCTTGGCTTCTTCCATCATTCTTGGGTCAACAATTTCATTTTATGGAGTGGAGCTTTTGAATGAATTGGGTTTCATGAGAAAGGTGAAATTCTTATATTGAAGGGAATTCCCGTTCACCACACTCCATTCGTTCACTTTCTTACAAATTACACCTAAGCAAACAATTTCAAAAAAAAAAATATACATCAAGACAAACACATTTACACATTCATATACTGAAGTCTTGAGCTTTTCAACAAACCTTAAGAAAAGGAACCTCTGCATTTGCAAAACTGATTTGCAAATTTTGAATATCCAATCGGTCACCTTGAATATACAGCAAGACAAAAAGGCAGAATTAGGGTTAAAGTAAATCAGCAGTAGGATTCAAACTCCTGTGGTCTGGTACCATACGAAAATACTCAATTGATGTGAAAAATCAAAGGTAAGATAAAGGAGAAGACAGCCATATGTATATAGTATGATTAACAAGATCCCATATTTCCAATCTATTACATTATATCCTACAATTGCATTTCAGGATTGATGAGTCTCAGAATTTCTCACAATATTTTCGGTTGCTGAAAGATTTCAAAACATCGGCAGTTATAGTGATCTTGGATAGATTGCAGCAAGAATGACAATGCCGCTTAGCAGTGCCAGTCCCAAGCCAAGACCATTCACAACTAATGACTCTGAGCCGCGCTTTTGTAGATCTGGCCGTGCTCGGGATTGAAGGAATGTGAGTTTCTCTAGGAGCCCCGTTTCTGCAGTTGCAACCGTTAAGCCGTATGTGTAGAGACCCAGGAAGACGTGCCAAGGCAAAACGCGTGCACGCACTGATCGAGCTTCTCCTCGGTGCCAGAAGTTCAGGAAGCCCATCATCCACTGACAAAATGCCTAATCAATTTCAGCTCAGCTACTTTGAGAAACACCATCAATTAGAGACTGACCATGTATAGTGTTTAATTAGTCAATTAAAGAGTGCTCAACTACTCAGGCATTGTCTGCATCTACTAAATCATTTTGTGATTACTGTTCTAAAAATCTAGGACCCAGATTATGACCATGGCCCTAGAGGAAGTGCAGGTAGCACAGTTGTAAGCTCTAAAATTTTCAAATCTGGCCAATTTCAAGCATTGCAAGTGAAGTTTTCAGTTGAAACTCTCAATCTAGCTAGTTGATTTATGACCAATAAGTATTCAACTTCAATCAATCAATCAAGACACAAGATTATGAGTGAAAAGCAATGAAACTGAGTTCTCATTTAATTTTGGACATAATTAGGCATTTATATTTAGATTACATTAGGGACTAACCTGGGTTGCAAACAAGAACATGCATACTAAACCCATCCAAGAATGGAGGCTGTAGAAATTAGCAACAATTCCATCTTCTCCATGGAACCTTGTCCAAATCCCAAAAGCACCAGAAGCCAAGGCCACTCCTTGCATACATAAATGCACCGATTTCTTCAGGTTTCTTGAACCGGGTAGCCATCTGTGAATCAAAATTGCTAGCCCCCAAAAAGAAAAGCATTCAAAATTATATGAAATTGGCAAGAGAAATTAGTTAGTCCCCAATTTGAGATTTTGACACTACCTTCTCCACTGATGATTATCAAGCCAATCACCATTAATAGAGGGTGTAGAACCTGGGAAAAAGCAAACCCATATCAGTAAACAACACAGCAAAGAAAAGAAAGACCCCATTTTTATGGGTTCAAAGAGAGTGGGGATAAGAACGAACGGCATAAAAGAGGGAATCTTGAGAGGAGGGAGAGTGAGGGAGGAAGCTGCTTCTGAAGCCAATAGCCCAAATGAGCACAAGTGTAGCAACTGCTAATGCTGAAACTCTGGCAAGGAGCAGAAGAGGAAGCCAAGTAGAAGGAGACATTCTTGTATTAGCCATGGCTTCAATCAAGCCTTCACCGACGGCAACCGCTCTATTTCGCAAATTTTGGGTTTTTGGATTTTATAATTTTCCATTTTGCACTTCACTCATGCCGAGACCATGGTTGATGGTCCCCTCTCAAAGCGTCAAAGGATGAGTTTTTAATTAGTGGGTTTTGCTGTGTCACGGGCCTTTATATGATTGTACAAGCCCCACTACAATAAGAATAAGAATAGTAACAAGAATATGTATGTAATGTAAATTAATCCTACACCAATCCTCAAACTTGTTTTCGTTCTTGCACCCTGCTAGTGTAATTCAAAATCAAGATTCATTCATCACATAACATTGTATTTTTACCAAAAAAAAACATAAAAACAAATCTTGAGCAATGTGTTAACTTTTCTTCTTTTTTAGCTCATGCTCGCCAGCAAATTTCACTCATCCAATTCCTCCACCACAAAGGAAGCAGGGGAGTTGAACAAGTCTGAATATGGATGGGGACGGCCTTCTGGAGTCGAAAGGTAGGTGAAAGTCCGTCTTCGAAGGTGGAATACCTTATGGTTGTACTCGATAAGACCATGTTGAGCACATCTACAACACATTCCGGGGAAGTCGGTGATGAGAATGCGCCATGGACGAGGAAGAAGTCGAGCCGAGATTGAGAAGGAGCAATTGTGAGTGATAAAGAAAACCCTATCCCCCAAATCCTCTACTCTCTCACTCAATATCCCACTACAATTGATGTTTCCATCGGTCACCACGAGTTCTAGCCTATAAATTTCACGTTCAAGGGAAGACATCCAAACCACATACAAATCTCCATCACTTGCCACGAATCTTGCCCAAACCAGCCACCTGATACCTTCGTTGAAAAGCTTCTCTGTCATTTGAACCAGCTGCAGATTTGTATGGTCAAGAAGGTAAATACGGCCTTCTGCATCAATGGCGAAGATCCGTCCTTTGAACTCCACAAAGTCCTGAATTCCGAGGCGGTACACAAATTTGTATGGGAAGCCGCCGCCGCCGCCTAATTCAAGCCTAAACGCAAAGGGTATATTATCTGGAAATGAAGATAAGCCAACCAATTGGCTAAATCCAGATTCTTTTGATATTTCGAATACGAAAACTACCTTCTGTGTGAAGCTAACTCCATTGCACTGCACACAGTGTCTGTTGTGAGCGTAAAATCTGGCAATGGGGGTTTGAGTTGCTGCGATCCAATCGGCTTCTAAGTCGAGCCCGACGTGGCCCTTCATCTCCCTATAAGAAAGGGTGTGGCGGAGGATGAGCTTTCCGGCGGCGGGTTCATTTACGGAGACTAGCCAAGCCTTGGAAGGATCGGATCGGGGCCGGACGAGGTAAACGGCGCTGGCATTAAACATGGGATTACAATCAAAGAAAGGGGCTTTGAGAGGGAACAAGAGGGAGAGTTTATTCGGTGGGAGAGGGGTGGAGGATCGCCACGATCGGCAGACGGACCGAAATCGGACGGTTTCGTTAGGGTTTCCGAGTCTGCCGGAGATAATTCCGAGCAATTCCGCTGGAAGATGAGCCCACTCAGCCGCCGCTGCTTTTCTTCTCTCGGAATCCTCCATTAGAGAATCCACTCAGCCGCCGCAACTTTTCTTTTCTCGTTCAGTCAGAGTCGGGAGATTAATTATAAAAGTTTTAGTAATTAAGAAAAATGGAAATAAATATCGGAGGGGTTACGTATTTTTTAATCTTAAAAATACATAATAATTTTTTTTATTAGGAAAGGAATTAGAGAGGTCACTAACAAACTAGTGACCGCCCTAGGGCATCCTGACGGCCCTCAGAAACCCAAGTCATCTGCAAGTGAAACGGAAGATACACGTCGGAAGGAGCCAGCGATAAAGTCATCTACAGCATTGCACTCACGGTAGACATGAGTAATACACCAATCTTGGAACTGAGCCAACAAATAGTGGATGTCCGCACGCAACACTTCAATCTCCCACGGGCAGCGCCAGTCGCCAAGAACGGCCTTGACCAGCTGCAAGTTATCGCCTTCAATTTGGATCCGGGGAATGCCATGACGACTGGCCTCGAGAAATCCCTAGAGTAGGGCGATGGTCTCGAGGATCAGAACAGACTGTCGACCAATCAGTCCTCCATCGAACGAGATGGGAGAGTTGTTGGAGTCCTTAAGTATAAACCCAAAAGTCGCCACGCCATCTGCACACACAACACCGTCGAAGTTAAGTTTAATATAATCGTTCTTGGGTTTTACTCACTTAGTATTTTTCCTTTCAGTTCTTACATGACCCTTGTAAGGTTGTGGGTCAGTGGAGTCTGGTACCCTAGCTAGTTTCCATTCTCTAATTTATTTTTGGGTAAATTCACTAAGTTTGCTTGCATCGTCTAGGTTTGTTCCAGTGTTGTTATCAAACACTCTCCTATTCCTAGAGTACCAAATACACCACCAGATGCTGGTAAGGATTTCCATTTCCTCTTTATTTATTCTTGCTCTGATTTCCTCCAGGACCTGGTGTGGTTTTTTTTCCATCGGAGGAGATAAGGTCGATCGTCCTCCGTAATTTGGGTCTTATGGTGTTAAGGGTTTCCTTTGTCAGGGGGCATGAAATCAGAATATGATTTGTGTCTTCGCACTGGTTATTACATGCAGTACAACCTTGTGGTACCGGGATGTGATTTTCAGCAAGTCTCGATTTGGTTGGCAGACCATTTCTTGCCACCTTCCAAAGGAAATTGTGCATTTTAGGTGGGACATTGAGTTTGTTAATCCATTCTAGGTTGATTTTCGGTTCATTTTTAGTGAGGTTTATCCACTGCATAGCGGAGTGGGTAGAATACCAGTCGTTTTTGCTTGGTTGCCAGTAAATCCTATCTTGGATTTTGTTAATTGGGTTAATTATTTTGGCTATATTATCTAGGTCATCGGGATTAACAACCTTACTTAATTTTTCTATGTTCCATGAGTTGTCCTCGCGTAAGTACGATTCGACTCGTTCCTCCAAATTAATGTGAGTCTCAGTTCTAGTTTTTGGTTGGATAGGGCCATACCCGATCCAGTTATCTTTCCAGAAACGAATGGTTTTCCCGTCCCCTACTTGCCAGATGAGTCCAGACAGAAAAAGATCTCTAAGACCCATAAGCTTGGACCATTGCCATGATCTATTACGTTTTTTCTTATAATTCAGGATGTTATCCGTTTTGAGGTATTTCTCTGTGACTATTTTGACCCAGAGGTTATTTGGTTCTGCTAAGATTTTCCATAACAGTTTCATCTGGAGTGCTTGGTTCATGTCCTCCGCCTTAGCAATTCCAACCCCCCATGCGCAGGGGGCCGACAGATGGAATTCCAGCTAATTAGAGGCTTGTAATTGTTTTCCTTGTTCCAAAAGAAATTTTTGTTGATTTGGTCCAGTTCTTTTAGAGTTGTCTGGGGTAGCATGAATGAAAAAAATATATAGTTTGGTTGTGCAGAAAGGTTCGCTTTGATTAGGGTTTTTCGTCCCTCCTGTGATAGAGTGTTCGCTTTCCATTTTGATAATTGAGCTTTGGTTTTCATTATCAGCGGTTTAAATGTGTTTTGTGTTACTTTCCCATTAATTATCGGGCAACCTAGATATTTTGTCAAGAGATACTGTGTTTGTTATCTGGAGTAGTTGTTTTATTTGTTCTTTCGTTCTATTGTTAGTATTTTTTGTGACTTGGAACGCAGATTTATGAAAATTGACTTTCTGGTCGGATATCTGGCAATAGTCATCAATGATTTCTTTCATGTTTTTGCATGACTGGCAGTTAGCTTTAGCAAAGATGATAATGTCATCTACAAAGGCTAAGAATGGTATTTTTGTTCCATTTCTTGATATTTGGATCCCGATGCCGCTCTTTGGGTTGGTACTTACCAGATGGATCTGTCTAGCCAGAGTCTCAGCAGCAATGATGAACAAGTAGGGTGAAAGGGGGTCTCCCTGTCTAAATCCCCGTTGGGGAAAGAATTGTTTTGTCGGCCCGTTGTTCACGAGGACTGAGAAAGATACGGTTTCGACGCATTCACGAATCCACCCCAGAAATTTCTCGTGGAAACCGAATTTTTTTAGAACTGCAGCTAGGAATTCCCAGGTTATGCGATCATAGGCTTTTTCCATATCTAGTTTGACTGCGATCCACCCCTCCCACCCTTGTTTGTTACGGAAGGAGTGGAAAATCTCATGTGCGATTAAGGTATTGTCATGGATACTTCGGTTTTGAATGAACGCACCTTGCATTGGGTGGATTAGTTTCTCTAAAACGTTTTTTAGACAGTTTGTCAGTATTTTTGATATAATTTTATATATGGTGTTACATAAGCTAGTTGGTCTGTAATGATTGGTAGAGTTGGGATTTTCACACTTTGGTAGTAGGGTGATGAATGTATGGTTTATTTGTTTTAGGATTTTGCCATTGTGAAAAAAACTTTTAACAACTTTAGTTACATCCGGGCCAACAATATGCCAGTATTTTTTGTAAAAACTAGCCGGCATTCCATCCGGGCCGGGGGATTTGTCGTCCCCAATATCGAACAAGGCGTTCTTGACTTTTGTGTTAGAAATTGGTTTGATGAGTTCTAAGTTATCTGCATCAGTTATTTCTTTTTCGACAGTTTTTGTCATGTTTTGGCGTTTATTGTGGTTTATTTCAAGAGCTTGAAATCGGTTTTGGAAATCGCGTTTGATTTCATTCCGGATGTTGTCAACACCGGTGATTTGTGTGCCCTCCGTTGTGCGGATTTCTTTTATGTTTGTTCTGTTTCTCCTACCGGAGGCGATGCGGTGGAAATATTTTGTATTTTTGTCATTTAGTTTTATGTGTGTTTTCTTTGCCCTTTGTTTCCAATAGGAATTGTGGAAGTTCAGTAGGCATTCCCGTTTCCTTGATAGTCTCTCTTGTTTCTGGATTAGATGCATATTTGATTGTTCGATGATCTCTTTTTGCAAATTGATGATTTTTTCATCAAGTTTCTTTATTTGTTCAAATATGTTTCCAAAAGTATGTTTGTTCCATGCCTTCGCTTCATTTTGAGCATTTGAGTTTTTTTGGTAAGGTTGTACATATGGGAGCCTCCAGCGTTGAAACGCCAAGCTTGTTTAATCACGTTTTGAAAGTCCTTTCTGGATGTCCACATCATCTCAAACATGAAAGGTTGTGCTTTGAAATGTGTGCCAGTGGGTATTTCACATGATATAGGACAGTGATCTGAAGATGAGAACGCATGATTTTTTGTTGCAATGGACGGGTACCATTGGATAATTTGGTTATGGACAAGGGTGCGGTCTATTTTTCAAAGGTGGTATTCTCCAGTTTCTTTGATTTTCTCCATGTAAATTTATTTCCAAAAGACGGGATGTCACACATGTCACATTCGTCTTTGAATTTAATGAGTCGCTCATATGTAGATTGGGTGGGGTTAGCACCTCCTTGTTTTTCGTCTAGGTGTTGGATTTCGTTTAAGTCTCCCATGAGTAAGCAGGGAAGGTTGCAGTGTTGTATGAAGTCCTTCAACTTCATCCAGAACTGGTCTTTTTCTTGCGCCCGTGGGGGAGCATATGCAAATATTAGGATCATTTCCCTATTATTCTCAAGTTCCGCGTAGTGGAAACTAATAAATCGATTATCTTTATGAATGGTTTTGATGGTTTCATTTGTAAGCGATGAACCTTTCCAAAGGACGCATAATCCACCAGAGTATCCGTTCGCTGGGATGAACTCAATGGAGTCGAATCCAGCTTTTTGCCATTGCTTACAGTCGGGAGGGTCTTGGGCTTTCGTTTCCATGAGGGTGATAAGGTTGATGTGTTCCAGGCGACAAAACGCATTCACTTCGGTCCAAAAGGACTTGCGTGTAGTGTCTCGACAGTTCCAAGTGCAGACTTTCATAAGCAACCGGATGTGTTGTGGCTTTTGGCCTTCATGGGATGAGTATTCATCCTAAAATTTTGTTTGGTTTTAATACATAAACTGTGGTTCATGATCCGTTTAAGAGATTTTGACCCCCAACTACGAGTTACCCATTTAATTTTAATGGTGATGCAACCACACAGCAATCGTTGACTATTCTTGTGCAACGGAACAAGAATGTGCATTTTTGTATACTCCATGTGTACTATTTTGCGGTAGTGGTTTTTGTGCTTGATATCACAGGCGTTACAGTCCTTAATTTTGTCAATATTCACCTTTTCTTTTATTATTTTATTTTTTTGTTTTAGAGAATTCGGGCTCACACCGAACCGGTGTATACATGAAGATCACTTGAACGCTTTCCATTTTCTGCAAGTTTAATCATGTCATAAATTGGTTTAGTGGTATTGCTTTTGGCATTAATTTGGTTTTTGTACCAACTAGATAGTTTTGCCTTGTGGCATTTCTCATGGGTTAGGTTACACGGTTGTGGTGTAAGAAAAAACACAGCAAGCCACCTCACAGGGAGGATGTTGATGTTACTTGTGGTAGTGCTGTTAAGCATAGTGTTGTTGAGCATTTTAATTGGTTTTGCAATACATATACAAAGACCATGACAAGTCTTATACAAGTACTGTTGAGTTTTTGGTCTCATAAAATTGGTTTGTTCCAAGCATTTCAAATCAGCAAAGAACAAAGAAACAAAATCTAGAGAATTGTTAGATTTCACATCCTGCATCAGCCGTAGCAGCAAGATAACACACTGCAGGTTGTAGTTGAGCATCATGTTGTTTAACATTTTGATTGAGTTTGAATTATAGGTATAAGACCATTTACAGGTTTGAAAAGAGTAGTAGGGAGTTTTTTGTCTCCTGAAATTTATTTGTTCCACTCTATACATGACAGTATAGACAACTAGTTTTGAGTTCAAAAAGGTGGATTTCACACAATACTTCGAGG
The DNA here is from genome assembly GCA_964016875.1 of Fallopia convolvulus. Classification (NCBI taxonomy): domain Eukaryota; kingdom Viridiplantae; phylum Streptophyta; class Magnoliopsida; order Caryophyllales; family Polygonaceae; genus Fallopia; species Fallopia convolvulus. The sequence goes on from OZ024721.1 coordinate 3,545,400, forward strand.
GTATACCTCCAAAATACATGCACAGAGAAATGCAAGTCAGTAAGAATAAGGATTTTTGCAAGAAGGTGGGACTAAGAGTAAAATAAGAGGGTGGACCTCTACACAGCATGTCAACACCAGTCAAGTTAATAGGAAGGGGTTGTTTACTCCCCCAACCGATCTTAGAAGGACGGGTAAGATTAGGAATTGTGAGAAGGTCCAACCGAGTCATTGCAAATAAAAAAGAACCAAGACAAAGAAAATCAAAAGTTGTGAAGGGTAAACCAGAGCTGAAAAAAAAGAGGATGAGCCTTTTGGGGGTTTTCAAAATCTGGATAAAGACAGAAGTGAACTTAGAAGGCGGAGTAAGAGGTGGGCCCGGGGTACGAGGAATAACCAGATTCGACGGGATTCCCGAGATAGTGTTCGAGGGCTTTTCCCTGACGATCTTAAAAAACGACCTCGTTGTTCAAAACCTGACATACCCGCCCCCATTCAGCCACTCACCGATCACCGTATTCTTAGCCAATCGTCAACTGCCTCGCTCTCGACCAATCAAAGAGCCTGATCTCGGGAATCCTGCATCGAGCGAACATCAAAACCTTGTTCCTCAAACTCCCATAAATAGAGGAGAATCTCGTAGGTGGAAAGGGGTTGAAAAACATCTTGAACTCAAGAACTATCTTGCTCGTTGAAGATCGACGTGTTGAATCATCGTTAAAGACCGCACTACAGCCAAGTGAAGGTCTACAAAAAGACTTCAAGTCACCCAGAGACCTCGTCTCGATCAAAGATCTCGTTGCATCACCTCGCATGCCACAACCATCGCGTGCTTGATCAGCCCTTCGACCTCGCTACAAGAGCTCGCTAATAGTCCGTTGGTGATAGAACCTCGTTGTAACTACGAGATCTCGAACCTTGTTAGATTGAGATCTCGAATCCTCTAAGAAGAGATCTAGGGTGTAATCTCATTGTTCATAATCTCGCTATTCATAATCTCACAGTCTGTAACCTCGTTCTAAAGATATAAATAAAAAAGCAAGTGTTTGCACAGTCGAAATAAAAGTAATCTCGTTCTTGTCTTCTAGCGCTGGTTTATTTCGGGCTTCATCATTGGCGCCGTCTGTGGGAATCTTTCACCCTAAGCAGTTTCCCGAGAACAACAACAACAAGGGCAACAACAAAAACAAAAACAACAACAACAACAACAACAACAACAACAACAACAAGGACAACAACAACAACAAGGACAACAAGGACAACAAGGGCAACAAGGGCAACAAGGGCAACAAGGGCAACAAGGGAAACAAGGGCAACAACAACAACAACAACAACAACAACAACAACAACAACAACAACAACAACAACAACAACAACAAGGGCAACAACAAAAACAACAACAACAACAACAAGGGCAACGGCGGTGGGAGTTGGAACTACTTTGGAGGGAAACAACGAGGTTATAAGGGAAAGGGTGGCCCTTTGTATAACCCAAATGAGTAGGGGTGCGCCAACCCCGCCTCAGGAGCAAACAACGTGCCACAAGGCCCGGGCCAGGCCACGGCCAACAACATTGAACAACAGGCTCCCGTGAAGCAGGCTCGGTCCGGGCACACAACGACGCCCGATGAGTATATTCATACCATCTCAGGAGGTCCCTCGTTTGCTGGATCGATCTAGGCAAAAAGGAAGAGGGCAAACCATCACGAGCCCTTGGTATTCAGCGTTGCACAAACCTCGCGGTCCCACATAGGGCTGGCCTTCACCTCTGAGGATGCTGAGGGTCTACACATGCCGCACTCTGACCCTTTGGTGGTGCATGCTCAAATGGGCTCGAAGATGGTAAAGCGGGTACTGATGGACATGGGATCCTTTGTGGACATCATGTACTACGGCGCCTTCGAGCAGTTAGGCATCTTCGAGACATCCCTAAAGCCCTACGTTGGGAAACTCACTTCCTTCTCGGTGGACGAGGTCGATGTCGCGGGCCTAATAGACCTCTGGATGACGCTGGGAACCAGTTCGACGAGGCGAACCGAGATGGTGGAATTCACCGTCGTACACCAGCCCTCGGTGTATAATGCAATCATTGGGAGGGTGTCCCTAATGAAGTTTCAAGTGGTGGTGTCTATCTACCACCTGAAGATGAAGTTCCCCGTCGATGGCGGGGTCGGGGAGGTGAAGGGCAACCAAGAGGAGGGTCGCGTCTGCTATGCGACCTCTGCAAAACAAAAGTGCCCGGTGTTCATGGTGGAGTCTCCCGGCGAGGCCGATCTCGAAGTCCGGGACTTTACGATCCCCATCCAAGAGACAAAGAGAAGGATTGTTACCCCCTTCGGAAACGAAGCCGAAAAAATCTACCTGGGAGAGTGTCTCTCCGAGGAATCGGCAACATCGTTGGAGGCCTTGCATGCTGGCCCCCGCGATGTGTTCGCATGGACCGTGAAAGACCTCTGCGACATCTCGCGAACCATGGCCCAGCATTCCTTAAACGTTGATATTACCACCCGTCCCGTGGTACAACGACAAAGGAAGATGAATGAGGAGAGGGCAAACACCGCAAATACCGAGGTAGGGAAGCTGTTGGCCGCGGGGTTTATCCGCGAGGTCCAGTACCCCAGGTGGCTATCCAACGTTGTGCTAGTCAAAAAGGCCAGCAGAAAATGGCGAATGTGCGTGGACTTCAAGGATCTAAACAAGGCCTACCCCAAAGACAGCTACCCCCTGCCCTCGATAGACGAGCTGGTCGATTCAACGGCGGGACACGAGGTCTTGAGCTTCCTCGACGCGTACTCAGGATACAATCAGGTCTTGATGAGCCCACCCGATGAGGAGGAAACATCCTTCATCATGTTGCGAGGGACCTACTGCTACAAGGTTATGCCGTTTGGTTTGAAGAACGAGGGGCAACCTTCCAGCGCCTCATTGACCGAATCTTCAAAAATCACCTGGGGAGGAACGTGTCGGCATACGTCAACGACATTATGGTCCGAAGTAAAACCCTAGAGGAGCATCTGGTCGACCTCGCTGAGGTCTTCGCAACACTCAGGCACAACTGGCTCAGCCTAAATCCCGAGAAATGTGTGTTCGGGGTATCATCGGGAAAGTTCTTGGGCTTCATGATCAGCGAGCGCGGGATAGATGTGAATCCCGCCAAAATTGAATCAATTATTTTGATGAGGTCGCCACGATCTCGTACTGAGGTACAGCGGCTCAACGGCGTTGTAAATTACCTGGGGAGGTTCTGCTCCTGTTTGGCGGATAAGTCTTTGCCCTTCTTCGCGGCCCTAAAGAGAAACGACAAGTTTGTCTGGGACAAGGAGCTAGAGCTCGCCTTCTCTGGATTGAAGGCATTCTTGACAAAACTCCCCCACGTTGTCACCTCCAATGGCGGGCGAGGACTTGCAGCTGTACGTGGCTGTAAGCCCCGAGACAGTCAGCGCGGTGCTAACGAGAAAAGTTATGCATCCTGTCTATTTTATAAGTCGCGTGCTCCAACCTGCGAAGCAGCGATACTCCCCGGTAGAAAAAATGGCCCTAGAAGTGGTGACTGCAGCGAGGCGCTTGCGCCCATACTTTCATGCGCATCCCGTCCAAGTCCTCTCCGCCCTCCCTCTTCGATAGATCCTCCATCAGCCTGCCGTTTCTTGGCGAATGACGAAGTGGGCAGTTGAGCTCTCCGAGTTCGACATCAGCTACCTACCCAGGACCGCCATGAAGGGACAGGCTCTCGCTGACTTCATGGTAGAGGTGACCTTCCCTAAGAGTGACGAGAGGAAGAATGGAAAGTCTTTGTCGATGGCTCGCGATGCAACGTCGGGGGCGGGGCCGGCGTATTCCTAGTCGGTCCCTTGATCGAAATGGAGTATTCCCTCAACTTCGCTTTCGATGCCACCAATAACAAGGCCGAATATGAAGCCATGATCGTTGGGATTGATATGGCGCTGCTTAGTGGGGCTCGCACGATTAGGGTGTACACCGATTCCGAATTGGTGGCGCGACAGTTGAACGGACAATATGATACCAGAACGGGGTTCCTGCCCGCGTACCGAGAGAAGGTCAAAGCCTTGGTATCTTGCCTAGAAACATTCGCGGTAGAGTCCGTCCCACGCGCTGCGAACACAAAGGCGGATGCACTCGCGAGGTTGGGATCGGCTCTCCCCTTGGAAGTGGGCAATCGCGTGATGGTAGAAAGAAAGCTCTCGCGAAGTGTAAATAGCGAGGTTCTCTCTGTCAAGCTCGGGGACTGGAGGATTCCCATCATGCGATACGTGGAGAGCGGCATCCTCCTTGAGGATCCTGCGGAGGCTAGAAAACTCAAAATGCAGGCAGCCCACTACTGTGTCATCGGAGGCCAGCTCTATCGTTGGGGCTTCGCAGAACCCAACTTGCTATGTGTGCCAGCCGAGGCCGCAAAGCACATCCTGTTCGAAGCACATGAGGGGGTCTGCGGTGGCCACCCCGGGTGGCGCGCTTTATCACACAAGATCGCCCACATGGGATATTTTTGGCCCACCCTCCGGCAAGACGGGTGTCAAAAGCACGCTAACATCCAGCATGCCCCGACCTCACGCATGCGCTCGATCCACGCACCCTGCCCCTTTGCAATGTGGGGGGTGGACATCTTGAGGCCATTCCCCAAGGTCGTAGGCCAAGTGCAGTACATACTGGTCATCGTCAACTACTTCACGAAGTGGGTCGAGGCAGAGGCAATGGCAAAAATTACGGGACAAAGGTTTGCAACTTCCTATGGACATACCGAACAACTGCACGTCGCGCCACGGGAGAGACACCTTTCGCTCTGACCTACGGGGCGAACGCGCTGGTTCCCGTGGAAAACTTGGTCCCTTCGGCGAGGGTTTTCAACTTTGACGAAAAAGAGAACGAGGACAATCTCAAAGTGGAATTGTTGTTCAGAGACAAACTTCCCGAGATCGCGGCCCTACGCTCCAAAGAGTACAAACGGCGAGTGGCGGTATATCATGACAAGAAAGTTAGGCCCCGGGTTTTGGTCACTGGTTGTCTCGTTTTGAGACGTACCGAGGGTGGCAAACTGGATCCGAACTGGGAAGGGTCGTACCTCCTTGGAGAAGAAGTCGCGCCCGGGGCTTTTTACCTCAAAGATAGCGAGGGACGCACCCCAAGCAAAACATGGAATATCGCTCGGCTCAAAAGATATTACATGTAAAATTTTTGAATTCTCGTTGTTACCAAAGTTTTGTGAATAAAGGGTTACGTGATGTTTTCCAAATATAGTCTCAATGAGAAAGCCTTGACGCAAGGACACTGTCAATTAAGTTCCACCCCTCGCTTCCCGCTTGGGGTTGGAGATCCTCGGTTTTAAATGTGCAAGTTTCACCTCTCGCTTCCTGCTTGGGGTTGGAGATCCTCGGTTTTAAATGTGCAAGTTTCACCCCTCGCTTCCCGCTTGGGGTTGGAGATCCTCGATTTTAAATGTGCAAGTTCCACCCCTCGCTTCCCGCTTGGGGTTGGAGATCCTCGATTTTAAATGTGCAAGTTTCACCCCTCGCTTCCCGCTTGGGGTTAGAGATCCTCGATTTTAAATGTGCAAGTTCCACCCCTCGCTTCCCGCTTGGGGTTGGAGATCCTCGATGTTAAATATGCAAGTCCCACCCCTCGCTTCCCGCTTGGGGTCGAAGATTCTCAATTGTGTGCGAAGTCCACCCCTTACTTCCCGCTTGGGGTTGGAGATTCTCGGTTTTATGTGCGCAGTTCCACCCCTCGCTTCCTGCTTGGGGTTGGAGACAACCATAGCAATCATGCGCGATCCGAGCGAGGCTCGGGATCGCTGCATATAATCTATCATGCCCGATCCGAGCGAGGCTCGTGATCGCTGCATATAATCTATCATGCGTGATCCGAGCGAGGCTCATGATCATTGCATATAATCTATCATGTGCGATCCGAGCGAAGCACGAGATCGCTACATATAATCTATCATGCGCGATCAGAGTGAGGCTCGTGATCGCTGCATATAATCTATCATGCGTGATCCGAGCGAGGCTCGGGATCGCTGCATATAATCTATCATGCGCGATCCGAGTGAGGCTCGGGATTGTAGGCATATAATCTATCATGCGCGATCCGAGCGAGACTCGTGATCGTGGCATATAATCTATCATGCGTGACCCGAGCGAGGCTCGGATCACTGCATATAATCTATCGGCGGGAACCGAGCGAGGCTCGGGATATAACAAAGTAAGAACGCCCGATATGGCCCGAGCGGCCTGCAAATCTTGCAGCACTCGGACCATGGGGTTGGATAGGGATAGGATGGGCCCTTGGAACCCTCGAAAAAACACGGAATATAAAAAAAAGCATGGATGGAAAGAAAATTGCATAAAAAGGGCCGCGAAGGCCGAAGTATCATAATTACAGACCCCTGCGGGGCCACCAAAAACTTGCATAAAAACAAAAATTACAACGACAAACACCCTTCAGTCGTTCCGCGTGTCGACGGCGGGATCCATGGAGACTTGGCGAAGAGGCGAGGCAACGATCACTTCGAGGTCGGAGGTGGGCGCATCCTGCGCGAGGTTGGGGCCACCGAGAGCGAGGTCCAAATCTCCCTGGACCGAGGTACCTACCACAGGCACCTCGGTGCTTTCGCTTGGTGCATCCCCGCCCTCGTTGTCGAGGAAGAACTCGCATTCTCCCTCAGGCTCTTCCCCGGTTTCTTCCCCCATGGTCAGCCCATAGTTGGGGGGAAAAAAGGCAATACAAGGGTCAATATGCTGGTACTTCGCCACCGCCTGCTTTACCCCGCGCGAATGGCCTACCGGTACATCCTATCAATGCTGCTCAACATCTGTTCCTGGTACTCGGCGGACTTCACATATTTGGGCCCCTCAGCCTCCACCTCTTCGTTAAGCTCTTTGATGCGGTGGTGGAGGCTATTGTTCTCCTCCTCGACCTTCCGGAGCTCCAACTCTTTCTCCCAAAAAAACTTGTGCTCTTCGGAGAGTTTGGTTCGGAGGTCCTCAACCGAGGCTTGTAGTTCCTCAACCGAGGCCTTTGCCTTCGCCTCCTCCTCCTTTTCCTTCGCCTCCTCCTTCTTTGCCTTCGCCTCCCCATCCTTCGCCTTAGCTGTTGCCTTGGCCTCATCCTTCGCCGTGATCTCCGCGGCCCGAGTCCGCCTCTCGGTCTCTGCGAGCTCCTTCTCCTTCCTCGCACACTCCTCCATGCGGGCCTTGAGCGTCGCCTCCATCTTGTCCATATTCCTATGGAGAAGGTTGATGCGACTACAATTGTAGTTCTCGAAGAAGTTGTGCTGAAAAATTAAAAGTACATTAGGGGAGAACAAGCATGAAACTAACGAGAAAAGCTTACAAAAAAGAAGCAAAATATACCATCGCCGAGTAGCGGAGGGCCTCGTCGTTGAGGGTTTCTTCAGAGAGATTGTTCGCCCACACAATCTCCTCCTTCCAATCATCCTTGTTCCAATTCCTAAGTGCGCCCCGAGACAGCCCGGGGCAGTGGAACTTCTCAGCAGGAGGACCGGTAGAGGAAAGAACCCGACCCTCAAAGTTGGGGTTGGGGGTGATCTCCTTCCCCGAGGAACCGCGATGGCCGTCCCCCTTATGTTTTTTCTTGTTTTCTTTGCTGGGCGACGCCTCTGCATCCTTTCGTTTGGACCCGGGCCCATCGTCGGATCCTCGGGGAGCATGGGAGGACGCTCTGGTAGTGTCTCCCTTGGGTGCCCCTCCCCAACAATCTTAACCCATGCGACCTTCGCAGGGGTCGTCACCTTCGGAAGCGAGGTCGGCGCCATCGCCGTTGAGGCCGACGCCTTCACTGTTGGGCCCTTCGGGGCCCCAGAGGTCTGCATGGCGGATACCGCGGGCTTCTTCCCCTGTGCCCTCGAAGCTAGAGCGTTAAAGAGATCCACTACAAGAAAATAAAAAAGCAAGTTAGATGAAAGGAAAAGAAGGGAGAAGGCCGCAAACAATCAAAATTAGAGTGCGTGATCCGAGCGAGGCTCGTGATCATCGCAAAAACAATCAAAATCTAGAGTGCGTGATCCGAGAGAGGCTCGTGATCATCGCAAACAATCAAAGTTGTGATCCGAGCGAGGTTCGTGATCATCACAAACTGAGCGAGGTTCGGGGCTGCCATGCGTAATCCAAAACAAAAACAAAATAAGAAGCAACGCAAGAGCAAGGAGAAAAGATAAGTACCCTCTTCGCCCTCGCGGTTTGGGAAGGTAAGACTCAGACCGGCCCGCTCAAGCCTGTTCTGAGCCAAGTATTCCCAGTAAGGTGCCTGGCGCACTGGTGCAAACCGAGCCTTGAGCTCGGCGACATTCTGCGTCCTCTTGGGACGGACAAAGTTGTCCGGGGCCGAGGGGAAATTGAGATACCTCCCAGAGAGATCTCGGACCAAGATCCATTTGTCCTTCCAATGACCGAAATTCGACGGGGTAGTGGTGATCGTAAGCCCATGCAAACTTAGGTTGACGAGACAGGATTCATATTCTCGCCTCACCATGAACAAGCTCGCCATAACTTCCAGGTCCAACCCCTCCCCGAGCTCGTGGCTTTGGATAGTGTACGCGTACAGAAGCCTCCATGCGTTGAGAAACAGTTGCGCAGAGCAGACGCGCATAGCCCACAAGAAATCAACTATGTTTCGGGCTAGCGGCAACCTGAAGTTGGCCTGGAGGCTGGGCAGGTGTACAACCACGTACTTTTCGTACAGTGCCAGGGAGCATCCATCCCCTTCGGGAAGCGCCAACTCAACCCCCTCAGGTCAGGAGAAATCCTTTGTAATCTTCTCGAGGTGTTCCCGTTTCAGGGTTGTCGGAGCCCCCTTGAGAAGAAAGATCCCCCTCGAGGGGTTCGGGGTCATGGGTATCCGCTCCTAGAGGATTGGAGGGATGCTTGATACGGAGTCAGTAATATACCCGCGAAGAAACTCGCCTGGTCATTGGAATCAGACGACCTCACAGCAGACCCATCGACTTCCTCATCAGAAATTGAAGATGAAGCCATTTCAACCCCAGAAGACATGCGTAGTCGGGGGAAGCGCAAGCCAACGGAAATATCGGAGTCACTAGAGGAAGGGTCGCTGAACACGAGCGAAGGGCACCTCGGGTTTTGAGAATCGCTGGTTCCAACACTCCTTACGGTCTTAGAAGATTCTTCGTAAAACCTCTCCTGGAACTTGAATGCGAGGCCTGTTGGAGGGCTCGGAGAAGTTCCTCTAGGCATGAAAGAGCGAGGTCCAGGTCACGAAAGGCGAACACTTGAAAAAGAAGAAGTTTTGAGATGTCGAACAAACCAAGAAAGAAAGAAAATGCGAGGTGGTAGTGCAAGGGACGCAAAACCCTAGGGCTACTCTGACAGATGGGACAGCCTAAGGGGAATGGGAAGCGCCAAAAGCAGAGTACGAAGAATGGAAGACAGCGGTTGGAAGGTCAAACGTCCCATCAACCAAGTGGGGGACGTTTGGATTTCCAAGACATTCGAAATTCAAAAAAGGGGGCGGCAAAGAAACTCAATCGTCGGCTGACGCGCCGAAGGGCTCAAGAAGACCACCGAGGCACCAATGTCGCCCCCGCTCCCTCTGTTTCGCCGCCATGACGCCGGCGTGAAACGCCAGAAGACCACCGCCTCCCACTAGGGCACGAGGTGGTAAAAGAAAGAAAACACACCAAAAACGCACGCAAAGGGAGAATCGAGCACTTACTTGTCGAAAGCTGGAGTGAAAAGGACGGTTGCGAGCCTGAAACCGTTGAAGACGCTTCGCCTGCTTGCCGGAAGTCGCAAGCCTGAGAACCTGGGTCGTTCCCAGATCAGAACCTGGGACGTTCCCAGATTAGAAAAAGCTTAGTGGGCCTAATGTCTTTCAGAAGGCCCATTAAGGAAATAGGAGAGAGCAGGCCCAGGGATCACCAAGCACATGACAGGAGAAAAACCCAAGTGTTCGGCCTCGCAAAAGAGATCCTTAGGCCTCGTTATCACCAAACCTCTAACCTCGCTACCCGTGATCCTAAAGCTAAGACCTCGCACCATGGGTGTGGGGAACCGGATGTCGCGCATTTATGACATGCGATCCTCGGGACGAGACCCCCAGGCCATGGGGTTGTGATGGTGCGCAAAATAGCGGAGTAAGAGGTGGGCCTGGGGTACGAGGAATAACGAGATTCAACGGGATTCCCGAGATAGTGCTTGAGGGCCTTTACCGTACTCATCTTAAAAAAGACAAAACCATGCCCTTGCGAGGCCTCAAGACCTCGATCACGAGGTCTAAACCTCGTTGTTCAAAAGCTGACATACCCGCCCCATTCAGCCACTCAACGATCACCGTATTCTTAACCAATGGCCAACTGCCTCGCTCTCAACCAATCAAAGAGCCTGATCTCGGGCGTCCCACATCGAGCAAACATCAAAACCTTGTTCCTCAAACTCCTATAAATAGAGGAGAATCTCGTAGGTGAAAAGTGGTCGAAAAACATCTTGAACTCAAGAACTATCTTGCTCATTGAAGATCGACGTGTTGAATAATCGTTAAAGACCGCGCTACAGCCAAGTGAAGGTCCACAAAAAGACTTCAAGTCACCCAGAGACCTCGTCTCGATCAAAGATCTCGTTGCATCACCTCGCAGGCCACAACCATCGCGTGCTTGATCAGCCCTTCGACCTCGCTAATAGTCCGTTGGTGATAGAACCTCATTGTAACTAGGAGATCTCGAACCTTGTTAGATCGAGATCTCGAATCCTCTAGAAAGTGATCTAGGGTGTAATCTCATTGTTCATAATCTCGCTATTCATAATCTCGCAGTCTATAACCTTGTTCTAAAGATATAAATAAAAAGCAAGTGTTTGCACAATCGAAATAAAAGTAATCTCGTTCTTGTCTTCTAGCGCTGGTTTATTTCGGGCTTCATCAGGGCCATCTCGTAAAGAATGTCCGACTGGATCAATTCAATCTCCCATAGACAACTCCAGTCACCTTGAACGAATTTGATCAAAAGAAGTTTGTCTTCGTTGATTTGAATGTAGGGGATACTACCTCAGATGGCCTGAAGAGTCCCTTGACAAAGAGTGATGGCCTTATCCACCAATATTTTCTACCAGACAGTCCACCATCAAAGTACACAAAGAATAAATCCGAAAGTGAAAATATCGTACATGTTGACAACACCATCAAAGTTTAGTTTTGATGTGATTCTGTTTGAGCTTTTCTCAGTTGATATTTTTTCTCCTCCTAGTTTTCATTTCTCCATTAATGAAATTGGTGGGGTAAGAAATAAGCTCAAAAATTTAGTATTCCGAAACTTTTGTTTAACCAAACGAGCTAGCCTCAATGTGAATTTCCACAATAATGTAAGTGAAACATAGTGGGAAATATCAATATCAAATAGATAACCCAAATCGTGGAAGAAAACTACAAGTGTAAAGAACCGTTATGGTTCTATGTTTTAATATGTTTCCACGTGCAAACAGGATGTTCTTGTGTTTAGTAAAGGGACACATACACGCAAACAAAAACAAATTGTTTCTCAAGCTACAGCTAAACAAAAGGCAGTTTAAGAGTTGTAAAGCTAAACAGAAGGCAAATTAAGAGAATTTTTTTGCAGCAACAAATATGCAAAGCTAAAAAAAAAGATTAAGAGAAGATTGTTTTGCAACCAGAATTATCAGTACGGGGATTTGAACTCTGTATCAAGGCAAACGAGAGAGGAAAATACATGTCCATAGGACTTGCAAGAAATGGGGTAATTTGGCTCTTTCTTGCATGTGTAAACATCATCCAGAACTGCCTCAGGCTTCCGGCACCTACTACATGACACTAGAGGTGGGTAAGCCCTTCGTATCTCTGCCACAATATGGGTAGCTACAAAGAGTGGTGAGACACGACCGTTGATAATTGAAGTAGCCACAACAACACCGCAATGAAGGATCGTCAGCTCTGTCACCTTGTCTATATACATAGGGGGCTTCAACTTCCCTAAACCATTCGAACAGGGCAGCCTCCAGCTCGGATCCCTTATAGAGAGTTGTATCCTCTTCATACACGCCTCTATACCGAGTTAGAAATTGATCCAAAGTTGTTTTGGCAGAAGCCCGTCCATCTTCATTGTTAAACGGGCCCATGGATATAGACCAAAACGTAAACAAAACTGAATTAAAATCTAAAGAATTTATAATTTATGTACTTCATAAGTAGAGCAATAAAAGGCTAAGTTTCATGTAAATTTTTTAGAATTAACACTCATAAGATTCATATCTAGGTATGGAAATCATGGAGTACTTCCACCACCTGACCCGAACCTATTACCCGCACACCCGACCCGAGAAAAAAAACCGATGGGTGTCACTCAAACCAGAACCACCCAAAATCCGTCGGGTTCGGGTCGGGTCGTTTGTTTTTTCGGGTAATAAAAAGAATACTTTAAATTTTAGAATTTCATTCAAAATTGTACTTAAAGTTGTAAATCGAACGCTTAAATAAATTCGAAAATGCAACTCCATTTCCTTTGGGCTTATTTTTCAATTACCTATAGTAGAAAATGATGAGATTTCATATGGTGTGTTTGAACTTATTAATAGCCTTCATTGGATATGCTTATTCCCATGATTTTCGATGTGGGATAGAAATTTCCACATTTCTTGTATGTCGAGTGGTCGGGTTGAGTCGGATCGGGTTATTTTTCGGGCCAGGTCGGGTTGAGTAGATCGTTTTAGAGATCAATGTTACAACTTATCAATAGTACTCAAGCAACTCCTTGGCTACTTTTCTTGCTTGGTCATGTACTATATTTGATTTGTGAGGAACAGGGGAAAATTTTGCATTGGAGCCTTAGATTTTGCTACTATTGTCGTTAACCACGTTAGAAATTGCACCAAAGCCAGATGGAGAAAAAATAATAGGAAGTCCTATGTCATTAACCATGTTAGAACTTAGAAATTGCACCAAAGCTAGATGAAGAGGAAACAATATAGAGTCAAAGGAGATGGTGTGTGAGAATTGGAGTGGGGGAGCTATGTAATACAGTATCAAGGAATGTCTAGATCTCTTTTTATAACTATTTTCTTTTAATGAATTTCCCTTTTAATAAAGAAAATGTTACCAATACAAAAATACATCGCTGAGTCTTGCATAATGAGTACTTGACAGAGTGGAAGCATAATAGGTTCACAGCAGTCCAATCTTTCACTTACACTAAAAAAACAATTCCAAAAAAATAAAATAATATACAGCAATACATACATATCCATATTGAAGCCTTGAGCTTTTCAATTTTTGTTCTCAAATGCTCTTAAAAGGAATAAACTCATTTGTTCATATGGGAAAAAGTTCATATTGAAGCCTTGAGCTTTTCAATCTTTGTTCTCAGATTGATCTTGAAAGGAATAAACTCCTTCATTCACAGGAATAGATGATTAATTGAAACTGTTCTTCAGCTCACTGGCAAGTCTAGATGTTCAAATGCCATTAGAAAAGTTTGGTCTTATAGAGAATATAATTTTACCTATATGCGTCGTGTCATTCTCTCGTCATGAACAAAGTGTTGGCTCAAAATCTTAAACTAGATTCTTCTGTCTTTCCCTTCGAAACTTGCTGTAATCAAGAAGCAAGCTTCCATTGACCTTCTCCTTCATATTTTCCACTAGCCTTGTCAACACCTTCTCAAGCAAAGAAATGATAAAATTTAAAAGAATTTCATGCAACAAGAGAAACATTTGCAAAACCGATTTTTTCAGGTAGGGCCAACTTCTGCATTTTTATTTATGATCTTAGAGAATCAACAATGGGGAATTTTTGGGTTTCTTCAATAAAATTTGAAAAAAAAAAGATAAATCAATTATGAATATCACAATATGTGTAGGAACTTTTCAGAAGAAAGTTTCATGTAGCACAGACTTTTTAATCTAAAATTAGGGGGAAAAAATCAGATAAGGTTTATTATAACCTCAAGTAGCATCCATTACAGATGAGACCGGCCTAAAATAAGAAACCTTGTTCTTAAAATATCAGAACAAAATACTTTTTAATAAAATTTAGCAACAAAGAGGCTATGGGTTTTTCCATTGTTGATGAATGTTATAATTTCTTAATCCAAGATCACAAATTGTGATTGTGAAGTGCTAATATGCTGAAAAGAACAAGCCCCAAATGAAAATGTTATATAGTAATTAGTTTGAAAGGACTAACCGATTCTGAAACATTACGAACAACATCTTCTGGCAACAAAGCAAACATTTGAGGAAGTATAACATTGATCTTCATTTCTAGTTGACCTTTAAGTCGGCTTCTGGGTCCACGTCTATCGGGATAAAGAGCTCCTTTAACTCCTAGACTGAAATCAGTTGGCTTCACCACATCATCTAGCCCCTGTAGCTCCCATCTAATCTGGCATTCAAGTAAAAGCTCAGGCAGATCAGCATTCGAAAGTGATTCAATAACTAACTTTTTTCAATGACAGACTTACAATGTCAAGCTCAAGAACTTTAGAGATGTCACGCGGAATTCCTGGTGGGTAGTCTTGCCCTTTTGTTCTACATACCAATCTCATATCTACCACCGGCCAAACTGTGGTAAAGAAGAAATTTATCGGTAGCATCTGTATTCTCCATTCTTCCTGAAGATACACAACCCTTTGAGCTCAAGCTTTATACATATCTCAAAACTAAGCCAAGTTATTGTTTCATTGTTCAGGAAGATTCAAGTCCTGTAAATTCATGCCCTTTCTCCTTTCTCAAGCTTAAGAGCTATGCTTGATAGACCTAACTGAACTTTTGAGAAGTTAAGCTGAATTTTGTAAATTTCAAGTTGCATATGAAAATGTTCATCTTTTTTCTTTCTCTCTTTCAAATTGCATATGAAATTGTTGGTGAATATATCATAACTAACCAGTGTGGCTTGATACTAAACTCGTGCTAACCAGCAAAATTTAGCTATTCACACCAAAAGACCAAAGCTTTTGTCTGAGATTACGATTAACTATATAGCAGATACAAAAACTTTTCCCTTGCCAAAATTTCATATTCCTGTTTGTAGATTCCTTCAAATAAGACTCAACACCATAATTTGGATTGACAGTATAACTTTGAACTTTCTACAACGGGAATTACAAGCCATAGAAGAGCTAAACAAACCTCATTAAGCTTCTGGCTTCTTCTCTTGTCCGGAAAAATAGCTTCAAAAACCCTAGGTTTGTCCTCCAAATACTGATCGAACGAAGCCTTGATCCCAAAAGCACAATTTTGAAAATAATCAAGGGCCTGAATTCGCGAGTTCATCATAACGAGAACTTGCCAAAGATTAAAGAAGTGAATCAATTACCCCGTCGATCTCGTACAGAGGAATGTCAGTGTTGATTCTCGAAGAGTAAGTGGAACGCTTCCCCAATTCGTTCCGGATTTGCTTTACTCCGTGGATGTACAGTGTTTGTGTTTGCGAATTCCCTCTACGTTTGAGTTTCATCGGGAGCTGAAACGGAATGGTGAGTTTTCCGCCATTTAGGGCTTTGCATTGCAGCAAATTCGCGCCAGGAAATTGCTTGGTTGTGGGATAATTCCTACCTGCAACTTCCGCCATTTTTTTTCTCTCAAAAGGGCTTTGTTTTTTGGTGGGTGTGATTTTCTACGGTGGCGGAGTAGTAGAGAGGAAAGGATAAAAAAAAAAAAAAAGTGGAATAAGTTTTGATTGCTTGTGGATGTGCCACACGTTTCGAGCTTGTGGATGTGCCACGTGGCATACTCCTGCTATGAATTGGATGACGCTGGAATAGTGCTCCATGACCATGACCAGTTGTACGTACTTGTAACTTAAGAGTAACGATGTAACGAGTGATGCAACTTATAAGAGTAACGATGTCACGAGAGATGCAATCAAGGGCTATTTGGATCACCTATTATAATGTAAAAGTAATTATAACATTAATTCCTGTATTATACAATGTAGATTTTTGTATTATAATATGCGATTCAAATAGACTCGAAAAGGATTTTAAAGATTGAAAGAGGATTTAATAGTGGCATTGTTTTAAGATAAACTCGGGTGTGGCGGGTGGTGGAGACATCTTTTGATCAGATATTGGTTCTTTTATCCGAGCCTTTATCTTTCGTTGCAGCGAGTCTGCGAGTGCCTTGCTTTAACTACAGAAATCCTTGCCATCCTCCATGGTCTTTAATTGGCGTTTGGTTTGGGCTTTGTAAATTTAATTGTGGAATCCGACTCAAGTGTGGCGGTGAACTTATTACTAGCGGATTCCATTCTTACTCACCCTGATTTCTTTGCACTTGAGCAATGTGGCTGGTTAATTGCAAGGAAATCCTTGACAAATATACAGCTACAAACATGTTCGTAAATCAGCCAACACTACTGTCGATTGTCTTACCAACCATACTTTAGCGAATGATGTTTTCTTCTTTGTTTTTTCTCTCGTTCCTGATTTTTTTTATTAGATGTTCCTGATTTCTTTACTTTTTTTTGGTCGAATCCTGATTTCTTTACTTGCTTAACTATACATAACTACTATTCATAACACACTTAAACTAATAATAAAACCCTAATTTTATATAATTTATAGATTAATCTCTGTAATTCTTTCCTTCCTCCCGCAACAATCTTGTTTCTCAGTGATACCATGCCGCCGCCGCTGGCTACTGCAATCCACCACCAACCTCCCAACTCTTCTCTTATGCATACTCCTTACCCGCCTCCAGCCACCGCAGATATATCCCTGTCAAGTCGCCGACCGCCATAAGCCACTTTCGTCCTATTCGCCATGAGCCGCTGCCAACCGACCTTCCCATACCCGACCTACCCCAACCTTAAATTTTATCCCCAAATCGATTTCAATTTAAATCTATACAAATTCATGCAATTATAAACAATATATCATCAATTTTGCCTTCTAATTTAAGTTTGATCATTTATTTCGTTTAGATTCACATAAATTCCTCAATGAACAAAAAAAAACCTAAAACCAATTATAATCAATGATCTAGAGTTAAATCTTTCGAATTTTAGATTAAAAACTAATTAACGGTAGATGCTGCTTATTAAATAATTTGAATAGTCCACAAAACCCTTCGATTGAAGGCTTCCATTGTTGTAGTTGTGTAGTACATTATCACAAGGGATAGATAGAAGAGAAAGCGGGTTTAAAAAGAATGGACTAATTTGTAAATAAGGTAAATTTGGTGTGTTTTTATTATTTTTAGGGTGTTATGAATAACATATTGAAAAAGTTTTCACAGGGGGACCTAACCTTGATGAGAGAGAGAGAGAGTAGTTTTACCAATTTTTAATCCGTCCTATATTGAAAAAATGAATAAAAACTTAAATATATACATAACATGCCGAAAGACAATATCAATTTTCTTTAATTTTATTAACATGTTAAAATATACTAAAATTATTTTATTTGTATTATCATGATTGATCCAATTATTCGACTATCATAAAGACAATTTAAACAATAATGAATTTGAGACGCTAGCCTTATTTTGATGGTACATTTGGTCTCAATAAAATCGGAAAAAAAATATTTGAAGCTAAGATGAGAAAGAGCTACTGAATATAGTGGGATTCTTTCATAAATAACAACAAGAAATCTCCTCTAATTAGGAGAGAGGGGGACTCCTCTAGCGGTATAAACATATATCAAACAAGACAAAAATGTAAAAGCATAAAATGGATCAGACCTCAACAATGTTTTGTTAAACTCAACTTCGATGGTGCTAAAAATGTCTCTTTTCTTGCTTATTTTTGTTTCATTCTAAAAAGCTCGTACGAAAAAGACATGACGTAGGTGAAATGAATAATAATAATATACCACTCCTTTATTTGCTCCTTTAAAAAAGAATTAATTTTTATATAACAATTATATTTTCAAAAATAAGAAAAAATGATAACATATCACCCTAATTTACACCTTTTCACCTAACCTTGATTATTTATATAAAAAGGAAAAATCTAGATTTTTTAAAATCTATCTTTTTTGATAAAAAAAAAAAAGAATATCAATTTTTTTTATTTTTTTCTCCCAAATGTTTACTATATTGAAATTCTTATAAATTTATAAAACTAGTTGAAGCCCCGTGATATTCACGGGATAATTTTACTAAAAAACTATACAATTCTACGATATTAATTTAAAATACTAAATATATTTATATAATTTCATAATAAATTATGCAATAGACAAATTATTTTTTTAGATTGTACTCCATATTTTAATTGAATATATTTTTAAACATTTTTTCATTATTTGTGGAGATCTTGTCCAACTTTAGATTGAAATTATTAAAATATTGATTTTACTTTTTATTGAATATTTTTAAATAATATTTTCTTATTTTTTTAGACACTAATATGTATAAAATACTTGGTTTTTTATAAAGATAATAATAATTATGATAGTTTATCTAAAAGGCATAATATAATTTATTAAAATATTTTTTTAAAGTTAATTTATTAAAATTATATATTAGGGGTCTTATATTTTACTCTATAATAATAAGAATGTTTCTAAATATGAAAAATACAATATAAAATTAGTATAGAAGAGAACATTGTCATTGATTTAAGAGATAAAATTTAGAGAAAATTATCTATGTATTATTTTGCAAAATTCTATCCATTTGTAAAGTTGTTTTCCATACTAAATTTACATAACGGAGAAATAAAATATAAAGAAAATTAACGTATATGAAAATTTACAAAATTCAATGTATTAATCAACCTATCATCCATATTAAATTATAAAAAAACATAGAGATAAAAAAATTTAAATGTAAGGTGGGGATAGATAAAAAAAATATATTCTATATTTACATAAATAAAATAAAAAGGAAATTAAGAAAAATGTAATGTAAATTTTTATCAAAATTCAATTTAAGCAAGTATTCATCAAGATTTGTAAATTTTTTTTATCAAACTTTGATTTAAGAAAAAATCTTTAATAAAATGCATAAAAAGATAAAAAAATCTAATTTTATTAATTAAAATTAAAATTCGAATTTTTTTTGACATTTAGAAATAATCTTAGTCATCAACATAAAATTATATCTTTTTCTCAAAATAAAAATAAATCAACATAACAAAATTTATTATTTAAAATTATATCATTATATAGATAGAAATTTTATACTTGGAGCTAAAGCCTTGTTAAAAGATAAAAAAAATATATTAAGACCCTAAATCTTGTTAAGAGATAAAAATACTAAATTAACATAAAAAATATCATCTCATAGGAATTTATGTATATACAAATTATATAAATATGTTATCTATTGTAGTAAACTAATACATAATCCATAGATAGAAAATTATATACATAAAAAAATTATATAAACATGTTATCTATTTAGTATATATAGCAAGAATACTATAAGTTGTTACAAAATTTATTAAAATATAATTTCACATTTATTTATTCAAAAATACCAAATTTTACAAAAGACTTGAGTTCTGCTTTATAATGTATTAGGGTAGATATTCCACGAACTGTTGAATTGAATAAAAGGGCAATACATATATAAAAAAACTCAACCTTTCACATGACCCTATATTTGCGTAAATATAAAAATATTATTTTTTAAAGTCTATTAATTTTGATTAAAAACATCTATTTTTTATATTTCTTTCAAAAATTTCATTTTTAATAAACTTTGTAGAACATTTAAGATTTGTAAAACATATAAAAATCCATTAAATTTTATTATTTTAAAAAAAAAAATTTATATAAAAACACACGGGTAAAGAGGGGGTGACATTTTATTTTATTTTTTCTCAAAATGTGTAGATTTAAATACTTTTTTACAAAAAATAAATATTGATAGTATGATAAAAAAAAATATGAAGTTTGGGTGGCTGGTTGTTATTAAACTAAATTTTAAAAAAATCAAATAAGAACATTTTATAAAGTTTTTTTTGAAGATAACATTTATAAGGATTTAAAAAAAAGTTTGCTAAAATTAGGAACAAATAATGAAAATGTGTAATATATTAAGATTTAAGGGCTCGTTTGTTTAATATATTAAGATTTAGGAACAAACGAGCCCTAAATTCTGATTTGAGATACTACCAAAAATTTCGAAGAGCGTGTGGCAAATTGATTTGAGATAGCTAACACTTGCACGGTTCTGTACAAGACTTGCTTTGCTTCAACTCATTGACCAATTGAGGCCCCGAATTGTGGCGTTCTCCAGAAAAGTGTTGATACAAATCTCGATCTGTTCATTTACTTATGCCTTGGCAAAAAAATAGAAGCAATCACTCGATTGAGCATTTTCAGTTTTGATTCCATTCAATGATCTTATCGCCTTCAACTGAGAGAAGATTCGTTTGACGGCGCCGGCGACCGAATCCGGTGACATCCGGAGGTAATTATGAAATTTCCAGTTTTGTAGTTTTGTTTGTTGCAACGCCCAAACAATTTCGTACTTTTTTAGCTCTAGGTTCAGAACTTGCAATCGATCTTTGAATCAGCAACTCATCAAGGGGGGAATTCTGGACTTTGGAGCTTGGCGGTTGTTAAGAGTCCGGTAGAGATAGGGAAACGACTCATTTTGCTTACTTGAGCTTGTTCTGAAGGAGCTCTTCTGTTGTTGTTCTCTAGCGCTTGTGGGAATTGTGCAGTCTTTTGACCGACCACTACCTGTTCGATGATATGTCTAAGAGAATGGAATTTTGGAAGTTGGTGATAGCTAGTTAGGCAATTGGATAACCTAATCTAGGTAGTGTTCTGTGTCCAGTAGATGTTGCCGCTGCTCAAGTTCAAGTTGCTTGTTTTTGGTGTTTAGTTAGATGTGGTAGCTGGATTGAATAGGAATCTGGAATCTGATAGGTTTTTGGCAGGAAGAGAAGTTAGAATCCGAAATGTAGCCTTTCTTTCCCATAATAGTGGCAATGCTGGTTCTAATTATGATCTCTCATATACCAATTTGTTTCTCTTGACCAGATGTCTTTATATCTTTAACTGGATTGGCCTGTTTGCCTAATCCAGTATCAAAGTGATCAAAATGTGGTTATCCTTGGATGTTTTGAAATTTCTGTGACTGTTTGACATGGAAAATAGGATACTGCGGTAAAATGGCCATTGAATTCATGGCGTAGATTAGTGCATATCTTAGGCTTACCCTCTTCGACAGTATATAAGCAATTGGGACAGGCTAGCTTGAATGTTGCATACGATGACAAATCATATATTAGCAGCTAAAAATTTGGTCACTTCTCAGAATCTTTTGAGGCAGGGTTTCATAAAACGTCCACATTCTTGGACCCATATTGTTTTATGCAATTTTTTCAATGATCTCACTGCTTACAAAGTAAAACTCTTTCTTAACTGCAGATTATACTAATGATGCCTTGTGTACCCCTATTCCCTAGTGATCAATCATGTGGCTAATGTTCTCTTAAAACACAGGTTACATTTTGAGAGATGATAAAAGAAGGTGTGCACTTTGGCCATTGTATAGAATTTTTGAAATGATTGATTGCTTCAGCTCAAGTATCCGGCAATCTTCATCACACCCTTTAGGAAAACAGCATTTGAATTCTCAAGGTGAAATTCTGACTGAAACCTTGCCATTACAAATTTCCATTGGAGGCTTTTGTCTTTTTTATCTGACTTATCTAAGAGCTTTGACTCTGTTAACAGATACGTCTGCAGCAAATACGCCGAGATCAAATGCTATATCCTCCCCTAATGTGAATGTATCCATTGAATTTGCTAAGGTGATCCATACTCCTTCCTACACAGAAATATGGGACAAAATCCATCATGTAGAGGAATGGGAGAATGGAGATATCAACCAGTTTCTTTCAACCATCCTTGAACCCAATCCCGAGCATGTCCAAGAAGTCCTTGACCATGCTACCTCTAATCCTTTCACCCATCACCTCTCAAATTATTTCAACCACACCGAACAAATCTGCCATCTCCTGCTCAAATGGAAAAGCGGGGTCCACCATACTCGTTCCCGTTATACACCAATCAAGAAACTCATTGATAATCAACACATTGGTCCAGAATCCCTTAACCAAGCATGGAAAGTCTTTCTTCAGTTTCAAAGCAAGGAGAATCCGTTCCTTTGCCCCGGGTCCCACAACCTCAACGGCCTCCATAGCTGTTATTGTCACCTCAAAGAACAAGTCAATGGCCACCGCCTTGACAAGTCAAAACCCGGGGCTTGCACAAATATGCTCATATTTGCCATAACTGCTGCTTCAGTTACTGCTCATGCTTTGAAAGCTTTGGTGACCGGTTCTTCTTTCCCACCGGTTCCTAAGTTAAAACCGAAAGACCTTGCTCACATTGCACTACTGGATATTGCTGCAAAGAGTGCTTTTACACTGCACAATGAGCTACAAACCATTGATCGGCTTTCCTCCTTCTTACAGACGGATGTAGAGGGAGATAGGTCAGATATTCATTTTGGTATTATTCGGGGTAAAGAAAGCTTTCTGATTAGTGAGGTGGTTAAGCGGCTTGCTAAGAGCTATCCTAAAATCTCTGTGTTACTTGATGACCTTGAGAAGCACATCTGCCACTTTTTAAATGCCATTAATGGAGAAAGGTCGTTCCTCCTCCAGGAGATTCACAAGGTTGATCAAAGCTCATAATGCAATAAGCCACAAAATTGTAAGCTCATAAGAGTCAAATCTTCCTTTACACTTCAATTTTGTCTTTCATTGTATAATTTGTATTACAGTCAGTAGTTGTAAATTCAGGTTATGATCTCTTTCCACTTCCCTCAAATGATAATACCATGTTAATGTTATGTTTGAGTAGGAATTTTGCATGGCAATTCTGCTATCAACAGATTTAATCTCTTGATCAAAACACTTGAACGTCTTTTTGTGTCTTGTCACCTAAAATCTTATTTAATCTCTTGATGAATACTCGTTGTGTTTTGTAAAGATTTTCATTTTAACCTTTAAATTTTGTTGAAAAATATTTGTCATTATACAGTTTTAGGTAATGATTTTGTCATTAACTTTGTACCCATTGGCTCTTTTTATTCATTAGTTAAAAATAAATTTTACATTTCTATAAAAATGAATTTTAGATTAATCATTAAATTCATTAATGGTTTATCAAATGCTAAAATGACAAAATTAATGAAAAGATGTAGTCATAGATTTTGTCAGTGAAAACTTTCGACATAAAAAAAGATGATTTATGTGAATAGTTCATGTTTTGCAATTTAGGAATTCAAGCTCAAACATAAAATCCATATTTTTCAAAACCCTCAATGTGATCTACACCAAATTGCAAAAATCAGTTGCACACTTGCACCAATAAAATTCGTAAAAGTCAATTTGAGCTTCGAACAAGAGAAAAAAGCGCACTAAAAAACAAAAACAAAAACGGCGACGTTTATGGGGTACAACAAGGCAAAAGAGAAAGGAGTGGGAGAGAAAAACAGGTACATTTTCTACCCGTCTCGTGTAGCGCCAGCGAGATCTGGCGATCAAATATTTTTTCCCACCAAGATCTCAAATGGGAAGAAGAAAGAAGAAATTCTGAGACATTCTCTTTTTCCAATTCTGAATTTGCAGAAGGAGGTTAGGTTAATCGGAAGCTGATTCAAACAAGAAGCTCTCGTCTTCTTCTTCTTCGTCTTTCAATCGCCTGGCTTTCTTTGATTTCTTTCTTTCTTCCTCTGTATCGGTTTCGACTTTCTTCTCTAATGGACGTGGATTCGACAGGGAGAGAGAGAAGAGGCCACAATTTGTACTAGTATACATCTTTTAAATTATTATATTGATTTATGACAGCTCCTAGGATCTCTGATAGATTTGATTGCGCCTTTCAATCATCCGATTTCAGCTCCGTCCCAGGTCCTCTTCTTCATCTTCTTGTTTCATGTGCTTTGATTTAGGCTAACGCGGTCTGCATTCATGCGTGAATTTCTATTGTTTTGTTATCTATTGAGAACTTGGATTGTTTTCCGTTTGATCGAAATTTTTGTATTTTCGCTATCTGGGATTTGATTTCTGGGTTTAATTTGACAAAAATTGTCCTGATTTTAATGGTTTATTATTGTCCTCGACTGTCATTATCAGCTTGATGCATTAGTTTATGCTCAAATTTGAACCATTCAAAACCTTGTTGCTTTTCTTTCTTTTCTTCTCTAACAAGGAATAAATAAGCATCCTCTTTTTATTTAATCATCCGTTTAAACTTGACTTTGACATTCTAAGATTCCTCTCTTTACCTGATTTTACCTGAATTAGTTACAACTTCACTAGCTTTCATTGTTTATCAAGCGTTTTCTGGGTCAATTGATTCCCTTCTTCGCCGTGTTAAGGCTTTCAATATCCATTTTTTCTTCTACCCTCTTTTATTAGGCCTTTCATAGTTGTCAGCTAATCATTCACTTTTGTTGTAACTTGTATGTGCAGACGAATCACACGCTTTAAGAAGGTTTGTTTTCTCAAGTGTTTGTTGAATTGGGTCCCATTGCCTTTCTTTTCTTCCTACTATGATTGTTCTAAGAAAGCGGCAAATTCAGCCCTTATATATCACACTTGATCTGTCCTAGCCCCACCATTCATTGTCATTGTTCTGTTGTTTATATTATGAATGTGATCTCTGCATCCAGACAGCCCTTGATTAGTCCTTATCAGTAATCTTCTGCATAATAGCTTCTTTTTGTCTTTATAATTGGAAGATTTTTTCCAGTATATTGGGTACTCTTCCTTTCTTGCACTCCCTCTTGGAATATGAGATTAAATTTTAGAGAGGGTTAATTATTGATGTTGTCTTCTGATGATGAGCTCTTGGTTTTGCTCTTCAATTTCCAGGTTTTGATCACACTGCAGAATCTTCTCATAAGACAGGACTTTGCCAAGTTATTGCTGATTGAACAATAGTAAGTTAAATTCATTATGTTTTGTATGAAATTGTGCTTTGGTTGATGAGAATTGATGATGCATTGCTGCAACAAACTAAAAGTCTAATAATTTTGAGTTGCTCATTCGAGCTTGATTTTTTTTTTCTAAAAATAAAGAGTGTAACTTGAATAGCTCTCTCTCCCTTAAAAGAGAATCAAACTCTCTATTAGGTTCCAAACTTTGAACCTTATATTTCATAATCTCTGAGCATCTCAACCTGATGTTAATATAATTATCCATCAAGTGTAGCTAGTAGCCTATATTTGATTGCACACTCCCCAATTAACTCTGATTTGTGATAATTCTCTATTTGTTTTATACCAGATTTTGCATGCTACAGCTACTAATAAGATCCTTGTTCTGTAGGTTAATAATCAATTTAGCTGCTGTTCAAAACTTGTGAATTGAAAGTTTCAACAATGGGAGGTTGCTACTCTAGACCATCTACCCGGATTAAATCACTAAGGAGGCATCCTCACCATTCCAATAAACTTCGGAAAAAGGCCTCTCCTCATGGAGCCGTTGCACAAAATAGTCAGGTAGGGACTACTGTTACTGATATTGCTGTTAGTGAATTTGTTCATATGGACTTCGAAAAGGGTGAAACAACTATCTGTCGTAGATCCGAAGTGGCTAATTCTGCATTCCATCTCACTCAATTGCAGTGGCAGCATAGTCAACGCGAATCTATAGGTTAATTTCCCCCCTTTAACTTCTGTTCATTAAAGTTTGAGGTCTTGAGGAACTCTTCATGTTCTGTGAGTGATGCTAGGATGAAGTTGCTGGAAAAGGGTTTTGGACAATTTTCTCCTTAGAAATTTGACATACTCTAGACCATTCTAGCAGATCACTTACTAGTCATATATGGCATGTGGGTATTTCTGGTTTCAGGTACAAACCAAGACGATGCATGGTTTGACTCCGTCAGTATATTAGAGTCTGAGTCAGATGACGAGTTCAGTAGCGTGTATGGAGGTAATGGAATTCAGTATGTATGTTAATGGAATTCAGGTTGTCTTCTTATAGTGATGAAATAATATTGAGTTCTCTTTATTAAGTTCTGCAATTTTGTATGTGTCCAGACAGTTTTTCTACCTCGGGGAATCAAATTGGTGCAGTTGGAAGTGGCCAAGTTGCCCAGTGTGATGCTGCATCATGCCTTATGGAAAGTGCGAGTAAGTACCCAGAATACCATGGAAGTTATTTTGAAAATAGATGAAGGTAATTCCTCCAGTTTTTTTCCCTCCAAAATTTATTGCGAAATTAAAACCATAATTTTCTCATTCAGGGAAGAGTGATGAGATCAGCACCAAGAGGAAACAGTTTTTAGATCGCAATATTGGGAGTTTTAATAGTTTGAGAGAGGAGAGGGGCGATTCTGAGAAGAGCATGCTCAGATCAGGACTACGTCGTTTGGTTACCTCAATGAGTTTCAATGATAAGAGTGTTGCATGTAGTCATGGAGTCCAGACACCAAGAATGAAATCAGGAGTAATCAGGCTGTCATTCAAAAGGAGATCTTGTGATGGAGAAGAAACTGGTGAGCATTCCAACTTTCCAAGTAATTGATTTTTATTATTAAGATGTACTTGTTATAGATTACTATTGCCGTCCACTTTTGTATCTGCTAGATATTGCTAATAATTCAAACAGCTTAATTTACCAGGAAAGTCACTTCGATGAGGGGAGATTTCTTTGTTTTACCTGTTGAAGCCATATATTATATCATCTTTAACGTTGGACAAGTATTTTTCAATTCTCAGAAACACATGTCATGTTATGAATTGGCAATATGTTACTGTTATGGTGGGTGATTCTAGATAATAGCTAGCTATAATAGTAAATATAAGGTGACTAATTGCTCTTTAATATTGTTTAGGTGCTGCTTCAAAAAAATTCCTGTATCGGCCTAGAGCTGGGCTGCGAATTCCTTGTTCAACAGGCGAAAAGCCCACTGCAGGATCTTGGGCGGAGATTTCACCCTCAAAATTTAAGCTTCGTGGGGAGAATTACTTCAAGTAATTATTATATACCATGATGACTAGATGATTTGGAAGTCATGTTGTAACGGATTTCTTTCATATTCATAGTAAAGCCATTAAATTGCTGATGTCACTGGCTACAGGGACAAGCGGAAATCTTCAGCTCCTGATCTGGTCCCTTATAAGCCAATTGGTGCTGATTTGTTTGCCTGCCAGAAAAAGATTAATCACATTGCTCGGCATCTTGAGCTTCCATCTGCAAAAGCTGGTGGAAAAGTTCCCTCACTCCTAATTGTTAACATCCAGGTAAGTCAGTTTCTGTTATTCCCTTCTTTTCCCCAAGTTGGAACTTCAGTTGATATTAATTATGATTTTTATTCATCATTGTGCAATATTTGTCAGCTGCCTACTTATCCTGCTCCAATGTTCATTGGAGAAGGTGACGGTGAAGGACTTGCTCTTGTGCTTTATTTCAAACTTTCGGAAAGTTTTGAAAATGATATATCACCGCATTACCAAGAAAGATTGCAGGTATATTATGTTACCTTTATTTACATCTCTATCCATCCTTTGTATTAGGTAGCCGGAACCTCATTGTGACAAAAGGTAATTGCATACTACTTTATAAAGAAATTACAATTGAAAGTTCATATACATGTAAAACATGAACCTACTACACATCGCTCAGTGTCAACCTCACATTCTCACAAACTTCTCTTAATACCCTTATTTTTATTAGGGTCTTTACATTTGATGAGAACCATAGAATCTTCTTGAAACAACTATTATGCAATGATACCAGTACCACTGTGCACTCCTGAAAACATATAGGGATTATTCTGACATGAACGACAGAATGTCTGCATGGATAAGCTTTATTTACCCAATTAAAACTGAATTAGGCGGTGATCACTGAACAGTATCCCGTATAATTTTCAAAAGAAAATATTGTAATTTCAGATCAGGAGCCTAGTTGACTTAATGAAATTCTTGCAATTTGAAATTAAATAACCAAGTGTTTTCTGCTTTCTTTTTATCTACCTTATGCTTCATTGCATCAGAGGAGGCTAAAATTATTACTTGTTGGAATTGTTCTATAATGTGCCAGAAATTTGTTAATGATGAAATGGAGAAGTGTAAGGGATTCACAAGGGATAGTTTGGTTCCTTTCAGAGAGAGGTTGAAGATTATTGCTGGAGTGGTTAATCCAGAAGAACTTTCATTGAGTTCCACTGAGAAGAAACTTGTACAGGCTTACAATGAAAAGCCTGTACTTTCTCGCCCTCAGCACAACTTTTATCGGGTAAAGTTCAGCTATCTTTTTCTGTATCAATATTTGGAATCTTTGACTATAATATGTCAAGTGACTTCAGCTTCATATCCAAATAAAACTTGTGACCTATACATTTCCAAGTTTCTGAAGCATTGAAAGATTTGAAACTAAACTGGCTTATTTAGTGGAGAAATTAATGTCTATTTTTATGCTTTTTGATTTCAGGGTGACAATTACTTGGAAATAGACCTGGATGTTCACCGTTTCAGTTATATTTCCCGGAAAGGATTAGAATCGTTTCGAGAACGTCTTAAAAATGGAGTGTTGGACCTTGGTTTAACCATCCAGGTATTACTTTTAGGCATTTGGAATTTTGATATATGTACATGCATTTCATATGTACATATTTATGCAAGAAAATGACTGCTTGGTAGAACAATGTAAAATGACAGGATTACATGTATTTGTTCATCAGCAAAATGTAAAATTGATTGATGGGCACCATTTATCTTCCATGAGTCTTGGTGAACAAAAGATGAATGAATCGTATGACATTAATAGATTCTAGAGAAGGGTATTTGGCACAACAAAGAAAATGATTAATAGCGTTTTTTGCTTGTTTGTAGAACCATATTTGAAAAACTGAAATACCTTGCAAAACTCAAAATCATAGTATTTATCCTTTCTTATATACCTTGCAAAATATCACATTTTTTTCAGAAAAAAGGTGAAATTCTATTGCAATAAAGAAAAATCTACTAAAAGTATGATCCAAGCATGTCTCTAGTTGTGATTATGACACTATTGCTCTGTATTTCGGTCACTTTGGTTCAAAGGCTTTCTGCTTTGTTTCTTACAGGCACAAAAGCCAGAAGAGTTGCCAGAGCAGATGCTTTGTTGCATGAGATTGAACAAGATTGATTTTGTAAATCATGGCCAAATACCCACCATCATGCCTGTTGAGGATGAGTGATCAGATCTTTTTATCATCCACTTGACTCGGTGTTCGATCTGCACAGAAGAAATCAACATGGTACATCATGACTAAACTCCCAAAAATGAAAATGTTGTAATACTACGCTCTTACAGAACTGAAATACACAGGAATCTTCTTCTTTTAGTTAATGTGGTGCATCTTTGCAATACACAGAAAGTTATCTTTTTATGAATTGCAAAGATGCCATGTCACACAGGTGGAGTTTGTTCAGTCTGATAAGAGCATTTTACCCCCTTTCTTACTGTTGGTTAAAATTTAAATATGATGGAATTGTATAATTTTACCATCTTTATTGGACAGCCGAGATCTTCGTAGTTTGTTTGTCCATACGAGAAAAATTATGTAAAATTCGATCTATTTTATGGAATAAAATGGGTTCAGAAGATCCAAATTTTGGGTCTCATATTTTCTTCTCAAATTTAGGTTTATGGTAAACATGTTTACATTTCTTTTATATTGTGCTTTGAGCTTTTCAAACATTCTCTAAGCTGGGTAGAATTCTTTGACGCTATGACAGTTTACTTTCTTATAGATGTGAACTGATTACCTACAACTACAAGGCTACAATGAGTAAAAACAAAGGTTTTGACTGAACACTAGTTTTAATTGCATTGTTACTCATTGGTTAAATTGTAGTTTGGTTATTGTTTAATTGGAAATTGTAGACATATTAAAGTTGGCAAATAAAGTCCTACGAAATCCGTCAAATGTGTTTGTTTGAAAAAAATTGATTAAAAACCTTAGATATTAATTTCCATAGAGGTAATGTCCATAATTTCCAGGAATTGGATTTTAATGAAACATAACCAAGAAAAAACATGCTCTCTTTTTTTCGACCAAAAAAAAACATGCTCTTTTTTTTAAGGGAATTTCTAATGTGTGCCCATGGGCACACATTAAAGATACTAAGTTAGGTAAATCTGATTATTGTTTGTTAATTGTAATTTTTTAAAAGGGTTTATTAATTCCAATTTAGGGAATAGTTTTCAAATATTTTCTAAAATTAACATAGTTATTGTGTGCCCATGGGCACACATTAGCCTAACCGTTTTTTTAATTATGGTTTTCAGTTCAACTTTGTGAATTAAAGACCAAAAAAATATGCAAACCATATTTTTCAAATTGTTTTGTTTGTTGAAAAAAGAGTAAACAAACTAATCATAAGCTGACTACTACTTCTACTACACCAATTTTTTTTATCTTTACAAATCCACCCTTTGACACACAACAAAATAGTTCAATGGGCCAATGATTACAATCTTATCAATGGTCTCGACGTTAGATTTTGTATGTATACAAGAAGTCAACTAGTTGCATGATAAATGGTGTTTGATGTTTATTTTTACAACTTAAATTAATTCAAGTCGTTCAACTGTTTGGACATATTTTGACAATTTTAAATCTTCAAATTCTGAATATTTTTAGTTTTGGTTATTGTTGTATACTGAAATTTAGCATTCTTCAAATCAAGCCAAATAATACTTTGAGAAATGGTACAAAATAAGTTAATATAAATAGAATGACTAGTATCTTAGACCATCACTTTTGGATAAATATTATTTTGCAAATTGCTTGAGAAATAGGTGGGTCATTTAAAGCAATTTGATACACCTTAATACATTAACTAGGGTAATCCAAATGAATCATGGTTGCTAGAGATCAAACTACATACTGTACATGGTAAAATGATGGCTCAAAAGGCAAAGTTCAAATCAAATCATAATCAAACGTTCAAGTATTATATTGCAAACAACAGGCAGCAAAATGCATGTTTACAGAATTACAGATACTTGTACAACAAAACAGAAGTTAGCTTGCTCTCTCTCTAACTTACATAAAAGTACAATACAAAACACACATACACAAATTTTTTGTTTTCTTCTTCTTCTTCACCTTATTCATCTTTTCAGTACAGAAGCTACAGCTCCAAAGCCCCAAAATTTCCCCTTCCAAGGCTTCTATGTACATTCTACAAGCAACACACCACCCTTTCAAAACCCAGATCATAAAGCAAATTAAGAAAGAATCAGGCATTATGTTGCTCCTCTTTCAGCCTGAGGAAAGCAATTGGCATTTGGCCTTTATTATCATAACCCATCTCATGAAGAGAAGCACTCTTCCCTGCTGTTGCTTTGTTGCTGTGTAATCCTGTCGCCTGTTGAGCGGCTTTTCCACCACTGTTTCTACCTACAGGAATGTCATGGTTGTGTTTCCCCTCGTAAGTTGTTATTACAGCTTCCAAATCTGTTGAAGACCTCTCAACATGCTTACGAACTCCGCATCCAGTGGTAGTGCACTTGTAATAGCTCCTAAAATAGAGATAGAGAGAGTTTTGAATACTTGTTTAGAAGAATTGTTCATGGTCAATTCAAAGCAAAATCAGTCAACTAAAATATCTTGTATTAGTGAATCTTCATGTCAATTGTAGTGCAAAGAAACGTTGGGGAAAAAATAGGAAGCAAAAATCTACTAATATCTTCATTGAATGCAATATAAAATACAATATAAAGCATTAAAGGTGCATACCATTATTAAACGAGTCCTTTTTTACCCATTGCCCTGGTAAAGGAGTCAAAAAGGAAGAACTCTTTGAAGTAGGAATGGTCATTTTTGACCTTGTAACTTAGATTCAAAAAAGGAAGAAATTTTGATGGTATGTAGCACTTTATAACTTTACAAAGTCAATTTCAAAACGTCGTGTAATCAGTGTGAGATGGACCCATCTCTTTAAGCCTTAGTACTATACTAAATAAATGAAAATCTAATTATTCACCTTGGATTAGTGTTGCCCTTCACCACTTTCTGCCCATACTTACGCCATCTGTATCCATCATCCAGAAGATCAACTTGACTTCTTGTCTGCACAATGATTTTAGGCTCAGTCACCGTCTTCTGAGACAGCCCGGCCTCGGATGTCCCAGCTCCTGTGTTTCTGGTGACACAATGATGCTTAAATCGGTAAATCCATCACAAAAAAAGGAAGATAAATCCACATATCCAGTAAATTCACCAATGCCATACACAAATGCATTTCATATATACCTTCTTTTTGCATTAGGCTCATCATCCTCATCGTTCTCTTCAAATCCTTGATACCCATCACCAGATTCCTCACTATCACTGGGCCCATGTAACTGAATAGACGTTGCTTGGGCCGAGTCCTCGTCTCCTCCCATCACAGCATGACCAAGAAGAGTTCCATTAGACCACTGAGAGTCATTATCAGTACTGCTGTTATTTCGACCTCTTTTTGCAGGCTTTGGTGGCTCATGGTCATGCTGGCCCTTATAAATGATCTCGGTTATTTGCCCGTTCTTTGACCTCTCCACTTTCTTCTTAACCGGGCAACTCGAATGCGTACACCTGTAATAACTCCTCGGATATTCACTTCCCTTGACTTGCTTCTGCCCATATTTCCTCCAATTGTAACCGTCATCAGCAGGCTTATCCACCGCAGCAGGAAGCGGAACGTTGACCCTCCTATCAGCAAGAGAATCCCGAGGCGGTTCTGATTTTCTTTGCTTGTTAGGCTCGGAAATAGAGAGTTGTATGGCATGATCTTGTGATGGTGTGTTGAAAATGAAGGGTTGGTGGCTCGCCATCATTTGGTCCATGGAAGGCATTGCGGATGAAGAAGACGGAAATGGAGATTGCGAAAATGCAGCCTGTGCTGTGACTTGTGCTAGTGCTTGCTGGTGACTGATGCCGAAAGGGCTCTGCACAGATATGGTAATTAGTTGCTGTATAAGCATCAAAAATCTCAAGGACCTAGAAATTGACAATCCATAATGCAAGGAACAATTCAATCTGTGTAAGGAAACAACAATCCATGGTGAATGGTGAATCTGACATTGATGATAGTAGGAGAAATCTCAACATGAGAATTGGGTCAACTTGTATAGATAGTTTTCCCCCCTTTTGACATTGAATCCCTATCTGAGTCTACAAGGCCTTAATGGTCATTAAGAACAATCAATCCAAGAGTAATAAGCAAACAAATGCAGCAGAATTGAAGGCAAATGTATAAATATCCCAATTCAACTCTCAATTGATGATTGAAGACACAGATTGAATGAATTCATCACCAGACTGAAATTGGTCAGCAGAAAGAACAGTAAAACTCAAGACTACAAACAAACTTGAAAACATAACCCCGATTTAGTCGGTAAAGCCAAAAGGGACAAAAGCAACAGAAGATGACGGAAGAACAGATGAAGTCAACTCATAAAATTACCAAAGCGGAGGCGAAGAACCCGGCGCCAGGGGAATTGAGGAAGGCGGAGGGAGTAAAACCGGGAGAGATCGGAAACAACGGCGACACCGGAGCCTGAACCGGAACCATCAAATCGGCCGGCCTATTCTGCTTAAAACCTAGACCAGAACCAGAACCGGCGGCTCCACCTGCCGTACGATCGGAAAACGAAGAGCCGTCGCCGGCGAGAGCCGAGGGAGAAGCCATGGCGCCGGCGAGGAGCTGGGAGAAGGAGCGGAAGTCGGCGCCGAAGTCGGGATTGTCGGCGAAGAAGCTGTTGACGATCGTCATAGGGCTGGGGCTGAAGTTGACCGCCGAAAGAGCCTCCGCCGGCGGACGCGGCGGCGGAATCGTTATGGTAGGTCGATTGGGCGCAGAAATTCGATCCTTGGAATCCGCCATCGCTGAATTGAATGGATTGGATAACTCCAATTTTCAGCTTTTTAATTTTCTGTGTAGAGATGGTGTCGTGTGAGTTGTGTCTGAAGTATGAAGGGAAACAGAGAGTACAGAACAAGTTGGCAAATGAAAAAGTTTAGTAGGCGAAGCCGCGAAGAACGAAGGACAAAGAAAAAGAGGTTGGTTGTTTGGGTGTGGGAGGGTGGATGATTTATTTATTACACATATTTTTATGAATAAAATTGTCTTTTTAATAAAGGAAAGTATATTTCACAAAAGTCAAAACTGCCTACTATTTATTTTATAAGATTAATTTGCAATTAAAACATTATGATATCTTTAAGAACGTTCTAACCAAATAAAATGATTTAATGCTAAGTTCTTTTTTAGGAGGATTCATTTGGTAAAATTAGCTCCAGAACTATCTATAGAGAAATATCAAGTGTGAAATGATACTTTCTCAGTTAAACAATACTTGTCGTTATAATAATAAATCAAAAAAATAATTAAGGAAACACATAATTTTACCTAAATATTCCTTTTGATTAATTTATTTAATTTTAATTTTGGAAAAAATGAGAAAAAAAATTAAGACCATTTTTTGTAAGGATAAAATTGGAAAAATCTTATCAAACTATGTAAAGTGACAAGTATTATTTAACAAAGAATTCAACCTAAAATGACATGTATTGCTTAACGAAGAGAGTAGTAGATAATCGTAGAACATTATAATAAAAGTGTCAAAATAAAACAAGATTTCTAGATAAAAGAGTGACTTTTATGCAATAATAACACTCCTCGATATTTTTTCTTGGGGTCTGGAAGTTCGGTTATACACACAATCTTAAATAAGTAATGAAAGTGTTTTTAGTAGAGACCTGATAAAATCTAAAGATAAAAAGGTCAAACATGAAATAAAAAATAAAATATAGATAGAAGAAATTGAGTGGTAGAAGAGGGAAACGAAGACTAATAAGACATGAAAAGAAAAGAAAAGAAAAATATGAATTGTAAATAAAAACATTATTAAAACTGAAGATAATGTTTTAAGAAAAGTTAAATTGTTTTTTTTTATACTAGAATGAATTAACAAGTAGTATTATTGAAAGCAATTTACCAATATAGCAAAATACTATATGCTGTATTGAAGTGCATTGAGTTTGTGCCCACTTGCAACTGCAAGCTTGCAAGTATTATTGAAAGCAACAAGATAGGGCCAATTGATCTGATTGGACAAAAGTCTCTCGATTCAATCCAAAAAGGGTCAATTCTTACTTTAAAGTGAATATCTTTGTCCTGCAGCCAAAATATAAAAAAAAAGTAGTTATCCTTTAATTTGTTGTAAATATATAATTGTATTCGGATGGTTAAAAGGCCACAATTTATAGAATAAATCAGCTGAGACGACGACAACAACAATAATATCTATTTGGGTGGATCTTAGTATAAGTGATATATTCGAGTTTAAATATACGTATTCTTGTCTCTCGTAGAGATATACGAGTTTAAATATGTGTATTTTTATCCCGAAAAAGAGTCAAAGAGAGTCTGACGGATCCAAAACAAAAAGAAACAAACGAGGAAAGTAAAAGAACTAAATTAAAAGAGGCAGAAAAACGAGAAAGCACACAAGAAACACATAGAAATGAGGAATAAACCAGAAAGGGAGAAACGAGCAAGGCACTCTCTTTATGTCTTCCCCAATCTCCATTACTGCTCCGCCGCTGCATTCTTGTCTCGCCACTAATCCCTGCAAATAATCAAAACTGTTGAAACCGCCGAAAAAATGAGATCTTGTTTAATGACGTCCTTTCAATTCTTTTTCGGTCGATCCACCCCTGCAAAAGTTGTTGGAGATTAGACTTTCAATCATTCGTATTGGGCATCTGTCGGCCTCCTTTGTATTTAGCTTAGAGCCTCACATGCTAACAAAATTCCATGGACCTTCCATTAAAAAAACAAGAGTGTTCGATACAAGTTTTTTTTTTGGTTGAAAATTCAATCTTGTCGTATTTCCCAAATTATTTCAATTAAAATGAAGGATAATTTCGGTTTTTATTTTTTCAAAATTCGATGACCCACATGCATTATCATTTTACACAGGAAAAAATTCCAAAAAAGATTTATAAAATAGAGTTTTCGAGCTCTAAAATATTTTTTAAAAAAAACAAAATTATTATTTCTAAAGGTAAAAAAACCCAAAAAGTTAGAGGAGTTGTCATTCTCCTATTATATCTTGTTGGGGTTACTTTTTTTAATCTCAAATTTTGGCCTTTAATTTTTTTTTAAATTAATTTAAGTTGTTTTTGTCACATATTCTGTAAAATGTACAAAATTGACAAGAGTCAATCAAATTCCAAAAGTTTATTTTGGATGAAGTTAAAAAAAATGCAAGTAGAGGAGGTAATTACCTTATGAAGAGGCAATTAGCACGTGCGGCCAAGTAAGTCCAAAAAGTGAGCCCATCTGAAATTAAATGATTTTTTTTTTTGGTGGGCTGGGCCCTCGCCCAGTTCAACACTTTGTGCCTACGTCTGGACCGGAGTGTGGTTGGACCCCGTAAGGGGTGTTGCTCCTCCCAAACCTCTCTGCTGCATCCATACCGCCAGAGAGTCTCGAACTCGAGACCTCTGAACAAGTTGCTGGGTTACCACAACAACTCAACAAGTTGTATGTAGTATATATATCTTGTCGTGTTTATTTAAATGAAAGGATTCGTACCAAATTATATTATAATGCATTCATTGTGTGTAAATATATCGTTTGATTTGGATGACCGCCACCATTATAGATTTGCAACTAGCAACGTTCTTCCTTCACGTCGTCTAGATTCAATTAAATTCCGTATAAGATTCCGCCCACTTGTTTTAATGATTTCCCTACATTTATTGCAAACCATCTAACTCCTAATTAGGCTCAAGTTCATTGTCATCACTCATCATCAGTCAATTCATATGAATTGTGTTTGTTAAAACAATAATTTACTAACAGTTTTGAGAGTACGGATCCATTGTAGGGTGGGCTTACTATATAAAATGCGAGCAATCTTAATCGTCTATGTGCTCAAATCTAATGGATGATATTATTTTCCGATTTAATGAAGGAAGGGTATATCTTCGATCTTCTGGCTCGCTTTGCTTCTCTACTATGGTGAGTTATCGACAATTTCACAAGTTGTTTTTCCTTCTTTTTCGCTATGGGCGAGCTCGATCTGAACTAGGTGTTGCAACTCTTGTTTTTCAATAGGCATCTTCTTTGATAGGTAGTACGTAGTAGTTTAAAATTGTTTGGGCAAATTTAATATGATGGATATCACTTTCGATCATCAACATTTTAATTTTCTATGCGATTTTTGTGTTGCATATGTCTAGATTTCTAATGAGCATCTTTTAAAACCTAGTGCCTTATTTGTTAATGAGGATTAGGGTTTGTGTGGTAAGTATGGGGATGTTTGATGCCATAAGTTGTTTGATGAAATGTTCATAAGGTACTTTCGGATTTTCTTTTATATCCGAATAGTTTTCATTTGGATTTTGTAGTAATTCATCATATAATTCTAAGAAGTTACTACCATCATTTCGCAATGTAAGTCATTTTCTCATCTTGCACAAGTTTTAAGACAAGTTTGAAATAGAATAAATATTAATTTAATGTTTATTTTTATTACATGCAATTACTCTTTTTAATCTTGGATTTACAAGTACGTTAAATACGAAATACTTTCTACTCAATCCAGTTTTCCCATGTCATACATTGAAACTAGGACATGCTCGAGCCAATGAGCATTGGAATGTTAAGTAAATTAAATAATGACCTATTTTAGAAATTTTAGCATTAAATAATTGAGAATAGAACTTACATTATGAAACGACTTTTAGAGCTAAAAATGACTTACATTACAAAACGGTGGAAGTATAAAATTTCTAACTATGAGGTTAATGTTTGAAAATATTTGTTAAATGGTAGATGGATAAGGTTTCAATATTGTTGGACAAAGTAATTGAATGTTTAAAATAGTTTCAACTACAAGTTGAAGTAATATTTGTACTTTTGTTTTTATCAATTTTTTGTAATTGTGAATCATTTATTTTTCCAACCCAACTCCCTAAAAATGATATGACAGTTTTACTCCCTCCATCCCTTTTGTATTTGTCCATAAGTAAAAGAAGTTCACATATTAAGGGAAAATTAAAAGTACACTAAACTTACTTTAATTTGATTTAAAAGTACAAAATCAAACAAATTCAATGCTAAAAAATCTGTACTAAGCATGTATGGTCAATCGAATTTTTTCTACTAAAAAAATTGTATTTTGAAGGGTAATAGTAGTTCCGTAAGAGATTTGTATCACTTGTTGTATAAAAATATGATTAGCGTAAAATAGTGCTATCAAGCTAATTAAAAGTCAACTATGAAAATGGGCAACACGTAACATAGAAACGTTTATGTGGATTGACATCCAACAAATAATATTCCTATGGTAAATAATTAATCAAATTTATTTCAAAAGTAGTTTTCATCCCGCAAACCTCTTCGGGTTTTGCTTAAATCCGCATATATCAAATCTCATCTAATGATAACACTTAAAAATGTTGGCCTTATTAAAGAAACATAGAAGGCATTTTATTACTATTTTAAGATTAAAGCTACACTATCAAAATGTTGACCTTATTAGTTATTATGTAAGATTAACTCGAGCGTACATTTCATTTTTTTTTTCATGTTGATTTGTTTGGTCAGGGAAACTTAGAAGAGGCATCTAGAAATTATTTAGTTATGCAGTAGAAATGAAATAAATGGAGCTATTAGTTATACCCAATGTACTTTTCAAGAAACTATTTGATTTTTAACGTGAAGTATTTCATTGAATAATCATTTTAGAGTAGATTTATCAATTGGGTCGGCTTAGTCACATTCAAATTCGGCCATTTTAGATACGAGTTGGGTGCTAGGTTGAGTCATAAAAATTTACACGTTAATCGGGTCGGATCGGATCAGTACAGGTTAGAGATGTCAAATGGGTCAGTCAGGTCGAGTTCGGTTATTTCGGGTTTGGGTTGAGTGAGGTTCGGGTCGTAACGGGTCACCAGTCAAATCGGGTCGGGTCATTGCGGGTTTTCGGGCGGGTCGGGTCGTCCCAATGTGTCAAGAAAATCAATTTTTTTACAATTATTAAAATATTTTTATTTAAAAAATGATATTTAATAATAATCTATTATTTTTATATATTGTAACAATAAAATATATTATAATTTTTAAAATACATTATATATATTCTAAAAATATCATAAATCAGGTCAACCCAACTAGTTTCGGGTTTGAACCCAAACGGATTTTGGGTCTATCGGGTTCGGTTTATTTTGGGTTTCGGGTTTAATTTTTCGAGTCTTGATCCTAAATTTATCGAACGGGTCGGGTCGGGTCTATCTAAAAGTTGTGTAATTTGCTTAGCAAATCAGTTTGTAAACTATATAGATTTAAAAACTTTGTTCCAAATGTACTTTATACATAGAATTATATGAAGAGCCCCTATGTTATAAAAATAATCTTTTTGTAGATGTTTGAAAAGCATTACTAGCAAAAAAAATGGTAGTGAGAAATCTGAGACGTTAATGATATACATAATTTTGGACAACTACATAACATATTATTCCTCAAAAATCGATTTCATTAAATTGTGCTCGGCATTGTTGAAATGAAATAATTAATGATTTTAACTTAAAAATTTCAGAAACTCGATAAGATTTTTAAAACTTGTGCTGATATTACATGTTAAAAGATCGATTAAGATTTCCTGGGATAAATATGCCAATCAAAAAATCCTCTTAAATCAAGTAAGATTTCTTGGATAAATATGAGCTAGGTACTTATTCAAGAATGGGGGATTTTATACTAGTCTATGATTTTCGTAGCAAGAACAAGGTAATATATTCTCACATTGTGGAATACATGCAATTCTGTTTGACAGGATTAAAGGTGGGTAAAGTCTCAAAGAAACAGGTGAAAGGTGATTCCAAACAAATCAATGACTCAAATGGAGGCATTGACCAATGCCTTGTACAGCAAAATGGTGTCTAAAAACTAACCAAGGCCCCTGACATATTGGTCAAGAGTTGCATTGAACAATTCGGATCTGCAACAGAAAAAACAGAATGTTAGATACAAGTTATTGGAGAAGCCTTAATTGATATCCTATTATATGAACAATTAAGAATTTGCTAGGTAGCTTCAGTTAACTAAGTTATATGGCCAGCCCGAAAATCCCTTATTACGGCATATGATACCAACTCAGTGTCTGCTAGATCATCTCCATTCTAAGCCCCTCCAGATATCAAGCTCAAACAACTCATTTTTTCCCCTTCAGCAAAGCAGCATTGTATTTCAGTTTCAATGCACCTATTTACACCATAAACGTGGGCCATCTAACCGGTCTCACTTGCAAACCAATATACATCTTTCTTATGAGAGCAATTGAAGTTTAACTCATCTAAATTCTATGTTTACTTCCTGTGGGCTGCTATGGTACTTGCCCTATCACGTAATGCACACTCAAGCTGAGAGATGAGGAAATTTGGGAAATAATTCATTAGGAAATTTGAAATGGACATTGGATTGAAGAGAGAACAATCATGAGTTTGTTGTGGGGGAAACCATGAGTTTGTTCATGGTGGAGCTTTTAGTGAGACTAGCTTGTTAGTCTCGCTCTTGTACATTCTGTCTCTTTTCTATACATATTTACCATTTCGATGAGGAGAGAACAATCAAGAGATCATCCCTATACAGGAGCAGAACTGCTTGTCCTCCAGGTTAAAGCAGAAAAGCTCAAAGACAAATTTCAAGGATGATTTTTCCATGCTATGCTGGCCACCCTACTTATAGGCATCTAATCCTAATCTCATCATCATCATTGACCCAGTGAAGCTCCTTTAAAGCGGAATCTGGGGGGTCAAGATGGGGGTACCCTTACCCAAGGGAAAGAGGGTACGCCCGAATAGACCCAAGAAAAACTGAAATTCAGCTATGTGACAATAATAACTGAATTTAGGTGTTGTTTCACTTGTGGCTAGAAATGGCTTTTTGGGTGAAAAGTGATTTTTAGTGTCTTGAAAAACATAAAAAGTAGAGAGAGTTGAACGTATTTCAAGAGTATTAAAAGTAGTTTTTGGGTAGAAATGGATTTTGGGTAGAAAGTGAAACAAGGCCTTAGTTAGAATGCACCAAAATTGATATAGGGAAAGAGGGTACGCCCGAATAGACCCAAGAAAAACTGAAATTCAGCTATGTGACAATAATAACTGAATTTAGTTAGAATGCACCAAAATTGATATAGGGACTAAATCCATCTCAAAGGCAGTGTATAAAAGCGAATGAGCATGAGGATGCACCCCACATCTAATCCTAATCTAGTGAATAAAATTCATTGGTGCCGGTACACGATTTTAACTCTAGTTTATTTATTTGGGAGAACATCCAACTTCTCAATCAGCTCTAATTTGGATAATTTCTACACAGTGATGCATCCCCTCTTTCTTCTTAGATACCAAGTTTCCAAATGCCTATCAAAGCCCATTGTAAAAACCCATATTCTGCAAAGCATTCTTCAAGCACTGATGCCTACTATGACAGATTATATTGAAGCCACATTGTTGTTCATACACCTAGAGCATTGTTGTATGCCTCAAAGACGTATGACAAAATATTAAAATGAGATAATACCATAAATGAGAATAAGTCACCTTATAGGAGATCCAGGAGTATAAAGAGGATTTTTGACCACATATTCAACATATAAATTGTAGATGTACTTCAATGACTCCCTCAAGTCACCTGTTCTCGGATGAGTAACTAGGATAAGCTGCAAAAATGAATAAAGTTCTGTCAACTTAAACTTCCAATATATGTTCTATGTTTAAATTTCCTTCTTCGCATATTGAACAATGTTCAGCTATAATGAAAAATAAAGTCCAAGACAACACTAGAGTCTAAAATCAAATAATTTTGAAAAATACATGAAGGCGTTTATGTTGAGATCAAAGAAGACAAACACCAGTATAGTTAAACCAATGCATGTCATTCCCATTATTTTTAACCGGGTCATGACAGAGGCTTTTTTTTTTCTTTGATAAGGTAAGATTTTGATGTTTCATAAAGACAAGAAACAATGACAGACCGAATAAATTGGTAGCAGGACTAACTGGCATGAGAAGATGCAAACACAAACTCAGATCTAAATAGAAACAAAAAAACGGAAATGCAAAGCTTTGAAAGACCCTGGGAAGGCATGCATGTTACCATAGATTTTTATGCAGAGAAGTTTAAACTTCACAGAGAAGCTGCAGATCATTCCACGGAACACACTGTGGAAGAATTCAAGTCCTCCGTGATAGCAGATATTTCAGTTCAAATTGGGCCAAATTGAGAGAAATTTCAATTAGGACTATAGGGCATTGGAGTTCAGATGGAAGGATCCTTTCTTAATGATGGATTCATCTAATAATTTTCTCTTTAGTGTATTTAACATACAATTTTGGCATGTTTACTTTGGTAATAATACTATCCTTCATCAATGAACAATATTATCTATAAAACCGCTTAATATTCTTCTCCTACTAGAATTCTCTTCCATTCTAATTTATCACTATAAACTCTACAAACTGCAGCTATACTTTCTAATTACATCATAGTTTTTTCATCACTTAATATTATGTACCAAGTTTTAACTAGTTTTCTCAGCAACTATAATGTGTAAAATTCTGGATTGTGCTTCTTACAATTTACTCCACACCATGAATAAAACACTAGCCTCTATCTCACAGATCTCCTCACCTTTCCTCTCCCCTCTATTTCTATTTCCCTTCCTGACCTGTATTCTCTTTTTTTTTCCGATGTGCCTGAACTCTGTTTCAATTACTCCTCATACTTTTCTTTCCTAGTATTCTCACTTCTCTTCCTTTTAAATCTTTCTCCTCTCCTCTAAATTTTGCACATTATCTCATGATTTGATAACAATGATTATGCAGCAGTAGCGGAATCTGATTAACTTTTACCTAATGGGAAGATCAATGACAAATAGCATTTCTAAATTTCTAATCAGCCCTTCAAATTAATTCCATTCTCCACTAGGGTTGAATCTAAACATAACACAGAAGGCATTAACTTTGTTCCACATATACAAAATGCATTCAACAACATGTGCAATCCCAGGGGTTCAGATCACGCAACTTTGAGGAACATAACATACAAAAATAATACTGTTTCAACCTACCTTTATACCAGATGGAGTTTCCATGAAAGTGAGTTTGTACGTATTGGTGCGAAAACTGTGAAAGGAACAACCCTCTCCAGGTAACTGAGGAACCCCAAGGTTAACTTTCTGAGCACTGCACGGAAGAGATAATGAAAAACAAACATATCAGAAGACTAGGAGGCACGAATCCGATCCGCTTCTAGGCTCTCTTAACAAGTTTAAAGAAACCATTGGAAAGATATTCTTTTCTAAGAAAATACCACTATGAACAAGTCTGTTACTTGATAGTTGATACATTTATGAGGAAAAAATGCACAAGTATAATATGTCGAAACTGCATTTCTGTTCATTGTCAGATTATACAACAAGTTTTTTTTAGTTACTTTTGGGGATAAATACCATCATGAAGTATGAACAAGTCTGTTACTTTATACATTGATGAGACTTCATTAGAAGGAAGAAAAAAAAAATGCACAGCATTTCTGTTCATTGTAAGATAATACAGCAGGTTTTTCCAGTTACTTTTGAGGATAAATCTAGGCGTAGGCAAGCTCACCTAGTTGGATCCATTTTAGCTGTAAGAGATTTCAGTGAGAAAAGCAAGCCAAACATGAGCTTGTGATCTTGCTGGGAATTCAAAGTACGAAGGGGGCGATTCCACTCCCTATAAAGTAAGCAAACTCCATTTCTGTTGAAGATATACATCATATGGGCATTATTTCCTGAAGCTGTCACAGCAGGGGGTGATGGATTGATCTCAGAACCTCCGAAGAACTGCATTCTTCACTGAAACATTTATTCAAGAGGAACAAATTTGGATCAAATTCAATTTGAAAACTAACCTAATTTTTTAATTTCAATTACAAACAAGAGGAAAACCTAACCTTTGTAGACTTTGACTAGGTAGAGAAGAAATGCCGGAAGTGAAGAATTCTTTCCCTGAATCCTGATTCAATTGAGAACGAGAAGTTCAAACCGATCAGATTTGGATCAACCTTCTTTGGACGAGGCAGAGAAAATACGCCGGTCAAGAATTCTTTCTCAATCTCTGTTTCCTATGGTGCCTGACATCCTGACAATGAACAGACTTGGGCCTTGGCCCGTGATCGGCCCGGCTCATTAGTTCTATTAGTGCTTAATGCTCTCAAATTTACTTAAGAAAACTATTTTTACCTTTCAAAATGTAAACCTTTCTTGTTTTTATGTATGTTATATTGTTATTTGATATTTTTCGAGAAATTATTTACAATATTTTTTGAGAATTGTGGTTATTTATTCACACTGATTTTTGTTGAGAATATTTTTTGAGAAATTACTGCTACATAGAGCTGTCAAAAGCTGACCCGACCCGAAAAACAGACCCGAACGGCCCGAAAAATTTAGGGTCAAGACCCGAAAATTTGAACCCGAAATCCAAAATAAACCGAACCCGATAGACCCGAAACTCGTTGGATTCAAACCCGAAAAAACCGTTGGGTTGACCCAATTTGTTATATTTCAAGTATATATAATATATTTTGAAAATTATAATATATTTTATTATTAAAATATATAACAATAATAGATTTATTATTAAATATCATT
The DNA here is from genome assembly GCA_964016875.1 of Fallopia convolvulus. Taxonomy (NCBI): domain Eukaryota; kingdom Viridiplantae; phylum Streptophyta; class Magnoliopsida; order Caryophyllales; family Polygonaceae; genus Fallopia; species Fallopia convolvulus. Next base: position 3,589,995 of record OZ024721.1, read on the forward strand.
TTTTAAATAAAAAATATTTTAATAATTGTAAAAAAATCAATTTTCTTGACTTGTTAGGTCGACCCGACCCGCCTGACAACCCGCAATGACCCGACCCGATTTGACTGGTGACCCGTTACGACCCGAACCCGACTCAACCCGAACCCGAAATAACCGAACCCGAACCCGACCTGACCGACCCGTTTGACACCTCTACTGCTATATTAAATTAATAAGTTATTGTATATAAAATTAAAAGTAGATAAGGCTGATAAGTACTCTCATTAAGTACGTAATTAATTTATAATATATTTATTATTATAATTAAAAATATTTAATATTTAAATTACTTTATCTATGTTGAAATAATAAAACCTAAAAAGTAGCAAAAAAATCATATAAAATATAAAGTTGTTGAACATATTTTACATTATATTATTGTATTTTTATTATAAAATATTATACATATTATTAGATGGGCCCTACTCACGAGAGTAGGACCGATCTAGAGAATTTAATCGGATGAGGTTTTAAAGAATTGGGTCAACTGCAAGAGGGACGGATGAGAAATTACAAATTAATTTGTTAATGTAGTCAACAATAAAAAAAAAAACTTTGATGGAAAGTCAGCAATAAAATTGACTTCAAAAAAGCATGTGAAATACACCAAATTTGAAACTGTACTTGTAAGTACAAAATGTTGAACCAAACTAGCTTAATCCGACAATCCCCCGAGGCAGCTCCAATAGCTAAGGACATCGTTGAGCGGTTGAAGGTGGTCGCCTTCGACCTGGATACATATTATTATATTAACCATAAATAATTATATAGCATTATTATAAATTAATAAATAATCTATTAATTTGTTGAGTTAATTTGTTTTATACACATGTATTAATATCACGACGATACAATAATAACTGGTGAAAGATGGGCACATTTTGGGCCTGTCTGGTGTCTAGTCTCTACAACATCTTGAATCATGACCCGCCATACATTCATAAACGGCCCAGAAAATCTGTCAAGTCCTCTTCCTCTCTCTTTCAATCCCGGGTTGGAGTCAAATTCCTCCGACAGATCCACACATCAAAACTAAATTTCCCCAAATCAGTGATTGTGATTTGTGAGAGTTCAGCCATGGGATTTTGCTGTGACAATTATGTAGTTCGCCCATGAGATTGAGTGTACTACTGTCGGCGTGGCGTTTTTCGACCGTGCGATTGTGGTGATATCGTGCGAAGCTTACAAGGTTCCGACATGGCGGTGCACTGGTCACTGATGTGATAGAATTGTAGCGATTCGATTTCCATAACTAAGCTTTCTTAAAGGTATTTTCAATTTTAACTTCTTCCAAGTCAATCAATTGCTCGATCTGCTCTTTAGATCCTCTCCTACATGCCTACTGTAATTTCTTCTGATCTGACTATTGTTCAATGCTAATGCTGCCTGGGATCTTAGCGAATTGATTTGGGAGAAGTAAAGCATCCACCTTCGATGACTGCCATGGACGTTCGATTGGAAACAGAAGCAATCCCATTTTTGAGGTTTGTTACTTGTCACTCAATGTTGAAATGTCTTAATAGAATTGGATAATTCATTAAAGAGATTGCGATAGCTTGAATTTATGAAACGGATATCACAATTATTATAGACCTAGCAACATCAATATTCTACACTTGGCTAATTATTGGGGAAATTACTATTGATTTGCAATTTTAGCTTGTTTGCTGCCATTTCATATGGCCTTGCTTCAATGGCCATGGTCTTCATCAACAAAGCTATTGTTATGCAGTACGTGTACTCAATGACTCTTCTCACTGTTCAGGTAACTTGGGTGTAAATTCCACAAATCGTTTCCTTTCTCTCTAATAAGTAAATTTACTCACTATACTTTGTGTTTGCCTGAATGTATCTTAGCAATTGGCAACAACTGTGCTTATACACATTGGCCGAGTGACGGGACGCACGAAAGCCCGGCCTCTGAGCATGGGAACAGCTAAGAAACTTTTGTTGGTGTCACTTTTCTATAATGCAAATGTGGCTTTTGCTTTAGCAAGCTTGAAAGGAGTTAATATACCTATGTATATTGCAATCAAGCGACTCACGCCACTTGCTGTTCTTGTAACCGGCTTCTTGACGGGTAAAAAAAGACCTTCTAATGAGGTTGGTGCCTCCTTAAAAAACATTCGTCATACTGTAATTTGTGTTATGTAACTGATCATCATAGTTTGGCTATTTTATTATGTGTTCTTTATTCAGGTGAGCCTTTCAGTGTTACTGATTGCAGCTGGGGTTATAATTGCAGCCCTAGGGGATTTTTCATTTGACCTTCTTGGATATGGCATGGCACTTACTTCTGTCTTTTTCCAGGTAATTTTCTTGATTTTGGTCAACTGTGGATGTCTCACTTTCTTCGGTTCATTTTTTTGTATACATTTTAATATGTAGTAATTGATTTGTTTGCAGACCATGTACCTGGTGTTGGTTGAGCGATCTGGTGCAGAGGACGGACTTTCATCAATAGAAATCATGTTTTACAATAGCTTTTTATCACTTCCCTTTCTCATGTTTCTCATCATTGCAACAAGGGAATTTCCCAATTCATTGGCATTATTATTTGCACAGGTACAAACATTAACTATTTTCTGCGTTCCTTTAATTCATCTTTTAATTTGGATGTCTATCATAAACAGATATAAGCCATAGTAAGAAATGCATCTCCTAGACATAGTGCTTGTATAAAAATGATTTGGCATTATTCAATTCAACACTGCTTTTAAATGATGATTCCTTTGAACCTGAAAAGGCACTTGAATTATGAAATATATTTATGCACGAATGTAGATTCATATTAAGCAATTTTTAATTATAATATACCTGGAATGGCAGGGCACTTCCTTCTCATTTTTGATGATCCTCTTACTTTCACTGCTAATGGGAATCGTTCTGAACTACACCATGTTCTTATGTACCGTGGTTAACTCTGCTCTTACAACCACCATAGTTGGTGTTCTCAAGGGTGTGGGGTCAACGGTATGCATTCCTTACCTTTGCTCATTTGGACATGTAAATTCTCAAGAAACCCTTGCTGATATTGATAAGCTTAGAATTTATTAAGAAATTGCAACTCAAATCTGTGCATTTTTGTTCTCAGACTTTGGGTTTCTTCTTTCTTGGTGGAGTCGAATTCCATGCTCTGAATGTGGCTGGACTGGTGATCAACACGGCGGGAGGAGTCTGGTACTCATATGCCAAATACAAGGAGAAGCAGAATAAGGCAGCCAAGCCAATTTCTGATCTTGAGGCACACAAAAAATAGATGAAAAAACAAGCACATCTCAATTGTGAGTCTTGCTTTACTTTGTACTTTTGACAAAATGTATATCTCTACCAAGATGTAGAAGGAAAATGTATGAACTAGAATTGAAAGCAGTCTACATGTATTCAGGAAAATCTTACTGATCCTTGTACCTCTCCAAATTTAAAGGAAGCTATTTAGTATGGACTGCATATATCAGTTTAGCTATGGTGTTGGACTTTGCAAAAGATGGATGATTAGTACTAAACGGTTTTTGTTACAGTGGGGTTCAATAAAAACTCTATTAGTGAATGTGAATTTGGAGATATCTTGACCATCTCATTAGAATTCAATGGCTAGAATAGTTCGCTTTCTCACCGTATAAACTAGGAGTGTGTGCAAATGAATACGTTTGATCTGGTATACTGGATATGGTTTTTCTTTCATGCAAAACTTAAATCTGTATCTGGCTGGATATTTGGTACTGTTATCTAATTTGGATCGGATATCAACTTCTTTTCTCGGAGAAGAACAAAAGAAGTAATGTCGGTATATGGGGAATAAGCATCAGCTAACTCTAACTCTGTGCCAGGCTGATAAGACGAGGATGTGAGCCTTATCCGAAATAATTCGGCGTAAAGTCTCTGAAGGCACTGCTCTAAAAATCCTTCCAAGGTTCCGTCTAGGCCATGCCTAGGTGCTAGAAGGTCCCATCCCGCCAAGTCTTCGAGTTCGCCTAGGCGTCTGTTTAGGATCCTGTTTTGACTTCCTAGGTGCTGGATGGCTCCCCTCCTCCCGGGTTCCGTCTAACGTTTTTAAGAATATTGTCTGTAGGTGGCTTTTTAAGCCCACCATCAACCGACGCTCGAAACTACCAAAGTTAAAGTATGGTCCGCCTAACGTTTTTCAGAGTATGGTTGCGTAGAGATAAAAAAGAACACCAACAACATAAGTACTTATGTTCACTTAAAAACGGATATTCAACATACCGTTGTTCACCAAAAAATCATCCCATAAAACCTCAGTTTCCTTTTCCCATCATTCATTCTTATGATCCCAACATCACTTCATAAACAAAAAACCCATACAAGAACAAGAAGAGACCCTAGAACCACATTCATAACAATACCATCAACAATGAGCAGACGACGGACGCCATTTTGATCCGGAGATGGAGCTGGAGCGAGCTGAGGCTCAGCGCTAACGTTAATGGTGATCTTCATTCCTCCATAGCAATAGCCCTTGCTGCAGATGAAGTAGTACGTTCGACTTTCCGTGAGGTTGACGACGTCGCGACCGCCTTTCGTAACGTTTTGTATGAATCCTTGTGGGTTGCACTGCTCGTAGCTTGTTTTGTTTACCTCAAGAACGTCGTACATGTACTTGTTGAATCTGAACACTGAATTGGACAAGGCAAATTATTGATACAAGCATCTTATTTAGTACACATTGTAGGAGGGATTAATCCATTGAAATAAAATCCTGTAACAAGAAATGTTATAGTATATATAGATTATCTGACACATAAATAATCAAATATTTCATACTTTTTCTCAAAATATCAAATAGTTCTAGGTCTGTCCAAATATTTCATCCTTTAAATTTAACAGGTCGAAAAGGATCAAACGAGTCATTTTAACCCGTTTGACTGGGTCAAGCGGGTCAACCCGTAACCCCACATGTAAATCCGCAACACGTTTTACAGGTTGCGGATCAGATCGACTTTATTTTTTTACGAGTCGTCAGGTTGACCTTTAACCTGTAAAACAGGTTACATGTCGACCCATTAGCCAACCCTAAATAGTAAGACAAAACCATTACCAATAGTTTCAAATATCATCACCTAACCTTGATAATGATGTAAGGCAATTGAAATTGATCAACTTTTTCACTCTCATATTTTCATTATAAACAAAAATGACCAATGAAAATCATCAAAATTGTGATATACAAACTCGTACATAACTACATATGAATCACTTGTTCTCTCCCAAGCAAAAGTTTAAAATTCACAAACTTTCATCCTCATAATAAATCCACAAACTTTGATCTTCATTTGGATGCTCTAATTAAATTGGATGATTACGTCTAATGTACAAAAAGAATGCAAAAGAACAATACTAACAAAGCCAATCGCCGACGTGGAAGGACGGTTGATCAGTGACCCATTGTGTATAGTTAACGCCAGGGTTCCACCCACTCCTTCCTCCTACCGTTATAAGGTTCCCCTCAACGCCGCCGCATTTCACCACCGCTACCGCCACCAGCGCCATCGCAAGCCGCCGGAGCCACCAGTTAGCGTCCATTTGCTTTACAACCCTTCTCTTAATTGGAGAATTTATTTTTAAGGGAAGGTGATTAAAATGGAAAAGGAAGGGGCGGATCATGTATATTATATGCATGCAATTAATTTACTTGTAGTTATTACATTATATTTATTACTCCATTTACACCCAAAAAGAATTTTACTCATGTTTTTGGGGATTTTTCAAGACGTTGCACTTCAAGTTGGGCCAGTCAAAATTAACTTAAAATTCCAACTCTCGAGAATTTTTTTATTTTTTTCAAGATTGAAAGATGATACGGAGCTGACTCGGGTTTTCTTACTCTCATCTGATAGGATGCTCTAGGGTGACCTCTAGTCAATATCAAACTGTTTCCGAGAAGATTCGTGTATGTGATCAACTGCTCATCTACCTTAAGATTATCTGATTATGTCGTTTATACCCCTTTTATAATAACGAGTACGCAGAATTGGATATTACTTGTATATCTCTATCAAATTGTGATCAAACTTGCCAAATTTTGAAAATAGGAAATGCTGAAAACAAATCCTCGACCAATATATAAATTGGCTTTTTTAACATACTGAAAACAAATCTCTATCAAATTGTTAATCATACTTTGGTTACCCTAATTCTCAAAATTAAGGATCCAAAGCATATCAAGGATTTCCGACCCATCAACCTTTGTATTGTTCTGTATAAGATCGCCTCCAAAACTTTGGCTAATCGGCTGAAGCCGGTTTTGGGTGTTCTAATTGGAGATTCATAGAGTGCTTTTATTCCTGATTGCCTCATCACTGACAATGCCCTCTTGGTGTTCGAAGCTTTCCATATTGTATGAAAAATCGGCGTTGTGGTAACAATGGTTTTTTTGTCTTAAAACTTGATATGATGAAAGCCTATGATCAAGTTGAATGAGGCATTTTACGCAGCTTGATGAACAAATTAGGCTTCTCGGGTTCATGGATTAATCGTGTTATGAGCTGTTTTGATTCCGTCATTTTTTTTAATATAATGGCAATATTCATGGGCTTATTACTCCTTCAGGAGGACTCCGCTAGGGGTGTCCTTTATCGCCCTTTCTTTTTATTGTATGTGCTTAAAGCCTTTCATATTTATTGAGTTCGGTTGCTGCAAGTCATCAATTACTCATGGATTTATGGGTCATTATTTTGTAGTTAAGGGCATTGTATATGTAAGTCGAAATGGAAACCTTGTAATACTACCATGAAGTCTTAATTGTTTGACTAAATGTCCAAAAGTTAGATTATTCAATCATTAAACATGTCTGACTCAATGGAAGAAGAGTAGGTAAGATATTATACATTTTCAAATAAATAGAGATGTCACTACCAATTCTCGGGCCTTTGGTAACAGCTTAGAACTATTAAAATAGGCCCAATATCTATTACAATTGGTTTAGTGTAACATTTTTTTTGGAATTTCTTAACCGACACTCCCGCTGGTGTTACCTTAGAGCAACGGTAACGGATGTTTAACCTATAGTAATGGTTTCATATTTCTAAATACAATTGTTACCCTTGATAAAAAAATCTGTTACATTTGATTGAACTATTTTTTTTTTGGAAAAGTTACGAGATGTATTGATAGGAAGTTAGGATATACAAAAACGCTTCAGATAGTTCAAAAGGATCTGAGAGCTAATAGTTACAAAAGAACTCCAAAGAGTGAGAGGTACCACCTAAAAAAAACCAAATTAAAGCTTTAGAATTTCTCCAGGAGTTGAGATCATTGTTGCTCCTATTCCAATTCACATGTATGTTGAGCTTCACATGGTGCATTATGAGCTGGGCACATTCCTCTTTAGTTGTGGCTTCGTTTTGGTGGAGGATTTTGTTTCTAACCTTCCAGGTGTTGTACACAAAGGATGTGAGGTAGCTGCTTCTAAATTGATGTAGGAAGGAGTTTTTGTTGCTATCATTAGCAAGCCATGCCATCCAGTCATGCAAATTTTGAAATCGTTCGGAGATCCCAAGCCATCTAAAAATGGTGTCAAGAACGGAATTGGTGTAGGAGCAGGAGATCCATAAATGGTCCTCTGTTTCTTCCCCATTGTTGCATAAAATGTAGGTGGTATCTGCTGCAAGTCCCCACTGAGCAAGTTTTGCAAGAGTTGGGAACCTTTTGTGTGCAGCAACCCATGTAATGAAGCTACACCTTGGACTGTGAAGATGCCCCCAAATGCAAGGATTCCAAGTGTTGTTTGCAGCAGTCTTCCTAAGAAGATTGTAGACGTTTTTAGTGGAGAAGTTCCTCTGGGAGCTGGTCATAGTTTGTTGGAGTTGGCTTGGACTTTCCTTGGTGAGGAGCTCTTCCTTGATTTTGAGGATGGATTTCTAATACTAGTTGTCCCCGTCTTTAGCAGTTGATGTCCAGATTGGTGTGTTGTGCAGCCTGTAGCATTGGATCCAAGAAAGCCATAGGCTTGGTTTTCGTATGTGAATTTCAAAAGTTGAGCGTGAGTTGCATGCTTTATTCCATGAGAGGAGTTCTTTGATTCCCAATCCACCTTCCTCTTTCAGTTTAGTGATCGTCTCCCAAGCAATGAGGTTCTTCCTCCCGTTGTCCCGCCCTGTCCATACGTAGTTCCTAATAATGCCCTCTATCTTGTCAAGAACAGAAGTGGGGATCATGAAGACATTGCACCCGCAAGTTTGCGTGCTATAAAGGACAGAATTTAGGAGTTGTAACCGACCGGCATATGAGAGGTTTTTTGCGCTCCAAGATTGGACACGATTCGTTATACGATTGATAAGATTGCCGTATTCCGGGACAGAAAGCTTCTTTGAACCCAGAGGGAGACCGAGGTATTTCATGGGGAGCTCACCTTTGGCAAAGTTGAGGATGGTAGATATGGTGTTTTGGTCAGCTTCATTGACGCCCCCCAAAGAAGATGTTAGATTTGGAGTTGTTTATTCGGAGACCAGAGATGTCTCCAAATTCATCAAGGGCAGATTTGATGATTTGGATAGAGGTTGTATCGCCTCTACAGAATAGGATGGGGTCATCGGTAAAGCAAAGGTGGGTGATATTCAGCCGGCTACATTTCGGGTGAAAGTTGAAGTCAGGGTTGTTGGTTTTAGCTTTGATCAGCCTTGAGAGGTACTCAGTTGCAATAACAAAAAGATAGGGTGACGAGGGACACCCTTGTTGAAGTCTTGTCAACCTAGAAAGAAGCCTTCAAGAGCACCATTGATATTGATAGAGTAGGAGACAGTTGTGATGCAAAATTTAACCCATTTCACAAATTTTTCAGGGAAGCCAAAGGCCTTCATAGCATTAAGGAGGAAGTTGTGGTTGATAGAATCGAAGGCTCGGCGGAAGTCCACCTTAATAGCACAACGTGGGGTGGTGTTGGAGCGCTCATATCTGTGAAGAAGCTCTTGGCATATGAGAATGTTATGTCTAATTGAGCGTCCTGGGATAAAAGCTCCTTGATTGTTGGAGATAAGATCAGGGAGGGTGTCTTTAAGGCGTCTTGCAATCACTTGGATATTGTTTTATAGATGGTTGAACAACAAGAAATTGGCCGAAAGTTGTCGGTGGAAGTGGGGTCATTTGTTTTAGGGATAATGGTGATGGTTGTGTGGTTGATTTGTTTGAGTGATCGCCCTTCAGCAAAGAAGTCAATGATGGCTCTTGTAAAGTCAGCTCCGATAATCTCCCACGACCTCTTATAGAAAAAAGATCCATAACCATCGGGTCCCGGGGTTTTATTCTTGTCGCAGCTGAAACGTGCTTTTTTCACCTCATCGTTGGTGATATCTCTAATCAGATTGTTGCGGGAGCTGTCATCCAAAGTCGGCCCCTGGTTTGCATAATGGTTGATGAAAGGGGAAGGGTTGGTAAAGGTACCAAGGGTCTCCTCAAAGTGAGTGGTGATTGACTTGACAATGTTAGAGTGATTTCGGAGAGAGTTCCCATTATTATCAGTGATGGTGTAGATCTTAGAAGAGAGCCTTCGGGATTGGATTTGTTTGAAGAAGTAGGTGCTGCATTGGTCGGAGAATTTGAGTCTTTTGATTTTGGCAAGTTGATTTGTGGTCTCTTGGAGTTTTTTCATGGCTGATCTAAGGTTGGAGAGGGTCAGGTTTTCAGTATTGATGAGGTGGGCATCATGAGGTTGGTTTTGGAGATCATTTTGGATTCCTCTAAGGGTGTCTTTATGCAGTTGAACTTCCAATTGAAGACCTTGAAGCTTTGACCTTTCAAATTTCCTTAGAGCATTTTTCAAAAGTTTTTGTTTGGCCAGAATCTAGTACATGGGGCGACCCGAAATCGGGTGATTCCAAACATCGTGGACTGTGGGAAGGAAGTTTTCATGGAGAGCCCAACAATTGTTGAACCGGAAAGGGGGTTTCGGGTAGGGAGTGTGGGGTTGAAGTTGGAGGATTGAGGGGGAATGATCAGAGGGTCCGGAAATGTCAAAGTGGACAGAAGAAGCAGGGTGGGAAACATGCCAGTGGCTGTTTACAAGGACACGATCCAATTTGGACCAAATTCGATTCGAAGGTTTTTTTTTGTTATTCCAAGTGAAGTGACATCCAGTGTAAGGGTGATCAGAAAGATTAGTATTGAGGAGATTCTCTTGGAGTTCAGAAGAGACAAAGTGGGGATGGCGATCTTCTCCAATGAGCTTTTCTGTGGGGTGTAGAATGACATTGAAGTCACCAAGGACGGACCAAGGGGTGTTCATATTAGCAGGCTAGTATTGCATTACCTTTGGGGATGACAATTCTCTTGATTGAACTATTACATTAGCTTACACACCATTACCTTTGACACAACCATTACATGATAGTATTGCATTACCTTTGTACAATTGTTACTTTTTCACATACATCCATTACCTTGTTCACAAAATATACAACCGTTACTACCTCACATACACATGTTACTATATATACCATACAAATTTATATATTATTTATTAATTTATATACACTTGCATTATTTATTAATTCAAGAGGATTTATCTAAAATAAAATTATATATATATTAATACTTAAAAAGAGTCTACAAAAGTGATAAATGCACCCTAGCTAGTACAAGATTTAGCTACCCCATAAGTATACCATACAAAAAGTATAACACTTTCAAGCTAGTGCAAAGTTGTCCCATATATAAGACAATATAAAGTTAAAATCTTTGACACAATTGTACCAAAAAAACAACCCTTCCATTCCAATCATCAATATCATTGACAATTTGGCATGATCTTCCTCTTCCTACAATTAGACCAAAGATGATACATGAGTACATATATCATTTAATTCTTTTAGGAGGACTGGATACTATGTTCAAAGAGCATACATGAGTTTCAATAATCAACACAACCTTCAATTCTATCCAAATTCAACATAAAATTCAGTTACAAATTAAAGACAATCATGGCATACACTTACATGTTTGTCACTGAACGAGCAAAATTGTCAAACAACATTTCCAAGCAACATTCATTTAATACCGAGCAAAATTCAATTACAAATAGAAGTCATATATGTTCATATGTATACCAAGAAGCAGTAAATATCCAATCAAATCAATTTAAGACATTTGAACACTTGTCTTGATTTCCAGCCATACATGGAAGCCATGGGTAGCCTGTGAAAGCGTATCCCCACTTTTTCAAAATTTCTTTTTCTGTGATCAATCAAAAGTGGATGCCATTAATGCCCTGTCATAAGTTTTCTATTTTTTTTCCACAATTTTGTGTATTTATGGTTGTGTGGGCAAGAAACAAGCCAGATTTCATAAGATTAATAAGTATATTCAGAAGAGTTGATCACCTGATCATACATAAAAAAAATCAGCCTTGCTTCTATAATGAAATTTCAATTTCAAGGTGTAAAGGAATTTCAACAACAAACAAGCATCTCTCCATCTGTCGTACATCACCAAATCAGTAAGAACAAACATAATCCAATTAGATCATCAACAAACAAAATTGCGTTGAAAAACAAAATCAAAGAAATGTCAAATTCAAATTTAAGAAAGAGGTATATACCTAGAGTCCACAGCAACCAGTTTATGATAACAATTAGGACTGGTTACAAATTTAGCCATTTTATGGTCTTGCTACAAATTTAGCCACTTTAATTATGGTCTTGCTACAAATTTAGCCATTTTAAGCACATCATAACTGAGAACATCCAGTTTCGTTTTAAGAAGCATGCAAGATATGGAGAATGAGAATAACCGGTTCCTTGTTAGCCTTGTTATTTGTGTTTGGAGCCTTGGCTTATTTTTGTGCATCTTTTGTTCAGGATGCCGGCTTTCTTTGGCCTTTTTGGAATGTATAGCGGTGCTTTTGAAACTCTACTGATGTACATTATCCTCTTTTAATATATTTTACCTTTCTTTAAAAAAAGATATGGAGAATGAGTCATGCTTGAAGCATTCATCTGTTGATAGAGTGAAATTCTATTACTCTTTGATCCCCAATCATTACAAAGCAGTCACTTTGGTATTTCAAATTAGTGTATGTTTCTCATATGTATGATACTCGTGAGTGTAAACTGATTTGTCACATTGCCAATTCTACTTTGCATAATTGCATTAACACTATAAAAGCAACAATGAATCAAGCTCAATAAAAAAACAGCATCGACATGCTAAAATAAATTACAAGTACCTTTTTTGCTGGTGGAGAGTTTTGCACGACATCCTCTTCTTCTTCACCATCTTTATTCTCACTAGGTTGATATTCTCCATCTCCATTTGGCAAGTCATCTGAATTCATCTCGTTTGTGGTGTCGTCTCCTTCTAACAGAATTTTTTTTTAGCTAAAGAATAATTGGAATGCAGAATTTGTTTTGCCAAAGATCCTAAACCCGCTACTTTCATCCTTGATGCATTTAGTTCAAGAGTATTTAGCCTCTTTTTCTCATACATTGTCATGCACTTAGCCTTTAAAGATTGAGACTTCCTCTTCATTTTTGTAGCCTAAAAAGTTAGATTAGAAGACATAATCATTTCTCTTTCACACGATGATAAAAATGAGCAAAAAATAACATCATTAAACAAAACCAGAAGTATAATCATAATACAAAAGATGAATAATTTTAGTAGCCTTTTAAGGATTAAGATTAAAGCTTCGGGGTGCAATACTTTATTAAATCAGATGGAAAACTATAAAAGCAATATTATAACTATGATGTAGTAAATTATGTTTGAAAAATTAGTTTTTACCTATACAATTAATAAAGTTCTCTAGGAGGATTATAGACAACAAAAGACCATCCTTATTTCTTAGGATCTTCTACAAAGTAAACTTGATGTGCTTGAGATGCAAAGATGAATGGTTCCTCTTCATAAAATGAACTTATTACGATTGATTCGAGTGAGGCCATAGTCACACTTTTTAGTATGAAACCATCTACACTTAAACAAGACGTCACTATTACTTCCTTGGTAATAATTTTTTCAATGATTTCATGGATTGATCCAAAGTAAGCAACACCTCCCATGACGGAATTTTGGTCGTTACTGCTGGCAAAACTAGGAGTTAAAGGCGTTAAAGTTACTCCATAATTTTGGGTTATGAAATTTGCATCACGATTCATTGTATGAAACTTATACCCATTAATGTAATAACCTGTGTACTTTTTTACAATATAAGATGGCCCTATTGATAGCCATTTAATATGCTCAAGTACTTCTTCATCAGCTTGCTCATGCTCGTAAAGAACCTTCTCCTTAAACCAAGCAATAAAATCTCTATTGTGGACATGAGCACTATCCCATTTTCTTTTCCTTGGATGGCTCACAACAGTCAAATGCTCCCTGCAATTCAATATATATTCAGCTAGGTCTTGGTGATTATAAGACAAACTAAAGCAAAAAATAAAAAATAACTTAATTTCTTACTTGATGTATCTCTCAACTTCCTCTAACCCACAATTGAATAAGGCATAGTTATAAGCCTGATTCCACGTGGTGACATCAATCTTATAAGCACCATAATCCTTCTTTGCTTTTCCTTTGCCCATTATAGGATTAGCTAGTCTTGGAAACACAATTTCTTTTTCATTTCTATCAACTACCTCTTTTCCCGCAACACTATAAGCAAGCGTAGAATCACCCAAGTATCTTGCACAAAATGTCACACACTCCTCAACAATTTATCCTTCGGCAATTGAGCCCTTAGGCTGACTCTTATTTCAAACATAGGACTTTAATTTTCGATGGTATCTTTCAATAGGATACGTCCATCTTGAGCAAACCGGTCTACCGAGCCTAATTTCCTCGATAATATGGACATGTAAGTGAACCATGATATCAAAAAAAATCATGCGGAAAAATCTTTTCAAACGCACAGAGTATGAACAATATCAGCCTGTAATTGATCAAGATCATCGGGGTTAATAACCTTACTACACACTCCCCTAAAAAAAGAGCTCAATTTAATTAAGGGGAGCGCAACATCCTTGCATAATGTTGCCATCGCTGCAATTGGAAGCAAATGTTGCATTAGAAGATGAGCATCATGACTTTTGTATCCAACAACTTTTCTTTCAGCAATCTAGACACAACATGCAATGTTGGACCCACAATCTTTTGATAATTTGGCCCTTTTTAACACATGATAGAATCTGTGTTTTTCACTTATTGGCATCCAAACTCTTGACTTTGTCATTTCAATTTTTCCATCTTCATATTCATTAAGATGAAGCTAGGGCGTAATATCCATTTCTTTCAAATCCATGCATGCTTTCAAGTGATCCATTGTCTTCCCAAACATGTCTAGCAAAGTTTCAAGCACATTGTCACACACATTTTTTTCAATGTGCATCGTATCAAGGTAATGACCACAAGAAATACTATTCCAATAAGGCAATTGAAAAAATAGTGACTATTTTTTCCATAGATATTCATCAAGTGCTCTTTTCTTATTCTTCTTCTTTGTATCTTCCGTCTTGCCAAATTCATTTTGGTAATTGGCCAGCAATGCTAAAATGAAGCGGTTTGGTGCAACACTTGCATCAGTCCTTTGTGGATCATCAATCCCAAAAAACCTTTGATGATCCATGTAACAATTCTTTTTGCTTTTGGGCAAATACTCTATGCTCGTTTCATAATGGCAATTTGGGCATGCTCTCACCCCTTTTGTACTCCAACCCGACAACATTGAATAAGTAGGAAAGTCACTAATAGTGAACATTAATGTTGCATGCATCATAAACATTTGCTTACTTGAAGCATCATAAGTGTCTAAATCAAACTCCCATAGTTCCTTGAGCTCCTTAATCAATGGCTGCAAATAGATATCAATATCATTTCCGGGAGATTGTGGGTCAGGAATGAGCAGTGCAAGCATAAAAAATTCAGGCTTCATCCACATCTATGGAGGCAAGCTGTAATTCATTAATATAACAGGCCATGTGACATGGGTAATACTCATGGTATTAAAAGGATTAAACCCGTCAGTTGCCAAACCCAACCTTACATTGCGAGCTTTATCAACAAATGTAGGAAAAGCCAAGTCAAAATCCTTCCAAGATTTACCATCTGCGGGATGCCTTAAGAGATTATCCTTCGGTCGACCATTGGAATGCCATGTCATATCAAGTGAAGTCCTTGTGCACATAAACAACCTCTGCAACCTCTTCTTTATTGGAAAATACCTCAAAATCTTAAATGGAATTTGTCGAGGTTTTCCATTTATCTCGGTCCTCTCATCTGGTTTCCAATGAGGGGATTTGCAAATATGACAATGTATCGCCTCTGCTTGATCTTCCCAATAGAGCATACAATCATTGCGGCATGCATCTATCTTTATGTAAGTCAAGCCTAATCTCTTCAAGACACTCTTTGCTTCATTATAAGAAGATGGCAACTTTGCATCAGGTTGCATAGCTTTCAAAAGCTTTAACAGATCATTGAAGGTGCTATTACTTAGCTTGTTCTCATACTTAAATTAAACAATCTAATAGTAAACGAATGCTTTGAGAAGTTCTTGCAGCCCGTATACAATTCTTGTTGGCCCTCTTCCATTAACTTGTAAAATTTTGTTGTCTCTTCAGCCAGATTAGTTCTGAAAGTGTCGGGCAGCAATCCATCTATTTCATCATTTCCGAATGCTTCATCATTCAATTCAGTTGTGTCTTCAATATTCAAGCATGACTGCGATTTTGTCTCTACTCTAGGAATAAAATGATTGGAGTAAACATGATCTTTCACTTCATTCTTTTCACGAAACCAATAGCTATAGAAACACTTTCCACATGGTCAAGCTATTTGTTCTCCTTGGGCCGTAGTTGCAAATGCATCTTCAAGGTATTCGTCCAGACCTTTTTCAAATTCATTACTCCATCTAGGAAATTCATACCAATTACTCATTTCTATATTTTAAAAAAAATAACTAAACAACTTAGTTACTTGATAGCCTAGTATCTCTAAATCAAATAGCAAGTTATAACTGAATTTTGCAAATTGAAATAAAGAGTGATCTAGCAATGTCAAACTATAATCACTACCTTGTTTAGTTAAAATTCAAAAGGAAAATAAAAAAAATTGTTCTGTCTTTGATTACTAATGCGATCAAAATGAATTTACTAATGCGATCAAGAATACTAATATTGATTTTGCTCTTTGAACATATTAGGTGTTAGAGCAACTTAAGTTCCATCTATTTGAATCAATCCAATTAGTTTTGTTTAATCATTTCAGTTTGTTCTATGTTTTCAGGATCAAGTACTAGACAAATAGAACTATAATTCATATATGAATTCAAGATCAACTTTGTTTCAATAGAGAGTTGCCTTCTCTTGACAACTTCTTGGTATCCCAATAAAAAATTAAGTTACAACTCCTTAAAATCTTCTTTGTTTTGATCTATAATTTGGTGACTACAAATTACAGAATTTGAATATGATGAATGTTTTTTGTACATGCAACAGTCTATGAATTCTTTTCTAATCAAAGACAGAACTAAATGATATATTTAAGTTGTAACTAAATTATAATAATACAAATCATTGGAAGACTATTGGAAGATAAAAACAATCAGACGAGTCTATATTTCTTTCTTATCACAAAGTATAGCTTAGAAATGTAGAAAGACATCCAGAAAGTATTAATGTAACTCAAAAAATAAGTACATACTTAGGAAGATCAATGATGTATATACGCATGTAAGTTAAATAATGGAAAATTCAATAATTAATCATGATCAAACAAACATTTAGAATATGATATTAAAATAGGGGAGTGATGACTGACTAGAAAGATATCAAGGCTCAACAAGTCAACTTTGAAGAAGAGAGGACCCAAAAAGCGTTATGAATCAGCTAACATTGATGAAGTATTGGAGATTCGGAGGCATTTGTGCCAAAACTCACATTGCAAGCAGAAGATAAGCAATAAACAAAAAAAAACCAATTATGAGTAGAAGTGAAGCAACAAACAGAAATGTTTTTAACATGTTTCATGTGAAAGGTCTCAATACCCAATTCATGCTAAAATAACTAGTTATCAATAAAAGAAGATATTGAAGCTACATTGCGATATTGAAGCAACAAACAAAAATGTTTTGTTCAGTATTCTAAGGGACTCAAACTCATTCATTGCATTAATTATTGAAAGTAGCAAGTTCATTAAGCAAGTTCATTAAGCAAGTTCATCGAAAATTTGAAATCTGTTTAGCTAATTCTAATTTACATTCCAAATGTCTTCATGAGATAGAACAGACCAAGTAACTTCATTACATTGATTTGTTCTACTCCAAAAACAAGCTTAAGCTTATAAATATAAAGACTAGGCTCAATCATGGGATGCTAAATAACTAATTATCAGTCAATGCTCAAACACTAGGCTTATTCATGCGACATGCCGACAAAATAGTTTAGTGCTTAGATAAAAATTTAATTAAGACAAAGAGATTCAAGTTTGTTTTGGGAAAATCTAATCCCTCAAAATGAAGAATTGAAAACAGTGTAATAGTTTAGTGGCTCTGCGACTTTATTTGGGCAAGAAAATTTGATACTAAAGTTTCAACAAATCAGCTTTAATTACAAACTTCAAACCTTCAAATAAGTTTTATGTCAAACACATATATAATAGGCAAGTGGTTCACATTCAATGTCTAAAGTGGACCAAGTGTTTCATCCTCTATGTCTAAAGTTCAATTGATTTAATTTCCACATCGAAAGACGTGCAATATTTCTTTCCTAGCTTTTTTTTGTTTGACAAATAGACAAGACTATAACTCTTTTCCTATTACAAGGCTCATCTAAATCATTTAAATGCTCCCACACCCTAAACAAGCCAAATAAGGTGTTTTTAAAAGACCTAGAAAGAAGTGAAAAACCAAAAGCAAAGGGGAACATGTGCAATAAAAACACAGGCCACACACAAAACAAGAACAAGGAAACACGAAACAACAAAGACCTCCAAACTTAAACACCACACTCACCCAAAAACCCCACCTATCCCTAAGCTCTAAGGACTCTTACACTCCTATGTCGATTTCTTAATAAAGAAATTATTCTCTTCTGTAATGTGTGTGGATCTTGATTGACTTTGTCGCAGCGAGCCTGTAGAAGAGAAAGAAAGTCATTTTACAATTTAGATGGCCCAATATCCCACTCACAAAATGACTTTGGAATCCCTATCTACCTAATTTCGTTAACTCTTTAGCTAACATATAGCATTCATTTCAATACTTATTAGTGTACTTAGAATGAACATTTCAAATCGAAATATTCCTCTTTTAAATGTATATATGTACCTCTTCACAAGCATGTTGGACTATTTCAGAGCGACCGACCTTTATTTAAGGGATTAAACCAATATTAAAAACTCTCTCAATATTAAAAATGCCAACCATAAGATGAATAGGTAAGGATACAATTAAACCAATTAAAACATGAACGCAAATGGCATAAAAATATCAGGACCAAGCATAAAAAACTACATATAAACCCCACTAGAATGATGGTCTAGAAACAAAGAGAAATTATACAGTAAGAGAACAGCACGACTATAGCCAAAATCAATTAATATGATCCCTGGTATCAACGTAGAACGATATGCAAAAAACAAATCTACAAACCAGGAAATAATCAACTCTTGTTTCTATTCTACAAATTTCCCAACTCCAAACCTGCATAAAAGAACACGAAATATCAGAAAATGGAAGAAACCCAAGAGATGGCAAACATGACAGGGGGAAAACAAATCATGAATGAAAGCAAACAACCCAAAGGATGACAAACATGGCTGCCAAAATCAATGAATATATAAGAGGCGCTCCATAAAGCTCATATGTATTTGATATAGAGTACACATATTTCACCAATGAATCCCTCCCTAGATTGGTAAGTGAATGCTCAAAAAAGGTAAGTGTTGCATTTCATCTGTATTAAACTTTCAGGAACATAATCATTTTAAAATTCTAATCTTCCAAACATACAAGTGACTCGAAACTACCTCCAAACTCCTTCCCCTCTCTCCTATAATAACCCCCAGACATTTGAGCATTCCATGAGAAGAGTGCACAAATGAACCATAGGGCTTTTCCTTCTCATATGAGACTTTCATCAGTAGGAAATACATTAGTTCCTTCTATATACACAAACATCTATTGTTCTTTTAGTAAGAGGTGTAACTAATAGAAGATAACATCCCCTTTCACAAGCTACCAGAATCTTTACAGACATTTATCCCTTTTACTGTTTACATGTTTCAACAGAACTGTCACGATTGTTTTCTAAGCTATTTCCGTTGCTAAATGCAGAACAGAAAGAAACAAGCAATTGGATCATATAATATAGCTATTGAAGCTACCATTAATGTTGGTAGAGGCAAAGATATTAATTAGCTTATAATATAGCTATTGAAGCTGCCTATATTCGTAACCATGTGTTGTATGACTTCCAATGTTGTTTGTGGTAATTGTATTTTTTACACAACTTATACTAGATTTTTTTTTCAAATTGAGATAATAGCTAGATTTTTGTAAACTTGGTATTATGAGAGTTTTCACAGTAAAGCAATACAAATAGTATGCTATTGTTCAGAAAAGTTTACATAATGGCCATCTAAATGGGACAAAACCTCGTGTTATCATGCTCCTTCCCCTAAGATGTAAAACTTTCTCTAGAAACTTATATATGCTTGTACTACATATTTGACAGTAAAAAGATATATAGTTTCAACACAGTACTAAAAGTATCAGAAATTTCATGAAAACATGGAAACAACTTCAGTTCTTCAACTTATCCAAATCCCTTAAAAAATACATGCAACTACCAAGATTTTTCCTTCAGAACCCTACAAGCCTACATTGAACTATTAATCTCTTTTAATGAACCAACTTGAAGAATCTTCAAAACATTCACAAATTACCAACATTTCCATCACCACAATAATTATATTCTTACCAGATAAAGCAAGCAAATATGAACAGGTGTGGAGGCAAGCTGGGGTACATGAAGATGACTTGGAGCAAGGCGTGGAGGAGAGCTGGGGTACGTCATCGATTCTCTAATCAAGCAAGCTTGGAGGCAAGCCGACAACGCCGTCATCCGCGTTACAGGTTGAATTGGAGGCGCTAGAAGCTGAGATGGGGTAGGGCGTTGGTTGATTTCACCGATCGAACGCTATCCAAATCTAGAAGATGGACTGGGAGAAATGAGGACATGGGTTAGGGTTCATCGATCTGGGCATGTGGAGGAGTCTCTTCGATTGCTAAGGGAATGGGATTTGGCAAAAGACTGAAACTTTTAGATAATATTTTTACAATATTAACTTTTAGCGCCTAATATTTTTACCTCGCGCGCTTTTTGTCCAAAGTTTGCGCCAATTTTTTTAGGAATCCAATAATATATATATTACCTTTGTTATATCATCCATTACCTTAGGTTCCGTTTTTTTTTCCAAAACCGTTACCTTTGTCATACGATTGTATTACATTAGACGCCTTGTGTTACAATAAATCGTTACCTTAGAATACACTATTACATATGAAAATAAACCATCACCTTAGGGTTACCTATTGTAACACTATGAAAAACCATTACAAATTTACCGTCACCAAAAGCCCGAGAAGTGTCTGATAAGCAAGAATGAAAACCACAATGCATATTGTTTGTTACATGGTTGTTTTCCTTTACTTGTTGCTTCAGATAAAAAAAACAATTTTAGTAAGATTTGCAATAAAAATATCTTTATGTCTTGTAAATATATCTAGGTGGGATTAATTATATGAGAAAAAGTCCATTTACACCTAGATTTTTTTTTTGCATATTGGTTGTTACATGGTGGGAAGCTCCAAAATCAACATACCAATTAGATGTATCATGAAGAGCTGAACATTTACCATTTATTGTATATTTCCAAACCCCCTTGCAATATTCGAAAAACTTGACTCTTTTTCCATGGCCCCGTTTCATTAATCTAATCTTTTGTACAAAAACACATCCATCTAACAAGTAAATATTCTTCTCATTTTTTCACTCCTCGCATGATCAAGTTTCCTTTCTTGAACACCTTCCACCCTTCGTTTTATGAAGAGTGTGGCTTGTAACGTTATAAAGCCTCATCCTCACACTTTTAGAACCTATAACCTTAGAGAGATCAATCAAGTGTGGAGTAATCAAGTGCGAGGAATAAGAGATTGAATAAGAAATCTTAACTAGAGGGTGTGAGCTACCTCACTCGAAAGTGTGAGGTGTACTTGAGATGCGTGGCTATGTGGGTGATCCCATTTTAAAGAGTCTGCTATGAACCATTTATGTAATATATATTGTACACTTTTACTATATGATATAAAATCACTTATGTCAAAATCTTGGCGGGTTTAAGAGTCTTAGAAGTGTCGTTTTTCCAACCTTTCTATAGTGTTTAATCAAGTTTTAATCAAGTTTTTCACCCGAAAAAATCTCCCTCCAAAAGATGTTGTGAGATGGTATACTTCTCAATTGTGATCAATCCTAATTTTTTAACCTTCCATTAATTAGAGTTGGTCCGTGCAAACCGATTTACTTGATGTGTGGATTTTACTAGCTAGTTCATGAAATCGAAATGTATCACCAAAGGTGATGGCTTCGTGCGACATTTCCTAGTTGACGGTGTTGATATTGATGGTGTTGACGTTGAAATTAGTAGTTAAAATTACAAATGAACAAGTATGTGTTTGGTAAAGGATAATTGATATAGTAGTTGAAATAATTGTGAAATGACAATTAAGGACATATTTTGAGCAAGAGGCATGTGCACCTTATGTGAGGGATTGATATTAGAGAAAAAAGAGGGGTAAAAATGATGGAAATCCTCTGTCCCATTTCTATGTCTCCTACCATGTCCCGTTTATTGTGATTTGTTGAGATTTCTTTTTTATTCTTTTAGTAAACACATGATGGTGTCACTTTATGATTTTTAATTAAGTTTCAACCAATCACAATAAATGGGACATGGTAGATGACATGAATATAGGACAAAAGATTTGCATTTGGGTACAAAGGCAACTTTTGATTTTCAACTAGTATGAAACCAACACCCTAAACATGATAAGATCCCATCTCCCTATCATTATTTTTTTCAAAATTTTAACTTGTTCAACTCATTCAACGCTCCTAAACTGCACACCATTCAGATAGTTGATAGAATTGAATTTTTCTAGAATTTCAATACCGATGTATTTCAACTCATTAATTCGACATACCTGTTATGAAAAGGGTTATAAAGAAAAATCACTTAAGGCTTTATGCCTTTATGAAAAGGACACTTCAACAACTTTAAGATAGAACTTTAGATCATTAGAAGAGAGGGAGGGAGAGTTAGAACTTTAGAGAGTATTTCTTACTCTTCTTTGATGCAAGTTTTACAATGGATGATGACCATGTTTATAGGCCAATGGTGGAGTAAACCTTTGGTGAATCTCTATCATTCATGCATGAAAATAAGGAGGTGAAGAAGGTGAATAATTCACCTTGTAAGAATTACCTCTAATCTACAATAATCAATTGTTCATCTACAATCATATGTTTGATACAAGTAATAGATAACTTGTTAACATCATTTGACTTGTTGAAGTAATAATATGTTGGAGACTTGGAGTTCATAACTCTCCCCCTTGAATTTTCACCTTCTTTCATGTTGTATGATATGGGTAGACGTTGCCTCATTAAAAACCTTGTCAAGCAAAACCTAGTGGGATAAAAAACCTGAATGAAGGGAAAAAGAGTGCAACCTTTGAACCCATTATACACTTTGATGTTGTCTCATTAAAAATCTTGTCAATTAAAACCCATTGGGATAAAAACTTGATCGAAGGAAAAAAGAGTGCAACGCGTATAATGCTCCCCTGGCATCAATGTGTGTATCGAAGTTTTCACATTCCATTTATGGATATCGGTTCTCCAAATTTTTTAGGGATTCAAGACTTTATGAACAAGTCGGCCATATTGTCATTCGACCGAATTTGTTGAATGTCCACTTCACAGGCTTCTTCCAATTCACAAATGGAGAATAATTTTGGAGATATGTGTTTTGTGCGGTCTCCTTTGATGTAGCCCTTCTTCATTTAAGCAACGCATGCTGAATTATCCTCATATAATATTGTTGGATCATCGGTGATGAGCCTCATTCCACTTTCTTTCTTGATAAATTGAATCATTTCTTGAAGGGACAGACACACTCTTCCTATCTTATATAAAGCAATCAATTCTGCTTGATTTGATGATGTGGTAGTCATGGTTTGCTTTGTTGATCTCCAAGAGATGAAAGTGTTATATGTGAACACATAATCAATTTGTGATTTGGCTTTGTGTGGATCAGACAAGTACCATTCATCTGCATATCCAATTAATGTGCATCCCTTTGGTTACGATAATAAAACCCAAGATCATGTGTGCCTCAGAGATAGCAGAATATATGTTTAATCCTGTTCTAGTGCCTCCTTGTGGCTGCAATGCTATACTTGGATAAAAAATTCACTACAAAAGCAATTTCTAGCCTTGTATTGTTAGTTAAATAGATTAAAGCACCAATTGCACTTAAATGTGGCACCTCGGGACCAAGAACCTCTTCGTCCTCTTCTCGGAGAAGAAATTGATCCTTTTCTACATTGAGGGATCAAACTTCCATGAGAGAGCTCAAAGGATGTGCTTTGTCTATGTAAAATTCCATCCCTTAAGTGCTCAATTTGTAAGCCAAGACAAAGCTTTGTTTGCTCGAGATATTTCATCTTGAATTCTTCCATCAAATACTGTTGGATCGTGAACGAGTTAGAAAGAGCTTGGGAACTGACTGTTAAGCTGTTCCCAAGGCAACGGAAGGAATAATATCGCAAGTAATTAAAACGCTGAAAGAACACAGTTCCTTATAGAGGAACCCCACGACAACCAACTAGTTGTGTGGGTAAACCTCTACCTCCGCTTGGAGGATTTTGAATGACTTTCTTATTTTATTGCTTGTTCCTTAGTTACAATCAGCCAGGTTCAAACTTCTCTGTTCCTAAGAGTTCTACCTAACTCTAGCAACACTAATGAACCTTCTCAACTGAGTTCCTAAGCGAACTTACTCAATTAAAACAAGAGAGTCAAACCTTACACCTTACAATTCAGTTCCCTTGCTCTTGGGAACTTCACCTTCACCGTCGTCGAGATCTGACACTCGCCGCCGGGGACTTCTCTTCTTCTTTCTCTTTCTCTGTTGTGGGTATTTGTGAGTTCTGGGAGAAGTGCTCAATCCGACTACTATTCATTTGGCTTTATACTCGAGTGAACTTGGGCTTCAATCGCATCTTTCATCTGTGTCCGAAATGCCCTTTGCTTGATGCCCAAGTTGTATTTTCTTCACATGTGACTTCAATTTGAACTAGGTCAACTTATTGAATTGATCGGACCGTTGGATCAATCGTGACAGTCTGCTCCTCAGACTGTGCCTTCATCTTGTCCAAGACAGGATCCCGTGATATGCGCTGATCGGTCCTTGTCCTCACATGTGAGTTCCCATGTCGTGGGAACTGTCCTCTTCTGAGTTCCTTTGAGAGAAACTCTTCATCGTGTAAGCCTTTGTTCTCTGGTCATTCCTGGGAGTTCTCATTTCATGGGAACTTTTCTCTTCAGAGTTCCCTTGATGGGAACTCTTCATTGTGTGCTCCTGTGATCTTTGGTCATTCGTAGAAGTTCTTTGCTCAACCTGTGTTCCTTAGAAATACTTGATCGAAGCACATTAGTTCCCTTATAGCGTTTGTCATTATCAAAACTCGGAGAGTTGTATCGTTGTTCCGATGTTTAGAACCAGAGGTCCCAACATCGTTCCAACAATTTCCCCCTTTTTGATGATGACAAACCTATCACAAAAATCAGCAAGTATTTCAAAGCATGATATGCAAATGAGTTCATACGCGTATTCCTAGGGAGCCACTTCTTGTGAATCACTGAGTTCGTACTTAGCTTTTTATGCAATTGTTCCCCCTTAGCTATAGCGTATTCTGTGATATCTTTTCAACTTAACTCATCTCGTATTTTTTGTCTTTCCCCCTTTTGACATCATCGAAAACAAGTAAACGCATAGATAAGGAAGGAAAAGAACACGCAATCATACTAAAAACCATTCATTACTTAAGCAAAAAAAATGTACATAAGAACACAAGAGAATATTTGTGGGAACATTGAGGCTAGGAAAAAGAAGGAAAAGATCATGGGCTTGGTGGGAACAAGGCATCACAAAGCCGTGTCAAGACTTTTACAAGCTTTTCCTGGCCTTTAGCAATTTGTTCTTGGTCCCTTGCCATCTTTTCTTGGTCCCTGGCTATCTTGTCGAGAGTGTTGGCAATGTGCACCAAAACTTGAGTGTTCCCATCCTGAGTGCCTTCACCAGATGGCAGCCTTTCTTGTTCCTCCACTGGCTCAGAGTGCCGCATTTTGTGGACCACAGAGATGTCCAGTTCCCTACCTATGGTGACCTCTTCCTTGGATGTGTCGTAGAGGCCCTCTCTGAGCAAGAGTTTCTTGATGAGGCCAACATAAGGGAGGGAGTGGTATTTGGAAGCCATACACTTCTCCATGTGCCCCAGAATTATGCGAGGAAGATTTATGGGCTTTTTGAGGAGGAAGTGGTAGAGGATGATGGCATCAGGGATGTTGATGACAAGGCGCTTCTCCTGGCGAGGGATCACCATGTTGATGATGAATTGATGGGCCAGTTTTGCAATGAGGGACAAGTGATGAGTAGAGGTGCCAGTGGTGGGAACACGGCCCTCGTAGATCGTGTTGTAAATCTCCTCACTGTTGAAGTCGTCCCAGCTCTTGGTAGGCAGTTCCTGGAGGCCCTGGACAGGGACCTGTAGTTGAAGGCGGATTGTGGATGTGGTGAAGATGAAGTCATCGTCTTCGAGGGAGAGAGTTCCCTTGGTGCCGTTGTCATGGACCACAAAATGGTTGTAGAATCGGCGCACCTGAGAGGGATCGATACTCATGGCCTCACTACACATGTGTTCCCATCCTTGGGCCTTGATCAGTTCCCATAGTTGCCCTAGCCCTTCATCGATGAGATGTTTTTCTGAGAGGATGAGGGGGGGAAGGAGCTTGCGATTCTCAGAGATATGAACTTTCTTGGGCACAGTTCCTTTCCCTTTGGTCTTGGAGTTCCCCCTAGAGACCGTAGTCTTTCCTTTTTGCTGAGGGGGGTCAGCCACTTCGAGCATCAGTGGACGGGTCCTTTCCTCTGGGACCTGTGCCGACACCACCATTTGGTGTTCAGGAGCTGGGATGCCGACAGGCTCTTTGTCAGTGGTGGCCTCTTCGTCCTCTGCAGTGTCATCACTGGAGGTCCCTTCATTATTGGAGGAGGTCAGCCCTGTTTCCTCCTCGTCGTCTTCCTGACGACGACTGCTTGTCTCAGCACCGTCAGTTGGTGCTGGGTTCCCTTGTTCGGGGAGCTTGTCCCCTTGGTTCTCGGAAGGCCCTTTGAGTGCGCCTTCGAATTCTTCCTCGAGGGCCTTGAGTTTGGCTTCCTCGGCAGTAGTTCCCACGAAGATGGGTGGCAGTTCCTTGGCCTTTTTGCGAGCGATGATTCCAATGGGGAGATCATCCTAGTCAGAATCAAGGTCTATGGTTTTCTGGGCCGAAGGAGGTGGGGAAGGGAGTTTTAGTGTGTTTGGAGAAGAGGGAGGTAGAGGAGAATTTAGTGGAGTTGGGACCTTGGGAGTGGAAGGAGGAGGAATAGGGGTTTGAGCCTTGGGACTTGAGGTCCCAGGGGCAGAAAGTGAGGTGGTGGGGGATTTGGGAATGGGTGAAGTGGGTGGGGGAACTCTGGGGGAGGAAGAGGATGGAGGATTCTTCGTTGGAGAAGATGGAGGAGGGTTAGTAGTTCCCTCAACCATGGGAACAGGAGAGGAAGAGATTATCGTGGAGTCCCTGGGACCAGAGGTCTCAGAGATTGATTGGGGACGAGGGCGAAAGAGCTTCTCGACCTCGGATGGGTGAACGACGGCATAGGCGTCGGGTTTGGACAGATTAAGGACCTCCTCCATGTTGAGGAGGGATTTCTTCTTTGGCATGGGAAGAGATGGGGATGAAGAAGTGGAGATTTGTGAGTGTTTGCGTTTGGAGGAGTTGTGTTTGGATTTTGAGGGATCTTTGGAAGAGTGTTTGTGTTTGGATTGTTTGGGTTTTTCGTATTTGGAAGGGGGTTCGGATCCGAAACTGTCGACGATGACAATCGCGGAGGAAGAGGGAGGTGGAAGAGTGGAGGTCGGCGGTGCTGGAGGTTGCACCGCCGAGGGAGGAGGAAGAAAGGGACTTACATAATTGTAAAGTCCCTCGATGAGGACGTCGCGAAGGGCTGGATCATGCTCCTTTTCGACGTCGTTCATCATTGTGATGAAGAGAATTTTAGGATTGTTGAGAATCCATTCCTTCATTTGTTCATAAGAGTGGGCTGGAGCCATTTTATAGAAATTTTGGGGAAGAGAAGATTTTTAGAAGTTTTCTTGAAAGAGGGAGGAGACAAAGTTGCAGAGGAAGAGAATGACAGGGAAGGATGTGGAGGAAGGAACCCAAAAGTGGTAAAGTAGGGTTTTTATGTGAGAGAGAAAGACGAGGGTAGAAAGGGAAGTTGAGAAAGACTTCGATAACCGTTGGCCAATGAATGTGGGGGAGCGTTTCAACTTTCGTATCACATTTATGACGCGTGTCGCTTTCTTCCAAGGGAAGTCACTTCGAGAGATTCAAATGCTTGGCTCATAATGCTTCGAATTCTGACACAATTTCCCGTTTCCCAAGTGACGTTTCATTTCTCAGATCCAGTGTTCCCTGCTTTTGCCCATCAGTTCCCATGATCTTTGGAAAGGTCATTTTGAGTGGAGAGGTTAAGGGAACTCACACTCAATTTTCTGTGAGGCTAGGGAACTTCAAAAGAAAACCAGACAATTGCAACTCGATTTTGGGATAAAGAGTTTGGCTCATGAGAAACGTTTGTCTGGTCCTTAGCTTAGGGTAGGTTTCATGATCAACCGTCATAGTGGCTTGTAGAGAGGGTTAAAGGAACTCTGGTTGATCATTTTGAGCCAAAAGAGATAATGTTCCTTTGTACATATCAAGCTCTAGACTAGTAATATGGCAAAATGAAAGCACTGAGTCCTACAGTTCCCTATCATGCATTTCTAGTTAGACTAATCAAGCATTGAGGGAGAGACAAACAGGGACTCGTTTAGTTTAGAGTTATCATCCCTAGAAGCATTCGAAAACGCTGGTAGGGACGTCTGTCTAAAGCTTTGGTGAGAATGTCCGCAATTTGCTCTTCCGTTCTACAGTGTTGCATAGAGATGTTCCCATTTTCAACATTGTCACGTAGAAAATGATGCCTAATGTCTATGTGCTTAGTCCTAGAATGATGCACAAGATTTTTGGAAATGTTAATGGCACTAGTATTATCACAGAGTATAGGAACTGGGCCAAATGACATACCGTAATCCTGAAGTTGGGACTTCAGCCATAGTACTTGAGAACAGCACGATGCGGCAGCCACGTATTCTGCTTCAGCTGTGGAGAGTGTCACTGAATTTTGCTTCTTGGATCCCCATGAGACTAAGCACGATCCTAGGAACTGGGCCATGCCCGATGTGCTCTTCCTATCTACCAAGTGCCCTGCAAAATCCGCATCTGTGTATACAATGAGCTCGAGGGAACTGTTCCTTGGATACCAAAGGCACAAGTTGTCGTTCCCTTTGAGGTACCTGAAAATCCTCTTCACCTCTTTCAGGTGTGATTCTTTGGGGTTACCTTGAAAACGTGCACATAAGCACACTGAGAACATAATGTCAGGCCTACTAGCAGTTAAGTAGAGAAGGGACCCAATCATACCTCTATAGTTTCTTTGGTCCACACTTATACCTGTTTCATCCGCATTGAGTCTTGAATTTGGAGAGATGGGAGTGTCAATAGGCTTGGAATGTTCCATTCCATATTTGACCAACATTTCACGAATATACTTCTGTTGATGAATCTTTGTTCCCTCCTTTGTTTGGGTGATTTGAAGTCCCAAGAAGAACATGAGTTCCCCTATGAGACTCATCTCAAACTCACTGCTCATGAGGTCCTTAAATTTCTCTACAAGAGTTTCGTTAGTTGCTCCAAACACAATATCATCAACATAAACTTGAACAATCAAGATATCCTTAGACTCTTTCTTAAGGAAAAGAGTTTTGTCTATGGAACCTCGAAGGTATCCATGAGACAGAAGGAACTGAGCAAACCTGTCATACCATGCTCGGGGAGCTTGTTTGAGACCATAGAGGGCCCTCTCCAGGAAATAGACAAGGTTGGGTAGTTTTTCATCTTCGAATCCTGGAGGTTGAGCAACGTACACTTCTTCCTTGAGGTGCCCATTGAGAAAGGCGGTCTTCACATCCATTTGGTACAACTTGA
This sequence comes from Fallopia convolvulus, assembly GCA_964016875.1. NCBI lineage: Eukaryota > Viridiplantae > Streptophyta > Magnoliopsida > Caryophyllales > Polygonaceae > Fallopia > Fallopia convolvulus. The sequence goes on from OZ024721.1 coordinate 3,619,457, forward strand.
ATCCCTTGTGAGCAGCATAGACTATGAGAAGACGAATTGCTTCAATTCTTGCCACTGGTGCGAAGGTTTCATCGTAGTCGATTCCTTCCTCTTGTCTGTATCCTTGTGCAACCAGTCGTGCCTTGTTCCTAGCCACTGCACCAGTGTCATCCAGTTTGTTTCTAAAGACCCACCGAGTTCCTATGATGTTTTTGTTTTTGGGCCTAGGAACCAGTTTCCACACTTTGTTCCTCTCGAATTGGTGTAGTTCCTTTTGCATGGCTTGGATCCAGTCTGGGTCTTTTAGGGCTTCCTTAATGTTCTTGGGTTCCACCAAAGAGACAAACGCATTAAAAGCACAAAAATTATTGAGAGAAGAGCGAGTTAGCACACCTTTGTCATAAGGAGTGATGATGTTCTCAATGGGATGGTCTTTCCTTTGTTGGAAATTTCTTGTACGAGTGAGTTCCCTTGGACTCGTTTCACCTCCGTTTGAGGCTTCTTCTTCATGGGGACACCTGTCTTCAGCTTCCTCGCTAAGAGTCTCTTCTGGTTGTGCTGTTGTGTTCTCTCTTTGTTCCCCCTGAACACTTGATTCTGGTACGTTTTCATTCTGGGGAACAAGAGAGTTCGAAGCATCTTGTGGTTCTTCTGTTGAGGAGGGAACTTCAAAGGAGCTTTGATCTGTGGAGTTTTGATCTCCTTCATTGTTCCCTGATTGTGGGGCATTGTTCCCACTTGGATAGTCTTCATCTCTCTTTCTTGGTTCATCCTCGTCGTCGTCTTCTTCTTGTCTGACCAGCTTGAACAGAGTTCCCTTTCCTTGAACCTCCGTTCCCATCTTTACAGATTTCTTGTCGAAGATGACGTGGATGCTTTCCTCTATCTTCTTGGTCCTCTTGTTATAGACCCTGTACGCCTTGCTATGGGAAGAGTATCCCAGGAATATCCCTTCATCGCTCCTGGGATCAAATTTGCCAAGGTTGTCTTTCCCATTGTTGTGGACGAAGCATTTGCATCCGAAGGTCCTTAGATGAGCGATATTTGGCTTTCTCCCTTTGATGAGCTCATAGGATGTCTTCTTGATCAAGGGTCTGATCATGGCTCGATTCAAGATGTAAGTAGCTATGGAGATAGCTTCAACCCAAAAGTACTCTGGAACTCCACTTTCAAACATCATAGTTCTAGCCATGTCTTCCAAGGTCCTGTTCTTCCTTTCGACAACTCCGTTTTGCTGAGGAGTGCGAGGGGCCGAGAAGTTATGAGAGATCCCATGTTTGTCACAGTATCTTAGGAACTGTGAGTTTTCAAACTCTGTTCCATGATCAGATCTGAGAGCCTCGAGTTTGAGTCCCATGCTGACCTCCATTCTTGTGATTAGGACTTCGAATTCCTTGAAGGTATCTGATTTTGATCTCAAGAATAGCACCCATGTGAATCGTGAAAAATCATCGATTAAAACATACATGTACCTCTTTCCTCCATAGCTTTCGGTGTGCATGGGACCGCAAAGATCCATATGAATTAGCTCTAAGGGCCTGGTCGTGCTCACCATCCTTTTGGGCTTGAAGGAGGTCCTTGTTTGCTTTCCTCGAACACAGGTTTCACACATCTTGACTCCTTCAAGGTTGATTCGTGGGAGACCGACGACGAGATCTTGTAGATAGAGCTTCAAGATTTGGTTCATACCTGCGTGTCCTAACCTTCGGTGCCACAGTTCCGTTTCATCAAGGGAACTTGCCAAGCACAGTTTCCTTGGTGGCTCAAATTCTGTATCCACCACATAAATGTTGTTGGACCTTCTTCCCTTTAGGATAATTTTGTTGGTCTTCTTGTTGATCACCAGACACTCTTTTGAATCAAAGGTGATAATGTTGTTCCCTTGATCACATATTTGAGATACACTTAAGAGATTGAAACCCAGATCTTTCACCAGGTTAACGTTGCTGATCTTGATTGATTTGTTGAGTAGCACTTCCCCTGTTCCTATAATCTCCCCTTTGTTTTTGTTGCCAAAGGATATGTGACCTCCTTCGGCCTTTGGGTGGAGTGAGGTGAGGTTGTCTTTGTTTCCGGTCATGTGGTTAGAGCATCCACTGTCAATGACCCATGTGTTGTTCCCCCTCACTGCCACCTACAAGAGAATTTAGTTTTTGAGGACCCAGGCAAGATGACTCTTGCCTGGTCCCTTGCAAGGGAAGACATTCTCGAACAACATGTAATCAGCAATATTAACGTCACAATGATCCCTAGAGTTAAGGGCAGAGTTCCTATGTGTGTTTCTACGGGTGGGAACTCTATCAGGGTTGGATCTGTGATTTTGCCTTTTCCAGTATTCGTTGTTCTTTTGAGTTTGGGCCCTAGCTTTGGGACAGCCTTCCTTGTAGTGCCCATGAGCACCACAGTTCCAGCAGGTCTTGTAGTATTCTCCTAGGTAGTACTTAGGATGTGGTCTCTATATCCTGTTCCTATCCATAGTTTCTTTGTTAACCACTCTAGACCCGTTCCCTTTGGCTATCTGGACATATAGCTTGTGTCCAGTGTTCCCAGTGTAATATTCTACTTCTCCATTCACTCTACTTTCCAGAACACGTATCTTTTCTTCCAAGTGAGCATTTTTCCTTTTCTCGCACTGAAGTTCTAAGGCCCTGCATTCATTAATCTCTTGTTCACTCAAGGGGGACTTCCCTTTATTAGGGCTCTCTGACTCATACCCTATGCCGTGTTTGGCTGGCACAAATTTGGTCTGGGAACAAGAAGCTTTAGGGCTTTCAACCTTTTCACTTAGTTTTTGCAGAAAGATATTCTTGTCACTTTCTAGGGTCCTAATCTCATCCTCTAACTTTACGATGTGGGACACATAAGATTGAACCTTGTCCAATAAGGGCTCACAGGTGGGACATGGCTCAAGACCGACTAACTCAACATTAGTTTGTTCTGATTTTTCTAGCTTCCTTTGCAATTTAATGTTATCTTTGACCAGACTTGAGAGAATTTTAAACAGTTCAGGTTTCTCATAATTTGACAAAGAAGAAAGAACGGATTCGGGGGTTACCTCACTGGGTTGTTCCTCAGTGGTTTCTCCTAAGGCCATGGCGCACATGTCAGGTTGAGCCCATGATTCAGGCTCCTCGTCTTCATCATCACTCCATGTGGCTATGTAGGCCTTTTTCCCTTTTCCTCGGTAGTCCGTTCCCTGAGGGCACTCCTTGGCAAAGTGTACCTTCTTATAACACTTGTAGCATGTCACATCCGAGAGGTCCTTTTCAGCAGATTTTCTTTGGGAACTCTGTCCTTTTCCTGAGTTCCCATTGTTCTTCTTGAACTTCCCTTTGTAGAAAGATCGAAGAGCCTTTGTTACAAGGACTAGCTCTTCGTCCTCATCTTCTTCAGATTCTTCATGTTGCTCTTGTACTTCCTTGATCACCTTTTCAAGTTTGAGAGCTATCCCCTGATGTGCTCGCTTTTGCTCCCTGTCGTCTATCTTTCTCTTCTCATATCCCACCAGTTTCCCAAAGACTTGGTGGAGCATAAGAGCTCTGTTTTCGGGATTCTCTTTGAACATCGTTCTTTCATTTGTCCATTCTCCAGTCAACCCATTGAAGAGTTGTTGAACCTTCATTTTGTCGGTGACTTACTCTTTAGTGATCCCAAGGCCAGTCATCTTGGTGCAAAGTCCCTCGAAATGGGATTGGTAGCTATCAACGTATTCTCCTATCTCCATTTGGAAGGTGAAGAACTCCCTCCTTGCGTTCATCTGAAGATCTTCTCGGAGGTCTGAGTTCCCAATGTGCATTTGCTGAATGGCTTCCCACACTTCCCACACTTCCTTCCCACACTTCCTTACTGAATGAAGGGAAAAAGAGTGCAACCTTTGAACCCATTATACACTTTGATGTTGTCTCATTAAAAATCTTGTCAATTAAAACCCATTGGGATAAAAACTTGATCAAAAGAAAAAAGAGTGCAACGCGTATAATGCTCCCCTGGCATCAATGTGTGTATCGAAGTTTTCACATTCCATTTATGGATATCGGTTCTCCAAATTTTTTAGGGATTCAAGACTTTATGAACAAGTCGGCCATATTGTCATTCGACCGAATTTGTTGAATGTCCACTTCACAGGCTTCTTCCAATTCACAAATGGAGAATAATTTTGGAGATATGTGTTTTGTGCGGTCTCCTTTGATGTAGCCCTTCTTCATTTAAGCAACGCATGCTGAATTATCCTCATATAATATTGTTGGATCATCGGTGATGAGCCTCATTCCACTTTCTTTCTTGATAAATTGAATCATTTCTTGAAGGGACAGACACACTCTTCCTATCTTATATAAAGCAATCAATTCTGCTTGATTTGATGATGTGGTAGTCATGGTTTGCTTTGTTGATCTCCAAGAGATGAAAGTGTTATATGTGAACACATAATCAATTTGTGATTTGGCTTTGTGTGGATCAGACAAGTACCATTCATCTGCATATCCAATTAATGTGCATCCCTTTGGTTACGATAATAAAACCCAAGATCATGTGTGCCTCAGAGATAGCAGAATATATGTTTAATCCTGTTCTAGTGCCTCCTTGTGGCTGCAATGCTATACTTGGATAAAAAATTCACTACAAAAGCAATTTCTAGCCTTGTATTGTTAGTTAAATAGATTAAAGCACCAATTGCACTTAAATGTGGCACCTCGGGACCAAGAACCTCTTCGTCCTCTTCTCGGAGAAGAAATTGATCCTTTTCTACATTGAGGGATCAAACTTCCATGAGAGAGCTCAAAGGATGTGCTTTGTCTATGTAAAATTCCATCCCTTAAGTGCTCAATTTGTAAGCCAAGACAAAGCTTTGTTTGCTCGAGATATTTCATCTTGAATTCTTCCATCAAATACTGTTGGATCGTGAACGAGTTAGAAAGAGCTTGGGAACTGACTGTTAAGCTGTTCCCAAGGCAACGGAAGGAATAATATCGCAAGTAATTAAAACGCTGAAAGAACACAGTTCCTTATAGAGGAACCCCACGACAACCAACTAGTTGTGTGGGTAAACCTCTACCTCCGCTTGGAGGATTTTGAATGACTTTCTTATTTTATTGCTTGTTCCTTAGTTACAATCAGCCAGGTTCAAACTTCTCTGTTCCTAAGAGTTCTACCTAACTCTAGCAACACTAATGAACCTTCTCAACTGAGTTCCTAAGCGAACTTACTCAATTAAAACAAGAGAGTCAAACCTTACACCTTACAATTCAGTTCCCTTGCTCTTGGGAACTTCACCTTCACCGTCGTCGAGATCTGACACTCGCCGCCGGGGACTTCTCTTCTTCTTTCTCTTTCTCTGTTGTGGGTATTTGTGAGTTCTGGGAGAAGTGCTCAATCCGAGCACTATTCATTTGGCTTTATACTCGAGTGAACTTGGGCTTCAATCGCATCTTTCATTTGTGTCCGAAATGCCCTTTGCTTGATGCCCAAGTTGTATTTTCTTCACATGTGACTTCAATTTGAACTAGGTCAACTTCTTGAATTGATCGGACCGTTGGATCAATCGTGACAGTCTGCTCCTCAGACTGTGCCTTCATCTTGTCCAAGACAGGATCCCGTGATATGCGCTGATCGGTCCTTGTCCTCACATGTGAGTTCCCATGTCGTGGGAATTGTCCTCTTCTGAGTTCCTTTGAGAGAAACTCTTCATCGTGTAAGCCTTTGTTCTCTAGTCATTCCTGGGAGTTCTCATTTCATGGGAACTTTTCTCTTCAGAGTTCCCTTGATGGGAACTCTTCATTGTGTGCTCCTGTAATCTTTGGTCATTCGTGAAAGTTCTTTGCTCAACCTGTGTTCCTTAGAAATACTTGATCGAAGCACATTAGTTCTCTTATAGTGTTTGTCATTATCAAAACTCGGAGAGTTGTATCGTTGCTCCGATGTTTAGAACCAGAGGTCCCAACATCGTTCCAACAAATACTTCACATTATCTTGAAGTTCATTTAAAGTTTCGACGATGCTTAAATCATCAACATAAAATGCGATAATAGCAAATTCCTTTTTGGATCACTTGATGAAAACACATGGACAAATGGTGTCGTTCTTGTATCCCTCTTTCATAAGGTATTCACTGAGGCGGTTGTATCACATTCGCCCAAATTGTTTTAATTCATACAATGACCTCAATTTTATGGCAAACATTTCTCAAGGTCCACAACTATTGGCCTCAGGCAGCTTGAGTCCTTCAACTCTCATGAAATATCTATATCAATTGATCCATATAAATATGTTGTAAAGACATCCATGTGGCGCATTTTTATTTTTTTCAAAGAAAATTAGGCCAATTAGAATCTCAATGTAGTTGCATCAACTACCGGAGAGTATGTTTCTTAGTAATCAATTCCATGGATCTGAGAAAAACCTTATGCTACAAGTCTCGCTTTATATCTTACAACTTCATTTTTCTCATTTCGTTTGCATATGAAGACCCGTCTATAGTCGACTGGTTTCACACCATTTGGTGTACGGACTACTGGTCCAAAGACCTCTCGCTTTTCGGGTGATTTTAGTTCTGCCTGAATAGCCTCTTTCCATTTTGGACAATCTTTTCTCCGTCGACAATCATCGACTGATTTTGGCTCAAAATCATCATCTAGTTCAATTACAACATTACTAGTCACTAAGTAGGCAAATACATCATCGATAATTACATCTTTTCAATTTCATTGTGTACATGTGGACATATAGTTTATAGAAATCTCAAAATTGTCGATATCATTATTTTTGTCTAGAATATCACCTTTTGTTAAGTTTTTTCATTTTCAATATCTTTGCCTTTATCATCATTCTGATGATCCATTGTGGCTCCTCCCGCTATACTCTTTTGGCTCTTTGCCTTTCTCGGTTTCAAATCTTTTGAACCTAACAGTCTACCACGCTTTCGACATGTTGTAGACTCACTTGCGATGGATGCATTTGACAATCTAGTGGGTATTTCAATTCTTACATGAGTATTTGCCGGAGGTATATGTGATTCAATTACCTTCTTTATATCAGTAAATGCATCATATAACTGATTTACAACATTTTGTAAATGAATGATCCGTTGTACTTCTTGTTCACACATTTTTGTTCTTGGATCAATATGGGATAATGTTGTTGCATTCCACGTGATTTCTTTAAAAGGGCGGAATTGGTGGGAGCAATAACCAAACTGAATGGGTCCTAGGGCAACGATGAGGATGCAACAGAGTACAGAAACAGAAGAATTGTGAAGCACCATTGACGAACTGAACAAGCTCGATCGATAAGGCGTGTACATATTATACCAACTCCTAGTTTGGAGGAACGACTTTTTCAACTCCGACGGTGACAGCTCTATCGAATTCCACCTCCATCTCCGTCAAATTCCACCCTTTGAAAGGCGGTCGAGGATGTCGTCAAGGATTTAGCAATCCTTTGACCAGTGACCAGTCATGCCAAATGTATAGAATGTTGATTTAGATTTCTGGGAGGATGATGATGGTCTCGTCTGGATCGTTTCCTTCACATCCCCCTTGCATTCATGACTCTCATGGTGATTATCGTGGCTTTTATTGTAGGCTCGGTCACGTCCATGGCCACCGCGACCCCCATAGTTATCACGAACTCGTCCACGCCTATTATTACGATGTGATTGTTGTCCATGTTCATTGTCGTTTTTATCATAAAATGCTTTGTTCATAGCATTTCCTTCTGGGCCAGCTGTTGAGCCAGTAGGTCTTAGGTTGTGGTTTTTCATTAGGAGCTCATTATTCTTTTCAACAACAAACAATACTTTCAACAAGTCAGAATATCTTTTGAAATTTCTTTCTTTGTGTTGTTTCGACAATAATATATTTGAAGCACGCATAATGGAGAAAGTTTTCTCCAACATTTTTTACTGAGTGATCGTTTGACCACACAATCTCAACTTAGATGTGATCATGTGGATACACTATTGTATCGATGATTAAAGTCATAGAACCTTATAGTGTTCCATTCACGTTTTGCTCATGGTAGTAAACTTCATTTTGATGAGCATAACGCTTATTCAAGCTCTCCCACAATTCTCTTGAATCCTCCGTAAATAAGTACTTAGTTTTGAGACTTTTATGAATGTGGTGGCGGAGGAACACAATGACTTTTGCCTTTTCTTATGAGTTGGCACTATTGTTTGCCACAATTGTTTCCTCAAGGCCATTTGCCTTGAGATGAGCCAAGGCATTAACCATCCATTCGAGGTATTTTTGGCCCAACAAATCAAGGATGCCAAACCCCCTTTAAGCGATGCTTTCCATTTAATTACTACACATAAAGATATGCAAAATAAAGGTTAACATAACCAATATTATAATTTATGAGTTGTGTATGAGACAATTAAAGGACATGTCATATCAAACAATAAAGGCATGCATGTAGATGATATATTCAAATACATTGAATAAAGATAGATGACATGAGTCATAGAAGTAGTCAATCAATATATAGGCATAAACAATATCGTAAGAGAAAAGTAAAAGATTACACGGAAATGAAAGAAAAATATTTAGCGGAAATCTTGAAATCTTTAGAGTCCTTATAAGTCCTTAGAGTTTGAAAAATCCTTACGATCCATAAAGTCCTTACAAAGTCTGGTTCTCTTTCATCCCCTGTTTTTTTCTTTTTACCTTTTCATCTTGTACAGACTACCTCAAATCTATAATACTCAATTGTCCATCTACAATCATATATGCGATATAAATAATAATATGTTGGATACTTGGAGCTCGTAACAATAGCACAACATGATAGTACTCTAGAGTATATATTGGTGGAGAGAGGTGAACATGAGGACGAGTATCCTTGTTTTACTAGTGTATGAAAAGTTATTTTGGGATGAAAGTTATTTTTTGTATCTCGAAAAACATAAAAAATAGAGAGGGATGCACGGATTTTAAGAGTATTAAAAATAGGTTTTGGAGAGAGTGATTTTTGAGGAAAAAAAGACCAAGGCCATGGTCAGAAATAATGGAAGCATGTGAGAAGTTGACCACTAACCACGTGCCCTCTTTCGTCTCCTATAAATCTGTGCAGTAATATTCTCTGTCCCGGCCCCAATTATATTCATATATGTGATTCTGCTATTCTAGCTGAATTTGATTGGCGCTATAAGAAATCTTGACCCTCAAAACAAACACAATTTAATTAATTGGTTGATAAATATATGGTAGATAGACTGAAACATATATAGTTGTGAATTGCGATACACAATTTATGAAAATAAATAAAAATACAATTCCGCATTCTACGCTTTTGATCGCTTTCTGAAACAAGAAAAGTGTTTTCTAGTCAACACAGACAAGAGACAACAAACATAACTCCAACAGATTTTAATATTCTCTGCAATTGCAACCTTTTTCCCACACACCCACTTTAGATAACCAAACCCGTGAAATAATGCAACTCAACTCCACCAAATCCGACTAAATTAACGGGACAACATACACCATTTCTGCAATACAAACTCAACTTTCTAAGAAAAAAAAAATACAATTCCCTTCCAAGAAATTAAACAATTCCGCCTGCTTTGCTGGCCTGATTGATAACTGACAAGCTTAAGGCTAGCCAGGCTCCGTTACCATGTGACGCGGAGGAGCCCGTCCCATGCTGCAGCGACAGCAAATGCGACGGGAAGGACAAAGTGTGAGTGATAGGCTAATGCAACGGTTGAAGCAGCGGCCTTTATAGGGGCGGCTGAGGGAGGGGGAGGCGGCTTCTTGGTGTCAATGGCCACCTTCATCCCGCTGTAGCAGAAGCCGTTGCCGCTGACAAAGTAGCGGATTTTGGTCATGTTGAGTGGGACGACGTCTCTCCCGGCCCCACGGGTCCAGTTCACGAGAGGGTGGTCGGTGTTGCAGGTTTCGAAGTTGGTCTTGTTCACCTCCAGGATGCTCTGCTGGTTCCTGTCGTACACGAAAACTATGGCCACGGACAAAAAAAGAAAATTTTGTTATCAAATGAAAAACGGAGGGATTTCAGCGTTTTACAAGTATCATAAGAAATCATGGACAGATTTTTGATAAGATTTCCAATTTAACATCCAAAATAGCAAAAAATTATAGATCATGGGATTCCAAAAATGTTACATACAACCACAAGAGTCAAAACACAAATGACACGGCACAAGCCTTGTTCTCCTCCTAATGAGAGAATAAAGATCATTATTAGTTTCTGCTTGATGCAAGAAAAACAGTTGAGATTTGAAATGTACTTACAAACACATTTGTTTTATAATCAGCTGATGGACCGACATTTTGGGATGACTAGGAAAGATAACCAGGACTTAGAATATTGGAAGGAGGCAGACTCAAATTGAGTCAAATTCTCTATAAAATACTAACTCTTGTTTATTTCCCTGCATTTTGTTTACAGACAGCCAGATCAGAAGTGATTCCTTTCCTATCTTAAGAAGCTTCACATTGAAGCATTTCACATGCTAAATTAATGATGCTTGTTCTAATTAACCACTACTTGTCAGTGAACAAAATATTACATTTCAAATTAGTACTTCATTAAGGCCATCTGATGTTGAAAGCATAACACAGCGTGCAAGAAAAGGTTGAAGTGCTGAACAACTATCATGACTCACTCCAGCTAAAGCCTAAAAATGACTACACACTTTTTTCATTTTTGGGGTCATAGCTAATGGGATCGATCACTTTAATGTATGGGTATGCTAAAAGCTAATACTTTTTACACAATTATATCAACAACATAATTTCAAATAATTGTGTTATAGGGTCAGAATGTGAGATAAAAGATGTGTTCATTATAAGCCCTAAATCTAGACTCAATTATTCAAATTTGAATGAGTTTTTTTTCCCTTTTTCCCCTGGGATTCTATCTTTTTCATATTATGTTAACTTTTTGTCTTTGTGCTCTAATTCATGAAAAATACAGATCAAATAGCTATAATACAAATTCTAACAAAATGAGATTTCCCAAACTTGTTCACTCAAACAACTTAATCATCTAAAATGCTGAAAAGAACATGCAAAGGAAAGAAGAAGAAAAAAAGGTACTACACAAAGCTTTCATATTTCTAGAATGGTGGATTAAGGAACAAATTCTTCACAGCTCAGAACAAAAATAAGCAAATAACAAAAGCACATAAGATTCCTTCAAGGACAAACTGATCTAATCCGAAAATTACTAATAAAATGCAAATCTTTATAATTCCACTCAATTTCCAGCCTCAGTTATATTTCCTAGTCTTGAACACCTAACCAAAGCCAAGGACAGTAATGCAAGCAAATTTTAGTAGAAATCAGCTCTCAAATTTCACCCTAGAAGCAATTCTGGTATGAAGAAAGCATTAATTCGATGAAACCCCAGATCTATTCAAAATCAGACAAATGCACAGATCTGACAAGAAATTGAAAGACCCAATTGATGAAACCCATCAACAATTCATCCAAAATCAGCAGAAATTGAAAGAGGATGAAGTAAGAAGGAATCATACAGAGCCAATCGCCGAGGTAGAAATGCTTGTCCTTGGCCCAAACGGTGTAATTAACGTTTGGAGCCCAGCCCCCCATGGTAGAGCCCACGATGTATCGGACGGCGGAGACTTCTGGAAGGAACACTAGGAAGGCGGCGCACGCTAGCAAGGCCGCCATTGTTGGAGACCTCAAGCTTACTCTCGCGAACGCCATAGTTTTCTTGCTCTTACTCGGTTTTGTTTTTGTGGTGTTTTGTAGAAGATGCTAGAGAGCAGAGAGCGTTAGCTAATTAAAGAAGAGTTTGGGGAGGTGATGTGCTGTGCTTCCAACTGTACTGTGCTGATTTTTTAATTACTAAATATTTAATTTGAAAGTACAGCAAAGCAGAGGTAAGATTTGGGCCAACCCATGTGGATCTTGGACTGGTTTACAAACGTTCATGGAAATTTGTTTAATTTTACAAATAGATTTGATCAAATTTCTTCTTCTTTTTGAGGAGGATTTGATCATATTTTTATGGTTACAATTCTTCCATTTTTATTTTTATATTGATGGTAATAATTTTGTTTTTTAAATCCGGCTTACACCGATCGGTTCGACCTAGTGGAAGGTCCAAGTGAAGGAGCGCAAAGGTAAGTATTGAACCTGAGACCTTCCAACATCCTCCATGCTTCCTACCACTAAGCCACCCCAAGTGGGGCATGGTAATAATTTTGTTATTTTAGGTGTTTGAGATATGTTTTTGAGTCAAGGGCACTGCTCATTCTGCTCATGAGAGTTGAAATAGAGATCTTATAGTAGTACTTCGAAATCTTAGTTGCTTGACTAGATATATCCGAAGACTTGCGTTTGAGATATGTTAAAATGGTTATTTTGTAATGTGCTATCGTGCTTGATTTTGAAACTAAGAATAAACTTTATAAAAAAAAATTAAATAATTTATTTTTAAAATCACTTAGTCAAATCTTTCTAATTGAAGTTTATTAAGATACATCATACAAAAATTGATGTTAAAAAATCAATGTGGTACATTTTTATTTTGAGATTCGCCTTATAGGCTAGGCTCTATTATGTATTTTGTCATTATATTATCGTATCCTTCTTAACTACTCACATTTTCTTTTGTTATCATTTTTAATCATTTTAGATTTCTATTAGTTGAAATGACTTTTTATATAAATTTAAAAATAAAATAAAAATCTTATTAGAATTAGTTTTTAGAGTATTATCCGCAACATATTCAAAATAGTGGGGTATTTACTATAATTTAAATAACTTAGGTGGATTATCCAAACCTTCCAAGTTCCAAATAAGTGAAATAACCCTTTTGAATTTGTATAAGAAAACGAAGCAACCAACATATTGATATTGCAGTCCTACAAGAATATATAATGACGGAGGAGTACACGATATCACTTACGTGGACAAGTTTAGAAGAAAGGGACCCCTAAACTATTTGTTTCAAAACAGAGCATTTAAGGCACCTTATAGAAAACAAAAATACGTACACCACAATAATTGTCCTTCAATTTTATAGGGAGGACAGGTTTTTGGATACATTATACACAAATGAAGATTTTATGATATCCTTCCTCTATGCTCTTGAAATGATCTTGCAAAAACCAGTTTCAATCGGTAGACAATAGACTTGTTCATCAAAGCCAATCATTATCATAATCCGGTATAATTAGCAATCCTAATCCAATCTTCTAAGTAAATACTCAACTTGAACCTCCTTGGTAAGTGGCATGATCCAATCACCATATAAATCAGCTACAATGTCTGGCTTGATTTTATAACCCGGTTCAGTTTCATCCTTCTTAGGTTTAACCGGTATCTCTTGTCCAAAGATCTCAGCTTTCATCTCGACCCTCTTCTTCACTGCTTCTTCCACTGCCTCATATGTCAACAAATTCATCAGCTGATCTGGATCCTGCAAAATCACAAAGAATTTTATGTGTACATAGGTTAAGATTGTTGTTTTGGGAATCCTAAATGATCATAATCTAAAAAAATCTTTCCAATTAGGGCTTTTTAATCTATGTCAATATGACACAAGTTAGAAAAATCGTTTTATAAATCTTTGTAATTTGTACAGGGTTTAAATTTTTAATTTCGGGAAATAGTTTCCAAATCAGGATTCTTGACCTATAAAGACCCGTTCCAACAAAAGAGTGATGTGATGAACATACTTGTGCTTTGATAGCCGCCTTGTAAATGTCGGGTGAGGCTCGGAACTTGGCTTCTGCCACAAATTTACCGTAATGGATTCTCTTGGAGAGAGCCTGCAGGGGAAGTTGAGGCGTAAAACATGAATCAAAGTTTACCAGTAAATTTATTGATTTTTGAACAATAATCAAATTAGGAGGCAAATCATTTTACCTGCAGACAGATTGTGTCACAAACAGCAGCTGAACCAAAATTGCCATCACTACCGGCCTTGGCTAATCCTGGAAGAAGATCTTTGAAGTACATATCCCAAATTTTTTTGTTTATGTTTATAGAATCAGCAATGGTGTGCAGAACCTGAATTTGAAAGTTTAAAATCTTGAAGAATTAGAGAAATATAGAATAGCTGCATAACATAGCATCCCTGGCTACTATATTTGTTAACGTTCAACCGACAAATTTCAAACTATCAATGAAAATCAATGACGTAACAGAAATTCATCACGCAATGTGCAGCTCAAATGAATGAATTGTGTGAAATGAATAAGAGCACACATTAAAGAGTTTGAAAAGGATATTTCCAATGCTCTGAATTTCAGACCAATTATGAGAGATTTGTTCCATATACATCAAATTTTGAGGTTTTCCTTTATCATTGGAAGGTCATAAATTGAGCAGGAAGCCAAATTTTCTCTCAAGAAACTAACTTCATGTCAATTTTCTTGCAGGACAATTTGATTGCGAAAAAAGAGAAATTTATCAAATGTGTGTATTTAAAAATATTACCTTCGGGTATTCCAAAGGTGGCAATACCGGTTCAGGCAAATCATCAGGGAAAAATGGATGTTCATCTGGGCTCTTGTATCTGCCCACCTAAAAATTTTAACATTGAATTGGTCAGTAGCTAACGATACTTTAAATCACTAGATCCTCTTATAGATTCTCGAAATTCTGTTGCAAGTGGTAAGAGGTACCTGAGCATGAAGCTTTTCGGTTTCCTTAAGCATATACTCAACTAAGGAGCCATAAAATCCATCCAAAGGAAACGCATTAGGGTCATATGTGTCGGCATTGTAGCAATATTGTGATCTCTCCAAGAGACTGAATATTATGCTATCTTCTTGTCTTACTAAGGAGGTCCGAATCGAGTCTAGAGTCAAGCTCTCGCTCTCATCCATCCTTTGCTTAGCAGATAGACTAACAAAGACACAAGCAAAAAAGAAGAAGATTTCATTTCAATTGCAGCCAAGCCAAATGTGTATTTAAAGTACACAAAAACTGAAATCAAGTCAAATGAAATTTAAGACAGCTGAAAACTTGTCTTGATTATTATGAAGTACACAAAAACTGAAGGCACATTGTAAATAAATTCCTTAGCAAAAACAGAAGTCAAGTCATATATACCAAGAAGCAGTAAATATCTAGTGAAACTAATTTAAGACAACAGAACTTGTCGTAAAAAATTCCTTACCAAATTCAGAAGCAAGAAAATTTTGTTCATACTGTATATACCAAGGAGCAGTAAATATCCAGTCACATCAATTTAAGACAACTGAACACTTGTCTTGATTTTCAGCCATACATTAAAGCCCATGGGTAGCCTGTGAAAGAGTATCCCCACTTTTTTCAAATATCTTTTTCTGTGATCAATCAAAAGTGGATGCCATAAATGCCCTACCATAAGTTTTCTATTTTGTTTTTTTTTCCCAATTTTGTGTATTTATGGTTGTAGACAAGAAACAAGCCCAGATTCCATAAGATTAATCATATTTAGATGAGTTAATCACTATTGTATCAGATACTAAGTACTGATTCAGAAATTCTGCATTAAGAGCAATAAGAAAATCAGCCTAGCTTCTATAATAAAATTTCAATTTCAAGGTGTAAAGGAATTTCAACAACAGACGAACATCTCTACATCAGTCGTACATCATCAACAAACCAGTAAGAACAAACACAATCCAATTAGATCAACAACAAACAAAATTGCGATGCAAATATCATAATCAAAGAAGCGCTTTTAAGAAAGAGGTATATACCTAGCATTCGTAGCAGTGGCTGAAACCTTCATCGATCGTCGACCGTTTTCAATGAAGGCGAAGGAGGAACTCCGATTGCGGAATTGGTAGCCGGTGAACTTCAAATTCCCGCCGGCGATTGATCCCGAAAAGGAAGTCGCTTGACGGGAAGGAGAACAAGAAATCGAGGGTTTGAAGAGCGCGGCCTCCATTTTTCAGAGGAAATTGAGAACCAAATGCAAAATGGGAGTGGTTGAAGTAGAATTGAGAGAAATTATAGAAGAGGAGTTTGGTGGCATGGTCTGAGGTAGGTTAAGAGAACACGTCGATGGAGGTTTGGTGAGATGTGAGAGATTGAGAGGCGAGATGCGTGGCGTGCTTCTATTGACTTTCGCCATGGGAGCACCTTTGACGGGCTTGCTGTTATTGGTCATATTCCACTTTACGTTCAAAAAGAGAAACCTTAAATAATATGCGGATTCTAAGAAATATAATCGAATATAATAAGTACCTTTTCTAATTACTACTAAGCTGAATCAAACTGATAAAACTGAACCGAATTTAAAATCGAAATTTCATTTAAGGTGAACTGAAAACAGAATCAAATTATTTTTCGTTTTGATTTCGGTTTTAGATAAAGAGAATGTTATTCTTTAGAAAATTTAAACCGAACCGAAACCGAATTCTGAAAAATTCCTAAATTGAATAATATCGGTTTCGGTTCGGTCATTTTGACTTAAATTTCGTTTCAACCGGGAGCGAGGAGACACGTCGAAACGATGTAGTCCGCAACAAAATTGGCTTCTCGGAAGACATGAGAAAGACTCCAACTTTGAAAGTGGTCTAGAAGATTCTGAATATTCGTTCGAACAAGCTCATCTCCCAAGAACAACTCCAGTCATCTTGCACGGCTTTAACAAGCTGCATGTTGTCACCTTCAATTTGGATGTGGATAACGCCACGTCGGATGGCCTCGAGAATCCCCTATCAAAGTGCAACGACTTCAGTCAAAAGAACAGAATGATCAATTCATTGGGCGGCCTTGAAGTGGTTAATGCGCGATCTAGCGGGGACGCTCGATTATGGTATTAAAATTTCAGTTCAATCGCCTTTTGTTCTTCATGCCTTTTCGGATGTGGATTGGGCAGACGATAAAGATAACTTTGTTTCGACGAGTGGCTACATTCTATACATCAGCTCTACCCCGATTTCTTGGAGTTCAAGGAGTGGCTACATTCTATACATCAGCTCTACCCCAATTTCTTGGAGTTCAAGGAAGCAAAAGAGTGTAGCACGATCATCAACGGAAGCTGAATATAAAGCCTTGACAGACACCTCTTTTGAACTAGTATGTGTCTAATTCCCGATCTCACAACTTGGCTATAACTATTCGGGGCAACCAGTACTTTACTGTGATAACTTAGGCACCACCAGCCTAAGGCCCTATGCTCCAACCCGGTTTTTCACTCTCGTATAAAACATATTTCTATTTCTTTTCACTTCGTCGGGGGAACATGCTCATAAAGGAAACTTTCGAGTCTCACACATCTCGACAAATGATCAGCTTATCAACATATATACTAAGCTCCTGCTAAAACCGAGGTTTCAACAATTAATTCTCAAGCTTCGTCTCTCTATATCACTTGAGGGGAAATCTACAACTATATATTAAAGTTGTCCCTTTTCGAGACACCAGAACGATTCTGGTCCCACCTCATATTTACAAAATTAATTTTTATTTCTAATATTTTAACTTTACCCTATTATATTCTTTTTTAACTATTTAAATCTATCTTTAACATCAAACAAATATCTATTTAATATAACAATATCTTTTGAAAACTTCCTTATATAAATATTTAAAATTAAAGATAACAAATTTAAAATATTTTAAAATAAGTATAAATATCTTTTACTTTTTAGCATGATGTCTTTTCACGAAATTATTTATAGATATATATTTTCTTTTATAATAAAAAAATTAATGATAAATACTTATAATGTTTAAAAATAAAAAATAGGTAATATCTATAACTATATATTAAAGTTTTATCTTTTCGAGTCACCAAAACGATTCTAGCCCCACCTTATATTTAAAAAATTAATTTTTATTTCTATTATTATAACTTATTTCTATTAAATTCTTTATAACTATTTAAATTTATCTCTAACATCAAAAAAATATCTATTTAGTATAATAATATTTTTTGAAAGCTTCCTTATACAAGTATTTAAAATTAAAGATAAAATATTTAAATATTTAAAAATAAATATAAATATTTTATCATATATCTTTTGACGAATTTATTTATAGAAATATAGTGATTTTCTTTTATAAAAAATTATTGAATAAATAGTTAAAATTTTTAAAATTAATAAAAATGGATAATAAAATATTTAATAGATATTGAAATATTTGATAAACTCTAAATTTACGTACATGAAAACTAATAAAATAGGAAGAATATAAAATAAATTACTTATATTATATTTTATATTATATTTTTATTTATTTATTAATATTTTATTTATAATGTTTATAAAATATCGAATCGTAGTCATACATGGTACGACGGGTAAAACTAGTATTGATAATTTATTTTAGATATTATTATATTTTCTATATATTATATTATCTCCCTACTTTAACTAGGTTATATTATTAGAATCAAATATTCCATCCAATTGTTGGATTAGATAAGAGTCTATCCTTCTAGTATTTACTTTGTATTAAATATTCCTTTCCATCATCAATAACAATTACGCACATTTGCATTCGGGGAATAGTTGATCTTGATTCATGACTAGTGTAGACCTAGGATGCACTGAAACGCCATTTTAGAGGGGGGAGAAGTTTCTGAAACGCCCGGTACGGCGAAACGTACCCGAAACGCGTCTGAAACGCGTTTCAGGATTGGGCGAAACGGTCAACGTTTCGTTGACTGTAATATAAGGAAACGAAACGTTTCAAGGGGCGTTTCTGTGATTTTTTAGAAAGTTTCGGGTGTTTTTTTAGAAATAAAAAAAAGTAACCTAAATCCCTAAATGAAAGAAACGAACGCCGCTACACTCATTCTTCTCTCAGCCCCGACTCTCTGCTGCTACGAAGCAAAAATTCAGCCCCGACGGCGAGTTCTCTCAGCCCCGACTCTCAGCCCCGTCGGCGAGTTCTTCTAACGCCGGCGCAAGCCTCTACGGCACCAGCCTGGTCCACCACACCCGCGCTCCGTCGATGTCAGGTTCTTCCAACAATCCCTCTGTTTCTGAATCAAACTCAAAAGTGGATCAAAAGTGGATCAAAGTCCCATAGCAGAAGGATGATGGCTCATGTCTATGGGTTTATGGATGTTTTCATTAACTTTTATGGATTGTTTTGATTATTTCTAATGCTTTAAACTTGATGATGTTGTTGCTTTGAACTTATTATGTTGTTTTGAACTTGATGTTGGTTGATGTTTTGGACTAGATCATGATGTGTTGTTGTTTTAACTTTTGAACCTATGTAATGTTGTTTTGAACTTTAAGCTCATTTATCTTGTGTGTTTGGATTATAATTAGCTAGTTTTTGTGATATTAATGCTATTCTCATATAGATCTTTATAACAACATATTATTTATGTTGCCGTTTCCTCGGCGTTTCGTTTCTTGTTAATTTTAGAATTGTCGTTTCGCCGTTTCGCGTTTCACGTTTCGCGTTTCGGCGTTTCACGTTTCACGTTTCAAGGCAACATAGGTGTAGACCAGAGCAACCAAGATATTTCTTTTTCTTGGTAATTTTCTCTTTTCATTCAAGTGGTTCAACCCAAGTTATTTTATTGTGAAAAGCACATGAATTTTTTATGACTCAAGTATATCTTAACACATGAATTTCGTTGCAAAACACTAAATTACTCATTTTAGGTGAAGAGTGCATGAAATCGCGATTCGTGAAGAACACCTGCCCTAAATCAACCAAACAAAACCATTGGACATAGAATTTTCTATACTAATTGCCCGATTCTGGTGTCCCAAACACCGCTTGGTTTAAAAGTTCTATTCTTTTATCGAAAAAGTAATAGCATTCCTTCTAAGCTTCCACAAATACAAACACAAAATCCATACTGAAAACACCTCCAGATTCAAATCCCTGGGAATTAATTTGACAATATAGCATTATAGGATGCACACCATCCGAAAAACGGGCTCTACGTCGCCTGAAAACACCAGTTGAACCGCCATGGAATCTCAGATCAAGCAATATGCACACACCACCTTACGCCCCACCAACTCCGGTCACAATGACCGCCCTTCGCTCCACCATAAATCCGATCCGATCACCATGTATACTTTGCAGCAACAAGAACTTCCTCATAGATCTCGGCAGCACGATCCCAGCTAAGATCTTGACTCATCCCTCTCTTCTGAATCCCTTCCCAACTCTCCTTAAACTCCCTAAACGTCATCAAAACATTCCTCAACGAATCAATCAACTTCCCGGACTCCGCCCGATCGAACGTCCACCCGAGCCCCGTCTCGTTAAACGGGTCGAACGGCAAAACCGTGTCCCGTAGCCCTCCCACAGCATGAACCACCGGAATCGTCCCGTACCCCATAGCGTAAAGCTGGTTCAGCCCGCACGGCTCGAACCTCGACGGCATCAGCAAGATATCGGCCCCCGCGGTTATCCGATGTGCCATCTGAACCGAAAACCCAACCCACCCTCGAGCCTTGTCATGGTACTGTCCCTCGAATTTCTTCAGCATTGATTCGAGGTCGGGTCGACCCGTTCCGAGCATAACGAGCTGGACATCTTGGCTCATCATCCACGGAACCGCTTCCGCGATGAGGTCGACGCCTTTTTGACCGTCAAGCCTCCCGATGAACCCGATCAACGGGACGTCGTCTCTTTGAGGTAAGCCGAGCTCGTTTTGGAGCGCGGCCTTGCACTGGCGTTTCCCGGTGCGGAGGGTGTCGAGGGAGTAGTTCGAGTAGTTGTCGGATTTCAGGAAGGCGTCGTGCTGCGGGTTCCACTCGTCGGTGTCGACTCCGTTCACGATTCCTCGCAGTTTCCAGTCGCATTCGGATATGATGTTGTGGAGACCCCAACCTCCTTCTTGGGTCTTGAGCTCCCACGCGTATCCGTGGCTGACAGTCACGACTTGGTCTGCAGCTTTTAAGCCAGCAGCAAAGACATTGCAGTGCTCGCCTCCGACTGGGTCGTAGAATCTGAAGTTTTCCTGCCAGTGTTCGGGGAGATCTGTTATGGGGAAGTCGTCCATTGGTGCTCGACCCTGTATGAAAAATATATGATGGATCAGATGAAGTGTTTTTTTTAGGAGTTGAGTTAAAATGTAAGAAAACAGACCTGGTGAGCAATGTTGTGGATGACAAGGACTGATCTGGTATATGTCATTAATCCGTTGTCACGATAATATGCCTTGAGATAGACGGGTAACAAAGCTGTATGCCAGTCATTTGCGATGAAGACTAAGTTTCCATCTCCATAGACGATACCGCCACAAGGGACATGCCAAGGAACCTGAAATTGAAAAAAGTGTGTAATCATAGGAGACACTAAGAAATTCAAATTGAACATGCTGAAGTTTCAGCAGAACACAATATTAGCTCTAACAGATACGCAACAGAGGATAATACAAGGATAAATTACACAAACACATAGGGATGTAGCTTTTTGGCTATGTAGCAATTGACCAAGTACAGATTCATGAAAGGAAGATACAATATGGGCCTTCATATAATTATCTTTTTGGGTAGGACTCAAGCTTATCTAACATTTCCAGTGCTTCACCAGAATCTACTCTCCTTTTGACTCTATTAATTTGCATAGAACTTAAGGAATCATAGAAGAAGACAAATTCATACCTCAATAGCAGCCTTGCAGAACAAAACCATCCGTTTGAAAACATCCTACAAAAAAGAGAGCCCCAAGTGTAGTTGATTTAAGACCCAACTTATGGAGAATGATGGTATCCAGAAAATCACTTATTGCAAAGACAAGACACTAAGACAGATACAAAAACTTACAGAATAATGACAAACTCAAACAGGTTTCATTAGTATGCATCAAAAAGAAAAAAATTACACTCAAATGGTAGTCTATGGCTCCTAAATTATAGTTAAATTGCCTCAAGTAGAGACGCCAATATCCTTAAATATGAAATAGTATTAAGAAACAGTAAGCAGATGACATTTTTCTTTTTCATTTTTTTTTGTAGTGTGGTTTTGCAACCAAAAAAGGATTTGATTGGGAGTCTGGTTTATAACATAACAAAAAGAATAAATGTGCTACCCGTCTACTTCCTCCATATATATTGTTCTCGATCCCACGGAACATTGCACTTTCAATGAACACGAAATCCACTCCATCGATGTAGGAATGAAAATATGAAACTTCCATGTCCTGCAAAATGAAATCATATGTTTCTTGCCATCATCTTCCAATGAGTAGAACCTTACAAATTTAACTTCGGATAATTACCTGGCCAGCCACCTTGTACCTCTTCAAAACACCTACACTTTGAGCGTCATGATAATCTCCATATTTGGGCACCACAACCTGAGAGTTGCACAGACAAGTGATAGAAGTCACCACAGACAGATAAAGATTGAGTATGAAAAGGCCTAAGAAAAGCAAATTCAGACAAAAAATTTACGAAGGGATTCAACTCTGACCAGCAAAAACAATATCAAAACTATATGCTAGATTGCTAGATCATGATGAAAACATGATTCCACATTACAGTATCACATATCTTGGAAATTTCATGCCCAAAGCCAATCATCACCATGCATGTGAAAGAGTGAAATTCCTAACTAATATTTTATTTGGGTTCCATTTTAACAGCCTATAATTTGCCTATAAAGCAGGAACAGTGTTACAATCTTGAAGTATAATACAACTATTTGACTTACCATCACCCTATGTCCACGCCGGGCCAAAGCTTTTGGCAAAGATCCAGCCACATCTCCAAGCCCACCTAAGAAAACAACTCATTATTAATTGCTGATAATATATTTAGCATAACTACTGAAAAAGTCAACATAGATTTTAAAGCAAAATTAACAGTCTTTAGTAAGTGACAACACAGTTCTAAAGCACTTCAAAACTAACATAACCAAAGCCAGCAAATTTGGATTTGTCTACTGTTGTGAATCATCTAGTTTAAGAGTTAATGGCAGAAATATCACAAGTATGCAGGTAAGAGAATATACTTATCATCTCTAGTTCACTACTAAGAGACATGTATCTGAAGGGTGATACCAAAAAAATTACCAGTTTTTGAAAAAGGAGAGCATTCTGCAGCAACCAATATGACATTCATCACATTATCCCCAGCTAGCGGCTTCTTATCTTCAGGTGCAAACTCATTCACACTGTCCATCAAGTTCTCAAACATTGGTTGTTCCATCTCAGTTATAGGAGTATAGTTTTCAAAAGCCATTGACAGAGAATCTGTTACAGTGTTCACTTCTTCAGCTGTTACAGTTGAATCCAAATTCACTGAACTCTTGTTATTTGATGATAATATCGATTGGTCCTTTTCAGAATAAGCGTAATCTCCATCAAAGTTAGCTGACAGCTTAGATTCTTTTTCAACTTCATAGGAATTCAGATTAAATTCATTTTCAATTTCAGAGGAATTTAGATTAAATTCAACACTCTCAGCCGGCAAGACAACGCCTACAGGTTTCCCTTCCCATTGACCTGAAACAGCACTAAAATCGGAAGTTGGGTTTTCAGGAAGCTTTACAGGAATAGAAGGAAGAGAGCCACTATCATATGCAGCATATGCTTCATCTAAAACCGGGTTTTTGCTCAAGCCACCATTTGGAGCAGTGTTTGAAGCAGAGATGCTAGAAATAGAGTGAATACTATCTGCTTCATCAGGACCAGAAGGAGAGTTTTCACTCTCTTCAGACAAAACTCTTCCATCCACAGCATTCTTTATAAGAGCAACGCACCTCCTTCTTTCAGCAATCTAAAAACAGTTGAAGGATATCAAGAACACTCATCTTGTATGATTAACAACAAGCAATAAGATAAGTACTAAATAGCTTGACATTTTCCATATTTAAATAGTTGTAGAAACATAATATTAATTGGTACACAAGATCAGGATTATAGATCTGCAGGACAATAACAAAGGGATCAAATTGGCACATCTCAGAACTTGAACCTGTTTAGGATTGTACAAGGAGATAATAAATGACAAAGGAGCTCTCTCTCTCTAAAGTCCCTATCAGAAACTGAGCAGGGAATCTATCACTGAACCAGTTGAATAAAGCATTCATTTATAATGTTTTAGGTATTATTATAATGAATGGAAACATAACAAGCATGGAAATGGCTCGATGAAATCACAATTCACAAGTTAACTCAGATTTTGGACATGCATGAACAGAACAGAGAGGGGCAAGATTGTAAACCTCTTGGAGTAGCTGCTTCTGGACAGCCAAAACCTTCTTCCCCTTTTCGATGATTTCCTGAACCGAATCATCCGACTCATTATCTTTCTCACCTCCGACGGAATCGCTTCTCGTTGCTCTTAATCGCGCGATCATTTGAGAACCGCCTCCCGTTCTTCTGAACAATCGAACTGATCGCTCACTACGGCTCTGAAGATTACCATTTACGGCTCTGAAGGATCCGAATCTCACGGATTCCAATGGCTTCCCCTGCCGAATCGTTGCCAGAACGGGAGACCTAGCGGAAGATGAGCCCTCCGTTGCGCCTTCGACCGGAAACAAGAAAGACCTCAGAGACGCCATCAATGTGTTCGACGTTTTGCCTCAGAGAAAAGCCAGTACCATCTCAGGTTTCCCAAGTCACGGCTTGGAAAGAGGGGAGAGTGTAGAGCCACTAGAGATGGAGAATCAAATGAGGAAAAATCAGAAAAATGTAGGATTGAGTGAGAGAATTGTTGTGAAAGGCTGGATTATTGTTAGTGTTTTGGTGGTATTTGATGCTTTGAGGAAGGTGAATCGGAGAAGAGAAACAAGTGCGAACAACAGGCTGTGTATTTGTGTGTAGAGCCACTACCATCCAAACTCGATGATCAAGTGAGAAGGATTTTGATCCTTCCTTCGTGTGGGAAGAATTCAAGGTGCACCTGAAAAATGTTCTTTGAGATGGAATGGCAATGGCAGATTGGCAGGCTCTAAATCAGAACCGATTATTTATTGGAAAGAGTGCAGAATAGGGATGAGTGCTCAGACTGAGTTCATGTTCCACGCCCTCCTCTGTCAAACAGAATTTCAGATTCTCTTGGGCTAATTGTTCCTTTTTTTTTCTTTTTCTTTTTTAATTGATGTCACTGAATTTAAGAATATTAAGACACCTCAATAGCTTATTAAAATGTCTTTATTAAATTAATTTTTTTTCTTTAACTTCTAAAATTGATTGATATACAATTACACATCAAAAGATGGAAATACATGACAAATCTCGCGTTTGGTATTTTTCAGTTAGGTTAGAAAGTTGATTGAAAATTTTAATGGGTTGACGGCTTGGCGCAATGGTGTAAGGTTATGCAATGTTCATGTGAAAAGGACACGAGTTATTTAACAAGTGGTATCTTATTTGATATTTTATTATGCAAAAAAATTTCCTTGAACTTGAGGCATTCACAAGCCGTGAACAAGGATTAGTCCCTAATCCGAATGAATTGGGGTCCTACCTCTCTAAACTTGGAATAGAAAAAAAGTGGATAGAAATAATCTTATGCTAAAAAATTAAGAAAGTAAAAAAATTGTTACAAAAAAAAAAGAAAACACATACATATGGGACACTCATAGATCATTTCATTGAAAAAAGAAAGAAAAAATAGCACGGTCGAATTTTTGGCAAATTATTCGTACATTTTTCGGAACATGGACATATGAAACAAGCACAAGGTATGCCTCAAAATCAATTTTTTGTCCATCAAAACTAACGTGCATCAAAATTAGTTGAATGTGCATTAAAATTGTGTGCATAAATATATGTTTGTGTATCAAAATTAGTTGTATGTACATCCTAACGATTTTGTGTGCATAAATATATATTTGTGTATCAAAATTAGCCGTATGCACATCCTAACGATTTTGTGCATCAAACCAAACCATATATATACATAAAAACAACTAAAAAACATATCCAGTTTGTGTGCATAAAAAACTAATTGTATTGGCATCAAAACTATGTGCATAATTATATGTTTGTGCATCAAAACCAATTGCAGGTGCATTAAAATAACAATAAAAATGTATGTTTCTATGTGTGCATGAAAATTCGTTGTAGATGATCAAGATAATAAGAAAATGTATCTTATTTATACATGTACATTGAAACTAACAATATATACATCAAAAGTAAATTTATTCGAGATGTTGATTTTTTGAAAAATGGAGTAAATTTATGGAGTTGAAATGTATCTTAGTTTCATCTCTTTAACAAAAGTATAATTCGAGGTGTTGATTTTTTGAGAAATGGAGTAAATTTATTCTCATTTTGTAGGTAAGCGGCTATTTATACGTAATGTAATCTTTTTCCTTATAATATAATAAAGATTTTATATGTCTAGACCAAAAAAAAATTAAAATACATTTCTCGTGGTGGAGTTGTTAATATAAAAAATGTGAACACTCTCTTCTCTCATTCATATCATCTAAGAAAATTTTCGACCAAAAAAGTCATCTGAATAACCGTTCGGCAACGATATACTTATATGAGTTGATGTTGATGTAGTTCATGCTGAAATTATGTGCTGAAATTAGTAGTTGAAATGAGATGTTTATATTTTATATAAGGTACATAGTGTTTGGGAAAATAATAGTTTATAAGAGTTGAAAATGATAGAAAAAAAGGTTGAATTAAATTTTAACTAGTTCAAATAAGTGCATTTCAACTCCATAAAGTCCTCCCCTTCACCTTATTGTTTTACTAAGATTTCAACTACTATCAACTAGTATAAACACATATCAACTACCACACACGAACATCCATGTAGTTGAATTTTTTTCCATTTCAACTACATAAGCTCATTTTAACTCTAACGAACGGATCCTAAATTTGTTTTGTTGAAAGATGGATTTTTCTATAATTTTTTTTCTAAATACACATTTTAAGAAATTAAATTTGATTTTTTTATGAATCTATTTTTTAAAATATGTTTAATTTTTTCCCAAAATTTATTAATTGTATTTTTTAATTTTTAGTTTCTAAATTAAATTGATTATAATATGTCTTTAGGATATACTAGTTGATGTACCCATGTCTTACACGGGTCTATAATAGTAAAATATATTTTAAATACATATATAGATTTATATATGATTTAATATTATAAATTGAATATTAAAAATTATTTTAAAAAAATTCAAATGTAATAATTATGTTCCCAATATTTTCAAGAACAGTAATATTATGTTCTTAATATTCAAAAGATATTTTTATAATGAAGATTATGTTTCTCACTTGCCAAATTTTAAATTTTAAGATCTCTAAATATAATTATATATTAGTAATATTATTAAATTTTAAAAATATTTTATAATCAATATTATGTTTTCATCAATTGCCAAATTATATGATCCCTAAAAATAATTGTATATTAGTAATATTATTATATTAAAAAATTTATTTCATAATAAGAGTATGTTTCTTACCAAATGTTAACATATCTAAATATAATTGTATGTTACTATATTAGTAATAGTAGTAACATTATTATAATTAACAAAATTATTCCATAATGGATTACACTCCAAACACAACTTGCCAAAATTTAAGATCTCTAAATATAATTATATATTAGTAATATAAATAATATTATTATAATATAAATATTGTAAATAATTAAATAAATGAAGGGTAAGGAGATAAATGGAAAAATTAAAATACCTATGTGGCATAGTTAAGACGACGACACATAAGATAGGGGGATTCGACTTTAGTTATAGTATATTGATTTCAGCGAACGAATTATCCGATTTGAGAACCGATTGAGATCCGGGAAAAAAAAATTATAAAATGAAATCCGAAACCGATTCAATCCGACCGAATCTGACCCGGAGGTATGAACAACCCGATTAAAAATGACCCGAAACCCGATTACATCCGAAAAGCTCATCCGGTGTCAAACCGAAACCCGAATAAACCGAACCGAATATAACCGATCCGAGTTACATCCGAAAACCGATACAATCCGAACCCAATTATACTCGATATCCGAAAGAACCGGAACCCGGTCATATCCGACAATTATATATGATACCCGAAACAATCCGAACATAATATAAAATAAATATAAACTATGAATTCTTTTTTGATTCATTAAATGATTTTTACATCATGATTTATGTGTAATGTGGATGTGTGGTTCAACAATTAATAAGGATCAAAAGAGATAGATACACATAAATAACATATGACACTTTAAGAATGTATATGATTTGAAGAATGTATAAGAGCTAGATATACTAATATTATTATAGAATAGTGCTCAAGTGAAACACCTTCTTAGAGTAAATCATGTGGTTAAAACACAACCATTAGATTTGGATAAATGGAAGGTGAGGATTTAATAAAATGGGGGTGCAAATTGGTGGGATGGGTGTGATACACTGAATAAAAACAAATCATACTAGAATAATTTATCAGTTACCATCTTGGTGCAAATCCCTTGATTTTCGGTTGAATAATTATTACTCCTTTAATAAGATCTCTTTTCTATTCTAGCTACTATCTCTCTTCTCTCTCTTTCTCGGCGACAGATCTCTCTCGGTGAAGATTATCGGAGCATAGTGATGAACAATCAGATTCCGACTATTCATGAATGGATACAATACCTCCTACTCATACTGAATGCTTTCGGTAACATTTTGTTTCTTTCTTGGTTTTCGTCTACAATTGGTGCTTGAATTCTTCACCTTTTTTTTTACTTTTAACATTTTCTCATTGATTTTATCCTTTTTGAATTATTCTTATTACCTGTTCTACCGATCCGATGGAATTTCACCTATATGTACTCACGGCAACCATAGCAGAACGTAGCTTGATCAATTTGATATTATTATTTTTGTCAGTATAAAAATTTCTCATATTTTATAGCATAATGATGATATACAGATTCCAACTATTCATGAAGGTTACAATACCTCCTACTCATACTGAATGCTTTTGTTTTCTTTCTCAATTTTTTTAAAAGTGAATTTATGTAGAGCATGATTTTGGTTCAGTATAAAATGGCATGATTTTACAAAAAAAGGGGTATTTTCTTTACTTTAAAATAGTATTATTATTCAAAAGAATAAACTTGGACGTTGTTCAAATCATATAACATTATGATTAATTATATTTTGGTTCAGTATAATATAATTCTTCAATTTATTGCAATGAGTTGTGTTTACACAGACTGATGCATAACAATATAGAAGAATTCAAATATTTTTCAAGATATTCAACATTGTTTTTCATAAGCATTGTAATGATTATTTACATCATAACATAATACAAAGAGACATCTTTTTCATAATACTAACTGTTGTTTTTCAGAAGCATTGTAATGGTTATTCAATAGTCTATATTATTCATGTCAATATATGCTCATATTACTATTGAAAACCATTGAATAAGTTTGAACATATTTAAGATATGAAATTGGTGTGTTCGCTAATGTACGTTTTTTGTAATGCATAGATAAGAATGGCGAGGTCTCCCGTGGTCAAGAAAGATAACAAACGCAAGCATGAAAAAGGTATATTTTCTTTACATTAAAATAGCATTATTGTTCAAAAGAACGTATTTTGTTATTCAAGAGAAATAAAATTGTTTTTCAAATCACGTAGCATTAGAATTATTCAAGTCATTGTACTGAGTTATTCTATTTTTTACACAGACTAATGCATAACAATATAGAAGAATTCAAACATTTTTCAGAGTATTCATCATTGTTATTCATAAGCAGTGTATGATTATTCATTGCATAACTTAATACACAGAATCACAACTTTTTCACAATATTAAAGACTGTTTTTCAGAAGCATTGTAATTGTTATTCAATAGTATACATTATTTATGTCAATAGTCAATACATTCTAATAATACTAGTGAAAACAATTGAATAAGTTTAGTTATTCAGGATGAACAATGTTGTTTTTCAACTACTTTCATTTAGTTATTCATATTGATATTATTGTATCTATATATGAATTGTAATTGTATCAAATAAGTTTTGTGTTATCATTTGTATTTAACCAAGTTTTCAAATGGAACAGGTGGTAATGATCAACAGTTGGACATTGGAGAAAAGTCAAATCGCACCAAGGTCCAATTTAAAAGACTTCGCACCAGGAAACATGTTCCAAATGATGATAATGTTGATGTATTTGACCTCGGTCCAAAAAAGAATTGTAATTCATAAGCATTGTAATTGTTATTCATAAGCAGTGTAATGTTGATAACATAACATAATACAAAGAATCACATATTTTTCACAATATTAAAGATTGTTTTTCAGAAGCATTGTAATTGTTATTCAATAGTACACATTATTTATGTCAATACATTCTAATAATACTAGTGAAAACCATTGAATAAGTTTAGTTATTCAGGATGAACAATGTTGTGTTTCAACTACTTTCATTTAGTTGTTCATATTGATATTATTGTATATATCCATATATGAAACGTAATTGTATCAAATAAGTTTTGTGTTATCACATGTGTTAAACCGAGTTATTCAAACAATCATATTGAGTTATTCAAACCTCGACTATAACTATTTTATGATTCTATAATTATTCAAACAATCAAATTGAGTTATTCAAACGATCAAACTGAGTTGTTCAAATATCGGCTATATATAAATATTATACGATTCTATAATTATTGAAACAATCATATTGAGTTTTTCAAACGTCGACTAATAGATATTCAATGATTCCGCACAGGTTTTGTATTTGTAAATTCGATTATTTATTTAATTTTTTCTATAAATATTATCACTCTTATCAAACCCTAAAATCATGCAACTGCCATATATGAAGAAAAATGTGGGATTTTTTTTAATTTCACAATCTCTTAATTTTAGCAACTTCCAAATTTAAAATCAAATCCCCATATTTAAATCAACAAGAATTAATTCAATCCCCCCTTCCCCATTTTTCTTATTATGTTGCCTAATTAATCATCGTTGATTGATTGAGATCCAACGTCTCCCCTTTAACCACACATTACACCTTAATTTGTATTGTACCGGAGCGCGCCCCATGTTGTACGCTTGAAATATGGAAAAAATGCATTATGTAAAATATAGCTAAATCAAAATTAGATTGATCCGCTATTCGAACGACCAAAAACTAGTTTTATTAAGACCCAATTCAATCAAAATTTGATTTAATAAAAACCGATTCCACCGAAACCGATTCAACCAAAACTGATCACCCAAAACCGACTAACCGAAAACCGATTCAACTGAAATCCGATTCATTCGAAAATTGAAAAAGCCGACTCAACCCGAAACCGATTCAACCGAAACCCGATTTAAATTAACCGATTTTTAACCTGATAATCCGATTTATCCGACAATTTGAATATCCGACCCAATCCAACCCGACCCGAATGTACCCGATTATCCGTTCATATCCGTCGCTGTTCATATCCAAATGACCCGAAACCGAATTATCCGACCGAAATCCGACTGATTATCCGAATTGCCACCCCTATATGATAATGGCATTATAATTTTTTTAAATATTATTATTTATCGATATCAATTAATAATTTATAATAAATATCAAAGATCATGTACCGATAATATTTATTTTTTAAATAAATTATACTCCCTCCGTATAAGTCTTCTTGTCTTTTTAGAGTTGGACACGTATATATTAAGAAAATTACGAATTAGACAAAAATACTCTTAATTAAATGTTTACTTTATACATTGAAAATGAAAATGGAGCAAATTTGCTTCACTTTTTCATTAAATGTAAGGGTTAAAGTTGGAAAGTTGGGTCCAAAATATGTAAAAGGACAAGTTGTTTTGAACAAGATTTTAAGTCTAAAAAGACAAGTAGACTTATACGCGGAGGGAGTATGTTAATAACATATATGGTCATAAAGATAAAATAGTATATATTATTCTAAAACATTAAAGATCACATAGTAATACATTGTGTAGAACTATTATATATTTGTAAAAATATACTTGACAAGATTTAAAATAAATAGTCAAAGATCACTTATTAATAATATTAAAAAATAAAAAAATTATATGATATTAAAATAGAGGTTGATTCACATGGAAATGAGGCTTATCATGAAAACTAAGAACAAATGAGGACCCTTAGATTTGAGAAATGGATGGCTAAGATTAGAAGAGATATGGGAAAAATGGTAATTTTGACAAAAAATAAAAAAAAAACAAAAAAATAAATTTTTTTTATAATTTTCTTAGTTTCGCTTATTTTTGCCAAAAACACGAAATTTGATTTGTTATGTTACGTTCACGTATTTTATGCATATGTTCACACTATTATAAGACATGTTCACATATTATCACATTTTTCGGTTCAGAGATTTTATAATACGTTCACATATATTACAAGTGTGTTCATATATTATTACTGTTTGTTCATGTTTTATGGTCATGTGTTCATGTTCGATTAAATCATAATACAGGCGTTAAACGACTTAAAAAAATTTGACAAAAAATATAAAATTTTTTTTTTTTAATTTTTTCGCTTATTTTTGCCAAAAACACGACGGTTGACATTTTACGTTCTGTTCACATATTTTATACACATGTTCACATTTTTACAAGGGCTGTTCACATATAACCGCATTTTAACTTCAGAAAATTTAGTGAATATTAAAAATCAATAATTAAAAAATATGTACCATAATAATTAAAAAATGTCAAACGTAAGGAAAAAACTTTTAAAATAAATAAAAGTTAATATAAAAAACTCAAAATTAAACATATGATTCGTAATATATAAAAAGGTTTTCATATTTTTATATAATTAATCTAATTAATACATATGAAATTATGAATATAAAAATATATTATCATAATTACGTATAGAAAGTTAATAAAACAAATCCAAAAATTAATGCAAAAATTCACGATCAAAATGCAATCTATATTGATTAAAAATATTATCATGCTTATTGATAGAAAGTTAATATAAAATTTTGTGTTTAAAAATATGTTACATAATAACTAAAAAGTTGTCATACTTATCACTTATGTATAGAAAATAATATAAAAAAGTCATGTTTATGGATAGAAAATTATATTGTAAAAAAGTTGTCATTTAGTTATGGATAAAATGTTAAAATTAAAATCTAAAAATTAATTTAAAATTTTAGTAGCATATTAAAAAAAATATTTTAATACTTAAAGATAAAAAAATAGTTAAAAAATTAAAAATCCAATAAGAAATATGGTCCATAGAAATTGAATAAACTATCATATGGATCAAAATTCACAATAAAGGAATTTTTTTAAACATTACGTAACTACATTTTTTATGGATAGAAAATTAATTGTCATATATAAAACCGCCATATGGATAAAAAAATCAAATTAAGGCAAATTTTAAAAAAAATTACGTGAATAAATTACATAGTATGTATATAAATTACATGTAAGATAACGTAATGGTAATATAAGGAAGATAAGGATTAAAAATTTAATGTGATATATTATATCTATCCCACGTATTTTGTATATGAAGAAATCGAAATAACATGATATATTCTATGTAATAAATATGTGTAAGATATTGTAATATATAATTAATATATAAATAAATAATTAAAAATATTAATATAAAAATTATTATTAAAATATGGATAGAAGATAATTACATATTATAATATAATGAACATAAACAAAGATAAAAATAATGGGTAGAGATAAAGATTTATCCAATTTCATAGTAAATTGGTAAAAATATATTAAATAAGATGAGTGCATAAAATTGGAAATTTCATTAAGTGATTGAAATACATAATATATAATTAATTAAAAAATTATTATTAAAAATAGGATGGCTGCAATATAAATTATTAATGACAAATCTGCCCAAAAGAATATTATTTTTAGATAGAAAAAATTTATAGTAAAAATATTTTCCTAACTTATTATGATAAGGATTAACATAAATAATCCAAAAAGAAAATTAAGGAAAAGATTATATAATTTTTTTTTATCAAAACTCAGTTTAGTCAAGTAATTATATACATATTTTAAAATTTTAATTTCTTTAAATCTAAATTTGATTTAAGATAAATATTATAATAGATAAAAGGATAAAGATAAAATATTTTTTTCTTTTTAATTAAAATTCGAATTAATTTTTTCTAAATATAAAATATAGTGTAATGTTAGTTTTTGATAGAAAAAATTAATAGTAAAAATATTTTCCTAGCTTATTATGATAAGGATTAACATAAATAATTCAAAAAGGAAATTAAGGAAAAGATAATATAATTTTTTTTATCAAAATTTAATTAAGGCAAGTAATTATATACAATTTTTTAATTTTTTAAATCTAAATTTGATTTAAGATAAATCTTTTATATAAATAGATAGAAGGATAAAGATAAAATATTTTTTTTTAATTTTCAATTAAAATTTGAATTAATTTATTCCAAATATAAAATATAGTGGAATGCTAGTTTTTGATAGAAAAAATTAATAGTAAAACTATTATGATAACAATCTATCATTATATATTAAAACAATCTTTTTTTTTTATTCTTTTAATTTTTTATTAAATATATTAGAACATTAGTTTTTATAAAAATTAGATAGATTTTTAGAAAATTAAAATAAAAAGTTATAAATAATAATTATACAAAATTACTTTTTAAATATAATGTGGGACCAAAATTGTTCTGTTGGCTCGAAAAGGTTCAACTTTAATATATAGTTATAAATAGTTAGATATTTAAAAGATATATATGTGAACACATGTACATATTTTTTCTTATATTTTTTAATTTATCTTTTACAAATATGATAAATATAATGTCCTTTTTATCTATATTGGTAAAATATACTAAAATTATTTTATGTTTATATTTATTTGGAGATAAATTGTTGTAAATATTATTTTATTTTTATGTTTACTTGGAGATAACTTTTTTTACATATTCAACTATATAAAATTATTATTTTAATAAAGGGGTGATGTGGCGCAATATGGTGGCAGAAATTGCTCCGGCTTTAGTTATTAGTAATAGATATAGACTATAAAAAGACGGTTTAATGATGATATTATAGTCTTGCGAATCTTATTGCTCATTTTATCACGAAAATGAAATAGATTAGGTGAAATACATACCATCTGTGATATGTCTATTCTGACTGAACGATCGAGCCAATCATTCAATCGAATTGGCCAATCATTCAATCATACATATCATAAATTAACATGAAACTAGCAGGTTGATGAAAATGATCGAATTGCCCAATCATTCAATCAAATAGATAAAATCATCAAATAAGCATACTCTTTTTCGACGGTCATAAAAATTTGTTCAATTCATATGCTAAATTATTGCGAAATGACTATAGGTGTGGATATGAAAAAATGCATAGTGTCCTAGTCGAATCGATTTTTTCCCCCAAAGCATATTGTTTTCTCCAATATTCATTTTAATAGGATTGTAATGAGTTAAAAAAGTGCATTTTGTTTCTTTAACTCGACTTAGTTAAAAATTGGAAAGTTCGAGATTGAACATAAACATGATTTGAGCTCATCTTGACAAAAAAACAAACATAATTTGAGCTCAAAATCTTGTTTGATATTGATTTATTTAAATGCTCAACGAGCTGGAGCTCGAGCTTAGCTCATAAACTTCTCATTTAGTTTTTTCGTGGGACAAATTCACCGACAACTCGTTTACTTGATTATTTATATAAACAAATAAAACTAAAATTTAAATTACGTAACTTGAGTAGTTCGAGGGAGACTACCAAAACTATGTAATTTAACCTATTATATATAATATTTATATTTATATAGTACTCCCTCTGTCCCTTTATGTTTGTCCTAAAGCACCAATTGCACAATAAATAAGAAAATGAAAAAGCAGTTTTATTGAGTCAGAAGGCATCAGAAAAGTTTCATCATTTGCCTTTACAAAAAGTGAAGGATCCAACTTAAATAATTGGACCAATGAGAACTCATTATCCAAATCTAACAACCAATAGAATTCCAGCATTTTAGTCACACGGATCACCACAATACATAACTTCAAAGCTACCTTAAATACCCCCATTTACCCTTCTTACAGTTCAAAAAATTTATGGGGACATTACAGCAGCTATAAAGCCAAAAAAAGGGAATTTTCAGAAGCATCTTTTACTACATCACTGCCTCCTTCATGGTTTCAGTACTTGACTTGAATGCTTGCCCACCTCTAGAAGATGGGGACATGAATGAGGCTGAGGAGATTCTTTTCCCATTCAACCTCAATGAAATTCCTGGGGACATTAATGGAGGTTCAACTTCTCCTCCACTCAGCCAACAATCAGGTCACCATCAACCAGAAGCAGAGAACGAGCACACACAGGCTGCACATCATCAACCAGAAGCAGAGAACGAGAACACACAGGCTGCACATCATCAACCATTCACTAGGAGGCTCAGCAAGGATAAAAAAATGCATATTTTAATGCAGCTCTTGAAATTAGCACGTGGGGGACATCTACCAGCAAATTCATACAAAGCCGTGGCCACTCAGTTCAACCTGTCAGAAAAAACAGTAGCCAGATTATGGAGGACAACACGTGCACAAGAGCAAGCAATGCAAGCACCAGATTTGAGTACACAATATCACAAATGTGGTAGGAAGAGAACACAAGTTGATAATGCAAAGATCATGGCAATTAACATGGGGGACAGGACATGCCTCAGGGATTTGGCAACCAATCTTGAGATCTCAAAGAGCACAGTACACAGAATGGTCAAGAGGAAGAGCATAAGGCCACACACTAACCCACTCCATCCAGCTCTTAAAGCATCAAACATGAAAACAAGACTAGAGTGGATTCTTAGTCTACTACAAGGAGCTACACCAGAAAGTAAGACAAAGTACTATGGTATGTTTGATTTTGTTCATATTGATGAGAAGTGGTTTCAATTAAGCAAGAAATCTCAAAGAGTGTATCTTGCACAACAAGAAAGAGGAAAGTATAGAGCTGCAAGTTCAAGCAAGTTTATACCCAAAGTCATGTTCACAACAGTAGTTGCAAGACCAAGGTTCAATTCAGAGGGGACATGCACATTTGATGGAAAAATTGGAATTTTTCCATTCACATATCAACAAGCAGCCAAGAGAAAATCAAAAAACAGAGAAAAGGGAACTGTTGTCACCAAGCTAGTTGAATCAGTCAATAAACATGTCACAAGGAGGATGCTAATAGACCAAATTGTTCCAGCAATCAGAGAAAAATGGCCACATCATGAAGGTCATAAGGTAATTTTCATTCAACAGGATAATGCAAAGGCACACATCACTCAAGAGGATCCAGAATGGCAACAAATATACAAGCAAGATGATTTCACTTTCATACTAATCCAACAACCTCCCAACAGTCCAGATTTGAACATCCTAGACCTAGGATTTTTCAGAAGCATACAGTCATTGATGCATAAGAAAATGCCCAGGGATATAGATGATATGCTACAGGCTGTACATAATGCATTTCATGAACTTCATCCAACAACATTAGCTAATGTATGGCAATCATTACAGTATGTGATGAATGAAGTACTCAAGAGAAAAGGGGGCAATGATTATGATGTGCCTCATGTGAACAAAAAAAGACTAGCAGCTTAGGGTAATTTGCCTATTCAAGCATCAGCCCCACAATGGGCAGTTATGCAAGCATGGAACACAATACATCATGTTGCACAACAACCAACAGTAGGCAACACTCAACAAGATGACATGGCAGAAGCAGAAGAAGACACTCAGCTAGATGATATGGCAGAATTCAGTGAATATGAGTAGGGCCCTTGAATGACAATGCAACCTTTTGGAAATTTAGTGAATACAGGTATATATGCATGCTCTATTTTGTGTACATCATGTATTTTTGTATGTAATAGCAACATTTGAAGGGACCTTGAATGTTAATGCAACTTTTTGGAAAATTGAATGGGTAAAATTGGTTGTTTTTGAAACACAGTCTCAGGGTCCCCTTTGCATCATCAAAACCAATCAAACCCATAATCACATAACAATCACTGGCCTCCAAAGCCACAATTTGTGGCGGTGGCCTTAGACATGTTAAGGATAGGGGTTGCTTTGATTGGTATCTCAGCTAATAAGGCATCATCATCGACAATTTAAAAAAATAAAAAAAAACAATCTCAGAGCTCCCTTTGCATCAATGACAAAAACCAACAATAATCAATTCAAATTCATTGGCCTCCAAAGCCAAATGTAATCGACGGTGGCCTTAAGAAAGTGAACTGCGCATAATGGTTTATAATCTCAGCATAATGGTTTGTCATCATTGAAAAAAAAAAGAGAAAGAGGAACACAAAAACAGAGGCAAAGAAGCAATAGAACAGAGAAAGGGGAACCAAAACAACAGAGAAAGATGAAACAAAACAGAGAAAGGGGAGTGTTTCAAAAACAGAGAAAGAGGAATGAAACCAACAGAGAAAGATGAACCAACAAAACAGAGAAAGCGATCGAGAGGTACAAAAACAGAGAAAGAGGAGAAAAGAAAACAGAGAAAGAGGACCCAAAAACCAGAGAAAGGTGAACACAAAAACAGAGAATCGAATAACAAGGGAGCAAACATGCATTCACACAATCGAAGATCATGCCATGAAATAATCAAACCAGCAAACATGCATTCACAACAATTAAAGAGGGGAAGATTCTTGTGCAAATCTGATGCCTTCTTACTCAATATGCATGCTTTAGGACAAACATAAAGGGACAAAGGCAAATGACTGAACCCATTTCTCATACCAGCCAACATGCATTCACATCAAGCAAAGAGGGGAACACCATAACAATCAAGCCATCAACAACTTAAACCAACCAAACATCAGTTCAGGGACGCAGAAACAGAGAAAGGAAGCGTTTCACACAATCGAAGATCAGACATGCATGCTCAACACAATCATTTCAAGATCAGACATCGAAGAAAAAATAGGTTAAGAGACTTAGCTAGTCGGCAAGGCATCATTTGAAGGGGATTCCACCGGCACGGCATCATTTGAAGGGGACTCAACCGGCACGGCATCATTTGAAGGTGGATCCACCGGCACCGACTGCTCAACGCAATCATCGTCTCCGGGCCGGAAAATATCCTCCACCGAAGCTTCCGAACGCTGGGGGGAGTAAGAGTGATTTCCTCTACATTCAGGACCCCACTCGCAATTAGGCTGATCGGAGCATTCATAAGACTCCGTCTCTTCAGAGGGTAGGGGAGCACTATAATCGTCGCTCAAGGATTCACGGCTCATCTTAAAGGGAAGGGGACGACAGTTGCAAAGGAGCCGAAATCGAACAGAGAAAGCGATCGCAAGCAAACGCAAGAGAAGGCAACAGAAGGCAAGCAAACGCAAGATCTGGTTCTCGCAAGAGAAGGCAAGAATGGACTCGAAATCGAGCAGAGAAAGCGATCGAGAGAGAATCGTCGAGAGATCGAGAGATTTACAGAGGAGCTTTTCAGATCTAGGGTTCGAGAGAGCAAAGAAGGGTTTCAGATCTAGGGTTTGTAGAGAGAAATGGAGGCCGCGATTCACAACAACAACAACAACCGTATATAAAGACAACATGCGTGATCTTGGGCTGCGCCAACACCAAACCCTAATCATGAATTGGGTCACAGAATTGGATCAACCCAATTCCTGTGAGAAATGGGTCTCCATTTTATTCAGAAATGGGGCTCAAATGCTCAATGGAAAAATGGGTCTCCATTTAATGAAGAAATGGGGTTCAATTGAGAAATGGGGCTCCATTTAATGGAGAAATGGGTTGGAAAAATGGGTTGAAGAATTATTGTTGGGGGCTTTAATGGTGGTTTTTTAATGGTAGTGGAAAGTGGGTGTAAAGTTTAGGAGAGAGAATTTAGTGGGAAAGATGGGTAGAATGGGAAAATTGAATTGTTAAATGAGGGTATTTTGGGGTATAAAATATAGATATAAAAGGAAAGAAAGGGGAGAAGGACAAACATTTAGGGACGACGGAAACGGAAATAGGACAAACATTAAGGGACGGAGGGAGTAGTACTTATTCGATCATAAACTCACCATCTAATTGTTCATGAGCATATATAATTGAATTAGCTCATGAAAAAACTAGCCAAGTTATCTTATGTTCAAGCTTGATTGGTTCATTTATCTTTTAGGTCTTAAAATTGTGCTCAATCTTATCTCGTTTACAAATGAAACCAAACACGAACAAAATTCAACTAAATTGAACACCGAGTTTCTCACAAATGACCCCATTCATTTACATCCCTATTTTTTAATTAGCTCTTTCATAATTAATTTGGTTATGCTGTCTATATTGCTCTTGTTGTTTGTGTATTGGGCGTAAAATAGATGGGTCATAGGAGACAACAACAAGATATCAATTTGCATAAAACAAAAACTACCAAATTCAAAAACATTCCATCTTAAAAAATGACGAGAAATAAATTACGAAAGATTGTTTTTTTTTTTATCTCCCAAAGACGATGTAGAATTATAGCACTGTAAATTCTCTAATTCTTAAATATGCTGTCTTTCATGCATATTTAGTTGATTTATTTCTGAATTAAATTAAAAAGAATTTATACATTAATAAAAATAATAGTCCATAATTAAATTAATAAAATTAGGAAAATTTGGATTTTGGACCGCAAGTTAATCAGTTAAATTATGAGATAATTATTTCACTTTAAGGTGACACTCATGCAACCCTAACTCAATTCAGTATGTGAAGAGTTGGGCCTTGTATTATACATTGTGGGCCAGAAAGCCCATAATCGACACAGCTGTCAATTAAATAGGGCCTGTGAATTTATTTGGGAATTATGTAGTGTTTGATATGAGGTACAAGCAAAAGAAGGAAGCCACAAATTGAGGGGATCGTATCGGATGCACCAATGAAATTGCTTAACATGGAGATATATGCCCAAAACTGGAAGAAATACATCATAATGGTAAAGGGCAAGCATCCTAATTAAACATACCTTCATGCGGCGACTTCATCTGAGGTTGCCCAAATGAAATGTGCGATCCAAAGGTCTTGAAACTTAGAGCATAAATATTGGTTGCCCATATTGTTTGGTCATCATAATATAAATTTATTTCTTTCAACAAAAATTTACTTTTTTTTTCCTTTCTTCTCTCTTAAGTGACACATTTTACTAAGACAATTGATGTCCAAACAACCCTATTACAATTTATTTCCTTCTCTTTCCTCCATATTTATACTCTCTCTCCTCTTTTATTCTTCATTTATTTTGTAAAACTTAGATCCGACAGATCAAGCAAGAGAAACGCACACAAACAACATAGGATTGAATTTCGAAAGCTAAGAAAAGTAAAGCAAGTGACACAAGGGTTGTTTACGCAGTTCGGTGTTAAAACCTACGTCCGCAGAGTCTCAGTGGGGAGACCCTTCCCAATCAACTATCAAAACTTTCAAGGATGGTTACACAAATATAAGCAAACGACAAACCAAAAGATATCCAAGAACACCCAGAAACAGAGTACACAACAGAGAAGATAAGAAAAACAAGGCTAAGGAAGAAGATCTAGGGATTCGCCCCCTAGAGGCTGGCAAAGCTTCAAGTAGAAGCTTCGACGAGAGTCTTCAACGTCTTCTCCAGCACAAGGATCGTCTCTCCGATCACCGTCTTCACCTCCGGTGTCAAACTCTCTCTTCTCCTTCTTTTTCTCTCTATCGCTCTCTCTGAGATCTAGGGTTTGTGCAAGCGGCGAATGAGCTCCAGAAGAGGTGAGCATGCTTTAAATAGCTAGGTCACAAGAAGCTTCGCAATCCATTCATCAAAACGCGTCGCTTCAACTAAAGACCAGGGCTTCAACTAAGGAGATGGGTCGACCTCAAGTTTTGGGCCAAGTTCAATTAAAACGTTTTGGGCTTGAGTTCAAGTGAGAGTAATCAGAGATATTCAACCGGTTTGATCCGAGAAGCTCATCCAAACCAGTTTGGTTCCGGGGAGGCCACATCCCGGTTCACCAGGTTTTATACTCTAATAAATAATGTTGAACCCGGTTCTCGATCTATGGTCTACCATGAATGCAATGTATAGTGCTATAGTGGATCCTATGTCACTTTGAAGTCTCTAACTTGGGTTTAGAATAAGCTTAGCAAATGCCCTCCTAAACCAAGTTTTAGGCTTTAAGAGGAAAGTACTTTAGTAGTGGATTAGGTTGGGTATCCCTCCATCATTGACTCATCCCCACATCTCAAGTAACATCATCGATGTGGAGTGTTGCCCTGCAAAACAGAAACTTGTTAGAAGGAACACTTTTTGTTCCAAAATCAGCAGGGTTTACATCTCTGAGAATTTTCTTCACAGAGATTTCTTGTTCCTCAACTTGTTGTCCAATGTAATGGAAACAGACATCAATATGCTTTGTTCTCTCATGAAGGACTGGATCCTTACATAAGTACAAAGCACTTTGATTATCCATATTTAGTATAGGCATGTATTTTCTTCCTTCAATCACAAACAATATTCCCTTCATCCGTGTAGCTTCCTTGGAAGCCTCACTTACATCAATGTACTCTGCTTCAGTTGAAGACAAAGCAACAATGGGTTGCTGTTGGGATTTCCAGGAAATACAATTTCCTGCCCAAGTATAAAAATAGGCAGTAGTTGATTTCTTGTTATCCTTATTGCTAGCATAATCCGAGTCAACATAACCTTGTAGGTCAGTTCTCGGTTTAGGCTCAACATATACTAAACCAATGTTCACAGTCCCTGTTACATATTTCAATAGATACTTCATGGCTGCCTAGTGTTTTTCTCCTGGGTTAGACATGTATCGACTTAATACAGAGATAACAATAGATCAGGCCTAGTACATATCATGGAGTACATAATGAAGCCTACTGCTACATCATAAGGAACATTTTCCATTTTCTTCTTGTCAGCTTAAAAAATAGGACAATCCTTCTTAGAGAGCTCCAAGTGCCCTCCTAATGGTATTGAAGATGGCTTGGATCCTTTAATAGCAAACCTGTCTAGCACCTTATACAAGTAGTCAGATTGAGACAAGTATATAGTCTTTTTAGGTCTATTTCTAATGATTTTAACTCCTAAAATCTTTTGAGCAGGACCCAAGTCTTTCATATCAAAATTCTTTTTAAGATCATGCTTAACCCTGGTGATAGCAGTTTTAGAACTGCTAATCAATAGTATATCATCAACATAGAGAAGCACATAGACAAGAGTCATACTTGCTCCTAGTGAAGTTCATTTTAAGCATGCAAGAATCAAATTTCTTATTCCATTGCTTGGGTGATTGCTTCAACCCATATATGGATTTCTTAAGTTTATTTTTATCAACAAAGCCTTTAGGCTGGCGCATGTAGATAGTTTCAATCAAATCACCATGTAAAAAAGCAGTTTTAACATCCATTTGTTCAAGTTCCCAATCATATACAACAGTCATAGCAAGAAGCAGTCGCATAGTTTTATATTTTACTACAGGAGAGAATATGTCATTGTAATCTATCCTTTCTTTCTGTGTAAAGCCTTTGGCTACAAGCCTGGCTTTATACCTGGGAGGATCATTGACATTAGATCCTTCTTTTAGCTTATATATCCATTTATAATCTATTAACTTGACTTTATCAGGTTTGGGAACAAGAATCCAGGTGTTATTAACATACATGGATTGAATTTATTCATGCATTACTTTAAGCCAGTCATTAGCATGAGCACATTTTATAGCTTGTTCATAAGAATCAAGAACAATATTTCTAACAACTTCAACAACTAGGAAGGCAAACTCAACAATTTTAGAGAGATTCTGATATAGTCGAGTATATTCATGCAAGTTCACAAAATCTGCAAATCTGGTATTAGGAACCCTAACTCTAGGTTCCCTATCTCTAGCAAGTTGGTAATCACCTAGTTCATTAGCAACATGTATGTCATGAAGATCATGTTCATGCAAATCATGTTCATCATGCATAGAAACTTCATCAAAATTATGATCATGCATAGCAGGTTCATTAACAATATTGTTGCTATTCACAGAACTACTAGAACTTAAGCTAGAGGGATCAGAATTACTTACTGCCCCACCTAATTGGTGAGGTTGCAAACCTGCATTTTCAAAACTTGAGATATTTTGCCCTTCAGTCTGGTTGTTATTGCTTTCAGAGTCTTCTTGGAAAGCACTTGAGAAGTGACCAATATCAAACTCCTCATCATCAACAGGTATATCATGGTCTTCAAAGAATGTTCCACTTTTATCTCTAGGGTCTTATGGGGTACATGTCTTCTCAGAAACTGGTGTTAGAATTGACTTGAAATGAAAATTCTTTTCATT
Source organism: Fallopia convolvulus (assembly GCA_964016875.1). NCBI lineage: Eukaryota > Viridiplantae > Streptophyta > Magnoliopsida > Caryophyllales > Polygonaceae > Fallopia > Fallopia convolvulus. The sequence continues at coordinate 3,663,645 of OZ024721.1, forward strand.
AAAAGTGACATACCTGCAAGTTATTACCTTATAACCTCTTGGTTGACTAAGTAATAGCTTATATCCTTTTATTCCCTCTGGATAACCCAACATAACACACTTTAGGGCCCTAGGCTGAAGCTTGCCCTGGGATATTTGGGCAAAAGCTGTACAGCCAAAAGGCCTTAAATGTGAAATATTAGGGATTTTACCTGTCCACATTTCTTGGGGTGTTTTAAACCCTATTGCAGAGCAGGGTGATCTATTTATGAGGTAAGATGCAGTAATTACAACCTCTCCCCATAGGGAATTCTTCATTCCAGCACTGATGAGCATACACCTAGCTTTTTCAAGTAGGGTTCTATTCATCCTCTCAGCAGTACCATTCTGCGGCCAGGGACAGTTAGGTGTCTTTTAACACCATGTATTCTACAGAAATCATTAAAGGCATGGTTGCAAAACTCTAACCCATTGTCAGTTTTAAGGCATTTTAATTTGTGTTCAGATTGGCTTTCAACCATAATTTTCCAATTTTTGAAATTTTCAAAAGCCTCATCTTTAGACTTTAGAAGGTAAACCCACACTTTTCTTGAGTAGTGATCTACCAGAGATAGGAAATATTTCCTACCTCCAATAGTCTCTACTTGAGCAGGCCCCCAGAGATCCAAATGGACATACTCCAGGGGTTTGCTTGTAGTGTAGGTTGATCTGCTAAAGATGTGAGCAATTTTCTTACCTAGAACACAATCCTCATAGAAGTCAATAACTTCAAGTTTGACAGAAATCATGCCAAGTTTAAATAGGTGATGCAACCCTTTATTTCCTATATGCCCCATCCTATCATGCTAGATTTTAGTATGATCTTGATTATCAGATTGTATTTTACCTTTGGAGACATTCAGTTCAGGAGTGGCTATAACACAGTATAGCCCTTCCTTTTTGATGCTCCAGATAAGGATGTTTTTATCTCTAATAACATCTCTTATTCCATTTGAGGTCACAATTTGACAATCGAGATCATCTAAAACAGACTCAGAAAGTAAATTTATCCTCAGGTCAGGAACCCACCTGACCTTTTGGAGGACCCTTACCTTACCATCATACATCCTTAAGGGAACTGTACATGTGCCTTTGATTTTAAGAGATGTGTGATCTCCCAGCATAACTACACCACCATCAGATTCAGTTAGAGAACTAAAATAATGCTTATGAGGAGTAGCATGAAGTGTACACCCTGAATCAAGAATCCAGTCATCATTAGCAACAAATTCATGAGTGTTAATCAAAGCATTATCATGATAAGTGCACATTAGCGGTTCATAGGAGTATTGAGGGCGGTGTTCAAACACATTTGAAGAACCATTAGTATCCTTGTCTTTATTCTTATCATCCTTTTTGTTTTTGTTACAATCAGTGGAATAATGCCCAACTACACCACAATAATAACATTTTACTGATGACATGTCCTTTTTATTAGAAGAGTTGTTGTCATGAGACTTATTCTTCTTCTTTTTCTGCCTATTATTTTTGCCTATTCCTTTTGTAAACATAACCTCATTTTTAGACTCAGTCTTTTGATCATTTTTAGAACCATTCTTGACTTTAAAGACTTTCAAAGAGTCATTTTTCTGGGTTAAGTACTCTACTACTTTTTCAACAGTGAGGTCATCCCTAGTAAACTGGACCACATCTTTAAGGACATCAAACTGACTAGGAATAACATTCAGCAAGATGCCAACCTTATAGCTTTCTTTGACCTTTTCATCACATCTTTCAAGATCTTGAGCCAGTTTAAGGAATTTATCCAGATTTTAATTTAAGGCGAGGGAAGTATCCACTCTATAGTTGAAGAATTTACTCAGGGTAGAGATAAGGCTAGACAAGGACTTAGTCAGGTAGATAGCATCAAGAGCATCCCACAAAGGTTTAGGTTCAGTATGACTAACCACTTGTCTTGCAACTTCATCTGTTAGACGTAGCATAATCTCAGCATTGGCTTGGTCTTGAATTTCCTTCCTTCTCGCAATAGAAAATTCAACTGGCCATTGTTTTGTTACATCCATATATCACTTTTCTTTCGTCAATATGGCCCTCATCTTCACCTTCCACATGGGGTAATCCATGTGGCCATTATATGGCTTTACTCTATATTGTTCTGACATATTGGTACCTGTAAAAATCGAAAAATTTAAGTCAGAAGTAGTGTAAAGAAATTTTGAAGCAAGCAAACCACGTAAGACACAACCTATGAACAAAAACTTAGACTCTTCTACTGTAGGACCTGCCAAGGGTTGCACCGGAATTATTCGTTACCCTAGTTGACAAGAAATCCCGTTGTAGGCTTAACAACAATCAAGAAGCAAACAGAAAGAAGATCTAAGACAAACAAGAAGACAAAGGACAATAGCACAACGGAAAACAGTAAGGAACACACGGATCTACAGAACCTGGCTTCGATACCACGTTGTAAAACTTAGATCCGACAGATTAAGCAAGAGAAACGCACACAAATAACACAGGATCGAAGATCGAAAGCTAAGAAAAGTAAAGCAAGTGACACAAGGGTTGTTTACGCAGTTCGGTGTTAAAACCTACGTCTGCGGAGTCTTAGTGGGGAGACCCTTCCCAATCCACTATCAAAGCTTTCAAGGATGGTTACACAGATACAAGCAACGGCAAACCAAAAGATCCAAGAACACCCAGAAACAGAGTACACAACATAGAAGATAAGAGAAACAAGGCTAAGGAAGAAGATCTAGGGATTCACCCCCTAGAGGCTGGCAAAGCTTCAAGTAGAAGCTTCGACGAGAGTCTTCAACGTCTTCTCCGGCACAGGGATCGTCTCTCCGATCACCGTCTTCACCTCGGGTGTCAGACTCTCTCTTCTCCTTCTTTTTCTCTCTCTTTCTCTCTCTGAGATCTAGGGTTTGTGCAAGCGACGAATGAGCTCCGAAAGAGGTGAGCATGCTTTAAATAGCTAGGTCACCAGAAGCTTCACGATCCATTCATCAAAACGCGCCGCTTCAACTAAGGAGATGGGTCGACCTCAAGTTTTGGGTCAAGTTCAATTAAAACGTTTTGGATCATGAATTCTTATTATCTCTCTCAGGGCAAGTAGGAAATCTTGATTCCCTGCTCCCCTCACATTCCACACAAGTATATTTAGTTCTATCATGGATAACACTTCTTCAATTATGTCACCATTAATAGGTCTTAGTGTGAGATGACCCACAACATTAACTGCTTCGATGAAGCGGGCATAAGCGTCAAGAAGCCTTGGAGGCATCGAGACTGTGCATAGAAGGCCTTGGTTGTTCCCCGTTGTCGCTGGAACGAACTCCACAATCATCTTGTTTACCATGAGGGGCATGTATGCTAGTATCGGACCCATCCGGCGGTTTGTTAGGGCAAAAGTTCTCCGGTTGAGGATCCGGAACTCTTCGACCCTTACTCCGTTCCGGGTCTGATTGTTCATTGGGACTGGATTTTTTGTAGGTGGAAAGGGTGGCGTGTGGGAGTTGACTGGTGTTTTGCTTTTTAGGGCTTGCGTTTAGCGTTGTAGTGGAAATCTTGGTTCTCGGCGTGGTGTTGGCTTCTGGTTTGTTTTGCATAGAGGCGACAAATTTTTTGCTTGATTCTGAAGTAAGCTTTGGATTGGGGTTCATGGAGTTTTTGGGCTTTTGTGGAGTAGGGTTAGTGTGGGCTGATGGGGTGGAGTGTGTGGTTGGCATATTGGGCTTAGATTTAACTGTCCCGTCTACTTGTGCTTTCCCTCTTATTTCATTCACCTTTTTTGGGGTGGGAGCCACTCTTTCCTTTGCTTGATTTGAATCATTTTCTTCTATGGAAATTTTTGGATTTTCAAGATCCATATCACGCGTATCTTCCGGAGAATCCGCAGTTTCCAAAGCCGCGTAACGCGATCCCGAAGATTGCGATCTCGTATCAGTACCTGCATGCTGACTAGGAGAGGGAATTTGTTGATTTGTTGTCGGAAAGCCAGTTGATTTGTTCGCCGGCGACCTTCGTTTTGGTTTGATAACCTGCATCCAGTCACCGAACTTGTCTTGTTTTAGCTTTTCAGTAATCTTCTGGCGTGTCTCCATGTCTGGTGACGTCGTCTTCTGATTTTCATTCTGTTCTTTCCCGCATGACTCGGAATGGTGGCCAACTCGGCCACAGTTAAAGCAGAGCATTCGGAGGCCTTCATATTGGATGGGCCAGACTTGTCCATCGAGCCTAAACTTTGAAAGTAAGGGCTTGGTCAGATCAATCTCCACGCTAAGACGAACAAATTGGCCACGCTCCGCCTCTGCCGTCGGCTTATCCACTCTGAGGATCCGACCTATTCTTCTCCCAATAATATTCAGGAATTTTTGGTTGAAGTATTCTATATTGATCCAGGGGATCCGAATCCACACCACCAAGGACTTGATCTTGTCTTCCCGAACATTGAACCTAGGGACCCATTTTCGGATGGACAAGTAATTATCTGCTATCATCCATGGCCCTTGCGTGAGAACGTGATGGTAATCCCCCTTGTTTGCAAATCGAGCAACATAGTAGTCGTTACCGATGTCAATCAGAGAAAAGTCCGCTGATAAACCCCATTTCTGAGTTAATTTCTTCTTTAGAGTAACATAGCCTGGCCCTTTGTCAAAGAATTTGATTATCAGAGTGTCTTTCCATGGGCGCCAGAGCTCCTTTTTTTCCTCCGCTGTGAGTGTTATTGTCGGGCATTCTGGATCATCATTTTCCGGCGGAATGTCATCTTCAGTGTCATAGTCATCATCTTCTTCAAAGACTTGGAAAGTGGGGTTTTGTTGGATTGAGAAACTCGCTCCACCACCTTGCAGTACTTTGTCTCTAAAAGAGACATTCTGATTGTTCTCTTTGGATTTTCCATCACCTGCTGAGATCACATGTTGCTGCTGATGTTCTTTTTGATGGTTCGTATTCACCATCTTTTCGATCTCCATATTAGTGCAGATTCCTTCCACCTCATCATTACGCTTCAGTCTCTTCGTCACAGGACTCAATTCTTTTCCCTCTCCATCAATGGGAGGGTCCACCTCCATCCCGTGAATGAGTTCACCGGACAGAGTCACCGGAGTTTTCGTGGAGAATTTCAAAATTCTATAACACTATATGCAATTAATTAGTACTAATACCACTTACTATGAGCACTAGTAACCACCTTCAAGGCTTTCAAACGTTGTTAATTTGCATTGCTATCTGAGTTAACAACTTAACATGTGTTTGTAGATTTGCTTTCTACATGAGAATACCATACTAGAGAATATTTAGTTATGGGTTGCAAGTGAATTGTATTCATAGATTATTCAGTTATGGGTTTAAACTTTAAAGCAAAAAGAAGTCGATTGTTTTGGATACTTTGTAATGCATCATCAAAATAGGCTCTTGGTTTAAACAAGTAAACCGTAGAACTCACTCTCTCGAACCCTGGCACAGTTGCAGGACACAATCGAGCTCGGTAGCAGTTGGCACCCACTTCTCTGGCAACGGGCAACCTTCACTGATATAAACCCTAATTTCCTATTTTTAACCGAATTTATGAAAATAACCCTTTTTGTTTGTTAAAAATCTGATAGCATTAAAGTTAAATTAAAAAAAAAAGACACATAAGATTATACATTGACAAGTAGTATGGACACATAAGCACTTAATGGGTGATGGACTGATCGATGGTTAAAATTTTTAACCAAAGGATCAATAAATAAACAATTTGGGGAAGGTTGAGGCCTAATATGGAACACTTCAAAGATTAAGGACCATCATAGAACGAGAAGGAAAGGTTAGGGACTAAATTCTTAATTAACCCCATCCATGTTCAATCAACTGTATTTCTTTTGTCTAACGGGCCGATTACAAACTTGTCTTTTTTCTTTTTTATTTGTCCAGTGGGCCTCTGTAAACAGGCCCAAGTTCATTCAACTGATTTGTTTATTTGTTTTGGGAAAGTTCATTCACATTCATCTGAGAATCAGGACGGAACGACGGACTCGGGAGAAAGAAATCGAATCCTTCTCCGCCGGCATATCTTGGCTGCCTCGTCAAAGTCTACAAATTCGTCTCCAAAGTTGATCGGTTTGAGCAAGTCTTTCTCAATTGAATCTTGTTTTCAATGTTTTTGTGTCAACTGTTGCTCTTATTTCTCAATTGAGAAAGATCCAATTTTTCATTGTTTTTATGAGCCATCCTGTGTATGTACTGCTCGTTGTGGATTTGGTTCGTCTATGCAACATCCATTATCTTATGTATTGTTTTTGTACATGTGATGAATCATTGATGGTGTAGGATAAGAGAATTGGTAATCTGACTCTTTTAGCTGCTTGCAATTTTGCAGCTGGAGCAATGTTCAAGAATACATTTCAATCCGGATTTCTGTCAATTTTGTACAGCCTCGGGTAGGTTCTTCATGGTTGGTTACTGGTGCAAATCATTTTCTCATGTGCTTTCAATTATGTGTTTCTAATTGGGTACTTCATTATGCAGGAGCAAACCTCTACAAATATGGGATAAAGAAAGTAAGTTTTCTGCACTGGTTCTGGTATTATCATAAAATGTCTAGAAACAAGTTCAATTTAGAGGAAATGTGTATTTATTTGCCTATAATTCTATTCACTATGTCGCTTGTATTAATTTCTAGAATTTGGGTTCGGTAAAAGAATATGTCTTATACACCCTTTGTCATATTTTTATTCATGTTTGAATTACTAAGTGATAAGCTACTTCTTGCCCAATAGCTGATTAGCTTACTCTTTCTACAAGTGCTTAATGCAACATAATGCAATTCTATGACCTGCTTTCCTACATGTTACTAATCAGATAATAGCATACCATTCTCCAAAATTTAGAATCAACTTAGGGTGTGGCTGTCTGTGTGACCGTTTTAAATGTTTAAAATAGGTGGTTATATAAGCTAATTTGGCACTCTTTTTTGGAGACTAATCTAAAAAGGGCAGAAGGGTTATACAACACTCAACATGGACTCGGAAGCCTCTGGATGCATTTTATTCCCATTTGTGTATACAAGTTGTATTTCAGAATTCAGATTTGTCTTGTTCTTGAATTGTGTTTTGCTTTAAGTGCTCAATTGGGCATGGATTGACTGTTTTGATCTCCTATTAGAATCCACAAGCTGGTGACTGTAATGAATTGAAGTGTTACGGATATGAAGTAATTGTACTTGCTTCTTTTTTTTGTGCTTATCGATGTAAATTTATTGAAACATGTAATGCTTGTAGTTTCTGATGGGCACGTCAAGCGTCCGATGGATGACGACATCCAATCTAATGTCCTTGAGATCATAGGCTCAAACATCCAGTCCACTTACATCACATGCCCAGCTGATCCAAATGCAACACTTGGCATCAAGCTACCGTTCCTTGTTCTTATAGTTAAAAATCTAAAGAAGTATTTCACCTTTGAGATCCAAGTCCTGGATGACAAGAATGTTAGGCGGCGCTTTCGAGCTTCAAATTACCAAGTCTGTAAGTTTACCAAATTATGTATTAGCATTCTTGTAGCATGCTGTGTCACCTTCTTAGTTGGACACTTGGACCTGTAATAAATATCACACTTATTCTGGGCTATCATGAATCTTTCTTCTCTTTTTTAATGACATTTTTGCTTTGCAAAATGGTAATCGTTGTTTTTCCCCTTGCTTGTAATGATTCTAGATCATTTTGTTATGCATAGAATAGCAAACAGATTTTGTGTTCAATTTGTGTATCTAAAAGTGACATGGTCAAGTGTTTGGACTTGCAGGTTATGACTCGGGTTAAGCCATACATATGCACGATGCCTCTGAAGATGGATGAAGGGTGGAACCAGATCCAGCTGAATCTTGCTGACCTCACCAGACGAGCATATGGAACCAATTATGTGGAAACGCTGAGGGTTCAAGTCCACGCAAACTGCCGGCTGAGGCGGATTTATTTCTCAGACCGCCTTTATTCAGAGGAAGAATTGCCACCAGAATTCAAACTCTACCTTCCTGTTCAGGCAAGTCAATTTTGATTCACAATGCAATGTGTTCTTACAGTTCTATTTCACCGGGGCTTCTTATAAACTGAACATTAAATTACTATGTTGAAAAACTGCAGAAAGCCTGACTGATTGGACCACCAGCTCAGCTGTGCTTAGTAGTCTACTGAGACTGACATGTAGTCTTACAGCCATCAATTAGTTGTATGGTTTTTGTTGTCCTGTGAACATGTTGCATTGCTTTTGCAAATCTATCTTTCTAGTTACCTGGACTGACCTATATGTGACTTTCAAGAGCATCTGTTTGAGCTCTTAAGTAATTAGCTTGTGTAATTCTCAGCCAAGAACACTTTCCATTGCTAGTTTACATGCGCATGATAAGTGTGTTACAACTTACAAGTTTACATATTTCATACGATGCAATCTACTTATCTGCCTCGTTTTGTTAGTTATAATAACATTGTAAAATAGTGATAAGCAAGTGCTTATGGGGATCTATCTACAAGGTCATAGAAATTAGAAAGGTATACTATGGTGAAACTATGTTATCTATACTCAATTTGAGGCTCCCCTTAATTACACTGTACAGGAAGATAGAATTGGACTTGGGCCAAAATTTTAAAACTTTCAGGCCGTCCAAATTTATTGGACCTGGGCCTGGGCCAGTTTGGTAATTGTATTTACATATGACATTTTTGAAATTCCATCTACTACTACAATTTTACATGAGAATGTTGTAAATTGCATCCATCTTCTAACGAAGGAGAAATTTGAGGCACAATTAACAAAGAAGAAATTTACACAAAACATTTCCCACTTAGTACTCATAAGAGTGCAATTGTCACAAAACAAAAGAGCCTAAGATATCCAATATCCAAATTAACCAAGAGATTAAAACTCAAGTACACCAAACTGACATAAATTTTGACACGCAGTCTCACTTGTGGATAGGAAAATAACCAATAACTGCCAAACCGACTAGGCTACAGATTATAATCCATCCAAACACTTGTTCAGCAAATACCATAATCTCTTGCACAAGGTCCTTTGTTGGAAATGTTACCTAGACAAGGAAACGAGTAAAAAAGATTAGAGAGACTTTCACACACATCTTCTCAGCAATCAAAACACAGATCAATGCTTTATGTAATAAGAGAAATGAATCAAATTGTTAAGTAACTTACCTTATAGTAGTTGGAAGCAGAAAACACAATGATAGTTTTACCATCATGCTCAACTCCATAACCCTCCGAACGTAGTTCTGAAAACATGATTTCAAAGGTCCATTCATGCACATCTTCTCAGCATTTCAAAGGTCAATTCAAGAAGTCCGGGAACGATAATATACCTAATTTGTTGATACAATCGGAAGTAATCCCAATACTACGCCACCTAAGGGCAGGTCCTGGATATTCCCACATGAATATATAATTCAATCCTGAAATTTGATCATAAGCACAATTAATTGTAACAAATTAAAATATAAGGCAAGTTTCTTAACCATATGAGGAACATATATACCTCTCACTTTACAACATGGTTTTACACAATCGCCAAGGACAGTAATCTTGTTGTTTATAACATAAGCCAGTGGAAACCAGTGAAAAACTTCTACAAAGTGCTGTAAAAATTCTTCACCCAACTTGGAATTCACCTCCCTCTCAAATCCATATACTTTGTTCATGTGCTCATCGTCGTTATGAGTTGTTCCAGTCAAATATATAGCTGGATTTATGAAAAATAGTGGGTTAAGCTTGAAATTAGACAACAGCTACAAAGAAAATTGTAGAAGCTAGGGTAAGTAAGTAACTAATTACCAATTCTTACCAGATGGGCACATGCATTTCAATGCAAACAATGTCAAGAGAACTTCCACAGATAAGTCACCCGTATTCACAAATTCACCATTGAATATATAAGGATTGTCTTCTGAAGGCAGTCCATTCAGCTCAAACATATGCATAAGATCTTCAAAATGCAACAGCATAAATCATGGTGTAGTATAGCATCATTAATTGACTGACTTGAGTAGGAATAATATCCACAACAAACAAACAATTAAGATATACAAACTAGTCATAAATTTAATTGGGTTACCTGGCCATGTAAATCATCACAAACAGTCAAATGTTTTCCATCAGGCACACAAATGTCAACTACAGATGGCAATGGAAGAAACAGATCTCTTGTTTGCTCGAGTATCTGGTGCACATATCTAAACAAAAAAACAACAAAATCAGGGAGAATGTTTTAAACCTAACCACCCATACAAATTAAGAACTCTCCATTAATACTTACTTTTTATCCAACGGGTTCCCATTCTTGAAGTCCGCTATCATTTCCTTTACGAAACCTATAGTGAAGGTTTCATCTTGCAGATCAGAAAAGAAAGTAAAATTCAGAACTCCATGCAAATCAGCAACCCATATTAAATCTAACTTTCAATATTTTTCACCTTCAAATGTCAAAAAAATCATTCATTTTTCTTACAATGGGCATTGCAATGAACAAGAAAAGCAGGTGATTTCCCCTCTTACCCTGAAAATCAGACGGCGTACAGTTGGCTTCTGCCATGGAAAGACAAACTTCTCCTCTTCTCCGGTAACAACGAACCGGAAAGACCTATTACGCGTGAAATTAGTGTTGTATTAGAGACATTAAAGCATAAAACATGAGAAAGATCGGAGCTTTACAAACCCTAGAATCCAGATTCGGCAAGTTCATGTTTCGGGGAGTCAGTGACGTCGTAGTGGGACAGTGGAGCTTGAGCGGTGAAGGATGTTGAACGGAAAGAGGAGTTGTCAGACGAAGAGGTGAGAGAGGGGAAGAGGAACGGTGGTTTGAAAACGCCAAAGCCAAATCCATGGTCGTCGGAGGAGGAAGCTCTGAGCTTGCTTGTGAGATGAAGAAGAAATGGGGGTGATTTGATGTGTGTGAGCTGCTGCGCTTTTATTTTAAATCAGGCTATCATTTCGGACACTGATGCTAGCATTTAACTTGTGGCGCAAGCCATTATTGTATAATACTCTCTCTGTTCTATAATATTTGTCCATTATTCCTCTTTGGATGTCCCACAAAGTTTGTCCATCTTTTTAACTTTTCTCTTATATCAAACTTTTCTTACAATATTATCCCTATCCAATCTCACATTTTATCCACACTATCCAATCAAAAATATATCTCAATACCTTTTTTGTCATTTACTTTCTCTTTCTCTTTCTACTCATCTTTACTCATCACTATCACACACTCTCTCCTTTCCCCATTGGTTACTTTTTCTTCCTTTTCTTCACCTTAAGATGTGTGCAATATTGCTTTATGGACAAACGTTTTGAGACGGAGGGAGTACTAGTACGTTTTAACGTGAAAATCGAAAATAAGCATGGTAGAAAGTTGTTTTAGGATAATAGGCTATGTTTTGGATATTCAAATTAGGGCTTTGCAATTAGTCCGGATCGGATCGGGTATATACTATCCAGTTCAGATCGGTAGATCGTAATTCAAAAATTTTATAGACCGTTAGACACTTGGACCGGACTGAATCGATCATTGCAATCCGGTCCCGAATTTAGACCAGTTTGGATCACATTATTATCAAATAAGCTACTTATAATTAGTTAGCCAAAGACCTACCAAAATACTTCAATCAACATATACTATGTTAATTTTATCCTTGTCTAAACAATAACAACGGTTAATTGATCTATACTTCTCAAAAAACTTGATCTTTGCTCGCTCAATGGTTAATTGTATCCTTGTGTGAGTATCGAGACTCGAGAGAAGCTGAGAAGGGGAGAGTGTGAAAATGTCAAATGCTGAAATCAAAAAGTGAAACGATATGTGAAGTTGTGAAATCGGGTCTTAATGCCTTATGGGCTCAATTACCCTAAACTTATACTTAAACCGGTCTTACGGTCCGAAGTGGGATTTTTTGGTCCGATCCCGACTTTGAACCGGGATCGAAAATCTCAAAAAATTTGGACTGTGAACCAGACCGTCTCAGTCCCGTCCAAGACCGGGACTGAGACGATCCGGTTCACGTTTAAGTTACACGCTTCATGTTTAAGAGCCAAGTCTTAGCGATTAGGATTAGAGAGAGAAAAAAGCACAAAGAGATCGCGATGAGTTATATACAAGTCAGGGTCCAATTCACTAGGTCGAGTTAGAAGGTTTGTTCGAGGTTGAAGGACTAGGGTTCATCACTTATAAGTTGTATACTTTTAGAAAGTATAAATTTTCTTTTGTAAGCTCAATTTTAATTAATAAGAATAGTGAATTTAATTAGAAAAATACTTGCTAACTTTTTTGTTTTAAAATTTCCGTTGCCCAATAAATTATTCCCAAAATCAGTTTTTTGTTCTCTACTATTCTACTAACGCACACTATTCAACCTATATTTAGACCCTACCCTGATCTTATACAATTTGATTGCTTTCATAACTTATTGTCAACAAGCCAAATTAACTCAACATATATTAAAAAAAAAAAAACTTGATTGATCTTCAACACTATAGAACAATATTATTAGGAAATAAGGACATGTTTAGTATGCATGCATTTCTGCTAGGCTAAAGGAGAATAGTCACAGTGTCGAACAACCAATTCGGTTTTATGCTAGGGCGGTCTTCTGAAGAGGCTATTCACTTAATTAGAAGGTTGGTAGAGGCATACAGAGAGAGGAGGAAAAACCTGCACATGATTTTCATTGATTTGGAAAAGGCGTATGACAGGGTGCCTAGAGAGTTGTTGTAGAGGTGTTTGGAGGCGAGAGAGGTTTCAAGGACCTACATCAGAATTCTGAAGGACATGTATAAGGGCTCGTTGACTAGTGTGTGCACCCCGGGGGGGAGCACTGAGTTCTTCCAGATAGGGATCAACCTGCATCAAGGGGCGGCTTTGAGCCCTTTTCTGTTTGCTATCGTTCTGAATGTTCTGACTAGGGAGATCCATGAAGAGATACTGTGGTGTATGCTCTTCGCAGATGACATAGTGTTGGTGGACGAGTATAGGGAGGGAGTTTGTAGAAAGCTAGAATCTTGGAGAGAAAAACTCGAGACCGAGGGTTTTAAGCTGAGTAGGACTAAGACGGAGTATGTAGAGTTTAAATTCAGCCATGAGGTAGAGCCAGATGAGGAAGTACGTTTGGGAGGAGAGGTCATAGCGAAAAAGGAGATGTTCAGATACCTAGGCTCAATTGTGCAGAGTGATGGGAGCGTCGAGGAGGACATTAGACACAGAATACAGAAAGGTTGGCAGAAGTGGAGGGGTGCGTCTGGAGTGTTGTGTGACAGAAAGGTCCCACTCAAGCTTAAGGGCAAGTTCTACAAGACGGTGGTTAGACCAGCCATACTCTACGGGGCGGAATGCTGGCTGACTACTAAGGCGCAGGAGCAGAAGCTGATGGTAGCAGAGATGAGGATGCTGAGATTGATGTGTGGGCCTACGAGACTGGACAGAATTAGGAATGAAGTGATCGGGAGCAAGGTGGGAGTGGCTAGTTTAGGTGACAAGCTTAAAGAGTCAAGGCTTAGATGGTTCGGGCACATACATAGGAGACCACCCGATGCCCAGTTTGAAGAATTGAAGGGTTGGTCGATAGCAACTTTCGTAGGAAAAGGGGCAGGCCGAAGAAGAGCTGGAAGGAAGTCATACAACAAGACCTCACAGTTCTGGCAGTCTCAGCAAATATGACTATGTGGAGGGATCAATGGCGTGAGAAGATTACAGTGACAGAGCGTTAGTGGTGACGACCGGGAGGGAGTACCTTGCTCTTTTTTCTCTTCATCTTTTGTTTCTCTGTTATAGTTTTAGTTTACTGAGTTTCTAGAGTACTTTTCCGCTCTCGCTTTTTACTTCCCTACTGTTCTCCCTTTTGTTCTTGCCTTCTGCACCTTTTTCTTTGAGCCCACCTTAGATACCCTCCTGACTTGAGTCGGGATAAAGGCGTGTATATTTCGACTCCCAGATCCCGTTTCTCATACCGGATTTTACCTGGGTAGATGTTGTTGTTGTTGTTGTTGCTGCAGCATTGCATTTGTGCGTTCGTTGATTTTAAATATAAATGTGTAGCCATAACATATTTTGGTGTTCACTGTTCACCAAGTCTTCAGAATATGTATACAGGATACAAAACATAAGTTGTAGCCTGCTTCTTCTTCGATATCTAAACATAAGTCTGGATTCATATTTTGGGCCGTCAGAAAATTTATTGGACTTGGATTTGGGCCAAGCCCAAGTTTGATAGTTATACACATATGACATGCTCTTGAATGCTGTAAATGCATCATACCCCTTTTTTGTACACATATGACCTGAACCGAAAATATTTTCGATTCGGTTAACCAAACCAAAATTTCAAAAAAAATCGATTGTTACCTGATTTTGTCATGGAACCGAACCAAACCAAAATGACATGAACCGAAACAGCCCTGATTTGTACACATATGCCATGAACCGAAAATATCTTCATTCCAACTCGATTTTAGATATCGCATTACCTGATTTCGGATATCATACCAAACGGGCCCTTAATATGACACAACCAAATGACATAAGCACGTTACAACCTAAAGTTATCTTACATATTAGATTGTTACCTCTAGTCACAAAACAAGATACGAAGTCCAGCTTTAGTTGTCTTGTTTCACACGTTGAATGTTTCACTTTCATACAACCTGTAGACACAGCAATTAAGAGAGACAGGCATGCAAAAGAGAAAGCCATCGAATCATATGTATTAATTGCTAGCTTCTCAATTATTTCCAGCTTCCTAGCCAAGAACGTAAGATGAGGATCTTCTTTTTCGATCTCTTTTTGCCTAATCATATGTATGGTAATTGGTAACGGATTCATAATTTGGTCGAGGTACTATATATGATCATTGACTAGTTTTTCCATGAGATTAAGACATTTAAATAATTGATTTTGTGAAATAAATATTTTAAATTTAAATTAAATATTATCTTTAATAATAAAATTACATATAATAATATTTAACTTGAACTAGCACAAGTACCTGCACCTTTTACGAGTTTGGTTAAATATAAATAATTTATTTTAAGATAAATAAATTTATTTTAATTTAATTTTTTATGTGATTATGAACATAAATTATTGATAGTTTTAATGTGATATTTAATGTTTTATTTTTCATTTACTATAAGAAAATGAAAAAATTTAACCAAAATCGTGACATCATAATTCATAAAATGTTTGGACAACAATCTAAAATAGCATTTTAAGCTGAAATACTAGAATTGTTGTTATCTCGAAAAGTCAAAATAAACAAAGAAGTTCAAACAAAAGTTACATTAATTCCAAACAAGTTCAAACAAAAGTTACATTAATTCCAAACATAACCTTGGTGCTAAAAAGTGCCATCATATCTGACTATTTTCCAGCTAATTTACATAACATTGGTATGGATCATCATCCTGGACTGGAACATGACCACCATATTTATAGTGTACACCCAAAATAGTTGGAGCTTTATTATCAAGGGGGGACCAAAGACAAACTGAACATTCAAGCTCACAAGACAGTTCAATTCATCACCCCCACAATCTCATAATTTGCAGACCTTTTCAATAATACTTGGTCATCTTTGTTGCACGCACGCACATACATTTCACAAGTCACCATCATCATCCCATATTCATAGTACCAGTCAATTCATAATTAATGCATAAAAATCTCCAACAAAAAAAAAAAATTGCTAAGACATGGAGACCATCTTGCAAGCAAAGATAATGCTGAATGAAAGTTGTTTATACTTTTTTGGACCATTCTTACCTGCAAACAAAGTAGTGGCATACCATGATACAAACTAATCATGGGTCCAACAACCTCTTTCAATCCAGCAAAGTCCTGCAGAGATAAGAAATGATCTCTTCAAGGAAGAGTTCAAAGCCAACAAGTTCAATAAATGAATCAATTATATTTCAATTCCTGATTTGTTTTTTTTTCTCTCTGTACAATTTTGTTTCTACACTTGGCAAATGTAGTCACAATGTGTCATCTTAAAAAGATCAGGGATACAATAAGCTTTTTGTATCCAATCTGTGTAACTTACCCTTTTGTGTTAATTTCATTTACACTACCAAAACATGACTCTAATCTATGCCTATGCTTAGAGAAGAATTGTATCAATCTTTTCACTTGTCCTCAGTGAATACTTTGAAGATGAAGTCACGAAACCGTCTAGAGTACTGTCTGGGATCAACAGCAGAGATGGAAGTGGAATCATATTGGAAGGATTTGTACGCGTGCTCAAGCTTCTTGCTGAGATCATAGTCTTGGAGAATGTCTATGATACCGAAGAAGAGGATGACGTCATAACACTCTCCTGTGGCTTCTCCAATCAGCTGAGGCTCCCAAACAGATCTTCTAACTGTTAGTTCTGCCTTAGCAGGCATATTGATCCCTAGTTTAATCGCCGTCCGCCTACACATTAGACAAAAAAAACATGAATATTGCAATGAGACTTCAAATAAGGTCAAAGGCAATGGAGATGGATTCTTACTTATCAGGATCTGGACCAAAAGTTTCTCTAAAATGGAGACCAACCAGAAGACTATAATCCATGATCTTCTCTTGTTCAAGGAAGTCACAATCCCTATCAACTTGCCTGCATATGGAAGCGAAAAAAAAGTTCAATTTCATGAAGAAAATATAAGGAACCTGCATTTTGTGAAACATTTTTATTACAAGGCATGATTTGGAGAAAATTTGACCTGCAAAATTCTTGGAACCAAAACTTCTTGAGCCGAAAAATGTAATTAAGGTCCAAATCCTTGAGGGTTGTTGTTGGATCAATTTCTGAGTCAGGTTTGTCGGTTGTACGGCCATGGGAGGAGCCTTTCAAGTCGAACCGCCTGTGAATGGCATTGTCTGTACAGAAAAGGTTTCCCATTATAACGAACCGGACCTGGATAATCAGTTTTATAATGAGCATCAGAATCACTTGTATTAGCTCACAAGATCAAACTAAAAAAACTGCCGATTAATCTCACCTTCTTATGTGCAGCTCCGGTTAATCTTACACAATGAAGGCCATAGAATTTTGTGACTAGGGTGTTCTCATAAGCTCGTACGTGTTTGTAATAAGCCGGTAGCATCTTCAAAAGCACCTTCAATTGATTACAGATTGAAGAGTTAGACCAGATTGAAGATACTAAATCAGCAACAAAATAATTTAACATTTCTAAAGTATTATTCACTCACTTTCACTTCTGCCTTCTTCACTGTCTTTATCATATACTTGTCATCCTGAGTAAGGTAAAAGAAGGACCCACTTTTACCCGGGGATGAAAGTTCCCGGAGAGCTTCATTTCCACAAATTGATAGCATATAATCTGCTGCATCAACTTTGAACAACTTTCTAAGAGTCCTGAATTCAAAGTATGCCAAATTTTAGATTCATAATTGTTTTAAACTAGTAGGAAATCAATGAATGAATGAATTTTCTTCACTGATATATTATCGATTGAAAGATCATGTGCAAGTCAATGCAAGAATCAAAGTGCTCATCCATTAAAATTATACAACGTACCTGAAAACCACGGGGCAGTAATCCTTCCATCTGAAATCACAAGATGAATGAGGCGGCGTATTCTTGGATCCTTCAGGAGGAAATTTAGTCCATACTTTTTCCTTAGGATCAAAAGCTGAAGACCTCAAATCAAACGTCGTATTTGGAGCAGGTCTTGCCACCGAATGTCTGCAAAGGAGTACTGAAACTGGTAAGTAAAGTTGTAAGCCAGGAAATCATCATTCTCCCAACAAAGTACACAACCAAATTTCTCAAAACCCCTTTTTCTTATGCGCAATTAGCATCCAACAGCCATCAAATATATGTTCTTAGACTTATTACACTATGAAACATGCTCAATGATGATAAAAATGACATCAAGATAGAAACACCATGCAAAAGGAGAATTTGAACTTAGCGGAAAATCTATACCTTATCCCCAGCTGCAAATTCAGCATGAGATCATAGTGTTTATGACCTTTTGATATTGTCAAGCCTTGTTTCTTGATTTCTTTAGGCATTACTATAGGACTAAACTGCTTTGGAGTATCTGGCTCATCAAGCTTAAGACTCACAAGACCATCACTACCATTCTTAACAACAACAACAGCTTCACTGTCATCATCCCAAGGATTATACTTCCCTCCATTCATCACTCTCCCATCAACAGACCGCCTCCCGTGTTTGACTTGCTTTTGCAGCGAATCCCCATCAAAGCTAGGCAAGCTCATCATCTTCTGAGAAGGGTAAATCAAAATCTTCTCACCAGGACACACAGTGCAACCACACAAATCAACTGAATAAACCCTTTCAGGACTCCAATCAACCACATTCCCTGGCTGAGAAGGATGATAAGTCCCACTTCGCTCCACAGGATCCTTACTCCAAACACCTACATAAAACCCGCCTTCGAAAAACCGAAAAGTCCCACTTCCCTTAGGGAACCCATCCTCCCAAAACCCATCATACCTATTACCATTATCCCAAATCAAAGTCCCATTTCCATTAGTCATCCCATTCTTCCATTGACCAATGTAATGATTCCCATTCCTCCATTGATACCTACCTTGCCCTTCTTGAAACCCTTTACTCCACTCCCCTTCATAGAAATCCCCATTTTCATATCTCTTTGTGCCTTGTCCATGCATCAAATTCATCACCCAAGAGCCTCTATAAGTATCCCCATTTGACCCAGTAAAAGTACCCCTTCCATCCATATAACCATTCTTGAATTCACCCTCATATGTTGCCCCTGAGGGCCAGCTAAACCTACCTTTTCCATTGGTTTTACCCTTTTGCCATTCACCCAGATACATACATCCATCAGACCAGAGGTACTTACCATGGCCTTGAGGAAGATTTGCACAGCACTGTCCTGTGTAGAAATCGCCATTGGAGAACTTCTTCTCAGCTTGGTACACTTCTTCTTCTCCTCCTCCTTCTCCTTCTTCTTCATCATCCACATGTGCTACAGACATTGTGCTGAAAATGCTGTTTGCCCTCCTCCTTGTTGCCCCTTGTGGTTTACTCATAATCTCTTCCCTCTCTCTATGTTCTTGTTTTTAGTTTTTTTTTTCTTTTGCTCAACCTGTCAACTCTTCATCATTACCCACCCTAGGTTGTGGGGTCAAGAAAGTCAAGGTGAAGAAAGAGCTCTGCCCTCCATTGGAGGATAAGCAAAGCACATTTTGGGTCTTCACTTTTTTTGAAAACACAAGAACCCAGATGGCCAAATTGGAGAAAAAACTGAAAGATCAGAAGAGGAGTGTTGTTTTAAATTGGGTTTGTGAATTGTCAAAACTGGGTTTTGCCCCCTTTTTGGAGTTCTGTGAAAAAATGGAAAATGGAGGAATTGGGGCCTGAGCCTCTGAAATGTGTGTTCTGTTGGATTGATTGGTAAGGTAAGCAAAAGAGAAGAGAAAAGAAAGGTAGAAATGTGGTGGAATACTTGTTTTGTAGTGTTTCTTGAAAGGATAGAAATTTTGGGGACAAAAAACATAAAAAACAATACTTCAAATCATTCACATTTCATAGTAAAAGTTTTCATAAAATAATAATATCATAAGAAACTAAAAAAAGAAGGTAGGGTAGGACCATGCCATTTGATGAGTTTTTGTATAATTATTTATGAGTTGATTAATAATTTGCAATTTGTTTAAAAATGATTTGGGGTTAGGGCCAAATGGAATCACAATTCACAAAGAACCCTTCTTATTGTGTGCTCTATCTTGTCCCCGGAATCTGCTCTATAAATACTAAACAAAACTGTTTTTATACTTTCATGGGTTGGTGAGTTGCCAAATCTTACTGTATTGTGTGCTTATCGTTTAGAATTAATCAAAATGTGTTTTGTACTTTATTGATTATTTTTGTGTTAAGCCTGTAATGTATTGATTAATTACATGTGTAGGCCTTCGATTTCTTATGTATGACTAGACTCATGAGTAGATGTTTGTCTGTTTATAAATTTATTTCATTTTTTAATCACATAATAAATTGGTGTATCAAATAGGCTTAGTAAATAGACGTTTGTCCCAATTGTCCGTAATCTACTCATTAATCACATAATAATTTGGTGTAAATGAAAAAATCAATATAAATAAAGTTTATTTGTTATACTTTATCTTTTTAATAAGTAGATTGTGTTTATCTTTCACATTAACTCTCTTTTATGTCTTTCATTTTACACTTTATTGGATAATATTAGGATAGTTTAGATATTGTAGATATTCTGTTAATATTCTGTATCCTTTTTGTTATGATCTTATCCTTGTTTAGCCTTGTTTAGCCTTTCGTTCATGGTATCAGAGCCTCACGCTCTTTTCCGATCCTGAGCCCTCACGACTCACCGGCCGCACCACCATCACTCTCAGCGCCTTGCCTAGTTGTGAGCAGCCGCCGGTTCCACCATGACAAATCCCAAAGACAAAACCGCATCTGACAGTGGAACCAAAACAGCCGATGGTTCACGTCCTACTCATTCGCCCTTCTATCTGCATCCTTCGAATCATCCGGGGATGAAGATTTGTCCCGTAACTTTCAAAGGGGATAATTTTCAAGAGTGGGAACTAGTTCTACGCAATTCACTCCGAGCAAAGCGTAAACTAGGGTTCCTCGATGGCTCCATCGCTCAACCAGAAGATATCAACGACATGGATGACTGGTGGAGCGTGAACTCGATGATCGTTGGTTGGATCTTGCAATCCATCGACGAATCTGTGCGGTCCTCCATAACGTTTTTCGACACAGCAAAGGCGTTGTGGGATGACTTAAAACAACGGTTCTCAATCGGGAATGGTCCAAGAGTACAACAGCTCCGTTTCGATCTAGCCCGATGTGTTCAAGGTGGTCGATCTGTGGCTACCTACTATGGAGATTTGAAGAAACTGTGGGACGAACTGGCAAACTATACCGTGTCTCGCCAATGCACTTGCGGAAAGTGTGAATGCAAGTGGGCTGATGAGTTGACAAAGGAACGAGACGACGAACGAGTTCACCAGTTCTTAATGGGACTCGATGATGCCTATAATACAGTTCGATCTAGTGCCTTGGCACAAGATCCGATTCAAAACATCAACAAGGTCTATGCTACGGTGATAACCGAAGAAAGAGCCCGAATGGCTCTAAAGAACCGTGACGGGGCTGGTGTTGAGTCACGGATTGAAGGCGCCGCCTTTGCCGCTCAAGGAGGACGTGGGCGCGGTGAGCGCCGTGACCGCGACAAGAGAAGCGATGGAGATCGCAGTGACCGTCGCAATTCTGTCGGAGGACAGGCGCACGAGCAGCGCCGCAGTAAACGCCCGTGATGCACGAACTGTGAAGTTGTTGGGCATGATGTGAAGACCTGTTATAAGATTGTGGGATATCCCGACTGGTGGGGCACCGAGCGGCACGAGCAGCAGCTTGCCCTTCTGCGCGAGCGAAACAACGCAGGGACTGGCCGCGGCAGAGGACGCGGGCGTGGCATGGCCAACGCAGCTACTGGCGGCGATAGTACTGGGCAGCAGATTGGAGCGCTGGGTGCCGGTGATCGCGCCGGGACGGGACTGTCGGAGTCACAGTTCAGCCAACTACTGAATTTAGTAAATAATTCCCAGCACAATCATGCCACAAACTCGTCTGGTACGTGTATTTCTAATTGGATCTTAGACACCGGGGCCTCGTTTCACATGACGGGAAACGACAAATTATTGACTAATTTATATCCTGTGGCCTCGGCTTCAATTGTTCTCCCAAATGGGATGTCTAACACTACAAACATGGCTGGAAATTTGATATTGTCTGATAAATTTATTATTCGGGATGTGCTATTTGTTCCCAAGTTGACTTGTAATTTGATCTCTATTGCTCGACTTTTGAGAGATCATAACTGCATTGCTCGGATGACTGATAGGCTATGTATCTTGCAGGATCGCACTTCGATGAATTTGATTGGGGCGGGTGAAGAGCGGAATGGTGTGTATTGGCTTCGTGTGGTGGCGCCGGTGGGACACGCTTCACGAATGGATGTTGCATCACCTGCCTTGTGGCATTCCAGAATCGGTCATCCCTTACTTCATGTCCTTAAATTTTTACCAAATGTTAGAATAAATGGTCCCATGGAACCTTGCGATAGTTGTCATAGGGCTAAACAATCTCGTCCTTCATTTCCTATTAGTCAAACGTATGCTTCTAAAATGTTTGATTTAATTCATTGTGATGTGTGGGGTCCCTATCGGACTCCGTCCGTTCAAGGTGCTCATTATTTTCTTACTATGGTTGATGATTTTAGCCGATGTGTTTGGATTTTTCTTATGAAACACAAATCTGAAGTTGCCTCTTTAATACCTAATTTTTGTGTCATGACCGAGCGACAATTTGATAAACATGTTAAATGCATTAGGAGTGACAACGGTACTGAATTCACTAGTTTACGAAAATTCTTTGACGAAAATGAGATTTTATTTGAAACTTCTTGTGTTGGAACTCCGCAACAAAATGGTAGGGCAGAAAGGAAACATAGACATATTTTAAATGTCGCTCGGGCTTTAAGATTTCATGCACATTTACCGTTGCATTTTTGGGGCGAGTGTGTTTTAACTGCGTGCTACTTGATTAATCGAACTCCAACCCCAGTTTTACAAAATAAAACGTCATTTGAACCATTGTACGGTCGTCCTCCGGCCTATGATCATCTACGTACTCTTGGCTGTCTTTGCTATGCTTCTGTAATTCCTAAATCATCCAACAAATTTGCTCCTCGAGCTAGAAAATGCATTTTTATTGGCTATCCGAATGGACAAAAAGTTGGAAAGTTCTTGATATTGAAACTAATGAAAGGTTCGTCTCCCGAGATGTGGTTTTCTATGAAAACATATTTCCATATCAGCCTGCCATTAACCAAGCTGTTAATAACCACAATTATCCAACTGAACCGCACCGTGCTATATTTGATGATTGCCAATACCCCTCAGCCCCAACGCAGATGGACGACAGGGGGAGTGGGGTTCAATCTTCCTCTGTTGCCATTCGAGAACCTATTCCAATCTCCACAAATGACCAAACGCAGACAAACGACAGGGGGAGTGGGGTTCAATCTTCTTCTGTCACTGTCCAAGACAACACTATACCTAGCTCCTCAAATGACCAAACGCAGGCAGCTGCTGGGGGTGGTGGGGTTCAATCCTCTCCCATTGCTGCTCAAGACTTGCCTCGTCGTTCTACCCGTGATCGCACACCATCTGTGAAGTTACGTGGTTTCATTTGCAATACTGTGCGGAAACAAGAAGCATCTCTGTCTCTTTCATCTCAACCGTCGAGTTCATCAGGTACATCCTATCCCATAGCTGATTATGTTACTTTTGATCGTTTTTCTACTGGACATACTGCTTTTGCTGCTTCTGTTGAGTCTGTTACAGAGCCACAGTCTTTCTTAGAGGTTGCTCGAGATGTTCGTTGGCGTAAAGCCATGGAGGCTGAGATTGACACTTTAGAGCGTAATGGTACATGGACTATGGCTGCTTTGCCGTCTGATAAGAAACCCATTGGATGTAAATGGGTTTTTAAGATCAAACGACATTCTGATGGGACTATTGAGCGCTTCAAAGCGCGTCTGGTTGTACTTGGAAACAATCAGAAAGAGGGTATTGGTTACAAGGAGACATTTGCACCAGTCGCCAAGATGGTGTCCGTTCGTACATTTCTGGCAGTTGCAGCTGCTCGAAATTGGGAGTTGCATCAGATGGATGTGCATAATGCATTTCTTCATGGTGATCTGCATGAGGAGGTGTATATGAGACCACCGCCAGGTTTTTCTAAACACTTGGTTGGTCAGTTTTGTCGGCTGAACAGATCTTTATATGGTCTACGACAGGCTCCGAGAAACTGGTTTGCTAAGCTCGCTTCCGCTTTGAGAGGTTTTGGTTTTGTTCAATCCCTCGCTGATTACTCTTTGTTTTCGTATAATCGTTCTGGCGTTACTATTCATGTTCTGGTTTATGTTGATGATCTGATAGTTGCTGGTAATGATTCTGCTGCCATTGCTAAATTTAAGGGACAACTTAGTTCTTGCTTTCACATGAAGGATCTAGGAGCATTGAAGTATTTTTTGGGCATTGAGATTGCTCGTTCTAATGATGGTTTGTATTTGTGTCAACGGAAGTACACCTTGGATATTCTGAGTGAGGCCGGATTTTTGGGAAGCAAGCCTTGTGATTTTCCGATGGAACAGAATCACAAACTTGCTCTCTCTACAGCACAACCGTTTGAGTTTCCAGATCGTTATCGCCGTCTGATTGGGAGATTGATTTATCTGACTATTACTCGTCCTGAGATTTGCTATGCAGTTCATACTTTGGCTCAGTTTATGCAGAAGCCTACGGATGATCACTAGGATGCAGCGATTTGAGTTCTGCGTTATCTGAAGTGTCATCCTGGTCAGGGTATTTGTCTTCCTAGAGAGTGTAATCTGAAGCTTACAGCATTCTGTGATTCCGATTATGCTACATGTCCGCTTACTCGTCGGTCTCTTACGGGTTATTTTGTTCAGCTTGGTTCTTCACCTATATCTTGGAGAACTAAAAAGCAGAAGACTGTTTCACGTTCTTCTGCTGAAGCTGAATATCGTGCTATGGCAACTGCTTGTTGTGAGTTGATTTGGTTGAAGTCATTGCTGCGTTCACTTGGCGTGCTTCACACTGATCCTATGCAGTTGTTTTGTGACAGTCAGGCCGCATTGCATATTGCTGCTAATCCGGTTTTCCATGATCGGACGAAACACATTGAGGTCGATTGTCATTTTATACGTGATCTTCTTCTGGCTGGTACAGTTTGCACAAGTCACATTCGTACACACTTACAACCAGCCGATATTCTTCCTAAAGCCCTTGGTTCTACACAGTTTCAGACTTTATTGGGCAAGTTGGGCATTCGTGATTTACATGCTCCAACTTGAGGGGGAGTATTGGATAATATTAGGATAGTTTAGATATTGTAGATATTCTGTTAATATTCTGTATCCTTTTTGTTATGATCTTATCCTTGTTTAACCTTTTGTATGTACATATAAATGCTTCCAGTAATGATAATCGGTATCTTTTGCCGCCATACACATTCGTTCACACTTTTTCTTAACTGTGCATTTTCATTTATTTCAATCTTCCATCATAAATTCACAACTCAAGATAATTTCATCTTATATATTATCGTTATTGATTGTAGAATATAAATGCATGTGAATTGTGAATTGTGTGTGAATTGTGTGTGAACTGTGGTTTTTGTCTTTATCATAGACTCATAGAACAAATAAAGATTTTGCCTATGTCGTTGAACTCAAACTAAAATATAAACAACAACCACAACAATAACCCAGTGTAGCTTCTTTTACAGAAAATCTGGGAGGTCGGGATGAGGCACCTCTGGCGTAGTGCATTGGGGAGCGACCAAAAAACCCGACAGACTATGACCAAAGGTAGGAAAACAAAGCCACCAAAAGCAAAGCCGAAAACAAAAACAAAAACGAAGCAAAGAGAAGAAAAAGCAAAGAAGGCATACAGAGCATAGAAGCAAGGCAAAGTATAAAATAAGATGAAGCAAAGCCGGTTTGTTCAAGTGATTAGCAGTCCACCACTCCTCCAACTATCCCTGCACACTGCCAACTCTATCGAAATCCCCAACCGACTGACATCCTACCTTATACTATCCTTCCAATATTTCTTCAGTCGTCCCCTCCCTCTCTACAAACATCTCCCAAGGCTAGCTTCTCACATCTACGAACCGACTCATCCGGGCCCCGCCTCTGAACGTGTCCAAACCAACGCAATCTTGTTCTCGCAGCTTATCTCCTATACTGGCCACCCCCACCCTGCTTCTGATTACATCATTCCTGATTTTGTCTAGTATCGTGTGCCCGCTCATCCACCTTAACATCCTCATCTCGGCTACCAACAGTCCCCGTTCTTGTGCTTTCGTGGTGGGCCAACACTCTACTCCATAGAGGATGGTCGGTCTGATCACTGTTCTGTAGAACTTTCCCTTTAGCTTGAGCGGCACCTTCTTGTTGCACAGGACCCCCAACGTCGATCTCCACTTTTGCCAACCCCTCTGGATACGGTGTGTAATGTCCTCATCGATGCCTCCATCGCTCTACAGAACTGACCCAAGTACCTAAAACTCTCTTTCCTCCGTACAACTCTTTGCCCGAACTTGAACTCCACATATTCTGTCTTGGTCCTACTCAGTCTAAAGCCCTTGGACTCTAGCTTCTCCCTCCAAATTTCAAGCCTGTTGTTAACCCCGGCTCTAGACTAAGGTAGCAAGTATAAGGATATGCAAACATGTTTATGGAAAAATCTTACTGGATGAAAATACATGTAAATTTTAAGTTTTTCAAAAATATTTATTTATAATAAAAATATATAATTTTAAAATTTAAGTCGTAGTTGTTCATGTCATAACAAATTCAATTTATAATATATGTAAATTTTAATTTTTTTTCATAAATATTCTATCTATAATAAAAAAAATACATGATAGATGTGCGTAATTTTATCAATAAAAGAAGGATAAACAATAATGGTTATAAAAATACTTTTCCTACTTTGAATATCTCTCCCCATTATAATGGTCTTAAGTATTTCCTATGTACAAAAAAAAAGTTGTTTTTTTTTGTAGGAAAAAAAAAAGCTGTTAAGAGTGCAAGTGTGTAACAAGTAACAACTAACAAGTGAGTCAATTTAAAACCCATGGTTGCACGGAAGTGTTCATAATATAATTAATATATATATATATATATATATATATATATATATTGCGTAAAAATTTATGGATTACAAATTCATACAAAAATATTATGGATTATAAGGGAAATTATAATTTTTTTACTATGTATCATTATTTTTATCAATATTTTAGACATGAATATCTCGATTCATTTTTCGACATTTTGTTTAACTTAACCAATATATTAGATATAATTATAATCTTATAACTTAATAGCTATGATCTTTCTACCTTCCATACTGTAATGATCTTTATATTCTTGTACAATTAATCAATTATTATTAGAGAATTTAAGAGAAAAAAAATGCACATTTAAATTTGTTTAAGCTAAAGTGCCGATATTCCTAAAATCAAATCAACTTTAACGGCTAACAAACCATTTGCTATCCGTTACTTGTCAGAAAGTATCCTATGAATAAAACAGATGATACAACTTTTTTGTACGAAAACAAATATCTTAATACTTGGATGAATTTGATCTTATACAAATGAATTAATTGGAGTATATTATTGATAAAGAAAAAGATGGCATGAAAAAAGAGGGAGTAGACAAACACACTTCTTACACCGGATCCTACGGAATGATCGTGCTGCCTGCTCTTTCTCTCTATATCCTGCCCAACTTATGCCATTTTTATATTCAGTTTATTTATTTTTATTTATATTGACTTATTAAATAATTAGGGTAATATTGGTGGACCGGTGGTTGTATATAATTACCTTTTGTAATGACTTGAGACAGTTTGAATTTAACATGTGTCTCGCGACTACAATACAACGGCTGATTTAATTATCTGTCTTGTCTACGATATTTATGTACTGTTAATTAGATTCAGAACCATCTTGGATTTCGAGTCATCATCCGTCATAATACAACGACTGATTTGATTATCTGTCTTGTCTACGATATTTATGTATTGTTAATCAGATTCAGAACCATCTTGGATTTCGAGTCATCATCCGTCATAATACGTGCGGTCAGATGATATTTTTTCGACCTAATATTTACGCGAACGTCAATCAAAATCGGGCAAGATTCGCGTCATGACACGTACGCTAAGTTGATGTTTTTTCGACCTAATATTTACATACACAATATATATATTAAAAATAATAAAAAGGACATAAACCTCAAACATAAGGCCCAATAGGGCCCACTAAGCCCACATTTATATGAGTTTGTTCGTAGGATGAGAAAAGTTGGAGACTCTTACTTTACAAGACAAAGGCCTAATCTCCACTAGTCTCTCTTTCATTATTCTCTCTTGTCCAATTTTGCTTGTGTGACATAAAAGTTGATAAAACAATTAGAATAGGATGAAACAATTAGAATAGGATGAAAGTTCGATAATTATGTTACCGATAACGTTTGTGGCCAATAAACGTGCTTGTAGGAACACAAATATGTTTAAAACATAAGGTTAATAAGATTTTATCGTAAAATCAATTATAATATAAATAGTAGTCCGCCATTTTTATATGAGAGTGAATCAAATAAATTTGGGTTTTGGAGTGAAAATAGTAGACAGATTTCGGTCGTTTGATTTTTTTCTAAGTTTTTGAACTAATTTCTTAAGCATTTTTACGTATGTTGAATGATTTGATTAAGTATGAAGATGAACGAGTGCTAATTTACGAACATATGTATGCTATATAAGAACTTAGAATAAACCATAGATCTAGGTCTTAGATGATTATATATGTGTGTTTGTGTATGTGTGAACTCAGATGCGTCCAATGATTTGCGAGAGCTCAGTTTAAAATAAGTGATGCTGACAAGATTCATACACAAAATATATGTTTTTTTGTTCACTAATCAATTAAGCAATCTACTTTAATTTATCAAAAAAGTTTAAATTTTTATTATATAGTAATTTTAGTCTTGATAATTTTGGGGCCATATGCAAATGCACTTCTTGCACATACCTCGGGCCACCCTTGTGTGAACCTCATTGTATTATAATATGAATATGTGCATCAAATATATGAACATCTCATAAAATATTTATTTTGAGTGCAAGACATAAACATCTTTTAATTTCTTATTAAAAAAACAAAAAAAAATCTACTATATCCCCTTTTTTTTATATATAATTCTAGTTCTTCAATATTCACCCAATCTAAATTTCTACCCTAAGAAGCATATTACTTGAACTACCCTCACCTCATACATTAGACTTTATTTCACCTAACTTCCAACATGAGAAATTATTTTCATATATACTATATATGCTAAACACAGTTAAGCACATGCATATTTTTTCGTTGCTTAGATAGATAAAATATTACACGTGACGTGAGATTAATGCTTAATCGCCATGCTACAAAACAACTTGAAGTGCTTAGCAATGCTAATCAAACTTAAATGGCTCATGAGCTCATCAGAAACTTGCCCGATAATCTTCCACCTTAAAAAAAAGGTATATAGTTGACAATATTTTATAGGCTGTTAAATTATCTTATGAACCAAACAAATGAACAATAATAAAGATTACATAAAAAGCTACACCATTGGTCCATTACACGACATATAGTTAGATCCACATGCATAAAAAGGAGATCAAATCACTAGTGGAGCAGCTTGATGACCAAAATAGAACACATTGAAAAATGTGACGTTGACGAACTTATGTACGTAATGTCTACAAATATTAAATAATTGGGATACCTAAGTTCGGTAAATTTAATATACTTGAATACGAGTATTTTTATATCTTGTATAGTGTCGTTTGGGTACCATAAAGATGTGAACTCGTAAGTCCTAATAAGGGATGATAAGGATGATAAAAAGGTAGCAAAGAAATATATATATATATATCCACCCCTCATTTTCTATCCCTAAATTCTTGTTTTTTTCCCTATGAAAATGCGAAGAAGACAAAAATGAAAATTTTGTAAACTCATTGCTCATTGATAGAAGTTAGGGCCTGCTTGGTACCCATATCAGGATATTAAATATGAGTATAGATATGACTGATATACATATCAATCTGATATTTGGTATATCCTAATATCGATATCAAATTGATATATGTTGTTTGGTATATGAAGATATCGATATCAGTTGATATCAAAGTCGTATCAAGCTGATATTAGAGTGTTATTTTGATATACTCCAAGAAATTAGTATATCAAAGATATCACTTCACTCATATCATGATATCCATACCCGTATCCGATATCTATATATCACTCATAACTATACCTTGATATTCATACTAATACTAATATCCGATATCTCATATCTAAGATATCAATACCAAACGAGCCCTTAGTACAGGTGGGGAAAAACATGAGAAAGAAAGAATAAAAACAAGATTTTAAGAGCAAAAAATTATAACAAAAGAATATAAAGTTTAGCAAAAGATAGAAGCGTGTCGAGAAGTAAAGTACATGTGAAAGTGAATTACATACATCTAATCTTCAAACGTTCATAACTTTTTGCTCGTATGTTGGATTGGAGTTGTAATATGTCAAATCGAAGCTCTTATCTAGAGGAAAATATGTACTAAAAAATTTGGATTGTGGGAGGCCAGTGCCCATTCTGACCCCCTAATAGTTTCGCCCCTTTTAGATATTATCCAAAGAGTTTTAAATTAGGGTAGATTTGCTAAATAACAAGAGAGAGAAATTAGAGATATGAACAAATCTTGGAGTAATTTGTTCTTTACGGGATATTTCTATACTAATCTACCTAATACATTATAAAGCAGAAACCATGTTTGTTGAAAAAATTGCATCACGTGGCATTTTTGAATAAAATAATGTTACAATTTTTAATAATAAATATTAAAATTGCTTGGTATCATTCTTTGTATATATCTAATTTTTCTATAAGATAATAACTTAATCTATATATTGATATTTTTTATGCATATATTTTTTTTTATCTTGTAACAAGATTTGGTATTCAAGTATATAAATTTTGTATCTATATGTTGATAATAACTTGATCTAATATTTTTTATATTAATTTTATACATAATTATTTTTTATCTTTTAACAAGACTCGGGCTTCAAGTATATAATTTTTATATCTATATATTGAAAAAATGTGAGGCTCAATCTTAAAGATTTTTTTAATAAATACATAATTTTATTACGATATTATATACAAGTGTTTTAAATTTTATATTAATATCATAATATTGTATAATCTTTAGTAAAATTATCCCGTGAGTATCACGCGGATTCAACTCATTTTATTAGTAAATACAACCTTGAACACCAAAACCCAATGCATATATAATATTTTTTAAATCATAACCTAATATAAGTAAGATTACTTAAAAATTATGTATCTATCCCACATCATAGTAAAATATGGTAGTAGTCCAACCCTCAATCCAAATTCTTATTTTGCTACTTGGTTCCTAATAAGTAAGAGCCAAACTCTAAAGTAAATATAATATTTTTTTCTTTTAAGTTATCTAAAACACAAAGTATAGTCTTAAATTTCGATGAACCATAATTAGTTAGGGGTGATACAAATTATATCAATATTTATTATTATTTTTAATAAAAGAAAAGATTCATTTTTCAACCCTAAAACTTAAGCTTATATTTTTATTTTATATTTTTTTCGATGTGGGAAGCTAACATATAATATTTTTTTCTTTTAAGTTATCTAAAACACAAAGTATATTTTTTAAAAAAAAATGGTAGCAATAGAAAAGTGAAAATAGAGTTATCATATTTTTATGAAAAAGTCGTAAGTTTAGTAATTGAATGTGTGGGTGGGCACAATGAGCTGGTTTTGTTGTGAAATTGTGTGGAACAACAAAAGGAGGGTTCCGGTTATATTAAAAGGTGTTCCCTCCAGGGTGGTCATTCTTGTCAGCTCCTTAACATTGTTTACTACAGTACATTGGTGCATTGGTATGGTCTCCCACCTTTGTCTCCTTTCTCCATCCCGATTTCAATTCTTTCCTCCCACTTCACTTAATTTCATTCAGTTTGGTTTGGACTCCAAGTTTTCACCCTTTGGCCTTGGGTGAAAACTTGATATTAGAAAGGCAAGTTTTGATAAACACTTAAAATCTAGTAAATTTGTAAGTTAAATACTCTTCACTTAATCATTTCATAACTGAGAATTTGATATTGGAAAGGTCTTTTAGGAAAAGAGATCACAAAATATTCTTCACTTAATCATTTAATAAATGAAAAACTGATATTAGGAGGATCTTTTTCTAAAATGGGGCCATGAAATACCGAGTACAGATATGTAGAACGGTGACGACGGATCAATTCGGGCAAGCTTGGCGAGACCAAAAAAAATTAAAAAATTTATAAATGAGAAACTATTTGCAATTATATCCATTAAGCCTTCAATTCATTAAGCCTGATATGTTAAAAAAATGATATTTTTAAATTATTATAATCAATATTATGAATCTTGCACAATTTTTTTAAAAAAAATTCAAACAATCATATATAGACCTCAATTTACAAGTTAATATCCATATAAATAATCTTTTAAATATCTTTATCTAGGTATTCAAGCAAAACCCATGTGAATATAAAACTCAATTTACAAGTCAATAGATATAGATGATCTCCAACATATCTTTATCTAGAAACCCAATTTGTTTAACAATTAATACCTTAATGTCGGGATCATATAAGGTACTCTGTGTATTTTCTGTGACCGGCACTAACCGAACTATTAGGTGATAGATATTTGTGATCACTAGGCCACAAATTTGAGTCTTTCCCATTCTATTATAACTGCCCAAGTGCTTTAGAAAAAAGAAACAGATACTACTTACAACGTTGTAATGATGGTAAATGCAGTTGCAATTCATTTTATTTTTTATAGGGAGAATACAGTTGCATATTTAGTTGAGACTTGAGAGCAATAACCAGCAGTACTTATCAAGAACTTATGATGCATCTAAAAATTTAAAGACTAAACAGAAAAAAAAAAGTGGAGTCCAACTCGTCATTCTCTGTACACAGATGACAACAGATGGGTGATCATTCTGCAGCATCAGAGAGATTCAGACTTGTCCCTGCTTTGTTCTATGAATCCAGAGAGGCCTGGTC
Source organism: Fallopia convolvulus (assembly GCA_964016875.1). NCBI lineage: Eukaryota > Viridiplantae > Streptophyta > Magnoliopsida > Caryophyllales > Polygonaceae > Fallopia > Fallopia convolvulus. Next base: position 3,696,466 of record OZ024721.1, read on the forward strand.
ACCTTTTACTGTGTTGTAGTTATGATGTTGAACCGAGGCCATAAAAAAGCACTCCATTCTATTCTACCACTCTCTCAATCAGAGACCAAATTCAATCCTAATTAAATTAGGAACATTATGGACTTTGGGCTCAATCCAACAATGCTCTAAGCCCATGATAGAACAGCCCATATATTAAATCATGTTCTTCCCGAACATATGAGCCCATTGACTTTTTATTACAATATGAGCCCAATCAATTAACCTCTTCACATTTAAGTACACTATTTTCTTTTCCATCTCAACTCTTGTCCCCTATTGTGTAAGAACAGAGGTGTGAATCCAAGAAATACTTTTAATATCATTGATAGGGTTATATTAGTTCAAATTTCTTTGATAGAAAGATTAGTTCATTTTAGGGAATGATAAAAAGGCAGGTATTGCAGACTGAAACTGATCAAAAAATGATCTAAAGTAAAATCTACACATCCATGATATGATCCAATTATCAATTCTTGTGTCACATTATCACCACAAGGTTAAGGTCAACTAAAATTTTTCAGGCCACAGCTTAAAATCTTTTCAAATCATCTGAATTCAAAACATACTGGTTAGTTGAAAACTGAATTTTTTTTAACGCAGTTTCAACTCAGATTTTCAACACAGGTTCAATGGAATTGTACATATACATACACACATCTTTATCCCTTGTATATGTCTTGGCGGATATCAACACACTTGTAATTGTAAAACCAACATACCTGGTTAGCAATTGCCCTTGAGCCTTAAAGTAAACGCTTTAAGAGACAAGAGGACTTGCTTTAACCTCTCCTTGGCATCTTCATCGATCAAGTTTCCATCCTCGTCAAACTTAGTAGGGGGCTGAAACACGTACAAGAAGAACTCGGGCTTATTGATGAAATGAAGGTCAAGATAGACTCCGATTTGGCGTAGATGGTACTGTGATCTTCCTCCACCAAAGTTGCCTCCAGCACTTACAATAGCTGCTGCTTTGTCTGCCCAGACATTTGGTGATCTTGATGCCCAGTCAAGTGCATTCTTTAGAGGTGCTAGATTAAGACAGAAAGAAATAGAAATTAGCACTAGTCTGGCATAAAAGGTCAGTGGACTAATCATTCTATTGCTAATTGGTTTTAGGATGAACCATTGAGCTTATATGCGCACGTGCGCCCGTTGTGCACGACTCCCAGTTTATCAGCCACAACCTCTGATAGATACTTTGTGATCAGTGACATACAAAACTTGATTTCTAAACATAATCATAATTTCTAGTCTTAAGTGTTACTATGAATGTAATCATAAATTATAATTCATAAGGTCTTCTAATCCATTAACACAAGGTGTAGTCTTCGGGTATAAACCGTAAAGTGAAGTAATCCTTAATGAGAGTATACATTGGCCAACAAAGCTATCAATGACACGATAGGAATAAAGTGTATGGGATCAAATGAAGTGATACAGAATAACCACTAGACAACAACATCCAAAAACAAAAAGGCATCTCAATTAGTTGTTTAACAAAAAGGCATCTCAATTAGCTGTTTATTTATAATGCTTGTCTCAATAACGACCAACTTCAACCAATCACAGTAACAACTACTCAATCAAATATTCAAATACCATCTTTAAAGTCCAAATCCACCAATTTTTCTGAATGATGATGTTGGGTGCCTAATCATTGCAACTCAGCAAATAATACAAAAGGGTTTATCTGAAAATTAGGCATTGCACTATTGACCCTAAAGCACATAAACAATTCCATGTTCAGACAAAAGTCTATCAAGTATGAATCACTCCTAAGATCCATCATCCATATATACAATACAAAAATCGGAAGAAAAGCACCATAATCATCAAATAAAGTCTACATCCAAAGAATGAGTTGAGAAAGCCAGCTCCAACTAATAATCAAATGTGATAAAACATGATGATTAGTACTTTCTAAAGAGGCCAACATCAAATAGTCCTCCTCCATTAATTAAAAATGCTAGATCACTTTCCTTTTTCCAAACCTATTCCACAACATACCTAATGGACTTTATAAATTACTTTTAAATTATAATTTTGAAAAGCATTTCTCATATCATCCATTCATCTAAGAAGGAATTGTCTCAAGACTCGCACCGACACCACCAAAGGCCAACGATCAAAGGAACAGTTCATCACAATAAAGAATCACGAGAAAAACAAAAACCAAAATGAACGGAGATTGAAGATTATTCAACCAAATAAGCAATCATCAAAGCAAGTCGGATCAGAGAGACATGAAAATCAGTCAGGAAAATCGGAAACAGACATTAATCACTCACAAGGAATCGTGAATAACAATTCATTCCAAGAGCAAGTGATTGATCAACACTCACCGGTGACAGAATAATTGTACTCCGGAGAAGCGAAGAGAAAGCAATCAGCTTCTCGAATCTTCTCCCGGAACGCTTCCACCACTAGCGGAAACCGGCCACCGACCTCGAGATCGGTGTTCAGCATCGGCAACGGAGCAATGTCGACATACTCAATCTTCATTCCTTCGATCGATTCCGAGCATATCTTCGTCGCTGAAAAAGAGAATCGAAATCAATGAAAATCTTACGAACGAAAGTGAGAGAAACAGAAACAGGAAGAAGAAGCATAGCGATAAGAGATAGGAGGACCAGTTCGGAGAAGGCCACGATTGAAGGAGCCATTACGAAGGGAGCCGCAGAGAGCGGCCACTTTAACGGCCGGTTTGGCTGCTGCAATCGCCGCCGCCTCCATTTTCGCCCCCAAATTAGGAATTTTGCAAGCTCTCCAAACGGCTACTAGCAACTAACAAATCGCCGATTGTAGAGGAGGAGCCGCCAAGGAGGGATAATATGAGCGCAGGTGTACAGGGATTCCAAAAGTAAGCACCTTTGAGACGTTGGATTTGACCTCACGGTTTAATATCGACCGTTCATTCAACACTTTGTCAACGACTAAGATGGCTTGTAGGAAACAAAATCGATACTGCTTACTTTATACTCCGTATTCTTTTGAACTGTCTCGACCAAAAAAAAAAATATTCTTTTGAACTGTTAATCAAGGTTTTTGGATAGTTTTGAATCATCTTATTTCACAGGGGACTGATTTTTGAATGAGTTTTGTTCATTCTAATGCTAGTGCTATTGCTAATGCTCAGTCAAAGGATGAAGATCAAAGAGATTTTTTTTTATCAGGAAAGAGGGTAAGGCCCCTGCGGATTGCATTAAAGAAACTTGTCTGTCTACTTAGAAGCTACATATCTTGCATAAGAATACTAAAAACATCACTAGGACAAGAATGTAAAGGCATAAAATTTGAATCCATGGAAATAGCTTTATTGGCAAGGTAATCCGCCACCACATTCCCTGAGCGCTTGACATGGACCAACCGAGTCACCCGCCGTGTGTCGAGCAAAAGTGATTGACATTGCTTGATAAGCCAAAGGTCTGAATGGACCCTGATATCTTGTTGTACCAGCAAGCGAACCGCTTCACAAGAGTCCAATTCCACAATAATGTTTGGAGCATCCATGTCCGCCACATATTTAAGCCCAGCCAGGACCCCCTGCAACTCCGCCGAAAGGCTCGAACAAAACCCAATCTTAAGCATGAAACCACCCTTGTAATTGCCCTGATCAAACCACCACCAGCCGCCAGCCCCAGATTCCCTTTAGAGCAGCCGTCAGTATTAAGCTTCCACCAGCCCACCGGAGGAGGAGACCAGTTACTAGCCCCATTGCCATCGGCATAGCCACAACAAGGCTAAGCACCTGCAGACGGGTCTTAGATGCCCATAAAGCGCTTGAAGTGGCCAAAACCAAAGACGACAAACGTTGATATTCATCAATTCCATTAAAGACAAGGCGATTTCGACACTTCCAAGAGTACCAAATCATAGTAACAGTTGTAGTGCAAGCTTCATCGTGTTTCAAAGTCAAGCGCCCAACCCAATCCTGAATAGTAGCAGCTGTGAAGAAATCTGTCGGCGGAGAATTACCAAAAATGGCCATCCAAACATCACGAATAGGACCACAATCCCTGAGCATATGAAGCTCAGATTCTTCTTGTTGACATCTCAAACAATTGGGCGAGCTTGCCATATGGCGTCGGAAGCGATTGACATTACAAAGCACACTATTATTGACCAGCAGATACAAGAAATTTCTCACACATTGCTATGCAGGTGCTCGCCAAATACGGGTCCAAATAAATTGCACCGCCGGGGATGACAAGGACGACTCACGGATCAGGCGCATAGCGGAACTGGTGGTAAATACCAGTAGGCGACAAGGCCCAATAAGGCATATCTCTGAACTTCAGATTATCACATACATGGATCGACATCAGTTTCAGCTGTTGAGCCGGGGTGAGAAAAGGGTGTAAGAGATCCCAACGCCAACCATTCCCATTCCAATAACTGTATGGCCGAGTAAATCCTCAAGAACCGACGAAATGGTGGAGTCTAAAAGCGGACCTGATTCAAGCCAACTGTGAAGCCAAAACAAAGTTCACATACCATTTCCAACAGAAATGCGCAACCCCTTACTTAACATAGCAAGCCCATGAATAATGCCTTTCCAAATATGCGAAGAAGAAGGCCTTTGGCAAAACATTTCAGCATCAGATTTGTCGTGACAGTATTTTCCCCGCAAAATTTGACACCAGAGGGCAGTTGGCTCCTAAAGCACACGCCATCCAAGTTTAGCAAGAATAGCAGTATTAGAATGCCACATAGAACGAACACCTAAACCACCCTCCCGCTTTGGCCGAGCAATTTTCTCTCTAGAAAGCAAATGGATTTTCTTTTGAGACTCTGTTTCACCCCAAACGAAATTGCAAACCAACTTATCAACTGAATCACACACACTACGAGGAATCAACGTTGTTTGCATAGTATAAAGTGGCAAGCTAGTCAACACTGCATTAGCCAACGTAGTTCGTCCGATCATAGAAAGGGTCCGTGTATGCCAGCCCCGAATCCGAGCAGAGACCCGATCAAGGATAAATTGATACTTGTCATTTGTTAAATGTCCAAAAAAAGTTGGGATACCAAGATAAGTACCCAGCTCCGGCACCACCGGTACTCCCATGAGCGTGCTAATCGCTGTGCGTACTGATTCCCGCACTTTCCTAGAAAAGAGCATCGAACTTTTGTTGAAGTTGACCTTCTCCCCGGAAATGTCACAAAATGATCAAGGCAAGATTTTATAACCCCTGCTTGCTCCTCAGATACTTCCGCAAACAAAATCAAATCATCCGCGAAAAAAAGGTGTGAAAGCAGAACACCACCAATTTCAATCCCTTTCCACCTTCCATCCCGTACAACATCTTGAATTATATGGGAAAGCTTTTCCATACACAACACAAAAAGATAGGATACAAGGGGTCGCCTTGGCGTACACCTCGCAAAGGATCGAAAGAATCCACCGACTGACCTTGCCAATGCAAATCCACTCTACCCTCGGATTGAGTTTTCATGATGAGGCGAATCAAACGCTGCGGAAGCTGGGTTTCAACCAAAACCGATTCTAAAAAATTGCAACGAATTCTATCATAGACTTTAGCTAAATCAATTTTGAAAAGCATCCACCTCGTAGTCCCACTAGAAGCCGCCATAGTGTGAACAACCTCTTGGACAATGACTACATTATCCATAATCTGCCGCCCCGGTATAAAACTTGCTTGGGCCGGGTGAACAAGAGTAGAAAGTACAGGCTTGAGGCGCTGAACAATGGTTTTTGTAACTATCTTATAGATCACATTTAACAAAGAGATGGGTCGGTAGTGCGCAGGGGAAGTTGGGCCATCCACTTTGGCAATCAAAGTCATAATAGCATTGCCAAACCCCGCCGGTAACTCACCAGAATTCAGCACAGTAAGAGCATGGGCAGTAGTTTGCACCCCCACAACGTTCCAATTCTTTTGATAAGATAAAGTAGGAAAGCCATCGGGGCCCGGGGCCTTGTAGGGGCCCATCGATTTAAGAGCTGACATAACATCACTACTTGAGAAATCAAGACTGAGCAAATATTGATCCGAAGCAGTTAACTGAGGAAAGGTGGATTGAATTTGTGGCCAAGTAACACCAGCCAGAGATGGTTCAGCAAAATTCAGGACCAAGTTCTTCAAATCAAGAGCATCAGATATCCAATTACCCTCGCCATCTTGCAGCATAGTAACTCGCGAAGATTGACGGCGGATCATAGTGGACAAGTGATAGAATCGCGTGTTACGATCACCCTCAATAAGAAAATTAGCCCGCAATTTTTGAAACCAGAGGAGCTGTTCTTGGTTGAGAACATTGTCAAGCTCACAGACAAGAGATTTCTTCAAATCTAATAACCGTTGCGTCGGGCGAGAAGCCAGAGCCTTGCAAGCGCCATTTAGACGAGCCCAAAGTTTTATTTTCTTGAAAAAATGTTACCATAAACCTCTCTATTCTAGGTACCCAAGTCTCCAGCAAGAGACGATATGGAGTCCAGAAGATTGGCAGAAGAGGTCCAACAAGAGGCCAGGAAAGGTTGGAAATCTTCATATAGCATCCAAGAAGCTTGGAATCGGAAGCAAGATTGGAGTTGTAATTCACCATCATTCTGAATTGTATTAATAAGGATAGCATGTGATCGGAATAAGGGGCCACAAGATGCTGAACCGATGCCAACGGAAACCGAGTTGACCAAGATTCCGAGCAAAGAGCACGGTCCAAATGAGCCGCATAAAGGGTATCAACTGAATTGCCCGAGGACCAGGTGAACTGTGGGCCCGAGAAACCAAGATCCAAAAGTTGCAACTCATCAATCCAATCACAAAAGGTGTGGGAGGCGAGATTTGAGCCCATCGATGAATTCGATCTCTCATGCGGTCCAACAGTGGCGTTAAAGTCACCAGCCATAAGCCATGGTTGATTATTTAACTGAGCAAAGTCCCGAAGATGGTCCCAAAGGTCCATCCGGCGGGCTGGATTTGGAGCCGCATAAATCGCCGAAAGTAACCAAGGTTCCTCCCCACGTCTAGAAACTTCCACCGTAATGTGTTGACGATGGAGCGAGATGGGAGTAACAAGATATCAGATGTCTTCCAAAAGAGCCAAATGCCTCCTGCAAAACCATCAGCCTCAATTCGTAGCATCCCATCATAAGAAATACGACGACAAATGTCATCAGCACGGGTTCCGTTTATTCGGGGCTCAACAATGTAAAGAACACTAGACCGATGAGCACGGATCAATTCATGGAGAGAATTAAGGAAACGAGCGTTGCCAGCTCCACAAACATTCCATATCATAAAACTAAGATTATTCATAGATAAAGTTGACTCAATAAGGGGGCCAAAAATAGGCTGCAAAGGATTGTCTACTTCAAGTATCTAAGAAACAATAGCTTCTGCAAGATTGTTAAGAGCATTAACAATCCTGTTTAGCATGGATATTCGGCATAGCAGCGGCGAGAATTCCACTATCATTGGCAGGAGATCGATGATCATCTTGTTCGCCAATCTCGGCGGGGTCGGCAATCGGGGTCCCGGTGTCCTGTCCGATATCAGGAGGCTTTGGCGGATATGAACAATCTCCGGTACAATACGAGGGTACAGGACCAGAGGAGGGTTGGCCATTGGATGGCGTTGGGTCTGTGTTCGGAGGATTAGGGTTTTGACACACGGTGAAGGGCGTCTCAGTTTGGTTTGGCGGACAATAAACTACTTGCGTAGCTATAAACTCGTTAATAGTTTGTGCGGCAGAGGTAGCTTGTTCAACAAGTAATTGGGCTTTTCTAATATTTCCGTCTTTGGTTAATAGGGTTGGTTTGGTGGATAGCTTAGATTGGCTTCGTTTGGATAAGGGAAGAGCATTATGCTTAGGATATTTTTTGATCTTTCTTATCTTTATTTTTGGGAGCAGATTGTGTCATATCTTTGACTTTCGGATTTTGTGGTTGAACCTGCCTTATTATGGCTTCATTACTAACAAAATCTTTTTCCACGATACTTTTTGGAATCTGGCCCACCACCGTCGATGCAACAACCTTCAAAGTTCAAAGCCTTCGGGTCAACAATGGTTTGGGTAACCGGATTATGAGCCAGAGGTGGCTAAGCAGACAAGGCAGAGTCATGGGCCTGGTGAACTTGCTGATTCCCCACCGCTTCTGAGTTGTCTTCAGTTTGAAGCACATCAAATCTTGATCCACCAGTGGCGCCAGAATTATTTCCTCGTCCCTTTTGACCTTTACCAGCCCGAGTCTTAGGTGACGTCGTGATTGGCAAGGTAGGGTTTTCTTGAGAGGAATTTCGCTGGGGCTTGACCAGTAGCATGGCTTGGTTTACAAGCTGGCTTTACAACCTTCATCCATGACCCAAAGGTATCCGCTTCAATTTGCGTTTTGAGAGCCTTAATCGGATTCACTGGTTGTTCCATTGGGAGAGAGTCAGTTTTTTTAGTCTCTAGCGCTTTTAAATCAAGACAATTTTCACGAGCATGGCCAATACAACCGCATTCAAAACACAACATTCGGATACCTTCATATTGAACTGGCCACGTACGTCCCTTATTGCGGAACTTAGATAGAAGACTTTTTGAAAGATCCAGTTCAATGCCAAATCGAACGAACTGACCCCGATCAGCAGTGACAGTAGTACGATCAATCCTTGTAACTTGCCCAATAAGCTGGCCAACTCGCTTAATGAAAGTACCATTAAAGCATTCAAGCTTGAGACCCGGAATGCAAACCCATGCAGTCAGGAATTGATGCTTCTCTATAAACGGATCGAAATTTGGTTTCCATCGTTGAATCATGAGGTAATTATCCCCAATCATCCACGAACCTTGGGTCAGCACATGGTGGTAGTCTTCATCATTTGCAAACCTCGCCACGTAATGAGCATTCCCGATGTCGACAAGGGTTAGGCTGCCTTTCAGTTCCCATTTCTGCTTAAGCTTCTTCCAAGTTATGTAACCCGGGCGACGATTGAACATATGTATGATGAGCGACTTGGCCCATGCACTACTACAATTATGGGCAAGCGAAGCGGTTCACTAACAACGGTTTTGGCTACTGTAGCGGTTATTTAAGCGGTTAGGCTATTGAAGCGGGTTATTCTGCGGTTTTGTGTTATTGAAGCAGTTTATTAAAATATATAATTTTTTTTCAAGCCACAAACATAATGCAACAGATAAAGATATATATTGAAGCGGTTTTAGAGCATCCACATTCATGCAACTACTATAATGCCATGCACCCCTACTTTTTTTATTTCTCTCTCTGCCACATCATCTATGCACCATATATAATTTATTTCTACACCCATGCACCCCATATACCTCTTCTTTTCCCACTTCCAACACTTTTCTCTCTCTCCATATATAATTACAAATATGCTCATTTTTTCAATAAAAATTACATATATACCCCTTATTATAAATAATTTTGTTCATAATTTGACTATAATTTTATAATAAAAAATTATATTGGTAATTTAAAAAAATCATCGATCTAAGTCGTTGTAGGTTTGTTAAAAATCATAATTTTCGGTTTAAAAAAACTATGGATAGATAAAACCACACACATACATGTTGTTTTTAATTTTTTGGCCAGAATTTGCAAAAATGCGGCATTTGTGTTCAGATAGTGGCAAAATGTTGCATTTTGTTGGGCGACATGCGCCGTGCACCGGTCCATCTTTTTTGCTTTAACGATCCATCTCATGTACCTTATTTTCTGGGGACACGCACCTCCTGGATTATTTTACATTTAATCTGACACTATGCACCTTAACAAAGTGCCATTGTGGACGCTCTTATGAAATAAAAGGCTAATGAAGCGATTCGGGGGGGGGGGGGGGGGGGGAAGAGCACGTACATATATGAAAATTATTCCCCCGCCTAGGTCTTCCCCGTTCCCCGCCTATCTGAAATCCCCAAATTTCCAATAAGAATTTTTGTGCCGCTTGACCCCAAATTTCGACCCTCCCCAAAACCGTGCCGACCGATTGACCCCAAATTTCGACCCACCCCCGACCACTGGCGTCGTTCTCGGTACAGCACGACCAGTCTTCGACCTCCATCACCGTTCACTTCCTTCTCCTTTGTAGTTGTTGTGCGCCCCATTCACTTCTTTCTCCGTTGTCAAAACTCCTTGCCTCGTCGTCGATCAACAAGCTTTAGCACAGTCGTGTTTTGCTACTTGAAGAAGGAAAAAGCACTTGCATAATTTCTACCAGGAAGAAGGAAAAAGATATAGCACAGTCGAAATTTGCGTGTAAGTGTTTTTAGGGTATAAAAGTCCATTCTTTTAATTTTGTCATCATCGACCACAATTTTTCGACCCTTGGCACTAGATTTGGTTGGTATCCTTGTGTGTTTAGTTTTGTTTGGATGCTGAATTCCCTTTATTAGTTAATTGATTACCTTATTTGCTCAATTGAAAGTTTGTGTTCATTGGAATTGAATTTTTTTCGTTTCATATATACTAGCTAGTTGTGCTTGAGCAACATCTTTGTTGGACAATATACTTGATTATGGTGTTTTCTTGGGATGATTGTGTCAATTCTGATCTATTTCCGATGACTAAAAAGATACACTCGGTTATCTCTGGTCCCTGGATGATTTATTTACTACCTTACATGTTATATTTGTTGAATCCGAAGCATTCTGGCTGTGTTAAGAGATCATTATATTGCTTTCTCATTGAAGCTGCTACTAAAATAGTTTAGCAATTGTCATTTGTCCTCCACTCCTCCCCTGCTGCCTAATTTTTTAAACGTCTGTATCATCATCTGAATCATTGATCCATCATACGTGTATCCCTTGTGCTGTACAACTTGAACTTTTCTTGAAAGTTGTTTGGAGATGTTAGGAAATTACTTTTGATTGGAATCTTCTGCCACCAGTGCACCACCTTTATCATCTCCTTATCCATCACCTTGAATAACATTGATAAAAATGGAGTAAAAAGGTGTACCTGGCCACTAGAAGATTACATAGATATAATTTTGAATCCTTGCATATATGTAGTAATGTAGATTACAGAAGTATTGTTTCTTGGACTTTTATTGTTATGATCATTAGCTTAACTGAATGGGATTGATGTTGCAAGGAAAAGTTTTAGTCTAGTCCTCAAGAATTGCTTAAAATTTTTTGTGATTGTACAAGCAAGAAAATAATGTGCTAGCAGGCTAATACATTGGCTACGTGAATTGCAGTAAAAGAAAAACATAAGTTTGTTATTTCACAATGTAGAATTGACATTCCTATGATGCAAAAAGAAGAATAAATGACAACCATAAACCTTTTTATGATTAGTGACAACTTGAGCCTAAAAATGGTATAGTTGAGTATAAGAATCTGGTTCAGAGGGAAAAAATGACAACCATAAACCTATTGTCATTCGTAGATGAATGTTTGCTTTTTTTTTTTACAATACCCTTTTATGATTAATTGCAGCCTAATATTGTATCTTTTTTGGCTTAGCAGATGGGAAAAAATAATTTATCTCGTCAAGCTGAAACTATATGTGAATATGAGCAGCAAAAGGATGAAAAGAATAGCAGAAAATGATGCAAAAATGCAAGCTGCTGGATTAGGTGCCTTTACAAATAAGGTTTTACAAGAAAAGTACCAAAAAGTTTCAAGGCTTGCTGCTGAAGAGCTAAATTCTCAATCTGAGGTATAATCATTCGATTTTGATGTATTGTGCACATGTACTTTATTTAACTATCATATTAATTGACTTGTACTTTGTTCTACAGAGTTGCTCAAAAGGTAAAAATGGAAAGCAATCTCTTACTCATAAATTATCCATGGTTGAATTACTTGAGTTGAAGCGCAGTGCCATACAACAAAATAAAAGGAAAGGCATGCCAGATCAACAACAAAATGAACAAAATCAGCTACAAAGTTCAGTCCAAATGCACAAAATTCAGCAAAAGCAAGACTTGGCCCAACAAAGGCAAAATTCAAGCCAACCACCACAAAAAATTCAGAAGTTTTGTACTCCGGGTACCCTGTCAAGATATAAGAACATGAGAAAAATACAAGAATCAAGGGATCAACAAGGCAATGACATGGATCTAAATAATTCTGATTTGATGCTACAACATCCAAGAAATGCTAATGGTGGAGATTTGCGACCAAAGCTGCCAAGAAATGCTAATGATGGAGATTTGAGACCACAAGCGCCAATAAATGATCACGATGGAGATGTGAGGCCAAAAATGTCAACAAATGCTAATGAGGATTCAACTGGTTTTCTGGAAGATGCTTCAAGTGATCAAAATGAAGTCCCAGATGCACATGATTTATCGTTGTTGGTTGTGAATAAGGCTGCTGGTGAGTTTATTTCCACTTGTTGCACACTTTGTAAGTTTTTTCTCAATAATCATGATAATTTTAACATTATTCTTTAAATAGTTGCACAAAAGAAGCATCGAGGGAAAACCGTTCCGCAAAGGATTCGAACTCGTTCTAAGAATGAGCGTGATGTTGTCATCTTCAATAATTTGCACCAACCGGTGGGGTCTACAGCTGAGATAGTTAAAGATTTTGCTAACTTTCTTGGAGTTTTGGCAAAAGATTCTAATTACCTACCTAAGAATTATATAAGTTGGCATTTATGTACCTGATGCTAGAAAGGAAAGAGTTTAAGAGCATGTAAAGGTATTGTTTTTGTATGCTTGTTTTTCATACTTAATTTTTTCCTTAAGCATTGTATATGTAGAAACTAATATAAGTGTTGTATATGATGATGAATTTTAGACAAAATTCATTGTCCCTGAGGAGGTAAAGGAATGGGTGTTAGGTGATCTTGGTACCAAACGGTGGACAGAGAAATCAAGAATAAGGTCAAAGTACTACACCAAGAGCATCTATCAAACTATGGAAGAAAAGTTGGCCCATCCACCTGCTGACATACCAGCAGATGAATTTAAAGATCTTATGCTTATGTTGACTCTATAGCTGGAAAGGCATGCAATCATGTTATAAAAATGGTTCATATTTCCTATTTTGCTCCTTTTTTTCTCTAGTACACTGATATGTTTGTTTTTAACATATTTATATATATATAGGAAATAAGTGAGATAAACAAAAACAACCGAAAAAAACAAGTTGACATGCATACTATGGGGCGAAAGTCGACGGCTAGGTTGCATCATGACTTGGTATGTTGTTAGTTGATGAGTTGATATTGCTTATGCTTACTTCTATTTTCTGATTTCTTACTATTGGTTGATCCCTTCTTTAGGATTATACTTGCATTAAAAATGGCTTCACTTTCTCAGCTTCCACTTAAAACATATTAGCTTTACAACTATTTAGGTGCCAAGTTATGATAAAGTGGAAGAATATAGGAATGAAACCCAACCTTGTTAACAGAATACACACAAACAAAAGCATGAAAAATTACATTCATCCAAAATACATTACTTATATGATTTAGCATCATAATCTTCAATGCCTAGTAAGCTATCTTCACCTAAGATTCAGCTCTGAGAGCTTGGCATTTATAGAAGAAACACAAATAAGTCTTATATTATACACATTGTACACCACATACCATAAACTGAGCTATTTTTTGCAGATTCTGTAGTTGTTGCCACTGCAGATTCTGAGAACTCCACATCTCTCGTTTTTCCGCAACAGTGAACCTCACTGTCGGGCATAGGGGGTCGGCGTTTTCATCATCATTATCATCATCAGTCTCGTATAAGTCTGGCCGTTCACGCCATATTGCTTCATCCGAGGTACCCGCAGCCTGGGATGTGGCAGAATCAGAAGCTTTAACCAGATCTTTAAAGGAAGGCGGCGGACTCCCATCGTTTGGGCTTGTTTCCGACGGTAGAGCAGCCGTCTGAGAAGCCGAAGCCCCCCAACCTTCAAAGCAATATTCCCAGGGGATTTGGCTTTGCCTTTATCCCAGAATCATCAATATCCATACCAGAAGGACCCATTAATGGGTCGAGAGCCGGTGACGGAGCCAGCGCCGGCGAGCAAACGGTGTCTAAGCCCTAAACCCTATAAAAGAGCGTTTTTTGTATTATTTCTTGTCATTTATCTAATGTTAATATTGTTAATCAACATATCAAAAGGTGACTGAGAGATTTCTAGGGTGATTGAGAGATAATAAATGTGGATGGATCCAAGCTTGCGAATAGTGAGACGACAATTGAATTTGTCATCCGGGACTCCAATGCCCAAGTAATTAGCTTAGAAGCACCAAAATGTGGACACAATTTGATACTTCAAGTAGAAGAAATGACACTATGAAACAAAATAAGAAAAGCAAAACAACTAGGATTAAGAAACATAAAAGTCGAAGGTGACAACCTCACCGTAATCAATGCAATAAACGGTATTGGTAACTGTCTTGGGATATTGAAATGCTCATTTTTGATATCTTGATTTCACTCAAATCCTTTAAGGCACTAATAATTAAGCATGTGGTTAGAGAAATCAATTTTGTAACAGATAAAATCGCTAAATTAGGCCACGTATTTACTAATGAGAACATCTAGAGTCATCAAGAAGCGTCAGTTCTCATTCGACCGGATGCTAACAAGCGCTTAAAAAGCGTGTTGAATATCAACTAAAATGTATGTGTTGAATATGTTTATATGATGCTATATTCACTTTGTGATCAGATACAGCTGTATCTATTCATTTGAGAATCTATGTTAATCTGATCACATGAGAAGCGATTTAAAAAATGAAAAAAAAAGAACGTATACTTTCAGAGAATACAGTTTAAACTAGTATATATTCCCGTACCTTGTACGGGTTTTTCTTAAATAAAATATTAATAATAAAATGTTTTCAAATATATTTAATATCCGAGAAAAATAATAATTTAAATGCTTAAATATAAATTTTTGTTATGATCTGCGTAAAAAGATAAGCTAATTATCATATAACTAATCAAGATCTTTTCATATAAGGTAACAAATGATTAGATTAATTATAATAATAACCAAGTTAAAAGTATTAAGATATTCTAGTTAAAAAACGATTTCATCTAAAAATAAAATAAATATTCTAGAATTTGTATCATAGCATAAAATAAAAAATTGTTTAATGATCTTCATATTTATAATATCCAAAAATAAAAGATTGTTTAATGGAATTTTCTTTCATATATTTTAAAAACATGAATAAGAATTTATCATATTCAAAAATGAAAGATTTTTTTTAAAAAAAGGTGGTGTGGTCCAATCTAAAAGTGACATGTGTCGTTTAATAATTTTTATAACCTCCACTTTAGGTTATAGTTATGATATTCTCATCTCTAAACAAAATTTTCTTAAGCTAATTTTTTTGCTCGAATTTCTTAAGCTAATTTGAATTATGCACAATAATATCCACGATTACAGATAAGTAACAACTAACAAGTGTTATTTTAAAGCTTCATTCAACTTTCTTCCATGTCGGTGTCTAATTTATCAGTTTAAATGGCCAAACGACTCTCTCCAATTTCTCCCTTGATGGGAAAACTAATCAATTCAAATGGCCAATTGAAATATAAAAATCAAAATTAACAAATCTACAGTCTTAAAAGTCAACATTTTTCTTATAAAATTAATTAAGGTGCCGGAGTTTGACCCGACCCGTTATCACCGATGGCTATAAAACCCGAATTCTTCACCGGTCGGAGAGACACAGAGGACACTGGATTCTGCAAATCCTTTCCTCTCTGTTCTTAAATCCAAGTTTCCATTATTAGACGAGCAAGGTAACCTTAATTTATTTGCATGAAGATTTCATTACCATTCTTAATCTTCGTTTAGTGTCTTTCTTTTGTCTGATTCTAGCCGTACCTGTAGCTAATTAGTTCCTCAAACTTTAACGAACCCTCACTTTTATCTCTTGTCCACTAGCCATCTCATTTCCATGCTCAAATCGAATGAAAATGAGGCAAAATTTCCACGCTTCTAGGTCTCATTGTGACTGTTTTGACTTGGATTCTTAGATCTCGTGGATTCGATTTTGGTCTGGTTTACTTCTTCTCTTTATTATCTATTGATTCCAGTAATCCATTGCGACTGTTGTGAATTCAATTTGATGATGCATTTGTAGAGTTTTGTGGAATTTCAAAGTTATAAACTATTAACAATTATTGGAGTTTGAAACCATCACTTTTATCTGGTGTGATCGATGCATAGATTAACAATTTCAATCTGGGCTTTTTCCATTTGGGTCTGATTTACTTCTCTTTATTGTGCATTGATTTAAGTAATACATTGCAACTGTTGTGAATTCAACTTGGTGATGCATTTGTAGGGTTTTGTGAGATTTATGGTTGATATCTGAACATTGTAGATAATTAGTCATCATGATTGGGAGGAAGAGCATTGGCTGGGCTTCGCCTTTTCTACTAGCTTTAATTGCAATACTGTTCTTCTTGGCCACATATAATCTGGCAACTATGGTGATTCATAATAGAAGATCCGGGTCTGAGGGTTTAGAGGGATATCATTCGGGAAGAGGATTGTTGGTTGACCCTGTAATAGAGATGCCTAGGGATTTGAAGAATGGGAAGAAGGAGAAAGTGCCATTCCATGTAGCTTTGACTGCTACAGATGCTGCTTACAGTAAATGGCAATGTCGGATTATGTATTATTGGTATAAGCAACAACGGGATTTGCCTGGATCTGATTTTGGAGGGTTTACTAGGATTCTACATTCAGGGAAGGAGGATGACTTGATGGATGAGATTCCTACTTTTGTTGCTGATCCACTCCCGTCAGGTCTTGATCGGGTGAGCATTTCTTTGATTGCATTTTTGTGTTGATTTATAGAAATTTCTGGCTTGGGTTTCTTTGTTGTTCCATTCTTCATATAAATGATGACTATCTGATCTGAACAATTGCTTTGAATCACTGGGTGCTTAAGTCTACAATCAAATTGTTTGTGCTGAATATGTTAATATGATGCTATATTTTGTTTGTGATCAGATGCCGCTGTAACCATTTGAGAATCTTTGCTAATCTCATCACATGAGAGTGAGACTGTCTAGTGTTAGTTCGGCATATGATAGTTGCTTTTCTCGTATCCTGATTTTGTGGTAGCATTCAAATATTATAAGCAAACACTGAACGACAGTTTAATATCATTGTTTATATGTCATGCCATTTTCTGAATCAATTGAGAGCAACTCATTTTACTTTCCCTTGCTAAATTTGGATCTTTGTCTCAAAACCAATATTCATCCTTCGACCTCTAAAATCTTGCATAACTTTGAGTTTTTGTTGAGCATTTTTTTGTTAAGGGAGATAAATTCATGCTTATATGATTCTGTCCAAAGCATTGCCAAAAGCAAGACTTCCAGTATGATTGGATTTGTAACTCAAATTAGATGTGTTTATATCCTCTATGCTCTTCTTTTCTTTCATTTTGTTATTTCTGATCCATCTCTCTATTATTGTTTCATGATTTGATATCCAGGGTTATATTGTCTTGAACAGACCATGGGCTTTTGTCCAGTGGCTAGTAAAGGCTCCAATTGCTGAAGAGTGAGCTTCTTTATCTTTAAACCATTGTGCTTCAGATTTCATGTATGCTATGCTTTTGTTTTGATCCTTTCTTTTTCTAATTCTGGGTGCTTATGGTGCAGTTATGTACTGATGGCTGAGCCCGACCACGTATTTTTACGGCCTATGCCTAACTTTGCTGCTGGAGGAAACCCAGCTGCTTATCCCTTTTTCTACATTAAGCCTGAACAGAATGAGAAAATCATTAGGAAATTTTATCCCGAGGAAAATGGACCTGTTACAAATGTTGATCCAATCGGAAACTCTCCTGTAATTATCCAGAAGGTAGCATTTTTCCTATTTTTGCTTGATTTTGTTGGTGATGTTTCTTACGTATACTGAAGTAGCTATTTTTTTTTTACAGGATTTGCTGGCAAAGATAGCTCCTACATGGATGAATGTTTCTTTAAAGATGAAAGATGATCCAGAAACTGATAAGGCTTTTGGATGGGTGCTTGAAATGTATGTGGAACTTCATCACACGCAGTTAAAATTTTCTGTGATTTTTTTACATTTTTTATAATCTTTGACACGGCATTTTTTTCGTTGGACAAAGGTATGGATATGCTGTTGCCTCTGCATTGCATGGTGTGAAGCATATTCTCCTCAAGGACTTTATGATACAGGTTTGTCCTTTGTTTTAGCAACTTTGTTGTCATATCTTGAATTTTCGGTTTACATTTAAAAGAAAGCCTTTCCCTGACATTGTTCATTTTTGAATCTATAAACTTCAGCCCCCATGGGATTTTACAACTAAAGGCAAGTACATTATTCACTACACGTATGGATGTGACTACAACATGAAGGTAAAGCTCCTTATGTGGATCAATACCAAAGGACATTATTACCTAGTGGATTAAAAATTGGTTGCATTAAATTTGAATATTTTTCTCAAATTTCCTTCTTATTGTTTCCTGAGTTCAGGGTGAGCTCACTTATGGGAAAATTGGAGAATGGCGATTTGATAAGAGGTCATACTTACGTGGGCCTCCTCCTAGGAACCACTCTTTGCCTCCTCCTGGTGTTCCTGAGAGCGTGGTACGCAAATTTTACGCGTTGGACATTTTTTTTACCTTTTGTATAATAATTTGAGACCTGTTCTGATTTATCTAGATTGGATTCATATTATGCTGCAACTGAAAGTAGGTGATAATCTAGTGATGATTGATTGTGTTTACAAATTAAAGAGTTGTTTGAATTTGCACTAATCCAGCATGCTTTCCTGATTGGTGCCTTGTACATGTATGATGGTATCTTAATTTTACCTTCAATTTTTACCATTGTCGTCTCCATGAAAAACTTCTTAAAATCAGTGATTATTTTCCAAGCATCAAATATATTCTAGGTTATATAGCTTTAGTCAAGAGTATCTAAATGGGTTGAGATTGAGAAGCTAGTCAAAGATATATGTATTAACTTAATCTCTTTTCATACGCGCCACTGATGTGTTAACTGTTAAGTTTACCTTGTATTCATGACTGAAAACTTTCACCCTCAATGAATTGTTATCAATGTGCTGTAAAATTGTGGCAAGAGCTCTCTAACACTTGTTCATGGCAGGTGACGCTTGTAAAGATGGTGAACAAAGCCACAGCTAACATTCCTGATTGGGAGAGAAAGAATAGGCTCAAGAAGATTGAGTAAAGGCATGAATTCAGATCTCAATGTTACCTTGTTTTTGAGGAGTCAACAGAAACAAATGTGAGGTAAATCTTTTGAAATCCAAGAATAGTGGTTTAGAAAGAAAGTTTTATAAGATACAACTTCTATATGTATACCTTAAGAGATAGGTTTGTGTTGTAGGACAAATTTAGATAAGAGATCAGTCAATAGTGTTGTCCGTCTATGTCTAGGATGAGTTCCAAGTTGTTGTGGTACATTTATGCATATTTTCATTTGTCAATGGTGTAGAATTTGTGATTAACTATAAATCTTTTTTTCCTCTAAATTGATGTTTTTAAACAAGTTTTTGTACTTTGGCCGCTGCCCTTGTTTTGTTCGAGGGTAGAGTGTGCAACGACACAAACTATAAGATTTTTTGTAAAATTTAACAAAAGTTGAGATATTTAGAGCAATTTTTTTCTAAATAAGACAAAAGGGTTGTATTTTATAAGTTATATACTCCCTCCGATTCAAATTAATTGTCGTTTTAGCACTTCAAATTTGATCCATTTTATATGTCGTTTTAGGTTTTCTAGGCAATTGATTAGGAGTGAGGTATGAGAATTGTTATTGGAATGTGTTTTTATTAATTAATGTTATTAATTCATTGGTTGAAAAAAGGTGATGGGTGGTAAAATTTATAAAAAAATTTACCTTTTTGAGTTTAGTTAATGATTTTCTTAATTCTTGTGTCAAAAGCTAAAACGACAATTATTTTGGAACGGAAGGAGTATAATAGGTACAGTATATACAATCTGATTGATGTCATCCCCGAACAAAACAATGGCAGCGGCGGCGGTTCAAGTTGAGTGGGCGGATCTTCCGGCGGAACTGCTCGGAACCATCTCCGGCAGCCTCAGAAACCCTAGCGAAATTGTCGAATTTCGGTCCGTGTGCCGATCGTGGCGATCGTCCACCCCTCCCCCGCCTAATAAACTCTCCGCCTTGTTTCCTCGTAAAGCCCCTTCAAACCATACGTTTCCAATGATCATCACATGATTAGCGCCAACGCTGTTTACCTCGTTCGTCCCCGATCCGATCCTTCCAAGGCTTGGCTAGTGTCCCTACAAGAAGCCTCTCTGGGATGATCGCCTCGACTCAAACCCCCATTGCCAAATTCTACACTAACAACGCACTCTGTAAGCGGTGCCATGGAGTCAAGTTTACAGAAAAGGTTGTTTTCGTACGTGAATCTGGTGGCCAATTGGTTGGCTTATGTGCGAATCCTCCATGCCAAACGGAGCTTGTTCTTGCATTTAGGGTTGACTTGCCTCAGCGTCATTGATGACTTTGTGAAATTCAATGGACGGGTCTTTGCCATTGATTGGAGAGGCTATATTTTCATTCTTGACCACACAGATTTGCAGCTTGTTCCAATGACATCGGAGCCTGTTCGTGGTATCGGATGGAGATTTATATGTGGTTTGGGTATTCTACGAGGACCAGGATCCCTACGTGTGTCAAATCTATAGGCTAAAATTTGTGGATAGTTGTGTTAGGATATCGGGCACTAAAAAGTGCTCTTTTTCAATCTCGGCTCGACTTCTTCCTGATCCTTGGCGAGAAGGAAACTGCGTTTTCGTCTCTGCCTTTCTCTTGGACAGTTGTAGATGTGTTCGGGATCATGATATTGATTACAAACATGTAGTGTTCCACCTTGGGAGTGGGACTTTCACCAAGCTTTCGGATCCAGAAGGTCATTCCTACTCGGACTTGTTCTCTCCTGATCCTGCTTACTTAGTTGATAGTTAATCAATAACAAGCTAACAAGCTCAACTCTTGCATGGTAAGATAGTTAGTTCATCGCATCATGACCAACTATACTACTCAACTTAATTGCACGATATGATTAAATATAGATTGTTTTTTTTTCGCGTAAAATTGAAGTGTCTAAACAAGTTTTTTACTTTGGCAGCATGGATTGTATTATCTCATTCATCCTATCCTATCATATTGTGTGCAATATTATATACGTTCCAATTGTGTTCATTTTAATGCATGTCCAAGCAGGAATGATGTCGATTGAAGTGGTAAAAAAGTTTATAAACCTACGTAATATCTTTCGTTTAGGAATCAATTATGAATTATAAGTTGGAAGGGCAAGCGTGTTGAACTCCACCGGATAGCTGGTTTCGGGACAAATCCAATGTTTTGAGGCCTTTTAGACTCCCGATGCTAGGAGGGATCTCGCCAAGGCTGGTTTCGGGACGTGACGTTGGATGTCTAAGAAGGCTTGTTATCGGCGGGGTTGCAGGAGTTGCTAGTGTCGGAGGCGGCAAACGAGTGGATGAAGAGGGATAGGACTAATTTGCGGAGGAAGAGGAATGTTAGTGACTTCATCAAATCAACTAATTTGCACATTTGAAGTTTGTGTTTGGCTAATTTTGTGATTGAGATGGTACATATAAGTACTAGTTTATTTGCAAATTGCAATGAAGAATTTGAAAAAAACGAGGCAGCGTTCGAGTGTAGAGCACAATGCCTCAATCTTGTTGGAATCTAGGCTACAATTGGGTTTTCTTTAATGAAATTCGTACAAATATACCCATGAGAACTCGAACGAAGGAGAAGCGATAGACATGGGGAACGACGTGAATAGAGGAGGCTAAGTTTTAACTTCATTCCACTTGGAATGAAATCGAGGGGTAGAGTTTAAGAACCCCATATCTAGTGGGAATGAAATCGAGGGGTACAGCTTAAGAACTTCATATCTATCGGGTTTAGGGTACAGTTTAAAAATAATAAAAAATACCGTACCAATATACGGAGTTTCCATACATAAACCCAATACCTGCATTTCCGATACCCAATTACCAAAACACCCCTAGATTTAACCAACACATCATCATGCCAAAAAACAATAATATAATCATCACATGGTCCAGTTGCCCACTAGAGAGTCAATATAGAGATTTTTTAAGGTGTTACCTTACTTGTAAATGCCAAAAACTATTATACATTGAGAATGTAGTTGTATAGTTTGTATTAGATACACGTACACATTGCAATCTCAAGGTTCTAAGTTTCAAGTGAACATTACCCAATTGCTCAAAAATGGCATTTGATTGAAAACAAACAACCGCAGAAAGAAAGACTCATATTAATCAGTAAAATAAGGCCGTAATGAAGTGCACATACAAAAGGCAACCTACTTTCCACTCCAACCCAGATTTTAAAACAGTCACTACTCTCACTAACAATTCTCAGTCCTACATTACATATAATTATATATAACGCATCATTGAGATCAGCCCTGAATCTTTCAAACCTCATAGCCATATATATTAACTTAAAACACATTCCCCAGGAACAAGGGAATGTAAGATGTTGACCAATTTTAACATAACAACTTGTGATGGATGTTGATCAAGCCAGATGAAGAATACTTACATACGTCAACTCTGCACTGTATGAAACTTCCTCATCAAGAGTCAGGCAGAGAGGATATTGAGACGATGATTGCCAGATCCGTTTTAAAGTACAAGCCAGATGGCAGTCTCTGCAGTCTTGACAAGAAAAGCCCTTGTACTGGATTTTGTCATATACAATTCTGCTTCTTGTATTTTGGTAAGAGAAAAACGATTTCCCTCTTCTTCTCCTAAACTTGTTTGTAGAAAAGGACATAAGCTTGCTCTTGTAGAACCTTACTTGTTGGTATAGAATTAACACATGCATCGTCAAACCGTAGCCACCGGCCATTAGAATAACGCACGTCAGCAGTGTAGTGGCCCTTGGATGGCTCCCTACCGTGGTGAGTTACCGTTGCCACAAGTTCATAGTTCCGACCCTGAAAAAAAAACACCCAAGAAATTAGGGTTTGAGCGACAAAATGATAGAGAAGTCATCAAGGTGTTAAGTTGATGTCTGAAAATTAAGGGTTTATTGGTTTTTGTTTTCACCTTCAAAATATAACTAGAAGAAAAAAAACGAGCTAAATCTTTATTCTTGTTTCTTGAAATCGGAAATTACACGAATCAAGAGTCCGGAAAGCATACATCATAAAACTCAGGTTAGTTTTATTGAGTTCACAATATTGTCATTTCAATCATATATTTTCAATCAAGAGAACATAAAGCTGTCTTTCAGAAAAGAATGTGAAGTACAAACTACAAATACACAGTTGAAGGCGAGGATACCAAAAAGAAAGCCTACCTCGTTAGTGGGAGAAACAAGCAGATCACGCCCCACTCTGAATTCAAGAGGAAAATGGATGGGTTTGTGCAATTTGGTACTTCCTTCACTTCCATAGCTAAAGCGCATCAAATGCAGAATCATTATCTTAGAAAGTGTCTGAATCTTTACAGATTTAACAGCACTCACAACACCAGCCTGAGTTAGAAATAAAAATAAAACCAGGGTCAGAGTTTCAAATTTGAAATCAAAATATGGACTGGACTACAACGTTGAATAAACATCATGTATATCATCATCAACAGGAACTTATCCATTGTTAGTAAAATAAATAAAAAATCTATATAAAATGCAATTGTAACCATAATCCTTACTGAAGATAACATGCCAGCTCCATATCACATCTATATAACGCCTTAAACTAACAAAATCATCTTCCTATGGTGACTTTCACATATGCTTTTTACATCCACAATTCTAACCCCACATCACTAGTGTAATTTCTACAATGCACATCATTGCACAATTCATTCTTCAGATAAATGCATCTAATGGCATCAGCATTTTATTTTAGCAAACATGCATAGCACAATAATTACCTTTCCAGTGGTTGAAGCCCGATATCCTTCAAGTGTTTCTGGTGCAGAAAATAGGCGAAGCGCATGCTCAATAGTATGGACAGCTTCAGGGAGGATGTCGAGGTGGAGCAACAGATATGGTTGTACAGTAGCAGATGCTTTATTTCCTACACACAGCACATCAGCCAGTCATTTGACCCTATTGATAATGAAGACTGTTGTTAACCGTGGTTCTCAAAGCTGAAAACCACATCAACACAAAATACAAGATTACACTGATATGATTTGAACTCTTAACAGAATTTAAAAGCTGCAGAAAAAGAGTTAATAAGAGAGAGTATAACAAAAGGTCATGTACCTTTTGCCTTCACAACACTTTTTAACTGTCCTCCAAAAATAACACTTAGCTCTGATGGAAGGTAACTCTGGGTTCTTGTGACAGCAGACTTGTTCTTAGGACCAACAGTCTCCCACTCTTCTTCCTCTGGTGAAGAAACTAATAAAGAATTTCTCCCACTTGAGCTTGATTGTCCCTCAAGCTTTAGCAGTTCATCATGCATTTGATCCATAACAAAACTCAAAAATTCTTGTGCATCTTCTTGCCTGCACAAAAGAAAATCATGTAAACAAATTATCAAATGCCATGTATGATCAAAATATGTAAAAAACGAATGTCGTCACTTGTAAGTACCATAAAAGAAAACTTTTACAGGTTTACTGTTGCTGTTAATAGTTATCTTAACAAGTTTCTAAGAATTTGTTTTGAATTATAATGCATATTTCAGGTTCAACTAAGATCAGATAGTTTATATTACTAGGGCCTTGCTACACTTCATTTTTAAAAAGTACTTTTTTCAAGAAAGAATACTTAACTATCTTGGAATTTGTAAAATGTAGTTGATTTTCACAAATCTCAACACAAAAAAAATATGCTTATTGCTAAAAAGTACTTTTTATGATTAAATATAGCAAGGACTAGAATTAATAGTCTATTTACGATTATGATCCACAGTTTCTTTTACTAAAATGCCTTCCAGGTTTCACTGCAAAAATAAGCATATTGAAGATCACATAATGACATTCTGACTGCCATCAAACTTTCTTTACCTTTGAGCATAAAGAGTAACAAGTGCATAAGTAAATCGCATGCCAAAATAAACAAATTAAATTTTATATCCTTAACATAGCAAAATGAAGGATCCTGTCTAGTGTTGAACAGCATAAAGGGGCATTTAAAATCAATTATTTAAATCATATTCCTGAATAATACCTATTATCAGTGCAAATTGACACGTGAAATTGTGAAAATCTGACAAAGCATAACTTAAACAGTCCAGACATCTTGAACACTCAATTATTTTAAAAAGGTCTCATCACTTCCAAATCCTTCACATTGGATTTGGAAATAAAATAACCAGTGTAACCTAACACTCTATTTTTATAATAACATCAGCTATAGTTATTCTCATAAAATTTCATTGTCCAAACATACAAGTACAAAGTTGCTAAAAACAATCCCTTTTTGAATTAGACTATGAAAAATCTCGGATAAAACTTATTAGATATTAACATGCTCAACAATCAGTACACAGAGATCATAAACCACAATCAACTCGCAGCTAAAAGAAACCTGGACACTACAGTAACATACCTTGGCCGGCCAGATATGCCACTTGGTACACCTGGAGTGAAGTTCTCTAGAACAGCCTCAAACATGGCAGGGCTAAAAGGCCTACCAGTTTCAACAATGGTCGTGTCTTTCTTCTTCAAGTTTGGACCAGCTGGCATTTCAAACTCAGATACAAAATCCACGAAAGCTTTGAGTGTAGGATAGCTGACCTTGAGAGGACAAATAATTGAAGACCACAAGTACATAAGCCACGAGATACTGAAAAGTTCCACTCGAGACTTAGCATAAATATATACATACATTGATAAAGAAGGTTAAAAATTTTAAGATACCTCTGGGATGTCCCGTGCTTTCAATTCCTGCAAGAATTCAACAAAAGGAGGGCATGCCAAGAGAGCCTGAAGAGTTGCATTCAGAAAGCATAAATTCCCTGTGTTGATCAATCCCCGAGGAAGCAATTCGCGAAAAGATGATGCACTCCCATTAGAAATTTTCTTTGTGTCATCTTTGGAATTACCATGTACTTCTGAAGAGTCATTAGAGTTTGCGGTATTTTTTTCCTCCAAAGTTTTGCCAGCAACAACTTGCGAATTCAAAGGTTGTTTTGCAGGACTAGCATAGTGTGAAGAAACATGGAGAGAATCAAGGCTGAGACTCTCAGTGTTTGCTTCCTTCACATCTGCACTTACAATACCAAATTGGTTGCAACCATGAACATGTCCATTCTCAGTAGAATGGCCATTGTATTTCTGCTGGAGAGCCTTAGAACCCACCAAGCTCTTCACTGGATCTTTCTTAACAATATCAGCAGGCTTCGCCACAGATCCTATTCCTTTGCTTGATTCAGATTTTGAAGACGCAACCAATGTTCCGGGAACAGAAGTAAAAGAGCCAAACTTTAACTCTTTATCTGAGGGCACAGCATTTCCAGATGGCTTTTTAGAAAGAGATCGTGTTTCATCTTCAGTGAAGGATCCAAATAGAATCACCTGCAGATTCAGAGAGATTTGGGCAAAAGAAACAAGTTACAAAGGTGAAGTTTGACAAGCAGAAAAAGCATGTTCCTACCACCTGGTAAATCAAAAATGACCAAGGGAACATAAATAGCTAGATCCTAGTTGCTAAAGGGTGACAAGTGGGCAATATCACAACATGAATATTGCAAAAGCTGTCAACGATTCTAAATTTTTTTTAGCAGATGTTCTTTAAATAGGAGCATTTAGAGCTCCAATATAGAGACTCACAAAAGGGAAAAAAAAAAATGAACGATCTGTCAAGGACAGAAAAGGAACATCTCAAATTTGATGATCTATCTAGGACAAGTTCAAAAGAAACTGATTGAACTTCAGCATGAAACAGCGCAAATAGTAATGAAGTCATTGCACAAGACCAAACAACGATCAAATGAAGGATGACTAAAAAGCATCAATATGCTATAGAAAAGTTGTTTGACATCATAGTGCTATCCTCTACACCTATATATTTAAGACAATATAATAGTGTGTCACCATTAAGGGTGTTTTCCCTTTAAAGCCAAAATGTGATTTTGGGTTAAAATGTTATTTTGATTGTCTTGAAAAGCATAAAAAAGTAGAGATATTGCACGTATTTTTTATGATAAAATGTGACTTTGGGTTAAAATGACATTTTGGATCAAAATAGAACAAGGCCTAACTGCGAAACAGGCTTCCAATATATGAACTTATTACACCATATAAATGTAACAGTCAAAAATCAATAATAGTGCATGACGATGTTTCCTAATTAATGTAACTCTCAATATCCAGTCCTGGCATTTACACATTATAGACATAGACGTGTATAAAAGCAGAAGCAAGATCCGCTAGGAAAATGCTATCTTTTTTATTATAAATTACACTGAAAGAAAATTCTTCTAGCCCATTTATGTAACTTAAAATTATCCAAAGTTCATAATATCCAGAAAAGCAAATAATTTAGTCAAGTGAGATCATAACTTCTCTAGTTTCTATCTAGGGAACCTGAACATTCATAAATTCTGTAATGTCTGTTTATATAAAATATAGGAGCTAATTTTTTCTGATATCAGAAGATCAATCTTGCAAAGCATTAGATCTTATGACAAGATTTAGGTATTCAGCTAATGTTTAGATTATTATTTTCATCAACTCTCCATTGTTTAAAGACCTGAACATTCAAAATATTAAAACTATCAATATTCAATATAACTCCTTATTGTTCACATGCATCAACTAATTAGGAGTTTGATGGAAAATTGAGAGCTTTTCTTCTACTCTTTCATCAAGTTTCACATCTGAATGAAATTGATGACACTTACATAACAGTATAAACTTCTGTGTCTGATGAGCCTTGCAGAATTAAATTCAAAGCATATCCTAGCTCTAACAGGAATGTGAAAAGACAAACCAGTGCAAATGAAAATCAACATAATAGAAACAAGGAAAAAGCATATACCTTTGGATTGCTCATGCTGAGCAGATTATAGCTTGCCAATGCAACTGTTCCAACCAAATTTCAAAATTTTGAATCAGTAATTCAATAGAATAAAA
Organism: Fallopia convolvulus; assembly: GCA_964016875.1. Lineage (NCBI taxonomy): Eukaryota > Viridiplantae > Streptophyta > Magnoliopsida > Caryophyllales > Polygonaceae > Fallopia > Fallopia convolvulus. The sequence goes on from OZ024721.1 coordinate 3,724,526, forward strand.
AATAAGCTTACATAACTATTACTCCAGACACAACTTTAGCAACTAGAGCACCACACCATATACCTGAGCCTCTATGGGTATATGAACATTATAAATCTTCAAAGCAAGGATCTTTATTGTTTTCAATTGAACATATACTAGAGCCTGCTTCCTTTTTCATATGTTTATGTTATCCTATACTTATAACTTTTATAACAGCTACTATTACTCTTGAAAGGGAAAGACGACTTTCAATGCAGAGGAAACTTCTTCACTCTTTACTTACAAGAGTTTGCTGAGCTATACTTATTTTGGAACACTCTTATACAAAGCATATATCAATATCAACAACTAGAAAATCGTACAATCAAGAAATACAAATAAACCATACATCCAATATCCCACAAAACTAGTCATACATAGCTAAAAATATTCATAAAGTAAGCACAGACCCTAAAAACCGTAATGCAGCAATATGAACAACAAAACAGACAGGGAAAGACAAGGTAAATATCTCAACAGGTTACACAGCATCAAACAACAGAAAAAACTAACTAAAATGCAAATCAATACCCCCGAAGTTGTCAAAAACATAAACCCTAATTTTCATATCAAACTAAAGTATAGCGAGCCCCAAAGTTAGCACACGTTGGTCTTACCATAAACCCCCATGTTATACTAATGTTGGTCTTACCAAATCAAATCGTTAAATTACATAATTGAATAAAGTGGTTAATGCCTATATTAACTAAAATTTCACACAATTAATTCCAATTTTAGGCTCTAAAGCTCATCCAAATCCCAAATCATAGAATGGAGTGGTTCTCGTTCAACTACTAACACAAGGAAGTCTTCAGTTATAGCCATACCAAATTAACCACAAAAATCAAAACATCGAAAAGCAAAGCAATGATACTGATGAAAATGGCCGGATCGTACCTAGAAGTTTAGAACCAGAGCGAGCGAGAGAAGCTGACGAACGAGTTGGCAAATTGCAGCTCCCAATTAGTGGCCGACGGTGTGACTATATGAGTCGTGGACCTTGTGGAGAAGATAGCGAGCGAGAGAGGGCAGTGCGAGTCGTGACTCGTTGGAGAAGAGAGCGAGCGAGATTGGAGGCTGAAACGGCAGCCTGCACAGATGCAGACAGATGCAGGAGAGAGGTGACAAATTAGGGTTAAGATTTGGGAGGTAAAAATTATATGAGAAAAATTGAATTATGGACTTTATTTTAACCTCCCTCCCTTTTTATTTTATTTTTGATTTTCTTATCATTTATATAATTCGTAAATTTGCATCATAATATCAATATGTTTAATATAATAAGAGACAAAGTATTAATGAAGCATCAACTACTAAAAAAAATTCCTCCTCGGGAGATAGTTGATCAAATTCTAACAAACCCGATCCCGGACAACGATATTCAATATCGGCTCTACTGGGCCCCTAGTAAAAATGGATGGTTTTCCACGACCTCGGCGATTGAATTAATAACTAATATAAGGGGTCAAACCCCAAGCCTTAATAATTGGATATGGAAAATGGACATATACCCAAAAATTAAGAACTTTTTATGGAAAATAGATAACAATGGTCTCCCCACGAAAGAAAGATTACGTGAAAAGAATGTGGTTACTCCAGGCGGATGTATTTTATGTGACTGCACCACTGAAGACACTAATCATATTCTCACTAAATGCTCGTACATGATATATATTGCAAATAAAGTAAACCCGAATATTGCTCAGGTAATAAGAGGTGTCGATCCCTATAATAAAACACCAAGAATTCTTATCAATGAATTCAAACAAATACTAGGAGAAAAGGAGCTAGCAGTTATCTGGTGGAGTGTTTGGCACCAACGGAACAAACTGACGTTTCAACAAAATCAATGTGATGGCATCTTTGATTTAACAAGATATATTAGAACCCAAATTACAAACTAGGAAAAAGCAAAATCGTGGTCGGAAGATGAGGAAAACATAAGAGTGGATAAACCTCGAAAACCAAGCAAACGTAATATAGCAAATAGGAAGTGGAAAAAACCTGCACAAGATCATGTGAAAATTAATTTTGATGCGTCAAGGCTTACTAATAATCAAGCAACGGGAGGAATAGTAATAAGAAACCACCTTGGCCAACTAATTGACTTAAAGACGTATAATTTCGGTAAAATCTCTGCGATAAAAGCTGAAGCTCTGGCCTTTCGAGAGGCTATTCGGGAAATGAAAAATAGAGACATAAGAAAGGTTGAAATTGAAGGAGACAACTTGCAAGTCATTAATGCGGCTAAAGGGATAACTAAATGTCCGTGGGAGATTGAACTTATAATCTCCGACATCCTTGTCTCCATTTATGGAGCCCAGGATATCTCCATTAACCATATTCCTAGGGAGTGTAACGCTGTGGCCGATAAAATTGCTAAATTGGGTCATAGTCTCCCCGCCGAGTTAATTAAGACTCACCCAGAACTTGTAGTTCTCATCCGCAAGGATGCTCTAGGACGCCCCCCGTAAGGGGTGCTGCCTAATTCTTACCTAATCAAAAAAAAAAAAAAGAGACAAAGTCTTGTTAGAATGGTTGTCCATTTATGAAACGAACGGTGAGATTGCCCTTTTGTTTAGAAAAAAAAACTGACAAAAAATATCAAACACGTTTTATATCATTTGCACCACACGCGCTTTTTATATATTCGTTCCTCTTCTTTCTTTCTTGTCATTTCTCTCCATTCCAAAAAGGATTCATTCATTCAACCAATAACCAATTGGTCTAGTGGGATGAGGTGCTAGGCTCCTTAAGCGTTTGTTCAGGAGGTTCGAAGTTCGAATCTTCCTGGCGGCGTGTGTGGAAAAAATTGAATTGGGAGGGTCGTCCCCAACAATGGGCCTCTGCAGTACCCGGTTCGGACGTAGATTGGCCCCGGCTAATCGAACCGGGCAAGAGATCCAAAAAAAAAGGCAGAATACATATACAGCTCCCTGACCTTTGACCAATTGGTCACTTTGACACCCCACCTTTGAAAATGTTCGATTGAGTACCTAAACTTGCATATTGTGACCTATTAAGCACCTGTTTGCTGATGTGGCAATTTACGTGCATCACACTCTCTTTTGAGCGAGTGGGTGAATCATACTTGGCACAAATTTGTTCTTTTTTCTTTTTTTTTCCTATTTTCTTGTTATATTTTTCTTTTTTCTTTTCATTTTTTCTTTACTTTCTTATTATATTTCTCCAAAACACTCCACTAATTAATTTTCATGAACAAATTTTAGGAAAGAAAATAAACATGTAGCTTTCATCTTATTCAAAAAAAAAAGAAAAAAGAAAAAGAAAATAGAGTACAACTACATTCAATTGGGTTCAAGCTCCTGTAGCTCTCATCTTTACCCTAAAATCTACTCTTGAGAATCAAAAACCTAATTTCTTAGCAAATTCAACATCTGAGAAGCCTTTGGTTAGAAGGCATTTGTGTTCCTCAGTTACCAAAATCCACCATATTAAACCAAACATAAAAACGCATCTTGATTATTTTGAGTTCCTCTTTTGCTCTCAACGATTGCGCCCTCCAATCTATTCACAACCATGGATTCTACTTTCTTGTTCCATTGAATCGAATTCAATAATCTCCATGAGAATCGAATTCGACACTAGTTATGGCTGAACCCAATTTCCACTTGCCATAAGACCTCCTCTCTCCTACCGCCGACGGAGACAAACCTAGAGTTGTGGTTGAACAAGGAGCTCAATCTCTCGATCATGGCGATTACAGTGTTGTATCCAGATCACCGGAGCAAGCACTTGATGGTAGTGGCGATGGAGAAGGCGCTTCTGGCGGCTCCGAGGCTCTAAGCACTTGATGTTAGTGGCGAATCCAGTACTGTATCCACCCGGAATTTCCTAACTTGTTTGGCTAATGAGCGCGGAGAAGATTGACATGAGGGAACATAGAAGGAATTATTTCTCCCGACCTCATCGTTCTTTCTCCCAATTTCTTTTTCCAAATCTGGATCTGAGATCTAGATGTAAAATTAATAAAGCAAAACTAAAAAAAGAAAAAAAAACACCTTTGGGATATTTAATTTAAACTATTTAAAGTTTTAGTTGTTTTAAATTAAATTAATGACATGGCGAGATGACATGGCTAAATTAATGATGTGGCGGGATGACATGGCGCGAGTCAGTTGCACGCGAATAATTATCAACAAACAGGTGCTCAATAAGTCACAATATGCAAGTTTAGGTACTCAATCGAACATTTTCAAAGGTGGGGTGTCAAAGTGACCAATTGGTCAAAGGTCAGGGGGCCGTATATGTATTCTGCCAACGATTCATTCAAATCCATTGCAAAAAGAGTTCGCGTGATTTTAACCAAAATTTTCAATCCAAAGCACAATCAAAAGACATCTTGAGATGAAGAATGTGCAAAGCGACTCCCAGGAGAACCAAGGTTCAAATCTCGTTTTAATTTGCTTCAAACCCTAGGTTTTTTGTTTGCTATTTTGTTTATCGAGTGTGTAGACACTAAATGAATGATCGATTGTGTGTATTGTAGTAGTTATTTGAGTTATTTGAAGTTTATAGCCCCGATTGAACAATTTTTTGGTGTTTTGTGCTTTGTAAATAAAAAATGGATGAACTGTCACTTTCCTTTAGTGGATTTTTTGTTCTACCACTTGAATTCAACCGAAATTCTCTGAGCATGTGCGTATTTGATATTTTTTAACCGATTTATTGATCATGATGTGTGCAATAGACAATTCTGGCTTTGTCAGATTCTTAAGAGTATATTCTAGCAATGTTCAACCTGTTGGAGCAGCTGTGAAGTTGTTCAATCAAACTGAAGTCCTTGTTTTGATGAAAAAGGTCAGGGATTCGGGTGTCTTCATCAAGTAAAAGCCATCATTTGGATAAGGGCAAAGAGATTGCTTCTGATGACCTTTTTTCTTATTGATATGATCCCAAAAAAGGATATAGTGATAAAAGAACGAGTTGGAGATTTGAAGATGCACTAGTGCTTTTATAGGTATTTTTAAAGATGCCATTCGATAAAATGAGGTCTTCTTCCTGGGGCCTTTATTGTCCTATTCTGATTTGAATATGCACTTCTTCCTCGGGGTCTTTATTTTCCTGTTTTGATTAGATGGTAATTCTTTTACTTCATTTGTACATTTGATTGAGTTTTGTGTTTTAATTAGATAAAATGAGGTCTTCTTCTTTGATTTCTTTGAATGCACTTCTAGCCAAGAAAGCTTAAGTGTTTTGTCATTGTGAACAATTGGAAAGATTAAGAACTTCTTAGACTAAATTGAATCTTAAAAGAAGATTTTATGGGTGTAGTCTTATGGAGTAATTTTTGCTTGAATTGAATTTTTGCTTACATTCATTTATTCAATCATGAATGTGATCTATAATTGCTTGGTGATAGGTTGGCTTGAATTGTGGATTTTTGATGTGGTATGAACTTGGAATAACCGATCGACCAAGAGCTATTAGCATTGACTTGCTTAGACAAGTTGAAAGATTGAAGTCCGAGTTGGAATTTGCAAGGCGGAAGAACAAAATCTACTTCGCATTGATCATTTGTTGATATTTACCATTTTGAGAAGTTATTGTTGCTTTGAGTTGGTGTGTAATTTAAAGAAAGTTCTAATGTGTTTGTAATAAAATTTCGTTACTTTACATTTAGGGTCGGTTTTTGATTTTTCATTCCAGAAACGTAAATGGAAAGTAAACGAACCTAATCTGTTTTAGTGTCATGATACATCAATAATTAATAATTTTTTTTGTGAAGTAAGATGGGAGATATACTTGTCCCATTATAAATTAGGAAAAGAGAGAGTACTGCAAGAGGACTTACAAAAATAAGGTGACTTAAGACACAATACTCTATCTCTTTCCCTGGTTTTAAATAGGACATGTATAACTCCTATTTTCATCTAACCATTTCCCTTCCCCCTTCTCTAAATCTACAAATAAATTTTATTGTAAATGTATTGTGACACATAAATAAACTATACTGATTTCTTTTTATTTACGTTTTTATGGTTGAAAATCAAACACCCTTATTCTATTTTCCAAGCAAAACATCATTTTTTAAGGTTTAATGAGGAAGAGGATTATATGCTAGCTAGATACACGTACCGAAGTAAGGTACAATATTAGACATATACATTCGTGCAATTTTGATGTAGATTCTTTGTCGAATTGTACTTGTATTTCATGTTGCTCTATATTTCATCTTACTTCAATTTGTCACGCATTGTATCATATTTTGTTTACTTATCGCCACGTAAATTTGATGAAAGTCCATATATTAGATCTTTGATATGTCCAAATCCAGGCAACTCTCTCTCTCTCTCTCTCACACACACACACATTTTTCACATAGCTAAACGAGTCTCATTTCGACCAATTCTCTAAGCTATCTCATTGACCCCAATATATACACTATTGTAATGCAAGCGAGTACTTCTGAATTATATAAGATAAGATTAGTTTTGAGAGTAAAATAAAACAAAATACTATATAAATTTATAGATTATTATTTCTATTGTTAATTGATTTTAGGATAATTTTATCAAATTTATATGTTAGATCTAGTACATATGTAAATAGATAGTCGTATATACTTTTTTTGGTAGAAAGATAGTCGTATACACTTATTGTTAGGAAATTGATCCCTTACAACAAGTGAGAACTAACTCACAAGATAAGAAAGAAAGAAAAAATAAGACAAGAACACGCAAGTAATTTGTTCACCTAGTTCGTCAAACTGATTACGTGAGACACTATCAGGCCAATGATTTTCACTCTCTAGATTTAAGGAATTAAGGACTTAAGGTTACAAGAACTTGACCTTCTGATCTACACTGATCTTTCTATGTCTCAATCTACAGTGACCTTTTGATCAACCTAACATAATCTCTCAATCTTGTGGACACTTGTAGATACACAATTATAATAATCAATGTGGGTATTTATGGAGAACAATATGCTTAAAGATAGAAATAAAGATCTTCCTACGTCTAAAGATTGCGATCTTTAGACGTAGGAATCTTCCTACGGAACATCACACGACGCGATCTTTAGACGTAGAAATAAAGATCTTCTATCTAGATAGAAGACATAATCTTCCTACATCTCGCATTTGCCACGTAAGGAATCTTCCTTTCTATAGACACGGAACATCACACGACGCGGGCAACATTCAGCGAGACGCGACCTTGCTCTTTCTAGCCTGTGTCTTTCACCCGCATTTTGTCGCCAAAACGCGGACAAAGTCCTTAGGGCGCGGCCACGGTTCCTAGACCGCGATTGCGGTTTTTCTGACCGCGGTCGAAGTTCTCCACCTTCTACCGCATTTTATCTTCTTTCACCTAATTCCGAATCAAGTTGCATAACCAATACTCATCTCTAACCTAAAGGAAGTAGTCACGTTTGCTTAAACCGGCATTCATTTGAGGTGTATTATTGCGCACTAAGAGCAAAAAAAGCCAGGTGGGGTGCTGATGAGTCCCATGTGTCAGGCTATGATTCAACGTGTTGAATGAGGACAACAGCATGATTGTGAAAACTTCCTACTTCCCCAATTCTCCATTCCTTTTTTACCCAAATTCTGATTTCTTGTCTCCTACATATATACTTAATCCTAAGTAGTTAAGGTAAATAAATAACAATCCAGAGATGAGTTGGGTTGGTAGATAATTAAGCACATATAATAAATCATTAATAGCCCAATAGGTTGTTCAAATCAAGTACTCCCCATCAAATACTTTATACTTATAAGTGTTTGGGTTGGTAGATAATTAGCACTTATAATAAATATAATAATAAAAGAACAGGATTGAACCCATTTAAATATAGATCATCAATAGCCCATCTGGGTTGTTCAAATCAAAATATCAAATAATTTGAGATTAAATATTTGAGATTAAATACACAAGGGTACAACACGTAGTTTTAATTAGAACTCACCTTTTCAAAAAGAAAAAGAGGCAAATCCATTGCATGTACTTCTTTTTACTGCATGCAACTTTGAGTGTTAAGAATTAGGAGACAATAAAAAAAGAAGTCTGAATAGGAGCTCAGATAGGCAATACAAAGTGATCTCTACATCAATATTGCCTCTTCTTAGACCTTGTTTAACTTGTTAGGTGAAAGTGATTTTTGGATAAAAAATTATTTTCTGTCTTTAAAAATATAAAAAATACAAAAAAGAATGCATAAATTTTAAGAGTATTAAAAGTAGTATTCGGATGAAAATTACTTTTAAATCTAATTAGTCTAATTTTTTTTCAAAAATAATTATTATTTACATATATTGATAATTTATTTCCAATATTATTTTCAATAGTTAGGTGTTTTGTAAAATGGGGCATGAGGCACTAATTCCTCTTGTTTTTATTAATTAATTAATTTTCAAATTAACTAGTTGATAAAGGAAATCTGAGTCAAATTACATAGTTTCTAAATAGAGGGAGTACAGCATCAACATCATTCATCGCCCAGTATAATTCCGTTCAAGTGAGATCTGGGGAGTCAGGATAGTAGGAAATAAAAAAATGAACTGAAAATAAAGGGAGAAATAAATAAATAAAAAATGAACAAAAAATAGAAGCAAGTGTAAATGGTGGATTTATGTAAAATGGTTGATAGCTAGAAAACATGGGTTGTGGGTGCTTCCTTTACTCCTTGTGCAGAAACATAAGGCCCAATCCACAGGCTGTCCTTTTTAATTAACCCAACTCCAGCAATGTTAAATTTGTCTTCTTCTCCCACATTCTCTCCTGATCTCCACATGTTCAGACTTCCCCACTTCAATAATACAATACCATCTGTAACTCCACTTAAAATTAATTCTCTAAAATGATTTCTTGATCAAGTTCTGACAAATTTCTAATGAAAAATCAATCTATCATAGCTTCCATCAATATGCCAAAAATGTCAAAAAAAGCTGCATTTCTTGAATTTCCTTCCCTTTGTTGTTTACATTATTACCCCATTGAAAACAAATTGTTAGACTTTTCTCCAAAATTCAGTACCTAATAATGGGTAGAGAAGCATTTGTCTAAAATGTGTAACATTTGGCTTGCACATGACATTGTAGACAGTATGCTGTATTATTAGTAGTACCTTAGGGTTTAATTCTTTGGTCCCCTTTCTTCAAAGGATCAGTTTTGATAGAGATAGTTTAGATGGTTGAAGGCTAGTTTGGTAATTTCCCACCAAACAACCTTATGAGCAAATGTCAGTGACAGTTGTGAGCACCACATCCTACAAACCCCACAATTCATTCATTCTATATTATTCTGATGATTTAAGAAGGGTAACAACAGACCTCCATAGCCATAGCTAAAAAGAAATGATCTTTCTCTTTCCCTTTATCTTTTCTTAAAAATCCCTAAAGGCCCACTTTCAAGAGAAGCAAAATCATCATACTGAAAGACCCATATGAACCACACAACACAAATACTCACCTTTTAGAGCTTAGACCCTCTTCATAGCTAGTAGGTGCAACTCTTTGGATTTCAACTGAGTTCAGCAATGGAGAGTTGTTGATGATGATGCTTAAAAAAATTGATAGTATTAGTCAAATCTTGACCTTCACAAATATAGTAAGAAAGAAGGCTGTCACTCATTTTCATGTCATTGTTCATTTTTAGTACTATTCTTTGCATTTGATCTTGAGTTGTTCAGATGGGTAATTTTCTTATTGTGTTGTTCTTTGTAGCTTCCCTAGTTTGACATTGTACAATGCCTAAGAAGAAAAGCTGGCTTAATAGAATTAAAGACCTTCTCTTCCAAGTTTCAGATGAAGAAGAGAAAAAGGTATGAACATGATCCTCTTCTTGATAGGAAGAAGTAACATTTGTTGGGCTATTAGTAGTTGAAATCTGACAAAATTTCAGTTGAAGAAGAAGAAGAAGATCAAGAAGAAGAAATGGCTATTTGGATGGATGAGGACCACAAAAAGGCCACCATCACTAGCTGCCCCATCTCTGTCTGAAGAAAGGACACAGAACAAAGCTTTAAAAGAAGAAGCCCATCAGCCTGTTCTAGCTCTACAACCAGATGTCGGTGTTAGCTTACCGACATCTCCCACTTCCACTAGCCAATGTGAGAAGAAGGAGTCGGAATCTCAAATCGCCAAGATTCATCTTAGTCATTCTCAGGTTCTACGACACGTCGAAGATCTTGCTGCCATTAAGATCCAAACTGCCTTTAGAGGCTATCTGGTAATTTCATCACTTCCTAAGAAACTGAATTCAGTGACTAGTTTAGATTGCTGAACTGGATTGGATTCAGAGCATCCACCTAGAGTTTGAGAAAATCTAATCTATTAACCATTGAGATTTTTAAAGTGTATAGTATCTCTACCATAACAGGATCTTTAAAGTGTGTAACTTTGAGTTGTGTTAGTTTTCTGTTTTTACATTGTTGATACTTTTCCTGCAGGTAGGAAACTTCACTATGACAAAAGTTGAATATGTTTTTATTTCCTTTTGTTTAAGTATGGGATAAGATGAAATATCTGGGTGTGAAAATGGTGCAGGCTAGGAAGGCTTTAAGAGCATTGAAAGGTTTGGTAAGACTCCAGGCTATAATTAGAGGAAGAGCGGTGAGACGACAAGCGGTTGCAACGCTCAAGTCCTTGCAATCCATTGTGAATATCCACTCACAAGTGTGTGCAACAAGATCTCAAGTGGCCAAAGAAAAAAGGCCAAATGAAGATGGTAGAGATGTGCAAGACTTGAAACATGACAGATTGAAGGTATAATAAAATGAACTTCTTGGCTACTTTCAATGTACAAATTTCTAACATTTCAGAATGCTCTGTTAGGGAGTTTTGATTGTACAATTTGGTTTTTGAGAATGCAGGTTGAATTAAGTAGCCAGTATAGGAGATGGGACGATAGGCTCGTAACAAAGGATGAAGAGAGTCCTGTAGTCTTGACCAAGACCGAAGCTATGATGCGAAGACATAGGATGAAAGCGTATTCATTCAACCATCGGGTATGTTATCAAGCTAATTCTCTTGTGGGTGATGTGGTTGGATGATTAAATGTAGTAGTTTTAGGTACTCACATTATATTTTTTTTTACCAAACAATGCCTCATAAGATGGAATCCTATCAGGCTTATGTATTGGGCTTATATACGCACGACCCTCAGTCTATTGAGTATCGTCCCATGGACTCTTAAACTCACCAAACCCGGTTATCAAGCTAATTTCTCTTGATAACAATTTGAAAGATTAAACCACCATTCATATTAAATCATTAAAACTAGTTGTGTTAATCCATCTAAAGAATTAAGTGTGTAAATTCTTGAATGTTGCAACTTGCAGCATTCAGCAGATCAAGTGGAAGAGGCAAGAAGAAATGGAAGACTAAGATCTTGGCTAGAGGAACACAACGAAGACGACGTGCCACAAAAGGAAGAGATCAAAATGGTGGACACAATAGGAGGGAAGCAAATGAGATCAAGAGAAGTAGCAATGGCACAGGAATCCCCTAGGAGGGCGGTGCACCGTAGGAAGCGTAGGCCAGCGAATTCCACGTCAGATGGGAAGTTGGATGCAGGGGAGCCAGCTTACATGGCTGCAACTGAGTCAGCAAGAGCCAAGGCTAGGCCAACGAGTTGCTCGCCTAGGTTAAGGCCGATGCAACTCGACTGTTTCTCGGACGGGGACTCGCCTTTTAAGGCGAAGATCTCGCCCATGTCTTCTATTAATAGTGATAGGACTTGGAGTGGTGGTGTGCTGAGTGGAAAGTATGTGGTGAGGAATTCTTGTAAGGGGATTAAGCTCTCACCAAAGCCCTACTTTGAGGAGAAGTATTGTGAAGAATGAATTGGATTGGCATTGAAGTTGAAATTGTATCACTTGTTTGATCATCTTTGAACAATGGGATTTTCCAAAAATGAATCTCTGTGGAAGGGAAAAGGTTGATCATAAGCTTGTAAGTATCAGTATTCAGTTGCAATGACATGTTGCACATTTGAAAAAGAATAACTGAAATCCAGTTTCAAAAGTAATAGTTTTGTTGTAATCTAGAGCTGATGAGAAAAAAGAAAAAAAAAATTGAGTTTGGGCCGGACTTGGGCCAAACCCAAAAGTTTGGGCTAGGCTAATATGCTAGACTTTTGCAAATTAGTGCTCATATTAATTTCTAACAGGTTACTTTCTGAAAATTAACTTCCTATAAATCAGATTTCAGAAGATTTGAAAAGAAATATATTTGATTGAATTTAAATTTTAAAATAAAGAGAGTTAAGATTTGATATGTAAAAATGATGAAAGTATAACTTATATGTTGATGTTTTCTAAAATTTTCCAAACTATTAATGAATCTGAAATGTCCCAACTCAAAGCTCACTCACATGGTCAGGTCCACCTAATTTTCATCTTTACACTTTGCTCAAGTACTGCATTTATTTCTTCATATGATATTGTTAGATTGTACCTTTTCGAAGCTACTTTTGATTTTATGTCACTCTCATTAATTATTGGGCTCCGGCCCAGCCCAAGAGATCCAAACAATGGCATATGATCATCGGCGTGTCATTGTGTGACTGCCGACTGTATACAAACTTGAGCATAAAATTATGTTTAATGGTATTTGGGGAGCATATTTAACAAAAGTAATATTATTTTATTGTACTGAGATAATTGGAAGGGTGGTGTAGATGGTTGGTTTTTTAAAACAAGGTAGAAATTCGGTCACCAGACAAGTCTGGTAAATTGAGAGGTCGTATGAAGCAGCAGTCGAAAACGACAAAAAAGAAACGGAGTAAAACAAGCTAAAAGATCAAGAAAGAAGGAAGATACAACCAAAATAGAAAGACCGAATACCAATTTAGGTTCGGGGTGTGTAATGTTGGGAAATTCGACCCTATTGTAAGGGTAGGACTCACATAAACTTCCAAGAGAAGAATAAGAAAGAACAAGAACAAAGAGCACGAGAGATTTGTTGACCTAATTCGTTAGAATGACTACGTCTAGGGACACTACCAAGCCAAAGAATACATTTACAATAATCATAGATGAGTTTAAATAGAGAAGAACCTTAAAGATAGAAATATATTCTTCCAAAGATAGAAGACACAATCTACCTAAAAGATCATGTCATCCTTGCCAAACAAGAAACGAGCTCTTCAGTGATACGGAGAATAGCGCGGGCATGCCCCGGAAGAACACGGTCGCGTTCTTTGCTTCCCATCTCGCGTTCTCCAAATGAACATTCTGTCGGAATTGCACGGTTTCGTCCAGCAGAGTGCGGTTGCGTTCTGCCTAGCCTAGACCGTGCTTTCATAGTGACTTTTGAGGCACGGGCACACCTTGATGAAAACTCGGTCACGCTTTTCCTACTCTAGCCCGCACTTTCCTCTCTGACTATGAATTGACTACAAACCCAACAATCTCCCACTTGGAGATTGATTCCAATTGTAACTGTCTTCAACTTGATCATCCCTTCTGGTAGTGGTAGTGTCGAGCCTTCAATTTATGTTCCAAGGCCAGCTGAAGCCATGCATAGCTTCAGCTTCTCTAAGGTCACAACCTTAGTCAACATGTTAGCATGATTTTCACTTTCTAAAATTTTCACAAGTTGCAAGATCTTTCTCTCTAGAAGATGTCGTATGTAGTGATACTTCACCTTAATGTGCTTTGTACTTGAATGAAACGTCGGATTCTTAGCCAAGTGTATGACACTCTAATTATCGTTGTAAAGAATGCAATCACCTTGTCTCTTCCCCAATTCACCCAAGAAATTCTACAACCATGCCATCTCCTTTCTTGCCTCAGTCACTGAAATATACTCAGCTTCACTGGTAGACAAAGCAACAACATTTTGCAACTTTGAAGCCCAAGAGACTACAGTACCATCCAAAGTGAAAACATCAACATATCCCACTAACACAACTTTATTGCCTTGGAAACACAAGGCCTGATCAGTAATACTTCTCAAGTATCTCAGAATCCACTTCACTACTTTCTAATGCTTCCTTCTTGTATTGCACATAAAATGACTCACCACTCCCATCACATGTGCAATATCTGATCTACTACACACCATTGTATACATCAAACTCCCAATTGATGAAGCGTATGATGTCTTTTTCATTTGGGCACGTTCATCCTAGCTCCTCAAGATGTTAGACAATTTAAATTGGATGCCTAATGGAATATTAACAGGTTTTGCATTCTCCATGCTAAACCTCTTTCAAACCTTATTGATATACTCACATCTTGACTATGAGACGCCTCAATGTAACATTCTGGCTCACCATTATCAGCCAACAATAGAAAAAAATTTGAAGGCGAGTATCTGTCCAACGATCTATGCTCCCTTGTTAACCTCCTCAACTGAACCTATAGAGAATTGAATGTGGTTCCTCTTCAATAACCTCTTGGTCATCATCACTATGTGACTCTAATTCAATAGGATCTTGCCTATCTAGAGCCATTCTGCTCCCACCCGAGTTAGAAATATCTAGCTCCACCACATCAGGACCCGACCCTTCAACTTCTAATGTACTTAGTCCATCCTTGTACATAACCTTCTCATTAAACACAATATCTTGACTCCGGATAACCTTCTTGTTTTTCTCATCCCAAAATCGATACCCAAATCATCACCTCCATATCCAATGAAGGTGCACGTAATAGACTTAGCATCCAATTTGCTTCTCTTAACATCAACAATATGAAAATAAGCAACACACCTAAAAATACGAATAAATTAAAGAGAGGTTTACCTCTTTGCCACTGCAAGCCTCTTTTGGTATCCCATTCTCTAAGGGGGTCAATGGCCCCTATTAATCAAGAAAGCAACAATGTTTATTACCTCAACCCAGAATATCTTTGGAAGTCCATACTTCTAGCACATTCATTTAGAGTCTGTTCATACGTTCTGCCACACCATTCTCTTGAGGTGTACCTTTCGGAGTCTTCTCCATCATGATTCCATTCTTAGCAAAATACTTCTTAAACTAAATGAGCTCATATTCTCCCCCATTATCAGACCTCAAACACTTCACCTTGAGACTCGTTTTAGTTTTAACCAGGGCCTTCCATTTTCTAAAGCAATCAAATTCATCAAATTTATGCGTAAGAAAACAGACCCATACCTTTCTTGTGGAGTCATCTATAAAGGTCATGTAGTAGGTTGCTCCACCGAAGGAAGAGGTAGGCGCCAACCCCCACAAATCAGTATGAAACAGCTCTTGCTTTCGTTTCTTCAAAGCTCTACCTCCTCTTGAAAAACTGACCTTTTTTTGGCTTTCCAAGAACACAATCCAATTTCAATAGACTTGGGACTCGACAGTAGACCCTTAGAACACAAAACCTTCATCCCTTTCACTCATGTGGCCCAAAAAAATTGCCACAAATCAGCATGACCCTTAGCTCCTGCAATAACAATGCTTTCACGGATGTTGCTAGTCATATACAACGTCCCTTCCTTCATACACCGAGCCAACACCATGGCCCCTTGGTAATTTTCCATGTAATACACCCATAGGTTACTTCATAATCCTCATCATCCAACTACCCAACTGAAATCAAATTCCTTTTTAAGCTAGGAATATGCCTAACTCCATGCAACATCAATGTAGAACCATTAGGAGTCTTGACTTAAACATCTCCTTTCCCCACATTTTCTAAGGCATCATCATCAACAAGATAGACGTTTCCAAAATTCCCAAAGGAATAATGCTCCTTGATCCCGACATCACTAGAAGAATGAATCGACGTACCTGAATGCAACACCTAAGACTCCAGCTGACAACCCAAACTCAGAATCAAAGCATCTCCATGATCTTTTGTAGTGCCATTCATAAACATGTCTTTTGGTGCCTGACACTCATTTTTAAAGTGTCTGAATTCATTGTTGTTCCAATACTTGATTTTACTCTTGTCCTTGACAGGCTTATCCTTTCCCTTGGATTTTGACCTACGTACCTTTGTTCGACTTCTGCCTTGAATAAGATCTTCCCTTGTTTCTTGCCTTCAAAGTTGATCCAAATGTAGAATCCGACTCCTTCCTACGAATTTCTTCGCTTACAATCAGATCCCTCACATAATCAAACTTCAAGTTACATATTTATAAAAGTGAGTAACTTAAAAGAATGAACATCGATCAACTCAAAAACATAAATATAGTCATTCAAATCATGCATATGCAACTCAAAATTATAAATACAAATTGTCCAAACGATTGTATAGTGATAGTTATTTTACTTGAACATAAATCTTTCCTCATGTGTATATTATTCCATTTTTATAAGGGATCGACGGATATACCATGCAGTGGACTCGAGTAAACCATTTAAACTTAGGGTTGTTTGGTTTCCAACCACGAAAATGTAAACGGAAAGAAAATGAATATAGTCCACTTATGTGTGACAATACATTAACAATCAAATTTATCTTAACTAGTTTGTGGGTCTAGAGAAGGGAGGGGGGGGGGGGGAGAGGGAAATGGTTAGAGAAGTATGAGAGATATACTTACTCCATGTTAAAAATTAGGGAAAGATATAGAGACCACAAGAGGATTTGCATTATGAAAAATGAGGTGATTCAATGCAAGAGAAAATTATTGTTGATGTAGTATGACATTAATATAGATTAGATTTATTTCTTTTTCATTTACTAGGAAAACCAAACATGTCCTTAATTTGTTTTTGGTGAAGGGTAGTACCCATGAAAGTGGAACCGAAGATCTCTGGATACTACCCTCGAGGCTTAACCGATTGTCTATATGTCTTAAGGGCATGTCCTTAATTTGTAGACCAACAACGTACGTACAACATTAACGTTTAAGGTTCAACTTTTGCGGAAAGAGGGTTTAAACATATATTAGTGCCTGGGTCATCTTTCGATCCACATAAAAAAAGGCCTTATTTGACCAAAAAAAACATTAAAAAAAGCCTACGACCTAAGTAATAGAAAACCATCACACATTTGAAATCAAATTAAATATATTCAGTGCCCACTTTTATATTGCACATGGCAATATATATATCGTAAACATTATGGACAAATGCATCACGAATTGTGTCATTTGGAAAATTGGAGGTGAACCTAACCAACCAATCTATTGCATGCACATATGGCAAGTCTAGCTTAATAAAGATATTGGGTATTTGGGTCCACCTTAGTTTTGACAAGTCAAACATTATTTTATACAGACTTTTTATTCAAACATCTAGATTTGTTGAAAGTTGATCTCATCTCCATTCTCCATCAACCAACATCAAAACTCGAAATGCCACTACCAGAAAGACGTGTTACTGCTAGTTTGATTGTGTAATTTTCAGAAATTTAATTTATGTACAATAATTTATAAAAATTTATAAAATTCAGAAATTTTAAAAATATTTTTAATTAAAAAATTATTTTTTAAGAAATTATGTGAGAAGAAAATATTATCCACTCTCCCCTAGGTAATTATGTTACGATTTAAGTATAATTTTGAACGAGATTCTAAGACTTAAAAGTACAATTTTCTATTAACAATGACCAAGTTAAATAACAACTAAAAAAGTTAAATAACACCTAAAAAAACACCCGACCCAAACTCGACGTGTTTTGGATGGTTCGGTTTCAGGGGACACCTGTCGGATTTTTTTTCTCAGATCGGGTGTGCGGGTATTAAGTCCGAGTCGTGAATATGTAAGCCTAGTACATATATAAACCAATAGAATTTCATCCTAAAACCAATTAGTAATAGGAAGAATAACTTATAACATTATATACTAGTCTATTTAACTCTCATCTTTCCATGTGGGAAGGGGTATTCCAACATGCCCCTGCATGTGCAACTGGCCTCACCCACACTTGAACAACACAATAGGAAATGGACATCTTAATCTCTATTATAGCCGAAACCGACCCTTGTATAGGAAATGAATCTATGATCAAGAGAAATTGTTAGACGAATAGCTTTGATACTATATTAACTTTCCACTAGTACAAACATGCGTTTTTGGGACGGTTGATTTTACCACAGTTGAATTCCATAAGCAAATGAACTAAGGATCTTACATAGGTAAGCCTAGTACATAAGATCGATAGAATTCCATTCTAGGCTTATATACTAGTCTACTATAACTCTAACTTTTCATGTAAAAATGGGTATTTTTAACACAACATATTATGAAAAGAATAATATTTCAGAATTAATCTCCTCATTCCTCATATATACCTACTTTCTTTTATGGGATTGCTAGGGAATCCCCACATTTTTTGCATATACATGTAAACGATTGTGTATGCTGGCAAACTTGCTTATTATCATTATTGAATAACGTGTATAAGTACAACAAAGCAGTTAAACAAGGAAAAGATCCTAACAAGAAGGCTAGAAAATATTTACAGAATATTAACCATATCAAAACTATTTAATATTATCTAATACTCCCCCTCAAGTTGGAGCATGTAAATCTCAAATGCCCAACTTGCCCAATAAAATATGAAACTGAGTAGAACCGAGGGCTTTAGTAAGAATATCAGCTGGCTGCAAATGTGTACGAATGTGACCTGTGTGAACTGTACCAGCCAAAAGGAGATCTCGAATAAAGTGACAATCAACCTCAATATGCTTAGTCCGATCATGAAAAACCGGATTAGCAGCAATATGCAACGCAGGTTGACTGTCACAAAACAACTGCATAGGATCAGAGTGAAGCACGCCCAGAGAACGCAACAATGACTTCAACCAAATCAACTCACAACAAGCAGTTTCCATAGCACGATATTCAGCTTCAGCAGATGAACGCGAGACTGTCTTCTGCTTTTTAGTTCTCCAAGAAATCGGTGAAGAGCCAAGCTGAACAAAATAACCCATGAGAGACCGACGAGTAAGCGGACATGTAGCATAATCGGAATCATAGAAGGATGTGAGCTTCAGATTACACTCTCTAGGAAGGCAGATGCCCTGGCCAGGATGACTCTTCAGATAGCGTAAAACCCGAATTGCAGCATCCCAGTGATCAACTATAGGCTTCTGCATAAACTGAGCTAAAGTATAAACTGCATAGCAAATCTCAGGACGAGTAATAGTCAGATAAATCAATCTCCCAATCAGACGACGATAACGATCTGGAAACTCGAATGTCTGAGTTGTAGAAAGAGCAAGTTTGTAATTCTGTTCCATCGGGAAATCACAAGGCTTGCTTCCCAACAATATGGCCTCACTCAGAATATCCAAAGTGTACTTCCGTTGACAAAGATACAAACCACCATCGGACCGAGCAATCTCAATGCCCAGAAAATACTTCAATGGTCCCAAGTCCTTCATGTGAAAACAAGAATTGAGCTGACCTTTGAATTTAGCAATTGCAGCAGAATCATTACCAACAACTATCAGATCATCAACATATACCAGAACATGAACTACAATGCAAGAGCGGTTATACCAGCAACTATCAGATCATCAACATATACTAGAACATGAACTACAATGCAAGAGAGGTTATACGAAAACAAAGAATAATCAGCAAGAGATTGAATAAAACCAAAACCTCTTAAAGCAGAAGCAAGCTTAGCGAACCAATTCCTCGGAGCCTGCCGAAGACCATACAAAGACCTGTTCAACCGACAAAATTGACCGGCCAAATGGTTAGAAAAACCTGGTGGTGGTCTCATATACACCTCTTCATGTAAATCACCATGAAGAAATGAATTATGCACATCCATCTGATGCAACTCCCAATTCTGAGCAGCTGCTACTGCCAGAAATGTGCGAACAGAGACCATTTTGGCAACTGGCGCAAATGTCTCCTTGTAATCAATTCCCTCTTTCTGATTGTCTCCAAGAACAACTAGACGCGCTTTGAAGCGCTCAATAGTGCCGCCAGAATGCCGTTTGATCTTAAAGACCCATTTACATCCAATGGGTTTCTTATCAGATGGTAAAGCAACCATAGTCCATGTACCATTACGCTCTAGAGCGTCAATCTCAGCCTCCATAGCTTTACGCCAACGAACATCTCGGGCAGCTTCCGAGAAAGACTGTGGCTCTGTAACAGACTCAACAGAAGCAACAAAAGCAGTATGTCCAACAAAAAATCGATCAAAAGTAACATAATCAGCTATGGGGTAGGATGTACCTGATGAACTCGATGGTTGAGATGAAAGAGACAGAGATGCTTCTTGTTTCCGCACGGTATTGCAAATGAAACCACGTAACTTCATTGATGGTGTACGATCACGGGTAGAACGACGAGGCAAGTCTTGAGCAGCAATGGGAGAGGATTGAACCCCACCACCCCTATCGGCTACCTGCATTTGGTTGTTTGAGGAGCTAGGTAAAGTGTTGTCTTGGACAGCGATGGAAGAAGATTGAACCCCACTCCCCCTATCGTCTGTCTGCGATTGGACATTTGTGGAGGTAGGAATAGGTTCTTGAATGGAAACAGAGGGAGATCCCACTCCCCCTGTCGTCCATTTGCTTTGGAGCTAAGGGGTACTGGCAGTTATCAAAAATAGCAGGGTGAGTAGCATTTGGAGAATCATGGTCAGTAGTAGTCGGGTTAAGAGCAGGCTGATATGGAAATTTGGTCTCATAAAATGTGACATCTCGGGAGACAAACCTTTCGTTAGTTTCAAGATCAAGGACTTTCCAACCTTTTTGTCCATTCGGATAGCCAATAAAAACGCATTTTCTAGCTCTAGGAGCAAATTTGTTGGTTGATTTAGGAATCACAGAAGCATAGCAAATACAACCAAGAGTACGCAAGTGATCATAGGCCGGAGGACGGCCGTACAACAGTTCAAATAGTGTCTTATTTTGTAAAACTGGGGTGGGAGTTCGATTAATTAAATAACAAGCAGTTAAAACACACTCACCCCAAAAATGCAATGGTAAATGTGCATGAAATCGTAAAGCCCGAGCAACATTTAAAATATGTCTATGTTTCCGTTCCGCTCTACCATTTTGTTGCGGAGTGCCAACACAAGAAGTTTAAAACAAGATACCATTTTCATTAAAAAAAAATTTGTAAACTAGTAAATTCCATACCATTGTCACTCCTAATGCATTTAACAGTTTTATCAAATTGTCGCTCAGTCATGGTACAAAAATTGGGAATTAATGTAGCAACTTCAGATTTGTGTTTCATAAGAAAAATCCAAACACATCTACTAAAATCATCAACCATAGTAAGAAAATAATGAACCCCTTGAACGGACGGAGTCCGATAGGGACCCCAAACATCACAGTGAACTAAAGAAAACATATCAGAAGCATGCGTTTGACTAATAGGAAATGAAGGACGAGATTGTTTAGCCCTATGACAACTATCGCAAGGTTCCATGGGACCATTTATTCTAACATTTGGTAAAAATTTAAGAACAAGATTTGAGGGATGACCAATTCTGGAATGCCACAAGGCAGGTGATGCAACATCCATCCGTGAAGCGTGTCCCATCGGCGCCACCACACGAAGCCAATACACACCATTCTGCTCTTCACCCGCCCCAATCAAATTCATCGAAGTGCGATCCTGCAAAATACATAGCCTATCAGTTATCCGAGCAACACAGTTATGATCTCTCAAAAGTTGAGCAATGGAGATCAAATTGCAAGTCAACTTGGGAACAAATAATACATCTCAAATAATAAATTGATCAGATAATCTCAAAATCCCATCCTTATTTGCAGTAGTAGACATCCCATTAGGAAGAATAATTGACGAAGATGCCAAGTATATAAATCAGTCAATAGCTTGTCATTTCCCGTCATATGAAAAGAGGCCCCGGTTTCTAAGATCAGTTAGAAACGTACTTACCGGAATGATTTGCAGGCTAATTATGGTTGGAATTATTAACCAAACTCAACAATTGTTGAAATTGAGATTCGGACAAACCCGTGCCGACGCGATCATCAACGGTCAACGCCCCAATCTGCGTACCCGTTCCCACGCCACCAGTCGCTGCATTGGCGAGTCCTCGCCCTCGCCCTCGGCCAGCGCCTATTCCGGCACTGCTGCGCTCGCGCTGAAGGGCTAATTGCTGCTCGTGATGCTCAATTCCCCACCACTCGGGATAACCAACAATTTTTTAACAAGTTTTAATATCATGCCCTGCCTTCACACAGTGCGTACACCAGGGCCGATCACCACGGTGCGGATCAACCCCCTAACCACCGGCCGAGTCACGGCAGTCACGGTCCCCTTCGCCTTTTCTGTCGCGATCACGGCGATCCCTCGCCCGCGACTTCCCTGAGCAGCAAACGCCGCCCCTTCGAGCCGTTGTTCAGCCCCGTCACGAGCCTCGTCACGACTCTTGAGCGTTGTTCTTGCTCTTTCTTCGGTAACCACAGTAGCATATACTTTGTTGATATTCTTGATTGGGTCTTGTGCCAAAGCACTCGACCGAACCGTGCCATAGACTTCATCCAGCCCCATCAAAAATTGGTGGACTCTCTCATCATCTCGTTCCTTCGTCAATTCGTCGGCTCATTTGCACTCGCATTTGCCACAAGTACAACGACGGGAGACTGTGTAATTGGCCAGTTCATCCCACAGCTTTTTCAAATCAGCATAATAGGCGGCCACGGATCGCCCATCTTGAACACATCGAGCAAGATCAAAGCGCAATTGTTGCATTCTCGGACCATTCCCAATAGAGAATCTCTGGTTCAAATCATCCCACAACTCCTTCGCTGTCTCGAAGAAAGTTATGGAGGACCTCATGGACTCGTCAATGGATTGCAAAATCCAACCGACGATCATCGAATTCACGCTCCACCAGTCGTCCATATCAGCAAGGTCGCTTGGTTGAGCGATGGTGCCATCAATGAATCCCAATTTACGCTTCGCTCGAAGTGAATTGCGTAAAACAAGTTCCCACTCCTGAAAATTGTCCCCTTTGAAGGTTACGGGATAGATTTTCATGCCCGGGTGGTCAGAAGGATGTAAGTAGAAGGGTGAATTTTGTGGACGAGAACCATCACCTTTGGCTCCGTTTGAGGACTCTTCTTTGTCCTTTGGATTGGTCATGATGGAAACCGGCGACGACTAACAACTAGGCAGAGGCGCCAGTCGTTAGGGTGGTGCGGCCAGTGAAAGAAATTAGGACTTTGGATCGGAAAGAGCGTCTCGCTCTGATACCGTAAACGATTGTGTATGCTGGCAAACTTGCTCATTATCATTACTGAATAACGTATATAAGTACAACAAAACAACTAAACGAGGAAAAGATCCTAACAAGAAGGCTAGAAAATATTTACAGAATATTACAGAATATTAACCATATCAAAACTATCTAATATTATCCAATAACATGCATAGCTAGCTAAGCATATTTCGCCATCTTTTACAAAGCATGATCAACTTTGGACATAGTTCGAACACGGACCCGAAAGGGACTAGCTAGTTGATCTATGATCGATCGATTTGTGTGATGGAAATGTAGGAGAGATTGAACCCAATGATCGATCGATTTGTGTTCAAAATAAAATTAAGAGATCTCAATTCATGATCATCATGAATATTGTAGAGAATGATATAACGTACATAAAAGTGGTCCAAAATTCCTCCCTTCAACTTCAATGCTTTAGCTACGAATGAGACGTATCAGAATCCCAAAAGCATGAGGAAATCCTACGCAGAGATCATGCGTATCAGTTGATAACTACATAGATTTCATTGCATTTGGTCATGGCTAGCTAGCTCATGGGGCTTGAATCCTTTTGATTCAAACAATCGATCTTTACAGTTTACACCTATTGATTGCGACGGCAAATGTTGGCTATATACATTCAGAAATGAGAATACTTTTGGCTGAAAAGGATTGGACTAGGGTTGTGCAAAGATATGCGACCGGTAAATCTTGCATCACGACAAAACCCGAATCCTAAGAGATGATTTTTGTTTTTGTTTTTGTGAATCCAATTTTACTTGATTTTGTAAAAAAAAAAAGAGACTAATAACATTTTCAGGTTGTTTGATAAAATTCGGCGAGTTGATACTGACGGAGGAGATTGTCTGAATGCGCGTACACATACATATATATGAGTATTGAGTAGCATATAAACCCAGTGAGATTTTATTCTAAAACTAATTGGCATTAGTAATAGGAAGAGTAACTCAAATACTTAATTATGTACTGAGTAATTTGTGTCCTAACCTTTAAACGTGAGATAAATTCTTCACACTATATTATATTTAGCTAAGTAGTTCTCTAACTTGAGTAATTTGTATATGGATTTGGATAACGCACATTAATTTACGTGAAAAATTCGAAGAAAACAGTGATGGAATAAGGATTTGCTCGGGGATTGTGCGAACGCACATGCATATATTGATCTAGTACATAAGCTTAGTAAGATTTCATTCTGAAACTAATTGACATCGACAATAAGAGGAGTAACTCAAAAGATATTAGGCAACTTATGTCCTAAACTTTAGATGGGGATAACGTTCTGGCACTGTCTTAGATTTCACTAATTAGTTCTCTAACTTGAGTCATTTATTTGTATATAGATTTGGATAAAAAACATTAATTTCCTTGAAAAATTCAAAGAAAACAATGGCGAAATAAAAATTGCTCGAAGAGGGGGTCGAAACACATTATTTTACGCACACTTTAACACACCCACACACATGCACTAGGATTGATTTTAAAACAAAGTCCTACTCAAAGAAGTGAAAGCACCATGGTAGTGC
The DNA here is from genome assembly GCA_964016875.1 of Fallopia convolvulus. Taxonomy (NCBI): domain Eukaryota; kingdom Viridiplantae; phylum Streptophyta; class Magnoliopsida; order Caryophyllales; family Polygonaceae; genus Fallopia; species Fallopia convolvulus. The sequence goes on from OZ024721.1 coordinate 3,749,176, forward strand.
AAATTATAGATTAGGAGGCTATTTCGACCAAAGAAAAATAGATTAGGGGCTATCTCTATAACAAAATCAAACACTTGAAGATCATAAATAAAATTTACACACACACTAAAAAGATGAAAAGCACATCAATTATCGATCGATATGGAATCCTTATCGATTCAAACTCAAATACCTTTGTGTCAAACATTTAGACAATTGCAATCTATGTAAAGGGTTCCTAGCTTTATTCTTACGGCTTACGTGTAGTTTGACCTAAAAACTTATTCATATAGATTTGTCTTAGTTGTAGATATTTTGAACAAACTTTATCACAATTTACTTTTTACTTATCTAGATATATGTATATATTAGTGTATAAAATTCGCTTTTATGTCCTAATAAATGCTCCTCTTGATTTGCCTCTTCACCTTTCATTCCAAACTTCTTCTTCAACCTAGAACCTATAAAACAACGGAGACAGGGGCGGGGTCCCCCTAATCCACCTCTGATGCCTAAGTCAAAATAGCAGTTTGTCGATTGAACGTCAATGTAAAAGTGAGACTTGCGAGCGAGTTCAGCGACTTCTGAATCTGCTTACCGTACATGGAGATCTCATATATTTATAATGGAAGAAAGGGAGTAGGGGGCCAAAAATTCCACCCCTAGGGCTGGCCAAGATGCCTTGTCACCCAAGTAAGCGATATCTTGCTCCCCAATCCACACGGAAATTCTATCTTTGACTAAGATAGATTCTCTCATTAATTATAATGATAAGAAAAACTATAATTTAATAAGGAAAATAAATAAGGTAGTTGAAAAGATTCATTCATGTATGCGCCCGCTCCTACGTTCGTATATGAGCGGAACGGTCAGAGGCCGCAACAGGAATATTCATTCGTGTACATCCATGCCACACCTGCATAAAACCATTTAAAACACATTTCTAGCGATCACAAAAGAATAATAAACCCTAGAGTGTTGGGAATCCACTCTAATGTCAGGGATAATACGAGAAAGAAAGAAAAAACCAAGAAAAACCTAGGGCATCGTTAAATTATTTTCCCGGGAAAACCTCATGGGAAAAAATCGGAGGAAGGAAAGAGTACCTATTGAGAGGGTTTTTGTTGACAACAAATAAATTTGTAGTCAAGACTCTGCTGAGTATAGGGAGTCAGAATCGTCCACGGGAAGCAAGGTTGTGTTTAATTACTAATCTATAAAGCAAAAGAACACACAAAACCAAAAACAAAAGCAAAGAATAATGACCAGTTAACGAACAAAACAGGTCGGTACTGACCTTGTCAAGGTTGGTATCGATGATGTACTGAATAACAACAAAGCAACTTCAACACAGAAAACGCAGGTTAAGTACCGAGGTAGAGGGACTCGGTGACGATGCAAAACAGAGAGCAATACAGACTTTCAAATAAGAGAAAAGATCTAGGACGAAGGTCTACCACAACATAATCATGCAATCGAGATAGTATGAATCATAAATATCATGCCTTGAATATAAAATCATCAACTTTCATTGATTGAAATAAGTAAACCAATCTACTTTCATAAATCAATTCACTTTCTACTTATTTTTTATCCAAAGTTTGTAACTTTCGTTATCAAACATTATCAACATTCAAGTTCATAACTTTCTCTTTCAATTAAGCCACAAACTCGAATTACTTTGACTTTCGCCAAAGCATAAGCACAAAACAAGTAGAGAATAGATAAAAGGCATTCAATTCATTCACCACATCATCATTCATGCACAATCATGTTGGGTTTCAACTCGATCCTAGAATAGAAGACTACTCACACATGCTTAAACACGAACAAGCAGAGAATTTGAATGAAAACATGTCTTAGATTAAAAACCAAACTTACTTGAATCCCAAAACACAAAATTCTCTCCTACCGATCTGTCCTAAATCAGAAACGAGAGCAAAAAGTGCGTGTTCTGGTTCTTACGTGTCCCCCATCTTAAATACTAAAGAGAAGAGTATTTATACTAACAAAGCTATCTAAAAAGTTTCCATAAAGATACAACTTTCTAAAACTAAAAGATTACGGAATAAAATCATTAAAAGCTCGAAGTCGGTCACGTCTACCGACACAGGGACCCTCGTTATCGACCCTGTCAGGGTCGATAGACTCTTGCTGATTTTTGCTGAACTTCTTGTTTCCTGATGCCTCGGTACCGACCCCTCCAGGGCCAGTAATGAGCCTGTGTTGTCTTTTTTTCTTATGTTTCTTCACTTCTTCTTTGGATTCTCCGGGTTTCTTCAAATGCCTTTAACTCTTCCTCAATTTGTCATGCTCCTCTTTCTCTTTTCTTCCTTGATGTCTTCAAAATGCTCTATCTTTCTTCAAAAACCTACACAAAAACACAAAAATAGAGTAGTTTCCATACTTTTCACAAAATATGCAAACTCATCTAAAAAGACACAAAACCAACACAAAAAGCGCAACTAAACTAAGCTAATCAACCTAGAAAAACTCCATGCCCCTTGCTTGATCAGATGTCGTAACCCTTTGATCTGAGACATTGTCGTGCTATTGCTTGACTCACTCCAACCTTCATTATCCGTCCTTGGTGTGGGAATTGAATCATTTGATGAAACGTCAAAGGATCTTGTGCATGGAGTGAAGCCATGGTCTTCCCAAAATCAAGTTATATGTCGACGAGATCTACACCACGAACTCGACTTCCACACTCTTTCCGTCCAGATGTACTTGAGTGCGCAACAATCCTAACATGAATACTGGGCAAGCTCCTAATCTAACCAGCTGCATTGAGATACCTTCCAAGTCACTCTCTTTTAGTCCCAAGGCGCAAAACAACTCGTAATACATGATCTCCCCAAACCTAACTGAATCTACGAGCGCCCTCTTCATTTCGCATTCGTTGACTTCCACCGTCAAGATCAAGGGATCATTGTGCGATGTTTTCACTCTGATCATATCGTCTTTAGACAACACTATGTCAACATGCGCCTTCATACATGAGCGTTTAAGCTCCCTCGTAGCATTTAACTCCTCAAGTTGATGCATGCTCTCCCTATATGCAGATCTGGACTCATTTGTCCCTTTGCAACTTGAGTTAATAACTCAAACAACTTGTTGTCGTGGCTTGTTGACTGTGGCTCTTAGGGAACGGTTGATCTTGCACGACAAGGTCTTTCAAATACCCCTTTGATACCAGGCTTTTGAGATATCGCTTTTAGAGTTGGAAATTCTCCTTCATGTGCCTCCTAACACGGTGGTAAGAAGAAAACAACCGTCTCCATTCCTTTTCCTCATCTCCATACTTCCTCTCTGATCATGCGAAGTAAGGCTCATCTTTGATGCGAGACAAGATTCGATAACTGGTCATAGTCTTTTCATAGTCTCCAACTTGATTGTTGTCAGTAGGTTGTCAACAACGTTCACTCGAGCTACTTATTACCCGAGACCTTGGTAGTGGCTCACCACTTTCTCCGTATCATCCTTGTTACTTCGGGCATGCTCGTCCAACCTCATGTACAATCTTCCAAGATTGCCAACCTAAATGCCGTGATCACCAATTTCTTATCACAATCTTTAATCTCCCTGTATAACTCCATAAACTTGGCACAAAAGCTCCTTAAGGGCTCCCCTTTGTTCATTCGGAGCATGAAGAGGTTATCCAACGAGACAGGATCGCGACTATTGGCAAGGAAGCATTGAAAAAACTCCTAGCCAGTTGATCCCATGTATGGATTGAGTTTGCTGGAAGCGAATGGAAGCATTTTACCGTCGTATGCCCCAAGTTGGTAGGGAACATCTTGCACATCAAGACGTTTCCAGAAATCCAAAGTACCATTTTATGGGTGTATGATACGATGCGTTTCACGGGATCACTCTTGCCATCATACAGTTCAAAAATGGGCGTTGAGAATTTCGGCGGTGGATCTCGTTGACAAATCTCGCGTCCGCAGGGCATAGAGGTCAATCGTGTGAGAATCTGATTTGCATGCTCCTCGGTCGAAACCATGGCATTCCCTTAATTGCTCAAGAACTACCGAAATCGTTCCTCGATGATAGAATTTTGGATTCTTAGGTTAGGAATTTATGACGTGCGACTCGAGAACAACAACTTGATTCATTGTGCTGGTTTTCTTCTTCCTTGGAGGTCTCCTCAGCTTCAACTATCTCTACAATTCTCGATGGGAAAACAGAACGTTGTTGTCGCTCAACGTGATACTCACCCCGACGTTGATAAGACTTCTCCTCCCAACATTGCTTTCAAATTCTATCGCGGGAATGCTTTCGGGACGATCTTCCTCTTAGTGTTCTTCGTTTCCATTTCTCAAAACATGATTTTTGTTATCTTGATGGCTTGGAACGATGCAATTTCCTTCCTCATGTTGTCCCTTGTGCGACCTAGGGTTGCTCTTATCTACATCTTCATCCTCATCTTCGTCATCCGCTCTCCACCTAATCCAACTCGTCACATCATGATGGGACACAAAGGCATGTCGGTCTCTTCCTTCAGTGAAGCTGGCAAGGCGAGCATTGACCATACTATCTGCTTCCACAACCTCCATTGAGGGCTTTCCCTGCACCATTTCTAAGGCCACTTTCAATCGTCTTATCTCCTCCCGCGACTCTATGAGCTCCTTGTCTCACTCACATCTTTCCGCTTCCCGTACTAGATCAGCTCGCGAGGTGCACATACCGGACTGAATCAGGGGGATCAGACTTGGCTTGTGTGGTGCATGCAAACTAGATCAGATTGTGAGGCGCGCGGATCGGACTAAATTGGGGGCTGGATCGGGGGTGTCTCGCGGTGCATGCGGATCGGCATTGGCTCGAACATGATACCAAGATTGTTAATTTGACATGATGAACACGGAATTAGCCTCCGCTCCCCACGGACACGCGCCAATGGTTTAACCATAAAATCTCCCTAGAATAAGAATATAAACAAAAAGAGAGTTTTTGCTAGAAATGTTAGATCACCCTTCCTATTAAAAGGGGTGTCTTTTTATAGAGAAAGATGGAGGCTAGGGTTTCCCCTAGTGCTTTTTGGGCACTTCTACCAAGCCCATTAACCAACTTATTTATTATATTTTTATTTCAATTAATATACTAGATTGTATTTTTTATTAACAATATGGAAATTAGATAGATGGAAATTGTATCTATCTTATATAATGAGTTTACATATAATAAGAATTAGGTGTCCATAAAAAACTTAAACCGAAAAATCAATTATTTTTTAGGTTAACCAAACCGACTTTTTTGAAATTTCGATTTGGTTAACCGAACCGAAAATATATTCGGTTTATCAGTTCGATTTTGGTTCACGACTTTACATGTAATGGTTAATCGAAAAACCGAAAATATATTAATATTTTTTTCAAATATTAGTTATCTTTGCTTTATTTAGCGGTTAAACTCTATGATCTTCAAGGTGTTGTTCTAGTTTGAGTCCTTACTTCTCCAATTTTAACAAACTATACAATATTTTTCCACTTCTCATTGATATAAGATTTGCTTATTAAATCTGATGGGATAATACACAATGTTTGATTTCACACACTATAGTATAAACTCTCGATATTTGTTTACAACAAACGAAACAATATGGTATAAGTACATATTTAAAATAAAATTCAAGCTTGATCACCTTTTTTATTCAATTTTTTTATTTTAGTTTTAATTATTTAAGGTAAAATTACATAAACGGTTATCGGTTAACCGAACCAAAAAATTGTTAACCGAACTATGGTTAACCAAAATTCACAGTTCGGTTACGGTTTATGATTTTAACAAAATAAAATCATGGTTAACCAAAATCTCGGTTAATCGGGCTTGGACACCACTATAATAAGATGCATTGAGAGAAAGGGTCAAAGTTGGAATCTTGGACCTTTGTAATCGAGTCTTAAGATTGTAGCAAAGCAGTGGAATTACCTTTGTTAGTGCATAAAAACTCCGCCTTCAATTCGTCTTCAATGCACTAATTAAGAACTCCTCCTCTTCCGTTCCGCCTTCAATCATCTTGACCTAGAAACCTGCAAAACAATGGACATAGGGGGCGGGGACCCCCTAATCCACCTCCGATCCCTAAGTCAGAAGAGCAATTGTCGATTTGAGTGGCGAGGTACAACAAGAGAGCGATGAACTCCTAAACAGTCGAGCTAAGCGAATATTAGCCTGTCTAGGGTTTCTGAATATGCCGATATGCACATGTGTTCAATAGCCTGAGCGAGTATCAGTCTATCAATCAATATGCAACCTGTGGCTCTCCCTACACGGCGAAGACGTGTATTTATAATGGAAGAGGGAGAGGTATGGGGGCCGAATTTATTATCAATAATGCCAAAAATATTATCCTCCTAGGGCTGGCCAACTGCCTTAAAGCCCAAGTAAGGAATATTCCACCCTTTCTCCAACTTTAATTCTATCTTTAATGAAAGATAAAATCTTCCATTAAGTTGCTCAACCGCCAAATTTAATATAATAGGAAAATAAATAAAACTAATAATAAATACGTAGTATTTAAAAAATACCTTTATGGCGATAACGAAAATAATAATATGGTAGCTATTTTTTTTACCCTCTCAAAATTGCCCCACCTACGTCGTTGTATACGTTTTCTCATATACAGTGACGTAGGGTACAAAGTTCTCCTAATCGAAGTGGCCATGCAGATTAGTCGATTGGGTTCCCCTAACGTGCATGCGTGCGAGCGAGCGTGCGTGCGAGATTGTCCATGAGCGAATATCATAGAACTAATATCTATGAGCGAATATCATAGAATTTCTTACCTATGAGCGAATATCATAGGGCGCATACTCTCTTTTCGAGTCGTGTCCTTTGCCAAGTACTAAGGTAGAATCATTAGAATAAACAAAACAGACTAGGGAGAACAGAACGTTTTAAGTTCAAAAAGCGCCTGGCCAGGCTTTTTAAGAAAACAAAAGAAAATGAAAAGGCGTCTTGTTCTAACAATTCTAGCCTTAGCTCAACATCCACGCAAAGGAGCCTTCAACAAGAGGCTGACTACCAACGATTCCGCGGTCGCGGTTCTTTCCAACGAGCGAGATTCAAAGTCCGGGGGACGTCTCCCCCGTCGAGACTTTTTTACTTGTTCTCCGACCTTATGTTGCATTGTGGCAACATCCCGATAATCCTTGGCAAAGACGTGGTGGTTGGAAAGAGCGCGACGATTCTTTTATTGGTTTTCTCGAGGCACTTTTCACATAAAATGCCACCAATATCTTTGTGCAAACGAGATTGGAGAATCGAAATGCAATCTCCGACTTGCAATTCGTACATGCTTTCACGAATCTTGCACAATATAGGCTCAACATTGCTTGGGGGTATGCTTCTCAAGTCTGGCCCGGAAAAATAAGGATAATATATAATCCTTTCCGGCGATAACCAAAACCTATGAGCCCTCAAGAGAACTTCCCGTGCCCCGATTACATCCGAGGACCAATGTTCTCATCCAAGTTGCACATCAAGGGTGTTTGCCATTCGAGATCCTTACACGATTTTACTTCTTGTGATCACGGTCACAGTTGCAAGCACGTTCTTGCTTACAATTTCGATTCAAATGCCAATTTGTTGGACATCCCGTTGCCTCGACGCGCATCGAGGTCTTAAGCGATTCTTGCACGAGTGGCTAACGTTGCCAATGCATCAATGGACTCGTTTTGATCGCTTGATCATTGTACAATCTTGAATAACTTGATTCCGAAACGTGTCGTACGATTTCAAGGGTCTATCTTCAATTTGAAGTTTACGGGGGCGAACCACGGTCGCCATTTAGGAACCCGCGGGCGCGGCACACAAAAACTAAGGCAACGAACAATTCTGGAGAACGGGCCGTGACCGCGGCCTTTAGGTGCCGCGATCGCGGAATCTCTGGCCGCGATCGCGGTCTTCGTCGCTTGCGAGTTTCTTCTATTGCGTAATTTCCTCGTATTTGGCTTTTTTTAATTTCTTCGATCTTCTCACCGGCCTTTACCAGCTCGGGACCGCGGTGGTTATCGGCGAATCCGATAACGCTAACAAGTCGTCGATTGGTCCTTTCGATCGCCGATTTATCGATGATGCGCTTTTCTTGGATCTTTACGAGGAAAGCTTTTAGGCTAGCGATTTCTCCAAGGCTTGGATAGCGACAAGTCTTCAATTATGCTTGCCTTGAATCCGTTGGTTCTCTCTTAAAGCGGAAGCTAGAGTGCGTGTTAAGCATAATCTCGTCTTCATACTCGATGGTGGCCGATGCCCCACTATCTTGATTGCTTTCAAGTTCATCGACGCACATTGTTGGTTCCCTAATGATGATCAATTTCATCAAAATGTGTAGCGCTATGACCTTTTATTCCGTCGCTTGATCCGAACCCCGCTTGGCTTGCACGAAAAAGCAACCATGCTTTGACGATGAGGTCGGGTCACGGATTTGATCATCCTAAAGCAAGTCGTCTTGCTTGGCGCTTTCTAGGGTTTGATCCTCCGAGCGAATATCGAAGTTTTGCTTGATCACCCTGTGAGTCTTGATTATTTTCCGAGCGAAGATCGGATTTTGCCCCAGCACTTTTAGGGTTTTCGGGTTTCGAAAAGACCATGCGGGGATTGCTTTCTCCTGGGCTGCGATCGTTGTGGTACGGACCGCGGTTGTAGTTGACGAGGGCCCGGTCGCGGCTGACGATGCTGCGATTGCGGTGGCGCTAGGACTCGCTAGTGATTTAGCGTTGGCGAGTTCGTTGTTCCTTCGGGGCCAAGAAAGGTCGTTTCTTGGTTGTCAGAGATCGATTCCTGTCTCACGATTGCTAGATGGAAGACCGTTTCGCTTGCTTTTACGATCGGCCTTACGTTTGAGAAATCATTCAGCCTATGGAAAGTAAGACCCGAATCTATTCCAAGCAAATCATACGGGTCCTATGCGGAGAGGTCACGATTACCCCACAATATATTTATTGTTGAATTCCAAGCCCACTCCGGTCCATTCCGGCACGTCGATTCTTGAATGTCTTCGATTTCGGGGGACCCGCGACCGCGGATTAGGGTGTCGCGGTCGCGGTGGCGTGGGTCGCGGTCGCGGTGTATTGGGTCGCGGTCTTCTTGGCGGTCGATTTCGGTCCTACACGCGTCCGATCGAGCGAATATCGATCGCCGCCGCTTGTGCGGGTCCTGGTTCCGCTCTAAAAAGTTACCAACTTTTTCCCTTATTAGGTTTTCTTTTCTTTGATTGTGCTTGATCGTTGATTCACAATCAAGTTTTCAACTTTGGGCTACAAGGAACGCACCCGGAGCCTAATCCGCCAATTGGTGGTCGACTACCAACCTTAGGCGAGATTGAATTCGATAACGGGCTAACAAGATTGCCCCTGCCCCCAGTGTCGTCGATTTCGCAGCACGCACTGCGATCGACACTGGTTGTGGTGATTCGATCAAGATTTTGCTTAGGGTTCGAACAAATCCCAAAGCGGATCTCTTTTATTGATTTTTGGGGGCGCCCTTAGGCTAGAAAAACCCCCAAAAACACGAATTTCCGGAGTCACATATTTCCGGAGGGGCACTCCGGTCGAAAATCCGGAGTGCGCGAATTTCCGGAGGCGCACTCCGGTAAACCGCGCCCACGGTTGGTGACCGGCGCCCGCGGTTCCGTCGCAGAGAACTTCCGCGAATAGTTCGATTCGCTCGATCGCCATAGGGTTTTGAAAATTCACTTCTTTTTCTTCTAAGAACGATTACTCATGGATTTAATCCTCGTTCCCACAGACGGCTCTAATTGTTAGTGCATAAAAACTCCGCCTTCAATTCGTCTTCAATGCACTAATTAAGAACTCCTTCTCTTCCGTTCCGCCTTCAATCATCTTGACCTAGAAACCTGCAAAACAATGGACACAGTGGGCGGAGACCCCCTAATCCACCTCCGATGCCTAAGTCAGAAGAGCAATTGTCGATTTGAGCGGCGAGGTACAACAAGAGAGCGATGAACCCCTAAATAGTCGAGCTAAGCGAATATTAGCCTGCCTAGGGTTTCTGAATATGCCGATATGCACATGTGTTCAATAGCCTGAGCGAGTATCAGTCTATCAATCAATATGCAACCTGTGGCTCTCCCTACACGGCGAAGACGTGTATTTATAATGGAAGAGGGAGAGGTAGGGGGGGGGGGGGCGAATTTATTATCAATAATGCCAAAAATATTATCCTCCTAGGGCTGGCCAACTGCCTTAAAGCCCAAGTAAGGAATATTCCACCATTTCTCCAACTTTAATTCTATCTTTAATGAAAGATAAAATCTTCCATTAAGTTGCTCAACCGTCATATTTAATATAATAGGAAAATAAATAAAACTAATAATAAATACGTAATATTTAAAAAATACCTTTATGGCGATAACGAAAATAATAATATGGTAGCTATTTTTTTTACCCGCTCACAACCTTCTAGATAGGGTCATCAATTGCCTAGAGAAGGGGCAAATGGAGACACTTTTGCATAGAGCTAGAGCGGGATCCGTTATCCTTTCTCGGGGTATTCGAACGTGTGATCCTTTATCCCCATATCTCTGTGTTATGCCTGGAGTATTTGTCGCACATCATTCAAGACACCGTTGAGAGAGGGGCTTGGAAGCCAATTGTTGAGGTCGGGGTGGCAGAGGCTCGACTTGATCAAGCAATGGGTATCAAGCAATGTGTAGAACAATTTTATTATTTCTCGAGAGAGGAAGTCAATTTTCATAAAAGTAGCATTTTGTTCTCCAAGAGGGTGATTGATACGGAAAAGTTACACATTAGCAACTTTCTCTCTATCTCGATGTCGGATGATTTTTAGAATTATTTAGATTTTCCAGTGGCTTGTGGGTGGATGATAACAAAGCAGTGAAATTACCTTCTAGATAGGGTCATGACACGCATTGGCAGTTGGCATGCAAAAAATATTTATTAATGGTAGGGAGGGGTAACGTTGGCTAATTCAGTGCTTTGTAATCCCCCAGTCTACGCAATGCAATCTACTCTTATGCCTAAGTCCATTTACGATGCCATTGATCAGAATATTTGGGATTTTGTGTGGGGCTCTACTCAGGAAAAGCGCAAAACACACTTAATTTCATGGGATAAAATTGCTCAATTGAAGAGGTTCGGTGGCATTAGCATTAAAACCACGCGACTTTTAAATGTGACCCTCCTAGCAACACTAGGCCAGCGAATCCTTCAAGAACCCGAGTCTTTGTGGAGTAGAGTTTATGTGGTAGGTTTCAAAGTCAGCCTCGTTCATCTTACATGTGGAAAGGAGTGATTCACAGTTCGAAAGTGTTGGAAAAGGGTTTGGGCATGGAAATTGGCGATGGTTGCACTACCTTCTTCTAGACTTATGCCTGGCTTACCTCTTTTCCTTTGCACGATGTCACCATTATGTCGATCCCGGAGGAAGAGCAAGGGGCAACAATTATTAATTATTATTCGGTTGCAGGGTCGAGTTGGCATTGTTTCTCGCCCAATCTTCCACTTGATATTTTGCAAAGAATTGCCTCGGGTATCTTACAAACTGATGCTTTGGCGGAGGATCGCATTTTTTGGTATCCCACACATTTTGGTCTTTTTACGAATAAATCGGCCAAGGAGTTAGATTCAACATTCTCAGTATCGAATCAAAGACCGTGTCTGGGCTGCTATATGGATGACACCGTCTTAATAGAGGGTGCATCACTTCATTTACATGTTGGCTCACGACTCAATCCTATGTAATGCTAATAGGGCACGTCGACACATGTCCATTTATGCACATTGTTGCCCATGGTGTTTGGAAGAGGAGTCCATGCACTACGTGATTGCCAAGAAATTCGAAGTGTGTGGTTAGCTCTAAAGGTTCTGCACTCCCTCAATCTTTTTTCTCTTGCATGGACTTACTCCGTCAAAAGGACTATTGGAGCTCTGTATTCGCTACCGTGATGTGGCAAGCATGGAAAATGCATAATAAGTTAGTCTTCGGTGGATGATCTAAGAAGCCTATCGCATCGGGTTTGCTCGGTCTTGGATGCCTACTTTGCGGCGACTTCGGAGCTCACAAAGTTTATTGCAAGTAGGGGGGATGGACAACTTCGCCTACCACCTAGCGACCACCACCGCTGAAATGGATCACTTTAAACATGGATGCCGTCTCCAAGGGCAATCTGGGTGTTGTTGATGGAGGAGGTATATTTCGTGACTGATGTTAATTTTTTACAAGCATTTTATCTCAAGTTGGGTGCATGTAAGGCGCCCTTAATGGCTGAGCAGAAAGCTATTGTTCAAGGCTTGCATATAGCCAAGCGAATGTAGTTCTCACAGCTCATTGTTTAGTCGGATTCCAAACAAGCAATACAACTCCTTTCGACATCGAGCATGTGCCCTAACCGAGATTTCTACTTGTTGAAAGAAGCTAACAACTCATTGCTGAGGAAGGGTGGCAAGTGAAACTAGTTCATGTTTGACGTTCGACAAATGTGATCACTAATAAGCTTGTTAATTTAGCTCTAGATGGGCACCCTCTCTGAATTTTTCTATGGTCTAGATTATATCAAGGATGTGCTAGTTACTGATATATATTGTACCCCATATAGGTGTTATTTCTATTGAAGTTTTAATAAATTACCCGCATGAGCTTTGCTTCGTTTCATGATAAAAAAAGTCATATATACTTGTTGAGTTTTGTTTTTGGTTTGTAGGAGATATTAGACTATTGTATTAGGAGGGGATTCAAACTTGTAACCACACAAATGTTATCGCCTATTAGTTAGACTGGTGAGGCTCTTGACCCTTGATGAGTTTTATTTACTTACATTCTTAGATGTAACAATTAGTTGTATTATATTATTTGAAAACATTAATAAAGAGCTTTTAATTCAATAAAGCATCACAAAGTCAACAATCCACGTTTAATTCAAATTGATTAAAGCGGACATTTATTAGTGACATCTTGCAAAGCCTCTCACGTTTCGATCAACTGGTTTTGTGCAATGAACAAATAATATTATTTTAAAAACCCCAAATAGACTCGTGTATTTTCTAGAAAAGATGGCTCCATATTAAATTAATAGATAAAATTATTATGTATATTATACTCCGTACTACACTAAAATACGTTATATTATATTACTGAGTTTGGAGGGAAAAGTCCAACTTATATACTGAATATAATAACTTAATCAACTATTACATTGCATGCAATATTGTGAATCATTTACCCACCTTTGGATCATAAAGCTAATGAAAGAAAGCTAATGTTGTCCAGAATCTAACCCCACGAATGCGAGGGACAAGAAGACATTGACAAAAGTGGAATGAGAGTAGCATAGGGAACAAGATAAGAGCACTTAATTTTGATTTAATTTATGATCATATACAATTAATCTCAAACGATTTTTTTGTGTCTACCGAACCCCTATCTTTTCTCGTTTTGATCTCTCCCCTTTTCACTCTATTGCTTTATTTTTATGTGGATAATAGTTTGGTTAGTTAGTCCCAATGGGATGATGACAAAGCGCCAAATTAAAGGTCATCCCTTACGTGGCATTGTCCACCCATTGGTTGTTTACTAGTCGTGTGGGCCCTTCCTATTGCATACGTGGACAACATCTATATGTCTCTCTTGAAACGACTTAAAATTCATCTGTAAAATTGACAAGCCATATTAAAGGTTTGGGTGCATTTTAACTTTTAACCATTACGTGTTCATTTTGAACTCTATCTATGTGATTCAAGTTTTGAGATTGATTTTGTTGTACCATTCTAACCTGGTATTAATTTTTTTCTTGATAAGGAAAGGAATTAGGGTTTCACACTGACGGAAAGTGGACCGTCCTAGAACATCTTTACATATGAGGTTCATAAGATCTAATATGATCAATTATAATCGGGTAGAAAGAATACGTCGGAACGAGCTGACGAGGAAGCCTGCAAAAGAATTGACTTCACGAAAGACGTGAGAGATTCTCCAACTCTAAAAGCGGGCCAACTCACAAAGAATGTTTGACCGAATCAACTCAATCTCCCAAGGGCAATTCCAGTCACCTTAAACGGCTTTGATCAAAAGAAGGTCGTCTCCCTCGATCTGAATGTAGGGGATGCCACGTCAGGCAACCTCAAAAATCCCTTTGTCGAAGAGCGATGACCTCAACCACCAAAATGAATGCTTGTTAGACAGTCCACCATCAAAGTGAATCGGCTTGCCCGGATGGTCATGGAGGATAGATTTGAAGTGGAACTACCGTCTGGGCTAACAACACCATCAAAGTTGAGTTTGATGTAATTTTATTTTGTTTTTTTCCCACTTGAGATTTGTTCTCCTCCTTCTGGTTTTCGTTACTCCATTACTGGAGTTGGTGTTGTGAGGACTAAGGATTAAGTTCAAAGGTTTAAGCGTTTCTCCACTTAGACTTTTGCTTTCATATGTAGTCACATGTGTTGCTTTGGATGTTTTGAGTTTGTCTGTTATTGGCGTCAAAAGCTTTCATTTTCCAGAAATACCATAAGGTCCATCAAGAATATAAAATCAATTCCATTCCATCTTCGGATATCTTCGACCAAATTTCCTCAATAATTTGGTGTGGTTTCTTGTTTTTAAGATTGATCTGGTCAACAATGTGACCAATGTTTGCATTGATGAATTTTAGGGTTCGTATTGTGTGGGGATACTTGATCAAAAGGTTGCGATTTTAACCAACAGGATGAAACCCCTTATGAATCAGCTTGTCAGCCCGGCTCAAGGTAGCTTCATTCCTGAGAGATTCATTACTGATAATATTGTGCTTGTTCAAGAGGTTGTTCATTCTATGCAACAGAAAAAAGGTAGGAAAGGCTGGATGGTTCTCAAACTGGACCTTGAAAAAGCTTATGATCGCCTACGATGGGATTTTGTTGTTGATACTATTCGAGATGCAAGATTCCCGGCTATATGGGAGAGTTGGATTTCAGAATGCCTACACTCATCCTCTATGAGATTATTATGGAATGGGGAGATGACGGATGGCTTCAACCCTTCACGTGGAGTTAGGCAAGGTGATCCGATCTCCCCATATTTATTCATTCTGTGTATTGAAAGGCTAAGTCAACGTATCAATAAAGCGGTTGATGATGGATTGTGGAAGCCGATTAGTTTATGTCGCAATGGGCCGAAGCTGTCTCACGTGCTGTTCGCTGATGATCTCATCTTAATGGCTGAAGCCTCCACATCTCAAATTCAATTAATTAGAAGCATCTTAGAGGAGTTCTGCTCATCGTTTGGACAGAAAGTGAATCCTCTAAAATCAAAGATCTTTGTCTCTCCAAATGTTAGCTCGAGTCTCACTGATAGTATTCAAGCGTGTAGTGGCATCGGGATTACAAGTGACCTGGGTAATTATTTGGGAATGCCGATCATACATAAGTCAGTTTCCAAAGATAATTTCAAGCCGCTATTGAGTAAAATCATGAATCGTCTAAATGGATGGAGGGGGAAGAATCTTAGCTTTGCTGGTCGTGTTACTTTAACTAGATCAGTTTTGAATTCCTTGTCGATTTATGCCATGAACACTGTTGTCTTGCCTAGAAGTATTTGTGATCGTATTGATGAATATTGTCGTCGTTTCATTTGGAGCGGGGACCTGACAAAATCAAAAATCCATCTGGTGTCTTGGCCGATCCTCTGCAGACCCAAGAACCTTGGGGGCTTAGGAGTTAAGTCGATGCGTGATTTGAATTCAGCCATGTTAGGAAAACTCAGCTGGAGATTTATGCAGGAGAAAGATAGCTTATGGGCTTCTGTTGTTAGATCGAAATATAATGTGTCTGATGCTCTTCAGCCGTCTACCATATCTGTTCTACGCCGGTCGTCTCATATATGGCGTGGTATTCAACAAGGGTTCTCGGATGTCATCAAACCGGGAAGTCGGTGGTCTCTAGGTAATGGTACCCTTATTAAATTTTGGCTCCACCCTTGGATCATCGATGCTCCTCTCTCTGCTGTTGTCGTGACGGAAATTGAACCAGAACTGATCAATAGTTCTGTGGCGAACTTCTGGGAACTTGGTGTTGGATGGAGATGGCAACTTTTCTCATCCAAATTGCCAACCTCTATTCTGCTGAAAATTGCGGCAATTGGCCTCGTTGAAGAGCCGGGAATAACAGATAGTATCTACTGGCACAAATCTGCTACTGGACAGTATACGGTGGCATCGGCGTATAGTTTCATTAGTGGAGACGAGAACATAGCTGAACCAAACAGTGACCTCTTTCGAAGCTTGTGGAAAATTCATGTTCCGGAACGGATTCGTTACTTCACTTGGCTGATGTGTAGGCGTCGGGTTCTAACTAATATGGAACGTCGGCGCCGACACCTCACGAACAATGGGCTATGTCAGGTTTGTCAGGCTGGAGATGAAGATCGTGTCCATCTCTTTAGAGATTGCAGCAAGGCTCGAACGGTTTGGATTGCTTTGCTCCCGCTAAATGCCATGCTGGATTTTTTTATGCTGGGAATTACAGAGTGGTTGCGGCTTAATATTGTAAATGCAAACTTTGAAGTTCAAGGGGTGCCTTGGAGGGTTACTTTCGTTACTGCTTGTTGGTGGTTGTGGCGGTGGCGGAATGGTGTTGTTTTCTCTAACTCAAAACCACCGCTATCCCCCTCGGCCTTTATCCTGAGCCAAGTCACGTCCTTCCGGTTGGCCTGGATTAACGTGGGAGGAGGGACTACTACTGCGGGCAAAAATGAGATTCTTGTTTACTGGACCTTGCCTAGAGAATCTTGGGTTAAAATCAACTCTGATGGTGCTGTATGTCAGGATACTAAGAGAGCTTGTGCGGGTGGGGTTATAAGAAATGATTATGGTCACTGGTTACAAGGATTCGTTCATAACATCGGCATTTGCTCAGTTCCGGCTGCTGAGTTATGGGGCGTAATTCAAGGCTTGAAACTTGCTTGGGATAATGGATATAGACGGGTGATCTTCGAGGTTGATTCCCAAGTTGTCATTCAGCTTATTAATAAGCCGCTCAATAGAGCTCATCCTCTTTTTAGCCTAGTGGTCCAATGCCATGGCTTCCTTCGTAGAGATTGGATTGTCCAATTTCGACATATTTACCGCGAGGCTAATCGGGTTGCTGATGGTCTTGCTGCTTTAGTATATTCCTTTCCTATTGGTTGCCATTATTTAGATGACTCTCCTCCGTCTATTTCTTCCTTAATTGCTGATGATGTAAGGGATTTGGCTACTCCCCGGATGATTCCTAATTAGCCTTTTTATCCTTTTATATTAGCGCATAGTCACCTCTTTCCGACAAAAAAAAAAGGTTGCGATTTTAGTAGTTGTGTACTTGTGTTAAATTTGACCAGAACAATTATATTATTAGATTAAGTCACAAGGTTGACCCAGTTCATCATTTTAGAAGATACGTACACGTAATTCATCGTTTTTTGCTTGTTATTACAAGGTTGACTTGTCTCTACCGAATTGACCGGTCCACAACGCTAATAAATCAAAACAAAATGAAATATAACTAACGATTTATCCAAACGTAAACCATCTATTTAAGCTAATTATTTGTAGACCACGTACGCTTGCAACTATTATGGTCAAAAGTGGGTTCTATATATCATATTCATTTCGAGGTTATGGGCAACTAAAATATAATTGCACTTCAACTCTCTATATGTGGTAAGATGCCGGTACAAATTAAGAATCCGTGGTGACATTAGTGACCACTAAATCGCATGTTTAAATTTCCCTTTCTCGTTGTAATAGGTTAAGCATCTTTTACTATACGAAGGCTTCGTTTAGTAATGAGTAGTTGATGTAGACATGTAGTTGATTTGAATTTATAGAGTTAATAAAGTTGATAGTAGTTGATATTTTGCAAAAAAAAAATAAGCATGAAGGAGCTACATTATCTAGTTGATATAGTTGATTTGGAGGTAGTTGAAATTTTTTTGACATTGTTGAACGAAGCCAGCGATTTTTCTAACTTATGCCGTATAGGTTAAGAATTTTAAAATGGAAATAATTTGTTGAATTTGATTATTTTGATTATTTTCTTAGGATTCATTAATTTAATTTTAGTTTGTATAATTAGTACTCTTAATCTGTTTCCTTAGGACATATGATAGAAAAACCGTATTAAAAATACTACTGTACTATGTTGCAACATAAGATGAGCAATATGTGTCTAATAAATTTTGTTTTAATTGGTAACTCTTTTTACAGCACAAGTAGGCTGGTAAAAAAGATTCTATTTTGTACTTTTGATTATATTCCATGGCTTAATTAAGAGAAGCCGAAAGAAAAAAAAGAAAGCAAAGAATGTTAGCATAGAATCCGACAAATCCACCACACGGTCCACACCTAAAGAGTCTCGCGTGCAATTGCATTAATTGGGTGTGAAATGAAACATCAAACCTCATTCATTCTTTTCAAATATGATAGAAAACCTAATCTAAATAAACATACACTCTCGGTCGAATAAAGAGACAGACCACCATAAACATCTCATAGTTAAATTAATATGCTGAAATGGGCATGATTAATATCCAATCGATTGACAAGGTGATATAAATTTAGGTAGTAGGGGACGATTTATTTAGTGGAAGATCGATCGTGTACGATCTCCCGAATTTGTAAATTTTTGGCCCATTGGCAGCTATAAATCGCCCGGCCGCAAAAGAAAGATTAGTCTTTGATTTATATAGATTGGAAGATCGATTGCGTAGTTTTGCTTTTGCTTTTGTGTTGTCTCGTCTTTGTCTTTTCTCTTGGGTTGCCTCAGTTACTTTTTATGCTCTGCGGTCATTGGGTATGTTGGGCGCTCCCCTTCTGCGCCAAGCCAGGGGGCCCCTATCTTGACCCCCCAGATTTCAGTAGTGAAGGTCCACTGGGTAATTGTTGTTGTTGTTGTAACATGATATTTGACCAAAAAAAAAGGCAAGATTAGTGCTAATTAAAGCCGAGTCTAGAACCGTGTTGACAGGCCATTACCAATCGACAATCAACACCCTTACCAATCGACAATCAACACCCTTTGATAATAAATCCACCCTATAAATGATCCCCTTTTCACATATGAGATGCATGAGGAATATTGAGACAAATATATCGATATCGCACCTTTTGTTACAGTATTTCCCTTGTAAAATACGAGACCAAAGCGATTGTGTGTCCGGTAAGTCTGTAACATGCACCAACTCAGTTTTGCAAGCATTGTTGTATTAGCATGTCTTCATTGAATGAATAATGTTAATTTTAAAGAGAGACAAAATAATTCCTTTAAGAAGGGTTAGGGTTACAAAATATCTCTAAGATATACAAGATATTCATAAATACATAAAGATAGAATTACGTGATATGAATAAAACCTAATACTCCCCCTCAAGTTGGCGCGTGTAAATTCAAAATGCCCAACTTGCTTAATAGAAACTAAAACTGTTGTTTTCCTAGAGGCTTTGTAAACAAGTCATTTGAGTCAGTTGAGCACTTCATCCCTCATAAAATGACAATCAATCTCGATGTGCTTAGTGCTCATGAAAAACTGGATTAGATGCAATATGAATTACAACCTGGCTATTAAAAAATAATTGCATAGAATTATAATGATGCATGCCAAGAGAGAAGAGGAGATATTCGAGCCATAACATCTCAGCACAACTAGATTCCATGGATCAATAATCATTCTCAGCAAAAGATCGAGACAATGTATGTTGTTTCTTTGTTTTGTAAGAAATAGCTAGGTGAAACCCCAAGAAAAATAAAAAAAACTTGTAATAGACTGTCCAAAAGGGGACAAGCAGCCCAATCGGAATCACAAAAAGCTACAATTCAAAGAGAAATGGAAGCAGATAGAAGTAAACCTTATCCTAGGCGACTCTTAAGATAACGTAGGACACGTATAACAATATGCCAATGATTGACTCGAGGTGGCTGAAGAAATAATGCTAGAGTGTGAACTACAAAACTGATTTTTGTTCTGGTGATCGTTAGCTAAATCAAGCGACCTACGAGACGTCTCTACTTCTTAGGTTATTTAAATAAATCGCTCTTAGACATAGAAAGCTGTTGATTTTGCTCCATGGGAAAATCACAGGGTTTACCAACAAGTAAACCTAACTCAAAAAAGAGATCCAAAGTACATTTCCACTGACAAAAGAAACAAACCCTTAAAGGAAAGGGCTATTTAAATCCCAAGAAAATATTTTAAAACACCTAAATCCTTCATAGAGAAACAAGAGCACAAATACAACTTGAACTTGGAGATGAAGGAGGTGTCATTGCCTACAATAAAATATCATGTCATCCACATAAACAAGCACATGAAGAATAACATACTCTCGAGCAAAGGTGAACAAAGAGTAATTTACATAACTCTAAATAAAGGCAAAATTCTATTAAGGCAATGACGAGCTTGAAGAACTAATTTCGCGAAGCTTGCCAAAGTCCATGCATGGACTTTTTGAGGCGGAAAACCATCCATTTAATGCAATTCCCATCCACCTCCTTCATCTCACTTGTGGGTGGTGTGGACACCTCCTTCATCGTGGGCGGTGAGGACAAATATGGTGGGGTCACGATAGTGATGTAATGCCGAGAGCATCGCACTTGTGGGGTCACGATCGTGGGTGCTTCACTTACGACCATGAATGAAGGTCGATACTTGTTCACGGGCAGACTCACGATCGTGAGCATTTTACTTGAGCTGTGACAGATTACCAAGGTCATGTCACGAGTAGTTTCACAATAGAAAGTGGTGTTACAAATGCAGTCCCATAAATGAGGTGGTGTTCAACAAGTCCTCTTGACTCTAGCGAACCACGGGCAATCTCCCCCCTTACCTTTTCAAATTTTAGAGAGAGACAAAATAATTTTTTTCTTCTATTAATAATTTTCTTCCCTTTAAATAGGGTTGGGAACAAAACATATCTCCAAAATATACAAGATATACAAGATATACAAGATATGCATAAATACATAAAGATAGAATTGCATAATATAAATATATCCTAATAAATACCCAACCCTTAAAATTTACTCATGAGCCAACAAATGCATTTTTCTATGCTTAATTAGAGGTTGATCCCCAAACAAATTCACAAACTCTCTTGTCAATCTTGTCACAAATAGAGCACAAAACTAAAGTTGGTTGCATAACGTATATTAGTAGATGATACAAATCAAGGGAGGATCCAAGCGAATGATTCGTTGAAGACGAATGGAGGTCAAACACCAAGACCTTTACTAAGGTCCCGAGCATTCAAGTGCAAGAAGGTTTTCATGGATTCCATATTTTCCTTTGATTATATTCATCAATGGTGTCCAAGGCCACCAAGGAAGAGGATGAAGTCATGAAAGTTCGGAAAGTTAAGAAGCCTGTCAAATTAAAAATAGTGCTCAGTAAAATAGTCATAACTTGGGCTAGAAACTTGATCTCAAGTCCGTTCAAATTGCGTTGGATAGATAATTAAAAGATCTACAACTTTGTTGAATCCAGAATCCAACAAAAAAGAGGCGAAAATTGTGATTTACTAAGAGTTGTTCAAGTGTTACGGGAATCTTATCTTTAGTTTTAATTCTATCTTCAAATAGATATTATATCTATGAATAATTTCGGCCATAGGAGTTTGTTAGATGGCTGAATTGTCTTGCTTTATTATTATTGTTATCTTTTACATTGTTAGGAGTTTGTTAGTAGTTTCCTTATTTAAATAAGTCAGATAAATCTTTATTTGATTTATTTAATATAAGGGAATCTAGATAGATATTTCTACTTTATTTTATAGTATCTTGGGAAGCAAGTAAAAGGTCAAAAATACCCTTCTAGGGCCGGCTGCCTTTGGCTTGTTCTCCAAGGATGCTCTACCTTGTACTCCTTTAAATATTTTGCATGTTTCATTAGTAAAAATCAACTTGAAGTAAGATTAAACCCCTTTGGTTTAGTCTTGCTTTTGGGCCCAAAAACAACTTATGTTCATGCTTTTACATTGATCGTTCATTCAAGTTCTTCAAACACAATTCAGTTTCGAGAGTTTAGTATAATCAAATTGGTTTGTCTAGTTAGATTATTAAAGATCTTAACTAGTTAATCAATTGAGATAGCGTTAGAGCCTCTGATTGTGACAATTCAGTTTGTGAAGTATTATCCATTCGAATTCAGTCGTTCTTCATTGAATTTAGTGAGAGTCGAATTGCTTGTGCCACAAGTAATTGAGTTCGAGCAATTCAGGTTGGAAAGAGAATTACTTGTCAAGATCGGGCCAAAACAAGACCGAATTGTCATCATCGAGCAATCGAGGAGATAATTCCGTATCAGTAGACTCGTTAGGACGGAATTTGCAAGTGTTGTTCGACACGTCGTGGATAAATTTCTGGCTTGCCACCTACCCAATATAGAAGAGACACGATCAAGCAGAAAGTTATACTTCTCAACTGTGAGCTTGTTGCAAGTGGTTGAAACTCTAAGATAAGAGCCGAAATCAACTGTCACTAGAATTTCTAAGGAGCGATTGATGTTCATTTTCAAAGTCGGTTGAACCAACTTCCTCGAAAAAAATCATCACTCTTGCTAATGTTAACTTGCTCTCTTGACATAGAACAAAAAAATTTAGGCAATCTTTGATAACAAAAATTTGATTAATCGTCACCTCCACAAAGAGAATCAAATTGTCAGCAAAGAAGAGATGGTACAAATTCACACCACCAATGTCAATTGCCTTCATTTTCATCCCATCTTCTATTTAAAATAATCCCATAAATCTAGCCAATGGGTCGGATCTGACTCTATTTCCAGAACGTGTCAAACTCTGCCCACAAAACTAAATAACATTAACCTTTATTAATAGTTGTATCAAAGAACGCCCCACATAGGGTGGCCTAGTGGTAAGAGGCATTGGGGGATGTTGGGAGGTCCCAGGTTCGATCCTTGCCTCCGCCCCTACACTTGACCGGGTGAAAAACCAAGTCTCACCATTCCTCCACCACTAGGTCGAGCCAGTCGGTGCAAGCCGTTTTACCTTGTTCGTGCGCTTTGCCGGCTAGTTCACGGACCCGGAGTTTACCACCAAAGGTGGGTCCCTCTATTTTAAAAAAAATAGTTGTATCAAAGACTAAAATAGTTGCTTCCCTCTATTTCAATTTTACATAGCCCCATTTATCTTACTTTTCGGATTTCATTTTGAAGGCCGGGCTATTGTTTTACACCAAGATGAATCCATATTTTCATCTTATCTTTTATTTAAAAAAATTCCATAAATTTGACCAACGGGTTGGATCTAACTCTATTTCATGAGCATATCAAACTCTGCCCACAAAAAACGTAACATTAACCTTTATTAATAGTTGTATGAATGACTAAAATCTATATCTTTTTCGGAAGGGAGATAATATGATACATCAAACCATAAAACTTTAAGAAAAAGACTAGATGCCTACCCACAACTCCACAACACACACATGTGTTACGATTGACAAGCACAAACTTATGGTTGAAGAAAGAAAAAACTGTTGTCACTTGGATACCACCCTAATGTTGGGACCCCCACTTGGACTTGATTCCTTTTAACGATACGTATACAACTGACACAACTTTGGCTTCATGGGCGGCCTTTGTGGGACTTCTAATTAATTTGCTTGTGCAATCTGTCACCAACATGGTAATTAATACATATTTTACTATATAATATTAAAATTTGCCATCAATTACTTATAATGATCATCTTTACTTTAGAAAACTCAGCATGCACTAGTAAAACAATTTCTAGTAAAAGTCTAAGATAAGAGACTACATTGCTATTACTAGTGACTTGTTCAAAATGAAAACATTGAGATTATTATAAAGGACACTTCTTATTCTTTTGGTTTGTGGAGTGTTCTTTTGACAATTTCTCTAGGGGGTACTATTTTGTTCTCTTGTAAAGGATGAGCATCTTAGTGACTTTGTGAAGAATGCTAAAAATCTTGATAGAAATATGACATGACCTAAATGCATGAAGAATACCGAATTCCTAACCACACAAAAACAAAAGCTTTTAACAAAAGGCTTGGCATTTCACCCTAGTCACAACCAACTTTGGTGAGAATCATTATATGGCTTTTTATCTAAGAACAAATGTACTCCAAAAAAAAACCTTCTTTACAATGAATGCTAATTAAGGAAGATGACAGAAATTCGGGACTGTTGATTTGGTTTCTACGCTTCAACTCCTAAATCTGCAAAAATGAAGGAGAGGTCTTTGTCTCCAGTTCATATCTGACGCTTAAGTTAATAGTCATATTATATCAGAGTTTTTTCGTATGTAGATAATTTAATGAATAATAATAAAGACACACCTTATTTATATAGAAGAGTGATGGAAAAAACTTAGCTTGATAAATAAGCTAAGAATATGCCAAATTCCTCTTTCGTGTGTCGTTTATCGTCGTATCCTTAGTATCAAATTCTATGCTCATAGAAGCCAAAAGAATGATGGTGGCATTTACATTTGAACCATTCAAAATTATGTTACATCTTTACTAGCCCCATCTTTTGACAAATCAATTCTAGTTATAATTAAAATAGTGGGATTTGTGTGAGGAATTCCATTGATATAGAAACAAGGAAATCTTACAATTTGATTGAATCCACTTAATGAGGAACATGTAGTGTCCATTTCACATAACCAAACAAAGTAGTACTAATAAACTAATGCAACTAGTAAAAAGCAAGGCAATAAAGAAAGCTATATATTAACTATCATACCTCTCTACGTACATTTGGCTCCTAGCTTGGCACATTTAATCATCATGCTTCATAGCATTGTCTTTATTTGCTGAAAACGACCTAACTTGTGGAAACTAAAGAGAAGAACTTCACATGCATAAAGCCTTATATATGTACCACATCAAAGATGCATGATGTGTCGACGTATAAGAAGATGGCATCGATCTATGTACGTAGATCATACCTTTTAGTTTGGTTGGAGTTGACAACAACGTATAGTTTATTTTACCCTTAGTCCACATTTTTATCATAGTTTGTGCTTTTTTAACTTCTTTATTAAGGGATTATATATGTTCCATCTAGACGATCAAATTTTATTCAGGGTTGCATTTACATATCCATAAAATTAGTAAAAAATTATCATACATATAAAGTATGTTGGGGAATTCCTAAATCGGTTATAAGGAGTAAAACACCACTAGAATATAAAGGAGGGTGAAAACCTTATTAATTAGCTTAAGTTTTTGGGTTAGATGGTGGATTCCGACTTTACGTGTGAAATGGTAAAAGAACTCCCGAAATATTACCCGTTTATTTCGGCTCAGAATCTTACATGATATCAGAGCAGGTTCGGTCCAGGTCCGGTTTTCTTGGTAAAAATTTGGGTAGATGCATGGCAAGAAGAAATTGAGATGCTATTAACCCCTTTTCAAAAGAAAAAAAACGAAGCTAGTTATAAAGAGATTGAGATGCTAGATTCAGAAAATTTTGTCCGAGTGTCAACTAGACCAACCTAATTACCATTTGAGGGGACATGTTAGGGGCCGGAATTCCCACATCAGTTATAAGGAGCAAAACACCACTAACATATAACGGAAGGGTAAAACTCCTATCCATTAGTTTAACCTTTTGGATTAAAAGTTGTATCCCGACCTTATATGCAAATGGTTAAAAACCTTGACACATCGCCCGTTTAACGAGATTGAAATGCTAGATTCAGAAAAATTTGGGTATATGGCTAGAAGAAATTGAGATGCTATTAACCCCTTTTCAAAAGAAAAAAAACTAAGCTAGCTATAACGAGATTGAAATGCTAGATTCAGAAAAATTTATCCAAGTGTCAACTAGACGAAGCTAATTACCCATTTCGGTTTTATTAGCTAGCTAGCTATAAAATTAGTAAAAAATTATCCTACAAATTAATTTGTCCAAGTCTCTAATTTTCATTCTTTCTATTTTGTCATATTCCAGTTTCGGTTTTATTAGCTAGCTAGCTAGCCGGCCAAGTGCCATAATTCCATTGGCCTACTCAAAGGAATGGTACAAATCAAAATCAATTTCATTGGCTTCCTGTCATCCCATGTCTACTCATTGACCTTCCTTAGTGATAAAAAAAAGCATGCAACTACAATACAAAAGAGCAAATAAAATGTAGCATCCAAATGAATTTCTATCATTCACATATTAATCTTATGAACCCATTTAATATGTTCTTCGTGCAATTGGGACACAAACCAACTCAAATTTATTTATGATCATAGTTTTCACGTAACGAGCAAAGAAACAAAAACGTACTAGGTAACACATATATACGTATATTTATACACTTATTCTTTTTCATTCAAAGAATCACTAGTACTAAAATGTATGTATATGAAAAGTAATGGGCGTGGTTGCAAGTGTGGGGAAAAAAAAGGTGTCATAACCTAATATATATATATATATATATATATATATATATATATATATATATATATATATATATATATATATATATTAGGTTGGTTTTCAGATGTAGGATAAGCTTTATTCTCAACCTCGATCAAGTGACCAGTTAACATTTAGATATCGGTAGGTTAAGGTAGATAATGAGAAGTCTGGGGGTTGGTAGGTTGGTAGACTGGGAATGTATCCGTATGATCATACATGCGCATTAGGCCTAGCACATAAGCCAAGTGAGGCTCCATTCTAAAACAATTGACAATAGGAGTAACCCAAAAACATATATACTAGCCTGGTTTTGTTTTGGATTTCAGATGTAGAATAAGTTTTATTCTGGAACATTTTTATATACTTAATTCTTTTTCATTCAAAGAATCACTAGTACTAAAATGTATGTATATGAAAAGAGTACGTACTCAGAACTTCTTGTTCTTATGGGAAAAGTAGTGGACATGGTTGCAAGTGTGGGAAAAAAAGTGACATAACATTTTGGAGAAATCCTTACTTTCCTTACTAGCTCGTTTTATTTAAGTCGGTACATCTCTTTGGCTTGCAACACAATAGAACCACTAAAAAAAGAAGCTAGAGAGAAAGAACTCAAAAGCCAAAAATCCTCAAAGAAAAAGTTAGGCAGTCTTCCTAAACTTACCTTTATCACTACTAGTTGAGATAGATATTTCTACATATATAAATGCCTTTGTTTCATCCTTAATTCTCCCAACAACCAAAACCCAAAACACATCTCTCTCCATACTAAGACATGGAGCTAAGTACTTTAATTAGAATCCTTGTGATCTTCTTCATAGTCAAGATTCCATCTCTTTGTTCATCTAGCTTCCTCCTTCCTTCACTAGACAGACTTCCCTTAGACGGGTATTTCGATTTCAACGAGCTTGACCATGTATCGAGAGATTTCGGTAACCTTTACCAACTACAACCTAGCGCGATTCTTCATCCTGGGTCGGTCTCAGACATTGCAACGATTGTAAAGTATGTTTGGCAAGTGGGTTTGAATTCGGAGCTTACAATCGCGGCTAGAGGCCGTGGACACTCTCTAAGAGGCCAAGCTCAAGCTCATCAAGGGATTGTGATCAACATGGAATCCCTCAAAACCCATGAGATGATCAAAGTAAACTCTACCGATCAACTCGTTTATGTCGACGTCTCGGCTGGAGAGTTGTGGATCAATATTCTCCAAGAATGCTTGAAATTTGGCTTGGCGCCGAAGTCTTGGACCGACTACTTGCATCTTACCGTTGGAGGGACTTTGTCTAATGCTGGGGTCAGTGGACAGGCGTTTAAACATGGCCCTCAAATCAGTAATGTTCAACAATTGGAAGTTGTCACAGGTTTGTTCATTTTATGAATGCAATGCAACTTGTTTTTTGGCTTTTCTACATGACTAAATGAGTAATTTGACCTGGAATTTTGTACAGGAAGAGGAGAAGTAATAAACTGCTCAGAAGAACAGAATTCAGAGCTTTTTCATAGTGTTCTTGGAGGATTAGGGCAATTTGGAATCATAACTAGAGCAAGAATCAATCTTGAACCAGCACCAGAAAAGGTACGTACACATCAATTTTTTTAAAAAAAAAAAATTCAATTTAAAGAGAACTCTTATTGATGATATAAATTATGATCAGGTGAAATGGATCAGAGCTTTGTACTCAGACTTTGACACATTTACAAGAGACCAAGAGCATCTCATTTCTGCGACGAACACGTTCGATTACATCGAAGGGTTCGTTATAATAAACCGAACGGGTCTCTTGAACGATTGGAGATCTTCTTTCAGCCCTCAAGATCCTGTTCAGGCAAGCCACTTTAAATCAGATGGGAAAGTCTTGTTCTGCTTAGAAGTTGCCAAGTACTTTAAAACAAATGAAGTTGATCTTGCAAACCAGGTAAATTTGAATATTTCATTACTTTATGTATCATTATAACTTTAGTTTTTAATTTTTTTCATGTTCTTGATCCAGGAGATTGAAAGGCTAATGTCACAATTAAGCTACATATCCACACCCTTTGTATCAGAAGTTTCATACATAAATTTCCTAGACAGAGTTCATGCCTCAGAGATCAAATTGCGCTCAAAGGGATTGTGGGAGGTTCCACATCCTTGGCTCAATCTACTCATCCCAAGAAGCAAGATACAAAAATTTGCTAAAGGAGTGTTTGGTGAGATTGTAACAGACACAAGAAATGGACCTATTTTGATTTACCCAGCCAACAGAACAAAGTAAATTGCCCATCATGTAGATCAAAGTCATATTTACTCTTCTTTATGTTTTTAAAAAAAGTACACAATGATTGAACTTTGTATTTATGTTTTGTAGGTGGGATAACAGAACTTCAGTTGTGGTACCAGAGGAAGATGTCTTTTACTTAGTGGCATTTCTCACTTCAGCAGTTCCTGAATCCACAGGCTCTGATGGGTTGGACTACCTCTTGACCCAGAACAAAAGGATTCTTGATTTCTGCGAAACCGCCGGAATCGGAGAAAGGCAGTATCTTCCTCATTACACAACACAAGAAGAATGGAAAGCACACTTTGGGAGTAAGTGGGAAGTCTTCAAACAAAGGAAAATGACTTATGATCCTTTGGCAATTCTTGCACCAGGCCAAAGAATATTTCAAAAGGCGATATCGTTCTCTTGACAATAGGTGGAAAAACAGAAGGAGAGTTTGATTTGATGGAAAAGAGGAAGGCTCATGGGATGAATTGAAAGAAGTGGTGGAATTAATGCCTATTGCCAAGTCAATGACTTGGTGACTATTAAAACTAATGTGATTGTGTTTAGTTGAAAACTTTAACTATGACGTGAAAGGTATTGTGAATTGTTGTAGGCTTTATCCTTGTACTTGTAATGCATAAGGCATGGAGTATTTAATGTGCAAGATTCATGTTACCCATCTCTAAATATACTTGTCTTTCTAATCAATGCACTAGTGACTGGGAATTGGTGACGATTAAAACTAATGTGATTGTGTCTAGTTGAAAATTTTAACTATGACATGAAAGGCCGTGGTAATTGTTGCATGCTTAATCCTTGTACTTGTAATGCATAAGGCATGGAGTATTTAATGTACAAGATTCATGTTACCCGATCTCTAAATATATTTATCGGTATTTCTATCCAATGCCCTAGTGACCAGGAGTTGTCTTAATTGTTTGCAAAGAGTTAAAAGAGTCAAGAGACCGTGTGGTTCAGGTGGAGCGCATAAGTGACCGACTAATGGCAGTTATTTAAACTTGTTGTCAGAGGAGCCATCCTAAAAGTCATTAGCATGTATATATGATCCTCATGTGGGCTTAGGTGTAGAGGTAAAGAGAAGACAGTTGAAAGAGTTGGACGACTTGACCAGTGGTGTTCCAGGGACAAAGCATTTCGTGGTGGGTGGCGATTTCAATGGCCACATTGGAAGGAGCAAAGAGACGAATATGGTGAGGTGCATGGAGGCTTCAATTTTGTCGACAATAACAACGGATCGGAGGGCTTGCTTTGTTGGAGTTCTCAGCGACTTTTGGTTGTATCATTATAAACTCACGGTTCGACAAGAAGGGTGGGCATTTGGTCTCCTTTTAGACTGCGGTTGGAAGATCTATTTGCTTAGAAGGGAGGACAAGGGAAAATTCTAGAATTGCAAATGTTGGAATACCCCTTCCTACATAAGAAGTTGGGAGATAAAATAGACTAGTATATAATCCTTTTCCCCTTGGGTTATGATGTGACTCCACCCAAGAAGAAAAAGCCATGTTTGTGCGCTCTGACGGACCCATCACACGCAGCCGAACCCGTGCCATTGCATCGGCCACTCGCTCGCTAGTGACCCGTGTCTTGGCATGCCACGACGCGCCCTTGTCCGAGCCACCGCTAGTGTGCGTCTTCGCCCTTGGCACTGCAGATCCGAGTCCTTACCCGACGCTAACGTGCCAAGACCTCGACACTTGAGGTTCACGCCAGCGGCGCACCAGCATCGTGCTAGTGACCGCCAAGGGCATGCCTTCGCGTGCGTGCCTATGTTAAAGCCTTGTCTTGGCATGTTTTGGCTTGGCTTTTGGTCATATCTTTCTTATTTTAGTATTCTTGCTACTTTGAGACATTTATTTATGTTTTGTCCTATTTTAGTATTATGGAGGTTGGGCCTTGGTTGCATCAAAGCCCAAGTCCGCCACCTTCTAGCATTAGGGTTTTCATGAGCCTATCTTTGTAAGAAGGCCACTCGAACTCCTTTGTTTGGTTACGCATATTTTAATTTGAGATTATAGTCGAAGCTTTGCTCCTTTAATTCTCGAAGTGTTCGTCGTCCTCTCCTATCAATCTCTCTTCCTCTCAATCATCTCTCCCTTGAGTTTTTCAACTCTCATCTCTAAACAATCAAACGTTCATCATCAAAATAGGTTTGCTTCCACCATTACTCATTCGAGACACAATACACGATCGAGTGAAGATCCTCAAGGAGTTCTTGAATCCTTTCAGAGACGGGCTTTCATCAACTAGCATCATATCCAAGATATCATGTAAGTCACAATGCACAAATATTTTTCTCCCCATCCATTGTTCGTTAACCCTATAAACCCACGCCCGTGACCATGACCGAGACAGGCCATGGAGGTGATGGGCCTATCGATGGTGATGATGGCTATAGGTTTGCCCCACCCTGAGACCGGCACCGATGTCGTGCCCACACACTCGAGTGTGCCAATTCTCGCCGCCAACACGAACATCCAGCGCATGTATCACGCCAAGATGTGAAGATAAAGTTTGAACCTTTTTATGGTACCTACGATCTTGATTTGTTTATTGAATGGATGTAGGGTACCAAGCATGTCCTACGACATTGCCATTATGAGGAGCACGAGAAATTGGAGGTTGTCTACCTCCATTTTCATGGGGCTGTTGGAACGTGGTGGAACCGCCTAGATTCCGAGCGTGCTTGGCGTAGTGAGGACCCCATTGAGGAGTGGCACCAACTTGTGTATATCATGAAGTGCAAGTACATTCCTAGAGATTACAAGGACAAGATGCACGTTTCATAGATGACCTTGAAGAAATGTTCTTCAAGGTCGGCGTGAGTGCTTCTCCGTTGACTTTGAGGACACGTTTCATAGCTGGCCTCAACCCAAAAATCAAAAACAAGTTGGAGGTGCTACCAATCAAGGACCTTGGGTTGCTTGTTGATGTGAGACCCGTAGGAGGACTCCCGGAAGGATCTTTTCTTGGACTCGTAGTGTGTCTTGTCACCGTCGAACCGATACATTTGAGGCGTGGGACGCCTAGACTTGGTTGAGAAGAGAAGTGAAATAGTGAGAAGGTCTACTAGTATGACCTAGCCGTGAAGAATATGGGATTGGGAAAAAGAATTGTGTTTGACGCCTTTCAGAAATAGTTTTGGAGTAATCTCGACAACATAACGGTGTATTCAATCAAAGCGTAAGAAACTGCAAAGGGGGCATGCCTCTTATATAGAGATGACACACGAAACCCTAGATCTAAAAGGTGGCAGACTTGGGCTTGGATGTAACCAAGGCCCAACGTCCATAATACTAAAAATAACATAAAACATAAGTAAATGGCCCAACGTCCATCCGCACCAACATCTCTTGTTGCACCCGTGCCACGCCTTGAGTGCATTGACTCCATCGGAGTGCCCCAGTCAGACACCTCTATGTTCATGCCTCCGATGCACACGGTGTCGACTACAACACCTACAATTAATCCCCAACACCCAAGCCACATAACTTCTCCAATGACACTAGACATGATCATCGTCATGGCCGGACCCAAATTTATTATTGCGCCCATCCTTGTGCCAACTTTGGAGCCCAGATTTTTCTTTCCCATCATCGAGGTTTCAAAGGACGCAACAAGGCCTGGCGTCATTCTCATGTTGTTCATGGACCGCCACCTCTCCTCGGACCCACCGAGTTCGAACTGAGGATGCTTCGAATCTTGAGGGAGGATGATGTGACACGACCTCGATCTTGGCTAGCCCGAGGCGCCCGAGGCCATGGCGCTCTCCTTGGTCCAAAAAGATAGTCTTATTTAGTAAATTTTATACTATTACTAGCTTTGACATATTTTTGGTTTTAGTATGTTCTATTTCCAATTATTACTGCTTTGGGTGTGTGTTCCTCCTCTTATACTTAAAAGATCGGCTCAATAGATAGCATAAGGCCCATTAGACCAGTAGGGCTAGCTTGTTCTTCTATTTAAGAATTCTGATGTAATCATTTTATGAATGTCAATGATAATAGCCAAAGTTAAGTAAGAGGGTAGCAATTCCTCCTTCCTCGGCCTGGCATCACCCAAACCATTCGTAGCTCATCACTCGATCAAAGCTTCGCCCAGTCCTCGTCAATACGAGCACAAGATCGAGGCTCTCAAGACCATCACGTTGGTCTTGTACTTATCCAAGGTTTCTCAACGGAGAAGAATCTCGACCGCTCTAGCCTAGATCGACAATCATATGTCGACCCCCCCTAAGGTCGCATCACTAGGATGGGCTTAGGGGTGGATGTGTTAATTGTCAATTGGTTTAGGATGGAACCCTAAAGACTTATATGTTAGGCCTAATGCACATAAGTGCACTGACGAACGTGTACCCCCCCCCCCCCAAAAAAAAAAAACTTCATATTGGTACACCAGACTTTAACATTCTTTAGTCATTTTCCTTTTGTTTTTTATTTTGCTTTTTGTTTGCTCTTTAACCGTGCTCACTATGGGTCTATTGAAAACACCATCTCGCGTGACTTACTTGAAATATGAGTACATATATTTTTGGCCCCAAAACCTCCATACATGATATACTAGGTTGTTATAATTGTTTATCCTAAAATTTTAAAGAAACCTATAAATATATCAAGTGGAAGATATTGGAACACATAGAGTTCGATTGATAGCACGTATATTTATATTATTGACCTAACGTGTTGTATAAGCCTTATATCAGCTCTCTCTATATATTTAATAAATATGAATGACAAGTCCTATGGAGAAATTATCAAACTGTGTGTGTTCCAATGGAAGAGAATCTTTGTAAAGTAAGATTCTTATTTAACTTGATGAATGAAGTAAACAAGCAACAAGTTCCAAATAACTGATTTAATTTGACGAGAGATGATATTATACCTTAGGACACCCTTTGTTCCAATCTAATCTATACTTAGACACGTGAACTAGTGGTAGAATTCCTGTATTTCTAACACCGATTACTTGTTATCGCTAGATGCTAGCAAAAGCATATGCACGAACAGAGTGCATGTCATGAACACTTATAAAAAGCACAGAATATTGATGAATTAAGGATGTCCATCCATTCAATATCTGAGACAAGATTAGTCTTTTCTTCCAACTCCTGATTGAGAGGAAATCGTCGGTGTACAATAATAGTCGTCTTATGATGACGAATCTTGGAAAAGTTTAAGGATAACTGTTACAATTTTGGCTTTAACAACAAAACACCTTTGGTCAGATTCCTTTGTGAAATTGCAAATGGTACAAAAATTGTATTCAGATATAAATGATTGATCATTCACTTGGGTCTTCGTTTTGAGTGAAATCTTCATCATATATACATATACATACAATGCCAAGATCATATATTTTATGGGTTGTGATATCACTATATAGCATATATGAGATATCGATATCAGTTTGATCGATATCACTTTGTATCATAGTATTATTTTTATATTTTTTTAAAAATAGGTATAATACCATATCCCAATATCTGGATTTCTAGAGAGATATTTGTGAGATATTTGTGTCATTCAGTTTTCATGCGTGTGTTCTATGATAGTCGGTTTGTTCTGCATATCTTCGCCAATCCTGTTTTTCATAAAAATACAGGCTGACAACGAATATTAATTGTAACCAATTATATTTATACTTCAGAGCAACCTTTTGATATGTTCACTAAGGCCCTCGGCAAATCTCGGTTCTTATTTCTGCTTCACAAGTTAAACATTGTTGATCTATATGTTCCAACTTTACATGCTCCAACTTAGGGAGTAAAAAGATATTGCTTTTAATTTATTTATATTTGTTATCTTTATCTTTTCTTGGAAGATAAGTGACTATACATGTCTCTATATATTGAATTCTATCTTAGTAAATAACAAGAAAAAATATTCTAAATATGTGTTTTCTTTAATTTTACAATATTCCTCGTACTAGTGCCTTAATATTTATACATACCAAGATTCAATATCCCATATATATTTGGTATTATCAATTTGAAACGATGTTGGACGTAGAAGTTGTTTAGTTTTCTTTTCTTACCTAGAATCCATAAGCTGGAGGAAACAAAGCAATAAAATAAAAAGAATGTGTTCGGAAAATCTGAAATTTTATTAAGCATAAATGGAAAAATGAATATGCACAATCACTTTTCCTATAAATGAATGCTTCCAATCATTAAATAAATTAGGCATATCACTTTGGATGGTCTATGGAATTTCATCTGAAAAAAGAAGAAGTTGGAAAACGTTGTATGATTCTTATCCACAAACAAACTTCTTAAACAGTATGAACACAATGTACAACTATATAATTATGTTTTGTACCTCTGGCCGGCCATAAACATAATAATCAACTTGCTAGGCTAAAAAAAAACCAACTTGCTTCATTACAAATACGTTCAACTAGTGGATCAATGTCAAGGTTTTTTGTTACTAAACTAGTATGTACAGATTCGTCATATTTTTTCTAATGCAAATTTTATTGTGGACTTTCTTGCGTCGCTCATTTTAATTTCAGATTGATTTTCATGTTTCTTATGACTTACAAGAGCTTTTTCGTTTTTCATTTTTCTTTTATGGGTTGAGCAGTAGGGCTTTCCCCGTTTGATTCCTACTTAACTTATGTATTCCTTTCAATAAAGTTTCCTGTAAATATGGTCTCGCATAAGAAAGTTGATAAAACAAGGTTTTTAAGGAGGTGAAAGTTTTTTATGAGGTTTTTGAATAGGTAGAGATTTTATGATAGATAGATCTTTACAAACGTTATAAATCTTTTAAAACCTAATTGAGTGTTTGACATTATAAGGTTTTTGGGTAGGTTTTAGCTTTAAATTATTAAAAAAAATAATTTTATTAATTAACAAAAAAAATGGTTTGTTAATTTTTACAAACGTCGTCCTAAAACCTATCTATGTCAAGATTTCTATTTTGTGGTTTCAAACCTCCTTAAAAACCTTCGTCTTTTAGAAAACCTTATATTTCCAAACACTTATTTAGATAGGTTTTAAATAGTAAAAACCTTCACAATTCAAACCTATACCGAACGGACCCTAAGTTACTCCATTCATTGTCATATGGTTTTTGATTGAAACCTCATTGAATTTGTATATATGTTAGGCTTGTTATACACACCTCTCCCACTAAATCTGCCCATGAACTTTTTCATATAATATCAGAGCAGGTCTGGTCTTGGGCACGTTTCGTGACTGTTTGAGTGGGTTTAGCGGGTGATGCTACCTGACCATTTACTTGGATTTGGCTAGTGACCCACATGTTATTTGGCTTGATTTGGCTAAAAAAGACTAAAAATATAGACCATTTGAGATATGGCAATGAGTTACACCCGTTATTTGAGATATGCTAGACCCATTTGTACAAGTGTCAACTGGGTCAAGCTAGTTGAACTTGTCGGGACGTGTTGCGAATATGGGCCAGACCATATAATTTTGGGTTTAAACTTCATTGGACTTGAATAATAGACCTGGTACACGCATGCCTCCCACTATATTAGCCCACAGACTTTAATAAAGCTCAGAGAGTGACGTCTCTCCTTAGACCATAAAAAATATGTCCGATTATCCAAAAACACTTGCAGATTGCAATCTACATCCTAAAAGATTTCTTTTTTTTTGTAGAAAGAGTGGCAGTACTATCCGTCCCCTCTAGGGGTTTTTATTAATAACAAAAAAGACTAAGTAGTAAAAAAACGAGGGATAGCCCGACCGCTTATATTAACAAATAATAAAGAGTTAACACCCCGGGGGTCACACAATGCGTGAAACCAATATTAAAAGAAAAGGCTAAAGAAGATAGATAGTCAGCGACGCTATTAGCTTCGCGGTAGATATGACGGGACTGGATATCCCAACCCCTACGAATAAAGTCTTGGCATTGATGCAGTAGGCTAGAGAGTATATGACTACACTCCATAGGTTGTCCTAGAAGAAGACACATCATTTGCGAGTCAACTTCTAAAAAAACCCTCTTATATCCCCTTACTTCAAGCATGACTCAAACCTCGTAGGATACCCCACAATTCTAACATTGGAAAAGTATATATACCAATATTACGGAAAAATCCTACCTGCCACTTACCTTCCGTATACCCCCAGTAGCCGCTAGTCAATCACAGACCGACCCATCAATATTAATCTTAACGTACCCATTCGTCGGCCGCTCCCATTTAGAGATGGACACGGGCCGGGCTGGGCCGGGCCCGGGCCGGGCCACCACCGGGCCGGGCCGGAGAAGTAGGGCCCGGGACCGGCCCGGTATTGTACCGGGCTGGAGCGGGCCGGGCCCCGGGCCGGGCCGGGCTGATATATATAAGCCCGGTCCTTTATTTTTTATTTTTTTAATACATAAATTATCCGGGCCGGGCCGGGCTGGGCCGGGCTGGTCCGGGCCCGACCGGGCCGGGCCACAATTCCCCAACCCAGGCCCGGCCCATGGCCCGGGCGGGTTTGGCCCGGTTGGCCCGCGGGCTGGCCGGGCCGTGCCAATTTGGCCCAGATGGGCGGGCTGGGCTGGTGCGGGCCGGGCCGGCCCGCACTTTTGGCCATGACTACAGTCCCATTGAACAAAATCTCTTCTCATCGGATTGCTTGAAAGGTAGATTTTCCCACTCGAACAACATGGGCATAATCCGGCAACTGCTTCAACACAAAAGCCACCCTAAAAGATTTATTTGTAATAATTCCTCTCGAAATTCACAAATTGCAATTGATTAATGTTCAATCCATTTCAAAAACCTAATTGTCACTTCATAAAATGTGGGAACTTGATAGATAATTGCTTTAATTTTACCACCACCAGAATTCGCTTAATTATCTGCTGCGGAAAAGGATCCATAAGAAAGATTAGCCAAAAAAAAATTAAAATAAGGAAATCACGAGTTAGTAAAAAAAAAAAAAGGTAAGCACTTCGATCATACGAAAATGTGTAAATGGGCTTTGGGCTCAAGGCATGAACTCCTGAAAGTAGAAACTGAGAAATGTGAAGTTTAATGGGCTCAAAAGAATCCAGCCCAACAAAGTTGTTCCCCCGTGAGATTCGCTTATCAATACAATACCGTTTTTACAACTTAGTTAATAAGAGAGTTTTGGTATTGACTTAGGGAAATTCCTTAAATATTATTATAAATTTATGTTAGTTTGAGGGTACTAAATTATTTTTTTCCTAAATCTTATTATAATAAATAATGATTATTGCGGAGGAGCGGTATTGGACTAGGCGATAAGAGAGTTTTGGTATCTCTTTCTTTCCGTTCCTGTTTTCTATTTGTCTCGTTGTCTTTGGGCCTTTTAGTCACATCCTCTCCATTTTTCGAGCGAAGGGTGTATAATTTATATATATATATATATAGGGGAGGGTTTAAGAGAAACGGGAGTTATAGAGAAACGGGGGAAGGATTTAGGAGCGTAGGATCTTGTAATATTAGTGGTTAGGATTGATGGATTAAAATAACAAATGTGGACGTTTTTTGCACAATAAAATCCTGAAAATAAGAAAATCTGGATAAAAAAAAATCAAATCTCCCTTACGAAATTATAGGAGATTTCGTAGGTGGTATGATTTTTTGAATTCAAATGTAATTTCCAAAATTAAATAGCCTTATTTATTGCTAAAATTTAGGAGATAGTTGCCATAATTTTTAAACTAAAAAAAGGTAATATGTGTAACTGAATATTAAGAACACACTCCCGAATTGTAGTATATTTTTATCGCGTCTGAATATGTTAGTTTAAATATTGAACAAAGCAATATGTATAATCGAATATTAAGAACACATTCTCGAATATATCGTTGCAGTAGTCATGTTTTTATATCTGAATATGTTATTTTAAATATTGAACAAATCAATATATGTAAATGAATATTAAGAACACATTCTCGAATTTACCATTGTAAGAGAATGTATATATTTTTAATTATATTTTAATATTTGAGTGTAAATCTTGAACAAAACAAAGTTTGAAATCGAATATTAAGTAGACAATCTTGAACATGCTTTACAATATATCTGAATATCAAGTTCGCAATACATTTGAATATGTGTATAATATATTTGAATATTAAGTACACAGTTTCTAACATTGATATAAAATATCTAAATATTAATTTCACAATTTTGAACATGTACCCAAGAACTTGAATGTTTTACAATATATCTGAATATCAAGTTCGCAATACATTTGAATATGTGTATAATATATCTGAATATGTGTATAATATATTTGAATATTAAGTACACAGTTTCGAACATTGATATAAAATATCTAAATATTAATTTCACAATTTTGAACATGTACCCAAGAACTTGAATATGTGTATAATATATCTGAATAGCAAGTGCACAATCTCGAATATGTACACAAAATATCTGAATACTGAATTCAAACTACATAACATGTACATAATATATCCGAATATTGACTTCACAATTTTGAACATGTGTACACAATAATTCGAATATATAATTAAAAATCTCGAACATATTAATATAACTGAATTATCATCTTTCTCATTCCCCGGATCAACAACAAGAGCATCAACCTCATCAACATGCTTATTTGCTTTTGAATATTTTGAACCTACAACAAATTAAAAAAATAGTCAATTATAAATCCTAAACCCATTAAAACTCAAAATTGATGGAAAAAAACTCTAAATCTAAACTATGAAACGAGATCAATGTGCAAGTGTGAAAATCAATGTGCATACCGATTTTGGAGTAAATTCTCTTTCGAATCTACTAAAAATCAAACTAAATCCATAATAATACAAACAAACGAAACCCAAATTCATTAATAAAAGCCCATCCGATTCTTACCGATTTATGCCCGAAAAAATCACGACTTGGTAACGATTGATTCAGATTTGCAATTGAGAAGACAAGCAAGAAATTACAGCCATTGTTCGCTTCGTCTCCCATAGCAACAATGGTTAAAACGAAATTTGAAGAGAGCAAGACAAACGAGAAGAGATGCGTTAGAATTTGGGAGATGATGAGAGAGATTGGAGAGATATGAAATATATTCTGATTTTGGATAAGGAAGTTCAGTTACGTATTTAGAAAATGGGAGAGAGAAAAATATTTGCTATTAATTATTTTCCTAAAATCATGCTTTGAGATCTCATCTAGTGAAATTCACCCACTTATTTATTTTGCACCCTTTTTTTACTTAATCTTAGCCTTTCATTTAATCTAATCTAACGCATCTATTTTGTTCCCCCGTTTCTCTCTAACAAGGGGTTTCTCTAGAACCCTTTACTATATATATATATGTATATATGGGGAGCGCTCTGGTACAATACATATTAGGGTGCAATGTGTGGTTAGATATCATGCGTTGGATCAACCCAAATCAAAGGTTAATATTAAAGAATGAAATGAGAAAAATAGGGGGAATGTATAGGATTATCTCACATTTAATTAAAAAAGGAAGGAGACTGAAATTTAGGGGGAAAGAATAACAAATCGTTTGAAAAATTAAGATCAGAATCATAGAAAATCTTTTAAACCCCACGATTTTATATATATGGTAGTTGCATAATTTTAGGGATTGATAAGAATGAGAAGATTTATAGAAAAATTAAATATCGAATTTACAAAGACAAAAACTCTGCAGTTACATTGAATATCTATTAGTCGACATTTGAAAAACTCAATAGGATTGTTTGAATAATTATAGAGTCGTATAATATTTATAGCAGATGTTTCAATAACTCGGTTTGATTGTTTGAATAATTACAGAATCGTATAATATTTATAGCCAATGTTTGAATAACTTAGTTTGATTGTTTGAATAACTCAGTTTGATTGTTTGAATAAATCAATTTGATTGTTTGAATAATTATAGGATTGAACATGTTTTAACGTTTGCATTATTTAGGTTGAATAAGTATTCGTCTTATCATGAAAAACAATTTGCTATAGGTTGAATAATTACATATTAAAATAGGTAGATACGACAAAAATATGAATCTTATATGAGCATTGAATAAGACAAAAATGGGGATAGTTACATCTCGAATATATACTACAATGAATTTTAATAAGTACGTCTATTTTAATGAAAGTACAATGATATGTCGAAAACAACTAATCATTGTCGTTGTTTGCAAACTTCACCCACTTATACTTCATCGTCATTCTTCAATAACTGCATAAGATATACATACATGAATACCAATTCACGCATAACAAAACACGTATATATGAAAAACAAGTCACACATGTTTGAATAACATGTCAACATGTATGAAAAACAACATATTAACAAATATGACTAAATTATTCAATGGTTTTAAATAGTAATATGAGCATGTATTGACATGAATAGTATATAGACTATTGAATAAACATTACAATGATTATGAAAAACAACAGTTACTATTATGAAAAAGTTGTGACTCTTTGTAATATGTTATGATGTGAATAATCTTTACAATACTTATGAAAAACAACGTTGAATATTCGAAAAAATGTTTAAATTCTTCTATATTGTTATCAAAACATGTCTATATAAAAAAGTCATGCATATATGAATAACAAAGCAAACATATATGAAAAACAAGACTCGAATATGTGAATAACAATGCAATGTATATTTGAATAAAACGTGGAGTATATATGAAAAACAAAACAAATATATATGAAAAACAAGCCACTTCTCACCGAACATGTACGCACTATCAAACCTATACGTCCTGGTTTCGTGCTTAATCTTTGAAATTGAAGACCATCGATACCAAACATGGCACGAGATTGAACCCAGTAAATCGATCTCCAAACCCCTAGACACCGAACATGGCACAAGTTCGAACCCGGGAAATTAATGTGTCATTGTTGTTCGTTGTTGTGCCACAGATCTGCGTCATGACTCACGCCATTGCTGCACATCGTGCTAGTCTCAGATTCCGATCGTGCCATCCACTCATCTTCGTGAGTCTGCAATGGTGCCATGAAATGGAAAATAAACGAAAGCTATGGATACAATGAAAAAGAAATAGGAAGAGATAATGAAAAAGAAATATGAAGGGAGAGAAATGGATCTCAATCAGCAAAATAAGGAAAGAGAAATAAATCATGGCAAAAATATAGGGATTTTCAATTAATATATCAGATTGTGTGTAAATCAAGTGCATCTCACTAGGGGTGGCAAATTCTGATCCGACCCGAAATAACCGACCGAACAACCCGATTCGAGAACCGACCGATATCCGGAAAAAATTACAAAATGAAATCTGAAACCGATCCGATCTGACCGATTCTAACCCGAACCCGAAAGCAACCCGTTAAAAAAAGCAACCCGAAACCGATTATATCCGAAAAGACCAACCCGATACATACCCGAATCCGAGCTACCCGAACCGGTTGTATCCGAAAACCGAAACAATCCGAACCCGATTACACCCGAAACAACCCGAACCCGATTATAC
The DNA here is from genome assembly GCA_964016875.1 of Fallopia convolvulus. Taxonomy (NCBI): domain Eukaryota; kingdom Viridiplantae; phylum Streptophyta; class Magnoliopsida; order Caryophyllales; family Polygonaceae; genus Fallopia; species Fallopia convolvulus. The sequence continues at coordinate 3,791,242 of OZ024721.1, forward strand.
CCGAGACTTGGAATAATTCAAACTGAATTATACATTCCGCCAAAACACTTTTCACATTTCGCCTAATTTGTAAGACCGGTATAATTTTTCGTATTCCACCAAAATATTTTTTACATTTTGCAAAAATTATTTCACCACCCGCTGAAGACATTGTATACCTTTTTTTTGGGGGGAGGGGAGGGATGAAGATCTGCACGTACATACTTAGGCGCGGTCTAAGAGAAGGACCAACCCCGCCAGGGGCGTTTCGCCCCCTAGACACCCGACCACCCCCGAGGGGCGCTGCCCCTCGGACTCCCTACCGGGGTTCTCCGCCCCCGAACTCAGGGCAAGTTCATATTTTGAGTTTTCAAAACTATAGGGTGATAGAATATAATTTTTTTTATTTATTATAAATATATATGATCATGTGATTATAAAAAGATCATATAATCATTTAAATGACTTAGAAGTTAGAACTATTAATCATAGTCAAAGATTGTTAGATACCAACTAGTTGACTAAGGTTATGTATTTGTGTTCTTATCTTTTAGGGTTTAAGGGTTAGGGTTTAGGGTTTAGAGTAGGAAATTTAGCAATGATAATATAAATTATTAAAATATTTATTTAAATAGTTTTTAACGTTAATTTATTAAAATTTATGTAGATATACAGATATACTAATGTATACTAAAATATACCATATATTCTATAGATAGTTTATTCTATTTCAAAATCTCAGCCTATAGTTAAAAGAAATGGATGTATAAAAAGAATAATACAAGTTATCTTTTAAAAGCTTGACATTATTTTATTCTAGTAATGTCACGTGGCGTAATTTTTTCAAGAGATATGGTTTCTGTTTTATAATGTTTAGGTAGATATCATCATTCATCACAAAAAGCTATATTTATTTAATAATAGTCTATTAAGATCTTATTTATTTATCATAGTTATACCAAAATCAATATGAGATTTTATAATATTTATGTTTTGAGTTTTCAAAACTACTAGTTGATAGAATATAAGATCTTATATGTTATTAATATATAAGATCATATGAATATAAGGGATCGTATAATCATTTAGTTATAAAATAGTGTTAGTTCTCGCACCTTTTACGAAATTTTATAAAATTATTGTATTATGTATTTGTACTTGTTAAATTTTGATCAAACTGATGATATAAACAAGAATATCAATATCAATACTACTATAAAAGCACCGGTAGTAGAGTAAATCCCATCCGTTCATTGTTATATAAGTTTAGCTAAAAGTATCGTGCGACTGTTATTAATAGCACCGGTAGTAGAGTAAATCCCATCCGTTCATTGTTATATAAGTTTAGCTAAAAGTATCGTGCGGCTGTTATTAATTCATCCCTCAAATAAATTTTGTTATTTTAATATTCCTTGAAATTCGTATCGTATTGCTTAGCTCTTAAGTAATCTCGTGATATATATTCTTGGAAAAGCGTGACCGACTTATATGATATTTGGATGTGAATGGGTAATTTTGACATGTCTCGAAAAACGTGTCCAAGTTACTTCGCTCGTAAGCAAGCTCGGAAAGTTTGTTTCTTAGTTGTGAAGAAAGCTCGTATACGTAATAAAACAAGTTTTAAGACATTGGATGGAGTGAATTCAAGTAAATTAATACCGAAAGGTTTTGCTTAGCTCTGAAGTAATCTCGGAATATATATTCTTGGAAAAGCGTGCCCGACTTAAGTGATATCTGGATGTGAACGGGTAATTTTTACATGTCTCGAAAAACGTGCCCAAGTTACTTCGCTCGTAAGCAAGCTCGTAAAGTTTGTTTCTTAGTTGTGAAGAAAGCTCGTATATGTAATAAAACAAGTTTTAACACATTGGATGGCGTGAAGTCAAGTAAATTAATACCAAAAGGTTTTGCTTAGCTCTGAAGTAATCTCGGGATATGATTAAATCCCATCCGTTCATTGTTATATAAGTTTAGCTAAAAGTATCGTGCGGCTGCTATTAATTCATCCCTCAAATAAATTTTGTTATTTTAATATTCCTTGAAATTCGTGTCGTATTGCTTAGCTCTTAAGTAATCTCGTGATATATATTCCTGGAAAAGCGTGATCGACTTATGTGATATTTGGATGTGAACGGGTAATTTTGACATGTCTCGAAAAACGTGTCCAAGTTACTTCACTCGTAAGCAAGCTCGGAAAGTTTGCTTCTTAGTTGTGAAGAAAGATCGTATACGTAATAAAACAAGTTTTAAGACATTGGATGGCGTGAATTCAAGTAAATTAATACCGAAAGGTTTTGCTTAGCTCTGAAGTAATCTCGGGATATATATTCTTGGAAAAGCGTGCCCGACTTAAGTGATATCTGGATGTGAACGGGTAATTTTTACATGTCTCGAAAAACGTGCCCAAGTTACTTCGCTCGTAAGCAAGCTCGGAAAGTTTGTTTCTTAGTTGTGAAGAAAGCTCGTATACGTAATAAAACAAGTTTTAAGACATTGGATTTAACAAGTTTTAAGACATTGGATGTAACAAGTTTTAAGACATTGGATGGCGTGAAGTCAAGTAAATTAATACCAAAAGGTTTTGCTTAGCTCTGAAGTAATCTCGGGATATATATTCTTGGAAAAGCGTGCCCGACTTAAGTGATATCTGGATGGGAACGGGTAATTTTTACATGTCTCAAAAAACGTGCCCAAGTTACTTCGCTCCTAAGCAAGCTCGGATAAGTTTGTTTCTCAGTTGTGAAGAAAGCTCGTATATGTAATAAAACAAGTTTTAAGACATTGGATGTCGTGAAGTCAAGTAAAGTAATACCAAAAAAACCATGAACCTTTAAATAAATTTACGAAAATGCCATTTCCATATCTCTACACTAATGAAGTCTCCGTCTTATAATCGCCGCGCAACGCGCGGCCTTATTGCTAGTTTTAGAAAAACTATACATATCTTATTTAAAAAAACAATAGTTTCTAAAAATAATCATTAAAAATTGATATAAGAAAGGATATTTTAAGAATTATATATATCTTATATTCTTATTAAAAAATAATATTATCCAAAAATAAAACTAATATTTTTTTTAATATATATAAATATAAATATTTAGAAATAATTCGATTAAATTTCAACTAATCAGTTTGATTTAAAAAAGACGAATGATATAATTTAATAGGGAATCATTTTATATATTATTTTAACATCCGCTTTAGTATATAGTAATGATTGAATATTTTAATAACTTTAGAACTACTTACCATAGTCTCATATAGTCATGGATTTCAATATTATTATTCATCACAAATGATATATTTCTTCAATAAAATGTAAGGATTTTATTTATTTATGTATATGATCTTGAAATTGTATGTGACTATAAAATTATTATTTGTGAACTGAGATCATTTTAAATTATTGGTGTATAACATCATATAATTATTATTTATAACATGTAATTAGTTGATTGCAATATCATAAGAATTTTTTATGAATATAAAATCTTACATGTGTTTAATAGCATACAATCTTTACTTGTGATTTGTGAAAATTGTATGATTGTATCTTATGAATTTGTAAATTGTGATCATCTATTAATTTGATTAACTTTTCCGGTCAAATATTAATTGATTTATTATACAAGTGGTAAATTTCATCTTTAAAAACTCCAAATCAAATTCAAATTCAAATACAAATACAAATAGTACATTATAAATACAACAATTCTTAATATTATCATGGCCCATTCATTAAAATCATATAACTTTTATCACTTAAAATACAGTTATTTTGAACTTTTAATATCGATTTAACCGAACACCGATTTAACCGAACAGATTTAACCGAAATCCGAGTCAACCGAAATCCGATTCAATCGAAAATTGCAAAAACTGACTCAACCCGAAATCGACTAAACCGAAATCCGATTTGCTTGACCGATTTTGACCCGATAAACCCGATGTAACCGACAATTTACACATCTGACCCGATCCGATCCGACCCGAAATACCCAATTACCGATCATACCCGATACTGATCGAAACCCGAATAATCCGAAATCCGAATAACCCGACCGAAATCCGACCAATTTACCGAATTGCCACCCCTACATCTCACCCACAAAAGTTTTATGCACCCTATTTATTTTTAATCCTCACCCTTTATTTATCCCAATCTGACGGATGTAGATTAACCACATGATTTATTCTAAGAGAGTATTTTACTAGAGCGTTATTCTATATATATAACAATGAATCCATTTTCAATGACAAACTTCAACCTCATAAAGACCACGAATCACATAAACTAATTTGACTCGATTGAAGAAATAATGATGGGATTTGATTTCACTTAAAGTTAAGAAACAGAGGAAGAGATTAAACTTGAAATCTTTTATCTTCTCATATCTTTTACTGCTACGTTATCATATATGCTATCTTCCTTTGTATTATTATCTGGAGTCACGCTCTGGTGGAATATTGTGATAGGGTGAAATCTGTGAGCAAATGCCGTTGGATTGATATCACGAACGGTCAAGATTAAAATATTATTATTTAACAAAAAATATAAAAAATGTGCGCAGATTAGTTTTGATGGCACGGAGTGTAATTATGATAAAATTTGTTTGATAAGACAAAACTACCCCTCACTAAAATAAAACATAGCACCCGCACTCCTCACCATCTTCAAGCTTCTTCTATGGGCGAAATGGTGCGAACGGCGATCGATCTCCTCACCATCTTCAAACTTGTGGGGAAAATCTACCAAGAACTTGATAGATCTCTTGCACTCTAACTCAATCAAAAGTGTCGATTTCGGTTCATCAACTTCATGAATAAGGATGCAAAAAAAGGTATGCATGAATTGGATTTTTCTAGGGTTTGTTTTCTAGTGTTTAGTAAAAATTTGCTTGCAATCTACAAATTCATTGAACTTATTGAATGGTTGCTTATTGCTGTTTTGTGAATGGTTGGAATTTAATTTCGATGGCCTATTTTTCTTTCAATTTCTATGGTTCATTCCTCAATGTGATAGATATTGTTCTAGTATTGATTGTATTATCAAAAATGTAGTTGTGCCTATTCTAGATCCATTCTTCTGTTGATGTGCTTCCTAAAACCGGGCCTCTTGATTGCTCCATGTATAGCTGGTTCCTTGATTTATTTTTCGTGACTTAAAAGTATCTTCATCAAGAATTCCTTGAACATGAAGCATATCAAGTTAGGGATTTGTGCAAAGCTACTCAAAAAGCTTTTCTCGGGTCGCTACTCTGCACATCTATTTGAATTTGTTGGTTTAGCTTCACACTCCATGCCACAAAGAGACATATCCCAACCACTTGCCATGCCAAAAAACCAGAAGGTGTTTATTTCTTGTAAGTTACTTGCTCAGTATACAAGGCAGGGGATATACATTATGGAAGTCCTAATGATTGGTCAAACTTTTTATTGAACTTGTAAAAGTATGTTGACATTTAAGTCACCCTGAAGCTCCATAGATTTTTAGTGCATTGTTAAAGTTGTTTACTAAGTACTCTTAAGAGAAATCTCAATATAAGTTTGTATAGATCTTGTTATATCAATAACAAATGAGAAATGTGCATTTGACACTTAAGAAATTATATATTTGGTAGCCTATTAGCTCAAATGGTAGAGCAATGTGCATGTGCACATAGATGTGGGTTCAAATCCCACATAGGCTAATTCTTGATACGGTCATGTTTTTATGTTCATATCGGTTGTTCTTTAGGTTCATGACTTTTAAAGGTAAGGTTCATAACAATTCTTCTTATGGTTCATAAGTTTTGTTCCATGCTTTTTTTGTGTATAATAATTGTTCTTTTGGTTCATGTTTGAATAACCTTAGGTTCATCAAAGTTCATCTTATAGTTCATGTCTTTTAGTTCATGCTAGTCATTATTTTCTTTCGTGAATTTTGGTTCATGGTACTTGTTTTTTCGGTTCATGTTTTTGTAAGCTAGGTTCATAATAATTCTTATGGTTCATTACTTTTAATTCTTATTAGTTTATCTTGTAGTTCATGTCATTTGGTAGCCTATTAGCTCAAATGGTAGAGCAATGTGCATGTGCACATAGATGTGGGTTCAAATCCCACATAGGCTAACTCTTCGTCCGATTTGTGTCTTTAGGTTCATGGTAGTTCTTTTTTGGTTCATGTTTTTATATGCTTAGGTTCATGATAGTTTATCTTACAACTCATGTCTTTTAAATCATACTAATTGTTATTTTGATTAACATCTTTTGGTTCATGATATTTGTTCATTTGGTTCATGTTTTTATAAACACGGGTTCATAATATATAATCTCACAATCCATAACTTTTAGTTCATAAAAGTTGGTCTATTGGTTCATTTTCTTACAAGTTTAGGTTCATAACAATTGTCAATAAGGTTCATTTAATTTAATTCATAATGCTTGTTATCTTGTGTCATATATTCATAGATGGTATTCTGTTGGTTCATGCCTTTATACGACGAAGTTCATAGCAATTGTCAATAAAGTTCATAAAATTTAATTCAGAATACTTGTTATTTTTGTCACATAATCTAGTACATACATCGTATGTTATGGGTTCATTTGTTTATACGATTAGGTTCATAAAAATTATCAATAATGTTCATGTAATATAATTCACAATACCTCATACGTGTGTCATGTATTCTTGTTCATAAATGATATGTGTTTAAAATTTTGTATGATAGGTTCACAGTTTATGACACAATTGATAAAAAAATGCTCTAAGCTCTAAGTTGATCATTTAGGCATTTTGTCAAACACATGGTGTGCGGTTAGAAGAGCATTTACCATTAGCCTTTGTTTTCAATTAATAACTTGAAATTGTTAAGTAAAATATACATAATCTTCATAGGTTTGATTAAAAGCAACACAAATCAGTTTAAAGACACATAAAAACATGTAAATCGAAGTACAAAACTCTCAAAATTGAAAAAATCCCAAATGCAAACTTGAAATCATACAAAACAGTTTTATACCAAAAATCCATGAAGAGAGAACACGAATTTGGGTCGAGATCGACAAAAAAAAGCAAACCAAGTTGAAAGAATCAATGGGCAACAGATTTGGAGAAGAATCGAAGTCTACAAAAATCGCTCTATACCTCGGTGAAGATAAAAAAACGGAGAAGGAGAAGTGGGGGATAAGTGTATAGGAAGTGACAAAAATACCCCTCTGTTTAGAATTTTTTTAAATGCGTGTAATAATCCTGACCACAAATATAAACGATCGGACGAGTGTAAATTGCTCGCATATTTCACCGTAACACTCGTACCCATCTGATCGCAATTCTTATTATCTGATATATTTTCAGTTTTTTAATTATTATCAAATACCCACTTAATTATATATAAATAATAGATGGGTGTAATTATCAATATCAATGCTTTATTCAAAAATTATATTTTTGAATACCCTTCGATCCAAAATAAGTATCGTTTTAGTTTTTGACACAAGATTTAAGAAAAGTATTAACTAAACTCTAAAATGTAATTTGTTTTATAAATTTTACCACGCATCACCTTTTCAACTAATGAATGAATAACATTAATTAATAAAAACACATTTCAATAACAATTCTCATAATTCACACCTAATAAATTGCCTAGAAAATTTAAAGCGATATAAAATAAATCAAATTTAAAGTATTGAAAATCACTTAATTTGAATTGGAGGGAATATATTTGTAATGATAAGTCGATGAAATTATTGGAATGACATACATATGTTATCGATCTGCTTAGAAGTTTGAGATACTTATTAATTGGAGCAGGAAACAGTCTTGACTACTCAAGATGAATTTGAAGGTTCAACAACATTATTCATAGTTTGTCGAATTCAGCCTTTTGACTATTAGATGTTTGATGTAGTCAGCCTGTGAGGATAATTCTTTTTCTTTTTTCATTATGAATTTGACTATAAGATGGGTTGTCAAACATAACCGTAATGATTAATGAATAATGAAAGCACTTAACTGAAAAATTGAAATTGAATTGCGAGAACAATGCTCCACCTAATATGTCTGTCATTCACGAAACTCATCGCCCACATCCAATCTTCATGTTATCCATCGGATCTACGAGTACGTCGGGTGAAATAAATAAGTTGTTATTTTTTATGTTTTTTAGCCCGAACCTGCAAACTACCTATAAAAAATATTTTTCAATACAGAATGTACAAAAAAAAATATAAAATCATTAACGAGCGTAATAATTTTTGAAAATATCACTATCATATCAAAAACCCACCTAATTATATATAAATAATAGATGGGTGAAGCGGGTTAGGGGGTTATTATCTGGGTGGTGGATTAGACGTTCCTCCACTCACAAAACTTTTCACCCATCAATCTTCCACCACCCGGCTTAGATCGGGTTTTCATCGATCCATATATTCGAATCGGGTGCTCGAGTGGATCAAATATCCATGGATGATTTTCATCCATATATATATTAAAGACAATTTAAAACATAGACATCATACTTCCTCCGTCCCAAAGAAGTTGTCCTAAAGGACAATTTTCACACATATTAAGAAGTTGATAGATAATGAAAAGTAGCCAATAGGGAGAGGGGGTAGATTGTGATTGTGATGGGTAAAAGTGGGAAGAAAGAGAAAAAGAAAGAAAAACACTAAAAAGGGGTGGATTTTTTGTTAGGTAATGGGGGTAAAAGATGAGATAGAATAAGAGTACTAGGATTTGTCTCTAAAATTAAGAAAGTATGTGATTTGACTTAAATATCCCATAATCTTGTGAAGATCTTTCCTTTTCTATTTTATATGTTTATTATTCTTTTTAATTAATGAGGACAGTATTGGAAAAATTATGGTAAATTATGTAAAACATCAAGTATTATTGAACAAGAAAATCAAGCTAAAACATCATGTATTTCTGAACGGAGGGAGTATTGTAAGAAAAAATTGATATAAAAGGAAAGTTAAAAAGGTGGACAAACTTTTTGGGATACCCGAAAAAAAATACAAGACAACTTCTCTGGGACGGAGGGAGTATAAAACTAGTATTTATTTTGAAACTCTAACCGAGTGATAATATTTGATATTAAATTGGTAATTTTATTGTTGTTTAAATGTATTATTATAATATAAAATTTCATAAATAGTTACTCCGTATTGGTTAACCAGAAAAACAAACCGAAATTTTTGGGTAATGAATGGGTCCTCGATAAACCGAAATTAACGAATCAATTACAATTAATAATTTAAATTAACCAAAATTACGATTAACTATATTTACACCCCTAATTGTACGGTACATAACTCTCGTAAAAAACATTTGTCCGAATCATATCTCCAAATTTAAGTAATTTTGTAATTCTAGATGTATATTATCTACAAAAAGGTAAATAAAAAATAATATTATGTACTATGTTTTTTTTGGTTTGATAGGATGTATATAGGTAACTACAGCATGAAAGGTTAGATTATCCTACCTAACCCTATTACACCAATTAATAACCAAAATTTCATATTGACCTACGTACATGTACTTTTAAGCATACACTTGAATGTAATTACCCACATTCGATCACTACATATGATTATTATTACAGAAAGAATGTTTTGGAATTATTAATCATTTAATGATATGATTTTGTGTCTCTAATTAAGCAAACTCCTAAGCTTCTTTTTTTCCTGTCTTCCCCACATTTAATAATTGGAATTGCATGGGGGCCATCTAAAGATTTCAAAACCCTACTTTGCAGATTCTCCTGCTGTACATTACACTAGCTGGTCTTTGTTTTTTCCATATACGTACCAAACAAGTTTTCAGGAAATAGGAGGGAAAACACCTGGGGAAATCTATAATTACTGAAAATTAGTGTACACGTCCAGCTAAATTGAGTGATGTCATGTTCTGATCTTTGTGGTACACCGGACACAATATAGCAGACATAAGTTAATTGCGGTAAGTCAATTTTAAAAGGCCAATACGGGGCGCCCATGTTATAATTGACGGGCGCCCATGTCAGAAATAGTTGGTCGCCTCGACCGATGAGATTGTAGTCGGTCGAGGTGACCGACTATATATATATATATTTTTTTAAACACCACACGCTATCTGCAATTGCAGGTAGCGTGTGGGGCCCAATGTAGTCGGTCGAGGTGACCGACTATATTGGGTTTTTTTTTTAAAAAAAAACCAACGGCTTTTTTTGCAAAAGAGGCGTTGGTGCTCAATTGTTGAGGGCTATAAATAGCCCTCAACTTCTCCATTCGGTGCACAAGCAAGCACATACCGAGTGTTTAAAAAAAAATTGCAATTGAGAGAAAAAAAAAGTGTAAAAATGAGAAAAAATTGGTCTTTCGGTTTTGGCAAATCTAAGAGTAAAAATCCTTCAAAAACTTCACATGGGCAATCGTCCCAAATAGATTTGAATGAAGGGGCGAATGTTGAGGATATACAAGCCACTGTAGAGCAAGAGGAGGTACCGGTCCAACCAACGGCTCCAAATGAGTTCGAGTTCGACCTCACAAATCAAGAAGCTACGCCACTTGGGGGAGGGTTTTTAGGTATGTAAATTAATAATTTACGTTTTGAATCATCAAGTTTAGTCGGATCATATTTTATAATAATACTTTAGAATTATCTTAATTTTATTTGTTAGTATTTTAATTTAATTTATTAATTAGATTAGAATTTTTTTAATTTGTTCTCATAGTAATTTTATTTGATAAGTAATTATAGTATTTAATACATTATATATGATAGTGGTCATACATTATTTATGTAGATATGCTTACGAGCGATACCAGATATATAGAGTGGTACGCGTCTGGGGGTACGAACCCCCGACCACCACACGATTTTACTGGATCACCGTTTCTACCTAACCAACCGTCCACCCAATATACAACCCCCGACTATCAGAATTTGTGGGGGTCATTCACTTCCCAACACACCCCACACAGCACCAACCTAACCCCCACTAGGAATTTGTATAATGAATTCGATAATGTTTTCACTCCCCGGACCGACATACAGACTGGCCCACGGGGTAATACGTGGATTCAAGATACAATTTCTTTTACACCCTTGAGTCCTTATTTCCAAGCTGAGAATCAGGCGAGGACTTCTTATTCCCAACCTCCACCATCCCAACCTTATTTTCAAGCCGAGGGGACTTCTTATTCCCAACCTCCACCATCCCAACCTTATTTCCAAGCCGAGTCTCATGCCGGAACTTCATATTTCCAACCTTCACCAAACCCTCCCAACACCCAAGATGGATATGGCGGCGGACCAATCGATACTAGTTTGTTGGTCAGTTACGAGACGCATATAGCGAAGCGCTTATGGGAAGATCCAACGGTAAGAATGTTTAATTAATTTACCTTATATGTACGCATGAATAATTATACTTAATAATTTTGAAAATAATGTTGTAGTATACTACTGGTAAACCCTTGAGAGTGCATACGCGAGGGAAGCTTAAAGATTGGAACGACAAGTTGACGGCTGGAGGTGAGTGGGTCGCCCGTGCTCAGCATAGCGGATTATTGCGCCTACAACAGTGGAGGTTCAAACAAATGGATGAGGCATTGGTTCAGGCTTTTGTCGAAAGATGGCACCCAGAAACAAACAGTTTTCATTTTCCTTGGGGAGAAATATCAATCACCCTCCATGATGTCCACTACATTTTGGGCCTACCGATCAACGGGATGAAGGCTGTTTCGACGTACCCCGAAGAACAAATAAAGCAGTATATCAGTGGTGCATACAACCTTAGTCCTCCTGTAATGAAGAAGTTAGTGACCAAAGGCTGCATAAACATCAAACTTTGGAAGGAGATCCTGTTTAGCATGATAAAAAATGGAGGAAACCCAGATTTGATAGCGTCAGGATATTTGTGTGATCTGTTGGGAAGAACCATGATAATGGACAGGACAGGTGATGGGGTACCCCTCACATTGTTGCCGCTCGTGTTGAACCACGATCAGGTGATGGAGTATTCATGGTGTGCCGCTACACTTGCATGGCTATTCAGGCAGCTCGGAATGGCGTCCCGAGCTGAAGGAGCGCAGATCGCAGGGTGCTCATATGTGTTACACGTGAGTGTTGATACCCTCTTCTGTTTAAATTGCTAGTCCGATTTTATTTGAATCTAACATATTCTCTATTTTGTAGAACTTCATTTGGAGATACTTTCCATCACTCCAAGGTCACATCAATCACGATATCACACTATTGCCAGGAGAGATTTTCAAAGCAAATAAAGGTCGGGACAGGGACGCTGAATCAGTGGTCTACTATCGTCGCTACTTAGACAAGATAAAAGTTGAAGATGTAAGTAACATCAAATTGCTACTATCGTCGCTACTTGCGTTTTTAAATATTCTATAACATGAGAAAATTGTGTTTATGTGTAGGTCAATTTTATGCCATGGAGGGATTTTATCGACTTTTCCACTGGCGATCTTAGTTTGTCGCGCGAGGTATAGGGGTACCTTGACATGTCTCCACATCAAGGAGGCATATCACCGCGAGAGACTCGCTCGTCAATTTGGTTGGCACCAGTCAATCCCTGAATTAGACGTTATCAAGCCAATCAGTGTCTTACGACCAAAAAAATTGACGAACGTGCATTTGAAGTATGATGTGCAATACTCACCAAATGATGATCGCTGGGAAGATCGATGGAACTCGTTAGTGCCTATGGGGGAAATTGCACCACACATGTACTCTATGGATGCCGAGTACGTGCAATGGCATATGAGACGAACACATCCTTTTTTGTTGCACACGTCCTCCGCAGAATTGGAAAACAACCTTCCGCCCCCGCAACCCGTGGTGGATATTTATGCGGTACGTGTATGATGACACTTAATTGATTTTCTCATATTAGTAAAAAAACTTCAAATTCTAAAATAACAAATTTGTGTTGGTTTGACAGCGGATGACACTGACGAAGGTGCTCAGTAAATGACTAGAAGGTCATAGCAATCCTGAAGTGGTCGAAGTCGCTCGCCAATTACAAGCCATTTGGTTTGGAGAGAGGCCTCCAACACCGATCCCGCCACGTGTAGGTGGTCGTCGTCGTCGCTCCCCCTCCGTACAACCCGCACGCCACAGCGATGCAGGACACTATAGATAGTTTAATTTGTTGTAGTTGTAGTTGTGTAATGGTTACTTATCGATGTAAATGCTGTCCCTGGCATAGAATGATCACCTTTTACAGCCCTTTTGCGTTGGGGAGGTTGTTGTTGTAGATGCTCCAATCTAGTCAACCCTCTTGCTTGAACCTTCGATTTCTTCCTAGGTCTTCCCTTCTTCTTTTCACCATCGGGTTCCTCCAATGTGCTAGTATCCTTGTGCTTACGATAATCGCGGATCACCTCACGTTGCACCCGTTTGGACATCGTGCCTGCATTATAGTCTGCTATCATCTTTTCCCATTCAGCATCGTCATCTTCTATGCAATCATCCTCGGGCGATGTCATCGGAAGGCCTTCCCATACTAATTGCTTCCAAAAAGGATGGATCATTGAAAGTTCAATAGGCATACATCGGTCGATGCATTGACGGACTTGGTGAGGGCACGGGAGCCCACGGGCAGTTGTCCACCATTGATCGTTGCATTCCGGACTAAGAGGGGCACTAATATGATCGAACAAATGACTATACAATTGTTGGATACCTTCGTTGGGAGGAGAGAGAATACCGTTCGGAGCGGTTCGGCCATGTGATAGATGGCAAGTGGAACAGTGGTGCGATCCATCTCCATCTGCCCACGTACGGTCATAACCTGGATTCTGACCGCGTTGTGTATCTTCCTCACTATAGCACTGAACCCCAAAACAGATGATCCAAAGTAATCCTTCAGCGTGGAGTGTTGTGACTCGACCCTACAAAAATTTGGAAATTAAAACACAATTTTGTAAACATTTGGAAATTAAAACCCAAATTAGTAAATTCGAATGAGTGGCAAAAATAACTTATTTTTACCTATTTGTGGTCCTCGTAAAAAGGTTGAAGCGGTGGTCGATGAATGCCCTCACAATCCGATCGCGCCAAGGGGTGAGCCAAGTTTTCTGGAGATATGTAAATAAAATTGGATTCACGACTTCTTTCACCAATTGGAGTCGTGTCTCGTACTCCCACATGGTCGTCGAACAAAATAGCTCCCACGCTTTGTTCGCAAAAAAGTCCGCCGACTTATCCTTGAACCCATTTCCCAACGCGTATGCCCTACAGTTGCGGTGGATGTGCACCCAACAAAGCATATGTTTGGCTTTGGGAAATAAGATATCTACAACATTCACCTCAGCCATATCCCGATCGGTCAGAATGGCTTCTGGCTCTCTTCCAACCAGGTTATAGACCTCTCTCAATTGGAATAACACCCATTCGTAGTGGTCTTGAATCTCCCTTGTCATTAATGCAAAAGCAATACAAAAAGTCTTCCCGGTGCATGTAAATCCAACCATTTCGCACAAAGGCATGTTGTACCTACAATGTCAATTCAATGGGATTTAATGCGTGTACTTCAATATCTACTACATCATAGGTAATAAAACGACTTACATGTTTGTTTTGTACGTCGAGTCCATCACAACGACGTAAGGGAACAACTTTAGCAACTGGATCGACTTCGGATGGGCAAAGAAGATGTCTAGTACCTCACGGCTACCTTTCGCGGTTCGATAGTTGACATAGTATTGATTAGACTCTAAGAAATGAATCGCAAATTCGCTCACCCCCATTCCGTTCATCTCCTTTTTAAACACTTCGTATCGAAAATCATACAACTGCTTCATTGATGTGGTCATATCTGGATACTTATCCAATAAGAATGTCATGGATTTCCTAGGTTCTATATCTGCCAAAGCCATATTTCTTGCATCAATCTTTTGGTTCTTAGTCAGTCGGCCCGCAAACGGATAGCCCTCTAGACTGGTGGAAAGGTCATGGTTGTGGTTACCACATTCCACCCTTAAGTGCCACTTCTGGGTCTTTCTGTCCCTCCAACCTATCAACTCGAATGGGCAACCCTTCTTTCTAGTACGAGGAAGAGATTTAAGCTCATCACCGACACCTAAATTCTTAACCATTTTACGCGGTATGCCTTTTTTTCCCGCTTTGTACTCACCGCCTAATACACATCCCAATCTAACCTTTGCCGGCCAAGAGTTTTTGATGGTGAGTACAATGTTTAACCCCCTCCCTATCTTACGGGCCCACTCTATCAAATGATCTCGTTCCTCCCACTCACAATTATTTGCAAAATAACTAGAAAAATCTGGAAACTGAATAACCTATAATAATAAAAAAAATCAATTAGAATTTTTTATCTTAATTTCTAAACTTCATAAAATTACATTTACATACCTGATTTGATTCTAGATTACAAACGGCGTCGTAATTGTGCTCATTTGAAACCTCATATCCTCCATTGTCGTCATCAACGTACTCCTCGTTTAAATCAAATGGGGTCGGTGGTTTTGACCCTCCCACCATCAACGACTACGTAAAATTACGAAATATTTAGAAAATAATATCGAATCGTATGAATTTAACGGAAAAAACTTAATAAATTGCTTAAAAATAAGTAATTAACTTACATTAAATTTTGTAATCAACCAATTCGCCATTTCGATAAAATTTTAAAAGTGAATTTTTTAGAGAAGATTGAAATGTATTTTGCGGATGTGAAAATATTTTTGGGTATTTGGGTATATATAGAGAACGAAATCCACCCGTTCGGAAATAATTCCAACGGGTGGATAGTCGGTCGCCTCGACCGACGTGTTGTAGTCGGTCGAGGTGACCGACTGCTTATTTTTTTTTTAAAACACCCATGTAGTCGGTCACCTCGACCGACTACATTCCACTTTCCGAGGCCCCATTTAGTCGGTCGAGGTGACCGACTGGGGCGCTCCTCAGTACTGACATGGGCGCTTCAATTACCCGTTTTAAAACCAGACAAACTATCTCGGTTGAGCAGTATATATTTGTTGCTTCAGACTTCTAAATTTGTTATATAATACTTTTTCTGTTCAGATTTTCGTATTTTTTATTTTAATAATATTATCATTTTATATATATTTTTTCAAATATTTTCAACTTTATCTTTAAAAAAAGACAAAAAGAATCTTCTCCAAATAAATATAAATTTAATTATAAAAATTAAACTAATTATAGCTATTTAAGTAAAATTAAATGGCTTTTTAATATTTTTGTGTTAATTTTAAAATAATTTATTAAAGCCAACAAAGGCTTTTAACTGGTCTACTGGTTCAAGTGTTTGTTTACTTATCATCTTTTAACACATACTGTACAAATTATGTGCTAGGAATAAAGTTTCTCTTTAGGTTTTGATTCTTCGTTTGACATCATCATTGGCCGGTTGCTACTGTTTAGATTTGAAATACTAATTGACCAATTAGATTCTTTACCCTAAGCACAAATTATTATGTCCATATATATGAGTACACTTAATCTTCAAGATTAGAAATCAAAAAAAAAATTAAAAAATTAAAAAAAAAACTCTTAAGTTGTATAATGTCGAAACTCGAAACAATGTTTTCCCTTATAAATAAATGGCTAATATAATTTTTTGGGTTATTTTTTTATTGTCAATTCATTTAGGATGAATTTTCACTGGACTTATGTGTTCAGGCTATTGCACAATATGTAGGATGGACATCCCCTCCGTCAGTATTGACCCACAAATTGAACTTTCACTTAGTATTAAAGTAGTTTGGTCCGGTTTCTTGTTTGTTTGTGTTTGGGTTGAGCTAAGTAACATTCTACATTGCTACCCACCTATTCTGAAAGCTTGCCGACCATAAGCCATATATAATGTCAAGGGACAACTAAGTCAGAACAATTACCACTCAAGAAGGCATGTGGAAACAATGTTTCCTACGTCGGAAATTTAGTAATTACGTACCTAGTATATAATAATGAAGATTATTCCTCCTATTATTAATTGGTTTTAGGATGGAACTCCATTGTATGTGACACCTATCACGCATGTATATGGATAATACCCTTTTCATCGATATTGGGCCATGAGCTTTCATATAAAAAAAATACGATGTTTCTCTTCTGACGGAAGCCCTTTATTTTTTTTTACAATTTTATCAAATCGATCAACCACAAGGTCCACAACACATCTTAGTGCAATACAATAAACCGTACTCACACGATGTAGACTTGTCTCAGGTCAGATGGAAGTTAAAATGTGACTTGAATTAAGTTAGACTAAGTCGAGTATATTTAAGTATGTGGTCCATTTATGATACAACAACAACAACACCAACCCAGTGTAGACCTGTCTCGGGCAGCGTCTAGGAGGTCAGGATGTATCCACCCTTGCCTCGACCTAAAGATCGAGAGGGTGTGTAAAAAAGACCTAAAGACCTAAAAACAAGGAAAAGATGCCAGAGTGAGAGCGGAGAGAGAGAGAGAGAGAGAGAGAGGATGTGGGCCCTTTCTCTCTGGCTAACCTGCTATTGCCGCTCCTCAACCATAATCTTCTCCCCTCAAAGATCCATACAGCCTATCAAGTCCACTGAAGTATCTAACAAGGAAAGATCTTGTTTTATAACTTCCTTCCAACTCTTCTTCGGTCTACCTCTGCCCCTGCGAAAATCGTTGAAAACGATGTCCTCGCATCTTTGTATTGAGACCTTTGGTGGCCTCCTCCGTATGTGTTCAAACCAGCACAGCCTCGACTCCCTCAATTTCTCTCCTATACTAGCAACTCCGACCTTATTCCTAATCACCTCGAATTTGATCTTGTCCAACCTCGCGTGCCCGCACATCCATCTCAACATATGCATCTATTCTACCATCAATTATTGCTCTTGTACCTTCTTGGTAGGCCAACACTCCGCCCCATACAAAATCACAGGCCCAATTACCGACTTGTAGAATTTTCCCTTTAGCTTAAGTGATATCTTTTCGCCACATAAAATCCCTGAGTCGACCCTCTAATTTTGCCAACTCCTCTGAATGCGATGATTGATGTCCTCGTCTATGTCCCCGTCACTCTGTACATTAATCGATCCTAAGTACTTGAAACTCTCCTTCTTCATAACGGGGACACCTCCTAGTCGTACTTCCTCGGTGGACTCATCTACCTATCCAAACTCTAACTCCACATATTCTGTCTTAGTCCTACTCAATCTAAAACCTTCTGCTTCGAGCTTCTCCCTCCAAACTTTGAGCTTTCTAGCAACTCCAGCCCTCGACTCATCTACCAGCACAATGTCGTCAGAGAAAGAGGCTAAGTGTCGACCCCTGGTGCAACCCCAGCCTTACCTGGAAGTAATCTGTATCTCCCCCTAGGCTACAGACGCTAGTTAAGGACCCCTCGTACATATCCTTAAGAATCATATATACGTTCTTGAAATTCCTTTAGCTTCTAGACATCTCCACAATAACTATCTAGGAACTCTGTCGTACGCCTTCTCCAAATAAACAAAAGTCATATGCAGATTCCTCTTCCTCTCTCTATAAGCCTCTAACAACCTCCTGGGCAAATGGATTGTCTCGGTGGATGACCTACCGGGCATGAAACCGAACTGGTTCTTAGACACGCTGGCTAGCTTCCTTGACTCAATCAATTTTTCCCACAACTTCATCGTGTGACTAAGGAGTTTGATACCCTTGTAGCTGCTACATTATTGTACATCTCCCTTGTTTTTATACAATGGAATCAACTTATTGAGTCTCCAGTCTTCATGCATCTTAACCATCTTAAAAATGACGTTGAATAGTGACGTTAACCACTCCAAGCCTCTAACCCCTAAGCATCTCCAAACTTCCACTAGTATCTCATCTGGTCCTACTACTTTTCTATTACTTATTTTCCGAACCACAACTTTCACTTCCTCCCTGGAAAAACGTCTATAGAAAAGACAATTGGACCCCTAAGCATCTCCAAACTTCCACTAGTATCTCATCTGGTCCTATTTCTTTTCTGTTACTCATTTTCCGAACCACCTCTTTCATTTCCTCCTTGGAAAAATATCTGTAGAAAAGACAACTGGTGAGCCCTTCTAGTGCTTGTGAGCCCTCCTCTACATTCGAACCCTCATTCAATAGGCCATAAAAGTACCTCTACCAACGCTCCTTGATCTGACTGTCCTCAACTAGCACATGCCCCCACTTCATCTTTGATACACCAT
Organism: Fallopia convolvulus; assembly: GCA_964016875.1. NCBI lineage: Eukaryota > Viridiplantae > Streptophyta > Magnoliopsida > Caryophyllales > Polygonaceae > Fallopia > Fallopia convolvulus. Next base: position 3,810,403 of record OZ024721.1, read on the forward strand.
ACTCTATCAACGTCTCTGATCTCTTCTCTCTCTAACCCGAGCTAATCAAGACATCGCCTTTTCTCCTTCCTTTTCACTCAAAGCCTTATACACCCCTTCGTAGGCTTTTGCCTAAGCCTTGACTACCTCCTTTTTAGCATCTTTATTTTCCGCTCTTTACTCTACCAACCCCACTTCCTTGTCTCCAACTCTACACTCCACCAGTTTTCTGTATGCAATCTGCTTTGCCCTAACCTTCTCCTGAACTTAGTCATTTCACCAAGCTTCTGACCTTTTGTTACCGGTTTTACCCCTCGACATACCCAAGACACCACAAGCTGCTCTCCGAACACACTTTGCCATCATACCCTACATAACATCAACACTGTCTCTAACCTGCCACACCCCTTTAGCTTCCGCCTCTTGAAAAACCCTATTGCAAAAGATGCCCCCATTCTCCTCCAACAAGAGCTACCACCTCATCTTGGGTTGCCCTGCACTGCCTTCCCTCCTTCTGCAATGAAACCAAACCATGTCTAAGATCAACAACATGTGAAGTGTCACCATGCCTCAAAATGGGATAACCTTGTTGTCTCTACAACAACTCTTATCTTGTATTCTAAGCATGAAGAAGTCAATTTGTATTTTACCCAGCATGTTTTGGAAGGTGATCAAGTGCTCATCCTACTTATTAAACCACGAGTTTGCTATAAAACACACAAACGCAACTAAAAACTCCAACAATGCCCTAGCACCTTCATTTTTATCCCTGAACCAAAACCTCCTTGAACCTCATCATACTCGTCTCTCTCCTTGTCGATGTGACCATTGAAGTAACCCCGACCACCACCTTTTCAGACACGGGGATGCCCCTCATCAAACAATCCAGGTCTTACCAGGAAACGTCTCTTTTATTCCATACTTAGCCCTACATGCGGCGTGTACGCACTAATAATAGTCAGGTGCTCTCCCTCATGCACAATTTTCACCATCATCGCACGATCACTTCTACGTACCACCTGCACCACTTGGTATCTCAACTTGCTATCCACTAAGATACCCTCCAAGCTAAAGTGACAACTAACCTGCACCATAAACACAAAGGCCAAAAGCACCCAAAAACCAAAAACCAAAAAACCAACAACAGCCAAATCCAAAGGAGAGCCAACAAAAACCACCAAGTGCTAAAAGAAAAAAAAATAGAAGCATAAACAAAGATATAAAACTAGCTCAAACACCAGCTAACTTAAAGGCTACGCAAATCTAGCAACAGGAACTAACAACAAAAACTAGAACACACAGAATCATAAAAACGTCCATGAATAAATTGAAAAACACAAGCCTGGAAAACACCATATGGAAACAAGCAGAGCTAACCCAACAACTCCCAATCCAATAGAAGACACAAGACAAAGCTATGGTAGTAAAAACAATACTGAGCCCCTTTGGGGGCAAAGAATGGTGGTTGGAAGCGTGTCTCCCTAGGGCTTTACAGCGGGGTACAGGGTGGGTGGGGTCGTGGTGGGGTTGCAAGGGGGTGGGAGACAAAGATGGGGCCGTTAAGTGGTGGTGGTGTTGGGGGATGAGGTTAACACCGCCAGTCTGGGGGTGGTGGTATTAGGAGGTCAGAGGTCTGACGGTGCTAGGGCGGAGATCTGGAGGTGTTGGTCTTGGGAGGGCGATCGGTCTAGGGTTTGAAACGAAGGGGTGAAGGTGGTCATATCTCAGAAATGTAGATCCGATCGGGGTAAGGGTTGAGGGGCAACGAGTAATAGCTTGCATTTAGGTAGTGTATAGAATGCATATTTATGTTTATTTTGCTTAGTTTTAGCTTAGTTTAGTCTAGTTCTTAGGTTCTTAGATTTTCTAGGAAATTCGGATTTTGCGCTTGTTTCATTTTGTTTTGCAGATCTTTAGGTAAAGAACTGTGGAAGGGACGAATCTTAGATGATTACGGTGGAGTTTATGGGTTGGACGTGGGTAGAAGATGTGGGTCTCGTTCGAGTTATGCAAGTCACTTTTGATGATCATTAAGGCCGAAGAGGTTCTGGAAAAGAACATTTAAATCTAGGCCATGTATTGGAGTTGTTGTTTCGACACCTCTATCTTATAAGGCTTCGTTTAGGTTATTTTGTTTTATGTGAGTTGTGATTAAGAATGGGGAAATTTCAAAGAAGAGGTGGAAGGAAGGACAACTCTAGAGTGAAAGTTGAAAAAAAGTATAAAGATGAAAAGAATATGTTGCAAAGAAAAGGAAGAAAAAGTTGAGCTTCAAAGTAGTAGTCTTCATAATGTATTGTAAAGAGTTGAAAAGATAGAAGGAAAAGAGGCAAAAGAAGCGAGTGCATGTGTGAAAGAAACACAAAGAGCTTGAATGAATGTAAGAAGTTGGTGAAGGAAAGTTGGGGGTGTTAAGAAGTAAAGTGTGAAGTGTTGAGTTTTGGATTTTAGGATTAGTTTCTAGTCCCGGATTTAGCACCACAAGAACAAAATTGTTCCCCTCCAATTTCTTTCTCTTTACATTGGCCCCATTACAACCTTTGAAAAGTCCTCATGATTTTTGTTATGTGTTTGGTCCATAACGGTGGAGAATTTAGGACGCTAATGCAAGCATATGGTAGTCTGGTTTTTCATTGTTGATTTTGAGTGAATCACACATGTACCTTAAACACTTGAGGGTGAGAGCAAAACACATTACCCTTGGTGAGGTCTAGAATGGGTGAATGATCTTTGCTTTATGCTTAAATAAAATGCATGCTAGGATGTCTTGGTCAAGTTGTGATTATATGTTGACTTGCTCTATGGATTATGAGATGAATGCATGATTGCAATGTTGTGGTGTGATTTGAATTTGTGTCTTGCTCGAGGACTGATTTTAGATTAGTTTAGTCTAGTTCTTAGGTTTTAGGTTTTCTAGGAAATTCGGGTTTTGCGTTTGTTTTGTTCTGTTTTGTAGATCTTTAGGTAAACAAGCGTGGACGAGGCGAATCTTAGATGATTATGGTGGAGTTTAGAGGTTGGATGTGGTTAGAACATGTGGAGCTCGGTCGAATTATGCAAGTCACTTTTCATGATCATTAAGGCCCAAGATGTTGTGGAAAAGAACGCTTAAATCTGGGCCATGCATTGGAGTTGTTATTTCGACACCCCTATCTTGTAAGGATTCGTTTGGGAGCTATAGTGGTCTGACTAAGCTTATTTTGATATCATTGGAAAGCTAGTTCAAAGATCTATAATTCATGTTTCTACTTAGAGTTCCAATTCCAAGTCGAAAGAGGTCAAAACAGCCTCTAAAGAACGCTTAAATGGGTCATGCATTGGAGTTGTTGTTTCGACACCTCTATCTTGTAAGGCTTCATTTGGGAGCTATAGTGGTCTAAATAGAGCTGATTTTGGTATCATTGGAAAGATAAATCAAAGATCTACAATTCATGTTTTTACTCCAAGTTCAAATTCCAACTCAAAAGGGATCAAAATATCCTCTAAAGGACGCTTAAATCTGGGCCATGCATTGGAGTTGTTGTTTCGACACCTCTATTTTGTAAGGCTTCGTTTGGGAGCTATAGTTGTCTGATGGAGCTGATTTTGGTATCATTGGAAATACAATTCAAATAGCTACAATTTATGTTTTTACTCCGAGTTCAAATTCCAACTCAAAATGGATCAAAACAGCCTCTAAAGTGTCACTTGAATCCTGAACCGAGAGTATGACGCGGGCATTGGAGGAAGACGCGGCCGCAAGGGTCATTGTAGATTTCAACTGGGAGGACTACAGAGAAGGTTGACCCTGAACGAAATCAATGATATGTTTGGGTTCCCAAGGGCCAATGATAGATATGTGACTCGTTGTGAGAGTGGAGCATGTTGGTTGAATGTAGAGTTTTGGGCAGCAATTACGGGGAGGCTTGTCTATCGTGCATCAAGGGTTAAAGCATCCTTCATCTCACACCCCATTCTTAGGATCTTCCAAAGATTCATTGCTCATACTATATGTGGAAGAGGGGATGGTGAGAATAACTGTCCAAGGAAGGATTTACTGATTATATGTGCTAGTTTGTGTCGGGAGGAGGTGAACCTAGCAGGCTTGTTGATGAACCATTTGAATGCAGTAGGCCGGGTTGGAGGAAATTCTATTGCTATTGGGGGCATTGTGACTCGGTTCACCCGCCATTTTGACATTGACCTTAGGAGGCTCCCAATTGATTTTGAGCCCTTGCCCATGGACTTTAAGATGTTTTGTAGTATGAATGTGTGCTATCGTGACAAAGGTACCTACTATTGGGTTCTAGGGGATTCAGGACGAGTTATGAGATTACCAGATCATGTGAGGACTGAGATTAAGATTGGTTTGGAGAATGCTAGGACTTGGCGGGTTCTAGTCCGAGATTGTGATTTGGATGTGCAGCAGGTTAAGGGTCGGACTATAGGGGTTCGACATGTTAGAGAGCGGGTTCATTATGCAGAGTATGAGGTGGAGGAAGAGGAAAATGAAGAAGAAGAGGATCATTATGAGATGGAGATTGATGAGGAGGCCGAACTGGGTGATGGGGCTGGCACATCTCATGGGGGTACGGGCTACTCTTCATCCCATTATGATCAGATGATTGCGTTGATGCAACAGATGCAGTTAGACATCGCTCAGGGGTTTCAGGTGATACGTGACTATATGGATGAGCGCTTCTCTGGATTTCAGGCACGTCAAGATGAGCAGTTTAGACTGCTCAATGCTAGATTGGACGGGTAGAGCTCCACAGGTTACCCACCTCATCGGTACTACCCATAGTACAACGTTCCTCCACCACCTTATCCACAGTTTCCAGCATATCTACCGACGACTTCAGAGTACCCACCACCACCACCGTCAAATTTCCTACCTTACCCGGATAACTAGATTTTTGTGAGTATTTCTCTTATCTTTTCTTTTTACTTTACTTTGGGAACAAAGCAAGTTTTAAGCACGGAGGAAGGGGATTACTTGTTTGCATTAATGTAGTTGCATTAGATTAGACATGTTTATTTATTGTTTTGCATTAATTAAAAATCTTGAAAAATCAAAAAAATTTAAAAAAAATATTGCATTTTGGTTCTTATTTCCTCATTGTGTATGACCTCTTGTTTTTCTAAGCATAGATGAGATTCTAACACATGACTTGCTTGATGTGTTCAAGTTTCTATGATATGAGCATGATCTTTGATTACATACTTTGATTATAGGATTGAACATGCATATAAGCTTGAGTTTTAGATTTATTTTGAAGTTCTAGACATAATTGCCTTGTGTAGGCATGTCCATTTAACCCGAACCCGCTAGATACCCGATGCACCCGGATCGAAAAACAGGCAAAAACCCGACTAAAAAAGGGTGAAAACGGATTTAAGGCGAAGCGGGTGATGGGTTGGGTCGGTTTAGGGTGGAAGGTTCATCCACCCGTCACCCGACCCATGACCACCTGAAATATATTAATATCTAAAAATATTTTTTTTAACATAGGCCTACTGTTTTAGTACTATAAAATTGTAAATACTCTAACTCCTAACTCATGAGTCGCGCCTCCCATTCCCATTTGACCACTTCCACTCTTCGACAATCGACACCTTGCATCACTCTTCGTCAATCGTCAATTCGTCTCTTCACCAATCGTCTCTTCTTATCCTCTCGTTGAGAATTTTCTCTTGCGCTCTTAGATCCCGACGGGCAACGGCGGCGAACGTCTCCCGATCTCGACAACAATGGCTAACGTCTCCCGAGTCCAGATCCCTTCTCCCTTGAGGTATCGACGCTATCTCTCGAGTCTTGGTAAGTTCTTCTATAAACCAATTGGATGGAAAACGTGGATTTAAACTCAACGAGTGAAAGCGAACCACGCCAGTCACCAAATATGTCATGCGTGTGAACATCAACTTCATGTGCTTGCAAAAGTTGGTGTTTCGCCTCTCTAATTTCAGTCAAAAAAGTTGGCGTTTGGAGTTTGAAACTAGGTTGTAGTGATATCAATTTGAACCTATATTGAGTAACTTGTGTGCTGCGACGACTCTACGAAATGTTTGTGTTGTTTTGGGGCTTGGGAATGCTTTTTATGTTTTGGATTTTGGTTTGCTAGTTAGACAAGAAATTTTGGTGCCTTGCTGTTTTTTTCGCATTTTCTGATCAATGTTATATGATTTTGTAGTTGAATGGAGATGGGTCAGAATATAGAAGATCAATCTTCATGCCCCCAATCAAATGAACAAACCGCCAACCCACCTTTAGTTGCTGCGAATGCATCTTTGAATGCTATTTTGCCTACTGATGTCTAATGTCTTGTACTACAGTACTAGAGTATTGTTGGGATTTTTGGATTTTAATATGTTGGATTTTATTACTATTTTGCCTACTAATGTATTGTTGGATTTTTTTTACTATTTTGCCTATTGTTGTGTAATTAAGTTTAATATAAGATTGTTTAAAAAAATCAAACATAATACAGGTCAGCACCCGAAATACCACCCGACTCACCCTGAAATATAGAGTGGATTGGATTAGGATGACCCATTCCAATGGGTAGGGTCGGGTTTGGATGGAGTTTTTTTTAGGCAGGTCGGGTTTGGGAATGGTCCATCCACCTAAAACCCGACCCATTGCCATGTTGTTGAAAGGGTTTTTACTGACAACAAATAAATTTGTAGTCAAGACCTCGTTGAGTATAGGGAATCAGGATCGTCCACGGGAAGTAAGGTTATGTTTAATTACTAATCTATAAAGCAAAAGAACACTCACAAAACAGAAACAAAAGCAAAGAATAATGACCAGCTAACGAACAAAACAGGTCGGTACCAACCTTGTCAGGGTCGGTATCGATGTTGTGCTGAATAACAAGAAAGCAACTTCAATCCAGAAAATACAGGTTCGGTACCGATCCTTATAGCTCGGTAACGATGTAAACAGAAAGTAAAAACTGACTTTTAAATAAGAGAAAAGATCTAGGACGAGGGTCTACCACAACACAATCATGCAATCGAGATAGTATGAATCATAAATATCATGCCTTGAATATAAAGTCATCAACTTTCATTGATTAAAATAAGCAAACCAATCTACTTTCATAAACCAATTCACTTTCTACTTATTTTTTATCCAAAGTTTATAACTTTCGTTATAAAAAATTATCAACATTCAAGTTCATAACTTTCTCTTTCGATTAAACCACAACCTCGAATTACTTTGACTCTCGCCAAAGCATAAGCACAAAACAAGTAGAGAATAGATAAAAGGCATTCAATTGATTCACCACATCATCATTCATGCACAATCATGTCGGGTTTCAACCTCGATCCTAGAATAGAAGACTACTCACACATGCTCAAACACGAACAAGCAAAGTATTTGAATGAAAACATAATTTTATATCAAAACTAAGCTTACTTGAATTAAAAACACTCTTTTGTCTCAAAGTACAACCAGAAATATAAACTTCTTTCTCAAGTCTCCTTCGAACTATCCAACTCGATGAACCAGAGAGAAAGACGTTCGTGTCCTGGTTCTTCCGTGTCCAACCTCCCTTTAAACTACTAAAGACAAGAGTATTTATACTAGAAAAGCTATCTAAAAAGTTTCCATAAAGATTGAACTTTCTAAAACTAAAAGATTACGGAATAAAATCATTAAATTATCAAAGTCGGTCACGTCTACCGACACAAGGACCCTCGGTACCGACCCTGTCGGGGTCGGTAGACTCTTGCTGATTTTTGTTGAACTTCTTGTTTCCTGATGCCTCGGTACCGAGCCCTCATGGGTCGGTAACGAGCCTGTGTTGGCTTGTTTTCTTGTGTTTCTTCACTTCTTCTTTGGATTCTTCGGGGGTTTCTTCAAATGTCTTCATCTCTTCCTCAACTCGTCATGCTCCTCTTTCTCCTTTCTTCCTTGATGTCTCCAAAAAGATCCATCTTGCTCCAAAAACCTACACAAAAACACAAAAATAGAGTAGCTTCCATACTTTTCAAAAAATATGCAAACTCATCTAAAAAGGTACAAAACTAACACAAAAGCACAACTAAACTAAGCTAAACAACCTAGAAAAACACTAAAAAAACATGGCTATAAACACGGACATCACATGTCTAGCCTTTTGAGATTATTTGGCCTTTTATTGATATTTGTTCTCTATATCTTGAGTGCATCAGCTTGGATTGCTAGCTTTAGAACTTGCGTCTAGATTCTTTTTCAAGACTGCTTTTCATGACTAGATGCATGAAATTAAAATGATTGAGGCATGTTTATTATTTAGCCTATTATTTCCCTCCCTACCTTATAAGATCCATGTTTTGACACCCCATTTCTTTGAGCCTTAAGCCTATTTTTGATAGCTTCATAAAATAATTCCTAGTCTAATTGAGATTTACCCATTCGGGATCTAGGACTTTAGGTTATTTTGTTTTGTGTGAGTTGTGATTAAGAATGGAGAAATTTCAAAGAAGAGGTGGAAGGAAGGAAAACTCTGGAGTGAAAGTTGAAAAAAAATGAAGATAAAATGAATATGTTGCAAAGAAAAGGAAGAAAAAGTTGAGCTTCAAAGTAGTAGTCTTCATAATGTATTGTAAAGAGTTGAAAAGAAAGAAGTAAAAGAGGCAAAGGAAGCAAATGTGTGAAAGAAACACAAAGAGCTTGAATGAATGTAAGGAGTTGGTGAAGGAAAGTTGGAAGTGTTAAGAAGTAAAGTTTGAATTGTTGAGTTTGGGGTTTTAGGATTAGTTCTAGTCCCGAATTTAGCACCACAAGACCAAAATTGATTCCTTCCCATTTCTTTCTTTTTACCTTGGCCCCATTATAACCTTTGAAAAGTCCTCATGATTTTTGTTATGTGTTTGGTCCATAACGGTGGAGAATTAGGCCGTTGATACAAGCATATGGTAGTCTAGTTTTTCATTGATTTCGAGTGAATCACACATGTCCCTTAAACACTTGAGAGTGAGAGCAAAACACATTACCCTTGGTGAGGTCTAGAATGGATGAATGATCTTTGCTTTATGCTTAAATAAAATGCATGCTAGGATGTCTTGGTCAAGTTGTGATTATATGTTGACTTGCTATATTGATTATGAGATGAATGCATGATTGCAATGTTGTGGTTTGATTTGGATTTGTGTCTTGCTCGAGGACAAACAAGGTTTAAGCATGGGGGAATTTGATAGCTCGCGTTTATGTAGTGTTTAGAATGCATATTTATGTTTATTTTTCTTGGTTTTAGCTTAGCTTAGCCTAGTTCTTAGGTTTTTAGGTTTTCTAGGAAATTCAAGTTTTGCGCTTGTATTGTTCTATTTTGTAGATCTATAGAGGCTAGATGTGGTTAGAACATGTGGAGCTCGGTCGAGTTATGTAAGTCACTTTTGATGATCATTAAGGTCCAAGAGGTTGTGGAAAAGAACGCTTAAATCTGGGCCATGCATTGGAGTTGTTGTTTCGACACTTCTATCTTGTAAGACTTCGTTTGGGAGCTATAGTGGTCTGATGGAGCTGATTTTGGTATCATTGAAAATTCAATTCAAATAGCTACAATTTATGTTACTTCAAGTTGAAATTCCAACTTGAAGGGGTCAAAATAGCCTCTGAACCGAGAGTATGACACGGGCTTATGAGGAAGATGCGGCCACGTCATATATGGACTGATAGTGCTCAAAATGGTGGAATAAGAGGTGGGACCGAGGTACGAGGATTAACGGATCCGGTGGGACTCCCAAGGTTAAACTCGGGACCCATCGCCGTACCCATCTCTAATTAAAACAAACAAACCCCCATCTCTGCGAGGCCCCGAGACCTCGGCAACGAGGTCGAAAACCTCTTGAACTCAAGAACTATCTTGCTCGTTGAAGATCGACGTGTTGAAACATCGTTAAAGACCACTCTACAGACGAGTTAAGGTCTACAAAAAGACTTTAAGTCACCCAAAAGAATCTCCACCTCAATCAAAGATCTCGCAACATCGCCTCGCAGGTCACAATCACCGCGTGCTAAATCAACCCCTCGTCCTCGTCACTAGAGCTCGACACTCAGCCTTCGGGTGATAGAACCTCGTTGTAAGTAGGAGATCTCGAACCTTGTTAGATTGAGATCTCGGATACTCTAAAAGAGATCTAGGGCATAATCGCTGGTTGTAATCTCATTAATTGTAACCTCGCAACTTGTAATCTCGCATTAAAGGCATGAATAAAAGAGTAAGTTTTTGCACAATCAAATAAAAGTAATCTCATTTCTTGTCTTCTAGCGCTTGGTTTATTTCGGGTTTCATCATTGGCGCCGTTTGTGGGAAGCTCTTCATCCTAAGCAGTTTCCCGATTTCTGCAAACCTTGGCTTTTTAATCCCTCAAAATGGCCTGTCCAAACAACTTCTTCCCCCAACACCCCGATAACATGCCCGAAACCTCACAATGGATGAACACGGGACCACCGGGTTGCCCATTCGGCGTCCCTCCGGCGTGGGCGTACAACGCGCCACAAAATCCTTACCCATTCCAAGGGTACGAATCGGGCGGGGCACCTCTGAACCCATATCCCTACCCGAGATATGGGCAATACCAGCAGGGCTTTGCCCCTTCATACGTCCCAGTACCCGCCCCAGGCCAACCCCACTCCGAGAACGTACCCGCGTACGTACCCGGGCATGTGCCAGGGCAGGAGATGTCGACCAACGACTCATCGACGGAGCGGCCTCCCCGGGACCCCATGCAAATCTCGAAGTTTACGACGTTCGAGGTTGCAAGACCCGGAGTTGTCTGAAATGGCGGGGAGCATGAGGCACTCCCTAAAGTTCCTCTCACGACGTCACCACGTTGAGGCCGGAAAACTCTCCCCGTTCGTGGACGAGATTCAAAGCGCGCCTATGCCCAAGGGTTTCCATAGGCCACAAATGGGGCTTTACGACGGCACGGCAGATCCGAAGGAGCATGTGAATCACTTTGCTGTCCAGATGAACGTCAACTCCTACAACGACGCCGTCTTTTGCCGCGTCTTCCCAACCACCTTGGAGAAGGCCGCGATGACGTGGTTCATAAGTCTCAAGATTGGGTGTGTGGCCTCGTTCGCTCAATTGTGTGAGTCCTTTATTGCATACTTCAGAGGTTCGAGGAAGCGCAAGAAGAACATGCGAGATCTCCGCGGTATCGAGCAGGGAGAGGGCGAGTCGTTGGGCACCTTCTTCACAAGGTTAACAACCGCGGTGGCAGAGATTGCACAAATCGACGAATCATCCGTGCGAGATACCTTCATGGGCAACCTTTCAAGAATTACATTTTCCTGAAATGCCCGGCGACGTACGACAGCCTGTGCGCCCGGATCACGACCTAGGTGTACGCTGAGGACGCCGCCAACCAAAGCTCGCGACCGAGGACCGACAAGGAAATCGTCGTCGAGGCTAAGGGAAAGGCGAAGGTGGGTGCGCCGGCCGCAGGGGATGCATATGTCACGCAGGCCCAAAACCCCGTCAACAATAACAACAACAATAACAGGAACAACGGTAACAACAACAACAATAGAAACAACAACAACAACCGCAATAATAACCGCGACGGTGGCAGTTGGAACTGCTTCGGCAGAAGGAAGCGGGGGTATAGGGGCAAGGGCGGCCCTTTGTATAACCCAAACGAGAAGGGACGTGCCAACCCCGCCTCAGAAGCAAACACCGTACCACAAGGCCCGAGTCAGGCTAAAGCCAACAACGTCGAGCAGTAGGCTCCCGCAAAGCAGGCGCGGTCCGGACAGATGACGAGGTCCGATAGGTACATTCATACCATCTCGGGTGGACCTTCGTTGGCTGGATCAAGCCAGGCGGAAAGAAAGAGGTACGCGAGGGCAAGCCATCATGAGCCCTCGGTATTTAGCATTGCACAAACCTCGTGGTCTCACGTAGGGCTGGCCTTCACCTCTGAAGATGCCGAGGGTCTGCACATGCCACACTCGGACCCGTTGGTGGTGCATGCTCAAGTAGGCTCAAAAATGGTGAAGCGGGTGCTGGTGGACACGGGTTCCTCCGTGGACATCATGTACTATGGCGCTTTCGAGCAGTTGGGCATCTTCGAGACCTCCCTGAAGCCCTATGTTGGAAAACTCACCTCCTTCTCAGGAGACGAGGTCGACGTCGCAGGTCTTATAGACCTCTGGATGACACTAGGCACCGGCTCGACGAGGCGAACCGAGATGGTGGAATTTAGTGTGGTACACCTACCCTCGGTATACAACGCAATCATCGGGAGAGTATCCTTGATGAAGTTCCAAGCGGTGGTGTCTATCTACCACCTAAAGATGAAGTTCCCCGTAGAGGGCGAGGTCGGGGAAGTAAAAGGCAACCAAGAGGAGGGCCGTGTTCGCTATGCGACCTCCGCAAAGCAGAAATGCCCGGTGTTCATGGTGGAGTCCCACGACGAGGCCGACCACGAAGACCGGGACTTCACGGTCCCCATCCCAGAGACAGAGAGAAGGGTGGTTTCCCCCTTCGAGAATGAAGCCGAGAAAATCTACCTAGGAGAATGTCTCTCCGGGAAGTCGGCAACATCGCTGGAGACCTTGTTGTCCAGATCCCGTGATGTATTCGCCTGGACCGCCGAAGATCTCCGCGGCGTCCCACGAACCGTGGCCCAGCACTCCTTAGACGTCGACATTACCACTCGCCCCGTGGTACAAAGACGAAGGAAGATGAATGAGGAGAGGGCAAATGTCGCGAATGCCGAGGTGGGGAAGCTGTTGGCCGCGGGGTTTATCCACGAGGTCCAGTACCCTAGATGGTTATCCAACGTTGTGCTGGTAAAAAAAGCCATCGGCAAATGGCGGATGTGCGTGGACTTGAAAGACCTCAACAAGGCTTGCCCAAAAGACAACTACTCCCTGCCTTCGATCGACGAGCTGGTCGACTCAAACGCGGGACACGGAGTTTTGAGTTTCCTCAACGCATACTCAAGATATAATCAAGTCTTGATGAGTCCGCGCGACGAGGAGGAGACATCCTTCATCACGCTGTGAGGGACCTACTGTTACAATGTCATGCCTTTTGGCCTAAGAACGCGGGGGCAACTTTCCATCGCCTCATAGATCGGATCTTTAATGATCACCTGGGGAGGAACGTGTCGGCCTACGTCGACGACATTGTTGTCCGAAGCAAAACCCCCGAGGGACATCTGTTCGACCTCGTTGAGGTCTTTGCAACACTAAGACGCAACCGGCTTAGCCTGAACCCCGAGAAGTGCGTGTTCGGGGTGTCGTCGGGAAAGTTCCTAGGCTTCATGATCAGCGAGCGTGGGATCGATGTGAACCCCTCCAAGATCGAGTCAATTCTCTCAATGAGGTCGCCGCAGTCTCGTACTGAGGTACAACAGCTCAACGGCTCCGTAAACTACCTGGGGAGGTTCTGCTCCCGTTTGGCGGATAAGTCTCTACCCTTCTCCGCGGCCCTAAAGAAAAACGACAAGTTTGTTTGGGACGAGGAGCTAGAGCTCGCCTTCTCTGGGTTGAAGGCATTCTTATCAAAGCTCCCCACATTATCACCTCCAATGGTGGGCGAGGACTTGCAACTGTACGTAGCCGTAAGCCCGGAGACAGTCAGTGCGGTGCTAACCAGAAAGGCTATGCACTCGGTAGAGTCCATCCCACGAGCTACAGACACGAAAGCAGATGCACTCGCGAGGTTGGAATCGGCTCTCCCCTTGGAAGTAGGAAATCGCGTGATTGTGGAAAGGAAACTCTCGTGGAGTGTAACAAGCGAGGTTCTCTCCGTCACAGTCGGGGACTAGAGGGTTCCGATCACGCGATATGTGGAAAGCGACGTCCTCCCTGAAGATCCTGCGTAGGCTAGAAAGCTCAAAATGCAGGCGGCCCGCTACTGCGTCATCGACGGTCGACTCTATCGTCGAAGCTTCGTTGAGCCCAACTTGCTGTGTGTGCCAACCGAGGCTGCGGAACACATCCTGTATGAGGCGCATGAAGGGGTTTGTGGTGGCCAACCCGAGTGGCGCGCCTTATCATATAAAATCGCCCATTTGGATATTTTTGGCCCACTCTCAGTCAAGACGCGAGGGCCTATGTCTAGAAGTGTGACGAGTGTCAAAAGCACGGTAACCTCCAGCACGCCCCAACCTCGCGTCTGCGCTCGATCCATGCACCCTGCCCCTTTGCGATGTGGGGGATGGACATCCTAGGGCCATTCCCCAAGGCCGTTGGCCAGGTGCGGTACATACTGGTCATCGTCGACTATTTCACGAAGTGGGTCGAGGCAGAGGCAATGGCAAAGATCACAGGGACAAAGGTCTGCAACTTCCTATGAAAAAACCTCGTGTGCCGCTTTGGGGTTCCCATGACCATCATGATTGACCGTGGCCCCCAATTCGACTACGAGGAAACTCGAACCTTTTGCTTCGAGCTGGGCATAACCCTCAAATTTTCCTCCGTGGCCCACCCCTAGTCCAACGGCCAGGTGGAGAATGTCAACGCCCGCATCCTGTCCGATCTAAAGAAGCGTCTGGGCATAGCGCAAGGACGTTGGGAGGAGCTTCTCCCACTCGTTTTATGGACATACCAAACGACCGCGCGTCGTGCTACAAGGGAGACACCTTTCGCTCTGACCTACTGGGCAGACGCACTAGTTCTTGTAGAAACATTAGTCCCTTCGGCAAGAGTCTTTGACTTCGACGAGAAAGAGAACGAGGCCAACCTCAAGGTCGAGTTGTTGTTCAAGGACGAACTTTGCGAAATCGCAGCCCTACGCTCCAAAGAATACAAGCGACGTGTGGTGGTGTATCACGACAAGAAGGTTAGGCCCCGGGTTTTGGTCACAAGTTGTCTCGTCTTGAGGCGTACCAAAGGTGGCAAACTGGATCCAAATTGGGAGGGCCCGTACCTCCTCGGAGAGGAGTTCGCTCCCGGGGCTTTCAAACTCAAAGATAGCGAGGGGCGCACTCTAAGCAAAACATGGAATATCGCTCGGCTCAAAAGATATTACATGTAAACTCTCAGAACTCTCGACCTTTCCAAAAAATTTGTAAATAAAGGGTTGTGCAATGTTTTCCAAATATCGTCTCAAACATGAAAAACCTCGTCACACGGGCACGGCCCGCGTAAGAGTTCAATTCAACCCCTCGCTTCCCGCTTGGGGTTGGAGATTCTCGGTTTTAAGAAGTTCAATTCGACCCCTCGCTTCCCGCTTGGGGTTGGAGATTCTCGGTTTTAAGAAGTTCAATTCCACCCCTCGCTTCCCGCTTGGGGTTGGAGATTCTCGGTTTTAAGAATTTCAATTCCACCCCTCGCTTCCCGCTTGGGGTTGGAGATTCTCGGTTTTAAGAAGTTCAATTCCACCCCTCGCTTCCCGCTTGGCGTTGGAGATTCCCGGTTTTAAGAAATTCAATTCCACCCCTCGCTTCCTGCTTGGGGTTGGAGATTCTCGGTTTTAAGAAGTTCAATTCCACCCCTCGCTTCCCTCTTGGGGTTGGAGATTCTCGGTTTTAGGAAGTTCAATTCCACCCCTCGCTTCCCGCTTGGGGTTGGAGATTCTCGGTTTTAAGAAATTCAATTCCACCCCCCGCTTCCCGCTTGGGGGTTGGAGATTCTCGGTTTTAAAAAAAAAAGTTCAATTCCATCCCTCGCTTCCCGCTTGGGGTTGGAGACAATTAAAACAATCATGCGCGATCCGAGCGAGGCTCGTTATCATGGCATAAAATCTATCATGCGCGATCCGAGCGAGGCTCATGATCGTGGCATATAATCTATCATGTGCGATGCGAGCGAGGCTTGTGATCGTGGCATATAATCTATCATGCGCGATCCGAGCGAGGCTCGTGATCGTGGCATATAATCTATCATGCGCGATCCAAGCGAGGCTCATGATCGCGGCATATAATCTATCATGCGCGATCCGAGCGAGGCTCGTGATCGCGACATATAATCTATCATGCGCGATCCGAGCGAGGATCGTGATCGCGGCATATAATCTATCATGCGCGATCCGAGCGAGGCTCGTGATCGCGGCATATAATCTATCATGCGCGATCCGAGCGAGGATCGTGATCGCGGCATATAATCTATCATGCGCGATCCGAGCGAGGCTCGTGATCGCGGCATATAATCTATCATGCGCGATCCGAGCGAGGCTCGTGATCGCGGCATATAATCTATCATGCGCGATCCGAGCGAGGCTCGTGATCGCGACATATAATCTATCATCCGCGATCCGAGCGAGGCTCGTGATCGCGGCATATAATCTATGATGCACGATCCGAGCAAAGCTCGTGATCGTTGCATAAAACAATCATGCGCGATCCGAGCGAGGCTCGTGATCGTGGCATAAAATCTATCATGCGCAATCCGAGAGAGGCTCGTGATCGTGGCATATAATCTATCATCTATGATCCAAGCGATGCTCGTGATCGCCACATATAATCTATTATAAACAATACGAGCGAGGCTCGGGATCACGACATATAACGAACACCCGATGTGGCCCGAGCGGACCACAAGTGTTGCGGTGCTCGGACCATGGGGTTGGATCGGGATATAATAAACTGGATCGATAGAAAACACACAACACAACCACAAACGAAGGAAGGAAAGAAAATTGCATAAAATAAGGCCGTGAGGGCCAGAGTATAATTACAGACCCCAGCGGGGCCACCAAATAAAAAACAAAAATACAACACAAAAACTACAAGGGCAAACACCCTTCACTCCTTCGGGATCTCGGCGGCAGGGTCCATGGGGACTTGGCGGACGGGTGAGGCAATAATCACCTCAAGGTCGGAGGTCGGCGCGTCTGGCGCAGGGTTGAGGTCTCCAGCGGCGAGGTCCGAATCTCCCTGACCAGGGGCCCCTACGGTGGGCGCCTCGGTAATCTCATTCGGTGCGGCCCCGTCCTCGTTGTCGAGGAAGAACTCGCATTCTCCCTGGGGCTCTTCCCCGGTTTCCTCACCCATGGTCGACCCATAGTTGGGGATAAAGAAGGCGATGCGAGGGTCGATATGCCCATACTTCGCCACCGCCTGCCTTACCCCCGCACGAATGGCCTGCCAGTATATTTTGTCGATGCTGCTCAACAGTTGTTCCTTGTACTCGGCATACGATACATACTTAGGCCCCACAACCTCCACCTCCTCGTTAAGCTCTTTGATGCGCTCGTGGAGGTTGCTGTTCTCCTCCTTGACCTTTCGGAGCTCCGACTCTTTCTCCCTGAAAAAGTCGTGCTCCGCGGAAAGTTTGGTTCGGAGCTCATTGATCTCGGCCTTTAGGTCCCCAACTAGGCCCTTGGCCTTCTCTGCCTCCTCCTTGGCCTTCCCCGCCTCCTCCTTGGCCCTAGCCTCCTCCTCCTTGGCCCTCGCCTCCCCCTCCTTGGCCTTGGCAGCTACCTTGGCCTCATCCGCCGCCGCAACCTCAACGGCCCAGGTCCGCCTCGTGGCCTCCGCGAGGTCCTTTTCCTTCTTCACACATTCAGCTGTGCGAGCCTCGCCTCCAAGGTGTCCATGTTTTTCTGGAAGAGGTTGATGCGACTACAGTTTTAGTTCTCAAAAAAGTGGTGCTAAAAACAAGAAAAATCAAGAGATACATCAGGAAAGAGAAGGCATGAGGCTAGCAAGCGAAGCCTACAAGAACGAAGCGAGACATACCATCGCCGAGTAGCGGAGAGCCTCGTCAATAAGGGCATCCTCGGAGAGATTGTTCGTCCACGCAATCTCCTCCTTCCAATCGTCCTTCTTCCAGTTCCTAAGTGCCCCTTTGGATGGTCCGGGGCAGTGGTACTTCTCGGCAAGGGGCCCGTCGTGAGAGAGCACCCGGCTCGCGGGGTCGGAGCTAATAACGACCTCCTTCCCCGAGGCACCTCGTTGGCTGTCCCCTTGTGTTTCTTCTTTTTCTCTTGGCGGGGGGCACCTCCGCGTCTTTTCTTTTGCATCCGGCCCCGTCGCCGGATCCTCGGGGGCATAGGAGGGCGCCCTGGAGGCGTCTCCCTTGGACGGAGCCCCCTCAATAATCTTTACCCCCGCAACCCTCGCAAGGGGTGTCACCTTCGCCAGCGGGGTTGGCGGCTTCGCTGAAGAAGCTGACGCCTTTACAATGGGGCCCGAGGGACCAGGGCGGTGGAGGTTGCTGGTTTATTCCCCTGCGCCCTCGAAGCTAGAGCAATAAGAAGATCCACTGCAAGAAAAGAAAAAAACAAGTTAGATAAAAAAAGAAGCAAAGAACAGAACGTTGCAAACAGTCAAAATTGTGATCCGAGCGAGGCTCGTTATCATCACTAAATAAGCAAGGTACTCCCCCGTGGCTATGCGTGGCCCGAAGCCAAAAAAAATAATAAAACAAAAGAAAGAAAAAGAAAAATAAGTACCCTCTTCGCCCTCGCGGGGTGGAGGTGTAAGACTCAGGCCGGCCCGCTCAAGCCTGCCCTGTGCCAAGTACTCCCAATACGGCGCCTGGCGCGCCGGTGCATACCGAGCCTTGACATCGGCAGCTTTCTGCGTGCCCTTGGGATAGACGAAGTTGTCCGGAGCCGTGGGGAAGTTGAGGTACCTCCCAGTGGGGTCCCGGACCAAGAACCATTTATGCTTCCACTGACCAACGTTTGACGGGGTCATGGTGATCTTGAGGCCGGGCAAGCTAAGGTTAACGAGATAGGACTCGTGTTCTCTCCTCGCCAAAAATAAGCTCGACATGATGTCCAGATCCGATCCATCCCCGAGCTCGTAGCTTCGGATAGTGTAGGCACACAAAAGCCGCCACGCGTTGGGGAACAGTTGCGCGGGGCAGACGTGCATGGCCCATAAGAAGTTGACTATGTGTTGGGCTAGCGGCAACCTGAAGCCGGCCTGGAGACTGGGTAGGTGCACGACCACGCACCTCTCATACAAAGCCAAGGAGCAGCCCTCCCCTTCGGGTAGCTCTAGCTCAACCCCCTCCGGCCAGGGGAAATCCTTGGCAATCTTCTCGAGGTCTTCCCGCTTTAGAACTGTAGGAGCCCCCTCAGGCAGATAAATCCCTCTCGAGAGGTTCGGGTACATAGGTATCCTCTCCTAGAGGACTGGAGGGATACTCGACACGGAGTCGGTGATGTACTCCGCGAAAAAGCTCGCTTGGTCGTTGGAATCAGACGACCTCGCAGCAGACTCGGCCACCTCTTCGTCAGAAATAGAAGACGAGGCCATTTCAACCCCAGAAGATGTGCGCAGTCGAGGAAAGCACAAGCTAACCGAGATGACGGAGTCGCTAGAAGAAGGATCGCTAAAGACGAGCGAGGGGGATCTCGGATTCTGAGAATCACTGGTCTCGACACTCCCTTCGGTCTCAGAAAGCTCCTCGTAAAACCTCTCTTGAATCTTGAATGGGAAGCCTGGTGGAGGGCTCGGAGAAGTTCCTCTAGGAATGAAAGAGCGACGTCCAGGCCGCGAAAGGCGAACACGTGGAAAAGAAGAGGTTTTGAGACATCGAACAAAGCCACAAAAGAAAGAAAAGGCGAGGTGATAACAGAAAGAGAGCACGTGGCACCCTAGGGCTACTCTGACAGATAAGACGTCCTAGGGAGAATATGAAGCGCCAAAAGTCGGAGAAGAAGAGTGGAAGCCAGCGGTTGGAAGGCCAAACGTCCCGTCAGTCAGACATCATGACGTTTGGCTTTCCGAGGAATTTGAAATTCGAAAGTGAGGGCGGCGAAGAAACTCAACCGTCGGCTAACGCACGAAAAACTCGAGGGCATCGCCGAAACTACCAGCGCCGCCCTCACTCCCTCTGTTTCGCCGCCGTGACACCGGCGCGAAACGCCAGAGGACAATCATCCCCCACTAGGGCACGAAGCGATGAAAAAAACAACAAACAAATACGCCGAAGAAAGACTCGAAAGAAGTCGCCAAAACCACCAGCACCGCCCTCGCCCCCTCCGTTTCGCCGTTGTGACACCGGCGCGAAACGCTAGACGGCGAGAGAAGGAGAAAACGTCAAAAAACGCAAAGAGGGGAGTCGAACACTTACTTGTCTGGAGATTTGCGCGAAGTAGCAATGGCGTTCCAGGAAACCGTCGAGAAACCGCTGAGAAACCGTCGACTATTCGCCAAAGATTGGAAGAACAGAAGAGGAAGAGAGTGTGCTCGAAGAAGAAGAAGATGAAGATAAAGGTGTTTGGGGGCGTGGGGGAGACGCTTTTAAAGAGAGCGAACCTGGGCCTTCCCCCACTCCCAAAAAAGCTTAATGGGCCTAATGCACCTTAGAGGCCCATTAATAAAATATGGGGAAACAGGCCCAGAGGTCGTCACATACATAACGGGAGAAATACCTAAGTGTCAGGCCTCGCGAAAAAGTTCCCTGCTAAAAAGTTCCTCGCAAAAGGGTTCGCCCAACCTCTACACCTCGCTCCTCACCAATCCTAAGGCTAAGAGCCTCGCACCCCGGGTCTGACGAACCAGATATTGTTCATATATGACCTGCGGTCCACGGGACGAGGTCCCCAGGCCATGGGGTTGTGATAGTGCTCAAAAAGGCGGAATAAGAGGTGGGACCGGGGTATGAGGATTAACGGATCTGGCGGGACTCCCAAGGTTAAACTCGGGACCCATCACCGTACCCATCTCTAATTAAAACAAACAAACCCCCACCTCTGCGAGGCCCCGAGACCTCGGCAACGAGGTCGAAAACCTCTTGAACTCAAGAACTATCTTGCTCGTTGAAGATCGACGTGTTGAAACATCGTTAAAGACCACGCTACAGACGAGTGAAGGTCTACAAAAAGACTTCAAGTCACCCAAAAGAATCTCCACCTCAATCAAAGATCTCGCAACATCGCCTCGCAAGTCACAATCACCGCGTGCTAAATCAACCCCAGGACCTTGTCACTAGAGCTCGACACTCAGCCTTCGGGTGATAGAACCTCGTTGTAGCTAGGAGATCTCGAACCTTGTTAGATCGAGATCTCGGATACTCTAAAAGAGATCTAGGACATAATCGTTGGTTGTAATCTCATTAATTGTAACCTCGCAACTTGTAATCTCGCATTAAAGGCATGAATAAAAGAGTAAGTGTTTGCACAATCGAATAAAAGTAATCTCATTTCTTGTCTTCTAGCGCTTGGTTTATTTCGGGTTTCATCATGGACCAGACCACGCCATCGGGTTTCTTTGCGGGAGACTTGGGCCGATAGTTGGGCTTCATGTTGTCCTTGTTTTATGTACTTTCAGATAGCTTTTCTAGGGCTTTGTTGGGATATTTTTTCTTTAGTTGTTTTGTGAGATACTTAAACTCCTAGTTCTATCTTGTTTTTAATAATTCCAATTACAATTTGGAGGCTAGGGTTTTCTAGAGAGTTTTCTCAAGAGATCTTTGAACCAAATTTATATGTTTGCTTTAATTTAATTATGCATTGCTAAATCCTTTGTGTTTAACTAATTTATAGAAATCATAGATTGCATATTATTGCGAGTTTTGATTGATTCTCAACAAAATTGAGTAGTTTTTATTCCCTATGCTTAATTGAATCAAATTTTATCTAGGGTTTTGTTAGATTGATCATCTAATAAGATTTCTAGGTTAATTTACAACTAATCTAATTAAATCATGTCTAGGATTAGTTAGATAAAGTAGAATCTACAATTGTTTAGACTCATTCAAGCTATTCAATAGTAGAAGGGATTAAAATCACAAATAGCTTGAATGATTGTTTGCTTCAAGTGTTTGTTTCTATCGATACATGAAATCTGGCTGTGCCCACAGCTTTGGTAAAAATATCTGCAATCTAATCTAAGGCTCGAACAACCATTTTACCATCTTCAACCTGCTCTCTAACAAAATGATAGTCAATTTTAATATGCTTGGATCGCTAATGGAAAACTGGATTGGTAGACATATAAGTAGCACTTAAGTTGCCACATAGTAGAATCAGTGGAGATTGGAGCGGGGCATGTAATATCTAAAGAAGCTGTTGAATCCAAATCAGCTTAGTAGAGGCAAAAGCAATAGCCTTATCTTCCGCCTCAGAACTAGATTTAGTCACAACATTTTGTTTCTTAGAAGCCAAGCTACTCAAATTTCCACCATAATAAATAGCAAAACCATGCTGAGATCTACAATTGCGATCAACTGTCGATTTCAACACAAGACCAAAATTAATGGTACCCTTGAGATACCGAAGCGGTCGTTTCATTGACTGCTAGTGATGTTCGGTAGGGTTGTGCATAAACTAACAAAATCTGTTAACAACATAGGCAATTTCAGGGCGAGTGATGGTGACATATTGTAATGCATCAACAATTCTTCTGTAAAGTTGTGGATAAACAATCGGATCCCCATACAGAATCAATCTAGAGGCCAGTTTTGTAGGAGAAGCTATAGCTTTAACATCCTGCATTTTACTGCGAACAAGGAGATCCTTGATGTATTTTTGATGAGTCAAGACAATGGAATCGGTATTTCTCTACAATTTAATGCCCAAAAAATAATTCAAAGTACCAAGATCTCATAAAAAGAAAGTAGAATTCAGATGCCGAATAAAATCATCAATCTGCTTAGGCACTAATCTCGTAACAATCAAGTAATCAAAATAGACTAAAATGTACAAAATGGAACCTAAGCTGCACCGGATGAAAAGCGTAGTGTCGGACTGACATGCAAAAAATCATGATGGAATAAGAATGATCTCAGCTTATGAAACCAAGCACGAGGAGCCTGTTTCAGCCCATATAAAGCTTTCTTCAAAAGGCAAACATGATTAGGTCGGGATTGATCAAGAAAACCAAGAGGTTGATGCATATAAACAGTCTCAGGAAGATCACCATTCAAGAATGCATTATTAATGTCAACTTGTCTCATATCCAATTATTAGAAAGAGCAAGTGACAAGACAATAAAAATTGTGGTAGGTTTCATCACATGACTGAAAGTGTCAAAATAATCAATACCTTCCTCTTGATTAAATCCCTTGGCAACAAGTCGTGCTTTATATCACTCAATGGAACCATCAGCTTTCCGTTTGACCTTGTACACCCACTTACATCCAACAATGTTAGCATTACAAGGAGGAATAGTAAGAGTCCAAGTCCGGTTTTTAATTAGGGCATCGTACTCAACCTGCTTAGCATTCTTCCATTCAGGCAATTTAGAGGCTTGGCTAAAAGTTTTGGGCTCATCAGTAATATTGGGTAAGGAGGGAAGAAGATGTTTTGTGGAGGTAAGGGATTTGGGCTTAAGATACCCGTTTTAGAACGAGTAACCATAGGATGATGGGAATTATTAGTAGGTCGAAAAATAGATGAAGGAGGAGAAATGGGATCAGAAATTATACCTATATTTTCTCTAGAATTCGCAGAAGTCGGCACACTCATGGAGGCCGACTCCGGGCTAGCAGGTTGATTGGGAAGCAGGTTTGAAGGGCTTGGGCTAGCAGGCGCATTCTGAATGGGCGACTACGGGGATGATGGTGTAATGGGAAAGGGAACGGGCTATGGAGTGGACGTGGTGCATGAACCGGATGAGGTCGGGTGTGGCTGAACCGAGACCGAGAAGGGTGGTTCATGGTCAGCTAAGTTAAAATCAAGTAGGGCCGCAATTTGAAATGGTTCAGATGAGATCGTTTGGTTGGAATTTTGAGGGATTGGAGAGGCCAATATTTTGTGAGCGGGATAAGGGTAAGTTGTCTCATTGAATATAACATGGTCACATGGTGGGTAATATAGATTCGGTTGGTTGGGACATGAAGACAAAGATACCCCCGGTATCGGGAACTATACTTGACAAATATGCATCGAGAAAACCGAAATTCAAGTTTATTGACATTGTAAGGTCTAAGAAGAGGGTAATAGAGACGCCCAAAAGATTTAAGAAAAGCGTAGTCAGGCAGTTTTCCATAAAGAAACTCAAAGGAGATTTTTTACCAAGAATGGGTGTGAGCGTCCTATTGTGTAAATAAACTAAAGTATGAAAGACAAACTCCCAACAGGACTGAGGTAGTTAAGCATGAGCAAGAAGGGCTAACCCTTTTTCAACGATTGTCCGATGCCTATGCTCAGCAGCTCCGTTTTGAGATTGTGTACGAGGACAAGAGACCTGATGCATTATTCCCTGTGTTTGGAGATAAGTAGAAACATTACGATATTCCCCACCCCAATCAGATTGAAATTGTTTTATTTTAGTGGAGAATTGTGTTTCAACCATCTTTTGGAACATTTTAAACATGGAGAGAACTTGAGATTTCTGATGTAAGAAGAAAATCCATACAAACTTGATGCAATCATCAATGAAAATTAAAAAATATTTATTTCCATTAAATGAAGAAATAGGTGCAGGACCCAAACATCAGGATAAATAAGCTCAAAAGGATGCAAACTAGACTCATGATGACTAGGAAGGAGAAGTCAATGACTTTTCCCTAATTGATAGGACTCACAAACAGAAGGAAGATTATTAATAGAAACAAGTAAATTAAATCTAGAGACAATACGCTTAAGAGAAGACTCATGAGGATGACCGAATCTATAGTGCCATGTTTGAAGAGACGCCTTTTCGGCCAAGAAGACTCGTGGTGGTGAGGATTGGGTCGGTTTTGGTGGTCGAAGTTGGTATAGCCCGTCCTCAATGATTCCTTTGAGGTGCGTCCGGCCCTATAAATCCTTGACAAAACAACAAGTAGGGTAAAAAATCATGAAAACATTATTGTCTTTAGTTAATTGTAAAACACTTAGCAAACTTTTAATAATTTAAGGAACAAAAAGGATATTTTTGAGATGAATGGGTTTATACGATGCAAGAAGAGTCGAATGACCTAAATGAGTTATGGACAAAGACGTACCATTGCCAACCTGTAAGCCATCATTACCAGAGTAATTGGATTTTACAAAGAGGTTATCAAAATCTGATGTAGCATGATTGGAAGCCCCCGTGTCAAAGTACCAATTTGGATCAACAATCTACGAAGGCGGGTTGACCATGTGATAGGCTTGGCGCGACACATACGGTTGCTGTTGGAAGGAATCTTGGCCACGGTTCTGATTTGCATTGTACTGCTTTTGATTGCCTCCCCTGTTGTTGTTGGACTGAGGTTGAAGCGGATTCTTGATCGGGTACAAGTCGAAGTTGGATCGGTGCCAACAATCAACCGCCTCATGCTTGGGCTTAGCACAGATTTGGCATGTCGAGCGTGAAGAGGACTCGGTAGAAGATTGCGGCAGTGTGGTCCGAGACTTGGATGCTTGGCCAGATTTGTTGGACGAGCGAGACACCAAGAGAGAAGCGATCGAAGTGGACAACGACTTGTTAGCATTCAAACGCTCATGCTCTCGTAAAAGCAAGCCAAGAAGGTCATCCGAACCGATAGGGTGCCGCTGCATATTATAAGCGGATAGAAAGGCCGAGTATGATCCGTCTAGGCCATGAAGAATACTTTCAACAAAATCTTCACCAGGAACGATGTAATTGCACTCAGTCCGCGAATCTGAAAAAGCACGCTTCTTTTCGACATTTTCGAGGATTGAAGGACTTTTTTGAAGTCTTGAAGCTGCAATTTTAAGTGCATCAGACGAGCGCGAGTCTGGGAGTAGAACATTATCTTAAGAATGTCCCAAGCACTGTGAGAGGTCTTCGCCCGAGCCACATGGGCAAGTAGGGGGCCTTGTAAGTGTTGAACGAATCCATAGGAGAATATAACGATTCTTTTCCCACCAAGAAACGTATTCTGGGTTTGGAATAAGGGGCGTGTTTGCTGAAGACGTAGCTGGTAGGGTTAGTGCCATTTCTACCATCGGAAGGAGGAACGGATCGTTCTCGTATGCTTCAAGCGCTGATTTAATTGTATGCCTCCACAAAGTGTAATTGGTTCTGTCCAATTTGATGGACATAGTAGGGAAATTCAAGTTGAAAGTCCCGGAAGTTGTTGATGCCACCGCAAGTAGATTCCCGACGTTCGACTTGGATTGTGAGCCGTCTGTGACAACAACTTCTTCTTCATGATCGGATCCTGAAGCACTCATGGTGTTGGATCGTTAAAGGCGAAAGCTTGTGTTTAGGGTTTGAATGTGAGGTGGATCGGTATTAGCTTGATACCATGTAATTAATTGAATTGTATTGTAAATTCACTTGATTGATTTTTTTTCCATGAAAGGGTTTTTATACAAGTAGTTAAGAACTCCTTAGATCCCAAGCAACTAACCTAAGGATAGAATTTTTGGATACAAATAATATCTTTCCATGAAATAAATATTCTATCCTTAAGAGATTCTTATCCTAATAAAGATTTTCAAATATGAAGATTTCCTTCTCCTCTATTGTGTTCATATGTGTCCAATTTGAAGATTAGTATAAATTTGGGTTGATAATTTTGCAACAGATGTGAATTTTCTATATTAGTTTATGATTTTTTTTGTCTTCTGGACAAGTTTTTTCAAATATAATTAAATTGTACATAGACCAAAAAAATACAATTAAATTATAATTTTTTTTGTTTTTATTTTGACTAATGTTCTCTTTTAATCAATATAATCTTTGAAGCCTTACAATTTTTTTAGGAATTTAGGATTTAATATATGACATCTCTTACAAAGCAAGAGATATAGGGTATGGCTCATATATGTACAAGTCCGGGCCAGACTGCCCGGCCCGCTTAAAACACGGGCTTGGGGATTGAAATTAGCCCGAAACGCTCGGCCCGGCCCGTAAAATATGGGACCGGGCTTGGACAACGAAAAAAGCCCGTAGGCCCGGCCCGTATATATTATATATATAATTTATATAATTTATTAATATATTATATCATTAATTTATATATAATTTATATTTTATAATAATATTAATATCATTTATAATTTATAATAATATTAATACCCTATATTGCGGGCCTCCTAGCCCCCGCCTAGCGTATTTTGGAACACTGCCCTTAATGCATCGACAAGCTCATGGCAGTGAACAAATTAATACGAAACTTGTCTTAAAGTAACAAGAATCGACTAGCTAGTACTAATAGTCTTTGTGTACGTGAAGGTCGACGACTTGGTCATTGGACCAGATGATAAATGAGAAGGTCACCGACACCAGTGGCGTAGCCAGAAATCTGATCAGGGGGCTAAATATATAAAATAAGGAAAAGAGAGGAGGCATCGAGCGTTCGATGCGAGTCAGGCGAAGATGATGAGGCGCTTAAAGCTCAATTGCTTTGCCTCTAACAATGTTCGAAGCATATGACCTAGACATCTAGTTATTTTTTGTATTTTTCTAACATATTTTTTTTTCTATATCCAATTGGCCGACAATACCCTCTGGACATGTTGTACCTCCGCCACTAACTAACACCAATCTACTCGTAAACAAACTAATAATCAACACAAATGTGCTTGAATTATGAAGATCAAGATTCAATGTCATAAACGTGATACCGAAATTATCACATAACAACATCAATTGTTTTCTATTCTAACACATCAAGGTGATAACTCACCCATGTATTCACTTCTCTTTTATAAGCCCGTCGATGTAAGATACTTGATACATAAGGTATTGATACCTAACGTTGTTTGTATGGTTTTTTTACTTTTTACCCTCGAGTCAAATAATTGGTAAACGACAACTTATGAAAAGGTTGGTCTCTCCAAAGCCATCTAGGGGTAAACAAGACTCCTGTCAGAGAGCAAACATGGTCCCTCCTTTCAAGGTAAACTGGCAGATCAGATTCAAGATTGCACTATCTATTTTATTAACATTAAAAAAACAGTACTATGTACTATTCTTTCCTACATTCAATTTTTTTCTAATTATATAAAAGTGAAACACTTATTTTTTAGAGAAAATAATATGAAAAAAAGCATGATGTGGATAGAGGCAGAAAAGTTAATGGTGCCACCCACATGGGTGTTGGTGGATGGGCCTCACACTGGACCAGCCCACTACCATTTATTATTATATAAAATAAAATTTTATAAAAAAATAAGAATAAAAATAATTTTAATCAAATGTCACCAACAACATGTAGTGTCAGCCCCATGTGACCAAGAGTGGCACCACCTTTGGCTCCTTTCAATGATTTTTCTTTTTTTATTATAATTATTCTAAAGAATTTTGTATTTTATTTCCTCTCCATGAATGGCATAAAAAGGGACAAAAATTGCCCCACCCATATTTGCACTCAAGTGACAAAAGTTATTCCATTTCTTCTGTCCTAGACAACACATCCCTCAATGCACAAAACATTAAAGTAAATAGTACTAGTATTCTACTAATCTTTAGCAAAAATTGAAGCCCAAAGTTTGGTTTGTTCTTCTTAATTATATTCTAGTAGTGACATTTTTATTTATGATGGCATTTTCTTAGAAAGATCTCTTTATAATGACAAAAAGAACAAAAATTTGCTTTACCTCTTCAAAGTCTTGCAAAGACACTATGAACTTATACAAGTCACAAGCTCAAATGTTTTTTTTTTCTTTGATGGAGTTATCTTGGATTCATATGGAATGTGTGGTTTACATGATTTGTATAGTTTGACTTGTTAAGAAATTAAGGATATGAAAAGAAAAAAGAAATAGTAAACAAGGGAATATGAGAGAAAAGTGAGAAATTTATGAAATATAAAGCTCCTTTACTTTTTCTTTCTTCCTTTTTCATCATATGCTTTCTTTTCTGCTTCCACTATTTTTACTTTTGTTCCATACAAATCATTCTCTATTCCAAAGTAGTAGTTGATGATGATGATGTCTTCTTTCTTCCCTTGTATGAATAACATCAACTACCACTACTACTGAGAACTTAAATTGGGAGCACATGTAATGCTCTAAACCCTAAACTCATATATAAGAAAAAGAACCATTTAATTTCCTTTCTTTTTTTTTAATACTTTGCCGAACTCAGAGCTTTATCTGATGATAATGAGATGCATCCTTCTGTAACTCCACACTCCTTCCCTTTCATTGACCTTCTTTGGGTGGCTTGAATTTCTCTCTACATTGTAGATTTACACAACAACAGCAGCTACTCTTCTGTCTGTAACTTTGAATGTCCTGTTGCTTTCTCTGCTGTGAAATAGGGCTTGTTTTTTTTTACTTTTTAACCTCCTCCTACCAACAAAGGTCTAAAAAACACCACAAAAAACTAGGGTTTGTTTGTCCTTGAAAAGAGCCAGGCCCATGGATGATCAATATGTGAAAAGGGTGCAGGAGGGAAGAAAAATTACAGTGTTTGGAGAAAGTTCCTTTCTTTTTACTGCTAGTCATTTCTTTCTGTTTAATTTTTTTTTACTGCTGTATTTAATTAGCTGTGGTCCAACCTCAACTACATAATCAGAGGTGAAAGATAGCACAACAAAGAAGTGGGGGCCAAGGGTAGAGGCAATACTAATAAATGGCTGGCTTTACCCCCTCCCCTCTCCTTGTTTTTTTTTTACTGCTCATCTTTTTACCCTTTCTTTTTTTTTATGTATGAAATTTTGTATGATACTCTACTAGAACTAGTATATAATGTAGATGGTGGGTGGGCTGTATTTGATGGTGGTGGTGATGGTGATTAATGGAGATTTTGTCTACAAGATGTTGTTTGGCTGATTATAGGATAATGGGTTATTTTTAGGTATGCTTCTGCAATCAACCTGCAAAATTCCAAAACCAAAGGCAACAAAAACATCCAATTCAACCAACAAGAATGATGTCGACTAAACGCATCCAATACGAAAAAAGAAGAGTAATTTACCTGGAACAAGCCGGCCTTGTCAAGGCCGGCTACACGGCCTACATTCCAATGGCACCATGCCCGGTAGAAAACCTGCAACAGTGTTCCCACAAATCTGTTTTTAGTTTTGAAGGAAATAAAAACTGGAAACTGGAAACTCAAAGTCAAACCAAACAAGGCCTTAGAGAGAATTTTATGTTTCAACTCTTTGTTGGAATCCCGACCCACCTGGGCATTTGGAAGTAGCATGATTTGAAAGGCGAAAGCTCGAGTGTAGAGGCGAGCAAGCTACCGCTAGCTGACGGGACAGCTGGCATGGCACCAGTGTGCTCGGCATTGGTGAAGGCGGTGTGGCGTTCCGTGTTACCTTTGGTGGGTGAGGCAAAGGGACTGTCAGGGAGATTGTGCTCCAAGCTAAACACATTAGAGAATGATGTCATCAGATTTCATAACAAATGAGCTACATTTTAAAGGGGTTTTGCCTTACTTAAATTAGCACAACAAATCAGGACTGAAAGAAATTATTTACCATCCTAGTAAGATGCTGTCTTCTTTATTACTGTCAGGACTCTCTGTGCCATTATAACTCTCCTTAACTGACCCTTCTTTTTCTTTATCATCAATTTCATTCACAAACTGCAGAGGAGGCTGGATCTCATTTGCAACTGGGGAAGATCCATTTTCTGATGCAAAACCATAGTAACTTTTTGTTAAGATCTTAGACAAAGTACAATTTCCTAAGTTGCTCAAGTATAAGATCCAGAGAGATGAAGAAATTAACCTTGAATTCTTTCTGGGCTAGATCGGTTAGAGACGGAAAGTGGATGATTGTAAGTTGGTGTGTAAGTAGGAGACGGAAACGGAGCCGCTCCAGTGGAAAGTGCACGGTGGTGGTTGCTTCTTTTGATATCCAATTGAAGACTCATTAGTCTTCTGCTTTGAAGCTCTAAAGCTTGTTGGAAATCACTTTGCTCCTCTAACTTTCTTCTCCACAACAGATCTTGGGTGTTATTGTACATCATTCTAGACCCTGAAACAAAAAGAAATGTCATCACTATTATCAGCTTCAGATAATGAAATTTCCAAGGATATAATGAGAAAAAGGATTTTTTTTTTTCAAGGAATTTGCTTACCAAGCTGGTTGTCAAAAGGGTCTCTAGGATGGTCAAGACCAGTAGGAGAATTGCAAGCAGAGAACTCTCCTCTCTCCAATTGCTGCTTCCTGAAATTACAATACCATAAAAAAAACACAAAGTTTGAGTCTTTAGATTGTAGAGAGGAACAAACATTAAGGGAGAAAAATCAAATTTACCTGAATTTATCAGGGACCTTGCCTTTTTCTTTGTAAGGCTTAACAAGAACCCGGGCATCACAAACAAAATGAGGGTTGCCCTTGGCCAGTATAATCTTCACTGTATCTGGGTAAACAAAGGTTACAAATCCAAACATCCTCTTTTGTTGATAAGGTATCCTCACATCTTGAACTGGCCCATAAATGCTATAAGCAAAAAAATTTCAAAAGTTTAGACACCATGTAGTCTAATTAATCAGCCAAAAATAGAGGAGGAACAAGAGAAAGATGAGGACCTGAAATAGTTAGAAACATCCTCTTCTTTAAAAGTGCTATCAGCTGGGAATGTCAAGTAGATCTGCCTTGAACCAGGGTTAGAGTCACCATTGATGAAAAAATCACTTCTGCTTAGCCTTGATCTGCTGAATTTGTGCATGTCTTCTCCCATCATTAGAGCAGCTGCAGCTGCTGCAGCCCTGAAAATTTTACTAAAAAGATTAAAACTTTTTCCAGTTTTCACCAACAAAATCAAGTCTTTTAAGCTCTTTATTACCTCTGTGACTCATTCTGTTGCTGAACAAGGAAGTTTAAGCACTTATTGTTAGAGAAAGGGAAAGAATTGGAAGCAGCCATGAGCTGAGAAGCTGCCATTAGCTTCTGGTGTTGCATTGACTTGGATCTGAGAAGCTCATGGGCTTGCTCCATCATCTCAACTTTGGAAGGAGATCCAACCAAGGAAGCAACCGAAACCGAACCCGAACTAGAATCAGAATCTCCCATAAGCCCACCACCATGCAAGAATCTGCAACTGCTCCCATTCTTGCAATAGCCTCTTGCATAGTAAAGGCAAGGCTTCCACCCAAGTGGTCCAGTGATGTCATCCCCGGCTCCAAGGCTGATGTCATTCACTGAGCAGCTCCTCCTGTGGGGCCCCCAATTGTGTCCTCCTCCTGAGTTGTAAGGGAAGAGCAAAGGGTTGTTGCTGTTGTTGTTGTTGGTGTTTTCTGGGTCATTCAAGAAGCTGAGCTGTTCTTGAAGCTGAATCTCATCAATTAGGTCAGAGGAGGAGTTTGGGCTGATTAATTCATCTGGGTTTTGGAAATCAGGGAAAACTGAGGGGCCCCATGAAGGAGAAGAGGAAGAGGAAGGGCTAGCAAGGCTTGAAACAGATAAAGATGGAATCTTGAGTCCATTAGGCTTGAAGACTGAGTTTTGTCTTGAGAGTGAAAGTGGGTTGTTGTGGTGGTGGTGGTGGTGGCCGGTGGCGGCGGCGGTGGTGGCTGTGGTGGTGGTAGATAGAAAAGGGGAGGGAGAAGGAGGAGTTGAGGGTGTGGAGGGAGTGTTTGGGGAAATGCCCAATTCTTGTCTAGCCTTGAAAATCACAGAGTGAAGGAGATTTTCTGGTCCAAATGCAAGCCTAATCATTTCCTTCTCTCCATGATCTTGTATGAGTAAGAGCCCCATGATTTTTGAGGCATTTTCAGGATCCAAATGTTGGATTCTTGAGAAAACTATCTTGGTTGCTTCATAGGGATCCATTGTTGTTGGTGGTGAAAAAACAAAATTCTTTCAAACCCACTAGAGAAAAAAAAACTCTAAATTTTGACAAAAGAAAGATCACTTGGTTGTGTAAGTAGAGGAATGTGACTGAGCAAGAAAGCTCAACCCAAACCAAACAGGGCTTTAGCTTTCTTCCACCTACCAAAGTTTTTATGATGATGAGTTACAGTGACTCCTGATTCCTGCAATGAAAAAAAATGGAGCCTAAGAAAAGCAAAAGAGAGAAACCCACCAAAAAGAAAGTGAAAGAGAAGCCAAGGAAGAGAAAGTCAAGCTTTAGGAGGAGTATTCTCGTGGGGGTGAAAGGAAAAGGAGAGATGGATGGGTAGCAAATACAAAAGTGGTATTAATTCCTACTTTCTTCAAAGCAAAAAACAAGAGAAAGAAAAGAAAAGAAAAGATTGGAAGGAAAGAAAGAAAGATAAGCATGAAATCCTAAAGGGAAAGTTATTGCAAAACAGCAAAAACCCACCATTTCTTTTCTATACTTGCATGTTCAATCTTACCTTTTTTTCCTCTCCCTCTCAAACTTCTCACCCAACATTCAATTTTTTTTAACCCAAAAATCTTACAATACAAATTTAGCAAGAAAATTCAGTTTCTGGGTCTGGGTCTATTACATTAATTACAAACAAAACTAAAACAAGAGTAAAAATCTACAAAAGCCAATCATCACCTGAGGTGTTTGCAGAGCCACAACAGAGAAAACAAACCCATTAAACCTCTCTTTTGCTCTTCTTGCTGAGGTGAGGTCAGTTGAAAATCTAGAAAGTGAGCAACTCCTCTCAGCTTGTTCTTGCTATATCTGGGCTACTGTGTTTTTTGCAAGGAAGTGAAAGAGAAGAGGAGGAGGAGGAAGAGGAGAGAAATGGGTGAATGAGTGGATCCAGATCTGCTTGAATATAAGCGCACGTTCCCTCTGCTCTTCCCCTCTGACACTCTTTTACTCTGCCCCTAATTTAGTACCGTTCCCTTCCTTTTAGTTTATGTCTTTTTTCAAAAAAAAAAGGTTTATTCATGTCTGTTGTTTAATTTCTTTCTTATTTGATTTAGGCCCCCCCTACTCGCTCACCTCGCGCGTTTGTCTCACGGTCTTAGTTATGTCTGTTTCTTTCTTTTTTTAAAAAAAAAAAAAGAAAAATAAGATTGGGATTGGGATGACTTCAATTGTATTTTAAAAATTTATTAATTAATTTTTATAAAAGTATTTTTGAAGTCTTGAAAATATTTTTCTAAATACGATGATGTCGTTAGCTAATGTTCTTAACATTCAATAATAAGTAATTGTCGCTTTTTAAGATGTTTATTTCAATAGTTTAAATTAGGGAAATTTCGGTTGGTATTCTCGAGTATTTAGATTTTTTGAGTGATGTGTTGAAAAATAACTTATTTTGAGTGGTGTCCCTGAATTTTTGCAAAACTTTGAGTAATGCCCTTACTTGTAAAATTTGTTAGTTCATAACTAATCAATTTGTTTGTTATTTTGGTTTACGTCATTTGGTTCATGTTTTAATAAAGACAGGTTCATAATATTTCATCCCACCGTTCATAACTTTAAGTTCATAAAAGTTGGTATATGGTTCATGTTCTTACATGGTTAGGTTCATAACAATTACCAATAAGGTTCATTAAATTTAATTCATAATACTTGTTGTGTCATGTATTAATAAATGATATTATGTTGGTTCATATCTAATCAAACCCGAAATAAACCAACGCTAGAAACAAGTAACAAGATTATATATTCGACGAGACAAACCCTTGCTTTTATTGATGATTGCCAAACGAGATTACAACAACGAGATTTTGCCCGAGATCTCCTTTACGAGATTCGAGGTCTCTGCCTAACGAGGTTGGAGACCTCTTTGTTACAATGAGATTATAGCTTACAAACTACTAACGAGATCTTTTTTTATTACAAGTGGAGGATTGCTATCTATTTAGCGAGGGTAGGGGCTTATTGATTACACCGAGATTATAGCTTGTAAAACTGCTAGTGAGATCTAGTTGAGACGAGATCTCTTTGGGCGACTTGAAGTCTTTTTATTGATCTTCTCTTGATGGTTGCGTGGTCTTTGCGTTTGTTTCAACATGTCGATCTTCAACAAGCAAGATAGTTCTTGAGTTAGAGATTTTTTCGAGCCTTACAACCTTCGGGGTTCTCCTCTATTTATAGACATTTGGGGAGCAAGGTTTTTCTATCAACATCCGATGTGGGATGTTCGAGATACGGCCATCTGATTGGTCGAGAGAGAGGTGGCTGATTATTGATCAAGAATAAGGTGGTCTTTGATTAGTTGGGCGGGGTGGTCGTGTCAACTTTTGAGTATGCACGGTTCCTTCCCCTTGCTCCTGGAGACGCATTGCATGATCGACATCCTTATCCGAGAGACTGCGACGCTTTGACCTCGTTCATGCGGGGAGTGTGTTTGGTCTTCCTTCCTCTGACTTTGGATTTAGCCTGCTTGTGTACCTCGCTTTTTTGGATGGGTGTCGGAAGAACCCCGGGAAACGCCCTCGAACCTCGTTCTTGTTGCTTTTACATCGATGTTCGCCCTTACTGTTCATACATCGTTATTTTGCGCACTATCAATATCTTTATACGGTTAAGTTCATAAAAAATGTCAATAAGGTTCATAAAATTTAATTCATAATACTTGTTATTTTTGTCACGTAATCTAGTACATAAATCTTATTTTGTGGGTTCATGTCTTTATGCGATTAGGTTCATAACATTTTTTATTACGGTTCATAAAATTTAATTCACAATAAATGTTTACTTATGGCATGTATTCTAGTTCATAAATGCTATGGGTTAATAATTTTGGTATAGTAGGCTCATAATTTATGAACAATTGGTTAAAAAATGATCTAAGCGTTAAGTCAAACATTTGAGCATTTTGTCGAACACATGGTGGGCGGTTAGATGTCCATTGGTCATTAACATTTGTTTTCAATCAAAAACTTGAAATTGTAAAGCAAAACATGCACAATCTTCATAAATTTGATTAAAATCAACAAAAATCAGTCCAAAACACACAAAAAATATGTAATCAAAGTACCGAGCTCCAAATTTTGAAAAAACCCCAAATGTGAACTTGAAACCATAGAAAAGAGATTTATAGCAAAATCTATGAAGAAAACATAAATTGGGGCCAAAATCACCAAAAAAAAGCGAGCCAAATTAAAAGAAGCAAGAGACAACAAGAATGAAGAAGATTCGATCGAAAAGGCCAAGTAAAATGCACGATGTGGAGGTTGAAGAAGACCCGTGTAATTTGTTTTCTAATTTAATAGGTGAAAGACGAAAATGCCCCTCCGTGTTTAGGTATCACTTAAATGCGTGTAACAAATCTTGGTCATTAAAACACATCGATCCAACGGCTCATACGTGTCCGCATAAAGTACTGTAACATCCTTTCGCATCTGATCACAATTCTATAATAATATATATAATTTATAACAATAAATTTTACCAACATCGAAATCATGAAAATAAAAAAGTTATGATTAAATGATTAAAAAATATTTTAGAATAAGAAATAAAGGAAAACAAAATAAAGTGTGGTGCATCACGTGTTAGTTACCGGTGTGAGGAGCGCGTGGAAATAATGGCGAGTGGGTCAAACGCTGTCTTAGTACCACCGTGGTTGTCCGCAGTGGGTCCCATCTCCCACACCCTCCTCCCCCGCTCTATTTCTATTAAAATAATAAAAATAAAACATTTATATATGTATAAAGTTTAAGGTAAACTACAGAAAACCACCCCTTATCTTATCTAATTTGCAAAAAACCACCCCTTATTTTAATTTTTACAGAAAACCACCCACTATTTATATTCTGTTTTCAAAGCACCACCCAAACCAGTTTACCATCCAACTCAACATTAAATCAGCCTCAAAAAGACAGAATTACCCCTAGGTTATATGATGTCATAGAAGATAAACACACACGTTTCACAATCGGGGAGGGCTCGTCCAGATAGAGAGCTTCGATTGAGTGCTCAAGGTTGTTGCCACCAGCGGATTAAGAGGGTCGGCCACCCACGCATCGCCGGATTAGAGGGAGTATTGCTGGGGATCAGGGGCGGCACTGCGGGGTGGACGGGACAAGCAGATGGGTGAGCGAATGGATGCAAACCCCAAATTCGAGCCAACAAGATTCCAACAGATCTGAGCACCATTGTCGGCTAGATTCCAGCAGATCTGTCACCAACCGAGCGACGATGCTTGCGAACCCAAGATCCGAAGTGTGGAATTCCATATTCGAGGCGGTGGATATGTCACACCACCAAAAGTTCAAAAAACTGAGGGATTTGAAAATTTATTGAACCCAACATCTAGA
This sequence comes from Fallopia convolvulus, assembly GCA_964016875.1. Taxonomy (NCBI): domain Eukaryota; kingdom Viridiplantae; phylum Streptophyta; class Magnoliopsida; order Caryophyllales; family Polygonaceae; genus Fallopia; species Fallopia convolvulus. Next base: position 3,847,187 of record OZ024721.1, read on the forward strand.
TCCAAAATATTGGGGATTTGAAGAATTATTGAACCAAAATCCTTGTATTTTCCATAAATATCAATCTGGAACAATTAAGGCTTAGAGATTGAATGAGCTGTGTGTATCGTGGAAGGAGAAGATGAACAATATTTTCCATATATAAGATCTAGGTATATTCAATTTTTTTTTTATAAATGAGAGTATCACTTTTGAAAAAATTGCCACCGAAAAGAGGAGAAGTCCGAAAGTTTGTTTGTACTTTAATTATTTGTACCGATAATTAGTATTTGGTTATTTAATTCATAGGTTTTACACATAATTATGTCTACCATTTTACATATAATCTAGGGGTAATTCTGTCTTTTGAGGATAATTTAACTTTAGATTGGATGGAAAATTAGTTCGGGTGGTGTTTTGAAAACGGAATATAAATAGTGGGTGATTTTCTGTCAAAACTAAAATAAGGGGTGGTTTTTTGCAAACTAGATAAGATAAGGGGTGGTTTTCTGCAGTTTACCCTAAAGTTTATTTAAATACTTAAAACTTGGTGAGAGACGTGTACACCTCAAGATAAATATAAATACTCTCTATATTATAGAGTTGCTAACTTGCTATAAAATAAAACATTTATATATGTCCATTTTTTCCCAGTTGACGTCTTCTTGCTCCTCTCGTGGTGATTCACACAACCTGCTCGTCTTGTGTTTCTTCTATTCCAGTTCCAGCTTCTGTTCAACATTCTTTTGTTGTTTTGTTGTTTTTTTGTATGCTCGTTAGGTATCATGTCTGTCTGCTATCTTTTGTCGGTTTATCCGGCTGCCGGTTTTTTCCCGACCTCTCGATCTACCAGACCTGTCTGGTACATCGAATTACTTTCTTTAATAAAAAAAAAAACGACACTTTCTAACCCATTTCCAGCTGAAAAACTAATATAATTATTGGATATTCCTACATAGTGTATTTGTATTTACCTAATCTAATATTAGTAGAGTTTTGTTCAATAATTGAATTTCAATCATCTGTTATTTTTCTCAGATTTATGGATTTTTAAAATCACTTGTTTGTACTGATCAAATAGGGAAAAAAAGTTAGGAAAAAAAAATTGTTTATAAACCGATTATAGAAAATCTAAATGTACAATCTTGTACTCAACAAGACCTTGGCGGCCTTATTATTTATTTGGCCTAGATTTATCGGCAATGTCAAGTTATCATGTTTATAATATAAACTCTTGTAACGTATTTTAGTGATAGTGTGCATATCCTTGTAAAGTTAAGGAAAATATTAATAGTATTTTAAATAAGTCTAGTTTGCACTCAAATCATAAAATAGATCATGCAATTTTTTTTGAAGAAGTAATAGATCATGCAATTGTATGTATGAGAGTTGAAATAATGATATGAATTACCATGAGTTTAAAGATGACGACTTAATTAATTACTTTTGTGATGATATTTGTAATTAAAATTAATTAATTACTACTCTAGCTGGTAAGTGATGATATTCGTAGTTATTGGATTGGATCGCAAGCTTGAATCTTCACTCCCCCTTTTTTATAAGGAAAGGAATTATGGTCAAAAACACAGTGAGAGGTTGTTTGCCATAAAGCATCTAGATGGATGAAAACTTCAAGATCCTAAAGTGTTGTCTAGGACGAGATGTGGCCGGAGGAGTGCATCTTAGCGATGCGATCTGCCACCTTGTTGATTTCCCGAGAGCATCTGAAAAAATATAAGAATGTCCGCAACAATGATCTCAACCTCCCACGAGCAAACCCATATGCCATTGATGGCATTTGCGAGACACAACTTGTCACCTTCAATCTCGATCTTCGTGAAGCCTAATAGAAGCGCTTCCATGACTCCATTCGTAAGGCTAAGAGCTTCTTCTAAAATGATTGGATGGTCTCTACATTTTTTATTCGCCCATGAGATGACTTTGCCTTCTGAGCCCCTGAGAACAAAGCCAAAAGAAGAAGGTCTGGAAGAGCATTTAACACCATTGAAGTATAGTTTAAGAAATTTCGGTTGAGGTTTAGTGCATTTAATATTTTTTGGTTTCTCCTAGTTTAATTTTTGTTTTTATCTTCGGAGATTTTGATAGAGTCTCATCACCCATCATTGTTTGAGCATTGTTCTAGCCTAGGAGTTGTTTTCAGAAGAATCCCACAACATCTTTGAATTCGTCCTCATCTTGTTTTTCGAAAATATCATAATTACGTTGGTACCAAAGACACCATCACATAACAAGAGTTTTCATCTTTTTTTTGCTTAGTTTGTCTAAGAAATCGTCCAAGATCATAACCAACTATTTATCAGTTTTTTTGTTTTTATTATAGCTTGGTAAAGTTTTGCGTTTATTTGAGAGATAATGTCCCTTGAGTGGGCATTTAAAAAGCATGTGGTTGAGATCTTCATATGAGTGCTTTCAGTGGATGCAAGGCAATCTTACTAGTATGTGTTGTTCAAAGAGTCTGGTTTTGCTTGGTAGCCTATTGTTTGCTATTTTTCGTACAAAGTTTTTAACTTTAGGTGGAATTTTGAGATCTCAGATCTGTTTGATGTCCAATGGCGTTGCTCCCTTTTTCTTCGTAATCATTTTTAATTGTTGAGTTAGTGGAGAACCTACCATTTTTGATGTGTTGCCAATAGAGTATGTTTGGGATTACATTGGTAGGGATTCGTGTGTTTATTACTTGGTTAATAGCATCTTGTTGAAAAACTTGTTCCAACTTTTGTATATTCTAGGATTTACCGTCTATCAGGCAGTTTGTGACTGTTTGGTTTTTCATTTATCAGAGAGGTGTTGGTGCATTTGTTATAAGTTTATCCTTTCTAGTCCATTTGTCTTGCCAAAATTTGATAGTTTTCTCATCTTCCATGCATTAACATAGTCTTGAAGTGCATTTGTCTTTACTCCCCATTGTATTAACCTAAATGTCTCTAATAGAACCCAAAAAATTACTTTTGTAATTTAAAAAGTTATAAATAAGATTAATTCAATTTCATACCATGTTACACCTTTGTATATAATTGAGTTATAATATACAAACAAAGTGATTTTTTGGGTTAAGCTAAGAGGTTACTTGAATTTAATTAAAAAAATCAACCTATATGAATATCTAATAAATGATGGGTGAATTAGATGTGAGTAACGAGGATATGGATAATGAGTGGAGTATTGGACTTGTGGTCAAGTAATTAAGGATTGTAATGGGGAAGAACTTTTATATTTTTTGTGAGAATATGTTGTCATAGGAGCGGGAATAGAGATCCTAAATGGTGGTGGAATGGGGACGAGAATGAGAAATAAATAGGGATGGAATTGGGCTAGATTTTCTCACCCTGTCCCACTGGGGGTATTCGTAGAGAATCTATGTCGGGGAATTAGAGGATTTCCCCTTTAATTAGGAGAACTCGTGAATTTAATTTGCTTAAATTTCTCAATTTCCCAATTTGTTTGTTTCTTTTGATCAATCTCATTCGTTTATGTTGGTATTCTTGAAGATTATAAATTATTAAAGAAAATTAAAACTTACAGGAAGATAACTAAAGAACACACCATAAATTATATAACAATTTTAATGAGGTATCAAACGAGAAGGACTTAGGAGATGCTAAGCAGATTTTGGGAATGCGGATTGAGAAAAACAGGGTGATAGGGAAATTGTATCTTTTACATGTTGGGTATATCAAGAAGGTCTTAAAGAGGTTCAGCATGGAGAATGCAAAGCCTGTCAATGTCACTTTAGGCAACCAGTTCAAGTTGTCTAATAAGGACAACCCAAGCAGTCGGGAAGTGATATCTTGCATTTTAGAGCATCTTAGGACATGTATTTAGTTCTTAGTTTAGTATGTTTTCTTGCATTAGTCTCATGTTTTCTAGTACTTTTAGTTTAATTTTCGTTATAGATGTCTACACGCGTATTTGTATACTTTTCAGGTTCTTTGGAGAAGTTTGAGCTTCGTTGGAACGCGTTTGGATACAAGACAGAATCAAGACTTCATTCTAGGAGGCGTCGAGACCGGAAAAGAACAATTCAAGAGCCAAAAAGAAGGAACCACACGATCAAGGACAAGGTCGTGCACTAAGGAGCATGGTCGTGCAGACGGTGTTGCAAATCTTCGGATCGTGCAGCCTAGGCGCACGATCGTGCGTCCAAGCTCAATTGAAGCCTAAGGTCGTGCACCATAGGCGCACGATCGTGCACCCCCAAGTCTAGGGTCGTGCGTGTAATAACTGCGGTTTTTGAGGATATTTTTAAATTTTTCTCGGATATCCTTTTAACCTCTTTGTTCGTTTTGACGCTTAATCCAATATTTTTTTTGGAGATTAAATCCTAGAAAATTGTTGGTGATATCCTAAAATCATAAAGAAATGATTTTAAGGATCGGTGTGAATTCTAGGATTTTTCAGTGGAAAAAGAATATTTATTGGATAAGCCGTCTTTTTAATTATGTACTGTAAAGGATTGAAAATACGAAACGGAAGCCTTAAAAATTGAAGGTAGCGTTATAAAATCATGGAAAATTGATTTTATTGGTCTACATAATTTACGAGACGTTTTTCGTTTAGTGAGTTTTTCCACCCGAGGTACATAATTTTACCGCTTTAACGCGAGACCCGATCCGGGACAGAAAATCTCATTTGACCGCCTCTTGCTTAGATGCTAAGGGATTGGGAGATAGATTTTAGTGTAAGCCCATTTCTTTGACTGTCAAAATACATGATGTCCCAGATGACACACTCAAAATGAGAGCTTTCTCATTCTCTTTAATGGACAAGGCCAAGACATGGTTTAAGACTCTTCCTCAAAACTCCATCAGAACATGGGATGAGTTAGCCTCAACCTTCTTGAACAAATACTTCCCACCTAAGAAGACTTCTGAGATGCTTGAGGAGTACTACAGATGAGTTAGCAATGCAGGAAGGAAGCATTTGGAAGCAGTGAAGTGGATTATGAGATGCTTGAGGAGTACTACAGATCATGCCTTATGTTTCCAAGGTAAGAAAGTTGTGTTAGCGAGATATGTTGATGTTGAATTTGCTTCTAGTGACCTTAATAAGAAGAGGGGTACAATAGAATATGTTTTTACTTTGCATGCTACTGCGCTCTTTTTGGCTTCAAAGTTGCAGAAGGTTGTTGCTTTGTCTACCATAGAAGTTGAATATATTCCAGTGACTGAGGCAAATAAGGAGATTGTAATCATGGTATGGATGCGGAACTTCTTGGGTGAATTAGGGAAAAGACAAGGTGATAACATTCTTTATAGTGATAGTCAGAATGCCATTCACTTGGCTAAGAATCCGACGTTTCATTCAAGGACAAAGCACATTGAGATGGAGTATGACTACATATGACATCTTCTAGAGAAAAAGATCAATCTTGCAACTTGTGAAGATTTTAGCAAGTGAGAATCATGCTGACATGTTGACTAAGGTTGTGACCTTAGAGAAGCTAAAGTTGTGCATGGCTTCAACTAACCTTGGTACTTAAGTTGAAGGCTTGACACTACCACTACCAGAAGGGATGATCAAGTTGAAGACAGTTACAATTGGAATCAATCTCCAAGGGGGAGATTGTTGGGTTTGGAGTCAGATTCGGAGGGGGAAACACGGGATGGAGCAGGCAAGACGCGCTTGCGTCTTGCCTAGGGTTGCCCACACCTCAAGTCATTATGGAAGTGCAGTTTGGGAGAGGCAGAATGCGGTCACGTTCTGTCGGTACCAGCCCACGCAATTCCGACAGAATGTGAAGATAGGAAAAATGCGGTCTGGTGGGAGAAAAACGATGGCGTGCTTTTTGAGGCTGAGCCCGCGATTTGCTGCGTGTCCGCGAGATAGAGTTTCTTCACTCGTAAGAAGTACGAGATGTTAGGACTTTATTTTTTTCTATCTTTAAGTCCCTTGAAAGATTTTATGTTTTTATATTTAAGGCTTCTCCTCTATTTAAGCCCATCTATGATTAGTAATTGTATCCACAATATTGAGAGTGAAAAATCTCTGGCTTGGTACTGCCCCTATACGTAGTCATTCTGACGAATTGGGTCAACAAATCTCTTGTTATTTGTTCTTATTCTTCATTAATCATCTCTTGCGAGTTTGTGAGAGTTCTTCCTTAGTGTAGGATTGTAATTTCTTAATAAAAACTCCCCTCTAAATTACACTGGTTGTGATCTTACAACATGTGCTCCACCTCTGAAAAGAGTAATATTTTACCCATTTATGCCAAATTGTGTCTGATTCTTATAAAACTTCAACTTTTATAGACCATAAAATACCCCCACCCTAGACCATAAACTTCAACTTTTTTGTATTTTAAAAAAGGAATTAGATTCCTTTTGTAAAATACAAAAAATCCAAATCATGGCGATTGCAGAAACTAAAATGGATAAATTACCGAGTGACCAGGTCTGGCGACGGGCTGGGTTTGACAATGTGTTATGGTCCCCCTGCTTGTGGCCAAGCGGGTGGTATTGGAGTCCTCTGGAAAGCACACCAACTCATTAACAAAGAGATTACGATAACTGACCAAAAACCAAGATATATCATTCTAAAATACCGCCACCTAATAACAAAATATACAATAGCTATTTGATGTACTTATGCCCCCCCCCTAATGCAAGGGATAAGGAAGAATTCTAGAGAGAGTTAACGGTAGTACTACAAAATATAGGGCTTCCTATCATCCTGATTGGCGATTTGAATGAAATACAAGAACCTAGTGATAAGAAAGGAGGTGCCTACCCGGAACCATATAGATTCGAAAGACTACTAAACTTCAAAAATGACCGTCTCCTTGAAGAGATACCGTCAACTGGTAATATGTACACTTGGAGGAAAGAAATTGATAATACCTATGAAAAACTTGATAGAGTACTGGTTAGTAATAGTATTATCCAAAATTTTCCGGATATTAGCACAAAAAACCATGCCTTCACTAGCTCGGACCACTGTAAAATTTCAGTAGAAATAAAAATGGTGAGATGATTAAAGCGCAACCATTTAAACTAGAGAAAATGTAGATGTACAGAAAAGATTTCCGTAATGTAGTCAAGCAAGTGTGGAGGGTGCAATTTCAGGGCTCTAACATGTATGACTGGCTGAAAATCGTTGATGCCAAATCAAAAATAATTCCTTAGTTACTCAACTAGTATAGTCGGTAAGTCGGGGTCGAACCCAAGAGACACTTGTATCCTAAGTTTTATTATTATCAACTCAAAGAAGTAACAAAGGGGGGGATTTTGACTAATAAACTAACACTAAGAATTGAAACAAACAAAGCAAGTAGTCAAACAAAGCAAAAGTTGGATTTTTATCAATTAGGGAAAAGCAATCCTATTCAAGCATCCACTTTCCTTCCTCAAGCAATTGATCATAGATTCAAACAAGTTATTTCTTTTGGTTATTCCTATCCTGATCATAAATATAACATGGCAACGAGACATGCAAACTTAATATCCAAACAACTCATGAAACGATCATAAATAATAGGGATATTAGCATTAAGAACAAGGATAAGCAGGATACATGCAATTGAATTCCAACGAGTCAAACAATTAACATGCATTCAAATCTCTTCTCAATTGCTTTAGTCCAACGAGTCCTAAACCAATTGAGTTGCTACAAAGATTAGGCTTTGCTACGAGAAAACCTAGTTCTAGCAATAGATAATATTAATTCCAACAAGTTAGCTAAGCCTGAAGAAAAGAACACAATCAATATAAATTACACACAAGAGAATTGAAATAACTTGTAGAAATAAACCTGTAAAGACGAATCTCACAACAACTTGAGTCTGAAAAGCTTCAACTTGAATAGAATCTAGAAAGTTTAGTTCTCCATAAGAGAGAAAATACCAAAGTCTGGAATTAGGTCTAAGAGAGAATACAAACAAAGGTTGAAAAGTAACCTAAAATAGTCTCGAACCAGTCAGAATTAAAAGATATAAAAAATATAATATTAAACTAAGCAGATAAATATGAACGCGCGTCAGGTCCTGCAGGGCCGCGATCGCCATCCAACAGTGACGCGATCGCTGTCCATCTTCACACCACGACTCCATCGGCGATCTTCAAAACCGCGATCGCCGCCGAACCTAGCCGCGATCGCGGCCGTCTTGTCATCGCGGTCCTCTCGGCGATCTTGATCTTCCTCGGCGACGTCCACCGCGATCGCTCTTAAGAGTGGCGGCGATCGCGGCCTTTAGTATCTTCGAAAACTTCAAATTCTTCATAATACTGAACTCTCGGCCTTCAAATCTGTTCTTCAGCAATGCTCCTAAAAGGCCTAAAATACTACACAAATATGTACTAAAAAGTCCTAGTTATGTTGTTCAAAACACAACATATCAAATTCCCCCATACTTAGACCTTGCTCGTCCTCGAGTAAGCTCAAAATAAAATCAAGCATGACAAATCAACAAAGGTCTACAGACAGCAATGGGAGAAAATGATCTAAAACTAAAAAGCACTCAAAATAAGCTCACAACCCGAACCCAAGTAAAAGAATGAAAGTGCACACAATGAAGTCCTAGCACAATCTATCACTCATAACAAGAATACATCAACGATCAAAGCAAAAACCCATAACAATGAACCCCAAGCCCCAACAAGAATGATCTTAAGCACTCCCTTTTTTTCACTCATCCTGCTTAGGCGCCCTTTCGGGTTTTCACCTAACCGCTCATTTCATTTTTCTATATATGTGCTCACCAACTCACTTTCACTCTTTTTAGCCTCTTATTACCCCAGCCTAATGCCGGTCCGGGCCCCTACAATTTTGCCTGAGTCGCCCTTTCGGGTTTTCAACTGAGCACGTGATTTAATGTTTTTTTATTTATTATTATTTTTTTTAGTCTGAAATGCTGAAACTTGAAATGCATCTGTACATATATACAATAGTGAGTACTCCCTCCCCCATACTTAAACCTTTCATTGCCCTCAATGAAATAAAGACAAATTAGAAAAAAAATAAAGGAAAGGAAAAACAGAAGACTTACTGTGGTGGACCTGGTGGCTGCTGATACTGTGACCAATCAGGAAAGCCTGGCCACATGTGACTGAAAAATTCATGGTGTTGCCCCTACACCTGTTGTATAGACTGAACGATGGATGCAATAGCACTCTGCTGAGCTGCCAACTCTCTCTGCTGCGCTACAATATCTCTCTGGGTGGCAACTATCTCATTCTGGGACACAATAAGTCGTCCCATCTCCCAAAACATCCGGTTCTGCCAATCGGAATCAGAATGCACACCCTATCCAGCTCTACCTGCAGCAGCATCCCATGCAGAGGTATCTCCATAACCTCCATATCCACCCCAGTAAGTAGCAGATCCACCATCACCATAACCAACATATCCTCCTGTCACCCAACTAGATGTACCAGCAGGTGCTGTACTAGAACTAGCACCCCATCCAACTAACGACGTACCAACACCACCTCCAGGCACAAAATCAGCACCACCAAAACCAGGATCAAGACCCTCATGTCTCAAATCTCCACCACCGTCCCCACCATCATCATCATCACCATCATGATCCTCCATCTCTACATCAGGAGCAGGCATCTCCTGCTGAACCCCGCCCCCAACAACAAAATCAGAACGAATGTTCCTATATGTAGGGGCATTTAGATCAATAAAGCCCCCCAATCCACCCTCCATTAGAAATCTCCGAGTACAGTCATACATGCCTAGCGTCCTAAGCATCTCAACATCAAAGAACTTAGTACTAGTGAATTTCCTCTTAGCTAGAGAAGCAACTTACAGAAGCTGAAAACCAAACAAACTGTTGGAAGGCCGCGATCGCCTCTGATTGGGGACGCGATCGCCTTTCTGAGTCTGGGATGCGATCGCCGATGAATGGAGGCACGCTCGTGGATTCTGGGCAAGGACGCGATCGCGGTGCTCGGGGGCAGCGATCGCGGTCAGGCGCGATCGGCGATTTTTAGGCTGCGATGGAACTTCGACGCCGTGGTTCTCTTCAATTCCGAGCTGCGTCGTTCCTCTAGGTCGTCTTCAACAACCCGACAATGAAACAAGAAGGATTGATGCGGTGGATTGAAAGGTGTGGGAGAATTTTTTTTGGATTTTTAGATTTGATTTTGGGAGCAAAATAGAGGGGTAGAAGAGATTTTATGAACGGATTTGGATTTAGAACGTGGTGAGGATTGTAGATCCGGGTTTTTTAGTGAGTTTGGAAGAAATTTTTGAGGAGGGTAATGGAGCTTGAAGAAGGCTTCAATGGTGGGTAATGGAGGAAGAAGAAGAAGTGAAGAAGAAGATAGAAGAAAAGAAGGTGGACGAAGAGGAGTGGGGCCGGCGGTGGGAGTGGCCCCACTGCCTCGTGAAATTAATTTTTTTTTTATATCTCAGAGGGTCGTGATCGCTACCTTGTTAGGGCCGCGATCGCGGCCTGTGCAAGGTACTGTCAATTCCTTTCGAAAAACGCCCCGCGATCGCCCTTTTTAAGGAGCGGTCGCGGTTTGTCCTCAGTAATGTTCTTTCGAACCTAGTACCTGCGTGTTAGCCTCAAGAGATTAAAAATAAAAACTAAACAAAACAAAAACAGAAAAAAGAAAAAGAAAATTTATCTCGGGTTGCCTCCCGAGCAGTGCCTTTGTTTAATGTCGTTGACTCGACATTAGTGCCTTTTTAATTAGCAATCGGGGTTGGATAATCAAGATCCACCTCCTCTAGCACTTCCTCGCTGACTCCCTCATGGTATTTCTTTAGTCTCTGACCATTAACCTTAGACACATTTTGGGATTCCCCATCCAATAATTCCACAGCCCCATGTGGAAAGACTTGAGTAATTGTATACGGTCCAGCCCATATAGAACGGAGTTTGCCTGGGAAAAGTGTGAGACGAGACTGAAATAGAAGGACCTTGTCTCCAACCTTGAATTCCTTCCTTAGGATGTTCTTATCATGCCATGCTTTTGTTTTGTTTTTGTAATTCACAACATTATCATAATCATCCAATCTCAACTCTTCCAACTCTTGCAATTGTAATTTCCTGCACTCTCCATTCTCTTTAATGTTGAAATTGCACTTTTGGACCGCCCAATAAGCTTTATGCTCAAACTCAACTGGCAAGTGACAGCCTTTGCCATAAACCAATCTGAAGGGAGACATCCCGATGGGTGTCTTATAAGTAGTACGGTAAGCCCATAAAGCATCATTGAGTCTCAAACTCCAATCTTTCCTATTAGGCGCCACCGTCTTCTCCAGAATTAATTTTATCTCCCTATTGGACACTTCAGCTTGTCCATTGGTATGGGGGTGATAGGCTGTAGAGATCTTCTGAGTGACATGGTACTTCTTCAATAAAGCACTAACAGTCTTGTTGCAAAAATGAGTACCCCTGTCACTTATTAGAGCTTTTGGAATCCCAAATCTGGAAAAAATGTTGTCCTTAAGGAAACCTGCAACTTCTTTTGAATCATCAGTTCTGGTGGCCTTTGCTTCCACCCACTTGGAAACATAGTCCACCACAAGTAAAATATACAGATTCCCATAAGAAGAGGGGAATGGTCCCATAAAATCAATGCCCCAAAAATTAAAAGGGTCAGAGTCATCAATGAGTGTTGAAGAAGAAGAGGAAGTTGAGTCTGAAAACGAGATGGTTGAATCAGAGGTAATTTACGATTTAGTTGAAGTAGTAATACATTTTTCAAGATAATACATGATTTCGATTGTTGTGTTAAAAACATTTATTGAAATTTATAATGTGTTACTATTATTGCATAGTATACATGTTCGATGAATTAAGATAAATTGTGATATTATATACGTAGGTACCTAGGAAGGATTTTTCTGTTGATTTTGAGAATGATACTGTGTGGGATAATAGAGAAGACATGCTAAATTGGGCTAGGCAGGTCGGTCGTGAAAGAATGATGATGTTGACAATAAAAACATCAAACCAAACAATGGTCAGGCTTGCATGTCATAGGCATGGCAAATATAGATCTGGAAAGAAGGGTGAAGTACTCCCAATTGTTAGACCACCAAGTGTACGGACACTGCAGAGCAAATGCAACTGTAAGTTTCAGTTGGTTGGGGTTCGAAGCAAGTCAACGGGAAAATGGGCATTAACTGTTGGGTGCGGAATTCACAACCATGACCTCTCAAGTAGTTTACTTGGTTATTCATTTATGGAATGAATGACGGAAGCTCAGAAGGAGTTGGTTAGGAATTTGAGCTACATATATGTGCCTCCAAGGAGAATAGTCGAGGAATTGAGGGCGCTATATCCTGGTAATGTGACATCGGCGAAACAAGTTTCAAATATGAGGGCAAAGTTTCTAATCGAGGATCGTGGAAATATGACGGTAACCCAATATGCGCTACATTTCTTGCAACGAAACGAATATCGTTTCTTTCCGAAGAGGATGGATAATTCAGATCATATAGAGATCTTGTTCTTCGTCCACCCGATCTCGTTGCATCTACTGAGATTGTTTCCATATGTTGTCATTATGGACAGCACATATAAGACAAATAGGTACACTTTTCTAAACTTTGAATATGTTATTTAATCCTTTTGTTTTGTTTTCACAATTGTATTAATATGTCATACTTGGACAGGTACGACATGGCATTACTAGAGATGGTTGGATTCACGTGCACTAACAAATCATTCAACATCGGTTTTGCATTTATCTCTAAGGAAGACACCGAGAGCTATACATGGGTGTTGAAACAGTTGAAGCGTTTGTTTGCAGAATTGGGGACAATGCCAAATGCGATTGTTACAGATCGAGAGAAGGTGATCATGAATGCAAAGGACGCTGTATTTGGGGACGAAGTAAAACATCTCCTGTGTTGGGTGCACGTGAAGATGAACATTAAAGCGTATGCTCTTTGTATTCTAAAAGACCTCAAGGCTGCAGAAAGATTTGTCCATAGGTGTTGGGGCATATTTATGTCATCAACTGAGGGAAAATATGAGGAGAGGTTTCTCAAAGTGAAAGAGCGTTGGCCAGGGCTCATGCCATATGTTGAGAAGTCATGGCTTGGGCCTTACAAGCAGTTGATAGTAAGAGCATCGACGGAGCATTGTCTTCACTTTCAGACGAGAACAACGAATCGGTAAGTTTAGGCCTATATATGTACCTTGATTTATTAATTTATATTAAGAAAAATAAGTGAAATTATGTTTATTTCAGGGTGGAGGGCATGCACCATGTGCTTAAAAAGATACTTGACAGTTCTCGAGTAGGCTTTAACACGGTGATTGGAAGGATTCACCATCAGATTGTGTCCCAAGTTGGTGGTTTGCGGGGAGATCTTGAGATGGCACGTACGAAGCTACCGACAGAGTTGGAGGGGGTCCCTAAGGAAGTGAGGGCGATATTTGTTCGTCTATTTTATAGAGTATCAACACACTGCATTAAGAAGTTGTTGAATATGTTCTACAACCTACACAAAAAGATGAGTGAGGGAAAGATGGAGATTGAGTGTGATGATTATTGGTGGAGAGAGCGCATGGGTCTTCCTTGTCCTCATAGGATTGCTCATGACATCGTCAACAAGCAGCCCATAATGCCAAGTGAGATACACTCGTTTTGGCATCAAGTGGTATGGGACGGCATCGATCCACAACGCATGCCCATAAAAGACAATGTATCCCTCTCAATTTACCAAGTTAGAATGGAATTGATGATTGAGATGTATAAGAGAGGAGAATTGACTGAGGATCAGGTGCACGGTATATTTGAGTCATTTGTAGACATGGTCATACCCCAAGATTCTTCATTGCTTGAGCCGATACATTCAATGCTTGTTTCATGGCGAAAGGGAAGGCCAAAGGGGTCTACAAAGGGCTCAACCAAGAGGAGTAGTACTCTTCTTGAGCATAGGATGAGTGAGTATGAGTAGGAGAAGAAAGACAATGATTTGAAGGAGAGAGAAGAGAAGGAAAAGGAGAGCAATAAGGAAATCACGTCGACGGCAAAGAAGCGTGGGAGGCCAAAGGGCTTAACCAACAAGGCCAAAAAGAAAATTATGGTAGATACGAATGAACAAGTTCAAAATAAAGAAGTGGTGTGGTTGGGGGTGAACTTTGGTGTTGAAAATGTTAACCCTTTCATGTTTCCTTACATTGTGAGAGCTAGGGATGTAGCGGCGGATGGTCATTGTGGTTATAGATCCTTTGCAGAGGTATTGGGATATGGAGAGGGACAATACCATAGAGTTCGAAAGGATCTATCTGCTGAATTGAGGCGGAACAGAGTCATATATGAGCGTGTAGGGAACAGGCCAACTATCGATGATCTTTTGCAGAGTATTTCGTATGTGGACAGCCCGTGCATGCGACCATATTGGCTCGAGATGCCCATTGGTGGTTTGATATTTGCCACATTACACCAGGTTGCTCTTGTGATGTTGTCGTGGAATGGATCACACACATGCTTACCTATGATGGGTATAGGGGACAATCGGCGCCCTCCGACAAAGATTTATGCCATAGCTCTTGTGGGACAAAGAAACCACTTTATACCAGTAAGTATAATTAATAATGACTTAATTATGATTACTTGAAGTGTAATTGTTGTTATTTATGGTTAGATATTATTTTTTGTAGGTGTGGTTGAAGGATGGCGCGCCGCTTCCTCCTCCTCCGATAGATTGTACAAGGAATCATGACCCTAGTGTGAAGGGGTGGGACCATCCGTTTACACAACGGATGGAAACATGGCGCGAACTTCGTGTTTCTAATGGTTTAAGCCCAAATGTAGGATGTTAGAGTTATTAATGTTGGATACATATTGTTATGAATCTTTTGATGTTATGCATTGTAGACACTTATTTTTACATGGAACTAAAGTTAAACAAGTTTCAATAACGTTTAGTGAATTGCTATAGCTTCGAAAAAACATAGAATTTAGAATTTGACAAGTTCACATGGGAAACAAGAATTTACACGTTCACAAATAGCATGAATTAGACACTAACAGTTTGTATCACCTTGTAGACTTGCAGCAATTTGAAGCTAGTAATTATTGCGCTTCATGACGCGCAAATAGACGCTTCATGAAGCGCAAAATTACGCTTCATGATGCGCAATGGTACGCATCATGATGCGCAAAAAACCATGACAAAAAAAACGGGTGGCTTTCGCTCGTCCCCCGTTTCGAACCGTAGACTATATCCTCAAACGCGTGTACCTGGACCAAGTGTGCCGCATTGGCTATCAATGTATATAGACAAGGATTTTGATTTGAACTAATGGATTTTCGACTCGGTTTGGTCGGGATTTATAATAAACATTCCGGTTCACCTATTTTTAGGGTTCGAAAAATAAAATTATAACCGGTTCCTAACATATTGTAATTTAAATAATTTTCTAGATATATAATATATCGAGAAATGTATATTTGAATATGTGAACCCTTTGTATTCATATTAAACCTTTTATATAACGAACCGAGCTCAAATTAAACTGGAAAAATAAAAAAGGTACCGGTTCTTGAAATTTCATTTTATATGGGTTAGTACCATAAATTTAGGTAAGGTTACGTTTAATGGTTACGGTTTAGGGTTTAGTGTAGGGTTAGGGTAGGGTTAGGGTATAGTAATGGTTTAGGGTTAGGGTATAGTAAGGGTATATGATTTAGGGTTTAGGGTTTAGGGTTTAGGGTATAGTAAGGGTATATGATTTAGGGTTTAGGGTATAGTTAGTGTAGGATTTAGGGTTTAGGGTTAGGATTTAGGGTATGGTTCAGGGTTTAGGGTATTAAGGGTGTAGGGTAATGAGTTTAGATGAACGATATGAACATCCTTTCAAGTACTTCATAATTAATGATAAGGTTTAGGGTTTATGGTTTAGGGTTTAGGGTTTAGAGTTATGAATTTAGATGAACGATATGGACATCCTTTCAAGTACTTCATAATTAATGATAAGGCTATGTTTTATGGTTTGTTTTAGAGTTTAGGGTTTAGTGTTAGGATTTAGGGTATGGTTCAAGGTTTAGGGTATTAAGGGTGTAGGGTAATGAGTTTAGATGAACGATATGAACATGATTTAGGGTTAGCCATTTAACATACTAATCCTGACATATATACAACATATCCATACACCCAATAACTAACAAGTAAGCCTAATTCATACAATAAATAATAATCGCTAAACTAATTTGCAAGGAATGATTAAAACCTCAAAGTAACCATAACCATATTGTATATACAACCAAAATAACTAAAATCCTAACTCTTGACGTTAATCCTACCATTTAACTACAAACAAAATCCTAAATTGAATTGAACAAACCCTAAAACCTATGCATTAAATGTAACATTCGTTAACCCTAAATAATAATCGCAATTGTAATTTGAATTTAAAGATCAAAAGGTCACACTAACCCTACCATTTAAATAAGCTCAAAATGGAAATAAAACATTATCATTTAACACTCATTTCCATGTTGAGACCCTAACCCTATACCCCAACCCTACTAATACCCTAAACCCTATTTCTTCGCGTCGTGAAGCGCTATGCTTCATTAAGCATAGCGCTTCATGAAGCGCTGAAATGTGCAAGCCAAAACCCTGAAGGGGGGCCAATTAAAAAAGAACGCTCCATGAAAAGTAACGCTTTATGAAGCGTACATTTGCGCTTCATGAAGCGCAAAATCTAGAACAGAAATAACCACCAACGCTGCCATATCTCCATCCATATCTTATTACGCAGGATATGGAAGTTGTGAGATTCGATCCACGATTAATTTCGGGAAACTAATTATATGGAGGGAAAATATAGCGCCAATGTTGGACTCCCTCTCTATTTATGACTCAACCAGATTAACTCTTCTTTCATTATCAACACATTCAAAGGCGTTAAAAAACACAGCAACCATGGTTTCAAGGGAGCATTCGAGGGATTTGCAAGAGGTTCGCCTATTTATGCGCGAACTGATGCAAAGCAATGAAATTGGGATCAAGAAGGTTGGCAGGCATCTTGGACGCTTAGGTTATTTCAAGACGCTCGAGCGAATTTTTGCTGAGGAGATGAATGGTAATCCGACTCAACCTGATTTCCGCTTAGTCAGGAGAGAGCCTGTGGAGAACGAAGATGAAGGTGCTAGCGAGAAGAATCCAATTATAATTGAATAGATCATTTGATGTTTTTAGTTTTAGAGTGTTTATGTTATTTTACATTAGTGTTTATGTTATTTTAGCATATATGGTTTTCCTTGTTTTTTTCCGTTATCAAACTAGTGTGTTTGTTAAGTTGCACTTAAGTTGTTTTTACCCTTAATGAGAGTAGCTTCGTGTTGCAATTCATTCTTGACAATGGGATCATCTGGTAATACATTATTTTCTGAATTCAAGTACTCCAATACCTGACTCAAGACACTCTTTGACACAATAGCTCTCTTGCGTGCTACAAAACTTGCGCTTAGTGGGAACTACAAGATGTTTACTGGACCAGGCAGATCGCCCCAATATTGCACCAGGCAGATCGCTCCACGGCCTTCTTCACGTACTTCAGGTAAGCGAGGCACACTGATGGGGAAATGGATTTCTGCATTCTGACGAGGAAGGACGAGAGCTGTTCGCCAATCACTGCAAACAGATCGAAGACGCAGATCGTCAACATTAGAATCCAGCAAATCTCGAATCGTCTCCAATATTGCACCAGGCAGATCGCTCCACGGCCTTGATTCTGACATCCAAGCAGGCAGAGGCCAGAATAGGTTGGGAAGTTTAAACTCTCCATAGAGATGTTCCTCCAAATCATAGGTTGTGAAATCACTAGACTTAATCTCGTTTGGACCATGGTTTTCATATGGGATATTTACAAAAGGAGCCAACCAGTACACACAATTCCCTTTATACCCCTTAAAATATCCCGATGAAATAGCAGCAAAAACATCTCCACTCGTCAATACAATTAAATCATTCAGTTCAAAGGTATTCCAAGCACCATTAAGCAGTTTGAAAACTCTAACTTCTGCCTCAAAATCCTCATTTATCCACCCTGATGTAACCAAGAACAAATCCGAATTGTATCCTACCAGACTCAGTTCAAAGGTTTGCAGATTATAGTCAGGAAGATTTTGCAGCTGAGGCACAACCTTAGAATCCAGCAAATCTCGAATCCACCCCAATATTAGACGCAGATCTTACTACAAGATGTTTATGAAGCAATACTTCAAGGAACTACAAGCATCTGATATCTGTATCCAAGATTTGAACATTGAGGAATCACTTCAGCAGATCAGAGCAATATTCAGCAGATATTCAACAGCAAATCCATTACTATGACTGTATGATTTAAGGTATTAAAAATAAACCTGCAAAGAAGCATCTCTCCCGAACTTTGCAGGTCTTCCTTGTGTGTTCCTCCTAACATCTTTCAAGTGCGCCATTAAGAGTGGGACAGGAGGGTACGCATCAGACAGTTGGAAGGCTTGAACAAGATGGACTGCATCTATCAGTTTCCCATCGTTGATCAATGCCTCAATAATCCCTGAAAAGGGGCAATAGGGCATGAAACTCATTTAATAGTGAAGTAGGACCAAATATTCAAGAATAAAACAAAACTTCCATAAAATTTTCATGGGCAAATGACATGAAACTAGAATGACATCTCTTATGTATGGTCAAGCTTCACAGACCCATCACAGGTCAGTAAGTTTTTTAAGAGGACCAACCTGGCATTTTTTCTGTCAAGCCAAGGGAAAGGCAGAGCTCAGTAGCCTGCCTGTCACCACAAACTAGTGCAAGAACAAGCTTGCAGAGTTCGTCCTGATCAAACTCAGACCCGATCCTAAAAGTTGCAACAAGGCTCAAGAATCCCTCTATTTCTAGTGAATTTTCATTTCCACTGGCAGCATCATTGCCTTCAACAACACCTAATTTAGCCATCCACTCATCAGCAATTCCCTTAGCTTCCCCTTTGATTTCAAGATTCAAATAATTATTATCCACACATGAGCCAGCATTTGCCAACACAGTAGCCAAGAAAAACACAGCTGATGACACAGGGAAAAGAAGTAATCAAAATATATGTATGAACACTGCAACAGTGCCATCGATTCAGCACATACTAGAAAGAAAAACACAGCTGGAGTATATTAATAGTATTACTTGGTGAACAACAGTGCCATCAATCACCAAGTTGCTTCAGATTTTCTTTTGCAAGCCTTTTCAATTCCCATTTGCCCATATTCATGACCATACACTGAGATTCCCACTGATCATCTAACAAATTCATCTAGTCTCAGTAATATAAACATTAATAAAAATTAAAAAGAAGTTATATCTCATCAAGGCATTACACACACACACACTTATGCAGCATTCAGCTAAAAAGAAGTTATATCTAGTCTCATGTTTGTCAGTAAATTAGCCTAATCACCATGTCAACCAGGGTATGCTACAGAATTATGCTACAGAATTCAGCAATAACACCAACATCCATATCAAATTCAAGTGGATAAACTTGACCAGAATCACAAAACATGAAAGCTCAAATGCCATCAATGAACTTGCAAGCATTCAAAACTCACACAGAACTTGCAAACAACATTAATCTGGCACTACAACAGCACAAGTGGCATCAATGAACTTGCAAGCATTCAAAACTCACACAGAAGCAAAGAGATGAAGCCCTACCGAGAAAGTGACAGCAAAATAATCTAAAGATCACAGAAACAGAAGCAAAACTCCACATAAACTCCACATAAACTGTCAATTTTTCAAAGTTACACCATTGATTTCAGGTGTATGTTTCTGGTGTCTCTTATATGGTATGTCTAAATGGTTTTTACATGGCCAACTACAACTTCACTTGTGTGAAAGTGCAAGCACAAACAAGTCAGATCCTTGTTTCAGTAGAGCACACCAGTAATTCAAGCAATAACTGCAGAGGCATACCTTTTTTCTATCTTGAAGATTATATTGGCATAATTTTTGCATGCTTCTATTCCTATATGTTGTTTTTCTTATGGTTTTCTTGTTCTAGTTTGCAACTGTAACAGAACAATTTCCAACCAGATAACCAAATATTCTCTTTACAATATCACACTTTTGTCACAAACCTAATGCCTTGAAGAAGATCTCATTACAAACTTAGTCAATTAACCTGGTATAATAATGAAATTAGTAATGAAGGAAAACCTTTGAAACAATTACTTTGTTCCAATATGAAAAGAATGCAAGGAAGGTAAGTTTAAACCTGATAGACAATTATCACTGAATTTGTCACAGTTCATAATGCCAACCACTGCAGAACCCAATCTAAATGGCTAACCTGGCATGAAAAAAATAGATTTTGACCGGACATATTCAAACAAAAAACAGAACTTTGAAAATAACTGGATTAAGACTGAAATCTGTTTAGTTGTCACGTCAGTATTGATCATCATTCTACCTTTAACCTAAAACTGCCCAACTCATAATAAGTGTAAGCAAAAGGCTACTCGAACAAAAAAAATCTCTTACCATATAAGAGAAAGGGTACCTTCAGACCAAGCAATTTAATGGGTGTAGCCTGCCCAGGAACAATGCAATCTGGTCATGCTGATTCCAACACTGCATCCACACCTAACCCACAAAATTGATAGAAAGAACAAGGTTACAAATTCAGCTGACAGTAACAGCAGCAGACCAATAAAAAATTGATAGCACAAGAAAAAAATGAACAAACATACATTCAAAGATCAAAGAAATTGACACCAGTAACAACAACAGAGGAAATGTCAAGATTCCAGAATAAGTCCAAACAATACTGCAGCAATAGAAATGGCAATATCAATGTTAACCTAAGAGGAGAAGCAAGCTTATGAATAACAAAATGTCAAATAGGGTAGGTTTGAATAGTAACCTGTTAATCAAGATCATAGTAGCAAAAAAAAAGTTAGTTGATCAAGTAGATTACTAACTCATTCTCAGAAAACAATTCTCCATATGTAATACCCTCTGAGTATTGAATCTTCTTGAAATGATCAACTCCCTGCCAATTGTACCCAGAATGCTTCAGTAAAAATAAGGCAAGGAAGCAAGACTAAGAATCACTGAAAAATATATGTTATTTTTCAACCTGAAGCAGCATTAGGATTCTCTCAAGACCATAAGTGATCTGCACAGAAACAGGCAACAATTGATTACCAACAGCAGCTAAGGATGAGAATATAGTAAAGCAATACAGATTAATGGCAACACCATCATCTAGATTGCTCTCCAAAGGAAGTTGTCCACCATTATATTAATGTGAAATGATATGGGAGAAAAGATAAAGCATGATGATATATTAGTATGCCAATGTGTCGTAGAAAAGAAATGCTGATAATAATAACATTTATTACTGTCATCAAAAAAATGCAGCATATCTGCTCCTTTGAAGGATCAACTGATCGACCAAGTCTTAGTCCCAGTCAAGTGAGTGTGTTGACATGTGGTGAAATTTTACCTTGAAAAGTCAGAGAAAACATGAGACTTGAGGATTTGTTTAATATTATTGAACTTCTCTCTCAGTTTTGTTATTTTAGGAACGTCCCTGTAGGCTTCAAAGTGACTAGACAATTGGTTCACTGCCTGAAATACTCACAACAGAATTCAGAAAATGTTGCAGCAAGATAGTTTCTGGCAGTCACTAAATACAAGTAAAAAAAAAAGTAGTCCAACTATTCATGTCTGTTATAAACATTATACCTTCAACTGAGCAGCTGCCTCCCTTTATTGCCTCTTCGAAGCCATTACCTGAAGTTGCTCCACAGCAGATACTGCCAACATAATAGTTTTAACTTAACAAATTGTGTGAAACTTTAACGAAGCTTCCTCGTTGATACAGATCCATCAAGAAAGAACATCACAAATGAATAAAATTCTGAGAGCATACAGCTGTACTCCAAGTGAAAGCAGATAAAGAAGTGAAACTCTATGTTCACTCACTTTCTTTTCCTTTTTGGAGAAGGCATTGTACTTTTAGTGGAAGCTGAAAGCAATACTGAAAAGATCATATTTACCAAGCATGGTGAGGCGATGAAGAGCAGTAATGGTGGTTGTTATATGCTTCTTTGCAAAATCTAGCTTTTTAATGTTACGACAGATTTCCTGAACCATTGTTTCACTTTATCATTCAAAAGGTCCTAGTTTCATATTCAAAAATTGCATTGATGTGATACAAGGGATCAACCAGCAACCAGTGAACTTGAACCTTTTTTTGCCTTTTCCAATATGATCAAGTGGAACATCATTGTCAATAGTTGCAAAGGAAAAAGAACTCTAACACTCCTGCCTGCTTTCAGAAGCTAGTACACTGTTTTGTGCCTCTGAATTTTTAGTTGCAACTTTCTTAGCAAATCCAATTGGAAATATTCCTCCTTCCAGCTTTCTTATAACAGTGAAAGCTCAATAATTGCTTCTCAACTGAAAAAAACTCTAACACTTCTGCTCTGGCAGCTAGTGACTGGGGATAGAACAAGTGGACACAATAACCATCAAAATCAGCAGATTTTCTTTTGCAAGATTCCCATTTGCTAGCCAACTCAAGATCAGTATCCATATGCTAACCAAATACCAATACACATCTATTTAAAGATTTTCATGCCATAAGAATTAAGAAATGCAATGTGTTGAGATCATCCAATCCAACAACAGTCTACAACAGTCATAGATCATGAAGATATGCAATGTGTTGCCAGAATTTCTACAGTAAGAGCTTGTACAAAAAATTACCATTCAGTGGCTGTTTACAAATGAGTAAGATGATCAAAAACAGCTCCCCACTCCGTGTGCTCTTTGTAACGCTCCTCAATATGGTCACCATGCTGAAGATTTTAAGCAACTCCAAGCATTAGGACCAGAAAATTTTATAAGAAAGATAAAAATAACAAAGTCGTATGCAAATTTCTTACCTTTTTCAGCTTCCCATTTTCCCACATTCATGACCACACACAGAGGAGGTAGAAAACATTCATGAAAGCTTTAAGCATGAAAATGAAGAGCCTCAACATATTGACACATACAAAAATTGACCATCACCACCATAAGTTATAATTCAATTCAAGGTCACAAACTTAGAAGAAACCTGGACAACGTAATTCAATTAATTTGCATTCAAAATAATGCCATCTATATCAAAAAACTAATATAAACATGAGTTACATTATCATGATGATAATGACACATACAAAAGCATACTTCAATCCCTAATAAACTACGACTCCCCGTCCCCGGTGCCGTCACCTCCATCACCATCAGTAGGCCCGGTGTCCTGACCTCCAACATCATCCCTAACCTCGGTTCCCTCACCTCCATCACCATCCCTAGACGCGGTACCGTCAGCAGCACCCCCGGTCCTACTATCTTCAAACCCAACACCCCCTATACTACTACCCTCCCCAGCACGATGAAGTCCGCTGCCTTGTCCGGGACAGTACTGAGAATCCCTGAACGGCCTACTCACGGGTGGAGGTAGGGGCGGAACACCATCCGCTAAAATGCTCAACATCTCCTCCAAATACGCCCTAGCCACATGATCCGTCGGCATTCCCTGTAAAGCCTCTAGTGCGTATCCAACTGCCTGTTGCGCCCGCTGCACAATTTATTTAACTCATTAAATACAACACCAGTACAAACGAATATAATTGCATACAAAACTTTGTATTACAAATTAACATACCACAGTAACGTCCACCATAATTGCAGGATGGGCAACGGGGTCCCGAGGACGGTTCTGACGGTCTGATCTAGGATCTATATATGGATGTGTCACCCCGTCGAACCAGTCAAGATACGCAAGGTCCGCCTGCCAAGGATACCGAGCCACGCCATGCTGCTCGAGGTCAATCAGGTGGTCATACCGCTCATTCCAATACAAGTCTTGGTTCCGAAAATCAAGACTGTAGGTGTTCATCTCCCTTGTACGCGAGACTACACGCGGCTCAATCGGATCTGGGGGAGTCGTCTGCACATGATAGTACTGTCGCAGACACCTCTCGGGCTGGTATGGCTCATAAATATTGAAGCAATGCAGAACTCCTCGATACCTAGAAATCCTATATTCTGTCTCAAAATCCAGGTCTCGGTTCCAAGGCGTCCAACAAACCTGCAAGTCCACGGGAGAAATAATTTGCATTAAAACTCAATAGGAATCAATATGTCAAACTATTAACACTTTTACCTCATCAGCAAGAATCTTGTCCATAAACCTTCGAATATCCTCCAAGTGCTTCGGCTTCTTCGGCCTTGATCGGTGGTCATTCCTATCTCGGGCACCCGCTCGGTCATCCATCAGAGCGTTTACATTCAACACTGAATGCCCACGAAAATGTCTAAAGTACTCCCATATCCAAGCCTATAAAATTACATTAAAATTAGTACCGAAATAACGAAAATTGTTCATCAACCAAAAAAATTCACAATACTATTATACCTTCAAAATGAGCATGCATCCTCCCAATCCCGCTGACCCCTGGCGAGATGCAATGCTCAAATGGCGGTATAAGCACGCCAATGCCGCAGCACTCCATGCGAATCTACTGGTAACACCATGATCCATCAAACACTGTAAATAGATCGTCCTCGCCTTGTTGGTGCTCTTGTCACAGAACAAAGTCTAGCTAAGCAACCACAACAAGTATGCAGACGCTATGTGCTGTGGGTCCCGCCTATCCGCAATCATCTGAAGTATGATAGCCTAGAGATCCTTAGTTGGTATGGAGGTCTTATATTTGCGGTACTGCTGAGGAGTGAGCCCTAATATCTCCATCACACGAGTCTGGAAATCCCCGGCCCTCTCAATCTGTCTCACCAAAGCGTCTCCATCAATCTGTATCCCCAATATCCGACGTACATCGTGGAGGGTGATCGTGATCTCGCCCCATGGGAAGTGGAAGCTGTTGGTCTCAGGATGCCAATGCTCCACAAAAGCTGTAACGATCGCGTGATCCGATCCTCCGTATGTCAAGGTCGCTAGACGTCCCAGACCGGTCTGCTGTACAATACTCCACCACGTACCCGGCTCCTCAATCATATGCGGCTCAATAGCCGTCCACTCTACCGGTCGTGAGTGGGCCCTAATGATATTGCGCCACTGAAATAGAAAATTCAAATTCTCAATAACGTTATTCAACCATATGAAATATTAACCTAAAATAAACCGGTATAAAAGACACTTACCAAACTATCCTCTATAACAACACCCTCCCGGCCCTCCAACGACGCAAGTGTCCACCTCCATATCGACTCTGCTACATGAGTCGGGTACGACCGAAGGAGGTCTGGTACTCGCGGCCCTCCAGGCTGCCACATCTCGTCAGCCGGAGCAGGAGCGGCCGGAACCTCCTCTACTAGGGGCGGTACGTGTTGGACCACAGGAACGGGGTCCGTCCTCGGATCAGATGGCGGAGGTGGTGTCGGACTACCGATAGCGCGAGGAGGAGCAGGACTATCGGTAGCGCGAGGAGATGGCACAGTAAAATCAATGTCCCTCAATATGTCCTCATCATCGTGCATATCAGTATCTAAACCAGGCGGATCTCTCAATGCAAGGTCGCTCTCAGGGACAGCGTCGTCGGTCTGAGCAACCATCTCAACCCGAGGGGTCGTATCAACATCCCTCGTAATATCCTCAATCGTGCCCAATGGAGACTGTGAAACACGCGGAGGGGTAAGCATCTGCTCATCTGAAGGGTCAACAACATCGGTCGCCGGAATCTGATCTGTCTGTGGCGTCATTTCGACATCCATAGGAGCGGTTGGCCCTATATCCTAAGATGTCTGCATATCCCCAATATGCTGCTCTGTCTCCTCGCGCTGCAGCTCTGAAATCAATGTATCTACTATTGTCCCCGTCCTAGCCTTCTTTCGCCGAGGTTCGACCTGAGCACGCTGCTCCGCTAATATGCCCCGTGACCTCGCATGTCGTGTGTTCTTCTTTTTCGGCTGAGGAGACGGCATCGAGACGGGCGTAGAAAAAGACGCGCATCTCTCCTGAAACGCCTGTTGAAATTGTTTCTTTCATTATATGCTCTTGATATTCAACTTTGCATTCCCATGATTTCATAAATATGGAACTAAATTTGTTCATAACATAATTTCATGAATATGTTTTCTCTTCAATACATGATTTTCAATTATCGATATTATGTTTTCAAATCACTTATAAAACTAAACTACATCCATATTCGGGACTAAAGTATATATTCAACCATAACATACATATATTATAATTCAATACAATTGTATCTACATTCTGTGAATAGAACTAAATCTTATAAATCTCGAAATGAAATTACGTACCGATAGACCCGTCTTGCCCCACCAATCTTTTCCAAACTCCTTTCCCGTGTCAATCGGAGTGGATTTGCCGCTTGAATCACCAACCACAACATTAGCCAGTGGGATAGAGGGACCCACCGACGCTCCACCGCCATCCGACTCTACTCGTACATCCGGACCTCTACCACCCTCCAACTCCACATCCGATCCATGTACAACCGGCTGTCCATCAACACCACCGCGACCTCCGACATCTCCCTCGTTACCACTGACGGCTCCACCTACACCACCACCATCTTCACCTACAAACACATATCAATTTGTCAATCTTCTTTTCCTTTTGCAGGATCAACATGATTATTCAATTCAAACTAAAACTTCAAAAAAAAAAAATATCAAGAACAGAATATATATCAACTAACTCATCATGAAACAATTAAACAATCTTAACAACATAAATCTGTCTATATTTACAATGAAACAAGCTGCCAAATACAAATACATATTTTTATGCTTGATTATGGCAACAGTATCTTCACAACTACTCCACGATACTGGATTCTCCCTTAGTCATGTGGTGAGCTGCCAAATGCAAATGCATATTTCAAATGGTTCTTATTCTTGTGAGATGCTAACTGAAGGCCATGTGGTTGATCATTATGTTCTTTCTAATATTCTTAGTGCTTGTAAAGGTGTGAAAGCTTATCAATTTGGAAAGGCTCTTCATTCAAATGTTGTCTAATTAGTGTTTGAGAAGGAAACAAAATTACTGATGTATTGCAAAATATCATTTGTATGAGTTTCAGGATCTATGGTGCTCTTAATTAAAAGAAAAAACACAAATTTCCTGCTTATTATTGGAAAACTTGGAGGACTGGGCCACTGGGGTGGGGTGGAGGGAAAGAGGATGGTAAATGACTGATGATTAATCATCTATTTAGAAAAAAAAGTGAACATCCAGCCATAACGATAACTCTGATAGCATGTTATATCCCATTTTTTCATATTGTGATTGAATTGTATAGGACAGACATTCGCGGCATCTTGCTAATTTATAGTTGGCTTCTGTAGCAGCACAGTCCCATTGATTTGAGAAGGGCCTGTGATCTATCAAACCTGTAATATATCTGACCCCCAAAAGTTATTAGACCCAAAAGTAAACTATTCTATAGCAGCATCGGTGTACTTATTCTATCTCTCTTACCCTTTCTTTTGCTTGATTGTTTTTCTCCTTTGTCTCCCTGTGCTCAATCATTCCTCTTTTAGCAACTCGAACAAATTTACTAATTTGAGTTGATTTCTTGTTTAAAATTTTAGTTGTTAAAAGAGCATTTACCATTTAACCATTGTCAAAGATTCAGTTAATTGATCATGCTTAGTTTAGAATGATGCTTGGTAGTATTATCTCTGAGTACTATCTTGATCCATCAGAATGATTGTACAACCCAGGATATAAATTCTTTCCTTGTCAATGTTGACATGATACATGTTTCAGATGTTGAGGGTCAGACAAACAGACAAGTATCATTGCAAAGATACCGTGAAAAGAGAGAAGAGAGGTACATATTGCAAAATGACAATGCTTACTTGTGGCTACATATGAAGTTTGGCAAAATGACAATCACAGCTTGTATCTTGCCAGGGGAAGGCTCAAGATCAGAAACAAGATAGGACATTCTACTTCTGGATTGGACATGTATTTAAACCAGCAGATGAGGATGCAAGCTTCAAGTAAACAAATAAATCCTGCTGTGATTTTACTGTTCAAAGTTGGTGAAATTCATGTTTTGTGTGGTTTCAATTTGTGGCCTTGCAGAAGAACATTTGGAGAGAAGAGAGGTACATTTGAATTCACAAAGGCATCGAATGGCAATATCAACAATGGCAATGAATTTCAGCAAAATCAAAGCAAGGAATCAAAGCATCGAATTTCAGCAAAATCAGAAGCAAGGAATCAAAGCATCTTATGGCGAAATCAAAGCAAAACCAGCACTTACTTGCTTGCCCTAAAGTGACAGGAGCTCCGCCACTAGCTTCGTCGGACCTATGCTGCAACGCCAACGAACGCGAAGCCCCATTATCGTCCGGATTTATCGCCGAATCCACCCGCTTTGCACCGCCATGATTATCACCACCTTCCTTCTCCATTTTTTAATAGTTTAGGGTTTAGATAATCGGAAATTGGAGTATCGCCGGCGAATTCCCGTCGTCGGATTTCGTTACAGAAAGCAGTGAGGAAGGGGAAGAAGCGTATCGCGCCTTGTAACGAAAGATTACACTTCATAAAGCGTTCATTTTTTTGATGAGCTACGCATCATGAAGCGCAAAAACTAAACCGCATATTGGGGATCCTTTTAGGGTATCCGTTTGCGTAGCTCATCATGAAGAGCTACGCTTCATGATGCGCAAAAAGTCTTGTGCGCCAGGAAAAAAAACTATGTGCATAAAGATTTGACGTAAAATTATTAGGTGAAATAGGATATTTATTTTTTAGATAAGCTTATTGGGTGTTTGGTGAACGGTTGTTGATTGGAGTTTACTTTAGGTGTGAAATGACAAAAAAAGGATAATTAACAAAACAATACTACCTCAATTCGAAAATATTTTTCATTCTATGAATTAAAAAATATATTAAAAAATTGCTTGATTTTATCTAAATGTCCCTCTATAATTAGTTTGCTTAATTTATCTTTTTGAGAAGGAGAAAGTTTTTGCCCTTTGAGCATTTTTGTAAGATAAATTTGAAAAAAACTTGACAAAATAGGTAGAATGACAAGTATATTGTTGAACAAAAAACACATGCTAGAATGAAAAATATTTCTGAATGAAAGGAGTAATAAAAATAAAGAAAAAGAAAAAAATGAGAGTATTACAGGTGAAAAATATCCATAAGCTACTATAATATTGTACCCCAAACATTATTTTTCCGAACAGAGCCTAAGTATTATTCTTTCTGCCGTCTACACCCAAATCCACACCTCCACTGGCCCACCACAAAGTATTGACCCACACCCCTCTCCTAACTCACCCAACCCATTATCCCTTGAAATCGGGCTCAATCTACCCACGCACACACCCGTACTCGCGCCACTAGCACCAATTGTATGTATTCTGCATATCCTTGTTCTTACTGCAGCTAATATCATTATACTTCAAGGTCACTTCATGTTTGTTTTGATATTAAACATTTGCATGACTCATTGGCATAATAACATATTTATTATGTTTGATTAAGATAGGAATAACTAGGAAGTGAATTGCTTGTTTTGAATCAATAATCAACAACCTTGGTGACACAAGTGGATACTTGAATGGAATTGCTTTTCCATGATTGATTACAAACTCAACTTTAATTGCTTTATTTACTTGTTTAATTTTCCTAGAGTTAGAAACCAATTCAATCTACAATTACATTAATAAAGATAACAACTTGAGAATACAAGATTTTTTAGGTACGACTCCGACTTATTAACTATAACTATGATCTTATAAATGGTGGAACATAGATGTTCTGCAGGAATTTTAACTATGATCTTATAAATGGTGAAACATAGATTTATGGGTCAGTAATGATTTATGGTTGATCAAGCCAATATCTCTATAGTTCTTACCAAAAATTACGCTTTTTTAAATAAAACATAATCGTGTCGATTTTTTCAAACATTTTCCATTTATTTAAAAAAAGTGTGATCAGTCTCATTCACCTTGCACCTGACGGCACTTCACACAGTATTCGTTCCAAAAAGAAACAGATCCATAATTTAAAATAAAAGTTTATTATGGTCTGTATTCTTCGAAAACTAACCTTATTTTAAACCATACTGTATGTATTAAGGAGTATTTGAACGTATTCGAGAAAATGACTCGACAACTATCTCCTTTTATGTCTTAAATGTTTCAACTTTCAACTTGTCCAGTTTTCAAATTGACATTTTCCGTATGGCACTGTACATGACAACGCTTTAATTAGTGTTTACATCACTTCAAACACACAAAACCATCCCTAAGATTCATTAATTAAATACTCCTCCTTTAGTTATTTAACATTTCAGTTGAGTTTGACCATATATTAATGGAGGTATTTTTTTTGGTAGAAAATGGAGGTTAAATATTTGTAGGTGCTGACAGTGAGGGCTGACTCTTGAATTAATTTAAAAATGAAAAAATGGATAAATATTTTTTTATTTTTAAAAATTTTCAAAGAGTATTGTCTCTCTTTCAAAAAAAAAAGAGTTCATAACTACAGAAAAAGTAGGTTCTACCAAAAGAAAAAGAAAAACAAAAAGTATAGTTTAATTTGTATAATGTACCCTTTTAATTCTCTTCGATAACATTGTCAATCGTCATACAATTAGGGTCATATTTATAGAAAATAACCCTTTTTGAGACATTTCCACAAATTCACGTACTTCGACGTACCACTAGTCTATTAAAAGAAGCAAACAAAACTAATAAACAAAACAAGTATTCAAATTAAAAGAAGCAAACAAGTTTATCCAGCACATTCACATTGATAAAGTCATTCGATCATTGGTTTTTTCCTTTAATTTCATTCACACCCAAGATTAATTCCTATCCTAATCATTAACAATCGCAAGTCCACGGTCCAAGCAATTCTTTAATCCTAGGCAAGGACGCTTAACCTAGAATTAGCATAGAGAACAAGGATATACAGGATATCAATTCAAGCAATCAAGCTACGAGTCAATTGCAAGAACAAACAATCAAATATCTTTCTCAAATCCTAGTCCACGGTCCTAGAAATTAAGTTGTTTCATAGATCAAGTAAGATCACATAGATATTGATTCAAACCTAATCAAACTGTAAAATATCAATCAAATTCAACAAGTTGCGCACCAAGTGAAATCAATTGATAATCATGAAATTAAGCACAAAGAGAAAATATATTAATCAAGGGAAAGAAATCAATACCGAAAACCTTACGAAATCGTAAATCAATGCTTCACTGATGAATAAACTCCAAGGTTTAAGTCTCCATCAATGAAATACAAAACTAGGTCTAAACTAAACTATGAATCTGATATTATGTAATAGAAATGTCTCGTAACCAAAAAACCACGGACATTTATAATGAGTTCCGAAAAGATAAAAGATAAAAAGAAAACAAAATACAAGATAGCGAAACGCCTGGCGGCGCGGAACACCAGCCACCGCGAGCGCAGGAGGAATCCACGGGCGCGGAAACTGCGGCTACACAGCTTCGCGGAAATGGAACTCACCGCGGGCGCGGTAGGATTCCGCGGTCGCGGGTCTTCTTCTGACAACTTTCTTGTGTTACCTTCGAAGGTGGTTTTGACCCACTTAGAGTTGAAATTTGAACTCGCAGTAAAAACACGAATTGTAGCTCTTCGAGTTAGCTTTCCAATGATACTAATTCCAGCTTCATACAATCACCGTAGCTCCCGAACGATTCGTCACAAGAAAATGACATCAAAACAACTCTAAATCAACACTTGTCTTCAAAACTCTTGCAACTCTTCAAATTGTGTCTTCGGTCTTCATATTACAATTATGCTCAAAACTAAGCTAAACACACTCAAATCATGCCTAAAATACAAGAGATAACCATACTAATCTAGAGCGTATTAGTTACACAAGTAAGACTTACACTTCTTTGTTCCTAGCAGTTCTTCCTAACTCTAGTAACACTAGTAAGTCTTCTCGACCTTGTTCCTAAGCTAACAACTCAACTAAACATAAGACAGATCGAACCTTACACCTTGAGCTCACATTTCCTTAACTCCAGGGAACTTGGATTCACCGTCGTCGAGATCGCACACTCGCCGCTGGAGACTTCTCTTCACTTTGTTTCTCTTATCTCTTTGTATGTGGATATTTGTTCTAGAAGAAGTGCTTATTTCAAGCACTATTCATTTGGCTTTATACTTATCCGAACTTGGCTGCAATCTTCACTTTCATGATGTCCAAAATGCCCTTTGTCTTGCACGCCAAGTTTGCAATCTTCACATGTGACTTGATTTGAATTTAGTCAACTTCAAATGTCAATCGGACCGTTGGATCGCTTGCTCTAGTTTGTTTCTCAGACTGAGCCTTCGTTTTGTCCAAGACAGGATCTCGCGATTTACGCTGAATGGTCTTGTCTGCACATGTGAGTTCCCATGCGATGGGAACTATTCTCTCCAGAGTTCCTTTGATAGGAACTTGCTATCATATATTCCTGTGTTCCTTTTGCGTTCTTGGAGATCCCTTGTCACACCTGGTGTTCCCTTGAAATACTTGAATGTAACACGTTAGTTTCCATATGGCGTTTGTCATTATCAAAACTAGAGACAAGTATCGTTGTTCAGATGTTTGGAACCAGAGTTCCCAACACCGTCCCAACAATTTCCCCCTTTTTGATGATGACAAACCCATTACAAAATAAACAAGTATTTCAATGTGTGAAAAAGCATGACGTGCATCTGAGTTCCTAAGTATGGGCCTTGGAAGCCACTTCTATGAAACATTAAGTTCTTACTTAGCATTTTATGCATTAGTTCCCCCATAGCCAAAGCATATTCTGTGATAACTCTTAACACGACTCATCTCACACATTTTGTCCTTCCCCCTTTTGGCATCATCGAAAAAAGAAAGTATAGTAAGAAAGGAAGTTCACGGGGCCTGTTTTGGACAAAAAAAATGACCGACTAATCACTTTAATGTCCTAGATGGGGTTTGATAGCCAAAGGGATACGATTGGATCGGGTTGATGGAAAAACGAGTAAAAACGATTAACAAAAGCAATAAATAAGTAAAGAAATTGAATGTAAAGACAACTAAAACGAAGAAGAAATGCTTATCTCTTCTTATTAATTATAAATAAGCGATTACAAGCATAGATCTGTGGTTTAGGACCCTTAATCATGCGAAAACTGTTGGGAAAACAACGGTCAGATGCTAGCAGTCTGGCTCAGATGACAGAGGTCTTCGAGAGCAATGTAAGTTATGAGAGCTTTCTGATTACAAGAGAAGGGAATTGTGGTGTTTTAATGTCTCTATCTGGATCTGGATCTGGATCTAGCGTGGTTATGCTCTTAAATCCCTTTATACAGTAGGGAGAGTTACATAGAAATAGTTACAAAATCAAGGATACACGTTCTCCTAAAAAATAGGTAGTGGACGTTGTGGAGGATATGGTCAAAGGCGGTTGTAATTGACCCAAAGATCTCGCTGGCGCTGCGGGATAGTCAGATGACGATTGACGTCATCGGTCTTCGGTCTTTATGACGACGAAAGTCTTCGGTCTTTCTGACGGCAATGGTCTCTCTGACGACGATGGTCTTTCTGACGGTAATGGTCTTTGTGACGACAACAGTCTTTGGTCTTTGTGACGACGACATTCTTCGGTCTTGAAATCATACTTGGAATTTTTTGGGTCTAACAATACCCCAAATTCATCTTGGTCGTTGAGGCGAGGAAACGGGCGAGATGAATTTAATGCCTTTCGTCGGATGCTTCAGGCATCATTACGATGGAAGTCAATGGTCAAAGGCACGTACTTGATCAAAGTTGTCAGCTAAAGGCATGGACCTGGCCGAAGTTGTTAGCCTCTAGCGCTGGTTCTATCAAAGTTGTGTAGTGATGCGATCCGGTCCTAGACATAGATCGATCAAGGCGAACCGGAGTTTACCCAAGCCGTGGCGTCCCCCCTTGGCGCGACGGTCCCTGTCGAAGAGCTCGCGCCACCGGAATGCCAGCCATCTCGGAGCGCGGGAAGAACGCCGGGAGCGCGACCGCGCTCTGGCCGGTCGTGACCGCGCTCCGGCCGCAGTGTGACGATGCCTCTGAGCGCGGGCTGGAGTCCGATAGCGCGACCGCGCTTTCCCTGGCCAAACTGCGCCCCGAATGGCGGTGATTCGGATCTCCGCGAGTCTTTCCGAGGCCTTGGGTCTTCGGGTTTCTATCTTTATATTTATGTCAGGATTTTAATAGAACGATTACTTAATTTGGTATTATTTATAATTCCGCTATTTGTTTTGTTTAGCGAGATGGGTTGGGCTTGCATGCTTGGGCCCATTCTCCCTAGGATTTCTAGGTTTAGATCTAGCTTTCTATTAAAGTGTTCAGACTCTCATAATTTCAGTTTACGCTTGAATTGAATTGAATTTGCCTTTATTGAATCGAGTTTCTCTTCCCTAGGCATCAGGCGTCACAATCCTTCTATCCTTCTTCCAATCGCCCTACAACTATTCTGAGGTTTCGCTTGTCGGAATCAATTCCATATCGAGACGCCGCTAGAACCCTAGCGTTGTACCATCAATCTTCAATTTGAGTTGATGCGTTTCACCTCGCTACAAGGACCGACGTCTCGTATTTTGAATCCCGTCACGATCTCGAACGAATGATGAAGCAGAAGCAAGCGAGATAGGGCACGCAGGGGCGCGCGAAATTGAAGATTGATGGTACGACGCTAGGGTTCTAGCGGCGTCTCGATATGGAATTGATTCCGATAAGCGAAACCTCAGAATAGTTGTAGGGCGATTGGAAGAAGGATAGAAGGATTGTGACGCCTGATGCCTAGGGAAGAGAAACTCGATTCAACAAAGGCAAATTCAATTCAATTAAAGCGTAAACTGAAATTATGAGAGTCTGACAACTTTAATAGAAAGCTAGATCTAAACCTAGAAATCCTAGGGAGAATGGGCCCAAGCATGCAAGCCCAACCCATCTCGCTAAATAAAACAAATAGCGGAATTATAAATAATACCAAATTAAGTAATCGTTCTATTAAAATCCCGACATAAATATAAAGATAGAAACCCGAAGACCCGAGGCCTCGGAAAGACTCGCGGAGATCCGAATCACCGCCAGTCGGGGCGCGGTTTGGCCCGGGAAAGCGCGGTCGCGCTATCGGACTCCAGCCCGCGCTCAGAGGCATCGTCACACTGCGGCCGGAGCGCGGTCATGACCGGCCAGAGCACGGTCGCGCTCCCGACGTTCTTCCCGCGCTCCGAGATGGCTGGCATTCCGGTGGCGCGAGCTCTTCGGCAGGGACCGTCGCGCCAAGGGGGGACGCCACAGCTTGGGTAAACTCCGGTTCGCCTTGATCGATCTAGGTCTAGGACCGGATCGCATCATCCTCCCTCCCTTAGAATCGAAGCGTCCTCGCTTCGAGCTCGGTGGGTCCGGGGAGAGGCAGAGATCAGCAGGCAGCAAAAAAATGACGTCGGGCTCGGTGTCGTGTTTCGGAACGTCTATAATGGGCAAAACAAACTCGGGTTCTGAAAACGGCACACGATCGAACAAGGGCGCGACGACGATAGGCGATGGCGCAACTGCTGCAGGAAGCAAAAACATCGGACAAGGAGATGGAGGCGGTAAACTCGGCTCATCAAAGACGGGCTCGCTGTCCCAAATGAGCTCGCTATCCCAAATGGGCTCACTATCGCAATCGGGCTCACGATCCAACTCATCCGCTTGAGGAGCCGAACACTCCTCCTCAATTGGTGTTGGTGCTGAAATTTCTTCGTCAACCAAGGACTCGTAACCAGCGACGCAAGGTGGTGCGAGGGATGCAAGCAATAAGACTCGAGCGTCCAAACAAGCTTTGAATTCAGCCATTTGTTGCCGTAAAAGAGCAATTTCTTGTCTTAAATCGGTACGACAACTCATGGTTACCAAATTACACAAAAATCGACCAGCTAACAGCAATTCCTAGGCCGATAATAAATAAAAAAGAAATCAAACTCTCTTTTTTTTTTTTTAAACTACCGAATCTCTTCTTTTTTTTTAACTGTTCGGCTTCTTCTTTTTTTTTCTCTCTCTTTTTACTACGATTCTAACCGAATTTAACTAGGTACAAATCTCCACAAAAGATGGATAAGTATCTCGGCAGATTGTGAAAGATTACTATCCAAATTGTACATGCAGAGATAAACCCACTTGCATTTATTGAAGGAATGATATAATAATAAAAAGATTGAAACGAAACAAAGTGAAAGAATATGGGCAAAGAAATATTTGGTGGCTGGATCATATACGCACAAATCGGCACGGATAATAATAACAATCCGAACTCGTGAATATTTTTTTTTTGGTGCCGATTTTTTTTTGGATAGATAATCGAACTCACGAGGGTGATGGACGGAAATTGGGGATGAAGGCGCAAAGACCGAATCGGGAGACTTATAAGACGATGGCTCTGATACCAGTTGATGCGTTTCGCCTCGCTACAAGGACCGACGTCTCGTATTTTGAATCCCGTCACGATCTCGAACGAATGATGAAGCGGAAGCAAGCGAGATAGGGCACACAGGGGCGCGCGGAATTGAAGATCGATGGTACGACGCTAGGGTTCTAGCGGCGTCTCGATATGGAATTGATTCCGACAAGCGAAACCTCAGAATAGTTGTAGGGCGATTGGAAGAAGGATAGAAGGATTGTGACGCCTGATGCCTAGGGAAGAGAAACTCGATTCAACAAAGGCAAATTCAATTCAATTCAAGCGTAAACTGAAATTATGAGAGTCTGACAACTTTAATAGAAAGTTAGATCTAAACCTAGAAATCCTAGGGAGAATGGGCCCAAGCATGCAAGCCCAACCCATCTCGCTAAATAAAACATATAGCGGAATTATAAATAATACCAAATTAAGTAATCGTTCTATTAAAATCCCGACATAAATATAAAGATAGAAACCTGAAGACCCGAGGCCTCGGAAAGACTCGCGGAGATCCGAATCACCGCCAGTCGGGGCGCGGTTTGGCCCGGGAAAGCGCGGTCGTGCTATCGGACTCCAGCCCGCGCTCAGAGGCATCGTCACACTGCGGCTGGAGCGCGGTCACGACCGGCCAGAGCGCGGTCGCGCTCCCGGCGTTCTTCCCGCGCTCCGAGATGGCTGGCATTCCGGTGGCGCGAGCTCTTCGGCAAGGACCGTCGCGCCAAGAGGGGACGCCACGGCTTGGGTAAACTCCGGTTCGCCTTGATCGATCTAGGTCTAGGACCGGATCGCATCATGTAGCCACGGGCGTTTTTAACTTGATAAAAACCGTCGGCATTAGGCGTTAACTTGATCGAAGTCGCTAGCCAATATCTTAGACTCGGTCAAGGTCGTTAACCAAGAGTATAGATTTGTTGTCTTGCGATGATGCAACTATGTAGATACTTTTGAGTTGTGCCTCAAGAGCTGAGGGATTTCAACGGACAAAGACCCATGCAGAAGTCGTTTGTCAACCTTTTGATTTGCAGCTGCTTAAGATCAGGAGTACTCAGCCAGGCGATGACCAGTGTCTTCCTTGGCGATAACTAGCGTCTTCGGCGTTTTGAGCGTTGTCCTCAGGGGAGTCCCTATTCTGGCGAGTATCGCCCTAGAGGATAAAGCCTTGTTTGCTAGCGATAAAAGCTACGGTTGTTGGCGAGTAGCTCCCCGTTTGTTCTGGCGAAAAGTGCCTTATGATCGTGACCGATGTTTTTGTCTTCCGACTGATCGTGACCATGACTGGCGATCAGCATCTCGTGTGCTTCTGCATGACAAGATTCAAAGAACTAGGAGGGTTGGTCGTGGGTTTCCCCAACGACCCTCCGACGCTCAAGTTAGTATTTATTCGAAAGAAATCATAAAGGAAAGCATAATAGTGAACTAACATGAATTTTTTAGAAATGATATGGATGAAACCTGCGTTCCTTGCGATTTTGGGTGACTGGACCGTGATTGTGATTGTGATCATGACCATGACCGCTCTTGTCATCATCTGAGGTCTCACGGTCAGATTCACTATTTGTTGAATTTTGACGGTTATCTTCTAGAGTCCTGGGATCAGATTCTGGAAGGTCATCTTCTGGGAGATTAGATCCCTTATCTTCTTCAAGGCGAATTTGTGCCATTGCCTTAGATTGAACATCTTCGAAGGTTGCACGTGGGTACATGGTCAACTCCTTGTTAGAGGTCATTGTTCGTTTGAAGACCTTGATGGAACGCTTCAATGGATGTTGAGACATCGCAATTGGGGATCTTGAGTTTCTCGTGAACGAAACGGTTCATGTAATCTCGGAGAGTTTCATCATACCCCTGCACAATTCGAAATAAGTCATTAGAATACTTTTCAAGTCGTCGACTACTCATAAATTGAATTTTAAACAAGTCGGCGAGATTTGCATATGATTCCACGAATCCTCATGATAAACTAATGAACCATCTTAGGACTGGGCCCTCAAGAGTTGCCCCAAAGCTTTTGCACATGATGGCTTCACGATCCTTTTGAGGGATGGAAGTCATCATCATCTTTTCCTTGAAGATCAGAAGATGATCATTAGGGTCATCGGTGCCGTCGTAGCTTGACATTTCCGGAACAAGAAACCCCTTAGGAAAATCAACAACGGAAATGGGTTCCACAAAAGGAGAAGCTTCATAGCCATCATCAGGTTCCTTCTCGATGGGACGTGGGATTCCGGGGATCCTTGCAATCGTCTCATAGAGAGGCTTTAATTTCTCTTGGATCTTTTGCTTTATGACCTCCTCAGTGTTGAGAAGGTTGGGAGTGATACTGTCGTCTTCTGTCGGCTGCTGGACTGGGACCCCCAGAGAAGTATCTCGGGTCGTCATTCTAGGAAAGGTAACCGCTGGAGGATTTTGGACGATAATAGTCTCTTCAGGGAAAGCTCCTGTGACGGTTACATTCTTGCTCGTATGTACCTGCGATCTCAAAGACTCATTTTCAAATATTAGTTGTGCCACTTGGGCGTTGGTTTTGGCTGTTTCGGCTTTGAGTTCATCAAGGTCTTTTTGGAGGGCATCGAGACGAGCAAAAAGGTCATCCATGGTGAACAGTTGGTGTTTGGTAAGAGGTTGATCGGTTGGATTTTAGCTATCAGCCCCACGGTGGTTGCCAAATTGTTTTGGACAAAAAAAATGACCGACTAATCACTTTAATGTCCTAGATGGGGTTTGATAGCCAAAGGGATACGATTGGATCGGGTTGATGGAAAAACGAGTAAAAACGATTAACAAAAGCAATAAATAAGTAAAGAAATTGAATGTAAAGACAACTAAAAACGAAGAAGAAATGCTTATCTCTTCTTATTAATTATAAATAAGCGGTTACAAGCTTAGATCTGGGTTTTAGGACCCTTAATCATGCGAAAATTGTTGGGAAGACAACGGTCAGATGCTAGTAGTCTGGCTCAAACGACAGAGGTCTCCGAGAGCAATGTAAGTTATGAGAGCTTTCTGATTACAAGAGAAGGGAATTTTGGTGTTTTAATGTCTCTATCTGGATCTGGATCTAGCGTGGTTATGCTCTTAAATCCCTTTATATAGTAGGGAGAGTTACACAGAAATAGTTACAAAATCAAGGATACACGTTCTCCTAAAAAATAGGTAGTGGACGTTGTGGAGGATATGGTCAAAGGCGGTTGTAACTGACCCAGAGATCTCGGGATCTCGCTGGCGCTGCGGGATAGTCAAATGACGATTGACGTCATCGGTCTTCAGTCTTTATGACGACGAAAGTCTTCGGTCTTTCTGACGACGATGGTCTCTCTAACGATGATGGTCTTTTTGACAACGATGGTCTTTCTAATGGTAATGGTCTTTGTGATGACAACAATCTTCGGTCTTTGTGACGACGACATTCTTCGGTCTTGAAATCATACTTGGAATTTTTTGGGTCCAACAGGGCCTTACTTAGCATTTATATTACCTAAGCAAAAGATGTACAATAGGAACTCGTTACATTTCGTGGAGAGAAAAAAAGGCTAAGGAGTTAAAGGGGAAGATCATGGGGCCTTGGGAAGCAAGTGATCACGAAGCTGAGTCATGACCGATAAGATGTTCTGGAGAGTTCCCGCCATGTTCTCGAGAGTTGCAGTCATGTGCATTAGCACTTGAGTGTTCCTAATACTTCGGCCATCACCAGAGGGCAGAGTCCCTTGATCCTCGAATTGCTCAGAATGACGCATCTTTTGGACCACGGAAAGGTCCAGTTCCCTTTCGATGGTCACTTATTCCTTGGTGGCATCA
This sequence comes from Fallopia convolvulus, assembly GCA_964016875.1. Taxonomy (NCBI): domain Eukaryota; kingdom Viridiplantae; phylum Streptophyta; class Magnoliopsida; order Caryophyllales; family Polygonaceae; genus Fallopia; species Fallopia convolvulus. Next base: position 3,887,386 of record OZ024721.1, read on the forward strand.
TAGAGGTCTTCCTTGACCATGAGCTTTTTAACGAGGCCAGTATACGGCAGGGAAAGGGAAGTGGAGGCCATGCATTTATCCATATGCTTGAAGATGATGCAGGGGAGGTTGATGGGAATTTTGTGGAGGAAGTGGTAGAGAAGGATGGCGTCCTAGATGTTGAGTTGGTGATGCTTCTCTTGTCCAGGGATCACAACCGTTATAATAAACTGGTGGGCCAGTTTGCCGATGAGGGAGAGGTCCACTATGTTGGATAGGTAGGACTGAAGCTTATCAATCAGTTTCACACAATTGGAACAGGATTCAAGACCAACTAACTCAGCATTTGTGTGTTCCGATTCATCTAGCTTCTTTTGCAATTTTATGTTATCCTTAACAAGACTAGAGAGCAATTTCAATAACTCAAGTTTTTCATAGTTAGATAAGGACTCAAGAATAGTTTTAGTGGTTACCTTACTGGGTTGTTCCCTAGTGGTCTCCCATATGGCCATTGCACACATGTCTGGGTGTGCCCAAGATTCGGGATCTTCATCGTCGTCATCGCTCCAGGTGGCGATGTAGGCATTCTTCCCTTGTTTCCTGTCGTCAGTTCCCTGTGGGCAGTCTTTTGCGAAGTGCCCCTTCTTGTAGCACTTGTAGCAGGTGACGTCAGTGAGATCCTTCTATGTGGGCTTTCTTTGGGAATTTTGACCTCTTTGCGAGTTCCCATAGCCCTTTTTGAACTTTCCTTTGTTGTAGAAGGATCGAAGGGCCTTTGTGACAAGGACGAGTTCCTCATCTTCTTCTTCTTCAAAGTCCTCGTGTTGCTCCTGAACAGATTTGAGCATCTTTTCCAATTTTAGGGCAATTCCCTTGTGTGCCCTTTCTTGCTCCTTGTCATCTTGTTTCCTTTTCTCATGTCCCACCAGCTTTCCAAAGACTTGGTGAAGCATGAGATTCATGTTCTCAGGATTTTCTTTGAACATGGCCTTCTCGTTGGCCCATTCATCAGTTAGGTCGTTGAAGAGCTGTTGGACTTTCATCTTGTTGGTGATTTCCTCCTTTGTGATCCCAAGTCTAGTGAGTTTGGTATATAGGGCTTCAAAGCGAGATTGGTAGTTGTGGACTGATTCTCCCATCTCCATTTGGAAGTTGAAGAACTTCTTTCTAGCATTCATTTGGAGGTCCTCTCTGAGGTCAGAGTTCCCAATGTGCATCTGTTGAATGGCTTCCCACATCTCCTTCGTCGTTTCCAGATTTGCTACTCTATCGCAATCTTGTACCGACATGGCGTTCTTGAGGGACTGTTTGGCCTTGAAGTTTGCTTCCATGCACTTCCATTCATTTTGTCCCCATTTGGTGAAGTCATTGCGAATGGTTGGGTATACCTCGAAGTTCCCTACTTCGATGACACAACAAGCTTGAAAGTCGTGGTTGCGCATCCAATCCTTCATGTTGCGTTGCCAGGTTTCGAACCTTCCGGTGATAAGCCTTGGAGGCTTGTTGTTCCCATGTCCAACTTGAGTGAGTTCCTCAGACATCCTGTAACCTGCGATACTAACACAGAAATCTAGAGCGAACTTGGCTCTGATACCAATTGTTGGATCGACGTGCGTTAGTAAGAGCTTGGGAACTGGCGGTTAGGTTGTTCCCAAGGCAGCGGAAGTAAGACAATCGCAAGTAAAGAGGAATATAAAAGACACAGTTCCTTTATAGAGGAACCCCACGACAACCAACTAGTTGTGTGGGTAAACCTCTACCTCCGCTTGGAGGATTTTGAACGACAACCAACTAGTTGTGTGGGTAAACCTCTACCTCCGCTTGGAGGATTTTGAACGATCTGCTTATTTTATTGATTGTTTCCTAGTTACACAGGTAAGACTTACACTTCTCTGTTCCTAGCAGTTCTTCCTAACTCTGGTAACACTAGTAAGTCTTCTCGACCTTGTTCCTAAGCTAACAACTCAACTAAACATAAGACAGATCGAACCTTACACCTTGAGCTCACAGTTCCCTAACTCCAGGAAACTTGGATTCACCGTCGTCGAGATCGCACACTCGTCGCTGGGGACTTCTCTTCACTTTGTTTCTCTTATCTCTTTGTATGTGGATATTTGTTCTGTGAGAAGTGCTTATTTCAAGCACTATTCATTTGGCTTTATACTTATCCGAACTTGGGTTGCAATCTTCACTTTCATGGTGTCCAAAATGCCCTTTGTCTTGCACGCCAAGTTTGCAATCTTCACATGTGACTTGATTTGAATTTAGTCAACTTCAAATGTCAATCGGACCGTTGGATCGCTCGCTTCAGTCTGTTCCTCAGACTGAGCCTTCGTTCTGTCCAAGACAGGATCCCGCGATTTGCGCTGAACGGTCTTGTCTGCACATGTGAGTTCCCATGCGATGGGAACTATTCTCTCCAGAGTTCCTTTGATAGGAACTTGCTATCATATATTCCTGTGTTCCTTTTGCGTTCTTGGAGATCCCTTGTCAGACCTGGTATTCCCTTAAAATACTTGAATGTAACACGTTAGTTTGCATATGGTGTTTGTCATTATCAAAACTAGAGACAAGTATCGTTGTTCGGATGTTTGAAACCAGAGTTCCCAACACCGTCCCAACATGAAAGAACCCTCATTTTTTGCCTAGTCAAATGGCAAGAATCTCAGGGTAATACCATAAAATCTATGTTTTAACTCCCGTAGGCAGTGTCCTTGAAAAACCAGAAAAAAAAACCCTCATTTTTTCTTCGACGTCCTTCGGGGTCATAGATGAACGATTAGTATCTGGCGTGGATTTAAAATTGTTCCCATCAGAAATTTCTTGTCCCCGTTTGATTCTCCGTATAATTCCAATGTAGTTCTCTATTCGATTTTTCACATTATTGATAAATTAATTTACTTAATTCTTCTTATAATTTTTTCTAACATTCACATAAAAAAATTATGGTACATTAATTGTTTGAGCCATGTTAAAAGTGTGAGATTGATGATATGAATATACATACGCTAACACGTAAGAATTGGGGAAATACTGATCTATGACACGATTATAACTCGATATTTTTTAAATATACTATAAAAAATATTAATAAACAAAAATATAATATAAAATTTAATGTAAGTAATTTTTTGATCGTAATATGTATAAAAATTATTTTGTTTTTTAAAATCAAATCAAATAAAATAAATTTAGATTATTAAGTTAAATAATGAGAATAATATATACAATGCTCATAAAATGTTATGGTAAATTTTTAAATAATGAGAATAATATATACAATGCTCATAAATTGTTATGGTAAATTTTCAAATTGTGAGTTGCAATAAAAGTAAAGTATTTTGACCAAACTTCTCATAAGGAAATATTTTGATAAAAAAAAGCATAGTTTTTTCAAAATATATAGGCCTATAATTATCTATTTATATAAAATATTTTTTATAAGGAAAATATTTTTTATCATTATAGTTAAATATGACATGTAAGTGACGGGGTGAAAATAATACGATGTGGCATATGATGTGTCAAAAATTACATGACATGGCTTAAGGAAAATACGACATGTGGCAAAATCCGATGTGGCGTATTCTAGAAGCGACATGTGAACAAAGCTGACGTGGCGCAATGTGGTGGCTTCAAACCTTATTGCTTTTATATATATAGTAGATTGATCTAGTTGATCATTCATATGCAAAATTAATGAAAAAGGCAATTTATATAAAATCAACTTTTAGTATAATATTTTTCCATGTAAATCCTAAACCTTAAATTCCCAATAATTTTCTTAATGAGTATTCTCACTGTTTGCGGTAGACGTGGGACACTTATCCTCGTCCTTGTTCTCATCCCTAAACGGAGAGTCGTCCCACCTCCATTCTCAACTTCGTCCTCATTTAAATTCTCCATTCCTATCTCCTGTCGGGAAATCCCTACAGGTAATGAAGAATCTGTGCACTATTGTCAACCCTATTAGGACGTCTTGTGAGGAAGATGTGGGCAGATATTATGAGCTAGGAGTGATTGTTTTATGAAAATACAATAAGGTGTTTTAGCAAAAAAGAAGCAAACTATGGGTAATGTTGTGAAAAGATATTTTCCTAGAAATTTTTATCACTTTATTTATAAGCAAACACATATATTTATTTGTTCCTATTTTTTGAGATTTTTAATCTATGGAAATTAGTTACAACCCAAAAAAAATTGGAAATGAATTCACATCCAAATATATTTGATAATTAATTAATTGGTAATGACAAAAATATTGTTCTAACAATTTGATATTTTAAAATATGTTTTTCATATATGTGTTATTGTTTAATAGACGAAAACGTAAAAATATAAAATGGACTAAACCTCAACCAACTTTGGTAAAACTCAACTTTGATAGTGCTAAAAGAACTTTTGGTTCCTCTTCCTTTGATTTTTTTTCTTGGACCCGGAAGGGAAATCTATCACGCGACCACGTGGGCGAATGAAAAATATGGCGACCAACTAGTGTTAGTTGTTGAGGCCCTTGGTCTCAAGAATGGAGTCAAATAGTCAATGAAGCACTCCGACTATGCTATTCGAGAATCAAGATTGAAGGTGATAGCCTTTGTCTCATTAATGCCATTAATTGATGACCTCTGGTGTTGTCCGTGGGAGGTCAGTTATCGTGGTGGACATTTTGTTCTCTTTATGGGTTCGAGATTCGACGACTGAACCACATCTTCCGAGAGATCAATCTTGTGGTGGATCACATTACGAAGATGCATGGCAATCCCACGCCAACTCCTAACTCATGCAAAGCTCATCAATCTTGAAGATCTCGTCCATATAGATACCTTAGGGTGGCCAATGAACCACAAAGTTGGCTCCTCTAAGGCCTTGTTTATCCCCAAAAAACTACTTTCTATCAAAAAACTACTTTTAATACTCTTGAAATCCGTAAACTAATTTATTACTAGGATAGCAATAACTTTATACGTAGAATAATACCACCTCATCTAAGCCAATATTTTAAATATTTAATTCCAATTATTAATAAAATGTACATTTTATTCCTTAATGGAATATCCTTATCCTTTTTGAGTAAATATAGCTAGATTGCCACATAACTGAAAAGTTTTGAGTATATAATTAGTTGTTAATTAGTACAAAAAAGAGCTAGCTACAAATACGTAGAGAGCATGCATGTGGGAGAGAGACATGAAACATGCCAATAATTAACCCACAAATCAAATCAAATCAAATCATTAGTAGGAAGAGAGAGCTGCGGTGCTGTTCCGGTAGAGCTGTAGCCAGGGAGCAAATTGCGGCCAATCAATCATATGTTTTTTTTAACTTTCGGCGAAGCAAATCCCCCTCACTGCTGAGCTGTCACCACGTTGCCTAATTTGTAACAGCGGGGCCCACATGTTTTTGGAAAATAATGCATTACAATAGTGGGCTCTCTAGACAAAATACAGTACAAATTAGTAGGAAAGAATTAAGTAAAGATTGGCGAATCTATTGAATATTTAGTCAAGCGGTCACTTTTATAAAAATTCCCGACTGGTTCTGTCTAGGCCTCGTCTAAGTGTTGGAAGGTGCTAGCCTGTTTAGCTATTAAGTCCGTCTAATTCGTTTAGGCGCCCGTTTAGACGCTAGGCGGTCCCTCTCTGCCTAGGGTCCGTCTAGAATTTTTAGAACGATGCAAGCGGTTAAATATTTAAGGGCAGTACTTAGAAGTTTGCGTTCGACTCTCGTAGGCAGTGTTTTTCACTAAAACAAAGTAAAGATTGGCGAAATTAAAGTGTCCGTTTGGATCACTCAATTGCATTAATTAACTTGCATTAAATCGTAATTTAACAACGATTCAAATGGACCTTAAATTATGCATATTAACATGTTACCATGATTAATGAGTGAACCAACACATTGTGGTTTACCGAAAAATAATTAGAAAATGTATCATGTGAGAATAAGTGTTTAGAAAGAACAGAGAATACGTACGGGTTGTCAAATTTCAAAACATTAACAACCTAAATTATTTGTTTGTCAAATGAAAAAATGTAGAAACGCGAATTTTATTTGACAATTGTGCATCCCTTGCACACTTAATTGCTTTGAAAATATTGTAATTCAGTATGAAGATGTTGCACATTTAGTTTGCAAACTTAGTATGAAAATGTTACATATATAGTATGAAAAATATGCGCATTTTTGCTTAAAAATCGACCGTACCGAATTTTTCATTTTAGTGGACGTGTGTTGGATATTGTTAATCTTTTTTGTGAACTAATGATCCCTGCTCGTTCTATTTTATATAGTGAATATTCTCACCCAAATAACTATACCCTGCGAAAATATTAATTACAATTCTTGTCTAAGAAACTTATGAGACAATAATTAAGTGAAAATTTATTTTCTTTTTATAGATGGTGTGCTATCTCCTTGATTTGGGCATGTTTTACATTCACTTTTTAAAAACGGTTTTTCTATCCTATGCCCTAAGGACATAGGTTAAGAATACTAATAATAGGAACTAAAACCCTAAAAAAAAATTAATAAACCCTATTGAAAAAATAATTAAATCTAAATAAATACAATTTTAAGATATATTGTCATTTTTAGTCTCTTAACCTATGTCCTTAGAGCATAAGTTAGAAAAATCGTTTTAAAAATATTACCTTGATTAACATCACTTTTTTTCAACGCTATAGCGTAAAGGTCTACGTACAATGGATGATAAACGACAATTAAGACAAAAATTATTGTCTAATACTCTAATGTAATTGTGATGATAATGACTGGATGTCACGAAAGTTCTTGTGAGGCGAGAAAGTGACATGCAGATCGAAGAGTCCACATCTCTTTGGGGAAATGTCACTACATGTAAATTAAGATTGATATCGGGTTTGAGATTGATATGAGACGTACAGGCCAATTCTGATTTCTTGATAATTTATGTATGGTGCATGTTTAGTTAATTAGCTCGTTCACACTGATTTTACACATGGAATAATCCGATTGGATGAAAAAATTGTTGGAGTGTTCATTTTTCAGGCCAGTCGATGAGGTTAAAGTTCAACCGAACTTTCATTGTTCATTTAATTGGTTTTTTTTAATTAATTATCGATCACTCTACTTTCAAATACTTTATGTTCGCCGGGCCATCTCAAAGGCTTCTTATTATATTTGTCAATATATTATTTATTTATTTTTGGTCAAGAGCACTGTCTCATAAAAATTGAAACAGAAACTTTATAATATTACTTTAAGGTTTTATCTACTTGACTAAATATTGAAAGCTCCAATATAATATTTATAATAGTGTTTTGATTTTAAAACAATTTTAAATGTAGCTTATATTCTATATTTTAGGGTTTTTTTTGCTAAAAAACATCTTTTATAATAATTTTTGTAAGCCACCTTTTAAAATTTGTTTAAGTAAAAACTCCTTAAGCTATTTTTCGGTAATATTTTATCCTAGTTGGACCGAAATATCTTTTTAAATTTATTTTCTTTACTTTTTGTATTTAATTATTGATTTACAAAAAATAGTGAAAAATACAAGTGAAAGGGCATAAATCCAATTTGGGTAAAATGTCAATTGTTTGTATTATAAAAGATGTTTTACTTAAAAAAGAATTTTAAAAGGTGATTTCTTTAACAAAAAAATTTATTTTAAAAGGTGGGTTTTGTAAAAAAACCTTATATATGATACGATAAGTAATCTAATACTAGTTTTCGTAAATTAAGTGTTTAACAAATTTCAGCTTATGATGATGCTTCCCTTCAATAAAAATCTGCTTAAGTTGAATGGGTAAAATTGGATCATAGTTAATACTTCTGATGGCATCGAACGGACCTTGTATACATATGGAGTGTCAATTTTCATCAGAAGTTGGAATAGTTTGATCCTTCACAATAAAACATGCCATTAGACATATATAAATCAAACATATGTATACAAAATACAATTAAACTCATGTTATCTATAATACGCAGGCACAGTTGACCTGGCTTAGCTAGCAAGCAACCATGGGGGAATATAACAACATAACTTAGGGCAGTTGATTTTCTGCCTTCAGTGCCTTGTATGTAGGATTTAGTGGTGATTACACTTCTAGGGTGGGTCGGATTGGGCTAGCATGTAAAGCCCAGATTTTGCAAGCTTACGTATGAGCCCATTTTCATGTTGAGCCTATCACACTTGGTCTCTTTCTAGTTTCTCCCAACCTGAATCTTATTTGACAAGTATTTTTTTTAATTGTTGATATATTATTTTTATGTGTTTACGGTTTGGTTCGATCGGTTCTATATTGGGACCGTGTACACCAACTGATAAAGCCCATTAAAAAAGAAGGGTTTAGTTACGGTGGAGTTTTAAAAAAACTCAATCGGTGGATTTGGCTAAATCTGAGCCATCCAAATATAGTTCAACGGTTAGATTTAATTTGTTCTCTCTCCAAATCTATTAATGATTTTTTTCTTTTTAATTTTTTCCCCTAGGGTTCACTAATTTACACTAGGGTTTTAGAACTCTATCTATAGAGTTTTTAATAAACTTCACCGGAACAAGACCGCTTGTTGAAATGCACAACTGCCACGTCTTACCAGGTTTAGCTATATTTCATATGGACCAAAAAAAAAGATAATAGAGTTTAGTTCCATTATTGTTGGGAAAAAAAATCTATAAGTAGAGTGAAAAGAAAATCCTTAAATAAAAAATAGGAAAAATGACTTATAATAATATCAAGTATTTACTTTGAACCAATAATAATGTAAACTTTAAAAATCACCAATCAATATATGATGTGAACCCGGCGGAGGATTCACGAGCAGATCTTTGCTTGGACTCGTAAATGGTCTTCTCACGATCAAACCGATAGAATTGTGACGATCGAACGTCTAGACGAGGTTTAAGGGAGAAGTGAAAGGATTGAGAAGGGGCTTCGTTTGACGGAAACCAGGAGAGTATGAGGTCGGGAAAAGAATAGTGGTGACGCCTTAATAATAACCATGGAGAAAACTCGACATCATAACGATATATTAAACAAAGCGTAGCAAACAAAGAAGGGGGCGTGCCTCTTTTATGGAGAAGATGGCACGCCAAACCCTAGCAAAGCCCTAGTGGCATGGGCGGCACATGGGGGACGCACACACACGGCCCAAATGCAAGCCCAAGCCCAAACCTCTAAACAGAAATAGAAATTACAGAAAGGGAAATATTTCGGAAAGGAAATAATGCTAAAAACAGTAATAAACATAAATGGTCACGGTGGCCTAGTCGCGAGTGTCGCGACAAGGTCGTGACAAGGCATCGGCGCGCCAAGACATGTCGTGACACAGCGTCGGGGTGTGACAAGACGAGGCGGCTTGAACCTCAAGTGACGGGGCTGGTGCACACCCGAACCTCAAGTGTCGAGGCCGAGGCGCACCAGAACCTCAAGTTCTCGCTCCGAGTTGGCCCAGCGTGGCACGTTGCTCGGCAACAGCGGTTGGCACGACACCAAGAGTGAGGTTCTCGGTACCGCGGTGCATGGCGTCGGCCTGGAGTAGCGGCGCGTCTCCGATGAAGGCGATGCACTTGAAGAGGGGCGCGTCGGTGGATGCGCCGTGGCTCGCGAGCGCGCGCGACGAGGGACGTCGTGGATCTTGCTATGGCACGGGTCCTGGCTCGAGTAATGGGTCCGTCGGAGCGCACGGACAAGTCTTCCTCTTCCTGGCTGGCGGTTAATATGGGGCTCACATCACCCTCCCCCCTTGGGTGGGAAACGTCTCCGTTTCCTCGTAATGATACTCGGGATCTACATAGGGAGAGAGATCCGAGACATTGAAGGAAGCGGAAACGTTGTACTTACCCGGGAGGTCGAGTATGTAGGAGTTGTTGTTGATACGCCGAAGGACCTTGAAGGGCCCGTCTCCTCGGGGATGTAGCATCGTCTTCCGAGCCTCGGGAAAACGCTCCTTCCTAAGATGGAGCTATACCATGTCGCCAGGCTCGAAAATCAAGTTACGATGCCCCTTGTTGCGTTGGGCGGCGTATTGATCCGAGCGCTTCAGAAGCTGCGCCTTGGTACGCTCATGAAGGCGGCGGACGTGGTCGGCGTGGTTGGCCGCATCAACATGCTCGCCGGTCTTGAAGGGCAGCGGTACCAAATCATGGGCGTGCATGGATTGCGTCCATAGACCACCTCGAAGGGGGTCATCTTCGTCGCAGAGTGGAAGGACCTGTTATAAGCAAACTTGATAACGCTTAATTTAGTCATATTTTAAGTGTCTAGTTGCATATTAGTTTAGAATATTATCATGCATATTTTATATTTATTTTTATTTATTATGTATTCGGAATTTACACTCATACTTTAATATTTTTTTCAGGTATTTAAAGGCTAATTTGGAGACGATACGAGGTAGTTGTGTTGAGCACGTACAAGGCATGAGGAGACAAGGAAATCGGCCATTTAATTATGAGGAGGAGCGTTTATTTAAATGTGATCAGAATAAGATTTGGGCTTTGGCCCACATTATATCCAAAGCACTAATGGCCCAACTCCCGAAACAAGCTCGATGTTGGTAGATTAGATTATCTTTATGGGAAGATTAGATTTTATATATTATATATATAAGGATAAAGCTACATAAGAAGGGAGCTTTGATATATTAGATTAGCTTAGCTTAGGTTTAATTAAGTTTTTGTTCTTTGTTCGGCCGCACATCAGGGACAAGTTTAACGTGGTTTTTGGCCGGTTGATTTGAAGATTTATTTTTTTATTCAAGTTCTAGCTCATACTTTGGATTATCTATATTATTCAGACTAAGTTTTCTTAATCTTTATTCTATTTGCATAATTGTTGGAAAGTTGTGTGGAGAATAGAGTCAAGGAACAGTTATGGGAACTGTTCCTTGGGCAGCGGAATAATAATAAATATGCAGGTGATAGGCACAAGCTAGAAAATAATATGGGAAGTAAAGGAACAAAGAATATTAAGGGAATAATTCAAGAAATTTTAATGAACAGGAACCAAAAGCATAAGAAAAGTAAAGGGACACAGTTCCTTATAGAGGAACCCCACTTCAACCAACTAGTTGAATGGGTAAACCTCTACCTCCCTTGGAGGATTTTGAATGACTTACTTGTTTTATTGATTGTTCCTTAGTAACAACAGGCAAGACTCAAACTTCTCTGTTCCTAGCAGTTCTTCCTAACTCTAGCAACACTAATGAGTCTTCTCAACCAAGTTCCTAAGCAAACAACTCAACTAAAACAAGAAAGTCAAACCTTAGACCTGGACTTGACTATCACAGTTCCCTTCCTCCTGGGAACGTACGTCTTCCTTCACTCTTACACATGGACTTGACTATCACAGTTCCCTTGCTCCTGGGAACTTCTTCCTCGCCGTCGTTGAGATCAAACACTCGCCGTCGACCACCTTCACTCTCTCTTAATGCTCTTGCCTTTTTGGATTTCTGAAGGGGTGAATTTTTCTCTTGGGCTTGGTCACTATTTATATCTAAAGAGCCTTGCTCCCCAATCCTCAACTTGGGAAATGTCAAGATTGCCCTTGTCTTGTTCCCCAAGTATGTACTTTCTCAACACGTGACTCTTGTTTGAATTTGGTCAACTCTTGAAGCTCATCAAGCCGTTGGATGAATAGGCTCAGTCTGATGCACAGACTGTTCCTCTGTTTTGTCAGGAACATGTCTCCGTATTTCTCGCTGATGTGCTTTTTGGACTGGCTTGTGAGTTCTCTTGGATGGGAACAGTTCCTTCATATTACACTGAGAGTTCCCTTCATTGTTCCCTTGAGTGTTTCTTCTCCTGGAGCTTTTCACTTGAGGAACTGTTCCTTGGATGGGAACAGTTCCTTCATAATACACTGATAGTTCCCTTCATTGTTCTTTTGAGTCTTTCTTCTCCTGGAGCTTTGGTCTTGGGGAGCTATTCCTTGGATGGGAACAATTCCTTCACATTACATTGTCGTTCCCTTCACTATTCCTTTGAGCCTTGAACCTTCACTGTTCCCATCATGTTCCCTAGATGGGAACAATTCCTTATATTACACTAGCGTTCCCATCATTGTTCCTTTGATCTTTGAAACTTCATTGTTCCCATCATATTCCCTAGATGGGAACAGTTCCCATCATATTACACTAGTGTTCCCTTCAGTGTTCCTTCTTCTTGGTTTTTCTATCCTTTTCAGTTGTCAAGGGAACAGTGTCATCCCATTACACTGAGAGTTCCCTTTACTGTTCCCTCTATCAAGGGAACAATTCCTTTCATCGTTCCCTTGAATCTTCATTCTTTGTCTTGCTTCTCTTGGAGTCTTGAACTTCACAGTTCCTATCACTGTTCCCTTTAGTTAGATGAACAGTTCCTTTCATTGTTCCCTTGAATCTACCTTCCTTGTTTTGCTTCTCTTGAAACCTTCAACTTCACAGTTCCCATCACTATTCCCTCTAGTTAGAGGAATAGTTCTTTCATTATTCCCTTGTACAACTCCTTTCGTGAAACACTTCATAGAACATATCAAATGCCAAGGGTTTGTTATCATCAAAACCCAAAGGGGCAAGGGAACCTTGCCTTAACAATTTCTCCCTTTTTGATAATGACAAACCTTTCAAGATTATAGAGCAAAACAAATACTAGTTCCCCCTGAGGGCAAGGGGCAAATGTTTGTTATCATCAAAACCCAAAGGGGCAAGGGAACCTTGCCTTAACAATTTCCCCCTTTTTGATGATGACAAACTTTTCAAAATTGTAGAGCAAAACAAGTTCTAGTTCCCCCTGAATACATGAAAGTTCCTCAATAAAATGCATGGTTGTTCCCTAAACCTTTTTGTTCCCCCTGAGATGGACTTGTAGTTCCTACTAGTGAAAGTTATCAAGTAGTTCCCCCTTAGCATATGGAAAAGTAAATTCTACATCTCTTAGAACAACGCATCTCTACAATTTTTCACACTTCCCCCTTTTGGCATCATCGAAAAATGAACTTCAAGTAAGAGGGACAAATACAAAGCACAATCTTAACTCAAGGATAATATAGAGATGATGATAGAGGGATGGTACTACACAATCGTTATAAGCAAGAAATAGTAAGAGCAATGGAACTGAAAGCATATGCACAAGGAAAAGGAATGTATTGGAATTGATGGGCAAAGGAAATTTTGTAGGGGACTCAATCATGATTTCAAAGAGAGTGTGTTCCCCTGGATATCAAGCATTACCATTGTTCCTCACAATAGACCTTGGTTCCTTGATTTTTACATCCATTTCCTTGCTTTAGATCCTCCTATCCTTCCTTGTACATTTCTTCAAATTTTCTTGAAACTTTGCCTTCATGAGAATTTTTTTTTTTTTTTGGGAACTTGCAACTTGCATATGCTTTAGAGATGCCAGTAGTCCCCCTTCAAAAAATGGAACTATATCTAGAGCTTTATCCTCTTTTCTTCTTCCCTTGACTTGTTGTTCCCTTGACATCCAGTAAAAACAAAGTTCCCACTCTTCTACACCATGATTGAGTAATGAGGGCTAGGTTTGGATAGCATGGGATTTTTGTGGAACAATAAGATAAGCATATCCAAACAAATAAGCATGGAAAGGAACAAAAGACATCCAGGTAATTGAATCCAGTAAATAAAGGCTGAAAACATATTAGGCTCATAGGAAACGTTTACCTGGATCAAGGTTAAGGGACAAGTCTTATGATCAACCATCATTTCGGCTAATACGGCGGGTTAGGAACTCAGGTTGATCATTTTGGGCCAAAAAGGAAAAACTCATGCATATGTAACATCTCCATGCAAAAAAGGAATATATAGTGAAGTCATAGTACATCAAACAAGTCATCATATTATCATGAAGAAAGTTACTAAGCATTGTTCCCTACTAAAGTTCCCTTAAACTAGCCAATCATTGAGAGAATAGTGAACCGGGACTTGTTTAATTCTAAGAAGATCATGCAAGGAAGCATCCCTAGATGTTCCTTGAGCTTTCTATCCAAAGCTTTGGTGAATTTCCTTGCAACTTGATTTTCAGTTCTACAAAGTTCCATCTCAATGGGGTTTTTCTCAAAGATCAACTCTATTGTTCCCATGCATGAAAGATGAGCACATTATGGGTTAAGAAACACTTATCTCATTGTGTTCCACAACTAGCATTCAGCTTGTTATTACTTTTTTTTTTGAGGAGAATTTTAATTTGTTCTTGACCTTGTCCCCCCTGAATTGTTGCACTTGTTGCACATTAAGTGAGTTCCTAGCTCACTTCCACTTGAGATTGTGAGGAAATTTTTCCAATGAGACACATGTTCCTAAGTTGTAATTTCCCTCACAACTCCCTACAACACAAACTCAAGTCTTGATTTTGGGCACCCAAACAAGTTTGGGTTCCCTTGGGTTAGGGCTAGCATTAAAAAATTCAACATTTCCACACTTCATGCAACAAGATTGTATGGAAGGAACTGAAGACTTACCTTTCCTAGGTTGTTGCACCTTTTGGTCCTTCGTTCTTAATCCAGTGAACTTCCAATGGTTCTTGAAAGCATAGTGCCCACGTCGTTCCCAGTTCCCATGGCTTTGTTGGAAATGAGGTTGTACCTTTCTCTCTTGGAACCTTGTTTCCCTACGAGGTTCCCTCTTCTCAGCTTGGTTCATCACCTTTGGATGATTACGATGTGCACCTTGGGCACTTGATTCTCCTTTTTGTTCCTCTTGTCTCTTGGGTTTGCACCTCACATGAATGCCATTGTTCCATGAAGCTTGCTTCTTTGATCTAGCTTGTTGTTCCCAAACCTTATGTGCCTTTTATCCTCTAGCCCATGTGTGGTTTAAGGAACTATGATTTTCAAGACCTTTTAGCTTTGCCTCCAAGTACATGTTCCTGTCATTAGCACTTTGCAACCTTCTTTGAAGATGGAACAATTCCTTATCTTCAAAATTTTGTTCCACTTGTTCCTTAACACATCTTAACTCGTAGAGTTTCTTCTCATTCATAAGGTTAGTGGAAACAAGCTTATCAACTTTAGATCTCAAGTTATTCAACTCAGTTTGGTCAGAGGGAACAACAAGGTTTAGTTCCTTAGAAAGTTTCAAGTTTTCAGCTCTAAGACTTTCTAACTTAGCATGTAGTTCCCAATTCTCAGACATCAAGTTCCCAACATCAATTTTAAGAGCATGACCAGCATCACAAGGAATGGAAGAATAACTATCATAATTTTCAAGTTCCTCTTTTAGTTTTTCCTTTTCCTTCCAAATTTTCTCAATAAATTTAATCGGGGAACTTTTCCTATAATTCTTCAAATTATTGAAAAGATGGGAACTTTCACTTACCTCTTCTTCACAATCAGATGCACTTTGTTCCTTAGCAACATAACAAGTACTTGGACTTGTCCATTCGTCAGATTCATCATCATGACTGTTCCCCCATGCATCAAAAAAGGAAGACACCTTTCCTTTTCCTTTCTTCTTCTTAGGACAGTTCCTAATGATGTTCTCCCTTTCCTTGGTCACTACTTCAAGTATCTTTTGTTGTTCCTCTCCCACAAGCTCTAGTTTTGTGGTGGGAACACTTCCATCATTTTTCTTTTGGAGATTTCCCTTGCAATACAAAGAACGTAGTGCCTCTATGCAACAACCAACGTCATCACTTGTTGACAAAGTCATATTGTTCCCTAAATACCTGCAAGTAACACACAATCTAGAGCAACCTCGCTCTGATACCAATTGTTGTTAAGTTGTGTGTTAGAATAGAGTCAAGGAACAATTATGGGAACTGTTCCTTGGGCAGCGGAATAATAATAAATATGCAGGTGATAGGCACAAGCTAGAGAACAATATGGGAAGTAAAGGAACAAAGAATATTAAGGGAACAATTCAGGAAATTTTAATGAACAGGAACCAAAAGCATAAGAAAAGTAAAGGGACACAGTTCCTTATAGAGGAACCCCACTTCAACCAACTAGTTGAATGGGTAAACCTCTACCTCCCTTGGAGGATTTTGAATGACTTACTTGTTTTATTGATTGTTCCTTAGTAACAACAGGCAAGACTCAAACTTCTCTGTTCCTAGCAGTTCTTCCTAACTCTAGCAACACTAATGAGTCTTCTCAACCAAGTTCCTAAGCAAACAACTCAACTAAAACAAGAAAGTCAAACCTTAGACCTGGACTTGACTATCACAGTTCCCTTCCTCCTGGGAACGTCTTCCTTCACTCTTACACATGGACTTGACTATCACAGTTCCCTTGCTCCTGGGAACTTCTTCCTCGCCGTCGTTGAGATCAAACACTCGCCGTCGACCACCTTCACTCTCTCTTAATGCTCTTGCCTTTTTGGATTTCTGAAGGGGTGAATTTTTCTCTTGGGCTTGGTCACTATTTATATCTAAAGAGCCTTGCTCCCCAATCCTCAACTTGGGAAATGTCAAGATTGCCCTTGTCTTGTTCCCCAAGTATGTACTTTCTCAACATGTGACTCTTGTTTGAATTTGGACAACTCTTGAAGCTCATCAAGCCGTTGGATGAATAGGCTCAGTCTGATGCACAGACTGTTCCTCTGTTTTGTCAGGAACATATCTCCGTATTTCTCGCTGATGTGCTTTTTGGACTGGCTTGTGAGTTCTCTTGGATGGGAACAGTTCCTTCATATTACACTGAGAGTTCCCTTCATTGTTCCCTTGAGTGTTTCTTCTCCTGGAGCTTTTCACTTGAGGAACTGTTCCTTGGATGGGAACAGTTCCTTCATAATACACTGATAGTTCCCTTCATTGTTCTTTTGAGTCTTTCTTCTCCTGGAGCTTTGGTCTTGGGGAGCTATTCCTTGGATGGGAACAATTCCTTCACATTACATTGTCGTTCCCTTCACTATTCCTTTGAGCCTTGAACCTTCACTGTTCCCATCATGTTCCCTAGATGGGAACAATTCCTTATATTACACTAGCGTTCCCATCACTGTTCCTTTGATCTTTGAAACTTCACTGTTCCCATCATATTCCCTAGATGGGAACAGTTCCCATCATATTACACTAGTGTTCCCTTCAGTGTTCCTTCTTCTTGGTTTTTCTATCCTTTTCAGTTGTCAAGGGAACAGTGTCATCCCATTACACTGAGAGTTCCCTTTACTGTTCCCTCTATCAAGGGAACAATTCCTTTCATCGTTCCCTTGAATCTTCATTCTTTGTCTTGCTTCTCTTGGAGTCTTGAACTTCACAGTTCCTATCACTTTTCCCTTTAGTTAGATGAACAGTTCCTTTCATTGTTCCCTTGAATCTACCTTCTTTGTTTTGCTTCTCTTGAAACCTTCAACTTCACAGTTCCCATCACTATTCCCTCTAGTTAGAGGAATAGTTCTTTCATTGTTCCCTTGTACAACTCCTTTCCTGAAACACTTCATAGAACATATCAAATGCCAAGGGTTTGTTATCATCAAAACCCAAAGGGGCAAGGGAACCTTGCCTTAACAATAATTCAATTTTGTTGATGGCTAGATTATCTATTGTGATTATTTCTTCGATCATGCTTGGTTGAATTCCTAGTTCTAGGGTTTTGGTGATCCATTCAATGTGTATTTAATTAAAGTTATACTCTTTGCCTGAATTGAAATATATTTGATTCGATCTTAGGTTGCGTTATGCCCTATTTGTTTTATGCATATAGGATTCCTATTAGGGTTTGAGACCGAGAGGAGATAACAATAATAGTAGATTGATTGATTGAATATATTGTATGTTCATGTTAGATCCTTAGGATTGGACTTGAGAATTATTTGCGCGAGAGCGACTTAATTTCTCTTGTGTGATTCATAACTATCGTAGTTGTTTTAGGGTTTGAGTAATTTCAGCAGAGCGCGAGAGCGGATGTTGACTTTATTTTTCGCTAATCTCTAAAGAGCCCAAAGGATCTAAATTAGACTTGCTTTGTGCGAGAGTGACTGCTAGTCGAGTTTAGGTACATGCACTTGTCGTTCGAGAGGAGTTAGTGTTTACCTTAGATAGTTGGTCCTTCAAATAATTTCAGGCAGAGTATAATTTTATTTATTGAAACATTGTTCTGGTGATCCTTAACCTTAGACACATCTATCCCATAGATTTTTATCCTCTTTATTTGCTTTGTTATTTATTACCTTAGTTATAGATTTCCCAATTCCTTATACTTTTGGCCTAATTTACTAGTAGAGTTACAATTGGTATTACATTGGTCCTGGTGGGATCGACACTTGAGGTACTACGATTGACTCCGTTTGCTTGCGGGTTAGTATTGGCTGCATCACTCAACATGGCAAAGTAAGTCCTCCCACCGACGTGGGTTTGCCTTGAGCATCGTCCGAAGAAGAGTGCCCAAGGTCCGATTGGTCACCTCAATCTGACCATCGGTTTGGGGGTGATAAGCAGAAGAAAATAGGAGTCGTGTTCCTAACTTCCCCCAAAGCGTTCTCCAAAAGTGGCTGCAAAATTTGGTATCCCTATCACTAAAAATAGTTTTAGTAATACCATGCAATTTCACAACATATTCGAAGAATAAATTCACGATTTCCACCGCGTTATCAGTCCCTTTACATGCTATGAAGTGGGCCATCTTGGAGAACCGGTCCACGACTACGAAAATGGAATCTTTTCCACGCCTTGACGTTGGGAGTCCCGTAATAAAATCCATGGAAAGATCTTTCCACGGGGCGTCCGGAATAGGAAGGGCGTGTAAAGACCATTTGGTTGTGACCGAGACTTGGCAGTATGACACGGCACACAACTTTGACAGTACTTGTTTACGTCCCGAGCCATGTGAGGCCAGAAAAAATGTTCATGAAGTGCTTCCAACGTTTTGGCTATGCCAAAGTGACCTCGGCTATCATGAGCCTCTTGGAGCAATAAATGTCTCACCGAAGATGCCGGGATGCAAAGCTTCCCAGCACGGTTGTAACACCCCTATTTTACAACATTGGGTATTACCGCCAGTGACCTCGGACTTTACCGTCCAAAGTCACCCAAGGCTTTTAGAATGATATAGAACAATTAAAATGCGGAATAAAACATAATACATAATGAGAAAAGGTGCTCCCGAGGGAGACTTGGTTCTTACAAAACATCTTACATTATTTTCAAATATAAAGTTGTTCGGAATTGAAATGCAAAACCTGCTTGTCCTTGAAACGTAATGAAACTAAAGCAAAATGATAGAAAGGTACATCTTGAAAATCCTTGTTCTTCCTTCGTCTTCACTTCACTTCACGCCTTGTTGGGATTCCTAGATTTTGACATAATTCGCGAGGGGCGAGAGAATGCCAGGCAAACATGCGGAAAAGAAGAATTAGTCTAGGAGACTAAGCAAGCGGGAAGGGAACTTCCCGAAGGTAATTTGGTAATTTCAAGTATTATCGAAAGAGATATTAGGGTTGTGTTTACGAAGGGCTATATGATAAGGCTTGTCTATGTGGAGCTTTAATGGTTCAAAGAAGAGTATATCTTAGACAAAGATAACTCGAAAATCAATAGAAGAACTACTAGATTGTAGACTTCTTTAGGATTTCGGAAGTGTGTTGGGAACATTTATTAATTCATACAAGTAAAAACCTCTCGAGCCCTGAGCGGACCGAGAGCCAGATCGATCATTTGAGACCGGTTCGGTTTTGGTATCTTAAATGTGCATTCGCACTTATCTTATATAGTGACGAAAGATATTCGACTTTGTTAACGATTTTTAATAGAGAGTGGTGGGACACGGATAATCCGAGCCACCCGAGGGAGAACTTCAATTCCCCGGCACTTAGCCAGAGTGCGCACAATCTCTCCGTGCAATCGGAGCGGATGGAGATCATGATCCCGAAAGTCATATGGACGTACGACTTAGTAAGGTTATATAGAGGCGTCGGCTATCCCGCACCCCTTTCTAGTTTATTCAAAGTAAATCTCTGAGCGAGACCACAAGCAATCAAGATAATAACTACACTAGCATATATAATCCTATTACGAGTATATAAAGCAACCATGCTAACAATGGGTCGTTATTTCTAGCATTCGATATTTCCTAGGTTCATTTTTATTGAGACATACAAGTCGTTCCCAACATCGAGAATATCATGTAGACAGATATAAAAGGGCACAAGGGGAAATTCCACTTGCCTTTGCTTTTGCGATTGTATACGAACGAAAGAACGGAAGTCGTTGACTTTACTCGGAATGGAGACTCGACCTATCGACACGAGAGGTACGAACGAACTTTAATAAGAATTTCTTTAATTCTTCTAAAGTTTTAAATACCTCTTATATTCTTTTTATAAGAGGATTAATTTCTAAATTATTATAATAATAATTTAGGTGGAGATGAATAAAATAATAATATTCCTTATTATTATTTTATATTGGTAATATCCTTGTATTTCTTATAAATTTTTATTCGTAATATGTAAACATTTTCATTCTTGAAAATCAATAATTTCCTTATTTAATTTATTAAATATCCTTTTAATTTCACTTGCTAACTTCTTAAAATAAATAAGCAAGTATAATTCATGAAAGTTTATTATATTATAATTTACCAAAAGGGTACCTTGAGTTTATACAACCCTAAGATTATGAAAACTTTATTATATCCTTATTGAAATATTCCATCTTAGTGTCATTATAATATTATTTTATTTTTCAATAATAATCGTAAAAATACTTAGAGTATCATTTTCTCACCAAAGCACATTTTATTAATATCCATTATTTTAGTAAGACCTTGTCTAATTATAAAAACCATATTATAAAGAGATAAAATAATAATAAGACACTTTCTTAGTAGTTTCCATAATTATAACTTTTCTATTTACTTTATAAGGTAAGCTTTCCAAAACTTAACGTAATATTAAATTAATCTTATTTATTTTATTCTCATATTTCTTTTCATATTGTATGGCTTATAAATATATGGTCATGGCTTATAAATATATGGTCATGGCCTATAAATATCTTACTTCACTTATGGATATAATATCCTAGGTTACAAAATAGTATCTTTTCCATATCTTAATTATTTCTTTTCATGCAAGTAATCCACATAACTATATAATATCATAAGATCAATATAAGGTCAAAATTCTTATATTTAATTTAGAGTTTATGTCTTGTAATAAATCTCTACACTTAGAGGTATATTAAACTAATATTTTTCTTAAATGATGACTTTAGTAATATAACTATTATTAACATTATCCTTTTTATAAAACCAATATCTAACATCAAACTATAGTTTTTTGCTACAACTTTTGTAATAATACTTTTATAAGCGTTCTCTACAATTTATTTAGAATAATTATCATTATACTATGTCATAAGTATTTTATCACCACTACCATATTCTATAAGTAAAACTATGTCTATTGCAATTTAAATAATCATTTTATTAACATATCTATTATGATTATAAATATTCTCATGTATCTTTAAATTCTCTACACTTAGAAATATGCCACATAATTATCTTCTACAAATAAACTTATTCCTCTATGAAAATAATAATCTTAATATAGAAGCTACAACCTTCATGCTAGTAATTTTATAAAATACTTTTATAAGAGTTACTTATAATAATATGTCTTGCAACTTATTTATTTATATCTAAGTTAGTAATAATAATATCTTTAGTATATCTTTAATAATATTACTTCTCATCTATCATTTTATTTTAATAATATTTTAAATCTATGATTGTTGCTAATATCGTTAATATATCTTTTCCCAACAACAAATATCTTTTATATTCCATGCTTTACTATATAAGTATCTTATAACTAGTATATCTTATCAACATATTTTTAAGTTTATAATATGCTCTTTTAAAAGGACATGCAATCCCTTTATTTATTATAAAAAGTCTTAAGATAACAATTTCTATCATCTTGCTCAAATTCTTTTTATTTATTCAATCAAGCTCTAAGTAAGGTAAGCATATTATTTATATTATCTTTTCAAATATATAAACTCATATTTTAAATCCCATGATTTTATTTAACTATAAGTGCATGCAAAGTCCACATGCAACACTTATTCAATTTACTTAAATAAATATTATATTCTTTAGAAGTTTACTTTAGTTAACAAGGCCATATATGTAACACCCCATTCTGGTATGTACCTAGGGTCACAAGGTGGTAGGCCTCACAATGGGCCCACCAGAACAAGCTGACAACAATAGACTGTATTGGACCTTGCAACAAAAGCACTGCGAGTAAATTCAAATAAATCATCCAATCTAGAAGTTCAAAATTCCATGGCATAAAATCATGCAAGTAAGAGCCCAAAATCTGTAGGGCATGACATCAAGATTGGTCTTAACTAATTCAAACTTGATTGAATCATGTATTACACAACAACAACAACACGAAATCATTGAGAGGAAATTAAAATTGGCACGAAGAACAACCTTCTGCCCTTGATTAATTGCAGTAGATGGAATGCGGGTCGACCTCAACTTGATCGAAGATGGCGACGATGAACGGCGAACAGCGTCAAAGGAGAGGTGACGACTCGAACAGAGGAGGGCTACCGACGGTGTCGGCGAAAGACGAGCTTGACTGGGAAACGACACGCTTGAATAGAGGAGGACCACCTACGACGGCGACTCTCCGTTAAATACGACGATGACTGCCCCGGGAAAGAAGACTCGCGACAACAATCGGCTTCTTCGAGGTCGAGCTTGAATGACGGTAGGAGAGCCGGACGTCGATAGCAGAGGACGATGCTTTAGAGGAAGGGATGAGGCTTGGTGTGGAAGCTCACGAGCGCGTACCGATAGTGGTGTTTCTCCGAGGTCGAGACCGGTCGTCACCGGGTTAGCGCTCGAACGGAGGCGAGAGAGAAGATCATAAATGGAGGAGGGCAGAAATGGAGTGTGAGGTGATGTGTTTGTGAGGGCGGTGGAAGAGTTTCAGAGGGGAGCGGCGACCATAGAGGAATGATAAGAATGATGAATAATCATTCTCCCAAAATTAGGGATAGAAAGGTGGAAAGGTGATGGGCTTCGGCCCATCTTGATATCGGGCCCGAAAATTTGATTAAAAGAGGTGCATTGGCCCAATTTAGAGTAGAAATAGGAAAAAGGCTAGGAGGCCCAAAAGCTTAAATACTCGGAATAAAATGTACGCCCTATAACGCTCGAAGATTATAACTTCACCAAAATAAAACCTCGGGTATTACATATACCCCCACTTCAAGAAAGTTTCGTCCTCGAAACTCAAGTAGAGATAAGTCATTATACAAGTAAGGATGGGAGATTAGTTAGAGTCTCACAAATCCCCACCCCTTAATGTAGGATCGTCCTCGAACCATTTCCCAATTGCCTCAAGAACCAAAGTATAGTATTCATCAATGAATGGAGTACTTTCTAAGCATACAATCAACATAATAACTACTCTAACATGTCAAAAAGTCATTGAATTCGCATAAGCAACCAAGCAATCAAGCACAAACAAACAATCATCCAAGCAATCCAACAAGTAAGCAACATCCAACCAAGCGGATTAACAATCAAGCAAACAATAAGGCATTTCAGCGAAACACAATTAAGCACTCTAAGGTACTAGATATGATGCAAGAAAAGCTCAAGTACTAACCATTCCCCACAGACTCTATCAACTTAGAGTATAACTCATGATAACTCTCTCGTATACTTGCCTCGGTTTCCCAAGTGGCCTCCTCAACTCCACGCTTGGACCACTGCACTAAGACTAAAGGAATCTCCTTGTTTCGTGATTTCTTCATTCGACGATCCAAGATAGCTATCGGTTGTTCAACAAAAGTATGATCTGGCTCGATTCTCAGCTCTTCATAACTAAGCTTATGGTTAGGATCGGGAATGTATTGCCTTAGCTGAGACACATGAAACACGGGATGAACTCCCTTCAAGGATGGAGGAAGTGCCAAGCGGTAGGCCAATTCCCCGACCCTCTCTAAGATCCCAAAGGGTCCGACGTAACGAGGACTCAACTTCCCTTTAATCCCAAATCTTCGTACCCCTCGAGTAGGCGAAACCCTCAACCACACATGTGCACCAACATCAAATTCTAAGGGTCGCCTTCGTTTATCAGCATAGGATTTCTGACGACTCTGAGCGGCTAGCATGCGTTCTCTTATCAAAGCAACTTTATCAACTGTCTCTTGGATCACTTGGGGTATCTCACCCACTCTGTCAGAGGGGTCATCCCAACAAAGTGGCGTTCGACACTTCCGACCATACAACGCCTCATAAGGAGCCATCTGAATCGAGGCGTGCCAATTGTTATTGTATGCGAATTCCACCAACTCTAAATTCTCTGACCAACCACCACCCCAATCTAGGACACAAGCTCTTAGCATATCTTCAAGCGTTTGAATCATCCTCTCTGACTGTCCATCTGCTTGCGGGTGGTAAGATGTCAGAGGGGTCATCCCAACAATGTAATCTTGTACCCAATGCTTGGTGCACCTGATGCCAGAATTTCAATGTAAAACGACCATCTCGGTCGGATACAATTGTTTTTGGTACTCCATGTAGTCTCACTATCCGCCTTACAAACACATCCACCAATTTAGGAACCTGCCACGCCTCCCTAATCAGAAGGAAATGTGCCGTTTTTGTCAATCTGTCCACTACTACCCAGATGGAATCATGACCTCGACTGACGCGCAAACCTGTGACGAAGTCCATCGATATGTCTTCCCACTTCCATTCTGGAATGGAGAGGGGTTGGAGCATCCCTCCCGGTCTCTGGTGTTCTATCTTAACTTGTTGACAAATCTGGCATCGTGCTACAAACTTGGCCACATCAGGTTTCAGGCCATCCCACCAGTAATGTTGCTTGAGGTCCTTGTACATCTTACTTGCTCCTGGATGTATTGAATAGAGCGTAGCATGGGCCTCTTGAAGGATTTTCTGTCTCAGCTCTTGATCACGGGGTACGCATACTCTCCCATTCAACCTCAAAATCCCATCTCGGATTTCAAAACCGGGTGCTTCCCCTTGACGCACCCTTTGACACAAGTCTTGAATCATCGAGCAAGTCTCTTGCTTTTGACGGATCTCTTCTATCAAACTAGGTTGACAGTCCAAAGAACACAACTGGCCTTGATATCTCTGAATCCATACCTCAATCCCATTTCTTATCAAATCCCTTTGCAGAGCGGGTTGAGCA
Organism: Fallopia convolvulus; assembly: GCA_964016875.1. Taxonomy (NCBI): domain Eukaryota; kingdom Viridiplantae; phylum Streptophyta; class Magnoliopsida; order Caryophyllales; family Polygonaceae; genus Fallopia; species Fallopia convolvulus. Next base: position 3,912,475 of record OZ024721.1, read on the forward strand.
GTCAAGCGAGACAACATTTGCTCCTGGGATGATTTCCTACTGAGTGCGTCAGCGACGACATTTGCCTTGCCCGGGTGATAAAGGATCTCCAGATCATAATCCTTAATCAATTCAAGCCATCTGCGTTGCCTCATATTGAGTTCTCGTTGAGTGAAAATGTACTTGAGGCTCTTGTGATCTGTCAAAATTTGGCAAGTTGTCCCATATAAATAGTGTCGCCAAATCTTCAAGGCGTGGATCACATCCGCTAACTCTAGGTCATGTGTCGGGTAATTTAGCTCATGAGTCTTAAGTTGTCTAGAAGCATAAGCAATTACCCGATCCTTCTGCATTAACACACAACCTAAGCCAAGTTTCGACGCATCACTGTAGACCACATACCCTTCTGAGCCTTGAGGAAGTGCCAAGATGGGCGCAGAAGTTAGCCTTCTTTTCAACGCTTCAAAGCTTCTTTGGCAAGCCTCTGTCCATGTAAACTTGGTAGTCTTCCGGAGTAAATTTGTCAAAGGTTGAGCTATCTTTGAGAAACCCTCGACGAACCTCCTGTAATATCCCGCGAGTCCCAAGAAACTGCGTACTTCCTTTACATTCTTGGGAGGTTGCCAATAGGCTACGGTTTCAATCTTCATTGGATCAACTTTCACTCCATCTGCAGAGACCACATGCCCTAGAAATGTGACCTCAGGCAACCAGAATTCGCACTTTGAAAGCTTGACAAATAAACGGTGTTGTCTTAAAACTCCCAACACAACCCTTAGGTGATTAGCATGCTCATCTTGGCTCCGAGAGTAAACCAAGATATCATCAATGAACACTACCACAAATTGATCCAAGTATTCAATAAAAATCTTGTTCATCAACTCCATGAACACTGCTGGAGCATTTGTCAAACCGAATGGCATCACTACAAACTCGTAGTGCCCATATCGTGTACGAAATGCCGTCTTTGGTATGTCTTCATCTCGAATTCTCAATTGATGATAGCCAGACCTCAAGTCAATTTTAAAAAACACTACTGCTCCTTGCAGCTGGTCTAGCAAATCATCGATACGGGGAAGTGGATACTTGTTCTTGATAGTTATTCGGTTGAGTTCTCTGTAATCAATGCACAACCTCATCGATACATCCTTCTTTCTTACAAAAAAGTATTGGAGCACCCCAAGGCGATGCACTCGGATGAATGAAGCCTTTTTCTGCCAACTCTTCAAGTTGCTTTTTCAACTCTTGCATCTCTACTGGCGCCATACGATAAGGAGCCCGTGAAACAGGTCTTGTCCCCGGCTCTAACTCAATGCTGAAATCTACCTCTCTGTGAGGCGGGAGCCCAGGCAACTCCTCAGGAAAAACATCTTTGAATTCTCGCACAATAGGGATGTCCTCGAGTCTCGGACTATCCTTGGTTTCTTGAAGAGCATAGCACCAATATCCTACACAACCCTCGTTCAACAACTTAGCAGCTTTCATAGCACTAATCATAGTTCCAGACTTCTTAGGGTCATGCCCCCAAAACACGTGATGAGTTCCATCATTAGCGGTTACTGTCACTGTACGACTATGAATATCTAGAACAGCTTTGTATCTAGTCATCCAATCCATACCTAGAATTACATCATCATTTGGCAAGGCCATGACGATGAAATTTGTAAGCCAATCCTTATCCCCAATGCGAATTGGACATTGAAGGATCTCTTTGTCCCCACTTATCTTACTACCATCCGGCAAACCCACAACAAAAGGAGTACCCACAGAACATGTCAAATGCAATCTATCTAGGCATGTAGTTGCAATAAAAGAATGAGTAGCACCAATATCAAAAAGAATCTTAACAGGCTCAGATCGGATCCAAATCATACCTGTAGTTGTCGGAGCATTTGGATCTTCAGTTCTTCTCATCTCGAACACACGAGGTGGGTGGTTGGCTCCAAGACCCCCAACTATGCTACCACGACCTTGACTTGGAGTAACATATGTCTGAGGGGTAGGTTGTGATCGAATTCCTCCAGTTGCCCTAGAAGCCGGTGAGGATCCCTGAGATGGAGCAACTCCTTTGCTGCGACAGAAGACAACACGGTGACCCTTCTGTCCGCAAGTAAAGCAAGTTACCAATGGTCGAGTACAAGCATTCTTCAGATGATCATAGCCTCCGCAGTTGAAACACTGCTTCTGTCCCGTTGCACCACTCGACCGTTGAAAGTGGCCTTGTTGGTTTTGCCTCATGCCTGAGTTGTTACCTCCCTGAGGCATGAAACTCGGCCTCCCGTCACCCTTGAATCCTATTGCAGTCTTTTGCCTCTTGCCACTGCCTTGGTTGTCATCAGATCGCTTGTAAGCTGGGTGTGCCATCTCATAAGCCATTGCCTTGTTCTGGTACTCTCTCAAGGTAGAGCATTCGAACCAAGCTACATACTGTCTAATCTCTGGTCTCATCCTCTTAGCAAAAGCATGAATGCGTTGCTTCTCTATGGTCACAGTGTCAGCCACATAAGTTAACTCTCTCTGAAACTTCAGGGAAGCTTCTGACACTGAAATGTTCTCGGGCTTTGCATCAGCAAACTCTTGAGCTCGAGCATTCCTTACAGTAGCAGGGCAGAACTCATCTATCAACATCTTAGAAAATTCTTCAAAGTTCACTTCGTGGTCCAAAATCTGTAGAGACCACCAATCAAAAGCATTATCTCTAAGCAAGCTCTGAGCTAGCGACACCTTTCGATCCTCTGGTGCCTTGATCGTGTTGAGAGCTGAAGTGACTTGCCTCAACCACAGCTCCACGTCCTTTTCATGAGCTCCATTGAAAAAAGGAAGTTTCATGTAACTGAACTCACGCAGCCACTTGTCGGGTCCAGAGTCTTGACGACCCCTTTCAACTCGAACTGACTCTTCAGATACTTCTTGAACGGGTTGGGGCGGTCTCTGAATATTCGACACCCTAGCTGGAGGTGTTGGTGGAACTGACATCCTAGAATGGGATGCTCTCACGGCGGACCCTTGGGGGTTTGGTACCCTTGAACCAGACAGATGGGAAGCGATAGCGGTAGGGTTTGGTGCTTGACCACCCCCAAAAAGAACTTGCAAGAACGATAGAACTTGTTCTTGGACCAAAGACTGTAGCCTAGGTGGACCAGTGGGAGGTGCATCAGCAGCTGAAGCAGCTGGCGGTTCTTGAGCATTGACATTATTTCCAGACCTAGGCCCTACAGGATCTTGGCCTCCAAATCTAGCATTACTCAGCACAACATCAGATCGATCATCACCTAGTCCCTAATTAGCATTTCTGACTGGTCCCAGACTCTCTGCAGTTCCCTTAGTCAAAGGATTAACGCGAGGCTCAACAGTAACTCCTCTTCCTCTACCTCTAGGTCTTCCTCTACCTCGAGGCTCAACAGTAACTCCTCTTCCTCTACCTCTAGGTCTTCCTCTACCTCTACCTCTTGCTATTACTAAGTGAAACCTAAACATAATAAGTCACTTAGATTTTTCAAGTAATAACTGTAATTAAACAAACAAAATGCTTACAGAGATTCTTCCCAGATGATGTAGCGGTCTCGACGTGTTTCCCTACCTAAAATGCAGCATGTCTAAGTAAAAAGGTCTTAAAGTTTTTATAACTATAAATTGGACCTCACGAGCTCTTTTGTTAGGACCTAGTGCTCTTGTTGCCAACCTGGCTCTGTTACCAATCTGTAACACCCCATTCTGGTATGTACCTAGGGTCACAAGGTGGTAGGCCTCACAATGGGCCCACCAGAACAAGCTGACAACAATAGACTGTATTGGACCTTGCAACAAAAGCACTGCGAGTAAATTCAAATAAATCATCCAATCTAGAAGTTCAAAATTCCATGGCATAAAATCATGCAAGTAAGAGCCCAAAATCTGTAGGGCATGACATCAAGACGTCAAAGCTAGTCTAAGGTCCAAACCCTCAAGACATACTCCCAAAAAGACTCATAGTCCAAGCATCACACACAATCTAAGAAAAACCAAAAGACTATAGTACTAAAGTCAATCTTCTAAGACTCAACACATCAAGACCGAGCTCCACCATCCGGTATGCAACCTCCTGGCACATTTTTCATGTCGGATTCCTTACCTAAAAACGCCACAAGTTGATCACATTAGCCTACGGTCCCGGTATGGGCCAAACAAGTAAATCAAATATGTAACAAAACATTTTTAGTAAACTAAACTTGTATATATACATACACTTAAAGATACACACACAATTACAGTCACAATAGAAGTATGAAAGTAGCCAAACAAATATAGTCAAATGTGAAATCATCCAAAGAAACGTCAATAAGGATATTAGCAACAAGTAAAAATATATTACAAAAGCACACATAATCACCACATACATTCTCTTAGGTCAAATCACTCAAGCATTTTAGACATTTCAAACAAAATCTACCAAATACAATAGCAATTCAACTTCATCCTCCATAAATGGCACCCTCTGGCCTCTCATCGATGGCGCACGGTCAGGGCGCGTCCTATACACGTGCCCATTTTCCCCATTCACCCTTCTTTCCCCGGCTAAACCTCTACTAGAGCGTTTGCCAAAACAATCTATTTATTTTTAGAAGGGGGTTCCTTCCAGCCGCATAATCATGCCCGGGGGCCACTTCATCATCAGCTTATCCCGTGCTCCATGATCATGCCGGTGGAACCCAGTGCACGCATAACGAAAATATTTAAAAGCGGTTTCCATGATTTAAAATATATATATATATAAGCACGTAATATGGAATCATTCCAAAATAAGGGCTACGCATTCAATTTACTCGTTTAACACATAACGAGTCGTAAGCTAAGTAAGTCGGCAAGCGACTTACCTCGAAGGCGAGTCACAAACACGTAGCGGGAGAAAGGAAGCTCGAACAAGTCACACACGAACGTTATCGAATCCTAACAATTCAATAACCAAAACTATAACACCCGAAAGGAAGTGAAACACCAAAACTTAACGCCCTAAAAACTAAAAACTCCTTCTAATCGATAATTCCGATCTAGATTACTAGTTACTAGCACACTTCAAAGCGACATTTTAATATTACCGCTCTACTTAATCAACATAGTAGTACTTTAACCTACTAACCTTATCAAGACATTCTTTTAAAACCACAACAATTCAATAATCAATACCAAAAGAACGATTAAACCATCCCATGACCACATTACAATTGATAAGCAAACTAGTCAACAATTTAGCCACCATACTTTATCAATTTCGGTAGTCACAAAATCCAGTGATGGCAACCACTTTGACAAACGATTCAACACTACAATCACCAAGTTTGACCGAAATAGTCAACCACAAATGAACTAATCTCTCCACTACAGACGCTAAAACCGACCCAATTTCAATTTGATTCCCTTCCTCAAATTCAACAATAATCCACAAAATTTATTTATTGTTTATTATTTTATTTTATTTTTGACCATAGCTTACAGTAAAAATCAACATTGGTCTTAACTAATTCAAGCTTGATTGAATCATGTATTACACAACAGCAACAACACGAAATCATTGAGAGGAAATTAAAATTGGCACGAAGAACAACCTTCTGCCCTTGATTAATTGCAGTAGATGGAATGCGGTCGACCTCAACTTGATCGAAGATGGCGACGATGAACGGCGAACAGCGTCAAAGGAGAGGTGACGACTCGAACAGAGGAGGGCTACCGACGGTGTCGGCGAAAGATGAGCTTGACTGGGAAACGACACGCTTGAACAGAGGAGGACCACCTACGACGGCGACTTCTCCGTTAAATACGACGACGACTGCCCCGGGAAAGAAGACTCGCGGCAGCAATCGACTTCTTCGAGGTCGAGCTTGAATGACGGTAGGAGAGCCGGACATCGATCGCAGAGGACGACACTTTAGAGGAAGGGATGAGGCTTGGTGTGGAAGCTCACGAGCGCGTACCGACAGTGGTGTTTCTCCGAGGTCGAGACCGGTCGTCACCGGGTTAGCGCTCGAACGGAGGCGAGAGAGAAGATCATAAATGGAGGAGGGCAGAAATGGAGTGTGAGGTGATGTGTTTGTGAGGGCGGTGGAAGAGTTTCAGAGGGGAGCGACGACCATAGAGGAATGACAAGAATGATGAATAATCATTCTCCCAAAATTAGGGATAGAAAGGTGGAAAGGTGATGGGCTTCGGCCCATCTTGATATCGGACCCGAAAATTTGATTAAAAGAGGTGCATTGGCCCAATTTAGAGTAGAAATAGGAAAAAGGCTAGGAGGCCCAAAAGCTTAAATACTCGGAATAAAATGTACGCCCTATAACGCTCGAAGATTATAACTTCACCAAAATAAAACCTCGGGTATTACAATATATAATTTATTTCAACATTGTGATAAGTCTAAGTTGACATGCAAAGACATTTCTTATTAATAGAACCTTGTTTATCTATTTCTTTTTATTTTAAGTTACATATTTTATAATAAGGAAAAAGATGCCTAAGTTAATATTTCTCCAATATTTAATCCAATATCCTTAAAACATTCTTATGAATATTGATATTCTAGGAAATTCATATATTCTTATTAAAAGTTATATTACTCTTAGATGGGTATGTAAATTAATTTAATTAAATAAATTTCTCCTTAATACTTATATGCAATATTTATTCAATTTAATTAAATAAATATTATATACATGTAGAAATTATTTTGTAAAAAGATATAAATTAGAATAAGAGTCGGGAAAATTATACCGATAGAAAACGAGACGAAATTTGGGCTCGGGAATCGAAATGGGCGAGTTGGGCTTTGCTTCTCTTCCTTTCCTAAAAGCAAAAATCTGATTTAAATTAGGCATATGGGCCTAATTTATTCAGCCCAAAATTAGTCCAAAAATACCCAAATTTAGTTAGGCCCACCTCACCTTTCCTTGCCCTTCTCCTTCAATTACGTAAAAAAAACATTCAGGAACCAGGGAGAGATCTCAGGAACGACGACTGGGCACAGGCGAGCACCGGCGGTGGAGCTCCGGCAGCTCTCTGGGCGGCGCACGCACGGTGGGGGACGGCGGTCCGTTCGGATGAAGGTGGTCCGGCAACCACAAGGCGAGGCTAAGTAGGGTTTGGGAAATTTTAACCCAAAAATTCAGATTTTATTGGGCAAAAAATCAGATTTTGAGCAAAAATTAATTATGGGATTTCTTGAGGTTTAAGATGGACGAGATTGAAGGGGGAAAAGAGAGGATTGATTGTACAATTTTCTCCCTTGCTTTAACCCCTATTTATAGTGAAAATTTGACCCTTCCATGAATCTAAACCTCCATGGATGAACTAATGGTGGAGGAGGAACTCAATGGGGATAGGTAGATAGTGTGTTTCTTGCTTGATGACATGGGGTGATGAAGTTGCTTTGGTGGTCAATTGAAGCAACAATTGCAATTGGGAGGAAATTTGGACATGGACTGATGTAAGTCAAAATCAATCAGACTTGTTAACTTGTTTGAAGAAGAAGAAGGAAAGGGATAATTTATTATAAAAAAATGGGATTATGAGTAGATGAAATACATTAGTCTAGCGGATAAGGAGTGTGTGTTTGTGATGAGAGGTGCGAGAGGTCTCGGGTTCGAGTCTCGGCTCTCAACTCCTTTTTATTAGTTTTGCCTTGAATTATTTTTAGCCTTGTAATATTCCAATGTTAATAATAAATTCGAAATTTATATTATTTATTTTTGTTTTGATATTATTTTGTCACTTTAATACTCCCTTGGAATATTTTTATAATTCATTAAGAAAATTACAAAAATATTTAAACTCTCTATTTAAGAGAAAAATATTTAACTGCATATCGGGTGTGCTGAATATATTTAATTAAATTTTTAATTGCCATCGTAATAACTTTTATAACCTTTTATAATCTAATAAGAAATTATAAAGATTATTAAATTCTCTACTTTGGAGAAAAAAAAAATTATTGGGATAAATATCCGTTTTATTTTATTTAGAATTTTAGCGGATATTACAACGGTAAAGATACCCATTGTCCAAGAAGAAGGACTCATGGAGACCTGAGTGCTTTAGGTTTTTAATGATTGAGGAAAAATACGAATCTGAGTCGTATAAATCCTTGATCAAAGCGAACCCGAGCATCTTAGAATGGAGTTGGGTTAACAGCATGTACCTTCGAGAGAGAGCGTTGGCGACAATGTTCTCCTTTCCTTTTTTTTATGCGCAATTACGTATGAAAACGTCTCCATGTACTCAACCCAACGTGCGTGGCGCCTATTTGGACATGGACTGACGCTCTTTATCATAGGTCGGATAATTCAAGGTAGCCCCAGCTAGCTTCTCGCTAAAGTCAGCGATAGGCCGTTGCTCTTGAAGGAATACACCGCCAATACCGTAATCGGAAGCATCGTACTCGATCTCGAAGCGCTTGGAAAAGTCCGGCAATTGCGGGACCGGGGCGCGGCACAAAGCATCTTTTAAGGCCTCGAAAGCGGCCTCATGATGCGGCATCCACTTTATTGTGGCTGCCTTCTTGGTTAAAGAATGGAGTAGTCCGGCGATAGAACTAAAGTCCTTATCGAATCGCCTATAAACCCCGCGAGCCCCAAAAAAGATCGAACCGTGGTGTGGGTCGTTGGAGTTGGCCACTCACGGATGGCTCGGATTTTGTCAGAATCCACTCGTAGGCCATCCTTGGATACGACGAAATCAAGAAAATTCGTCGTATCCGAGCAAAAAAATACATTTGTCCAAGTTTACATACAAACAATATTCGCGGAGGCAATCTAACACCTGCCTAAGGTGCCCCGCGTGAGAGTCCAAAGTGCGACTATAAACTAAAATGTCGTCAAAATACACGACGATGAAAAGTCCCAAAAACTTGCGTAAAACAAAGTTCATTAAACGCATGAAAGTAAAAGGAGCGTTAGTGAGGCCAAAGGGCATCACCAACCACTCATAAAGACCGTGTTTGGTCTTAAAAGCCGTCTTCCACTCGTCCTCTTCTTGCATCCGAATTTGATGATAGCCGCTCCTCAAATCAATCTTGGAGAACAACACGGCACCATGCAACTCGTCGAGCATATCGTCTAAACGGGGAATCGGGTGGCGGTATTTGATGGAGATTTGGTTGATGGCACGACAGTCCACGCACATCCTCCAAGACCCATCCTTCTTCGGCACCAAGATAACCGGAACCGCACACGGGCTTAGGGACTCACGAACATAACCCTTGTCCAAAAGAGATTGGACTTGGCGTTGTAGCTTGAGTCTCCTTAGGAGACGCCCTATATGCAGTGCACTTTTTTTTATGTGATCAAGCCCACTTGTACCCACCTTCCCGGCCTGCCTCTGGCGGAGATCTGACCAGTGGGCCAGCCTCTAGTGGCGATCTGACTAGTGGCGCTCAATCACATGTCATGGGCTGCAGCCCATGCACCCCAACCTGCAGGAAGGTTCCACACCTTTTATTCCTGCAGGGTGTTGGAGGCAACATTTGAACCCAAGACCTCCCTTTATCAAGGTGTGATCCTTCACCTTGACAACCAACTCCACTGCAGTAGGATTTCAACCCAATGTGCTCGTCTATGAGTGCTCGATGGATGTTTTAGTTTTTTTTAATTCAATCAGTTTTAGTTTCAATTGATAGGTTAAGCATAATTGTTGTTCTGCTCAGTATTTCATTAAGATTATGACTTGAATGCTACTGAGAACTTGATGCATTTTCGTTTGATGGTGTTTCAAATAGATGAGGCTTACTTTTAGTTTTTAGCTTTTGAACTTTTTACTTAAAGCTCTTGATTGTAATAGGAACCGAACCAAATTTAGGAACAAAATAAACCAAATAAAGGAATGTGACTAAATTCGGTTAACCGAATTAACCGAGGAACCAAACCGAATAAAGTTCGGGTATGGTTATTACGGTTCCTCACTAAAATTCGTAGGAACCGAACCGAACTAAAAAAAAATTTACCCTGCGAGTAGACTGAAAAAAAACCCAATAACCAAAGTATCCCAGCCCTAGTATTTGTACAGGGCCCTCTACTAGTCTCTTAAATACACGTGCTTTATATTTCAACAAGTTTAAAAAGATAGAGATAACTATTTTAATATACATATATATGTTACATTATCGGATGAGATAAGATCAAATCAATTTGATAAATTATTAATTGGTTCATGGGCTATATTACATTTACATAAAGAGATGGTCTATGGCTAAATAAGACACGCAAAAACGTACACACTTTGCTGTCAAATATCTCAGCTAGAATATTGGCGGTGTAGAAGACAGCACACTTTACAACAACAACATCTATCCAGGTGGATTTCGGTATGAGTAAGATTTGGTGGTCGATGTGTACGTACCCTTACCTTGAACGGAAAGTCGAGAGGGTATTTTTGACGAACTCAGCGCTAAAGAAGGGGACACTACAGTAGCAATATCTTGACTAGAAGATTGCCAAATATAATGTTTGATTGTCCCATTTGTATGTGTGGATAATAACACTACATTAGCAATACTTGGGATTCTCTAGTGATCTAAATTCAAGTTGCTTTGAATATTGCAACCCGAAACAAAGAAAAGTTTCATATTCCCTATTCGGATAGGTCCTTAAGGTATTTTTCTAATCTACCTATGTGCTCAACATTTTCATATGAATCCCAAATAAGTTCTTGACGATAGTCTTGACCTTTTTCCGCTGCGTTTGTATCCCGAAAACCCAACACTTTCCTAATCAAAGCGTGTAGCGTGCGCCTGGCTTCTTCCTCAACTTCCTTTTGCCCCTGCTTCATCAAAATTGTCAACTTTAGGTAACTTCCAAACAATCATAGCACCATTCTAAAAACAATGAATCATGGCGATTCTTACACGGTTACTTGAATGGTTTATGGAAGCCAAGAACTTGCTTGATCTCATTGCTTCCGGTTTGAAGTTGAGGATTTCAATCTCTGTGGTGAAAAGCGCGGAAACTGGCCTATGATCAGAAAATTTACTGCCTCCACAAACATAGGATAGTTGTTGAATTCCTTTCCCATACCACATGATCCTATCACACCTATGATATTGTATATAACATACATACAAAACATATATAACTTGCAAGAACTAAGAAAGATATGAATGTATAGAGAAATGTTTAACAAACTTATGTACTAGTACCATGCGGGTGTTCTATGTTTGTCGCCTGATCTAGTTGGAAGATTACGCGTGTAACGATTGCTAGTTGATAAGTAGTACTTGTATGTTGGTGCAAATTCTATGCTTCCTTCATGCCACCCTTGAAATGCCCCACCTTCCTCTAGCTCCTTCTTAAGTTGATCAAACTTTTGCAATTCTTTGAAGTCTTTCCTTCTTATGAGCTCTCTAGCCAAACCATCTTCTAAATTGAGGCGATAATTGAGATCGCCTAACCAAAATACTCGGCTGTTTCACAACAATTCATCGTTTATTTAGAGGTCGTTTAGGTATCATTGCGAGTCAAGACTTTTAGTTCAGCTTTGAGTTTCCGGTTTTTAGTTTCAAAACTGACAACTAAATTCGGGTTTTTACTCCGAAAACTCAAAGCTGAACCAAACAAACAGATCGTCAGGATCATCATGGCGTCTTGATTGCAAAAGTAGGTTGTTTCCAAAAATGTGAATTAAGCAACAACTTCTAAGATCATACTTACTCATGCCCTAGGATGTCAATTGGAAGAGGAAGTAAACCCTCTTGCCCAATTCGGGAGAAAGCCGTTCGCCTGAAAATCTCTTGCACTTGTTGATTTCTCCGACCTTCATCTCCTTTCTTCTCACCGGAAGCCAAATGGGCGGTAACAAAGCAACAACTAGTCCCTTCAATAGTCATACTAACCGAAACCGAGCCTTTGTTTCCCAAATAGCCCATGATCCCACAAGCCACAGAGCAAACCTTCACATTTGAGACACAATACTTTCTCATCATCTCCCTCTTCATCCATATAGTTGTAAAGACACCAACCATTTTCTTGCTAGCAACCAACTTGTATGTGTCATTGCCACCTAACCCGCCATGGTGAGTTTTCGCCCTCTCTCTAGTACTCGGGTCATGACTCTTTCTTAGAGAATCCGAGGCCTTCGTGTACTCATATCCATCGCTTGTTATAGGATCGGATGTGGGTGTCAACCAAACACAGCCTTGTTTGTTATTGAGAGTCTTTGATAACAACAAGTTCCACTTTGTTGCCTCTGTTTGGTCTTCTAGCACTCCAATTACTGTCCTTGTGTTCAATGGCACAACTTCTTGAAACCTGAAACTAACAAATGTACAAAAAACTATGCAATACAAAACAAACAAATCATTGTAAGAATTGGATTGTTGAAACTGACCCAAGAACATAAATGTCAGCTGCACTCTTGAGGTTTAGCCATTCTTCCAAATCTGCAGCCAAGCCGCCATCCGGCGATCGACCTCCTACATTCCATGTTCCTACAAAGATCCTAAAACAAGAACAACCAATTAATTCCTATAAACTCAATAATCACTAAACTCATCCATTTGAGCATGTATAGAGATAACATATGTACCTTAATTCATGGGCGAGTGTGAAATTTCGAGTCTTTTCGACCTTTTCGGAGGAATCTTCACCTTCATCTGCAGAAATACTCATGAATTAAATTTGGAAAATTGAATTGTAAGTATTAAAATGGTTACCTGAATAGTCAGTAGAAATTGAATGTGAGCTTTTGTTCTTCTTTGTCATGGCTTCTCTGTTCTTGCAGAAGTTGTTGTTTGAAACTCAGTCTCCATCCAAAAGACAAGAGGATCAATTAATCAAGGCCATATATGAAACAAGCAAAATTTAAGGTAAATAAATCCCTTTCCTCCTAGTTTTCAGTACTGAATCGTAGTGATAGTTTTGTCACGGATATATACTTAATTGCCACCAATCATTATTGTACGAGTCATTTTCTATCTCTAAATTAAAAGTAGATAAAGTGTACGTATAAAAATAAATGCTTGACCACCTCCTACATGTCATTGTAATTACTTTTTATTAAGTGCACAATAACACCGCCAGGTCCACGTGAATTTAAGTACTTTTAGGTGTTAAAAATGCTACGTTCACGTGAATAATAAGTACTTTTATGTGTTGAATATGCACTTATTTATACAAAATAAGGACTTATAATGAAAAATGTCATTATATATGACGGTGACAAACACAAATGACATGATGATAAGAACTTTTTTAATTGGTTAGTAACCCCAACTAAAATCGCAAATCATAAATTACTCACTTAATAAAAGAATTTTTACGGCTTTCGGACATCTAGTTAAACGGTTAAGACTTTATGATAATATCACGGGGTTTCCGTTTCGACTCATACATACAGTGCTCAAGACCAAAAAAAAATTACGTTTTTGTTAAGGTTGTGCAATATTGGATTGGAAACGTAAACTCCGCCTGAATTGGACCGAAAAGATTTTATCTAGTCTATGGTTCAATATTTTTAGGGTTTATTGGTTATGTTCTGGTCTGATTCATGACTATAAATTTACAGTTCGGATCATATTAATTATAATATATTTTTTTAATTAATTTGATACTTAAATTTGACTTAGAACCTTATTTTTATGGTCCAAAAGTAGACCGAACCGTAATTTAACCAAGTTAAATATAAAAAAAAATTAAAAATATTATAATAAAAATATGTAATCCGGTTTATGTTCCAAAACCAAACCGAACAACAATAAGACCATCCGTCTGATTCACGATCCAAATATTTTGAGATATATGGTTCGTCAATCCAGACCGTTTGAACACCCCTAGATTTTGGTAACCAGACTGTTTTTTTATAAACATATCAATTCGGCTAATAAAACATCGTAGTTGTTGTTCACACAATACTCAGTTGGTCTAAATATTAATTAAAAGTTTTTGTTTTATTTTTCGACAAGGAGATTATCCATCAGGCAACTCAGACGCGTATAGAGTCGTTAGAAGACTAGAAAACAAGTGTAGATGGTAACAGAAAACAAACTACAGATCGTACGTAGGAGTTTGAACTTATTCAAAGAAAGATAGGTTGATGATGGAGAGAAGCTATATTATTAGAGTACGTGATGTGAATATAGGTGGCTTTTGGAAGGCAGTGGAGGGCAATTATAACGGTCCATTTCAACACCAAAATGACAGCATCTCATTCAATGTTTACCAGCAGACAATGCGGTGGCCTTCATTTGGTTGGCCCCTCCATTTCATTTAATGCAACCATTGATTGAGATTTTGTTGTAATTTTTCACAATTTATTTACCAATATTCAAGAATTTCAGATTTTGTAATACACAGCTCTGACCTTTGCAGTGTCTAATTCTTCAATTCTAGGTTTGATTTGTAACCAGCAACCATGGCTATTTAGAATTTTTTTCAAGATCCCGGTCTTGTAATATTTTACGTGATCTAATGTTTGTCTTGTATGTTTTAAAAAAAAAACCGGGCTCGATTTCTTCTCTCTTAAGCCTGAGAAGGGAAGAATTTTAGTTTCACCTCGTTGTGTTCCATGTATCTGTGGATCTATCTATCTGTTCGAGTAGCTTGGCTGATTTTCTATTATTTTGCTCTTGGATGAATTGAACCAAAATCCATCGATGGGCCACATCCATGATCCAACTCGAAGAGACCAATAATGGAAAATTCATGATAAGTAGGGTAAGTAATGGATAAATGAGGAAATGATTAATGAATTAGCCCGATTGGGTTCATTGGCCTTGGCCAACTAAGCCATTACTCATGTTCGATTGCATTATGTTTGCTTTTGTCTGAGGAAAAGAAGAAAACTTGTTAATCTAATCACATATATAGTTACAGAACTCGTTTTAACTGAAAATTTTGCTTACATGAAGAAAAAAAATAGCAGAAATTAAGAGAAGTTATATAGTGGGATGTTAGTCATCAAAAGCATTCATACATTATAGCATATAATTTAAATGAAGTTGCAACACAACTTGCAATGTAGAAGAAACATTCTTCATTTTGAGGAAATGAGAATGAATGTGAAGGTGAGAATATGTAGATATCCATCAGCTTCAATATCATAAATGAGATGACGACTTGGGAATTACAAAGTTTTTAAATGCCCACTTATTTTATTTGGTACTTATATACGGAGTATATAACTTCAGGGCATGTGTTGACAGAAATTTAAGAGAGTGGGATGCCTGAATAATTGTGTAAACCTAGTCAGACCGAAACCTTTGTCAAAATAGAAGCATTTGAATAATTGAATTTGACTGAAAGTGCACCAGAGCTTATATATAAACCAGTCAAAAAGAAATCTGATCAAACAAGCTAACTTGGCCAGATGGAAAGATCTACATATAATTGACACTAAACATAATCCATTCAAAGGAAGAAAATTGAGAACATGAAAAAAGCTATGGAAATACATAAAGTAAATTAGATCAATCTACTAACAACTGTGAAAGACGCCATTGATTTTAATGCTAAAGGAAAATGGTAAGGTCAATTTTACCATGTCATACAGCCGATGCAATCGTCTCCATATAACCAGTGGTCGACTCCATTATCCTTGAAAACCCACAATCACGAATCCTCTCGTGAAGGCAGCTTCTCACATCTAGAACAATGACCAATCAGTTTTGGACTAGAAGTCCAAAATCACATATTCTCTATGTACACCCATTTCCAGAGAGAGAGATAAGCTGCATGAAGTAAGAAAATTATCAGATAAGATTCAATTCCATTTCATTAATAATCTTCATGCATAAGTAAATCAAGAGTGCCTAAAGCTACATTACACTAGCCAGATGCTTTCTACATCAGGTAGATTGAAGAAAATGTAACAGAAAATATTAGGTTCAATTTCTCCAGATGATATTTTCCTGATCAATTTGTTTAGTCACTGAAGGTGCATTTGGATTATCCAAGATAAACATGTTTAGTAATAAAGAATTAAAAAAAACAACCTGATGAGCTACTTGCAGAAGTAGCCGACTATCCTTTGACTGTTCATCTTTCAAAGTAGATTTCTGCCGCTTGGCATCACCTTGCTCCAACAAGGCCCTGCTCACAACGGTGTTTACTTCCGGGGTGATATTGTAGTCAAGTTTTGTGAGCACTTCTCTTTTGCGCTTTCTTTGGAATGTAAATTTCAGGGCCTTGTCATGGTCAGATCGATTTGAAATCCCCTCAGATTCTTCAGGAACCTGTACATCCTGCGAGTTACAGTCTGCCAAAGCTGTGTCAAATTTGAGCGGATCTACATCACAACACAAATCTGATTCCCTGAAGTTTGAATCATCTGGAAACTCATTGGATCTTTCTGGTGCAATGTTATCATTCATCTTACTCAAATTGCCTGCATAATTCCTGTGTTTAGGAAAGGAACGTGGCTGACATGATTTTGCACGACGACCACGAGAAGACCTGCATAGAGCAGCAATTGCTTCCTGGTATTTCACATTTTTTCTAGTCCTTCTATAACTGCTTTCCTGTTCCAAAGATTTGGCTGCTGACCCATTTGAAGTAATCTTCACATCTTTTTCATCAGACTCAGAAGAGCACGATGAATACCGTTGTTTGCTAGTTTTAACATTAACAAGTGTATTTGGAGGGTGGACAAGTGCTGAAGGATGTTCTTTAGCAGACATAGTAAGTTGACCTCTACATGCATATGGTTTTTGCAGCGGCATTTCAGCTGGGTACTTTGCGGTGCATGCATTTGCAGTTAAAGGATATTGGCAGTTTTTATTATCTGTTTTGGCAATCAACTTATTCTTGAAGGGCAGTTGCTGTTCCTGATGAAATGAAGTGTTATGTCTCAAAGGCAGCTTTTGACTACATTTGATTTTCTCTAATTTGTCCTGTGTCAGGTTTAACTCTTCCCTAAGGTCCACTATTATTCCTTCTGCCTCAGAGAGCTGTGCTTCAAGCTCTTTAATCTTTTTCTGCTGATTTTCTGATCTAACTTTGGCCTCAGTAGCCTGCATAAGAAAGAGCTGGTCAAGTTCTCTTTAATCAATTGTTATATATAAAAACAGCATACACTAATGTAATGAACAAGGAGCAGAGTACATCCAGCTTAGGGAAATCATACAACATTTGTTCAAGTTCAGAACCAAAGAATAACTAGGACAAACTTAAACTGCTCTAACCAACTACATTTTGTCATTTTGAAGTACACAGACAGATCAAATGCAAAAGAGCAACACCAAAGCCAAAGGCATATTATTTATTACCATTCATTTAAGACTGTTATGATTCCAAATACGATAATCACTTATGTCTCCTAGAATAAATGAAGCACACATGCCTTTTTTTCTTCCACAAGCTACTCCTCCTAGTGCAACATATATGTTATGTGAGTTCCTTATATGACTGCAATACATTCCATCAATTATGTCTCTAGAAGACTAGAATACCCGATTCACACATGCCTTTTTTTCTTCCACAAGCTACTCCTCCTAGTGCAACATATATGTTACGTGAGTTCCTTACAAGATTTCAATAAATTCCATCAATTATGTCTCTATAATACCTGAATTCACACATGCCTGTTTTTCTTCAACAGGCTACTCCTAGTGCAACATATATGCTGAGTGAGTTGCTTATAAGATTACAAAAAATTCCATCAAATTGTCCTTTCAGTATTTCAAGCTTTGTTGGGAATCATTATATGAAACAAATCCATCTCCTTAATTTCACATTTTTATTTTTACTAAAGACAATTGAAAGCCATGATTTTTTACAGAATTAACTGTTTCACATCAACCATGCAAGTATGCAGATGAGTTTCAGAATGAGATGCTCAGCAATAGAGGGCCTTCTAATAATACTGAACTTCTATTTTAATAGGATAGTTATAAAAGGAAAGAATATAATAAACATGATATACTAGCAAGATTAGCAAGCCTTTAAATTAGGCATCCCTTCCTTGGCTTAAGAGTGATTTATCTTAGATCTCACCTCGGACTGTCTGAATATTCTGGAATTTCCTCTATGGATATTGAATGATGTATTTTTGAAAAAAGCTATTTTCTAGAGCACTTATCTTGTTTTAACATTTCTACATTTTGTTGACAGATTTTGTACTTTTGCTAATGTTGTTCTAAACATTTTTCTGGTTATCATATTCCTTCAGCATCCTTCTAATTAGCAAACTATCATACATTTCATTTCAGAGTTTGGGATATTAGCCAAATAAATATTGAAAGTACAAAAAAATAAAATAAAGGACTATATGTTTCTTGGTATGAAAAAGTATGTGACTTTAACAGTGATGAGAAATATAATAAAGAGTAAGAACAGACTTCATCCTTCAGTATAAAAAAATATAGATTGTGATGATGATCACCAACACCTGATTAAGAAAATATACTATCTTGGTAAGATTAGAAGTGATTAGGAGACTCTTTAATATTTGAGGATATAAGTTACATTTAAATGTTAATATCTCAGTTCAGAAGAAAATAGAAGGATTAAGATGGGAACATTTTTTTTTATCTCGCTTAAGCTTCCTCTCTTTCATTGCTCTTCCTTTCCTTGGACTCCCTACACATATTTAAACACATTAACAATGTCCATGGTTAAGATGGTCTAATCAAGCATTCTTAACTTTAAACGCATCTTCAAGCTGACATGATCATATTTTCATTACTAGAATCATCTACGCGCTTTATTGTCAGGGGGGAGCTTAAATAGTAATGAAAATCTCTTATTTTCTGATTTAAGCTCTCAAGATCCGCAGAAACCTCACATTTCATCCTGAAAAGCTAAATTATTGCTTCATTAATTCTAACCACCTTTTCACTAGAGATATGTAGCTCTATAAAGCATCCACATACAAAAACACTGAGCAGTAAGATACAAAATCAAAGCAATGATGCAAAGTTCATGCATTTTGCACATCTAACCTCGTTCAAAGCAAGCAAAAAGAGCGAAAAAGGATCAAGAGAAAGCAATGAACAACAAAAGAACCAGAAGTACAAAAGACAGGATCAAAGCAACCCAACAATGTAACAGCTCAAATCAAAAATCCTGTAAAGAGAATAATCATGTTTGCACAATGCCCTAACAAGATGAAATTCATACCTTAAAATCGAGCATCTGTTTGAGTTGAACAAGCATACGAAGTGCATCTTCTTTCAGAGCAAACAGGTCCTTCTGGAAAGACAAAGCCTTGCGATCGGCAGCCATTATCCTGGCAGCCGCCTCCTTGGACGTGTTCAGTATTATCTCCGCGTACGCCTTCTTCAGCGTCGCCATTTTCTGCAGAATCAAAAAGCAAATCAGCAACCAAACAGAATGCATCCACAAACCCCCAGCATACTTCGAAGCGCAAAATAGGGCAAAAGCACAAAATTGCAATCAACGCGAGCAAAGAACCGCCATTTTACTAATACTAAAAAGAAGAGTAGAATTTCGGAGGAGTTAGAGATCGGCAGTTAGCAGATTGCTATGGCGGTTGAAGAACGAAAGAAATGAAGAGTAATTTCAGCCCCAACTCCACTCCCCCAAACAAATCAACTCTTCCTGACCATTTTGTAGAATCCGATTGAAATTGCATCATATATAACTTACCACAGACTCTTCATCCGCCATTGGAGAGAAAAATCGATAGAAATCAAACAGTTCGGAGCGAGCAAGTGGAGAGAGAGCAAGTGCGAGAGAAAGGAGAAGAAGGTTTTAAGCGAGCTCCGCTTTCTCTCTCCACCCCAAAGCTGAAGTCTGTTATGAACTGGAAATTCCACTAAGAGACAAGAATGCCCTGCTCTCGGTTCAAAATTACGTTCCACCCACCAACTAACCAATCTGTTCTAGACGAGTACGCGTCGTTCCAATAACCCCGAGCTCGATACGGTGCCGTGTGGACTGTATAGCCCTCGAAGCGTGCGCGTCGTTTCGTTGATCTTCAAGGCGCATACGGTGCCGTTTTGCGTTCGACTTTTAGGCGCTAAAACTTCAAGATGAGAAGCGCAGTGGGGCCCGCTCAGGAAGGAGGATGCGTAGTTTGTAATGATCGGAATAGGATGCCTCGTCGTTGGGGCGCGCCGCAGATGGGGAGTAGATGACGATGAAAAGTTAATGGGCCACTGGATCGAAGCAACGAGGCCCACAACCAACTCTTAACGATCTTAACGATTTGATTGTTAAAAGCCCAATCCATCATGTACTTAAATACTAAAAAGAAGGTTAACATAATATTAAAACCGCCTCACATCGTCTTTTTTAAATTAACTAGAATGTTTAACTTGTCTGTTAGGCGGTGCAAATTTTATGTTCTACAAAAAAATTCGATAATTGATGTTGAACATCATCACGCAATTCATCAAGAGTATAAAATATGGCCTCTTTTTTAATCAGGTTTGTTTCAATCCATTTTTGCATGTTCATGTGAAATACAAAATGTAATTACTGTTTATATTATTTTCTAATGACCTCTCGGATTACCAAGTCTTTGGTATCCGAATTCTTACCTTATTAGAAAAAACGGTTTTTCTATACTATGCCCTTAGGGCATAAATTAAGAGTACTAATTTAAGCAACTAAAATCTTAATAGAAAACTAATAAACCCTATTAAAAAAATAATTAAATTTAAATAAATATAAATTCCAAATATATTATCATTTTTAGTCCCTGGTTAGAAAAATCCTAAAAAAAAACCCAAATTTGTTTTGCAATGCTTACCGTTAACGAAGAGTGTTTACTTGGTCAAAGTTGCTCATCTCTCTCAGAGTCTCAGTCGCTTTCACGCTTTTGTGATTAAAATTTCCTTTTTTGCAAGAACTACAATCCAAAATATTCAACGGAAAAAACGGAAAACAAATAAAATCCAGAATATTCAAAGTCAAATCCTCCTTCAAACATTCGTGCTCTTCCACCATCTCCCATGCCCAAATCTAAATCCACCATTTCCTCTTCCACAGAGGAGAAGAACCAGAACAAGCTCCATCAATGGCGGCATCAACACATCAAATCCATCTCCTCACTCTCCTCCTCCTCTTCCTCAACTCCGCCTCCTCCTCCGACGACGTCAAGTGCCTGCAAGGCATAAAGCAATCCATACACGATCCACTAGACCGTCTCGCCTCCTGGGACTTCACGAACACCTCCGCCGGCTCCATCTGCAGATTCGCCGGCGTTGTCTGCTGGAACGACCACGAGAACCGCCTCTACAAGCTCCAGCTCGGCGAATTCCAGCTTTCCGGCAACATCCCCGATTCTCTCCAATTCTGCTCCTCCAACCTCGAATTCGTCGATCTCTCAGGTAATTCCTTCTCCGGCTCCATCAATTCGTCAATCTGCCGCTGGCTTCCGTATATCGTCTCTTTAGACTTTTCAAACAACCAGCTCACCGGCGAGATCCCGGCGAATCTCAGCGATTGCCAGTACTTGAACAAGCTTGATTTGTCGAACAATCAGTTATTCGGTAACATCCCTTTCGAATTGGCTAGTTTGAGCCGTTTGAGTACTTTCTCCGTCGCTAACAATCGGCTCAAAGGCCCGATTCCGACCGGATTAGGTCACTTTGACGAGTCCAGTTTCGATGGAAACGGAGGTCTGTGTGGGACGCCGGCGGGGAAGTGCGGCGCCTTAAGCAAGAAGAATCTGGCGATTATAATCGCCGCTGGGATTTTCAGCGCCGCGGCCTCGTTGCTGTTAGGGTTAGGGTTATGGTTTTGGTACTTTTCTAAGGCTAGAGATAGGAGGAAGAAGGGATATGGTAATGGAAGTGAAGATGATTCTAGCTGGGCTGAAAGGCTGAGAGCTCATCGTCTTGTTCAAGTTACATTGTTCCAGAAACCTCTTGTGAAGCTTAAGCTTTCTGATTTGCTGTCTGCAACTCACAGTTTCAGCCAGGAAAATGTGATGTTTTCGACTCGAATCGGGACGACATACAAGGCTGTTCTGCCTGATGGTTCTGCATTGGCTGTGAAGCGGTTGAATGGATGCAGGATGAGCGATAAGCAGTTTCGAAATGAGATAACTCGATTGGGGAATCTGAGGCACCCGAATTTGGTGCCGCTTTTGGGGTTTTGTGTTGTGGAGGATGAAAAGCTTTTGGTGTATAAGCATATGTGCAATGGAAGTTTGTATTCTTTGTTGCATGATGATGAGGCAGTGGCTTTGGATTGGCCTACTCGGTTTCAGATTTGTTTGAGTGTTGCAAGAGGCCTTGCTTGGCTTCACCATGGCAACAAACCTCCTTATTTGCACCAGAATATAAATTCGAATGTTGTTCTCTTGGATGAGGATCTTGATGCAAGATTAATCGATTTTGGGCTGGCGAAGCTAATGAGGAATGTGTCTGAAGAAAATGAGAGCAGCTTTGTGAATAGGAATTTTGGTGAATTTGGTTATGTAGCACCGGAATACTCAAACACCATGGTTGTTGCCGATTCTTTGAAAGGAGACGTTTATGCTTTTGGAGTGATTCTTTTGGAAGTGATAACAAGGAAGAAGCCACTCAAAGTCATTGTTGATGAAGATGGATTCAAAGGTGATTTAGTGGATTGGGTGAAACGCCTCTCAATGTCTGAACGAATCAGTGAAGCTGTTGATAGAGATTTGTTTGGTAAGGGTCATGACGATGAGATTCTTCGGGTTCTTCAGATTGCTTGTAATTGTGTGGCTTCTCAACCCAGGGACAGGCTTTCTATGTACCGGGCTTATGAGTCGCTGAATAGCATGACTGATGATCATGAGATTGCAGAGCAATACGATGACTTTCCATTGATTGTTGTTGCAGATGACAATGGCAGTCCAGTATAGTGCTGTTGTCAATGAATGAAGGATTTGTTTTGCCCCTATTTCTGCATAGCATGGTAAGTTGTTGAATTGTCATACACACGTGTGAAATATAGTATACTAAATAACAGAGTTCATCTTTTTGTTAGCTCGAAGTTTATCTTGTGATTCAAATGTGTAGTGGAAACCAATACAGCAACAGTATCACTTTTTCAATTGATATTATTTCATTTGTATATCACCATATATGAAATGCAATCTAACGAGTACACGTATAATTCATTGTATAGTTTTCATTCTTTTGGCTTTGAGTAAGGACATGTGAGGTCATGTGGTATAGAAGTAAAAGAAATGTGCTTTAGTTATGATCATTTTGGAGTGAAATTTGCTAATTTAGGTGGTTAGGAAAATATATTGAAAATTGAAATGCTTGGTTAGATTCAGACATGCATCTCACCTTTGCGGTTTTGAAACTTGAAAACTAAACTGATGGGCCTGAGCCCAATAAGTATGGGCCTTAAAAAAGAACATAGATCGGCCCAGTAAATTTTGGACCATTGAGACTATCTTATACATTTCTGAGCCGCCACCTCCGATCTAGGGTTTATCAGGCACATCGTACATCTCTCTTATAAAACTCCACTTCATAACTTGGAAACTCATATTCACTCTTTCTTCAAATGTGTTCTTCTCAGTTCTTTGTTCGGCTTGTGTTTTTGGGTGATTATTTCTTCGTTTCGGTGGTCATTTGATGAGAAAATAACTGCAACAATATGATGGTGTCAACCAATTCATGATTCTTAAGTATTTAAGTCTCTGATGATCCCGTACTCTATTTGAGATTGATTTTTGTTCAATTGTTGTTATTTTTTGACATTGATTTTGTAAAAGCATTTGATTGAGATGATGAGGTTTATTTGGTCCGTGTTTCTGAATTTACCGTGACCGACTACATATTCCAATCTCTGATCTTTTCAGGTTTTGACCCATTTTTTTAAAATTTCTTTTTCTCTTAATTTAATATTGAATTAAATCCTTTTTTTTCCGGTTTATTCAATTTTCATAACTAGAGATGCATGATTGTGCTGTGACGAATATTCGATAATTTCACATGTCAGACTTCGGAGATTTTGCATAAAAATCTATGAGATAAAAAATCGTTTCTGAGCACACTGTTGTATTCTTTTCCAGTTTATGAGCCGTTCAACTTCAGCCATAGGAACTCTCGTAGATTTGCTTTTTGCGATAGAATTTGAACATTCCTGTATCAATTATTGATAGTGGTTTTTTCTTCAATGCATTTGAACATTCCACTTACAAGAACGATTCACATTTGTTGAATACGAACCTCTTGAATGATAACCACATTGGCATAAGTTTCTCCGATTTTTCTAATCAAAGATGGATGGAAAACCATCTGGTCTTGAGAGGTTCAATTTACCCCATTTGCCTTGATCACATCCGAAGCATTCAAGAGGCCAGAAAGAACATCGATGATTATAAAATGTAGTAAATTTCATCCCCCTTTGTCGAATCACTTTTGACAATATAAAACCGAGTGCAACAACAATTCTAATACACTGCAAAATTCCCTCTCAAATAGGGCTGGTAATCATCTGAAAATCCAAACAAAGAGTGTGATGTACGAATTGGCTAACCGTTGAAACAAATGATGGGTCGAATATGGGTGGTAGTTTGTCACCCAAATAACCGGACTCATTACCAATCCACCACCAACTCGAAGGTGCCCTTGCTCTCCTGTCGGTGTCGTCGCTCTCTTCTCGCTGGTCAAGTCGTCTAGGCTTTATCACCGCACCTGCCAATCTTTACACCCACTTTGTTGCCAGTTGAAGTCTCATCATACAAATAGTGGAAGAAAAAAATACAATGGTTATACAGCGCTCGGGATTTTTGCACATCATTTTTTAGCTTATTGCACCACGGCACAATAAAGCGTAACAATTTCACGGCATAAGGTGCCGTAACATTAAAAAGTATTAAAATATTCCATTTTAGGTATTTTAAAAAAAACTGTGTAATATCACGCGTTCTAGTGCCGTGACACAACTGGGCCAGAATTGGGCTGGCCAGATTGGGCACAGCCCACACCAGATCTCACGGCACCAGGTGCAGTGAGATCTGGTGTGGGCTGGGCCCAATTCTGGCCAGATTGGGCCTAGTTGTGTATATCAACGGCTACAAATATCATGCTATTACGTGCCGTGAAAAATATGACCGTTGGACAACGGTCAAATTTATCCCTATATAAACCCCCTTTCTTTCCACCATTTTTCCTACAAACCTCTTCTCAATCTTCCTCTTCCACTTTTATCATTTACAAAAATTATATTTTTTTACAATGTCTTATGGTGGAGAAGAAGAAGGTCAAAATCACTCATATGATGGAGGAGAAGAAGTAGATGAACAAGAAGAATCGTTTGACCCGAGCAATTTTTTACCGGTACGTACGTTTATATTTGAAATCATTTTAGAATTCGATATAATTATTTAGTATTAAAATTTAAGAAATTGTATAGAAAGTTATTTAGATTCATTATATTTGTTAGATTTAAATAAGTAATATGAAATCGTTTAATATAGTTATAATATAGTAGAATTGTTTATATTTGAAATCGCTTTAGAATTCGATATTATTATTTAGAGTTAAAATTTAAGAAATTGTATAGAAAATTATTTCGATTCATTATATTTATTATAATCAAATAAGTAATAGGAAATCGTTTAATATAGTTATAATCTAGTAGAGTTGTTTATATTTAAAATAATTTTAGAATTAAATTTAGAATTAAATATAAGAAATTGTAGAAAGTTATTTCAATTCATTATATTTGTTAGAATCTACTAAGTAATAGGAAATAGTTTAATATTTTTATAATCTAGTAGAATTGTTTAGTCGAAGTTGTTACAATTGTTTATGATGTTTTCCATTCGATATCATCTTAAGAAGTTAAATTAATAATATATAATTGTTTAGGGTTATGTGAAATTTATTAGAAACAAAAATGTGATGGAATTTTGTATGTGTAGCCATATGGTAAAGATTTCACAAATGATTTTACCACGGAACAATCGTGGGATGATAGAGATGAGTTGATTAAGTGGGTTAGGCAAATCGGTCGAGATAGGATGATGATTTTGCTCATTTCAAACTCAAATGAAAATTGTGTGAATCTAAGATGCGAGCATTACGGGAAGTCTAGATCGAAAAAGAAAATAGGGGGGTCAAGGAAGTGCAACTGCCCATTTAAGTTGGTTGGACGCCGGTCAAGGTATAATCGAAAATGGACTTTGGAGGTGAAGTTCGGCATGCACAACCATGAGCTTTGTACCAATTTCCTTAGACACCCGTATGCTGGCCGATTGACCCTGACGGAACACGATATGATCATCAATGCTTCCAGATTATTCTTGAGCCCGAAGGCTATTTCAACTATGTTGGTGTCTGCTAACCCTCAAAATGTGACGTCAAGGAAACAAATATCGAACTTCAAGCAGAAAATATTAGTGGCAGACCGTGGTAAGTTGACGGTGTGTCAGTGGACGCTACAGTTTATGCAAAAGCAGGGTTATAGAGTTCGAACAACAACTCTCCCAGCTTCCGATGAGTTAGATATCCTATTCTTTGTCCACCCGACGTCACAACACTTGATGAAGAAATTTCCTTATCTCGTTGTTATGGACGCTACATACAAGACAAACAGGTATGTTGTAATTTAGTGTTTTGTCAAATTTGACGTTTGTGTTCTAATCTTTTTTTGATGTGCTATAATAGTTTATTCTAATTTATAGGTATAACATGTTCATGTTGGAGATGGTTGGCATGACGTGCACAAACCTGACGTTTAACATCGGGTTTGCATTTGTGTCCAAGGAGGACACTCCACATTTTACATGGGTTTTAAAGCATTTGAGGAGATTGTACGAGGAGATAGGTGAAATGCCAACGGCCATTGTGACGGATCGAGATCAAGCCCTCATAAATGCAATCCACGTGGTTTTCACCGAAGACGAGGTGATACATTTGTTATGTTGGGTGCATATTAGAGCAAACATAAAAGCATATGCGCTTGACATCCTAAAAGACGACGGCCCAGCTCAAGCGTTTGCGGATCGATGTTGGGGATTATTCATGTCAACCACCGAGGAGAGCTACGAAGCAAAACGAGCAGAAATCTTGAAGAACTGACATTCGGGGCTAGTCGGTTACGTGGACAAGACTTGGCTTAGGCCGTTTAAGAAGAACATAGTGAGAGCTTGGACCGACAATCGACTTCATTTCTTCACTAGAACGACAAACAGGTAAATTTCTCATCTTATGCTAGAGCTAAAGGACGTAAAATTTATAAAATATTGAATTTCACTTTATTTTCATCTTGTGATTGCACAATTTGTACATTGGTAGGGTCGAGGGAATGCACAAGGTTGTGAAGGACACTTTAGATTCATCAACTCTGGGCTTCAACACAATGATATTAAAGATTCACGATCACTTGGAGTCACAGATCCGGCGCGTGAGGGAAGACTTGGAGAAATCACGTACAACGATTCCGAACAAGATGGACAACGTCATTGCATCATTTAGGTACCTATTTGCTCCATTGATCCATCGAGTATCCGAGGTGTGTTTCGAGATCTTGTTGGCTATGTATTTCGATGTGGTGGAAGGTAACTACCAAGAAGTGTGCAACGATCATTGGTGGAGAGATTGTTTCGGGATTCCATGCATCCATAGAGTTGCGAGTGCGATCGTCGACGGCACGCCCATCGAATTTTGTGAGATTCACCTTTTTGGAGGCAAGTGTTATGGGAAGGCGTTCCCGATGTGTACACTACGGAGGATTCCACAACCCCTTTGGACATTGAGGACATCAAATGGTGTGATATGGTCAGAAGAAAAAACAGGGGCGAATTGAGCCGAGAGCAAGTGTCCAACATCAATTCACACTTTGATGAAATGTTGTCCCCAAGCGGATCAAAGATCGTCGTGCCATCAACAAAACTGGACAAAGGAAGGCCTAAGGGCACCACCAAGTACTCCAGGAGGGATCCAACACACCTTGAGCACAAGATGGCTCAATGGGGAAAGGTGAACGACAAGGTTTTAAATATTGACGAAGACACAGAGCCTACAGAAAAACCGCGTGTAAGGAAGAAGAAAGCGGCCGGCAAAGGACGTGCCAAAATTCCTGCAGAGACGGAGGACGTGATCTACATGGGAGTTCACTTTGGGGTTCGAGCCATTGATGTCTTTATGTACTCTTTCATCGATGGGGTTAGAGATGTCCTCCCGGATGGGAATTGTGGGTATCGGGCCCTTGCATCCATCTTGGATTGGGAAGAGGGAGATTTCCATAAAATGAGGAGGTGCTTGGGGGCCGAGTTGGTCCGAAATCAAGGAATATATGAAGCCGCATCTGTGTTCACACCACTGGAGGAATTGATCCCAAAAGTGAACTATGTCGGAAGCCCTTGTTCATATGAACATTGGATGGAGATGCCCATCATCGGTTTGGCGTTTGCGACGTATTTCCATGTGGCGCTCGTATGTTTAGGGTGGTCCCAACCCCACACGTGCCTACCATTGGTAAGTGTTGGCGGCAATTGTGACCCCCCTACACGTATTCTTGCGATTGCACACGTTCAAAACCAAACCCACTTCATACCGGTAAGATTTCTACAACTTTTTAATTTGTATTGCTTTACCATCATTTTTTAACTAATTTGGTTGTTTGTTAATGCAGGTTTGGTTGAATGAGAAAGCACCTTTGTCGCCGGTTGCGCTGATTTGGTCTCACGTTCATCACCCGAGTGTGAAAGGTTGGGACTTGCCATTTAGAGATAGGATAGAGGAATATACCGCATGTCGTGGTCAACATGGACGTCGCACGGACTTATATGGATAGTTTGATGTATTTCTTTTAGTAATTTAAGAGTCGAACTCTATTTTATGTAATATCATACTATTAGCTTAAATTATGTAATTGCATATTTCAAAATATAAAATAAGCTACGAAATATCCAACTACGAAAACGAAGTACGAAATCCAACAACTACGAAATCTCCAAAATACAAAACAAGGTACGAAATCCATGAACTACGAAATCTCCAAAATACAAAACAAGGTACGAAATCCAACAACTACGATATATCCTATGTCTCGGACTGAGTATGGGAGGGCTCGCCTCGCTCGGACTGGGGCTGGGTCTGGGAAGCACGAGGTAGCGGAGTGACAATAGCGGGAAGGGTGCCGGACAAGATACCTATCCAACGCTCGATCTGAGATCGCTCCGAATCTCGTAAATCGGCTCGCTAAAGATGCTCACTCATCTCCCCGACTACCAAACGGTTGCGCTGCAAAAATTAAGTGAATTAACCAAAAATAAATTAAGATGTGAATAGAAAAAATTATCAATAAAAGTACAAAATTTATGAGAACATACCCTATGCAACTCAATGGCACATCCATAGTAGTCGACCTCGGGTCCGACCTCGGATGGGAGCGAGGCAAAAACCAACCGAGGTAGTCCGGGGCCACCTCCCATCCCTCCTTAGCCTTGACGTGACCGTCAAGGCTAATGAGGTGCTCATGCCGTCGGTGCCAACAACGGAACTCGTCGCTAAAGAAGACCTCGTACTTCTTAATCCCGTTCGCTCGGTGGAAAGCTGTGGGCGTGATGCGAGGGAGTGGGATGTCCGGCACGAATCCCATCTGCCGAACCAATCGATCGGGCATGTATGCCTCCTTGCTGTCTCCACACTGGAGCACACCTCGATACAAGGTCATCTGATGCTTGCCGTCGAGCTCCAATGGATGCTCCCACAGCATAAAGACAACCTACGGTTGTATTAGAACGTTGCACCAAATGATTTAAAACGAAGGTAGAAGAAAAAAGTCAAATATTTACCTGGTCCGGCGTAAGACGGTCCAACATCAGCCGAATCTCCACGAGTCGTGCCATGTCCCTGGTAACCCTCTCTCTACGCTCACGCGCGGCAGCTCTCGGATCAGTTAGAGATGTCATATCCTGTGCTCCGTGTCCTGCGAACATCGGGATGTAGTGCCAAATCCAAGTCTGGAGAAAAAACGCAAATATAAACGATGACACCAAATTCAAATATGCAAATATAAAAAATCATGGCACAAAAATTAAGAGTCGAGTACAAACCTGGATAACTAGGCACGCGCCTGCGATCGACGCGGCCTTGCTGCGAGACGCCGCACCTAACTCCCGGAACACGTGGGCTAGAACCGCAGCCCCCCATGCATAACGACTCGCGTCGACCGGGTCCCGAACGTACTGGAGGATCCAATCTCTCACCTTGTTCGTCGATTTGTCGACGAACAGGGTGGACCCCAGAAGAATGAAGAGATAGATGGCGGCCAACTGGTCCGTGGATCCGGGAACAAGCCGTCTCTGAAACAAGCCATCGTGATGCACATCCTCCTCGCCGTTATCCCCGCGCTCCACCCACCCAATAATCTCCTTCACATCTATACTCTCGGTAACCCTCCGCAGCGTCTGGACATCCTCCAGGTCGATGCCAAAGACCTCATCTACCATCTGAGTCCGTGAGGCGGTGTTCGCCACACCCGCCACACCAAGACCGTCAATCGGCAAAGATAAAATCTCCACGACGTCGTGGAGCGTAATAGAAATCTCCCCCCAACTGAAGTGGAATGAGTTGGTCTCCGGATGCCAACGCTCCACAAATGCCGAGATCAAAACGTGGTCTATCCGGCCCCAAATCATCTTATCGTCGGCTAAACCAATAAGACCGCTCTCCCTAGCTAGATCAAACCAACCCTCCTCCCTATCATCATCCGCGTCTCGAAAATCTATGTAAGCATGGAGACGTCGATAGTGGGAGCGAGCACGTGTGTGGACTCTCAGCAACTTACGCGGCTGAAAATCACAAATTTATTAAGATGAATATTTTAATCGCATAATATGATTTAATCTGAAATAATCGTACTAAATTATAAAATCGTTACGTACCAAGGTCGTCGCCTGCACCACACGAGAATCATCATCCTCCCCTTCGGCCGCACGGGCGACCTCGGCACTCGTCTGCTCCCAAATATCCACCGCGACGTGAGAAGCGTAACTCGCAAGTATATCCGTGATCTCCGGGCCTCCACCAAAGACTGTAGCAGGAGAAGCGGGATCCGGTGCATCCTCGGGCTCTGCATCTCGTGCGTCCTCGGGCTCCGCATCACGAGGCGGAACCTGAGCCTGTGATGCTGCGTCGGGGACCTCGCTGGTCCCGACGGTGGCAGGCGAGGGGGGCTGCGAACCCGCAACTCCTGTAACTGGGGTTGGAGCCGGAGCCGAGATGGGAACCGGGGTCGAAGCCGGAGCCGGGATGGGAACCGGGGTCGATGTCGCAGTAGCAACAGGATCAATTGTGGTAGTCGGGGCGGAAGTCGACGCACTCTCACGGACCATCGCGTCGAACTCCTCCATCAAGTCCCTACCGATAGGCTGGGCGTCGAACTCGCGCTCCTTCCTCTTCAATCCGACCGCCAAGGCCGCTTGCACGGCCTAAATTTATAGACGGAATTTAATTATACGATTGTTTCCAATTTTATTTTTTTTATAAAGTTTTAAACAACTTTGTATGAATAATTTCCAATGATTATAATCAATCAATGATTATAATAATTGGAAATTATCTAATTGTAAGATATTGATTTTTTTAAGATATTGTAATTATTATAATCATTCATATTCTAGTTATGGTGAGATATTGATTTTTTAAACAATTTTATTTCTATTTTTTAAATAGAAATTATCTATTGATTTTTTTGTTTTATAATTTAACATAGTTTATTAGTCGAAATCGGCTCCACAGTCTTTAGTCTTAACTAATATTTTTAACGGAACCTTATTTTCTTAATTACTATAAATGATTTCTTGTTATTAGGTAGAATATACAAAATTATTTATAATCATAACTATGAACGATTTCAAATAGTAAACAATTACGTAAAAAATATTATCAATTCATATAATAATGCTACAAAAATATAAATATATCCAATTGTAAATATTAATCACTAAAACATGAATTAAACCATTAATAATATCAAATTAAATAATAAAACTAAAAAACATACCGATAGCTATAAACGAATTCGAATCTTAAACAATGACATAAAATAATACTAATTTATTCTTAATTGAGCAATATAAAATCCACAATGTAAATTACTAACCGCTAAAAATTAAACTATTTCTTTAACTATTTTGACCTAATTTATGACTAGTTATATGACCTAATAATTTATTATAGATTGCATAAACTACATTACATAAACTAAATTTGACATTTAAACAATTTCTAATTGGACAATGCTAAACACTAAAATATAAAATAAACGTTTAATAATACGAAATTAAATAATAAAATAGAAAACATACCGATAGCGACGGTCCGACTCTTCCTCCCGACGGGCCCGTAATCGGCGTCGGAGTAACCGACGGGACCGCACCCCTATGTCCAGATCGAGCGGGCCCCACCACCACCTGGGACCCGGACCCTGCTGCTGCAGTCGCTGCCTCCACCGGCGGATCTGTACCTCGCCGCCCACCGACCGCACGCCCGGTCGCTCGCCCGGCTCCACGACCGGCTCGCCCAGCTCCTCGCCAGGCTCGTCGCCCGCCTCCTCGCTCGATTCCACGCCCGGCCGCTACGCCCTCTCCGGTCGCAATGCCCGGTCCGGCCGCTCCCCCCGCAACGCTGGTTTGCCCAGCCCCTCTACCCGCCGTATCTTGAACGTGAAGATCGGTGCCCCTTCCGGCCTGATTTCCGGCACCTGGAACACCACTGACGGAATAGCCACCCGCCCCACCAATTTTTCCCCCTTTTCCTTTATTTGCCCTAACCATTGTGAAGATTATGCCGGAATCTGGGTAACGATCTCTCGAATCGGTAAAATCTCGGGTTGAAGAAGATGTCGGGTTGAAGAAGATGGAGTGACGGCGCGGCAGAGCGTTGTTTAACGCTAATTAAACCCTATTTTTCACGGCACGATATGCCGTGACATAGTGCATTGGGCCGGCCCAAATGCAAACACTTTTTAGCCCTCTTGTGCCTAATTTTACTGCACTAAATGCAGTGATTCTACTGCAATAGGTGCCGTGAAAATAGATGGGCCGGCCCAATTACCAATTTTCAGCCCAATTAGCATTTTTACGCTTTTTGTTGCCGTGATATAAAGCTTTTTGGTGCCGTAAAAGTTAAACGTCACGCAAAAAAATTAAAACGATATTAAAAATATCTTATTTTTAAGTTACGGCATAGTATAGCGTGAAAATGTTACGCTTTTATATGCCGTGGTGCAATAAGCTAAAAAATAGTGTGCAAAAAGGCGTAGCCTTATACATGTGGTTTTGGTGATGGGTGGATCGGGTGGGATACTTTTACTTGCGGGCCGGTGATGGAATTGTTCCACCCACCCATAACCCGACCCATTGACACCCTTACAAGGCATAGGAAATTGTTAAACTATGTTAACCTATTTTAAGGAAATTGTTTCTAAAGGCATATGTTAGAAAAATTGTTAAATTATTTGTTAGTAGGTTAGATTTTGAAAAATGATTTATATTTATACTTATTTTTGTAGTTTTTATGCATTGCACAAGAATTTTTTATGGTGTTAATATAACTTTTATACATGCTTTGATTGGCTAGACTAAAACAATACGTAAAATAAAACACCCGTTTATTTAACTCGACCCACCCGAAAACTTGACTGATGATGGGCGGACGGTTGACGGATGATGAGTTTCATGAGTGATGGACGGGTTGGGTGGAGCATTTACCTTACGGAACG
The DNA here is from genome assembly GCA_964016875.1 of Fallopia convolvulus. Lineage (NCBI taxonomy): Eukaryota > Viridiplantae > Streptophyta > Magnoliopsida > Caryophyllales > Polygonaceae > Fallopia > Fallopia convolvulus. The sequence continues at coordinate 3,946,038 of OZ024721.1, forward strand.
GGTGATGGCGGAGACAACCCGCCTTTGTGAAAATATTGTAAGCTCAATCTTGGAATTTAAATCCTTGTCGTTGACACTTTTGCAACATCCTCGAAAAGATTGAAATGCGGTGTCTGTTATCGGATCATGAAATAGTTATTGTTCATCAACCAAGAACCTTGTGTTAGACTATCGGATCATGAAATAGTTATTGTTCATCAACCAAGAACCTTGTGTTAGACATAGTAATAGTCGTTGTTGTCACTATCCTCCTCAAAAGGATTAAAATATGGCGTCTGTTACAAGATCATGAAATAGTTATCATACATCAACCAAGAACTTTGTGTTAAGACATTGTGATAGTCGGTCTTCGGACATCTAGTCAAGATGTTAGGACCTCAGAATAGTACCACGAGGTCTCCCTTTTGTGATAGTCTATCATCAAATTTAACCACATAGTAGGCATTGGCAATGCCTACTATAAGTTTACTATATGTGCTCTTCATTTCGACTGAATGTGTACATAGTCTGGCCCCTTATTAAACATGTTCACGGTCAGTAATATGATCCACGGTTTGAGAATCTCCCTCTTTTTTTTTTGAGGTGCTGGGCCTCGCCCGGTTAGGCACTTTGTTCCTACGTCCGGACCGGAGTGGGTTGGACCGCGTTAGGGGTGTTGCTTCTCCCAAGCCTCTCTGTTGCATACACACCGCCGAAGAGTCTCGAACTCGAGACTAGTAGCACAATTTAACAAAGATTACATTTCCAAATCTACCAAGTTTTTTTTTTTATTTTGATGGGTTTATTATAGATCTATTTAATTTTTAAGGCATGAAATCGTGTATTTTGTACAATTCTAAATTTCTAATCAGATCCAACGGAAAAACTACGCGTGAGACGTGAGTAGCAAACGTCGTGCTCTTCAAACTTGATCATTCCCATGCCATTTTTGTATGACTAACATATTTAAAAATTTATTAATTCCGAATGTGCCATTAATTATTGATTTCATTATGGTACTGGGTTCAACGCAAGGACCATATAGATAATCTCAAATTATAGCATAACATTTCAAATTGTATGCTTCATGCAAAACACTCGCTATAGCTAACTTATGTTCAAAGTGAGGAAAACGATGCTAATAAATCACAAATTTAGGCGATTTCCTTTTTTTTTAAGTTTTAATTGTTGTCAAACTATCTTATAAATGTGAATTTATGTAATTAACCCATTCTAAAACTATTGATCACACTATTATCAGGTCTAAGAATTTTTATTTTTTTGGGTAATTATGAGGTCTAAGAATTAACAAGAAAGACTTGTAAAATTTAGAGACCGATTTATACTATATTTTACTCTAATTTAACATCAAGGTTGTATTTTGGGAAATTTATAACTCTCGTCTCTTTTTCGATGAATCCAGTGAATGACGGATACACGCACTGACGCACCTTCTCGGCTAAATAGTACATGCACCTTAACTTCCCTTCTATATTTTTTCTACGAACACCAAATTTGTCAATGCAATTATATATTATATAGGGTGTTTCTAACATATTGAGCTAAGAGTTTTTAATTATAAATATTTATATCAATACTTAATTGATTTAGTGATAAAGTAGTGTTAGATTTCTTAAATCTTATTCAGATGATTTGAGTTCGAATTTTTCTAGTGACATGTATGGAAAAACTGATATTGAGATGATCTTCTCTAAAATGGAGCTACGAAATACCCGATTTAGACTTAGAATAATGCTCTGACCAATCGAACCGGGCAAGTTAGGCAAGATAAAAAAAAAGATTAAAAATATTTATTTGAGTGTAATATATTAATATTATTTATTTTTTTTATAAGAGTTTTTTTCCTTTGTAAGATTTCGTTTCTAAATACATTTCCCTCAGAGTATAGATTCAATAAATTAGTTACTAAATATGTTCGTTTGCGCACTCCCAAATTTGTGTTACGCGTGGATATGGACGGGTTCGTAACCGGCACACAAAAAACCGGATTTTGGAAAAACCATGAGCGGATTCGGAACCCGTACAAAAATTAATACCCGTTTCGGTAAAAAAATCGGTCTTTCTGGACGGGTTCTCACCGCGCACAATAAAATTAACAACCATATGAACAGGTTAAAAAACCGCACATTTGAAGCGCAAATTTGAAAAAAACGTGTTCCTGTGCGGGTTGACAATCCGTTCAAAAGAGCCGTTTCAGATTGTGCTAGTTTTGAATTAGACCAAAACTCGTAGTCTTGTGCGGTTCATAAACCCGCACAAGAACGTGTTTCATATATATATATATATAATGCAAACATATGTATTTGGATTTGCAAATTTGAGTACCAAAATTTATGGAAGAATATAATAATCTTTCAACAAATCTAACACAATCTTAATAGTTGGAGAGACGTGATCGAATAAACAACTTAATTAATCTATAAATTTGTGATTTAAAATATAACTAGTTGATGATACGGGTCTTGTCCGAGAACTTTTTTAAATAAAATTGTAATATGTTAATTTAAATACGGTATAAGCATTATAATATATATAATAAAAAATAATATTACAAATAATTAAATTATATATTACGTATTTGTAATTTATTTTAATTATAATAATATATTTTATTATTAAAATGTATACAAATATTATCTTATTTTTAAAAATGTTATTTTTAATAGTAAGATAAACCCTAAATACCGACTTAACCGGCCCGATTAAACGGTTTAACATTAATGGATCAATAATTGTTATTTATTTATAACAAATTAGTAGTAAATATACCAAAAAAGTCAAAATTGCGAAAAAGGTATACATTTTTTCAAATTTGTAATTTTACCAAAATTAATTAAGTGGGTACCCATTTTTATTGCGAAAATGCCCACTCATCCCCCAAATGCAATTTTTTACGAATTAAAGAAAAAGTAAATTAAAATTTTATGTTTAATTTTGTTTAATACAAAAATTGAATTTTGAAAAAAAAATCCGAGTTTTGAAACCGTCAAGTTAATCTCCGAGTTTTGAAACCGTCAAGTTTTGAAAAAGGTAAATTAATCTCCGAGTTCTTCGCGTGAAATTTGCGCAGCCTTCGACAGTTTCTCCTCCTTCAATCTCCGAGTCCGACCACCGCAATCCGGCACGAAGGCACCGTCCTTGTCTCGCCCCGCCTTGTCCCCGCCGGCGACGCCCTCGGCCGGCCCCGGAGCCCCAGATTTCTCATCGTGATTGAGGTTGGTTGCTACTGATTTCAGCCCTAGATTTTTTACATCTTTTATTCATTAAATTTGTATAAAATTGAAATTGAAAGTGAAAGTGACATTTCAGGCTGAAATTTTCAGCCCTAGCAACGATGGTGATAACTAGAGATAAGGGGTCTTCTCAAAAAAGGAAGCGAGAAGAGCATGATAAAGAGACGAAAGCGGTGAAAAGCCAAAAAACAGAGTCCAGTAATTCGAATTCGAGTGTTACAAAAGGGAAGTCGCCATTGCAATCGACTTCAAAGGGGAAAGCAAATTCAAGCAAAGATGCCAAGTGAAAGCTAAAGAGGCGAAATTGCATAAGACCGAGGTTTCAGAAGTGGATACAAAAGCAAAACGTAAAAGGAATGAGAAGAATTCTAAATCCTCTGAGTTGAAGTCCAAAAAGAAATCGAACAAATCGTCCCATGCCGAACCTATTTTCTTCAAAGAGAATGTAAGTAGTTCGAGTATCATGTCACTACGATTATTAGTTTTTAGTTATGAGATTTGCTTTGCTCCTATGTGTAATTTGATAGAATAACAGTTTGTTGTACTGAATAGGACAAAGTTGAAAACATGTGTGTCAAGATTTAAGTTAATATATGACAGGAAATGGATTGAACAATGACAGGATATGTTATATTCAATGAATGAATACACAATGACAAGATATGATAGACATAATGACTTGATACAAAGTTGTCATTATGCAAGATAATAATTTTATGTGATAGGATATATTTATCTTCATGACAGGATGAATCAAGTTTCATGGCTGCATATCATTTGTTTTTTTTTTGCTAATCTGAATTTATTTGTTATAACATTTTAGCTTATAGTATGACATGATATTCTCTCAAATGCCCTGATTTTAATGGTTGCAGATACGATATAAGTATTATAATGGTCAGACTTTGTATGGGAGGATAAATATCAATTCAAGGACTACATATCTTCGAGAGATTGAGAACAGTCTCACACCTGCAAGTTGGAAAAGAATTTTAGACGGGCCTTTTGGTAGAATTGTGAAAATAGCTCAACAAGTTTCCTACTCTTGTCAAACTCTACATGTTGTGATATACAAACAATTGGAGACACAAAAGAAGTGGGAATCTTGGTATGAAATTGGAGGCAAAGAGTTAAGGTTTTCACTAAAGGAGTATGCTCTTATTTCTGGTTTAGGATGTGGAGAAATCCCTGTTGTGCGCACCAATGAGGACAATACTGTGATCAAAAGATTTTTTGGTGTTCCTAAAATCACAGTCCAAAATCTGTTTGATATGTTCATAGAGTACAAACATCCAGACAACTACAAATTGAAGATGGCACTCCTATTGATAGTGGAAGGTGTAATTCTTGGAGGTGATAAGAAGCGTTTTGTGAAGGCTGAACATGTTAAGTTGTTTGATAACATGGATAACTTCTATGATTACCCTTGGGGTAGGGCTGGTTATGAGGAGTTGCATAAGAGTCTTACAACTGCATTGTCATCTAGGATGAAGACCTTGGAAAAGGCAAAACTTAAGTCCACCGTACCCAGAATTTCATACTCCCTACAAGGAATGCCTCTAATTTTTCAGGTAAATCAACTTTCCTAAGTTGTTTGATGTGATGGGCAATACAAGATGTGAAATGTGTGATGACAATCAATCCTGTCATTGCAATTAATCATCCTGTCATGGGTAATACATGATGTGAAATGTGTGATGACAAGATTGAAAATATTTTATTTCTTTTCTTCTTAGTGTTCAAAAAACTTTAAGTCCTTACAACATATCAATTATTAGTTTGGGTTTAGAATAGGAAGGATCAATAATACCATGTCATGATATATGGACAATCCTGTCATTGCAAGTAGTCATCCTGTCAAGATGTGCAGGAGGTATAAGGTTTGATGACAGGATGTACAATGTGACAGGATGTACAATGTTTGATGACTGAATGTGGCTCAATATAATGTTATTATCATAACTTTATTTTGTAATACATCTTTTGTCTTAATTTTATTAATAATACAAATATGGGTCTATGAGGCTGTGCCAACATTTGGTTTACAATATTCCAATGTGTTGAGACCATCTGCAAGGCCGCGCGGTATGCATTGGTTTTCAGAGGATGCTCCAGAGCATAGTATATTGGACGTTGATTTAGCTGATACAACCAATAAAGTTAACCAAATATTGCATCCAGAAGACCATTATGAGGAGATGCTTGTGATGGATGCTTATTATGCCAATGAAGATGATGATGCTCATTTTGACAATATTGTCAATAAATCCATTCCAAATGTCAAAGGAAAGAAGCCAGCTGATCCAGATGCTTGCCCGAGTACTTCTTCTACAGATTCAACAAAGGTGTTGTCTGGTTTGAGAGATGTGAATATTATGCTACAGAGTTTGGAGGAGGGGATTATGCAAAAGATGCACAGTCTTGAGAAAAGAATCAGAAAGCTTGAACATGCTGGGAAGGACTCAGCATTAGAAGAAGATAGTGAGGAAGATGAAGAAGAAGAGAGGAATACAAAGAAGAAGAGAGTACATGTATCAAATATCTCAAGTGAAGAAGAAGAAGAGAGTAGGGGAGATGAAGAAGGGGAAGAGGACAGTGAAGAAGGGGAAGAAGAAGATGATGATGAAGGAGTGGAAGAAGAGAGTGAGGAAGAAGAGAGTAAGGAAGTTGAGAGTGAGGAAGAAGAAGATGATGATGATGGAGGGGAAGAAATTAATGATGAAGCAAATGAAGATGAGGAAGGAGGGGATGATCAGGGTGGGGATGAAGAGAGTAAGGAAGATGAGAGTGAGGAAGAAGAAGATGATGATGATGGAGGGGAAGAAATTAATGATGAAGCAAATGAAGATGAGGAAGGAGGGGATGATCAGGGTGGGGATGAAGAGGATGCAAAGAATATGCACATATGGTATTATATTTTATCACCCATAATGATTATTCTATCGCTAAAAAATAAGCACTTGTTAAATATTTTTTGATATCCAATATATTGTGTAAATTATAAAAATGATTTTTGATGCAGGAAGTGGATCTTGATTTTGTAAAGGAAAAGGGTGAAGAGGTTGCCAACATTGAGAACCTGGATATGAAGGAACCCACAACTGATATTGTATCTAAGAAAGCTCAGTTGAGGGCAGAACGTGCTGTTGTAGAACGAGCTACTGCAGAAGCTAGGGAATGGGCTATGGAGAAAGCCCAGTTGAGGACGGATGAACGTGTGGTATGTTTGGTAACTTATTTTTTGGGGTCTAGTGGTTTTTCCTAAGTTTTGCATCTACTTCAATTTGTTGACCTTGTTGTATTTTATTTCCAGGCAAAGGCTCTTGTAGAAAAAAATATGCGTGATCTTATTGCTCAAAGGGAGCAAGAAGAGAGGAATGTATGATATCCATTTTCTGAGAAATATTATTGTAATAATAGACAATTTTTCTATTTCCCGGATTACATGACATGTGATTGTATTTGCAGAGATTTTCTGAAACACTGGAAGCCGATATCAAGAGGTGGTCTAATGGAAAAGAAGGAAACATGCCTGCATTGCTCTCAACATTACAATATGTACGTCGGATTTTCTTGAAAAGTGTACTTTGTGTCATTTTTCTACCATTACAACACCAAATAAATTGCATATGCAGGCATCAATCAGGAAAGTGGAAGGAAATTATATATACATATAGATTTCTCCTAACAATTTTTTTTTGCCTGTTGGCACTTGTACAACTGTATTTTTCATGCTTATGACTAGATTGATGGGGAATGATGCAGAATGGCTTTGAAGTTTGAATTAAGTTTTCTTTGATGGCAGATCATTGGATCTGATAGTGGATGGCAACCAATTCCACTAACAGAACTCATAACTTTTGCTGCTGTAAAGAAAGCATACCGAAAGGCTACTCTTTGCGTGCATCCTGACAAACAACAACAACGAGGTGCAACCATTCAACAAATATATATATGTGACATTTTTTTTGATCTTCTTAAGGTATGTTACATATGCAAATATAGTCTCGTTCTTGTTTACACTAGTTCTTTTGTTATATTGTTAGATTTCACTCTTGTTTTTGGCATCTTTGAGTTTTTCTTTTCACACGTTTCTTATATACTGGTATTTGATCTGCATGATGCTTGGGAATGTTATTCTAAGTTATGAAGCTGTTATTGAGGACTGTCTGCTTGATTAGTCGCTGAATTTATGTTAGGCTCTATATACCTTATTTTTAGGTGGATTTGTGTTGTTTCAGCAAACTGAAAGATGCCAGTCAACGTATTGGACTTGTGTTGTTCTAAGTTATGATTGTAGGTGGATTTGTGTTTCAGCAAACTGTCTGCTTGATTGCCTTATTCTAAGTTATGATTGTAGGTGGATTTGTGTTGTTTTAGCGGTATCTTAAAAAGTATAACAAGGGTCTCATTGTTTTTGGAAATTGATACACTTAGATGAATATTTCTAAATATATTTGGAAAATTAAAAATTCTCTTGTCACGATGCCACAGAATCACTCATTTTAAATCATGCCATGCAACATTTTAAATTCTGTCATGCAACATATAAATCTTGTCATGCAACATTTTAAATCCTGAATCACTCATTATAAATCCTGTCATGCAACATATAAATCCTGTCATGCAACATTTTAAATCCTGAATCACTCATTTTAAATCCTGTCATCACACAAGATAAAAATCCTAAGTAATCAGTTTCCAATATTTGACCACTAACAAACATAGAAACGGAATGTCATAGGAAACACAACCAAAAGTGTTCAATTCATACAAAATAGGAACATATATCCACTACCAAAATTAAGAAATATCCTAAGTAAATAGTTTCCAATATGAGAATATTAACTTAAAGCGATGAGGTCGATGCTGAAGGTATGGGTGCACGACTTGCACAAGTACGGTGTGTATGTCCCAGCCTTCCGCACTTTCCACATTGAAACCGTCCAATTGACGAGAAAAATTCTCGCGGCTGATGTGGAAGGGTGGGACCCACCTTTTTTATTGAGCAAACCAAACCAAATAAATCGTATAGGGGGGACGACAATTCTCACGCCATCATCTCCCACCCATGCTCTTGGCTCCATCAGATCTGGTCCGCGCACCCCGCACCTGCTGCTCGTCCGATGCCGTCACCACTCATGACCCCACCTGAGGAGCTTTACCGTCACGCTGCCTTCATCCGTCCACGTTGTAGGTAAGTCCCTCGATTTCATTAGATCTTCCTCCTGATGAAAAACCCCTAATTTGAAGAACCCTAAATTGAATTAGGCCATCAATTTCATTTTATGAACCCCAAATTGAAGAACTCTAAATCTTGATCGTGAGCCTATGGTGTATTTGATTGATTTTTGTTGAATTTCATATCAGCTGTAAATGTTGGGCCATATATTCATAATTGTTGTCTCATTGAATGGACCAGTGGTAGAAATTGGTGCCTCGTTGAGTAAATCAAATGGAACGTTTCATTTTTATTTCCAAGTACATCTATTACAAAGAAGAAAAATACTCATCGAATTGATCATCCTATGTAAAAAATTGAACAAAACAGAGAGTGAGAGAGGTTAGAATAGAGGAAAATGGGAGAAGTGGTTTTTGTATTTCAGAGCTCCAAAAAGAACGAGTGCCTACAACAATGTAATTTGTTTGCTAACTAATAATGTCAGCACATGAATCAACAGATGTATATGTTTTATCCAAGTTGCCCATAACCATGTTTAGATTCATGATGTGTTGACGAATTTGAGGGTGGAGTGAAAGGCTATGGAAGGGGAAGAAAGGAGAATTTAGATATTTTTGCCTAATTGACCCACGACAGAAAAAAGGGAAGTTCTTGTCAATGGCACAACGCACAACATATGTTCTTTTGTCAGACCTGACGATTTTCACTTGAAAATACTCACGCATTGAAAGTCCCATCATTGCATCTTTGAGCTCCTGTTTTGACTCGAAATAATCTCCCGTAACTATAACAGTTTTAGCGCGCGAATTCTCCTTAACAACATCAACCGCCAATTTATCCCATTCCGCTTTTTTGGGTTCACTTTTGACAAATTTAGATTCAACCTCATTTACAGCATCCATAAATTTGGAATCATAGTCCATTGATCCATCTCGAGAAACTGATTCATATACATAATCAGTATTTATTTTAGAACAACCAATATCATTCCCTTCATCATCATCACCTAATACGACAACATCGATCCCTTGCCGCTTCGTAGCAGATATCACAATCTCATCTTCGTCATCACTGATTAGCGATACCACATTTGTTTCTACAGATTCCCTCTTTCGTTTCCTGTCTACTTCAACAGAGATCTTTTCATCCATTATTGTAAAATCTTTACAATCCTCATCCAGGATTTCATCTAGGGTCCTATCATTCTGAACAACGGTGCACTTGCATTCACATCTACTTCATCTTCTCTATGTTTCCCATCAGTAGCTTCGAGATTTATCTCACAACCTTTATGTGAAAATGAACTCGCTTTAGGGATCAGACTTGCATAAAGTTCTATACTCCAAACACCATCCCTAGCAGACTTTAGGTTAAGAAATCTGTAGGCATTAAAGTCGTCATCATCACACACATCAAATGGTGGAAAATTATGTCCATCCTTTTGGGATAGATACTTCAATTCCAATTAATACGTTTGAACATCAACCCCTATCTTTTCAGCAACTTTGTTCTTTAAATTGGCAAAACCGATATCATCCTCAACCATCATGGCTTTTGCTTTCCTATCTTCTTCGTAATACCACTTATCTCCATTATTTCTCCATTCCCCACCAACTACCACTTTCATCAAATAATCTGATCGCCCTAAAATATACAAATAAACCAATAGTAAATATAAGATATTATGTTGACAGGATAACCCATGCATATTGACAAGATGTACGATATAGAAAGATATGATGGTATTTTCATGGTGACGTCATGTTAACTATTTCATGATAGGGTTGTTATGAAATCGAACAAATTTTATTGCAATGAAAGACCATAAAAGTTTGGTCATACTACATAGTAAAGAATGTTGGAAACGCATGAAAAAAAGTGTTTTGACTTGAAATAATCAGTGTTCGACATAGTTCACGCATATAATAACATGAAACCTAAACATAACTACTTACCCATCGAGCAAATTATAGGCCGAATCAAGACCGATGTATCAGCGGGATGAGTTTAATGGCAGAATTTCAAAGTACGTTTTAGTGTGGGAGGAGGTATGTTAATGGAAGACGCGACAGTTAAAGAAGAAGAATACTTAAGGAAGATTGTTGAGCAAATATTATCCAAATCATAACTTCCATATTTTTGTGATCTTCACCACGTAACTAATTATGGGAGGGAATTGTTAGCGCCAAAATCTCATAATATGCCGCCAAATCTGATAAAGCCCTCGACCTCATAAATCAAAAAGATTCTTTGTTTTAAAAAAGATGTATTAATGTTTCTTTTACACCTCATTCACTATTGAATAGTAAATATAAGATATTATGTTGACAGGATAAAGCATACATAATGACAGGATGTACTATATAGAAAGACAAGATGGAATTTTCATGGTGACATCAGTTAACTATTTCATGATGGGTACTTATGAAAGACCATAAATAAGAAGAATAATTATGGAATATTTCTTAGAAAATATAATGAAAATCACAACTTCCATATTAACGTGATCTTCACCAAGATTGGAGGGAGGTTAGCGCCAAAATCGCATAGATATCCCACCAAATTTGTTACCACGATGGGAGGTGGGTAACTCTCGTTTTTACTATTTTCAATATGTTTTTCATATTTCTTTTAAAACTCATAAATAAAAAATAGAATTTTTTTCTTTATTTAAAAAAAGATTTATTAATGTTCATTTTATAGCAAAGATGCCCACGTGGGTGTATTACTGTAAAATCGCCTTTATTTATTAAGGGATCCATAATATAAAAAATCAACATATTTATGAATATAAAATTAATATATTGCAAGACACATCATATCTATACTGACGTTAATTGAAAAATTTTCATGCTTATTAATAGAAAATTAGTATTAAAAAATCGATATGCTTATTGCTAGAAAAATTAAAATATTGTCATACCTATGAATAGAAAATTTAATGACAATATTGCATTTCACTGTCATATTTATAGATAGAAAGTTAATATATGAAACCCAACACATTTTTATTTCAAAGATATATATGTGGTCACGTGACATTATTTTCTCTTTATATTTATTTGGGGATAAAATTTTACAAATATTATTTTATCTTTATGTTTACTTGTAGATAACTTTTTTTGCATAATTAACTATTTAAAATTATTATTTTAATAAAGGGGTGATGTGGCGCAATGTGGTGGCAGAAATTGCTTCGCCTATAGTTATTAGTAATAGATAGATATTGATGTGCCCTAAGAGCACATTATAAGAAGTTTTATTTGGAAATATTTAGTTAAATTTGATATTTTGGAGAAATTCATGATTTAATATAGGGCTAATTATTTTCTTTTTAGAGTTTAGTTTTTAAATGAAGTAGTTTTATTACTAAACCCTAACCTAAAGCCTTACCCTAAACCCCAACCCCTAAACCCTAATCCATAAACCCCAAACCCTAAAACAGAATCCTAAATTTCTTGTGTATATAGCTTCCTTGCGAACTATATGTAATATCCGTGGATTTTCTGGATATTTTTAAATTTTTTTGTTAGACATTTTTCTAAGACCCATTCACTACAAATTAGGGAGTGTTACACTATATTACATATTTCTTTATACGAGATCGTAGTAGGATCGTACAGGATCATATAGGATCGTAGGATCGTAAGTTGGTTCGTAAGATCCTACTAAATCACACAAATTAATTTACAAATCATCATTTTGGATATTTTTGCCCACTTTGACTAATAACTCATTAACTTAAGGCGATTTTGCAGTAATACACCAACTAAAAATGTTTTTTGCAAAAATGACAATGTTATACTGAAATAGCATTTTAATACCCACGTGGGCATCTTTGCTATAAAAGGAACATTAATAAATCTTTTTTTAAATAAAGAAAAATTCTATTTTTTGATTTATGACTCTCGCCCAGTCGCCCTCTCTGCTCCGAGTCTCCAAATTGCTCGTGACCTCGTCGGCACTCTCCTGTCGTCACTCATCAGCGGTGAGTCCGTCGTCCAGGCGTGAGGCGTCGACTTTCTCCTGCTTGAGCTCAGCCAACACTACACTCTGCTTGGCAGCATCATTAGGGTTTGCATCGGCCTCGACAATCAGCCGCTTCTCCTGCACCCACGTCTCCTCAAAAGCCCTCTTCGCTCTCGCCCAAACGCCGGTGAGAAACACCATCACCGAAAACCCATTCACCTTCTTCTTTTCCTCTCTCTTCTCTACAACCTCCGGACTACCCACATCCCCAATCTCCGAATTGTCCACAACTGACACCGAATTATACGCGCCCTCAATTTCCCTCTTCACATCATTCTCAATCTCCACGCCCGCATCAGCTTCAATCGCCGGATTATCCGAACCCGACGGCGTATCAAACGGTCCCGACGCCGTATTATTATCGGCATTGACGATCAAATCAGGGCGCTCAGGATTGGGGCTGAAACTTTCTGGGTTTAGAGTAGAGTGGGCGACTAATTTGAATCTCCGGGGGTGAAGGGAAGCGAGTTTGGAGGATTGGAGAGAGATGTGGAATCGAAGATGGAGGCAGTGGTGCGGCACCAACCTCAATCAGAACGAGAAATCTGGGGCTCCGGGGCCGGCCGAGGGCGTCGCCGGCAGGGACAAGGCGGGGAGAGCCAAGGACGGTGCCGTCGTGCCGGATTGCGGTGGTCGAACTCGGAGATTGAAGGAGGCGAAGAAGTCGAAGGCTGCGTAATTCAAAAAAGGCGATTTTCCAAAATCAATCAGAACAAGAAATCTGGGGCTCCGGGGACAAGGCGGGACGAGCCAAGGACGGTGCCGCCGTGCCGGATTGCGGTGGTCGGACTCGGAGATTGAAGGAGGCGAAGAAGTCAAAGGATGCACAATTCAAAAAAAGTGATTTTCGTATTAAACAAAAGTAAACATAAATATTTAATTTACCTTTTTCTTTAATTCCTAAAAAATTGCATTTGGAGGATGAGTGGGCATTTTTGCAATAAAAATGGGTACCCGCTTAATTAATTTTGGTAAAATTGCAAATTTGAAAAAAGGTATACCTTTTTGCGCAATTTTGACTTTTTTTTGTTATATTTACTACTAATTTGTCTTAACTTAATACATTAAATTATTCATAAATGACTCAATGCTTACTTAAAATTTACATAAATTTTCAAAAAATATCTTCTTTCTATCTCTTCTTAAAAGAAACGTATCGGAGTATTAAAAAAATATTTCATCTTATATATGGATTTGTTGCCTTTGGGATATTTTATGAATAATGTATATGTTTTTTAATGATTAAATTTCATATTTGAGTGATATATAACATATTAATATTCGTTTTTTCAGTATTTTATTAATGTAGTAGGATCTTACGATCCTAACAATCTGATTCTACGATCCGATCCTACTACCCCCTTACGATCCGATCCAAAAATCCCGATCCTGACAACATTGGCGTAATTTGAATCTTTAAATAAATGCTTAAGATTATTTAAGGCATTCTAAGTGAAAATTGGTATTTGTTATTAATTGGGGTTGAAATGAGCCGGTGAAAATGAAGACGATGTCGCGGTTAAATAGCCGGGGTTGAGCACGTTTTCACCTAACAACAACATAGCGGTAGCGGTTCCGCTACATTATTTCTTTTACAACGTAGCGGTAGTAGTGGCAGCTACCTCTACCCTTAATGTAATTTTTTTTAAATGCTCTCGATCGTCGGGTTTTTGGTCTATTTTTTGGAGGGTGAGGACAATCTTAAATCACAAGGGGTCTCAAATTTATTTATTTTAAATTGTAGCGGTGTATCACACCGCTACCATAAATCCAGTGCGTCCTACAAATCTGAACTGGGCGCCCTAAGTTCCTGTATTGAAATTGGGATGGAAGAATACCTTTTCATATAAGAAAATTAGGAGCAAATCAAATTTAGTACTCTCTTTGTATCATAATTACTAGTTTATGTAGGTTTAGTTTTTTTTTGTCTCGAGATATAGTTGTTTTTTTAACTAGTTGATCTTTAATTTAGACATTTACTCTAGTATTTATTAGTATTAGTAATTTTTCTAAAGAATGTACATAGAGTAATAAAAATAATTAATAATACATTTAATAGTTCATAAACTCGAGTTTACCACCAATTCCACCAAAGGTGGTAAAAAAAATATATTTAATATGTTTCTTATAAAGTGTGACAATAGTAATTAAAAAGACTAATATATTGAAGTACATATATTAACATCATACATTCACGAAGTAAAGTGGATATTATTCTAATATATTATTGTTGGTTGGTCCTATTGTGCGGGTTCCAAACCCGTACAAATGCACAATTTACCTATAAAACATGATATAACTCAATTATTTCGCCACGTCTTATTGTGCCGGTTTCAAACCCGCACAATTTAGGTCATCTTATGTGCGGATTTACAACCCGTCTAGGAACTCGCACAATTTAGGTCATCCTATGTGGGGGTTTGCAACCCGCCCAGGAATTTGCCTCCTTCCTGCCAAATTTCGATTCACGCACAATCGAACCGGGTTTTTTAAAATTATGTGTGGGTTTCGGATCCGCACACCGTGAACCCGGTTTTAAAAAAAAACATGTGTGGATTTATAACCCGTCCATACTGGAGTGCGCAACATACAAATTAAGAGTGTGCAAAATTTCGCCCAATATATTAAATGTAAATTGAAGGGGGCAATGGATTCCTTGAACTTCTCTCCTTCGGTTAAGTAATATGTCTATCCATCAGGTTAGGTTTCGACCTCTAAGCTTCTTCAACAAGGTTTGTCTTTTCCTGCCTTATGGATGTAAAGAGAATTCTTTATCCTGATTGATTGCCTTTTCTTCGAAACCTTCGGTATATGTTGTCTTGCTTTACAATTTGTTTGCCTTTAGACGGCTTGGCTTTGGCTTCACAAATTTATATCATGTTTTCTCCCAAAGTTACGGAGTCATTTTACCGAATTCTTTCGACATGGTTCTCTTATTAAATTCATCCGCGAAGCAAACATGGAATATAATATAAAGCATATAAGAAGGATTCCAATCACCTAAACGACTTCAATTTCAACCAATCAGTAGTTGATAGTCAAGGTCATGTAAATATTGGGCAAAGCTCGTGTAATGAACAATCACCTTTCTTACGAATGTGGTTTGGGAGCCTACCCGTTGGAAGCTTCACCACATTTAAATAGTAGGTAACAAAGTTCATTCTTGTACGCTATTGGTCATTGAGGAATACTTAGGCGAAGTGGAGTACTTAGAAAGCACTTGCTTTCGAGTACTGTTTGTCGCTTAATTGTAGACTTGACACCTTGGTTGTCGGTAGATCGTAATGCTCCTAGAAAGGCATATTTTAAATATAGAGGAGTGAAAGTTCCCAAAATATTAATGCTAATCCATTAGTTCTATCTCGAAGTTTGCTCTTAGAATCCTCTTCAAGTACATCAAAACTGTGAAAAAATAAAGGGAGGAGTTAGTCGTTCTGCCATGGATTACAAGCAAACCTTCCCCCGGAGCGGGAGTATCCTAAACAAAAGGAATGTAGATAAAAGAACTTTCTTCCCCCATGGAAAATCGACATCCAAGTGGGAAGTTTCTTGTTGGTTTTTATATTTTCTTTTTGCGGGATTATGAATATGTCGAAAAACTTTCTAAAAAGGGGTTTTCCCTTCGTTCTCCGGCGCAAAGAACTGGAAAGATGAGTCTCACTTGAATGAAGACCCATCATTCATTACCGCATGTTTCGAGGAAAATGAGTGGCCTGAAGTTGTGTAAACCAAAACTGAATTAAAGAGTCAGTGAAGGGAGAAAGACTATAGGGCTAAGAGGTTCGATGGAATTGAAGAGGTTAGGGCTACTTCCTTCCCACCGCGTCCTATCTAAAGATCTTAGGAAGGCGCTGATTTAACTACGTCAAACCTTTCCCGAATAAAGTAATTTGCAAAAATTGACATATCGACCTGTACTACAGAATAAGATCTGCATTTTATGGCAAAGATCTCTCCACACCAAGGAAACGAATCAAAGTGGATTTATTGAGCAAAGAGTGTGCTTCCTAAGTCTACGATAAGAACTTTGTTCTCTTAATTACATGTGGCACCTAACACGAAATATTGGCTGATTGTTTATACACTTTCTGTCTCCCTGGACTTCTTCCGAGAGCTTCTTTTCAGATAGCTATCCAAGGGTTGAAAGTAGCTATAGTCTTGTGCCTGATTTTCTAGACCTGTGTTGCAGTTTGTAGACGTCCTTGGAACTTGACTGGACTACAAGATCGAACTGCACTCCTTCTCCGCATCATCCCCGACTGGAGAAGTCATTTTTGGAGGAAGAAGATCGTGGTAAGATATGTACTTGCTACCGCGGGCTTTACGCAATCGGTGAGAAACAACTTTGGTCTAAAAACTCACGAATGCCTTTGATTACTCAGATATTCGATTTGAGGTTTCTTGCAATTTCCTAATAAAAATGGGTGAGAACCCAGATTCCAAAGGAAAACAAATTCTACAGGTTTATCTCTCTATCGGTATCCTGAGCAATTGCAATAATAGAGTCGCAACAAATTTTGCCCCTAAACCATTGACTTCTTTCAAGAGCAAATTTCGCATAATACATCAAGAGCTAAACTTGAAAAAAAAAAGACCATCCTACTTGACTTCTTTCAAGCTTATAAGACGAGGTGCACAAATAAAGAGTCAAACCATACAGATGTTTAGTTAGATATTGAGAGCATTTTCTTATTTAATTAAACTTTTTTAGTATAGTTTGAAGGATTTTTTTAATATGTGTCTATGGGCACATAATAAGCATACCAACTTTAGCAATTATGAAAATTGTTTATTAATTTTTTTTTAAAAGGGTGCGTATATCACGACCCTCAGATCTCGTTTATACCATGTTCCAATTGGGTAGATGTTATTGTTGTTATTTTTTTAAAAGGGTTTACATATTCTAATTTAGAGAATAGTTTTAAAATAATTTTTAAATTTAGTTTATTAATGTGTTATATGTAGACCATGTAATTCAATATGAACTTACACATAAATGGAGTAACATTCAATTTTATTCCAAATGCAATGACATCATATAACACGTCCATGTCGCCTCTGGTGAAGGTCATCAAATTCGACTCGTGCTCGATAGAAATGTTATCTGCATATGTGCGAGTTTGACTAAATGTTATTTTAAATCCGACCAATCAGACCTTTTCTTAATTAATTTACATGATAATTTTTTTTATCTATCTTTTGCTAATTGCATGGCAAGGGATTCTTAGGTCATCTTGTTAATTTATTGGGTCATAGGATAGTTCTATAGTTTACTCTTATCACATTAAAATGTATGTATAATTCTTGTGTATATAGATTTCATATTAGTTTATCCCAATGTAGTAGTGATTAATTGTTATGAATAATCGGTATTTGATTCATGTAAAGTTTTTTCTTTTAAAAAAATAATGCCATGTAATAGAAATAATACATTCAACTCTTTTGTTGTTGTTTATATTACAGTATCTTTTAGACTGTTTATTTGTTAGTAGTGTTTTTGCTTTTTCATTGTCGGTTTTTTAACATGCTAATTTTTTTTTAACTCCCAATCTATTAGATCTATTTAATACATCGAATTCTTTACTTATAAAAAAAAAGTGATAAGAATATATTAGGGTCATGATCATATATCAAACTAATATTAGTATAAACAACTGAAATGATATCTAGAGATAAGAGAAAAAAGTAATAATTATTTCCAAAAGGAGTGATCTGACCAAAGTCTTCAAAGGAACAAAACAAAATAGGGTGACTCATAGTTGCTGACTAATTCATTACTTTTATTGCAAAAAACTGAAAATAAAACACGACTTTTAATATATATACTTATGCACATGTACTAGGTACCTTCTCTGGCTCTATCAATGCCACATCTTGTCACCATCTTCCTAATATGTGTAAGTTTCAACTACTTGGCTACAAATAATATAAATCAATAGCACAAAATTGTAATATTTGTTCACACCCAAGTATGTAAGGATGTGTGTATATATAGCAAGGTAGAGAAAACTCTTAAGACAACAAGGAAAACACATTCATTAGCCAAATAGCAAGTTTTGATCAATGGAGATTTTGACTCGCGACGTGTTCATGCAATTTGGAACATTACTAACGACCATGGCGTTCACTTGGGCGCTGTTCCAACAATATCTCCCTGATCAATTGCGCTACTTGATCAAATCAAGCATGGCGCGTTATAGCCACAAGTTGGTGTACTTGTTCTCGCCCTACCAAGACATCACGTTCGATGAGTACACGGGTGATTTCTTTGATCGGAGCGAAGTGTTCTCCACGATAGAGACGTATATTAGCGAAACGTCGTCTTCTAAGGCGAGGAGATTGAAGGCGAATTTCCTACAAGGAGAGTCCCTCATGCTCAGCATGGCCGAGCATGAGGAGGTGACGGATGAGTTTAGAGGCGTCACAGTTTGGTGGACCTCTAACAAAAACATTACTAGGTCTTCTACGATTTCGGTTTATCCTGGCTCAGATGAGAAAAGGTAACTTTGAGATCATGTTTTTTTTTAATTGAACTTGTATAGATTGTATAAATTTGTATCATAGTTTTTTTAGTCAAGGATATTGTTTATGAGAGTCAAAACAGAGATCTCATGATATCACCATGAAATCCTAGCCACTTAATTAGATGCTCGAATGCAATTTTGTATTTTAGATAAATAAGTGTTGTAAGCAAGTTGTTTAATTTCTTTGTTAACGCTTTCAATTTCTTATTCATGATTTCCATCAATTATCATTACTCGCATGCTTAAATATACCCAAAAGCGCTTCTTGAGAATTTATATTCTCTTAAGAGTATATATCTTAATACGAGTCCACCAATATAAAACTCATCATAATCCATACTACGGTTTCTATGAAAGAAGCCCTTGACAATATTATCTTGTTGGCTGGTTTGGGGTTTGGACCATGTTGGATTTAATCAAGTTGATTTTAAATAGTATACATTTTGATTGTTTGGTTTTAAATAGTATAAATTTTTATAGTTGGGTTTTGAAAAGAAATTTGTGTTTTAAAATTAGGGCCATTTTTAAGTTTTAGTTTAACAATTTCTTCTAAAGTGTATCAACATAGCTAAATTGGTTCCTTGAATAGGTTTTATCGTTTGATCTTCCATTGGCGCCACAGAGAATTAATAACCACCTCCTACCTAACCTATGTGCTCGAGGAGGGAAAGGCCATAAAGATACGAAAGAGAACTCGAAAACTCTACACCAACACCCAAGACGAAGCTCGTTCCTACCGAAGATCAAAGACCTCGATGTGGTGCCATGTGGATTTCAAGCACCCCGCGAGGTTCGAGACCTTGGCAATGGAGCAAAAGAAGAAGCAATGTATTGTCAAAGATCTAAAGAGATTTAGCAACGCGAAAGACTACTATGAAAGGATTGGAAAGGCGTGGAAACGAGGGTATCTCCTCTATGGCCCGCCAGGGACCGGGAAATCCACCATGGTGGCTGCCATGGCCAATCTCTTGGAGTATGACATCTATGATCTTGAGTTGACGGCGGTTAAAGATAATGTTCAACTGAGGAGGCTCTTGATTGAGACGACGAGCAAGGCGATTATTCTCATAGAAGACATTGATTGCTCGCTTGATCTTACAGGTATAGGGTCAGCCTGAATCATTCATATAAATAATTTTTCAAACTAATCGGTATGGATATTGCCTATAATTCCACTAACATAGGAATGGTTGTAACTAATAAGTTTTTGAGACTAACAAACTTATCACCCTAATACTCTAAACTCATACTATTACATTTGAGACTTATTGTGTTTTCATCTTTTTTGAATGCCTTTTACTCATACTATTACAATAGGGAAGAGAAAGAAGGAGGGAGAGAAGGAAGGAGGCGAAGAGGAGGAGAAAGACGTGATTAACAAAGCATTGAAAGAGGTCAATAAGAAGAAAGAGAGTGAGGTTACATTATCCGGTTTACTCAACTTCATTGATGGGATTTGGTCAGCTTGTGGCGAGGAGAGGATCATCGTGTTCACTACGAATTATGTTGAGAGGCTAGACTCGGCTCTAATTCGTAGAGGAAGGATGGACATGCATATTAAGTTGTCTTATTGTTGCTTTGAATCTTTCAAGGTGCTAGCGAAAAACTACTTGGAGTTAGACGCGCACCCTTTGTTTGGTGTCGTGGAGAGGTTGTTGATAGAAGTTGAAATGACTCCTGCTGATGTGGCGGAGCATTTGATGCCTAAATCAGATGATGATGATGATGATGATGATGATTTGGACGGGTGTCTGGAGAGCTTGGTGGACGCGTTGAGGAAGGCAAAGGAAGTCGCGAAGATGAAGAGGGAAGCAAATGAGAAGAAGGAAGTGAATGGGGAAAAGGTGGAACAAGAAAGATTATTAGCAAATAGTTCAAAGGAGAGCAAAATCAATGGGTCATTGGGTTGAGGAAGTTTTAGTCCTATGAAAAAGGGGTAAATGTATGTTCGTAGTTGTCTTGTGTTTGCAATTTTAATGTGCACCTAAAATTTCAGTTTTCTCACATAAAATGTAGTAATAATATGAAGTAAGAGTTATTTACCTTTTTAGATATCTTGTTGAGTTATTATTTTCATTCAATGTTAGATCGGGCCCAAATATCTAGCCCAAAATAAAATGGGCCTTAACTCATCTGTCAACACTCAAAAGATAGAGATAGCAAAAACCGAACCGGCCCACAAAAACTGACCCAACTCACCCGACATCGAACTGATCATACCCGATCTATTATCAAAATGTATGACTCGATACTCAACCCGAACTGACCGACCATAAACCGAAACCAAAATAAGGTCCGACCCAAACCCAAAGTGAGTCGAACCTGAAACAACCCGAACCCAAACAAGCTCAAACCCAAGACAAACCGAATTCAAAACGTCCCGAACTTGATAAAATACCTAAATTAGACGTCTCAAAATATACTCAAACTCACAAGTCATAACATACCTAAGTTTAAATTCTAAACCCGATTTAATCTTATATTGTTAGTAATACGAGCAAAAAAAAGAGCAAAGTTAAACTAAACAAACCCAACTGTACTGACCTGAACTTGTACACTCGACCCACATTGGGCCGATCACAAACAAACTTGAACCACGTTAAACCGAACCAGAATAAGCCCAAAATAATCCTAAACCCAATTTAACCGATCTGAACCGTACCTAATGTATGATTGATCTAGTCCATAACCAAAATAAATCGAACCAAAGCCCAACTTAATGACCTGAACGACACCTCAACTACTTACTTGGAGAGTTCTTCATCCAAAGTATTCGTTTTCTACCGTTCAATTTATAAAATTATCAATTCAAAAAATTATTTTGACGCGTCGCTTTTATATTGTTAAAATCAATGACACAGTCTCTGTGTTTGACACCCATGACTTGTTCTTCGCTTCAATTCATTATCATTTTTGTTTTGAGTTATACAAGCTGATTGGTCAAATACCAATGGAGCAACAAGGTTTGACAAGTTTGAAGCCATCAATAAATGCAAAGTGCAAACACCTAATTACAGCTGGTTTTTATCTGTACTAATTTGTTTTTAATGCATAAGCATTGTATGCATCATAAATTAATTTTATTAAATAAATCAGAAGAAAAAAAATCTTTTGAAATGAATCTTATGTGAAATTCCAGTTTTATATATTCGTCATTAATTTTGAAAGCTCTTCAATCTCGTTAATTAACTTAATTTAGGCGATTGACCAAGTCTTAATCGTTCAATACACACTGAATAATATAGACAACGTCAAATTAAGTACCAAAATATAGCTAATTTATTTAGCTGTCACAAAGCTATAAACATGGAGATTCGTAAACAATTTCCAATTTGTGTGTGAAAATCATATTTTTGTTCAAAGTAAAAACACGTGGTGGGTCTGGTCTTCTTCACCCGAGAAGACCCGCCATCGACTGTTCTAGCTCCCGGGAGCAATATATATACACCATTCAAGAGCAATACATCAAACCCAAATCGTTTCTTATAACAATCATTTTAAGTTCAATTGTTGTAACCATTCTCTCCAAAATCAAAAACACCAACATTAGTAATGCAAGTGAAAGATAAGGGGTCCCCCTTCGCAGGAGCGATGGCACCAGGAGCATTGTTCGGTGTACACTCACCAAGTGGCGTTGCTCCTGGTGTCATCGCCTTGTGAATGGAGACCCCTAAATCTTCATTTTCGGTTTGTTCATGTTGTTTCGTGGTACCTTGTGAGAGGTTGGTTCGTTGGTGTTCGACGTTTTCTTTTTGGATTTGCCTTTCTTTTATTCTTTTTCTTACATGTCTTTCCTTAGCAATTGGTCTTTTGTGTGTTTCTTTTCTTTTATGTCTTTCTTGTGCTTCTGTTTGGGTCCCTTGGAAACACCCTCTCAACCTGCTCGGAATATGGGTGTATACATATCAAACCCTAGATGTTGCTTGTACAGGATACACTAGGTAGATGTTATTGTTGTTTTGTTTGTACGTTATGTTGGTTATGGAGCAACATTTTTATGATTTAAAAGGTACTTTCATGTCAACAATATAAGTGTTGACTAGAGTCATGGTGTTAGATCGAATTTGTTTTTATATTTGTTTTTTTTTTAAGGAAAAGAATTCAAAGTACTAGACAAGCTTGGTAGATTGAGAAGAAATTTGGTAGTCGAACAAATCGACAAGAAACAACAAACAAAAAAGAAAGCAAACCAACAAAAAAAAAACTCGGTAGTCGGGCAAACCGACAAGAAATGACAAACAAAAAAAGAAAGCAAACCAACAAAATTGACAGAACAAGTAAACAAACATCGAGCAAAGAAGCCAAGGACTCTTAAGGCCAGGTAGGAGAAAGACGATTCCACGGATTAGTAGAGAAACTCGGTAGTTGTGTTTAAAGTGTTCGTCTCTTTGTGTCTTAAATCTTTGGTTTTAGATTGAGGGTTTGATGGATTGAGAAAATGAAGATCTAGATTTGATTATGTTGGCAATTTTACTTGTATCGATTATTTTTGGTAAGCAAGAAAACCCAAAAACAGGACACTTCATTACAAAGATTTACTATTTGTGGACTTCAAACAGCTCTGAATTCAGCCATAATTACATATTCTTTGTCATCTACATAAATGACAAGCACAAACACACCACAAATAGAAAATGAGTGACAACAGCAAACTATGATGGCTAGAATTAGATCAAAATCAGCAACCAGTCATTCTGCATTTTTACTTGGCATATAATTTCACAGCATTCATTCTATAACATCAGCTCTGTTGCCAAGTCTACATTGTGGAAAAGCTACAAACAACACTCATCTAAACCAAAACAAAAAAAAAAAGGATATAGGTAGACATCTTAACCTGTTTTTTGTGTGTACACAGTTTTCTTTTACCAGGAAACAACAACCGTCCTATACGTTATGATCCGTTTTCGTGCATTGACGTTTCCCAGTCTCGTAGTTTCCTTACGTGATCAATCAACCCAAGTGATATCTCCAAACGTGCCCTTATCTAAGCACACATACAATTCCTCACTTGCATTGCCTTGGCCTAAACTTCTCAGCTGACAATAAAGAAGTAATCGTAGTCTCCAGCCTCTTTGCACCGCCACTTGGCCTGAGGACTGTGATGTTTCCTGCAACTAAGCAAGGATCAGTCCTGTTCTCCCCGGACCCCACACACCAACCACCCGGGACAATCATCCCGGGCTTTCTAGAGAGGAGATCAGAGTCAATCTTATCAAGAACCGGGTCCTCCCTAGGAAACTTTCTTGCAAACGGAGCATTGCTGTCTCTCATTTTGGTGAAGTCGTTGAGGTTTAGGTAGTGTGGATGTTGCTTTGGAGGGTTGTCCCATGCAATGTAATGGAGGTCAGTGTTTACCGTCGTGTTTCTGAATTCCTGAGCATTGCAAACGACGGTGTGGAAATAGCCTTCTGGGGAGGATAAGAAGTTTGAGTAGTACATTAGGACAGTTCGAGGTAAGTTGTCCCATCCCCATATGCAATAGTCGATGAATGGTCGAGATAGTGCCATCCATGCCGAGCCTACATCAAAGACATCCTAAGTTAATTGCAGTATTTAACAGATTTACTATCCAATAATATAAATTCAAACATAACCATGCATAACACGGGAATCAAACTAATTTTTTATCTACAGAAGGAGAAAAGCTAATCAGACAGATTCAACACCTAAAGGTAAGATGGAGTCATATATCATTAACTATCAAGATCACGCACTTTAATAGGATTCTACTAACAATTGTATAGGGATCTGGCAAACGTCAGAATCAGGTAGAATCGTATTTGATTCAAGTTATCACCCATTATTGCTGAAAAACTCAGTTTTGTTAATGGCAGGTTTCTCGACAGCTTGAATTGATAATTACAGTCTCTGTTAGAGCTTACAACCAAAATCCTCATTAGATGATATTTAAAAAGAGGCTTTAGTTATGAGATTGTTGTTAACCATCTCAGAAAAGCAAATATAAAGTAAAACCTAGAAATATAGTCAAGAACCAAACCCCAGCGCATCTTTTTAAAAATACAATAGATTAAAAAGCACATGGATAATGCTAAGACGACAAAACCGCCTTCAATACAAATGACCACCAATTAATGGCGAAAGGATGTTTGCCAAAATGCTTACACAATCAGCCTACTGGAGTAGTTAATAAATTGCCACATGCACCAGCTAGAAGAAACAAAGAAAAATGTGTTTAATATTTGTCAATAAAAGAAGTTGATTCTCAACCCAAAAATAAACCATGTTTTATTTTTCTAATAGATAGCTAAAATAGGTATTATCCTATAAGGTGGATTATATAGACATCAAGAGAAGGAAGAACATAAATCCATTCAATTACTCTCAACTCTTATCTTTCACTGCCCATATTTGACATTTTGTCTTACATAAATGCTCACTTCCATTTTTGAAATATCAAAGAGCTACATAATGCAGAAAATGCACACAAAGACCTTGTCGCAGGGCCAGATATGCATCAGTTTTCATGCATTTAGTTATCATTTCAAATTTTCATATCTTCAGAACACTTGGCTTGGTTTGGACATAAAATCAACCCGGACTCCCTGAGGTTCACACACTTTTGTTTCAATTTCTAGCTGAAATCTATCCATTAAAGGGTTCACAGTTAGTTGAGACCTCAGTATGCTATATATCTCAGTATCAGCTTTACCCATTCGGAATGAAGTCTTAGCTAAAATAAGTAAGATGCTTGGTAGTTCCAGCAATTCAAATAAAAACAATGGCATCAACGTAAACAGACAAAAAATACCTACTTCTTACTAATTGAAATCACCTTAAGAGTGGACTCATACTCTCACAGAAAAGTATATTGCCAGAGGAGACAACCTCTATAAAGACAAATATTAACAATTTGCAAAATCCATACAATGCACCTTCCAATATAAAGGAGGCATCGATTTATTATATTGATGTCAACTATATAATCGGATAAAAGTCAAATGATTCAGGACATAAGAAGCAGTAAAAATAATGTTACTTCAGATGTCTAATCAGAATAGGGAAGACATTTACACCAAACTAAACAAAGTTTTCACTTTCAAGTTAAAGTACATTTTGTTGAATTGTTCAGGCTTGCGAACTGATATCATGCCATATACTTACTATGATGCTTTCCTTTTCAAGTAAGATTTCCTATACAAGTACTAGAAAATTGCAAATCTATCAACATGATACACCTAGATTGTCATGATAATATTGGCCTAGGTGAAATGATGTAGTGAATCATGTCATATCATTATTATGATGCTTTCCTCATTCATCTAAGATTTCCTACACAAGTACTAGAAAATGAAAAATCTACCAAGATGATACACCCAGATTGTCATGATAATATTGGCCTAGGCAAAAGGATGTATGGATCAATGACATCACAGTGCTCAATTTGTGTAGAAGGATTCTCAGATTGAGAAGTTGACTTTATCCCTGGTTTGGGCAACCAATGATATCACTTAGCTATCATCCTTCTGAAAGTTAGTTGATCTATCAACAAGTTGAAACCCTTCTATCTATCAACCAGCACTTTTGTCGTGGTGATTTTTTTTTTTAATCTCAAAGTACGTACATGACAAAACAAGCAACTATATACTACCTATATGGTTATTGGTATTTACAAATTCTATCCATAAAAACAAACTGCAATCAATGCACTTTCACATTATGTATTAGCTTTAGCAAGAAGAGAATATTATGTGGTGTTCTAATTTCAAGCTTGCAAATTTCTCATAGCAATCCAACAAAGAATTTTGAAAGGCTTTAGAAGAGACTGCACAATTAAGAGAAGCTAGTCAACCTACTCTAAGGGAAGATGCTAAGATCTATTGTTAACTATATTACATTTAAATTTGATCTTTGTAAAGTACACTTAATCAAATACCAGGGTGATAACTGATAAATAACAGAAGGGGGCTCAATTCAGTTCCAACAAATGAAAAGATGAGATTCGACCAAAAAAAAAAAAATGAAAAGATGAGCTTCAAAGAGACCGAGTTTCTTACTTTCCGCTATCAATCATCATATATGATAATCTTTACACAATCAAAGGTAAAGTGGCCAGTGTGGACATACTACTAAAGAGGGCTAAATATGAGAAAAAGGAACTTACTAAAATACTCAACCAATAAAGTTACCTATAAGTATATAAAGAGGAGTTTAAGAAATTCCAAAAGCAACCTTAAACTATAATATGTCAATATGCACAAAATGGAAGACAAGAATCATATTATTGAGTAAGATCCAAGAAATCAATCACATAAAACAAACACATCAATAAAACACAAAAACATTCACCTGTAAAGAGTTTGAAGGCTGTTGGCACACTTCTTCTTTGAGTTACCCAAAAAACATCAGCTTTCTTTGTCATATACAGCCCTGGATCTATAATGATCGGCTTCGCCCTTTGAAACCTACAAAGATATCACCAACATTATAACTTCCAAAGCTTCATTCATAAAGAACATTGAATAAAAGAGCACCAATCATATATTTACACAGTATCTGTGACAAGAGGGATTACTCTTTCCATCCAATGTTGCTAGTGTGATCAATGAAGTTAAGATCCCGGGGCAAATATGCAAACGTGTGCAGCAGATCTACTCACACAAGAAAAGTCCCAAAAGGAGCAAACCAATTAATATTACCCATTAAAGCAATCATAATCAAGTCCAAATCTAAGATTCAGAAACTAATCCCATGTGACAAATTAGACCAATATAACAGGAAATGGATAAAATTCAAGATATCAATCCCAAAAAGGAGCTGCAAATTACCATCTTGGGTGACAAGCGGATAATCAGAGGCACTGAGATTAATAAACCAATCCCAATCCCCACCTTCCCTCAACAAGATGGCGGCAGCGTGTAGAGTGTTAGCCACCATGGTAGGTCCTCTATAAGTCACCAAATTCGCCTTGGTAATCATCCTAACATTCCCGAACTCCCGAAAAACCGGGTGAGTCCTAACAAAATTGAGCAAATCAAGCCTCTCCTCAGCCGAAGACGCCAAATCCAGGTGCACAACATACTGATTACGCGGATGATAGAGCGCGAGAAGCGTCCGGCGGAGGCTATTTCCGTCTCCGGCGGATCCGGAGACGAGGTACGCGAAGCGCGGCGGCGGCGGGAGCGAGGAGACAGGGAGTGGATGGAGCTTGGATTCGACGAAAACGGAGGCGGCGGCGGCGTAGGAGCGGTAGAATGAGAGGGAGAGAATTGGGGAGCCAGAGGGGGAAGTTAGGGTTGTGAGGAAGAGGAGGAAGAGGCAGACGATTGACCCAATTGCAAGCGGGAAAATCCATCGCCTTTCCATGGCGGAGTTAGGGTGCCGGAAAGTGGCGTAGTAGTTTCGAAGCTTCTTCATTCGATCGAATTGATCGATTTCGCCTCTTGTGGGTGGAGATATTGGGGAATCAGAGCAAAGCCATGAGTTGGAATTGGGAGTTGCAGAGATTTGGGGAGGAAGAAGGTAGTGGGTGGTGAGTAGGAGAGCGTTGAAATCTCCTCTTCTCTTCTGCTAACTGTGTATTCTTTTTTCGGAAAATTTTTTGAATTAAGAAAAAGGTAAACTGAAAATTGGAGTGTTGAGTCTCCAATGGATCTTGTGTGTGGATCTTGGCTTGAATTTGGGGCTAAGAATTTGGTCAGGTTTGAGTCTTTGAGAGAGAGATTACAGACTTTTAACAGTTGAGAAATGATGGGGAAGAAAGTGGTAGCTAGAAGAGTGCTTTTTTTTTGCAGGTTATTTAACGAGGATATTTCAATTTTGAGTTTTGTGAAATGGTTTTTTTATTTTTGAAGAAGTAGATTTTATAGTTAAAGAATTTAGGGGTGAACATTTTTTTTGTATTTGATGATGAGTGTATGAAAAGTCAAATGTAATTTTCATCTAAAAAAATGCAGTTAATAATTGATTTTCATTTAATGTGTTGCATGTGTGACTAAGGGAAACCAAAAAAAATTCAATTTTAAATTTCTCAAAAATGTAACACCTAAGAGAAAATTATACCGAATGTCCAAATGTCATGGTATGTTTAAATGAGATTTATTGAAATTTTAATTTTATGCTGTAAGATTGTTTTTTGGTATGTCTAATTGGGTTACTAAGGTTTAAAATCTCATAGTACTCACTCTGTTTTATAATATATGTCTTTTTAACCTTGATTTTTTGTTTTACAATATATGTCTTTTTAGCTAGTTTAGCCTTTACTTTACATTTTTACCCTTATAATTAATAATAGGTTATTAGTAGCGATTTTTAATAAAGTAGAAGAGTAAAGTAATGAATGAGGGTATATTAGTGTTTTCGATAACTTTCTTAAATAGTGTGCAAATTGCTAAAAAGACAAATATTAAATTGATTTTAATAATAAAATATATTATAAGTTTCAAAATAAATTTAATTTTTTTATGAATATGCTAAATCGGTCAACCCAACGGGTTCGAATTCTTTCGGGTTCGGTTTATTTCGGGTTTCGGGTTCAAATTTTCGGGTCTTAACCCTAAAATTATCGGGCGGGTCGGGTTAACGAGTTAGGTCAGTTTTTGACAGATCTAGATGATATAGGTATGATTTTCGTTAATGTGACATTTTTCAATTAACATGGATATAACTATTTTTTTTTATTTCTACCAAAAAATACTGTTTTTTATTAGGATAAAATATCATGTATTCTAAAATTACCGAATATTTAATATGACATTTTTCAATTATCATTTTTTAAATATTCAACAGACATGGAAGAATGCAGAGATACATGGAGGGAGAAGATCAGGGTGGACAGTTTTTAGTAGGAACTGACGGTTACACTGTAGATTTCTACAAATCTAGCAGCATGTAGGGATAGTTATAAGGAGAAGATACGAGTGGTGGACAACTAGTTACTTGGACATACGGTTTCAATGGGGGCCTTTGTCGCTTGGGTGGTATGTTTTGTTTGTTTTGTGTTCCTTCAGATCTTTCAGGTGCATCCTTCTGCGTTAAGCTAGAGGGTGCCCCCATCTTGACCCTTAGATTCTCCTTTAGGAGAACTACACAATGTTATTGTTGTTGGGTCAATGGATGAAGAAGAGTATTGGTCAAATTAAACAAATTTCAATGACAATTCTCATATATCACTCCTAATAAGTTGCCTAAAAAACCTAAAGTGATACATAAAGTTTATCAAAATTTAAGTGTTAAAACAACACTTATTTTCAATCGAAAAGAGTACTCTGCTTTGTGAAAAGTGTACTCCATGTCATGAAAATGATGTTAAAACGACATTTATTTTCAAAACATTTTTCAAAACATATAGCGAAGCCTTAATCAATGGAATACATGCCCGATAACAATACGAATGCAACTATGCATTATGCATTTGTCTCCAAAACATACTCCACGTCGTGAAAGTGATGCAAAATCAAAAAGTATTTTTATAATGGTGTATTATCAATTTACTTACGAGCTTAATTATGCCCATCCAAATTTAGATATTATAACTAATATAGCTAATTTGTGGAGGAGATACCAATTCAGCCATTACTTATACGTATTCTAAATGGAGGAAAACATATATAGACACTTTAACTTGTGCAATTTGGTCACTTGGACACCTGACCTTTGAAACGTTAACATTGAACACTCAAACTTGCTAAAGTCTACCTATTGAACACCTTGCTCTTTATTACGGGATGGTGTAAAATGCACGCGCCTATTACGTGGAAATAATTAACCAAATTAAATCCACGTAATGCCATATAAGCATAACACATTAAAAAAATAGCCACGTAATCACCTGGACACATACTACTTGGCGGGCAAAAACGAAGCATTTCTCACTTTCACGAAGGGTCGTCTCTCACAAAAAAACTCGAAGCTCTGAGGGAAGAAGAACCAGTTGAAGCAAGGAACCCTAATGCCACGCAAATCGCAAAATTGACGAAGGGAAGTAACTCGAATCTAGTAGACATCGAGATCAAGGTTAGTTTCGTGCTTGAATGAGCAAAATTGGGGGGTTTTCTGTTGAAATAGCGAATGTCATGTTTGGGTGAGATTTTGGAGTTTGGGGGTTTAGGGTTCTAGATTTCGATGGTTTAGGGTTTGCTTAGTAGAAATCTTGCTTACTCGAAGTCGATTTTGTGGCAAGCGTTTAGGGTTTTCAAAAATTCTAAAAACTTCGAAATTAGGGTATTTTCAGCAACAAAGTCTCTTGATGTTGTTGAATGATTTTTTTCAGTTTCATTCATGTCTGTTGCTTGAATGTCTTGAATGATTTTGTTCAGATTGATTCATGTCTGTTGCTTTTGTTGTACATGCTTAGGAATGGAGAAGTTGATTGAAATTGTGTGGCATCATGGAGGGAAGTTTGTGTACACACCAATTCCAGCCTACATAGATGAAATTGCAGTAGCCTATACCAAGATTGATACAGATTTTCTGAGTATCCCAGAATTAGCATCTTATGTCAAAGATTTAGGCTATTTGGAATATGATGGAATATTCTACAAAGCTAAGAATGATTCTGCATTTGTGGCAATGGATGATTGGTCACTAACAAATCTTGCTAAAAATCTCAAGAATGGTGATAAAGTGGATTTTTACATAAATCACACTATCATGCAACCACAGTTTTCAAATTCAGAGCCAGAGCCAATTCCTCAAAATATGGGACGAGTTATAGAGGATGCAATACCCATCATAGATGATGGACAACAACCAGTTGAGAATGCCAGTGTGAATATCCAGTCCACATTGATGCTTGAGCTTGTGCCAGATAAGCCAACTGATGTAGAAGAGGTAGAAGAGGTTGCACAACCAGATCCACCAGGGAATGATGATAGAGGTGATGATGATTGTGGTTCTGATGATGATGACAGAGGTGATGATGATAGTGGCTCTGATGATGATAGTGCTTCTGATGATGATGACAGTGGTTTTGATGATGATGATAGAGGTGATGATGATAGTGTTTTTGATGATGATGATAGAGGTGAGGATGGTAGTAGTAGTAGTAGTACTGATGATACCATCAGTAGAGGGGTGGAGGTAAGTGATGACTCTGACATTGATGAAGAGTTAAGGGAAATTAGAAACAAAGCTAGGGAAACAAGGGCTAGAAGGGTAGAACATAGGGAGAATTTGGTGAATGTTGAAGTTAACTTAGGTGGGGTAGGTCCTGATGAGGGTTATGAGAATTGGAGTGCAAACAAAGACTACAATGGAGTGTTGGGAGGCAATGAACCCTACTATGCCAGTGAATCTGACTATAGTATTGAAAGTGACTGGAGTGAGGATGAAGATTCAACACAGAAGGAGCTGAGAAGGAAGAAGAGCAGGCATGTTATGTATAATCCTGAGTGTGAGTGCCCCATCTGGGAGTTGGATATGGTGTTTGAGAGTGTTCAACAGTTTAGGGATGCACTTGCAAAATATGCAATTGTTAAGGGTGTTAGGTTGAAGTTGAGGCCTAATGAGGCACGCAGGGTTACAGCCAAGTGTACTCATGAGGGGTGTCCATGGAGAATCCATGCTAGTTATCATTCTGGGACTCAAAATTTCCAAGTTAAGACCTATACACCTAATCACAACTGCAGGAGATACAACAAGAACAAGTTATGTACCTCCAAGTTCTTAGCCAAGCTCCTTGAAAGTAGGATAGTGTCCCAGCCTTCCCTCAAAATATGGGAGATTCAAGCACACTGTAGGAAGGAACTGAAGCTTTATGTGGGCAAGACAATTTGTAGGAGAGCTAAGGTGCAGATTTTAAGCAAGCATATGGGTGACTACAAGGAGGAGTGGTCAAGGCTCCATGATTATGTTGATGAAGTAAATAGGTCAAATCCAGATTCCACATGTTTCCTGGTGGTTGACAGTCAATCAAAGCCTGGCAAAGAGCTATTCAAGAGACTATATGTTTGCTTCAAGGCTTTGAAGGAAGGATGGAAGCAAGGCTGCAGAAGAATTATTGGATTGGATGCTTGTTTTCTTAAGGGGGTTGTAGGAGGACAGTTGTTTGTGGCCGTGGGAAAGGATGGAAATGGTCAGATGTATCCTATTGCTTGGGAGGTTACAGGTGCTCATTTCATTCTCTTTTCCAACTTCTTTTATGCTCTTTTAGTTTTCTGTTTTAATGGATGCTAATGTTGTTACAGGTGCTGAGTCAACTATTACATGGTCCACATTCATTAGGACATTGCAATTAGATTTGGACCTTTGCAAAGGGGAAGGACTCACCATAGTTTCTGATATGCACTTGGTGAGCCCACACCAATTTTTATGATATGTATTCATTTCATTTTTGGGTTGAATTCATTTCAATTAATGTTGGACTGAGTGGCAAAGGGGATGGGCCTGAGTTTGGACTGAATTATTGGGTTGGGTTTGGACTGAATTATTGGGTTGGGTTTGGACTGAATTATTGGGTTGGGTTTGGCCTGAGTTTGCAATCATCTCGGTTGGTTGGGTTTGGCCTGAATTAGTGGTTCTCTCACAACAGTTTTGATGGATTGCATTCATTTCATTCATTATTGGGTTGGGCCTGATTGG
Source organism: Fallopia convolvulus (assembly GCA_964016875.1). Taxonomy (NCBI): domain Eukaryota; kingdom Viridiplantae; phylum Streptophyta; class Magnoliopsida; order Caryophyllales; family Polygonaceae; genus Fallopia; species Fallopia convolvulus. The sequence continues at coordinate 3,979,547 of OZ024721.1, forward strand.
GATGGGCTGAGTTGGTTGGGCCTTAATATCATTTTCATATTGAGCTGCATATTATCATTTTGGACTGAATTATTTGGCCTGAATTTTGACATTAAGTCTCTTGGACTGTAACATCTTGGACATGCTCTCTTGGACTGTAACAAACTTTTTTTCTCATTTTTTAGGGGATAAGGGCTGCAGTGAAAAAAGAGTTGCCAGAGGCTGAGCATAGGTTTTGTGCTCAGCATATATATGCTAACTGGCAAAAAAAATGGAGAGGTTCAGAGAGGAGGAACAGGTTTTGGGCTTGTTGTTGGTCAACATTTGATGTCCAGTTGAAGGATAATCTCGAGGTACTTGGTAAGTTAGGACCAGACCTTGTAGCTGATTTTTTGGAGTATGGAAAAGAGAATTTCTGCAAGCCTTACTTCAGGACAGATTCCAAATGTGATGTGGTGGAGAACAACATGTGTGAAACATTTAACTCATGGATTAGGACAGCTAGGCATAAATCCATCATCTCAATGCTGGAAGACATTAGGAGGCAAGTTATGGACAGGATTAGAAAGATGAATGACTTTGTTGCTGAAAAGTGGATCACTGACATTGCACCTACAGCCTTGCTGAGATTAGACAAGAACAAAGACTTGGCAATGCAGTGTGACCTGTCTTGGAATGGGGATCAAGGTTTCGAGGTCCAACATGGTGAGTATGGCCACACTGTGGACTTGAGATTGAACAAATGTAGCTGCAACAGTTGGCAACTGAAGGGCATTCCATGCCCACATGCAATCTGTGCAATGAGCCATGTGAATGTAAATCCAGACGATCATGTGGTGCATTGGTACAAAAAGGAAACCTACCTAAAAGCTTATGCTCTCCCATTGCAACCAGTTCTGGGGATGAAGATGTGGCCAAGCTCTGATCACCCACCAGTGGAGCATCCTGAAATCAGAAAGAAGAGAGGAAGAAAAAAGGTTAACAGAAGGAAGTCTAGAGATGAGCCAAGGAAGGCTGGGAGGCACTCAAGAAATGGTATTGTGATGAGTTGTTCAATTTGTAAGGCTCAAGGACACAATAAGAAGGGATGTCCTAACAAGAGTAATCCAGAGGCAACCACTACTCACACAAGAGCATCATCATCAAGGACACCAGCATCATCAAGGTCTCGAGCAAGAGATGCACCACCAGCCCAGGCTGCACCAACACCAAGTGATCCACTTGTGCCACCTCCTGCATCCAGAGGAAGAACAAGAAGCAGAGATCAATCTTTTCAGGTTTGTAAACAAGCTTCAATTATTTTTCTCTTTAAACTCTTTACTAATATTGTATGTTATTTTGGGGTAATCAGGAAAGAGCTCAATCTGAAGGTGGAATTGGAGGAAGACCTCAAAAAAGGGGAAGACTTGTGGGTCGTGGAATATATACAAACCCATCTACTGGTTTGAGACTGTTAAATGTGAGTAATTCAACTTGTTCATTTGACTATTATGTGAGGCAATTGGTCTTTATCTTACACTAATTTATTGTGTTTTGGTGTGGATTGATATCTATAGCCTGGCCTAGAAAGTGGTAGGGTTCTTAGAGCCCCAAAACCAACTAGGCATTCTAGTCAAGGAGCAGATTTTGACGGTCTTACCAAGGGTTTGAAGTGGCAAGGTCGAGCTGCAATGACATCAAACCAACTGCAACAAACAAGAGCTCAAGCTGCCAAGTCATTACAAGCCCCTTTTGGTAGCCAATCGAGCTCAAACCAGCCTTAGGAACCTTCTGTTTTAATGTTTATTGGATCATGCTAATAGTTCTAATTTTGTACTTATGGCTTGCCTTGAATTTATGGCATTAGCTAGGTGGAAACTGTGGCAATGAGTCACCACCATATTTTGTAAAAACCTAATGAATTTGCAAGATGTTGCTAAATATGCTACTTTAAAGCTATGAATTCGAAGATGGTTATAATGTTGGCAATGAGTTCTGATTTTCTAGCATGACAGGTGTAGTGAAATGCTGGCTTTTGCTCTCATAAAATGTTGGTTTTTGCTGTAATGAAATGTTGTCAAAATTTGTAAAAATCTGGCTTATTGCACATGTTATTTGTGAAATGCTGGCTTATTGCACATGTTCTGTGTTGTCATGAATTATTGCACATAATGAGAGCATGGATCTCAACAATTGAGAGGTAAAAACACAACAATTAGGCAACACAGTAAATTCATTAGGAAGTTCTAGCCTCATTAAGAGGTTCAAGCATTACAAATACAACAATTTGCTAAAATTATGAGGTGGTAGCCTCGTTACAAGATTTGATCAGCTCAAGGAGCAAACAGTTTGCTAAAATTAAGCAACAAAATGGCCAATAAAACCACAAATAACACATTTGATCGACGCCTAGCCTTGTCCCTTTCGACTAACAACACATTCGATCGACACCTTGCCTCGTCCCTTTCGACTTCTTTCTCCTCCATCCTCCTTAGCAGACCTGAGATTATGTGCTTAGCATGTTCTGGGATTGGGTCATCAATCCATGTAAAGTATCCACAACCACCATTCCTCTACAAAAACACAAAAAATTCTAATTGAACTTAGGATTACAGATTTCAAAAAATCCCCAATTCGGCATTTCTAGGGTTTCAAGAATTCACAAATCAATTTACAAAAATAAAAAAACACCAAATCTCGATTTCTAGGGTTCGAGTAGAAATTGGGTCAATTCGAGCTTACCCGATAGTTTGGACAACCAAAAAATCGCCTCCCTGGATTTACGACAGTCCATGAGTGCTTCATGGAAGCTAATTCGCCACACCTACACATCGGAGTTCCAATTTCCGGTTCTGAACTCCTCCGCGATGACATGCTCGAAGAGGAAGCCATTCGGGTTCTCCAGACCTAGGATTTTCGAACCAAAAATTGCAGAAGAGTTCGATGTTTGAAGAGGAAGGAGGAAGGAAGGAGGAAGGAGAAAAGAGTTCGATTTTTTTTGGGTTTCATTCTTCCATTTAATGAATGTCGGAGGAAGGAGGAAGAAGCCAGCTTTTAAATTTTTTTTTTCTTTTCTTTTGACACGTAAGCATGCATTTAATGAAAGCACTCTCCCAACCATGCGTACATACACGCGCAAAGACACGTCAGACCAGAGGTGTTCAATAGGTAGACTTTAGCAAGTTTGAGTGTTCAATGTTAACGTTTCAAAGGTCAGGTGTCCAAGTGACCAAATTGCACAAGTTCAGGTGTCTACATATGTTTTCGGCCTATTCTAAATGTATATATGTACTCCATATATTATGGAACGTAAAAGAAACAAATCGTACCTCATTATCCGTTGTTATATAAAATTGTATGTGATGATATTATTCAAATTATAAATGGCATGAGAGTGAAAGATACCCAACCAAACTTAGGCTCCGTTCGTTAGTGTTGATATGCTAGTTGAAATGCGTTTATGTAGTTGATCCTATAAAAATTTCAACTAGTGTGAGTGTTTGGTAGATAGAGTTGAAACGCGTTTATGTTGTTGATACTAGTTGAAATCTTAGGAAAAAAATAAGGTGGGGGGAGGGACCTTAAGGAGTTGAAATGAGTTTATTTCCCCCCATTAAAAATTTGTTCCTTTTTCTACCCCTCCTTTTTATCCATACGTAACCCCGATACTCTCACAATTGTTCTTCTTTCGCGTTCGCTTCTCGCACGCCGTGTTTTCTCTTCTCTATTCTCGACTCATATTCTCCATTTTTGCTCTATATTCTGCATATATCGACACTAAAAAAACAAACAAGAACACCACTAAACCTCATGCACAACTTCTCGATAATAGCTAAGTTAACGTCTTCCAGACTAAATTTTTTTTCTTCCACACTGAGTGCATGCAAGTTTATAAAAAAAAAATTACCAAAAAAAAAACAAACAAAAACACCACTAAACTTACAAAATGGAGTCCATCAGATTTCTCTACAACTTATGCCCTTAATTGTAATTTTACATTAATTTTCAACTCTTATAAATTATTCTTTTCCGAACACTATATAGTTTATATAAAAAATAAACATCTCATTTCAACTACAAATTTCAACACATAATTTCAGCATCAACTACATCAACATCAACTACATCAGCATCAACTCATATAAGTACATTGTTACCGAACGGAGCCTTAATCATCCTATAACTTCTATTGGATTGACCACGCTATTTAATTTTATATACACCACGTCGTCATCATGCAAAGACAATTATATAAAGCGGATTCACAATCCATTTATGCAAATATTTAACAAGAATAGTTTTAAGTCCGGCCGATTGGTCAAAAAATCAACGAGGACGATAAATTTCAAAATAATTTAGGCTGAGGATATATACATACGTATTTTTTTCTCCGCGCATAAGATTTGGCACGCTTTATGAAGCGAGTCGCTTTATAATGAGAGCCATATACGGATACTCGAGCGGATTTTTTTACAAAATCGGCAAAATAACACGCTTCACGAAGCGTGAGGCAATATTGTGAGATTTTCTTACCCAATCCAATATTTTTTTTTACATATATAGGTTCCTCTCGTCGATAGCTTCGATTTGATAGGTAATAAGCTCAAATCCGACACTCGAGCAAAAAGTTATGAACATTTTAAGATTGGACATACGCATACTACTTTCAAACGTCGTTTATCTAGGATAAGATTTAAAATAAAGCATAGAATAAGATTTTTTGGTAAGTGTTAGAGTTTATGGTTAGGGTAAGGCTTTATGGTAGGGTTTGGGGTAAGGTTTAAGGTTTATGGTAAATATTATAGTTTAGGGTACGATTTGAATGAGGTTTAAAGTTTGGGTATGTGATATAGCATAGGGTTTGGATGTATGGTTTAAATCAAGGCTTAAGTGTAGGATTTTAGATAAGGTTTAGTGTGAGGTTAGCGTTTAAGACAAGTCTTAAGGTATGATATTGAGTAAGATTTAGGGTTTATTGTAGATTTTAGTGAAGTTTAGGATTTAGGTATATGATTTAGGATAGAGTATATATTTTTAGGGCTTAGGGTTTGGATAAGGGTTCTAGGCAAGACTTTAAGTATAGGATTTTAAGTAAGGTCTAGGGTTTATAGTAGAGTTTGAATAAAGGGTTTAAGATAAGGCTTAAGGTCGGATTTAGGGTAAGGTTTAATGTTTATGGTAGGGTTGTGGTTTATGTTTAAAGTAAGGCTTTAGGGTAACCTAACTTATATATGTTAAAATTTTGGTTTGATTAACCAAACTGATATTTTTCACGGTTTTACAAGTTGGTTACGGATCGACATATTCATATTTTCAGTTAACCGAAAAACCAAAATATAGTTTTTAATTTGTAAAAAAATATTAAATATATTTCGTCTTAATGGAATTACATGCTTATTTTCAGAATTTCAAATTATATTTGATTTTGAAAATATTACTTTATATTTTCATCATTGATTAGTTAAATATGCTTTTTTTTAAATATTTAACTCCTAAAATGTTATATATATAAAATACATATTGTAAAGACAATTTAAAACATAACCACCATGTAAAATAATATTTATTTTGAAATTTTAACCGAGCGATAATATTTTTAATATAAAGCTGATAACTTTATTGTTGTTCAAGTGTATTCTTATAATATAAAATTAAATAAATAGTTATTGGTTAACGAGAAAACCAAACCAAAAATTTGGTTAACAAATTTCTGATCAACTGAGATTAAATGGTCGATTTTGGTTAATGATTTTAATTAACTGAAATCATAAATAATTATTGGTTACCGAGAAAGTCTTGCCCTAACCATAAACCCTAATACTTACGATAAACATAAACCGTCCCAAAATATTATATACTAAGTCTTATCTTAAATCATATCTTAAATAAAACATCATGTTAAAGTAGTTTGCGTATGTCCAATCTTAAAACGCTCATAACTTTTTGCTCGGGTGTCGGATTTGGGCTTATTACCTATCAAATCGAAGCTATCGACTAGAGGAACCTATATATGTAAAAAAAATATTGGATTGGTAAGGAAATCGCACAATATTGCCTCACGCTTCATGAAGCGTGTTATTTTGCCAATTCTGTAAAAAATCCGCTCGGGTATCCGTATATGGCTCGCATTATGAAGCGACTCGCTTCATGAAGCGTGCCAAATCTTGTGCGGCGAGAAAAAATTATGTGTGTATATAGATTTCCCGATAATTTATTCTAAAATATAATTTTTAGTTAACAAACTCGAGTAATGGTTAGAACATTCACAATGAAAATATTAAATAATTTTTCATTATAAATAAATAAAATAAAATTAACAAAAAATTCAACTGTCGGTGGTGCTAAATTTCTCTATTTATAGTAAACTCTATGTAAGAAATAAATTGTGCAAAATAAGAGATATATTATTGACACATATAATTTACCTTATTCTATTTTAAAAGTAAGAAATCCCACATTGGATGTTCTTAGTTAGGTTTTTAATGATACAATTTCCATGGACTTTTTAAGGAGAATAACTCTAAGTAGAGTTACTAAAATTTTGATATTTAATTTATAAATGAAGAAAAACTATCCCATTTCCTAAATTAATTGTGCTTAGAAGGTGGGTTTTAGATCTGATAAATGCTGAATTTTTAATAAAAACAAGATCAAAGGTCAATTGAAGACAATAAATTCAATTCAATATTTTAATTTTTTTATTATCTATATGACATTCAATGCTTAATTAAAGTTGTTTATGATCTTGTATAGAAATCATATATTATGTATAAAATTTGGGGCATTAATTGTCATTGGGATTTAGTCTTATAGTATTATGGCAAAAATTATAAATCAAATTCTAACCCTAAAAGGCTAAAATACTAAAATTATCATATAATAATACAATTCAAATTCGAAATTAACAAAAGTATAACTTAACAGTGATTGATTGGATTGGTGGGTTGGCAATTCACTGTTGAGTGTTGTATGCTAGGAGGATTCTTGTATAGTCCTGCGCAGGTACTGTTGAGTGTTGTACTGTTGAGCGATTCTTGTAGAGTCCAACGATTCAATCAGGTACTGTTAAGTCTTGCAGAGTGTTGCATGAAAGATTGTTGAGTGTTTTATGTTTCATTTAATTTATAGAGGGTCAGTGGAACTCAATTTTTTAAAAATAAGAAATGGGCATATTTAAAGCACAATGGGGGTTCTAGTAGAGTCATAATAAATCAACCCAAAACTTAAAACTTCTCATCTCACACTTGTTTCACTATTACCTTTGTCACTTTTTTATATCAATCACCTCTCTCTTGCTTCTTGGAGGTAATTTGATAAAAAAATACATTTATTAATATAAGCACATAAAAATAAAATAATTATTCAATACATTTATAATTAATAGTAAAAAATTAGAAAATAGTAAATTTATTGTACCTTTATTTTATGGTAGTCTATTATTCTTTGATGTTGGGAGAGTCTAAAAGTGGTGATGAAGAGGGTAGAGTGTATCGGGGTGAGGAGGCGAGAGAGAAGATTAGGGTGACATCGAGTATATATAGTGATAAAATTTGAAGGAATGGTCAATTGTAAGAATATTCCCGATAAATTCTTATTATACTCATTGGATGCTATAAATTATTCTTTATGCTACATTTTTATGCTCATTGGATGCTTAGTCTCATAGAAGATCAAATGTCAATTTAAGACAATAAATTCAATTAAAATTTTTAATTATTTTTTTTATCTATATGACATTCAATGCTTAATTAAAGTTGTTTATGATCTTGTATAGAAATCATATATTATGTATAAAATTTGGGGCATTAATTGTCACTGGGATTTAGTCTTATAGTATTATGTCCAAAATTATAAATTAAATTCTAACCCTAAAAGGCTAAAATACTAAAATTAACATATAATAATACAATTCAAATTCGAAATTAACAAAAGTGAAAACTTAACAGTGATTGATTGGATTGGTGGGCTGGCAATTCATTGTTGAGTGTTGTATGCTAGGAGGATTCTTGCAGAGTCCTGCGCAAGTAATGTTGAGTGTTGTACTGTTGAGCGATTCTTGTAGAGTACAACGATTCAATCAGGTACTGTTGAGTCTTGCAGAGTGTTATATGAAAGATTGTTGAGTGTTTTATCTTTCATTTGATTTATAGAGGGTCAGTGGAACTCAATTTTTTAAAATTAAGAAATGGGCATATTTAAAGCACAATGAGGGTTCTAGTAGAGTCACAATAAATCAGCCCAAAACTTAAAACTTCTCATCTCACACTTGTTTCACTATTACCTTTGTCACTTTTTTATATCAATCACCTCTCTCTTGCTTCTTGGAGGTAATTTGATAAAAAAATACATTTATTAATATAAGCACATAAAAATCAAATAATTATTGAATACATTTATAATTAATAGTAAAAAATTCGAAAATAGTAAATTTATTGTAACTTTATTTTATGGTAGTCTATTATTCTTTGATGTTGGTAGAGTCTAAAAAGTGGTGAGGAAGAGGGTAGAGTGTATCGGGGTGAGGAGGCGAGAGAGAAGATTAGGGTGACATCGAGTATATATAGTGATAAAATTGAAGGAATGGTCAATTGTAAGAATATTCCCGATAAATTCTTATTATTCTCATTGGATGCTATAAATTATTCTTTATGCTACATTTTTATGCTCATTGGATGCTTAGTCTCATAGAAGATCAAAGGTCAATTTAAGATAATAAATTCAATTAAAAATTTTAATTTTTTTTTCTCTATATGATATTCAATGCTTAATTAAAGTTGCTTATGATCTTGTATAGAAATCATATATTATGTATAAAATTTGAGGCATTAATTGTCACAGGGATTTAGTCTTATAGTATTATGGCCAAAATTATAAATTAAATTCTAACCCTAAAAGGCTAAAATACTAAAATCATCATATAATAATACAATTCAAATTCGAAATTAACAAAAGTGAAAACTTAACAGTGATTGGTTGGATTGGTGGGCTGGCAATTCATTGTTGAGTGTTGTATGCTAGGAGGATTCTTGCAGAGTACTGCGCAAGTAATGTTGAGTGTTGTACTGTTGAGCGATTCTTGTAGAGTCCAACGATTCAATCAGGTACTGTTGAGTCTTGCAGAGTGTTGTATGAAAGATTGTTGAGTGTTTTATCTTTCATTTGATTTATAGAGGGTCAGTGGAACTCAATTTTTTAAAATTAAGAAATGGGCATATTTAAAGCACAATGGGGGTTCTAGTAGAGTCACAATAAATCAGCCTAAAACTTAAAACTTCTCATCTCACACTTGTTTCACTATTGCCTTTGTCACTTTTTTATATCAATCATCTCTCTCTTGCTTCTTGGAGGTAATTTGATAAAAAAAATACATTTATTAATATAAGCACATAAAAATAATATAATTATTCAATATATTTATAATTAATAGTAAAAAATTAGAAAATAGTAAATTTATTGTACCTTTATTTTATGGTAGTCTATTATTCTTTGATGTTGGGAGAGTTCAAAAAGTGGTGAGGAAGAGGGTAGAGTGTATCGGGGTGAGGAGGCGAGAGAGAAGATTAGGGTGACATCGAGTATATATAGTGATAAAATTTAAGGAATGGTTAATCTCATAGGAGATTAAAGGTCAATTGTAAGAATATTCCTGATAAATTCTTATTATGCTCATTGGATGCTATAAATTATTCTTTATCCTACATTTTTATGCTCATTTGATGCTTAGTCTCATAGAAGATCAAAGGTCAATTGAAGACAATAAATTCAATTAAAAATTTTAATTATTTTTTTATCTATATGACATTCAATGCTTAATTAAAGTTGCTTATGATCTTGTATAGAAATCATATATTATGTATAAAATTTGGGGCATTAATTGTCACTGGGATTTAGTCTAATAGTTTTTTGGCCAAAATTATAAATTAAATTCTAACCGTAAAAGGCTAAAATACTAAAATTATCATATAATAATACAATTCAAATTCGAAATTAACAAAAGTGAAAACTTAACAGTGATTGATTGGATTGGTGGGCTGGCAATTCATTGTTGAGTGTTGTATGCTAGGAGGATTCTTGCAGAGTCCTGCGCAAGTAATGTTGAGTGTTGTATTGTTGAGCGATTCTTGTAGAGTCCAACGATTCAATCAGGTACTGTTGAGTCTTGCAGAGTGTTGTATGAAAGATTGTTGAGTGTTTTATCTTTCATTTGATTTATAGAGGGTCAGTGGAACTCAATTTTTTAAAATTAAGAAATGGGCATATTTAAAGCACAATGGGGATTCTAGTAGAGACAATAAATCAGCCCAAAACTTAAAACTTCTCACCTCACACTTGTTTCACTATTACCTTTGTCACTTTTTTATACCAATCACCTCTCTCTTGCTTCTTGGAGGTAATTTGATAAAAAAATACATTTATTAATATAAGCACATAAAAATAATATAATTATTCAATATATTCATAATTAATAGTAAAAAATTAGAAAATAGTAAATTTATTGTACCTTTATTTTATGGTAGTCTATTATTCTTTGATGTTGGGAGAGTTCAAAAAGTGGTGAGGAAGAGGGTAGAGTGTATCGGGGTGAGGAGGCGAGAGAGAAGATTAGGGTGACATCGAGTATATATAGTGATAAAATTGAAGGAATGGTTAACCTCATAGGAGATTAAAGGTCAATTGTAAGAATATTCCCGATAAATTCTTATTATGCTCATTGGATGCTATAAATTATTCTTTATTCTACATTTTTATGCTCATTTGATGCTTAGTCTCATAGAAGATCAAAGGTCAATTGAAGACAATAAATTCAATTAAAATTTTTAATTATTTTTTTATCTATATGACATTCAATGCTTAATTAAAGTTGCTTATGATCTTGTATAGAAATCATATATTATGTATAAAATTTGGGGCATTAATTGCCACTGGGATTTAGTCTAATAGTTTTATGGCCAAAATTATAAATTAAATTCTAACCCTAAAAGGCTAAAATACTAAAATTATCATATAATAATACAATTCAAATTCGAAATTAACAAAAGTGAAAACTTAACAGTGATTGATTGGATTGGTGGGCTGGCAATTCATTGTTGAGTGTTGTATGCTAGGAGGATTCTTGCAGAGTCCTGCGCAAGTAATGTTGAGTGTTGTACTGTTGAGCGATTCTTGTAGAGTCCAACGATTCAATCAGGTACTGTTGAGTCTTGCAGAGTGTTGTATGAAAGATTGTTGAGTGTTTTATCTTTCATTTGATTTATAGAGGGTCAGTGGAACTCAATTTTTTAAAATTAAGAAATGGGCATATTTAAAGCACAATGGGGGTTCTAGTAGAGTCACAATAAATCAGCCCAAAACTTAAAACTTCTCATCTCATACTTGTTTCACTATTACCTTTGTCACTTTTTTATATCAATCACCTCTCTCTTGCTTCTTGGAGGTAATTTGATAAAAAAAATACATTTATTAATATAAGCACATAAAAATAATATAATTATTCAATATATTTATAATTAATAGTAAAAAAATTAGAAAATAGTAAATTTATTGTACCTTTATTTTATGGTAGTCTATTATTCTTTGATGTTTGGGAGAGTTCAAAAAGTGGTGAGGAAGAGGGTAGAGTGTATCGGGGTGAGGAGGCGAGAGAGAAGATTCGGGTGACATAGAGTATGTATAGTGATAAAATTGGAATGGTTAATCTCATAGGAGATTAAAGGTCAATTGTAAGAATATTCCCGATAAATTCTTATTATGCTCATTGGATGTTATAAATTATTCTCTATGCTACATTTTTATGCTCATTGGATGCTTAGTCTCATAGAAGATCAAAGGTCAATTGAAGACAATAAATTCAATTAAAATTTTTAATTATTTTTTTATCTATATGACATTCAATGCTTAATTAAAGTTGCTTATGATCTTGTATAAAAATCATATATTATGTATAAAATTTGGGGCATTAATTGTCATTGGGATTTAGTCTTATAGTATTATGGCCAAAATTATAAATCAAATTCTAACCCTAAAAGGCTAAAATACTAAAATTATCATATAATAATACAAGTCAAATTCGAAATTAACAAAAGTGAAAACTTAACAGTGATAGATTGGATTGGTGGGCTGGCAATTCACTGTTGAGTTTTGTATGCTAGGAGGATTCTTGCAGAGTCCTGCGCAGGTACTGTTGAGTGTTGTACCGTTGAGCGATTCTTGTAGAGTCCAACGATTGAATCAGGTATTTTTGAGTCTTACAGAGTGTTGTATGAAAGATTATTGAGTAAATAGAAAGTAATGAGTAAATAGAAACCAAAAGTCATCACCCTATACATAACAATTTTCCTTTTTACCTTTTTTTTAATCTTTCACCATCTAAAGACAATAATATAGTTTGTATAAAATATATAATCATCAATTTCCATTTGTTTATACTCTATATGTTTATAGAGATATAGCTATAGAAATGAAATATTTTGGAATTTAACCATATAATTTATATAAAATGATATCAAATTTATGTGCATTATTTGTGACGAGGATTTAGTCTTGTAGTATTATAGACATATATTTAAATTATAGGTTTATAATAATAGAATTAGTATTAATATTTAGGCAATTGAATAAGGCATTAATTTCCCAAATATTTTCTATTTTATAGTATATATAGATTATCCTATGTTCTAAAAGTATAGAATTGAATAAGAATCCAATAGGAAACTATTAACCCAATTTAGGAAATCTAAATTTTACAAAACAAATAAAACTTTTCAAAATTACAAATCTGGTAAATAATTTGATGTGACTTTGTATCGTGCGTCCATAAACTAAACTAAATTTAAAAATTATTTCAATACTATTTCATAAATTAGAGCGGATGAACCTTTAAAAAAACAATTAACAAACCATTCATATTATGTGTCCATGAAAATCCTGATTAGAAATGATTGATGGTTATTAAAAAATATAATAATTGTGAATAGGGTTTGATAGGTTACTTAATTAACGTATTAATTTATATTGATAGGGTTAATTGTGGTCTTGTTCCCATGGAGTTCTTATAGCAATATAATGAACCCGTGATTTGTGTAAGTCATCAATCTATTGTGTGTGAATTATGAATGTTAAGTGTGAGAATTACTAAGAGCATTACTCGGACTTTGGGTGTGCGGGAGGCACGACCTATATGATCGATCCTAAATAAATTCTAAGGGTTATTAGGGAAAGAAGTAATGAGAAGAAGTTGTAACGAGGAGAGAACTTGCATGAATCGTAGGTGCGCCTTGCACATAGACGCGCATACATGGGCGTGCCTAAGCGCTCGACGATCGGTCGCCGACGCATAGGCATGGAAGCGATGACATGTCTTTACTAGGCACTCGATGCCTTACTGGTTGAAAAGAGGAATGTAGATTATGCATTGACATTTTGCTTGAATGGTAACGTCTCCAAGCTTAAAGGAGATGTCCTTGACACCTAGCTCGGAAGCTAGTTTGGTACCTAGCTACATTGTGCTAGCTTGTTAACCTAGTAGTGTGCTAGCTTGGTATCTAGCTATCTATGCTAGCTCGACGCCTAGCTACACCATGCTAGTTTGACACCTAGCTTGGGCTGGTGCCTTGGGCCTTTTCTTGGTCCTTCATGGGCCGACGCCTTGGGCTTTGCTTGAGGCAATAGTTGGGATAATACTTGCGGGCTTTGTTGGGGATCCCATGAACCTCTTTTGGGCTTTGTATGGGCGACACAAATGGGCCATAAAGGGCTCTTGATTAGAAGTCTCTCATGGTAGAAGTTATGGGTAGTTTTTGGTGGTTTCCAAGACATAACTTCCAATAACTTCTCAACCTCTTGTAACTTCTCTTAACCGCCTTAAACCACCAGCCAAATTTGCCTATAAATAGCATGGGGTAGGCATCCTTCTTCCACATGTTGTGGTGAAATAGATTTGGAGTGTCCTTGAGTGAAAGTCAAAACACAAACACTTAAAGTGGAACAAGGTATTTATATGCTTTGATGGAAAACAACTTGCCATTTTTTCCATTGCATTGGAATGTTTTATCTCACAATGTTGTTGCGTAAACCCTTGGCTTGAAATAGGTACAATAAACGTTGAAGGAAAGCTCGATTAATTTGAGTGAGTCGTTGACCATTATCCAAGTCAATTTATTAAAATCGATCGGTGGTGATTGCCTTAGGGCCTACACCCACACAAGATTATCCATTTAGGTCTACTCAAGAGATTACTGATAACTTGCATTTAGAACATGTTTAGGGTGCATATTAGATCATGTTTAGTTATGTTTTAGCTTGCATCTCGTGTTTCTAGAGTGTTTTTAGTTATATTGGTGAGACTTGTGGTTCGGTATCTACGCTTTGCATTTCTTGGAATTTCAGGTTTAATAGGAGAAGGAAACTGAATCATTGCAGGAAGGTTGGGATGTCAAGGATCTAGAAGAGGAGTCAAGACAAGAGGTTCAAGGCCAAAAAAGTTGGGATTTTTGCCCAAGAAAGAAGCCGAGTCAAAGTCCAAGTCAAATAAGAGTTACCCTAACAAAACCACCCAGGGTAGTACCCGGAGTAACAGCCAGGGTAATCTCATTTGAAGGCTACCCGACCGGGTAGTTGGTAGGGTATTTGATAGGATAGTCTCCCGTGTTGGATTTGGATGAGATTCTCTTATTTTATTTGTTTCCAAAAATACTTTTAGCCTAGTTATCTATCTTAAGAGATCTTGGGATTGGAGAACAAGTTGAGATTGTAACCTCTCTCTCTCTCTCTCTCTCTCTCTCTCTCTCTCTCTCTCTCTCTCTTAGAACCCTAGTTGGAGATTTAAGACTCTTGTTTGATTTTGAGTTTGGATTTGTTGGATATTAATCAAGTTTGCTTGTTTCTTCAATCCAGTATGTTGATTCTCATTATTGAATTGATTTCTTCTCTCTCCATGTCTAGCTAAACCCTAAATTCTAAGGTTGGGTAAACCCAATGATGTGTAGGTGGACAAATCTATAAAATTGCACAATCTATTATTTGAAGCTTTGTTTGATTCAATCCTAGATGCTTTATGCCTTAGTAACTTTTGTGAATGAGAACTTGTCAAAGTTTGAGACTGAAAGGTAATAACTTTGATAAGTAGTAAGACATAGAGTTGAGACTGAAAGGTACTTTTTCATGTTGGAACCCTAGGATTTGAACCTGAGTTTTCTTTATTATGAAAGTATTTTGAATTCTCTTGTGGAATAACAGTTGTCATAGAAACCTTAAGGTTGGGTTGAGTTAGGATGTTGATTCAATTTAATCTTAAATTCTAAGTGCTCAAAGGTCTAGATTTTAATTTGCAAGTCACGAAAGTGGATGTTTAATTGAGTCTAGATAAGTTTGTTAACTTTCGAAAGAATTTAGCGGATACATTAGACATTTGCCTTCAAACAAAGTCATATTTAAGATTGTGCAATCATCTTTTATAGTCTACCAAAGCATTATTGTGGGGATCCTTGATCTTAGAAACTTTTCTCCCATTGATTTTCTCTTATTTACTTGTTTGCTTGCTTATAGTTAGTTCGTAGCCAAAATCACATCTCATTCCTTTGTTATTTTTATGACTTGGTCTACTGATTTGAATACAATTGATACTACTTAGTCCCAGAGTTTATCACCTTGGTATTACAACCGATCATGTACACTTGCGGGGTAGGATTTGGCCTATCAATTACTCCTTAGGGAGTCTACTCAACAATGTCTTGATTATCCTTACGAGGATCTACAAAAATCGATCTTACCTTCAACTAATCAATATTTTCTAAAACTAACAATCTTCAATGTTATTTATTGTTTTAGTATTTGTTGTTTGTTTTACAAGGTTGGCATTATGGAAAGGATAAGAGAATATTCTATGTCGGAAATGGCCTCTAAGTTCATGAAACTCGAAATGTTTGAGGGGCAAGATTTCTGACGTTGCCAAAAGAAATTGCATTTTATGCTTACTTCTCTAAAGGTGACATATGTAATCTATATGCCTTTTCTCGAGGTTCCTCCACCCATCCCCGAAGTGGTTGAAGATGAAACTGAAGAACAAGTCGCCGGAAGGAATGCAATTACGCTGCAACATAGGCATTTTGCAAAGTGGGAGAATGACGACTACATATGTCAAGGGCACCTTCTAAATGGGATGGTCGATTCTCTCTTTGATGTGTATCAAAATTTTGAGATGTCTTGAATCTTATGGGAGGCTCTTGAAGCAAAGTACTTGGCTGAGGATATGTCATCTAAGAAATTCCTTATGTCTAACTTCAACAATTACAAAATGGTGGAGTCTAGGCCGATGATGGATCAATACCACAAAATACTCTGTGTCTTGGGTCAATTAAACCAACGTGGGATTAATTTGGATGAAAACTTCGCCATCTCATCCATAATTGACAAATTGCCTCCTTCATGGAAAGAGGCAAAGCATCTCCTTAAGCATTCAAAGGAGGAGATGAATCTTGTGCAACTTGGCTTGCATCTTCGTATTGGGGAGGAGTTCAAATTGAATGAAAAAGGAAAGAAGTTTGAAGACAATTCCACTCATTCGGTCAATACAATGGAGGCGGGCAAGGGTGCCAAAGGCTTTAAGGGCAAAAAGCGCTCTAGGGGCGGAGGCGGTGACAAGTTGGGTCCAAGCAAGAATGCCAAAATTAAAGGGGAATGTTGGAAATGTGGCAAACCTATCCACATGAAGTGGGATTACAAATCCAAGCCGAAGGACAAAGGAAATAAGGACAAGGGCGCAATGGCGCCGCCGTCAGGCTCGGGCACAAGCGTCGGACAAGGTATTCCATTCAAATATGGTTTACAAAAGGATGATTCAATTTTTAGTGTTTCTAACATTGAACAATGCCTTTTTTTAAGGATGATAATCTGAATTGGTGGCTTGACTCGGGTGCCACCACCCATGTGTGCATGAAAAGGAAGTGGTTGAAGCACATGAAGGATGTAGAGGGCGACCTAGTTCCTTATATGGGAAACAAGTCCACAACTCCAATCTTAGAAAAAGGAGACTTGCATCTTCACTTCACTACTGGAAAGGAACTTATTTTACATA
Source organism: Fallopia convolvulus (assembly GCA_964016875.1). Lineage (NCBI taxonomy): Eukaryota > Viridiplantae > Streptophyta > Magnoliopsida > Caryophyllales > Polygonaceae > Fallopia > Fallopia convolvulus. The sequence continues at coordinate 3,996,576 of OZ024721.1, forward strand.
ATATATTGTATGCACCATCTATTCGAAAGAATATTGTTAGTGGTGGTGTTCTAAATAAGTTAGGTTCCAGATTGGTTTTCAAAGCTGAATGTATATGGACAATCAATCTTCCTAGTCTTTTATTTTAGATTTATATCCCAAAAGTTTTCACTTTGGACAATAGTGCTTGATTTTCCATTCTTCTTCGGCTTGTACACACCCAAAAACTCACATGCTAATAACACTTTAGCATCCCACAATTTTTTTATAACTATCACAAAGTATAGTCTTCGCCCTACTTCACGAGCCCATTTTATCTCTATCCGACCATTCATCATCGGTCTCAAAATGGCTAGAGTAATATGTAAACTATAGACACTATGTTGTGATGGTTTCCCACACACTCGCAAGAATACGAGATCTATTGTAGATCATGATCGAATCATGAGGATTATTTCTATTATAGTCGATTCTATGAACCAATTCCTAAGCCAAAATATAGTGATTGTGGTGTAATGCTAACTAAAGGCAAGCAAGTAAACAAGCAAATAATGATGTAAAAATATATGACATGCAAAGTTCCAAGGTTAGGAATCCCCACAACTTTGATCCACAGAGTTTGAATCTCACTTCAACCTAATCTAAGTTGGATATTTTGTTATGAAGGTTATTGTCTAAGGTCACAAATTAACTTTTCTCAAAGTATAACTCAATATACTTCTATCAAATTAAGAACCCACTCTCGTGATGAAACAAAACCAATAGAAACCCTTTAAGCACTTAGAAATCTAGATGATAAACCAAATTTGCCCCACTCTCGTGATGCATCAAATATAACTCAAACACTTAGAAGTTCTTTCACAATTATCACTTGAGAAATTAATCTCAAGTTCAATTCTAGTTTTTCAAATAGAAACAACCATCTCTCGATCTGTTCTCTCTATTTTTATTACCCACTTAGACCACCATCTCTCGATGCGCAATCTAAGCAAGACTCTAACAAGTTTAAACCAATTAGATTAAGCACCTATAATCAAATCATATTATTTTTCCAACTCAATTCTTGCTAAAGCTATTGATCCTCTTCACATCATTGGGATCAACCCAACCCTAGAACTATAGAATTTAGCCTAGCATATTGAAATTCATAATCAAAGTAATAAAATTAAACATAGAATTGGAATAAGAACAATATTGAAAGAGAAACTTACTAGGAATTGATTTGCTTGAAATAAAGTAGATCCAAAGTACCAAAAACCTCAACTTCAAAGCCAAAACAATAAGAAACTGTAGAAATTGTGTTCTTCTCTCTTGACTTGAAAACTAGAAATCTAACGCATAATAATGGTCTAAATTGTTTTCTAAGGAGTTAAAATAAGATATAAATTAATAATAATAAAGCCCATCCAAAAAAATAACTTAGGCCCAAAGGTAAGAAAGTCGGATGCTGAAAATAAAGCTCGCTCGTCATCACGACTGTGACGGGCCTCGTCGCGACCATGGTGACCATAATTTGTCTATGCTGTCCATCATCACGATCGTTGACGATCTCGTCACGCTCATGATGGTCCTTCAGTGCCTTATTTCTTCACTTTTACTTAGCCAAATCTTGTCTCCTTCTTGTTACGACCTATATACTCCTTGTTACACCCGTGATGATCATTAGGAAGCCTCCCGTAGACCCATATCGACTCTTCATGACCTCCTTAGCTTCTTTCATAGATCCGTTAGAACTCTAAAGCACCCACCAAAAACCTGAAAACACAACACAAGATGTTGATGTGAACCCCGTTGAGGATTCACGAGCGGATCTTGACGTGGACGCGTATTAGGTCTCTTCACCAATCGAACCGGATAGATTTGAGGTCGAAGCCTAGACTGGATTTGAGTGAGAAGTGAAAGGATTGAGAAGGGGGCCTAGTTTGACGTAGGCCAGGAGAATATGAGGCCGGGAAAAGAATATTGGTTTGTGACGCCTAAAAGATAAGGTGCGTGATCAATCCGACAACAATTCGTTATCATAAATCAAGCGTAAAGAATACATGAGAGGAGGCTCCTATTTATAGAGGAGCTCTTAGAAACCCTAAGGAGGCATGGGGCAAACTAGGGTTGTGCATGCAAGCGGCCCAACATTTAGACCCAAGCCCATAAATGCTCAATAATAATAGTAAAGACATAAATAGTAATGTTCGGAATGGAAATAGTACTAAAAACGGCATAAAACATAGATGGTCACGGTGGCCATGTCGCGAGTGTCGCGACAAGGTGGTGACAAGGCTGGCGCGACGCGACAAGGGCTTCAGTGCGCCAGCGTGCACGCACAAGGGCTGTCGCGACACGCTAAGCGTGGCATGACAAGACCAAGGCGCGGGCATGGTAGGCGGTACCGAGACTTGGGACTCGGTACCGATGGAGGCAGGCTCGGTACCGACCTGGGAAGGCTCGGTACTGATAGCTTGCATATAGGAGTAGTTTATATGCATGTTTTATATAAGTTTTAGCTAGTTTTAGGTTGGTTGTTGTTTAGTTTCTAGGATTTGGTATTGTCAGGTAGATTGCACTTGTTTGCTCGGTTTTGCAGGTTTTTAGGTTTATGAGCAAAAGCGGGACGAGTTTTAGTTGATCATGGTGGTGGTAGAAGATTTGAAGTGAGCCAGGAGGTGGTACAAAGGAACTTGAAGAGTTGAAGTGAAGACTAACAAGAAGAACAATTGCGCCGGTTGCAACCACGTATGCAACCCGAGTAATCCTAACTGAAGTGAATTGCGCGGGTTGGAAGCAGAAAGCGCGACCGCGTAATATGAAGGGTAACCCGCGCAATTGGCTTTTCACGCTGACATGGGCCGACAACATTTGTGCTTGGTTTTTTGGGCTTGTTTTATTATTTGTTCGACTTTGTGCTTAAGTGGAAGGTTTGGAGGATTTTTTTTAGAGGACATATTTAAGCTCTTGTTAGTTTATCTTTTATCATAACATTAATCAGACTTTTGGAGACTAGGGTTTTTCTGGGGCGAACCTTTGAACCTTTTGTAAGTTTGCTTTTAATTTAATTATGCATTGCTAATTCCTTTGTGTTTGACTAGTTATTGAAATCATAGATTGCATAATATTGTGAGTTTTGATTGATTCTCATCAACTTGAATAGGTTTTATTCCATGTGCTTAATTGAATCAGAATTATTCTAGGGTTTTGTTAGCTTGATCACCTAATAGAATTTCTAGGTTAATTTACAACTAATCTGATCAAGTCCCGTTCAGGATTGATTAGATAAAGTAGCAACTATAATTGTTTAGACCCGTTTGGGCTATTCAGTTGTAGAAGGGAATAAACCACATATAACTTGATTAGCTGTTTGTGTCGAGTATTTGTTTCTATCGATACTTTGAACTTAAAGCTGTCATTTAATTGAATCTAGACGTTGTTCTAGGTTGTTAGATGATTATGGTTGTTCAGATTGTTAGCTCTTTCAACTAAATATAAAGTTTTGGATAATAATCCACGGTAGATTATTCAAGAGAATTGAGAATCAAGAGAATCAATGATCAACAAGCATATCTATGACGGATTTAACTAGTTGAACATATTTCTCTCATATATTTACAATCAACTTTGCATTCATAGTTAGTTTTTAGTTTGCATATTAGATTAGATTTTCAATCATAAAACCCCCTTATTTGGTTACTTGGCACCTAAGTAATAACATTAATACACGAGTCTCTGTGGGACCGACCCTTACTTACCATTCTACCAAGTTTGGTTAAGTTAGGTTCTTTGATAGGTATAACGACCATTGAAAATACCTCATCAGGTACCGAGTGCGCGGGACTCGGCACTGGGGTGTCGGCATCGGTACCGACCGGTGGTGGCTCGGTACCGAGTGGAGCGTCGGTACGAGAGGCGCGACGCAAGAACCTCATGTGCCGACGCCGGGTTGGTCGGCGCTGGCACGACTCGAGTGTTCGGGATTGTGGTGCTGATGGTGAAGTGGACCACGGGTCTTGGCACAAGTCCTACGGAGACGCGGATTAGCCCAAGGGGGTCGTCATGGTCTTGGGACCCTAAGGCTAGGGCAGGTACACATAACCCTCCCCCACTTAGATTCGACGCATCCTCGTGTCGAGCGTCGGAGTGGAAAGCGTCGGAGTGGAAAGCGTCGGAGTGGAAAGCGCTTGCCATCCGTCGAAACCTGCAAAAATAAAGAAACAAAATCAAAAAGAGGGGGTCCTTTACAAAGAGGAAGCGTCAAGAATGGACAAAAGGGAAAACAAGAAAAACTCCATAGAAGTGGTTGTGTCGGGGACAAATCAAGTTGGGTTGGCTCGTCATCGTCCGGAATCTGTGAAGATCCAGGGTCCCAACTTTTGAGGCCAGTAGCTCCCTGCATTTTGATCCAATTCGCACCAGGAGAGCCGATAAAAGTTGGCTTGATCGAGCCGTGGTCTTATTTCCCCAAATCTGCGCCGGCGTTGAGCGCTATGCTAATGTCTTTTGGCGTCCGCCTCTTGGTGTTCGATGTGGAGGGGCATTCTGGTGGGAAATATGTTTGGGGATCAATGTCTAAGCCAGAGGAACTAGGAACGCTTGTGGAAGTCATGGATGGCCCGAAAACGGCCATCGGGTCTTGTGTCGGTGTTGGCGGCGCCGTGCCGGTCTCCTTAGACTTGGCCTGGTGGTTTTCGGCTTCCACCTGCAAATTGTCGCTAGGAAACACATGGGAAAATGTGTTAGTATGAAAATCAATGGACAAAGATAGAGGTAATAACGTGTTAAACAATGAGTCGGTTGGCTCCTCGGCGTGCATGACCGTGCCAATTGTCGGGGCTGGCTTCTCGGTGACCTTGACAAGGGCCACTTGTGCCTCGGCCAGGGGAGGGACAAGAGGCACGGTTGGCGCCATGGCGGTCTCGAGCAAGGACACACGAGGTGCGGTCATTGGCGGTGCGGCCATGGGAACATGCTCGGTGGGTGCGCTAGTGGCCTCGACCCGATGGCACATGTAAAGTGCTCTCTCCTTGGTCATGCGTTCCATGATATACTCCGTAAAGGAGCCGGTTTGCACATGTGGCATAAAGTATGGAACCATTTTGCATAAAAGGTGGGACCACGTCGTGATGGGACGTCGCTGCTGAAACCATCTATTTTCTTGTACTCGTGCAAACCATTTACGAGCATAGCCGGTGAAGCATCCGATGACAATGTCAAATTGCTCATATTGGTTGAAGTTTCTTCGACCAAAATAGGTGTCCATATGTTTTGCCCATGCCAAAAATGCTCCGGGGTCGTCATACCCGGCAAAGCGTCTTCCGTGAATGCTTGTCACAGCAGAGGACATAGAAGAGTAACAAGTCCAACAACAACAAAGCAAAAGAAACGTCGAGACCTTATAAGACTCACCACCCAAGTACTCTTAATTGCACGAATTGAGAGGCTTGAAAGGGTATGGGAGGCTTTAGGTCTCGACTTACACAAGTACGGAACAAAGAAGAGCACGAACAAACAAGCAAATAAAGCAAGCACGAAAGAAAGAGAGGGAGAGGCGTCGACTTAGGGCTAAGCCTTGGCACGTAAGAGGGAAATAGAAAGAATATTAAGAGATCTCGTCCTTGAAGAGAGGCGAGATTGTGTGTAGAAGAAAAGGCAAGTAAAAGATATGCAATCAAATTTAAATAAATGCAAATCAATTGCAAGATATGGTAATATATGAGAGAGGGAAGGGCCGAATATTTGGTGGGATACTTGCCTTATTTTGGCTTGTGTATCCCACAAGGTCTTTTGAGATCGTTTTTGGTATCTTTTTTTTTTAATTGGAAAGATATTATCTTATTTTGTCTTTGATCTTCCAAATCTTTTTTTTTTATATAAAATCAGCAATTAACAAGATCTTGTGGATTTTATCATCCAAGAATCTTGCCCCAACTAACACAAAGAGATATGGCCAACAAGGCAAGCAAATCTCGTACAACACAAAGGAAGGCAACGACGCACATACTCAATCGATCAAACAATGCAAGAATGATGCAAGCAAGACTTGAAAACTCAAGCAATTGAACCGAAAACAAGTGCAAGTCGCAGGGTTTTGGCGATTTTTTTTTGTTTGAAGCAAAAATAATGGATCTAATGAGCGATGGTAGAGATGGAGGAAGCTAATGAAAAAGATGGTAAAAAAGAAAAAAAATCGTGCAAAAACGAGTAAAAGGGTGAGAAAGACTTACGCAATCCTTCGGCTCTAATGCTAGTTGATGTGAACCCCGTTGAGGATTCACAAGCGGATCTTGACGTGGACGCGTATTAGGTCTCTTCACCAATCGAACCGGATAGATTTGAGGCCGAAGCCTAGAATGGATTTGAGTGATAAGTGAAAGGATTGAGAAGGGGGCCTAGTTTGACGTAGGGCAGGAGAATATGAGGTCGGGAAAAGAATATTGCTTTGTGACGCCTAAAAGATAAGTTGCGGGATCAATCCGATAGTAATTCGTTATCATAAATCAAGCGTAAAGAATACAATGAGAGGAGGCTCCTATTTATAGAGGAGCTCCTAGAAACCCTAAGGAGGCATGGGGCAAACTAGGGTTGCGCATGCAAGCGGCCCAACGTTTAGACCCAAGCCCATAATTGCTCAATAATAATAGTAAGGACATAAATAGTAATGTTCGGAATGGAAATAGTACTAAAAACGACATAAAACATAGATGGCCATGTCACGAGTATCGCGACAAGGCCGTGACAAGGCTGGCGCGACGCGACAAGGGCTTCAGCGCGCCAGCGTGCACGCACAAGGGCTGTCGCGACACCCTAGGCGTGGCACGACAAGACCAAGGCACGGGCATGGCAGGCGGTACCGAGACTTGGGACTCGGTACCGATGGAGGCAGGCTCGGTACCGACCTGGGAAGGCTCGGTACCGAGTGCGTGGGACTCTGCACTGGGGTGCCGGCGTCGGTACCGACCCGTGGTGGCTCGGTACCGAGGGCTGGAGCGTCGGGACAAGAGGCACGACGCAAGAACCTCATGTGTCGATGCCGGGTTGGCCCAGCGCTGGCATGACTCGAGCATTTGGGACCGTGGTGCCGATGGTGAAGCGGACCACGAGTCTTGGCAAGAGTCCTACGGAGACGCGGATTAGCCCAAGGAGGTCGCCACAGTCTCGAGACCCTAGGGCTAGGGCAGGTAAACATCAGATGTGCAGACATCCATACTACAAATAATACAAATATCAACATAAAAACACCAAAACTAAACCTAGAAAGAGAAAAAGAAACACCTAAATGCATATGCCAACTACTCAAAATATGACGACATCACACTACTATGTCATCAAATAAATTATTTTATTATTTTATCATAACGTTTACCATGAAACCTAAAATTTAATCAAATCATATATTAGTTACCTCTTCTAATGGCGCATTAAAATTGACCTTATGTTGATAAGCATGCTCTTCATCCTCTTCTTTATAAGGTATAATTAAATGGGAATTATGATCGTTGCGGGGGCTTTTCCTTCCCGTAAGCGCTATTTTTAACGTCGTTAGCCCAACGAACTTACCTTAGTGGATAAGGGTGGCTCTGGCTTCCATCCAACATTGTCGGGATCATGAGAAACCCCATACTTAGATGGAAAAGCTCCAAAGCTTCTCTCTATGACATGCGGTCCTCTATCATCAATAAGTATACTTGGTAGTCCTACAACAAGGTTAGTAAAATCCGAAAATCAAGGAGGTTTTGACTCTTGCACAGTACTAACAGTAGGATTTGGTATAGAACAAGGATAGGAAAAAGGATCATGACCCGAATTGATTGAATCAGAATAAGAAAACTCACTTGTGTCTCTCAGGGAAGGGCTCGGTACCGAATCTAAATGGGTCGTTACCGACCCTGCTGGACTTGTTAAAGCTTCGGTAACGTACCTGAATCCATCTCCAACATCGTACTCCTTCAGGAAGGGGTCGTTACCGACCCATGGGGGGTCGGTAGGCTCTTTGATAGGCGTGTCCCCATCGAATTTTCCCGTTTCTGTACTCAGAGAAGGCTCGGTACCGACCCATGGTGGGTCGGTAGGTCCCTCAGTACTACAACTAGCAACCTCGTTCACGGCTGGATTGAAGTGAAACTCAGCCTTTTCTTCTCTTATATCAAACGTGAGAAGTCCTTTTCTAACATCAACTCGTGCCCCTGCGGTGGCTAAGAATGGTCTGCCTAGAATGATTGGCACCACAGGGTCTTCAGGCATATCTAGCACAATGAAGTAGTTGGGAACAAAAAATTTTCCGACTTGGATAGGAACATCGTCCACGACTCCAGTTGCTTTTACACAAGATCTGTCCGCCATGTAGAGATTCATATCGACAAGCTCCAGTGGTCCCATGTTAGCCTTGGTCCAGATTGAAAGTGGTAGGAGACTTGCACTAGCACCTAGATCACATAAAGCTTTAAACTTATAAGCATCAATACCAATGGTAATTGCAAACTTACTTAGATCTCCTAGCTTTTCTAGAAGCTTTATGGATCGGACTTCATTATTCAGATCTAAGATGGACCTTTTCCTGCTTAAGATGTCTTTCAAAAACTTAGTATAGCCAGGCATTTCATTAAGGGCTTTAGTAAATGGGATAGATATGTTCAAGCCCTGAAGAATTTCATTAAGGGCTTGAGTAAAGGAAGAGTTTTTTACGGACTCAGGATAGAGAGAGACCCGTATCGAGGCCCTACCGAATCGACAAAAGGGTTGAGTGGTGCTGTAGAAGGATCGGTATCGACCTTGCGAGGGTCGGTATCGAGCCTGGGACTAAGGGAGTGGCTCGGTGTCAAAGACTTACCTGGATTGGGGTCGTTAACGACCCGTGGAGTATCGATACCGAGGGTTTTAGGCTCGGTATCAATCCCTTTTGGTTCGTTATCGAGCTTGGGAAGAGCATCTTCCTCAATAACGACCTTGATGTCCTTGTCCTCAGCACGGTCCGGTAGGGTCTTTCTGTTCCAGAGGCGTACAACTGCGATGTGTTCTCTTGGGTTCTCTTCGGGGCGGCCTGGGAGTTGCCCTTGAGGTCTTGGAACTTGTGCAGCAAAGTTACCCAGTTGTGAGTCAATGCTCTTTTTCCAACTCTCGAACTCTCCCCATCGTTTCATCTGATTGTTAAGGTTTGCTTGGACTCCATTAATGCCCTCTTGTAAACCTTGGACCCATGAAGGTGGCTCTTGATACTATAAGGTGGAACCCTTTATTCTTGCTGAGGAGGTTGGCTCTCTTGGCCATTTGCATAATTGTCACACGTGGGCTGATAGTTATTCCTCCATGCATAAAAAGTATTACCTTGGTTATGAACCCCTCATGTAGTTAGCTTTTTCATATGCCTCAACAACGCGGACTTGTTGCAAGTTAGTGCAGGCAGAAGTAGCATGGGCTTGAGACCCACATTATTGACAAGATGGAGATGATTTAAGAAAACTCACCTACTTTTTCAAGCGGTTGATCTCATCTTGCAAGAATTGGTGCTTCACTTTGGGGTCTACTTCATCCCTATTTGGATTATAGAGCCTTCTTTGAGGCTGCTGGGCTTGCTATGTGCCATACATTGCATCGTAGTTGGTCAATTTGTCAACCAACACCCACGCCTCATCGGGATTCATCTCAATAAAACCGCAAGCAGTGTGCAGATTAATGCGGTTTTTCGTCTCAACATTGATCCCTTGGAAGAAGATTTCTTGGAGCACATATTGTGGTTTCCCATGAGTAGGGCACTGTCTAAGCATCTCCTTGAATCTCTCCCATGTCTCCACAAAGGTCTCATTAGGCAGTTGGTGATAGGAGGTGATGCGTTTCCTCAACTCCGTAGTCTTGGTAGGTGGGAAGAACTTTGTCATGAACAAGTCATGCAGAGTTTCCCACTTCTTTATTGACTTGGGAGGTATGCTCTCTAACCAGCTCAGGGCCTTTCCTACAAGAGACCACTTGAAAGCTTTCAACAGAACATATTCTAAAGAGACACCGTTAGCAGCAATAATGTCACATAAATCAAGGAAATTTCTAATATGTTCTATTGGGCACTCAATGGGTTTTCCCTCAAACTGAGCCCTTTTGATTAAGGATATGAATTGAGGTTTGATCTCAAAGGTCTTCTCTATTTCTAGAAGCTCAATAGCGGACTCTGGCACCCTCAGCTCTAGATGCATATACTGCTTAGCATTCCTTGGATAGGCATTCAACTGCTCCTGCAGACGAGCAGTGTACTCTCGTTCATGTTCAACCTTAGCAGTTGTTGCATCTCGGTCGGCTTGTAATGCTTCCATCTGCCTCTAGAGAGTAGCCATTTGTTGAGCCATCTCTTCAGTGGTTGCCATTGCTTTGTTTTCTCGTAATAAGCAATGGAAGGATCGCTCGGGTTCAGAGTCTACTACTGGATTAGAGACAACTCAGCGTCCTTCAGCTGGCATACATTGTAAGCAAAAACAAAAACGAAATCAAAAGCAAAACGGATTCTCAGAGAGGGTCGGTACCGAGGCTCAGAGGTCGGTATTGAGCCTGCAATGATCCCGTAAAACAAAAACTGAAAAGAAAGGAACTAAGATCTGTCGACAAGGTCGGTACCGTAGACTCATCTCGACTCTTCATGACCTCCTTAGCTTCTTTCATAGATCTGTTAGGACTCTAAAACACCCACCAAAAACCTAAAAACACAACACAAGATGTGTAGAAATCCATACTACAAATAATACAAAGATCAACATAAAAACACCAAAACTAAACCTAGAAAGAGAAAAAACTACACCTAAATGCATATGCCAACTACTCAAAATATGACGACATCACACTATTATGTCATCAAATAAATTATTTTATTATTTTATCATAACGTTTACCATGAAACCTAAAATTTAATCAAATCATATATTAGTTACCTCTTCTAATGGCGCATTAAAATCGACCTTATGTTGATAAGCATGCTCTTCATCCTCTTCTTTATAAGGTATAATTAAATGGGAATTATGATTGATGCAGGGGCTTTTCCTTTTGATCCCTTTTAAACTGCATACAACATCGATTTATCCAAAATAATTTACAATATTATAATTAAATGCCTATTTTAAATAAATTTAAATTTACCAAACATCTGCTACACTAAATCTAATTTCAATATATAATGCAACATTAATACCTTAAATAGATCTAAAAAACATCATATTTGATGATAAAAACAACAATATTGGAAAATTGCGGGAGTAATGAATACTTGATTTTTGTAACCTTCCCTCACAAACACACATCTCTTCTCCTTTGAGTAAAAATGCTCCCAATGTTGCAATGGAAAGGAAGCTGGTCGGGTGGAAAGAACAAAAGCGAACGATTGGTTTTAAAAGCGAATTTGTGGGTTGTCATATTTGGTGTTAATCGTGTCCGACCGGTCTAACCGAAGTAATTCTATTCACAATCATGCTAAATCGAGATTAGATTACGGTGTAAAATGCGAGAACGTTACACCCGTTCGATCATCTTGTATTTGTGGTAAGGATCAACACGCGTTTAAATAATTTTCTAAATGGATAGGTATTTTCGTCACTTTCATATACACTTGCTGCCCACCTTTTCCTTCTCCGTTTTTCTTTTTATCTTCACCGAGGTACAACGATTTTGCAACCTTCGATCTTCTCTCATATATCATTGTGCCATGTTTCAATGGGATTTAGTTGGTGTTTTCGAGTACTTTCACAATACTTTCTTCATGGATTTAGGTTTTTTTTTGCGTTCTTATAATTTTAAGTTCAAATTTATGTTGTTTTTGAATTTGGGGTTTTTTTATTCGGGATTAAGTTACGTCGAATTGTATGGATTCAACAATGTTTTAGTGTTATTTATTGAATTTTTGTGGCCTTCTACGTACTGATTTTTGTTGGTGATTTCAATTTGTATGGTTTTTCTCTCACCTAAGAGTATAATCTTCTATATGTGAACGATAATTTATCATCTCCATTGCTAAGATAACATGTTTCTTTGTTATGGACTTGATAAATCATATGCTGGATTGCATGTTTGCTGTAAGGCTTAGCAACGAGGACATGAAAAAGGCGTTGAACATCTTACAATCTATTAATCTCTATTATATTGTTCATAAATTATGAACCTTAATGACCAAAATTATGAACCTAGCATATCGAATTATGAAGTCATACTATTTGTGAACCTTAATAAACGAAATTATAAACCTAGCATACCAAATTATGAAGTCATAATATTTATGAAATTATAACGAATGACACAAATAACAAGTATTGAGAATTAAATTTCATGAACCTTATTGATAATTGTTATGAACCTAACATCTGCTGACATGATTACATGAACTCGATCACAATATACGATTTATGTTGTAGACTACGTTACAAATATAACAAGTATTATGCATTAAATTTCATGAACCTTATTGACATTTGTTATGAACTTGACCGTAAAAAGACACGGACCAACAAAATACCATTTATAAATACATGAGACAAAATAACAAGTATTGTGAGTTATATTTAATGAACCATATTGACAATTGTTATGAACCTAACCATGTAAGGACATGAAACAATAGACCAACTTTTATACTAAAAGTCATGAACTATGAGATAAAATATTTTGAACCTATGCTTATAAAAACATGAACCAAATAAACAAATATCATGAACCAAAAGACGTGAAAAAATAACAACTAATATGACTTAAAAGACATGAGTTTTATGACAAACTATCATGAACCTAAGCATATAAAAACATGAACCAGAAAGAGAACTACCATGAAACAAAAGATATAAATTGTACGAAGAGTTAGCCCATGTGGGATTTGAACCCACATATATGTGCACACACACATTGATATACCATTTGAGCTAATAGGCTACTAAATAAGTTTCCAAACTATGCCTATAGGCTCGCAAAATAACTTCAACATACAAATAGTGAACATAGTACAAAGTATTAACTATAAGAACAATGACGATGAATCTGAACATACAAAATTTTGAAACTTTTCATACCCAATAGAAGAAAACGTTAGAGAAAAAAGAATGACCTAAATCGCCTCGCCAAAAATTATAGAATAACTTTAAGCAATCAGAACATCTAAACAAGTCAATACTAGCATAAGTACCCGTACCTTGTATGGGTTTGGTTAAATATAAATAATTTATTTTTATTTGAATATGAACAAAATTATTGAAACTCAATATTTTATTTTCTCCTTTATTAAAAGGAAATGAATTAGTTTAACAATTTTTTTATTTGTAGCATATATAATTTTTTTGTCATGTGATTTGAATATATAATTAATTTAGAAAATGTGTAGTTAATCTAGGAGTGATGAGATAAGAATGAACTGAAGATAATACAAATAATTAGATAAGAATAATCAAGCATTTAAGGATAAATATAAAATAATTCGTTAGAATAAAAGATAAATACAAATTAATTTATTGGTTTAAGAGATAAATATCCAATGAGTTAGAATAAAAGATAAATATAAATTAATTTATTAGATTAAGAGATAAATAGATGTATTAAGTATTTTTTAAAGGCTTGAATATTTAGATAATAGGTGGCGTCACATATGCAGAATTGACTCGACATATAGGCGAAATAAATCAGAGGATGACATGTGGCATGATGCTTCTTCTTTAGTATGTAATGGATATGGATAGATGTTGGGTTGTGCAAAGCCTTTACCTTCCTTAACTTAACAACTAAACTTTAATAGATTTCAAACTAGCCTCTTATTGCTCTCAACCCCTTAAATCAAACAAAAACTTCTATTATTTATCTCTAATTACTCTATTAGCAATATACAATCTAAATAAACCTGGTGTAGACGCCAATAAGTCGATGAAGATGGCAGGCAACAAGGATAAAAACTGATCAGAGTTAGTCGGTGAATGTGCGAGTGCGGAATCGCGGAAGTGTGCAGTGATTGAGAGAGAAAAATAAAAGAGCGAGAAAAAATGCGGGAGAGAAGAGGTAGGATAACGAGAGAGATATTTTCGGGATACCACAACAATTTTAGCAAAAATATATTCTGTGCCACTTTAAATGAACCGTCCCGGCCATTTTATGCTTTTTTGTCCGAATTGGATTGTTTTAATCTCATCCATCCGTGTTATGTGATCTAACGCTTGTAAATTGCTCACATTTTATACCGTATGAAATATTTCCACCCGAGCCTGACTCGTGATTTTAGTACTTTTTTATAATTTTCTTTTTTTTCTTTTAATTCGGTCGATCTCACCAAAGTTAAAACTCCTCCAAATTTTGTGCCATCAATAATTTTATTATATTTTGACTTCGGTCGGTCAGACCGAAGTTGAAAAGGCAAGGCGCCTAGAATAACTGCACGGGGTGCCTAAAATCTGTCTTTTGGATTTGTTTATTCGATTTTAAAAAAAAAATGGAACTAACATAGAGCACCCGTAAACGGGTGAGAACTGGTTTACTAACCAATTCTAAGAAAGAAGGGCAAACCGCCGCCCTGAATGCTCCAACCTGAGACAAATAAATTATAAAATAGTTGGCAAGAGTCTCAACCGTTGAGACATGAGCACTTGCTCGTTCTACTAAACTTATTGATTTCTCTTTTCAGCCAATATAGAAAATTAAAAAAACTCTTAACAAATTTTAATAAAAATTACAGGGATCATGATAAATCTAATATGATTAAAACTGAAAAGTAGTGGTTAAAAATTATAAAAATGATAAACAAATGTTGTTTATTTTGGTATAGTATTGGTTTGTATTTATTGCAACGGACCAACGGTAACCACAGCTACCTCAACAAAAAACCAGCACCGTCCAAGCCCACGTCGTGGGATCTCATCTGCAATTCCAATCTCCAAACAACAATTTTCATTTCCCCAGATCGTTCATCGAATCTCACCCACTCCATCTAATTCCCAACAAATCCAATTCTCCGTTACCCCCAATTTCACCGATCAATTCGTTCTCGGTTCAATTCGATTCCTACGAGTCCAATTCCGATGGAGCTCTTCCGTAACGCGAAGACGGTCCGCCTCCTTAGCCACCACGACAAGTACCTCCTCGCCGAAGACGACGAGGAGTCGGTCTGCCAGGACCGCAATGGCGGATCCTCACGCGCTCGCTGGACTGTCGAGTATGTCAAGGGCGGACGAATCAAGCTGGTGCGATTCAAGAGCTGCTACCAGAAGTACCTATTCGCAACAGAAACCCCCTTCTTCATGGGCGTCACGGGGAAGAAGGTGGTCCAGAGCCTTCCCCCGCGCCTCGATTCGTCGGTGGAGTGGGAGCCGATGAGGGACGGGATGACCGTCAAGTTCAAGACGAGGTACGGGAATTATCTGAGGGCG
This sequence comes from Fallopia convolvulus, assembly GCA_964016875.1. Lineage (NCBI taxonomy): Eukaryota > Viridiplantae > Streptophyta > Magnoliopsida > Caryophyllales > Polygonaceae > Fallopia > Fallopia convolvulus. The sequence continues at coordinate 4,011,902 of OZ024721.1, forward strand.
AATGGCGGTGTTCCGCCGTGGAGGAATTCGATCACGCACGATGTCCCCAGCCGGACTCATACTCAGGATTGGATCCTCTGGCGGATTGAAGTTTTGGATGTGTGTTCGCCGGAGGAGATGGATGAGGCGCCGTCGGTGTCGGTGAGGCTGAAGCCTTCGGTGGAGGATGAGCTTGATCTTGAGCCGTTTTCGCCTGATTTGTTGAGGACTCCTACAGAGGTTAGATGTGCCTCTAAAGTGTTTGTGAAAATGCCTCAATGAATGATTCTTTATAATATGATCAGTTTGACTAGTATGAGTAAAGGATTCTCTTACTTGATTAATGTTAATTAATTAACCCATCTTGATGTGAGACTTGCTAATCAATGCTTCTTTATATGCTAATTTATTATTAGCATCTATATAGCTGCTGGGTTGCACTGAGATCTAAGAAATGTCATTGCTTTGGGTGGTTTTTGGCAGTCTGGTAACATAGTCCCTCTATCGCCGAACGAAGGCAGAGTTGTACAATACAATATTGTGGAAGATGATGGAAAGATTAATCATGAGAATACCCTTACATTGAGATTTAAAGGCCATGGATTGGAGGAATTGAAGCAGGTTTTGGAAGAGAAGACGGGTTTGAAAGACATCATCGTGTGTTCTCAAAATCCCTTGAATGGAAAGCTGAATCCTCTTCGGCTAGCCCTTCCTCCACACCATGTCAAAATGCACGTCTTTCTTGTACCATCAACATCCAAAGGTTACTACCATTTCTGACTTGATTAATTACTTTATAATTTATTTGTTTTGGTTGAATGTGAGATGGCCTAGTGTTGAAGTTATGAGATGTATAGATCACAGGATCTATTGCAATTAATTTTCTTTGGCTTTTGGTAATTGACTGTCCAGAAATTGTCACCCATAGCAAACTGTCATCATCTTAACAAAATGGAGGACCTTTAATTACATCTAATACTAGCTACTCCCTCAGTTCACTAAAGAATGTTGCTATAGCATTTGACACAACTATTAAAGAATTTAATGATTAAGCTAATGAATAAAAATAATCTACATAGAAAGAGTCAATAGGTGCAAATTCAAAATCTTCGCCTACAACTCTAAAATGTGAAACATTTCCTAACAAAATTTGAGGGCTAAAATTACAATTTTTATTTTATTTTTGAACAGAGATAGCATTTCTTTCAATCTAGTTGTTCGGAACTTATGGAAGGTTATAAGGAGAAAAAATATGGAGTAGTTGCTTTATGTTTCGATTACTGGCTTTCCATATATGCGGCTGTGTGATGATTAAGTAGCTGCTAGGAGTTAGAATTTTGCAGCTTATAAACTGAAATCATCATACATATATACTCGTATATCCATCAAAATCCAACACAGCCAATCTTTCCGAATCTTCCTCTTAAGATAAATCCTGAAGTTCATGATGAAGTTTCTTTCTTCTAATGCCATTCATAGTTGCTTAGAAGCAAATTTATCAGATGGCTCTGCATTTGCTACACTATTACTGATCATCTTTGAAGCAGATCTTACCCAATTGTCGATCTCTTCCACTGATTTCAGAAAATTGCTGAAAATACCAAAAATGTCGATTCCAACCCAGCTGCCTCTTTAGAGAAATCAATCTAATCAGCTTATGTTCCCTACTTTTCGTTCAAAAAATATTATTGAATTAAAGTACACAGTTGTTCCTTCATTGTGTGTAACTAATATAAATAGGTGCTCTAGTTTATGCTGCTGCTTAGAAGCAAATTCTGTTGTTTTCATTTCATGAACGTTTTCTGTTCAACAATCTGCATCCTCTAAAATGAAAATCTATATATTTTGTTTTCGACATTTTCCCTGGGAGATTGAATCCGTCATTGACATTATGTGTTGTTATCAGTGGCAGGAGACTTAGAAAGCCCTATGACTCCAACTGCACCATGACTATGCAAGGTAAGCTACCGCATTTTCCAACATAGACAGCGCCTTCAGATTGTTCGGCTTGTAGCTGACGATGCTATTTATGAGGTACAGAGAAGTAATTATCCTTGTAAAATGATGCTCAATGTATTAAATCTATTGTGATACCAGGGGATATAGTAATTAAAAACTTCCCCTGGTCTTTTTTAACTAGTGAAATGCTGTTCTTCTGTTTTTTCTTGGCATAGCTGTCTGAATCTCATTTTTGTTCATGTTTGGCCAAAAATATATACACGGTGAACAAAACTGTACTTTGCAGATTGCATCATGAGTAAGTAAACCTACATGTGTATTGAACAAAGTCCAATATTCTTATCATCTTATACAGCAACAGACACAATTTGTCTCCCCTTATTAATTAAATGTTTTTTTCTGTATATAAAATGAATATTTGTTTATAATTCATGTAGTAGTGTTAGACTAATACCCACTTGTACATAGTGGGTAGTAGGTTAGTTGTTAGTAAATACAAACGTGTAAGGTTATTCTCTGTAAATTCAATCAATACAGAACTCATATTTTCTGTTTGTTTTCTCTAATACAAACATGGTGGAATTGACACCCTATTGTTGATCTCAATCTTAGAAGATTCTCATTTTCTGCTGATCAATTTCTTTCATCAATTTTCTCTGTTCGGCCGCTTTAATCATCCATGACAACTTGCTCTTGTGATGATTTGTAAAATCAGAGACGCGAGTATTTCTAAGTAATTCCTCTTGTGTATTACGATCTGCCGAGTTACAATAAATACAACTCTCTTTTACCTAATGGGCCAAAAGATAGAAAGACTATTCAAAGAATAATTACAGAATATTTACTTAACTAATATATCGCTACTACTCTCCTTCAAGTTGGAGCATGAAGGTCTCAAATGTCCAACTTGCCAAGAAGATAAGTAAACGGTTGCTTGTATAATTGTATTGTGAATAAGATCACGTGCAAAATGCAAGTCAATCTCTATATGCTTGCAAGTGTGTAGAGGAGCACCTTTAATTACACACATGTTCTTTGCAGATGATAGTCTTCTTTTTGCTTGAGCGAATTTACAAGAGTGCTCACAACTAACTGATATTCTCAGTCTTTATGAACGAGTATTAGGTCAGAAAGTTAATATGCAAGTGGTGTGAAATTACACAATTTCTGGATGTTAGAGAAGTGGATAGATATTCTAAATATCTTGGTTTACCTACATTGGGAAATCTAAAAAGGTTGTTTGGATCCCGAATTCTCTATGTGATCGATGTCGGGTTATTGTAGAGAACCGTTGGCACACAATATATCAATGCCCACCGTCGCGGTCTGTTTGGATCTCTTCTTCACTTGATTTATTCTTACAATCTCTTACCACGATCCAGATTCAAGATACTGTCTTCATGATTCTAGTGTCTTATAACTTTGATTCTTTAATGGATCTCTTACTACAATCCTCACACATCAAATTTTCAAAATCCAAAACGACATCAAAACATGTCAACCCGGCGCCTCCGGCCAAGACTCTCCACCACCACACAACCACCGCCATGACCAAGCACCGCCACCTCCAGACCAGCGATGTCGACGACTCCGACAAATGATTATGTGGCGCCATCAATAACGACCACCCGAACGCGTTCACCACGAATGTTACCGCTATGACCACGGCGTCGGGCCGAGATCAGGCCCGCGGGCTTGACGGCCCTATCCCTGATGCTAGCAAGGCAAACTTAATCCCGACCGGAACTCACCTGGGCACCTGGCGTTCCAGCTACTAATGTCGGTGTTCACCAACAACGGCGGCAGCTGCGACTCCGTGACGTCCACTCTAACGCTCTGCCTCCTCCTATTCCTCGCCGCCTCGCTCACCGACAACTTCCGCTCCCCAGACGACGACCGCCTCTACTACGGCCTCACCGCCTCCTCCGGGGTGGCGGCTCTTCAACTACCCGTACACGGACACGGATCCCAACATGGGCCTGGATGGCCCCGACTTAAGGCCCTACAAGCTGAGCTTAGACCGACTTAATTCCTAAACTAGCTTTTTAGACCGACTTAATTCCTAAGCTAAGCTAATTTCTTAGACCAACTCAAGTATATATACTTGGCGTACCTAGCAAGTTTTATTATGTGAATATAGTACAAGTGTAATAAAACTTGAGTGATAAAACGCGTCGTTTAGCTTAAGAACAGTAGTGAGCTTTATATAGGAAGTCTTGTAAGCACGAGCAAAGATACAACTGAATAACAAACTTTCTTTTTCTGTTATCTCTCTTTGTTATCTCTCTCTCTCTCCCTCTACCGTGTGATTTCTGTTTTGTGTGATTGAATCCATGTTGGATTCAACACAAATCTGAGACTTCAGATTGTTCAAATGGTATCAGAGCAAGTTGGATTCTATTGATCCTTGTTCGTCTCTTTTTGTTGAATCTGCACGGAGATTTTGGAGGTCAAAGATGGGAGATCGCAATTCAGGAGTTCAAGGTCAAAATTCTAAGGTTGATGCTGGTCGATCAATTTTCGGAAGCTTCAACAATCCTTTATTCCTTTCGAATTCAGATTTTCCAGGTATGCAACTCGTTTCAATGAAGCTTACTGGAGCAAATTTTTCTAGTTGGAGTAGAGGAATTAAGTTTGCGCTTGGAGCAAAGTACAAATTAGGTTTCATTACTGGTTCATGTGTGAAGCTTAGGGATGATCCAGAAAGGATTGATCTATGGGAACGTTGTGATTATATGGTAATGTCATGGATTTTGAATTCCATGAATAGTGAAATTGCTGAAAATTTCATGTATGTTAGCTCTGCTAGGCAGTTATGGAATGAGATTCTTGAACGTTTTGAAAAATCTAATGCACCTCTGATATATCAACTCAATAAGGAGTTGTGTACTTTGAAGCAAGAAAATAGTTATGTTACAAAGTATTATGGAAAACTGAAAAGGATCTGGGATGAATTACAAGTTCTTGAAGGCATTCCGGTTTGTTCTTGTGGTGTGATGGAAGGATGTTCTTGCAATCTGCTTAAGAAGATGATAGAACGAGAACAGAAAAATCAGCTTATGCAGTTTCTTATGGGACTAAATGAGGTTTATGATAATGTGAGAAGTACAATTCTCTCACAAGATCATTTGCCAAAGGTGAATATAGCTTGTCAGATGGTTACAAGAATTGAAAGGCAAAAGGAAATTACTAGTGGTGGTAGTTCTGGCGCAGATATCAATGCTTTGGTTGCTAATAGAAACAACAAATACAAGCAATCAGCTTCTGGAGATAAGAAGGATTACAAGAGGCAGAAAGGAGAACGATTGTGTTCTTATTGTCGAGAGAAAGGGCATCTCAAAGAGTCTTGCTTCAAGATTATATGTTATCCTGAATGGTATAAGGGACCAAAGGGTACTGAGAAGATGAATATGGTAGGAAATGTTGAGAATGTCAAGTAAGTAGCAGATAATTCTCTTGATAACATGCATCAGATGCAACAGTCTGATTATGGTTCTGGTATCAAGTTTGATCAAGGAACAATCAATGCTATGTTTCAGGATTTTCTGAAGATTGTGCAGGCAAGATCAGCTGGAGAAGGTTCATCTAATTCTGTGATGCAAAATTCAGTTAATTTTGCAGGTATGATGAACTTCACTAATAATGTCTCTATTCAGCATCATGCATCTTGTTTCTGGATCATTGATTCTGGCGCAACAGATCATATTTCTTTCAATATAAACCTATTTTCTGATTTGGTTGCTCTTGAAAGGCCAATCTATATTGGACTTCCTGATGGTTCTAAGAAGAAGGTTTTGCAATGAGGAACTGTTAAGATTTCATCTTCTTTCATACTTAAGAATGTTCTGTTCATACCAGAATTCATACATAATTTGCTCTCTATGTCCAAGCTGTTGAAGGATAGACATTTACTTGTCAAATTTACTGAGTCTTTCTGTTTGATTCAGGACCCTTTAACTAAAAGATATGTTGCAACTGGAAGGGAAAATGGAGGATTATACACTTTACAAGCTGAGCAAAAGAAGGATGCAATTAGAAGTGTTCATGCTTGTAATGAGAATTTAGTTTCTTCTGTTGATAATACTGTTGAAAATACTGTTGAAACATCTGTTTCAGATTCTGTCTCAAATAACTTGCATTTGTTTCATGCAAGATTAGGACACACTTCTTTGTCCAAGATGAAGCATCTTACATTTTGTAAATGCTCAGGCTTGGAGACTTACTATTGTGACATTTGTCAAATGGCAAAACATCATCAATTGCCTTTTAATAGTAGTGATTCTCATGCTACTTCTTTGTTTGATCTGTTACATGCTGATTTATGGGGTCCATATAAGAGTCCTTCTATATGTGGTGCAAAGTATTTTCTTACACTTGTTGATGATCATAGTCGATGTACTTGGACTTTTTTGATCAAGTACAAGACTCAAGTATATGGGATTCTGCAATATTTCTTTGCTTATGTTCAGAACCATTTTCATACTACTGTTAAGATCTTGAGGTCAGATAATGGTACAAAATTTGTCTCTGCTCAGTGTAAAGAGCTATTTGGAAAACTAGGAATTTTGCATCAGAGATCTATACCTGGGGTTCCACAACAAAATGCTAGAGTAGAGAGAAAGCACCCACATCTTGTTGAGACTGCTAGAGCAATTAGGCTTCATGCTCAACTTCCTATTAAATTCTAGGGAGAATGTATTCTTGCAGCAACTTATATCATCAATATTCTACCTTCTTCAGTCATGAATTGGAAAACTCCATATGAGATTCTTCATAAAAGGCTTCCTTCATATGATGAGCTTCGTATCATTGGTTGTCTTGCATATGCATTGAAATCAAAGGCTCATAAGGATAAGTTTCAAGCTGCAGCAAGAAGGTGTGTATTTCTTGGTTATGTTCCTGGTCAAAAAGGATACAAGTTATATGATCTCGATAGTCATTCTGTTTTTGTAAGCAGAGATGTTATTTTTCAAGAGAAAATTTTTCCTTTCCAAACACAGATTCCATCACAGAATTCTCAGTGTTCTGAACCTACTTTACATGTTGTTGTTTTTAACCCTGATGATGCTATTCCAAATATTCCTTTGCCAGCTTCTTATCCTTTACCATCCTCTGAATCATCATCAGAAAACTCTCATATATTGAGAAGTTTTCAGAGTTCTGAATTTCTTCCCACACATGTTTCTCATACAGACTTACATTCATCTACTCATACTTCAATTGAGAATCTTGTTTTACCAAATCCTCAGCCTTTTTCTATCCAATCTTCTCATGATCATTTTATTCCTAGATTTTCTTCTAGACCTACTAAACCACCTGCAAAATTCAAAGATTATGACTGTCATCTCTTGTCCAGGAAAGAACCATCAGATTCTCAGTCTTATGCTTTTCCTATTATTACTGAGACAGATATATCTTGTTATTCACAAGATTATGTTGCTTCATTGTTCAATGTTTTTGCTATTCTTGAGCCCAGTAGTTATGCTAAGGCTAAAGATGATCCTAAATGGCAAGATGCTATGAGTAAAGAGATCAAAGCTCTTGAAGATAATTATACTTGGCAGCTGACTACCCTACCACCAGGAAACCAGGCAGTTGGTTGTAAATGGGTATTTCGAGTGAAATATCAGCAAAATGGCCAGGTTGATAAGTATAAAGCTCGATTGGTAGCTAAAGGTTTTAATCAGGTCAAAGATAAAGATTACAAACATACTTTTTCACCTGTTGCAAAGTTCACAACTGTGAGAGTTTTGCTAGCACTTGCAACTGCTAAAAATTGGCCTCTACATCAACTTGATATCAATAATGCATTTTTGCATAGGTATCTAGATGAGGAAGTCTATATGTTACCTCCACCTGGTTATCCAGTTCAACAAGGTCAGGTATGTCGACTTCTTAGATCTTTGTATGGGCTTAAACAAGCTAGTAGGCAATGGAATGTTGAATTGAGCAAGTTATTAATTCAGTTGGGTTTTACTAGATCCAAGCATGATTATTCTCTTTTTGTGAAGAAAGACATGGGTCAGTGATGCGTCCTTGTCCCTCGTGGTCGATAAGAACACAAATTTCCCGATCGAAATCGTAGGTGTAAGTGCGTTTCTCTTGCTTGAATGATGGAAGATAAAGTAGTAATTTGGCGGAAGCGAATTAATGGAGTTCGAATGTAGAATACGAACAAGGGGTGATGCAATGGTATCCCGGGAAGAAGGAGAAACGCAACTTTACTTTAGGGAAATTCAATATTGCATGAACTGAATGAATCCGATTACAAGGTTTATATAGGGGAAAATCGGTTGCTAGGTCTAAACTAGGGAAAGAAATAATCTAGCAAATCAAATCTTATCTTATGGAAAGATAAAGATATGATCTGTTACAAAAATCCTCAAATAAAAGATATGAAATAATAGTAGAACAATATATCTATCTTTAAGTCAAGTAACTATCCAAAAATAATAACTTGACCTAAAATAAAAGAAATCTAATTTAGGATAGGCGGGGCGAAGGGATTCGCTCCCGAAACGCGGACTCACTCGCCCGGGGAGGTTGAGGACGACCTATGGAAGGTCGGTGCCGACCTTGCTGGGGTCGTGGCCGAGCTGCTTGAGGTCGTGGCCGAGCTTCCTGAGGTCGACTCCGAGCTCAGCTGGGTAGAAACGCTAACCCATCTTGTGACGTCCAAAGAACCATGCGATTGGGAGACTCGGGCCACTAAGGATTGGGTGGCTTGGGCGATACTCCTGGCTCGACTCCTTGTGATAGGACCCTTGGACTTGAGTTGGAGAGCGTCTTCTTCTTCTATGGCCGACATGGTAGGCAAGGGCGCATCATCCTCCCCCTCTTGGCTTGGAAACGTCCCCGTTTCCTCAAAACCGAACGGAGGCTTGATGTAAGGCTTCAAGTCGGCCACATTGATTGTAGGATGGATCCCATAGGACTTGGGTAGCTCAAGTTGATAAGCGTTGTTGCCAATGCGTCTCAACACTTTGAATGGGCCATCTCCTCTCGGATCGAGCTTGGTCTTCCTCTTTGATGGAAAGCGCTCCTTCTTGAGGTGTAACCAAACGAGATCCCCGAGCTCAAAGATCAACTCCTTTCGGTTCTTGTTCTTTTGAGCACGCAATTGTTCCGCACGCCTTTCAAGGTGAAGTTTGGTGTGCTCGTGCAAGCTGCGAACATGCTCGGCTCGAGCGGCTCCGCCGGGGTGTTCTCCATCCTTCACAGGGCGTGGCACCAAATCTAGGGGCGTGTGTGGATTCAGCCCGTAGACAACCTCAAATGGACTCTTCGTTGTCGTCGAATGCTTGGATCTATTATAAGAAAACTCGACAAAAGAAAGTAAGTCCTCCCACCACCGTGGGTTGGTCTTGAGCACGACTCGTAAGAGCGCGCCCAAGGTACGGTTGGTCACTTCAGTTTGACCATCCGTTTGGGGATGATAAGAGGTAGAGAAAAGAAGATGAGTACCCAGTTTGTTCCATAGGGTTCTCCAAAAATGAGCTACAAACTTGGTATCCCTATCACTAACAATAGTTTTAGGAATACCATGTAGTTTTACCACATGATCAAAGAACAATGTTGCAATTTCTTGCGCATTATTGGTCCCTTTACATGCAATAAAATGAGCTATTTTGGAGAATCTATCAACAACTACAAAGATAGAATCCTTACCTCGTTTAGTCGTTGGAAGCCCGGTAATGAAGTCCATGCTCAAATCCTCCCATGGTGATGACGGAATTGGCAGGGGCGTGTATAATCCGTGGGGCTCCAAACGAGAGTTAGCCTTGTTGCACACAACACATGCCTTGCAATACTTGTGAACATCTCGTGGAAGGTTAGGTCAAAAGAAATTCTCACGCAGCATGGCAATCGTCTTTTGTGAACCAAAGTGCGAAAGGCCCTCGTGTGCTTCCTGTATCAACAAAGCACGAATAGAAGAAGAAGGAATGCAAAGCTTTCCTCTTCGGTATAAGTAGCCATTATCAAGAAAATAATCCTCATGCACACGCCTAGAATACAAGTTTGCAATAATTGGACCAAAAAAGACATCATTTTTATACAAGTCCTTAATTAAAGAAAAACCCATAACTTTAGCTTGCACATGAGTAAGAAGCACATACATGCGGGATAAAGCGTCAACGACGACATTATCCTTACCTTTCTTATGCGCAATCACATAAGGAAAGGTCTCCATGAACTCGACCCATCTCACGTGACGCCTGTTCAATGTCGTTTGGCTCTTAAGGTAGGCGAGCGCGCTATGGTCGGTGTGGATGACAAACTCACTCGGCCACAAGTAATGTTGCCAAGTTTGTAGGCACCGAATCAGGGCATACAACTCCTTGTCATAGGTTGGATAGTTGAGGGTGGCACCCGTAAGCTTCTCGTTGAAGTAAGCTATCGGACGCTTCTCCTGCATTAAGACTCCACCTATGCCGAAGTCGTTGGCATCACACTCAATCTCGAACCTCCTTGAGAAGTCCGGAAGTTGGAGAAGTGGCGCATGGCATAGAGCATGTTTAAGAGCTTGAAAAGCGTGCTCATGCTCGTCTCTCCACTTGATGGTCGTGGCTTTCTTGGTGAGGTTGTGGAGTGGGGCGGCAATGGAAGAAAAATCCTTAACAAAGCGCCTGTAGAAACCTGCAAGACCGAGAAAACTACAAACCATAGTAGGGTTAGTGGGCGTGGGCCAATCTTGGATTGCCCGAATTTTCTCCTCGTCAACCCTCAAGCCATCTTTGGACACGACAAAACCCAAGAAGTTTGTCGTATCGCTGCAAAAAACACACTTGGCTATGTTGACATATAATTTCTCACGCCTCAAACATTCGAGGACGGCTCGAAGGTGTTGGGCGTGATCGGTTAGTGAGCTAGAATAAACAAGGATGTCATCAAAGTAAACAACAACAAACTTTCCAATAAAATCACGTAAGACATGATTCATTAAGCGCATGAAAGTTGAAGGTGCATTAGTTAACCCAAATGGCATCACTAACCATTCATATAAGCCGTGCTTTGTTTTGAATGCCGTCTTCCACTCGTCCCCGTCTTGCATCCAGATTTGATGGTAGCCACTTTTGAGGTCTATTTTGGAAAATGGCTGCGCCCCATGTAGCTCATCAAGCATGTCGTCCAAGCGTGGTATCGGATGATGATATTTGATGGTGATTTGGTTGATGGCGCGACAATCGACACACATCCTCCAAGTTCCATCCTTTTTCGGTACAAGAATGACTGGCACGACGCAAGGGCTAAGAGATTCCCTTACGTAACCTTTCTCCAAGAGTTCCTCCACTTGTCGTTGTAGCTCGGCCGTCTCCTTAGGTGAGGTACGGTATGCGGCCCGGTTTGGTAATGACGCACCTGGAATGAGATCAATCCGGTGCTCAATGCCTCGGATGGTTGGCAAACCTACGGGGAGCTCGGCGGGCATAACATCCTGAAATTCCTCAAGAAGAGAAGATATGGTACTCGGTAATGCCAAGTCCGGGGGTGAAGGAGAAGAGGTCATAGTAGAACTAAGCAAAGGGACAACTAAAAAGCAAGGTGATTAACCTCGAGTCATGGGCGTCATATCACGTCGCCGGACTAGGAACAAGCGCTTCTCGCAAGAGCCGAGAAGGGGTGGCTCGTCATCAATGTGTAAGCGCTCGGGCTGGAGGTTCGGACCTGCTGACTTAGGTTGCGTCGGGTTCTCCTTTTTGTGTTTGATTTTGATCGGAACCGAAGGGGTCGGAGCCGTGGCGGAGAAGGTCGGCTCTGTGGGGGTGGGTGACGACCTAGTGGTGGTCGTTGCTGGGGCGGTGGAGGTCGGTGTCGACCTGTCTGAGGTCGATGCCGACCTGGTGGGGGTCGAGGCCGAGCTGGTGGTGGGTCGGCTTCGAGCTCCTGGTGTTGGCGACGAGTTGGCCTTCGACGAGGCTTTGTCTTGTGCTTGCCGAAGTCGCTCGCGGTGTCTTACAGCTTCATCCTGGATTATCTCATCAACATCCATAGGGTTAAGCGTCACGCGCTTTCCGTGCCAATTGAACATGAGGGTGTTCAAATAGCCATCGTGAAGTATGCGACGGTCATATTGCCACGGGCGGCCGAGAAGCAAGTGCGTCACGTCCATTCCCGGGGCAACATCACAAAGTAATTCATCTTGATATGGACCAATGGAAAAAGATAGAAGTACTTGCCTAGTTACCCAATTGTTTGAAGACTCGGAAATCCATTGAAGCTTGTATGGACAAGGATGTGGCGTGGTCTTCAAGTTGAAGTGGCTAATGACCTTCTCATTCACAAAGTTCGCGCAGGACCCACTATCAACAATCACGCTCAAAGAAGTGTTTTGGACGATGCATCTCGTCCGGAAGAGATTATGGCGTTGGCCATTGTCCATTCCGTTGCTAGAAGTGAGGGCACGCATAGCAACATATAACCCGAGAGTGGCGACGCCGCCTGTGGTAGGGGCGTCGACGTCAAACTCCTCTGATGGCTCCTCTTCGGAATGCTCGGAGACGTCGTCTTCACTCACATAAGTATGATGCCCAACTAAAAGTATCTTCTTGGAATTTGGACAATCCCGTTGGAAATGACCACGACCACCACACTTGTGGCAAATAACGTCGCGGCTACGCTCGTTGCCGGGCGGTGCCGTTGTATGTGTCGAAGATGGTGCCGATGGCTTGACGGTCTTGTCCTTAGTGTCACGGCCTGTTTTGGAACTAGAAGTAGAAGAAGAATTAGTAGAAAAAACGTATTGACTAGGATTAGATCCATACCTCTTCCTAATCGTCTTTTCTTCCTCAAGTTGCATTTGGATAGTCATGGTCGTATGAATAACATCACCCGTATCTTGGAGGTTGAGAATCTCCAATTGCTTTCTAATCGGACGATTCAGCCCCGTGATGAAACGAGTCCTCAAGGTGCTAGGGGCGACGCTGGTGTTAGCCCGGTTGTACAACTTCTCAAGATGAGTAAAAAATTGTTCGGGCGTCATTGATCCTTGAGTCGCCTTAGCAATCTCGGTTCTCATGTGGTCCCTAAATGCCCGAGGTACATACTTCCTTGTCATGATGTGGACGAGCTGCTGCCACTCCACAATAGGAGGTTGGCCCCGACGATGACGATCCGCACAAGTACGGTTCCACCAAGCTTGGGCGCCTTCCTCAAAGTGTAGCGCAACGACGTCCACCTTTTCGTGCTCCTCATATCCTAAAAATCTCAAAACACCTTCTGTTTTTTGTAACCGTTCAAGAAATTTAGGAGCATCATATGTACCATCAAAAGAAGGGATTTTCATTTTAACCTCACGCCGCAAGTGGGCGTTATTCCGCAAGGGTGCCTGCGGTGCATGGTTGTGACCCTGTGCCGCACGGCGCGGTGCATGGCGGTGACCCTGGTCGGAACCGTCACTATCATGTGGATCGCCACCTCCTCCCCCTCTTGGTGGGGCGCCCCCTCATCCACGACCACTTCGGCCGCCTCGGCCACCTCGGTTGTCGTTGTTGTGTTGGCGACCCATTGCCTCATCATATGCTTGGCGATTTTGTGGAAGTTTGGGCGGTGGAATCCAATCCAATGAACGACCTCGATGTTCCGGTGGGTCGACCAATGGTGGATGATAATCCCCGTGGTTATCATAATCTCCGTCTTCAACGTCATCCTCAAACTCATCCAACGAATCACTAGGATTGTCGTCATCACTTGAGTAATTTGTGTAAGGTGACGTTGTAGAGCGATGTACCTCTAAATCATCAACAACAAACTCATTAGTATCATAAGCATATTGACGATGTTTAGAAGACTGACCTTTGTTCCGTTGCCCTTTAGAAGGACTAGGATCGTGATGGACCTTTGATGAGCGTTGGCCACGGCGGATCGTAGCATCATGGTCATCCTGTAGTTTGTCACTCTCCGTGTCAGGAACGATGATTTCCTCCTGAATCGTCACTCCGGGACGGGAATCTTGTCCACTCGCCTTTTTGGATTTCAAGGTGATGGACTCGTGATGTGAGTGGGCGGAATCTTTGCCCTTGAGTGCACGAGCAAGCAAGTTTGCCGCTTGAGTAGCGGACTCAGGCGCCACACCCTCGTTACCGACGGGACGTTGGTCGGTACTGATAGGTGGTGTGAAGCTGCGGGAGCGGAGTTCGGTCAGCTCCTGGGCGAGTTGCGCCATATGCTCTTCGGCGAGCTTCGCACGCTCCTGAAGTTGAAGTATTTGCTCGTCTTTTTCGGTCTGCAAGGGAAGAACGGAGGGATCGGTGTGTGTCTCTTCAGAATGCTCCATTGATTTCTGCCGGAAACGCTACCTGAATGATCAAAAACCAAGCGAGAGGATCAAAGAGCACAAGGAACGTTGCCTTGGGTACGCTATAAGTCTACGACTTAACCCTTAACCACACGGTTTTGAAAACGGCTCAGGGTATCGGTTGGCTTAAGGCGTACTCGAGACAATAGCAAAATCAAAACAATCCAAAGAGATTCAATGAACAATAACAACGTTCAATGCAAGAAGGCCTCGTAAGAACTTTTAACACTTCAACACTTGTTGCTTGGAGTGCAAGTTACCTTATTTTGGCTTTCAATGCACAAAACTTGCTCTTTTTTTTATAATTTATATCGTGAAGGTTACCTTATTTTGGCTATTCTTCACGATTGAATGGAATTTTTTTTATTTTTTTTGCAAGGGGGGTCGGCACCGACCTATAGGGGGTCGGCCACGACCTACGACGAACGAAAAAAATTTGCAAACAATCAAAGAAATAAAGTGCCGAACTGAAGAGTTTTCTTCACCTGCAAGATTCAAATTGTCAGAGACACGAATTCAATGGCAAGTAATGAAAATACTATGTTCGAGCAAGGATAGGGCTTTCGTTTCAACTTAATGAATTCAAAGCAAAATTTTCGGGTAAAACCTAGATGAATGAATGGTGAGATGGATCTAGGGCCGAAAATTTTAGGTTAGGGAAAAAAAATTTCCGTGTGAATTAAGAGAAAAGTACTTACTAGACTCAAACGATCCTCGGCTCTGATACCAGTTGATGCGTCCTTGTCCCTCGTGGTCGATAAGAACACAAATGTCCCGATCGAAATCGTAGGTGTAAGTGCGTTTCTCTTGCTTGAAAGATGGAAGATAAAGTAGTAATTTGGCAGAAGCGAATTAATGGAGTTCGAATGTAGAATACGAACAAGGGGTGATGCAATGGTATCCCGGGAAGAAGGAGAAACACAACTTTACTTTAGGGAAATTCAATATTGCATGAACTGCATGAATCCGATTACAAGGTTTATATAGGGGAAAATCGGTTGCTAGGTCTAAACTAGGGAAAGAAATAATCTAGCAAATCAAATCTTATCTTATGGAAAGATAAAGATATGATCTGTTACAAAAATCCTCAAATAAAAGATATGAAATAATAGTAGAACAATATATCTATCTTTAAGTCAAGTAACTATACAAAAATAATAACTTGACCTAAAATAAAAGAAATCTAATTTAGGATAGGCGGGGCGAAGGGATTCGCTCCCGAAAAGCGGACTCACTCGCCCAGGTAGGTCGAGGACGACCTATGGAAGGTCGGTGCCGACCTTGCTGGGGTTGTGGCCGAGCTACTTGTGGTCGTGGCCGAGCTTCCTGAGGTCGGCTCCGAGCTCAGCTGGGTAGAAAAGCTAACACATCTCGTGACGTCCAAAGAACCATGCGATTGGGAGACTCAGGCCACTAAGGATTGGGTGGCTTGGGCGATACTCCTGGCTCGACTCCTTGTGATAGGACCCTTGGACTTGAGTTGGAGAGCGTCTTCTTCTTCTATGGCCGACATGGTAGGCAAGGGCGCATCAGTCATATTACTATAGCTTTGGTGTATGTCGATGATATGTTGATTACTAGAGATTCAGAAACATAGATTTGCTTGGTTAAAAATGCTTTGGATAAAGCATTCACAATTAAATCCATGCTGGATTCACAATTAAATCCATGCTTTGGCCGACATGGTAGGCAAGGGCGCATCTCTCCCTCTACCGTGTGATTTCTGTTTTGTGTGATTGAATCCATGCTGGATTCAACCCAAATCTGAGACTTCAGATTGTTCAAATATATATATATATATGTATATATATATATTATGGTGGGCTTTTGGTTCGGACCTACAAATTAATTGTTAATTAATGGCCTGAAACTTGAGTAATTCTCTTTCGTTCCAATACGTCGACAACGACGGCTGCCAGGAGGAAGACAAAGCCTCACCACTGACAACTTCCAAAAGGTGTTTTTAGGGTACCCTTAAAACCCGTTCGAGTACATCGTTGAGGTGTCGGGCTTCTAGTCGTCCTACATCGAAGAACTAACCATAGTCACGGACAAGAAACGCCACGTGTGCAAGCCCTTCGAAGGAAAGGATAATAATCCGTATTCGTATAATCAGTGGCGGAGGGAGGGGGGAGGCCGCCCCCACCGGCGGCCGGAGGAGTGGGACTTCTCAAAGAGTCCGCCGTATTCGACGCCGCATGAGCCTGATTAGGCGCCTCTGCTTCCTGCCCATCTAAGGCCGCCTCCGTCAGGGCCGACTATTTGGGGCGGCGAGGAGGGGCGGTTGCCATGGGCCCCAAAATATAGAGGTTCCCAACAAGAAAATTACTACTAGTAAAAATAGGTCTATTAATGTTAAAAAAGCCAATTTTTATAAAAAAGGCTATAATTTATCATCTAATATAAAACATAAATAAAAGTTGTATAGAAAAGCCCATTTATTTGATGGGCTAAAAAAAGGTCTATTTATTTGTTAATTCAAGGGGCCCCTAAATTTTATTTCGCCCTAGGGCCCCTGAAATAATTGAGACGGGGTTGGCCGCCGTCTGTGCTTCGGCCTCCACCTCCGCCTCCGCGACCACATGGTAATGGTTCGAAGAGGTTCAAATTGGACATGGGAAGGCTGAATCGGTTCGGCGGGTTCCATGGGACCCACGATGCGAAAGGGGTTAGGTCAATTGGGCTTTACATGCACCTCTGCACCACTTTGCTCTGATGATGACGATATCTACAACGTACTCCTCCGACATACTAGTGTTTGGATGATTAGGCATATATGTCAGCTATGGGACAAGTTGTTAGTTGTTGATCGAATAGTATGTTTAGTTAGTTAGACATCTTCTAGTTAAGAAAAGTTGTACGTAGTGTCAACCTTGTAAGGTTTTGTAAGAACATGAAAGCTCTTGACAAATCTATACCCGGGTGATTTTTGACGCAATCTTCAAGGGGAACTCAAAGGTTAAAAAATAAAAGTATATACTAGAAAGCCCCTTGATCATTTACATTTGTATTTGTATTGTAAAAATTAAACTATGTTCATAGTAACTTAAATAAATATTAACTTATGTTAATGTGCTTTGAATTTGTCATTGATTAATCACGTTATATCCAGATAGCTCCACCTCTTAGAAAGGGGTTCAGGGGCGTATATCCAGATAGCTCCACCTCTTAGAAAGGGGTTCAGGGGTAGTGCTCCCGATGGTGGTCTCGCTGAAACGCCGCATGATTATATTCCAAAATATGGTTATTTGTCTCCTAATAAAACCAGTTCTCCTTCTATCCGTTGAATTGACGTAGACAACACAACGTTAATGAATCACGTAAATAACATTTTAAATAAATGTTAATAATATATATACATGTATATTAACTTTATCATATTTTACAATAATCAAAATCAAGGCCAAACACGAGTCTCTACTCCCAAGTTTAAAATACCGCCAACCACACCTTATTATCAAAGCTAAAAAACTCGATGGTGATCCTAATTAAGAAGATAAACCACCACCACCAGCCCATATTAAGGAAATACTACTTGATTAGTGATCCTAAAAAGTCGAAACACAATGAAAACTCAATGATAGATCGACAGAAAATTAAGGAGGCTATATTCAATTGTAGTATCTCCCTATTTTTCTCGTTAATTTTAGATTAACTTTTAGCATATATAACCTTAAAAATCAAACCCAGATATCAATCTCATGAGCACTTCAGATTTCTGAATTAAAAAAAGCCCCTAAAATCTAAATAAATAAATAAATCGAAGGAGGAACTGAAGTGCATATAGAGGGGGGAATTCTTCATACATAGGTCAAGTGTGTTCACTGAGTCCAGATCCTCAATTCATCCTGTTAGGGGCTCAGACCAAATTTTTTTACAGAAATCCCCGGTTGATTTCATTATTTAGTAATGAAATTTTAATCTTTACAATCACCAAATTACCAAATTCAAGCCCTCAATTAATCCTTATCATCCACAATTCAAAAAAATATATACATATCCTCTTGAGCACAACAAGTAAAGTTTCTCTACAATTACATATAGAAATGGATTCGACACGAATCGTTTACCTTCTCGCGGTCTTCGTTGCATCCATCAGCGCCGCCCATGGAGCCAGTCGAGTTATCGGGGATGACCACTGGTGGAACCATCACCTCAATATGTCGTACCACCGGTCCCTTGCCGCCAGCCATCCTAACCCTGAATCGGAAGTTTCTTTGTTCAATAGACACGTCCACAAGTAAGTAAAAATTTTCATTCAACAGTCAAGATTTCTTCAACTCTACCACTAGAACATAATTGCTTTAATTAGTCGAGTCGAATGTGATACATGCATACTTTTGTTGCATGAAACAAAGAGCGTTTGAAGGCACAAACAGCACGAGGAGGACTCTACGCAAGAAAAACATGGCAGGGGAATGCTTTGCGGATAACCCGATCGACCAGTGTTGGCGGTGCAGGGAGGACTGGGCGGCTAACCGCAAGCTCCTAGCGAGTTGCGCCCTGGGTTTCGGGCGCAACACCACGGGCGGAAGAGACGGGGATTTCTACGTGGTGACCGACTGCAATGACGGCGACGTGGTGAACCCGGCACCCGGGACGCTGAGGCATGCGGCGCTCGAGCCGAGGCCGCTATGGATCATCTTCGCTCGGGACATGAACATAAAGTTGAAGGCGGAGTTGATGGTCACGAGCGACAAGACGATCGACGGGCGAGGCCATAGGATCGAGATCGCGCACGGGTGCGGGATCACGATCCAGTTCCAGCACAATATCATCATCCACAACATCAAGATCCATGACATTGTGCCGGGGGGCGGAGGACTCCTCAAGAGCGCGGCGGACCACGTCGGGTTCCGCGGGGGCGACGACGGGGACGGGGTATCCATCTTTGGGTCATCCAACATTTGGATCGATCATCTCTCCTTGTGCCGGTGCAAAGATGGTCTACTCGACGCCGTGCAAGCGTCCACCGCTATCACTGTCTCCAACAGCCACTTCACTAATCACAACGATGTAAGCCAACCAACCATCCTTCTCTTTGTTGGACAGAATGCATTACTCTGTCCAACGCGCATGGAAGACTGTTCGGTCTGGGTCTTGATCCAAGATCTATTAATGAACTAGCCGGCCTTAACCATCCATCATCTATTTTTTTGGACCGAATGCATTACTCTGTCTAACATGCATTCGAGCTTGTTTGGCCTGGGTCTAAATCCATGGTCTATTAATGGACTAGTCGGCCTTAACCATCCATCTCTTTGTTGGACCGAATGAATTACTCTATCCATCATGCAATAGAGCCTGTTCGGTCTGGGTCTCGAATCCAAGATCTATTAATGAACTAGCCGACCTTAAGACACGATAATATGTCAACTTGGTTTCATAATATGCCAGTTGCACTTGACGTCATGCCTTAAGGCCGGCTAGTTCATTAATAGACCAAGGATCGAGACCTAATGAATCGACATATTGCGTAGCTATACAGTTGCACTTGACTTCATGCCTTATATACTCGTTGTTGCGCAGGTGATGTTGTTCGGGGCAAGCGATTTCACACCAACCGATAAAGTGATGCAGATCACCGTTGCATTCAACAACTTTGGGAAGAAGTTGATCCAGAGGATGCCAAGGTGCAGATTCGGGTTCTTCCATGTCGTCAACAACGACTACACTTACTGGGAGCTATACGCAATAGGTGGCACGTCGAGTCCCACCATAATCAGCCAAGGCAATCGTTTCACCGCGCCTGATAATCTTAGATTCAAGGAGTTGACACAAAGGAACAATGGAGTCGGAGACGAATATAAGCAATGGATATGGAGATCCGAGTCAGACCTAATGCTAAACGGAGCCTTCTTCGTCGAATCGGGAGCTCCAATGGCGTGGCCAGCTGATAAGAACAACTACATCGAACCCAAGCCAGGTACCTTTGTGGGGAGGCTCACCAGCGCTGCTGGTCATCTCAAATGTACAGAAGGCAAAAAATGCTAGTTTAAGAATTAATACGTAACATTGAGGGCTTCTTATTTAGCTAGCTAATTTTTGTTCAACTTCCTTCTTTTAAAAAGAAATTTGCCCCTCACATGTTTATTTATTGTTTTTGCTTTACCTTTCTAATCAAATACATGGTAGAGAAAAAAAAAACAAAGTGAGCTATTGTAAGTAGTAGGAAAGGGGGGGGAAAGGTTTAATTGTTTCTAATTCAGCCATTGTTGAAAGTAGCAAGCTAGGGTTGCTTGTTTCTTATGTTATGAAACATCTATGTAACTAGCATTTTTTTTTCTCTAGTATTCACAATGTATCTTACCATTCTTCAATTGTACTATACAATATTTGTATCGTTGGGGCAAGATAGGATTGTGTAAATTTGGACCACGGTCCAAGTTTTTATGGTTAATGGATTCTGGTCTAGACTAGACCTGTCAAATAGGTCGGGTGGGCCGGGTTTGATTTTGGGTCGATAGGTATTTTTTACAATATTTATTTATACTATATGGACCGGCTTTTTTTTTACAAGAGTAATAGTGTAATACAAGGAAAGCAACATACAAACTTCTTTTTCAAGTTAACTTTGCAAAATAAGGGTAGGGTGGAGTGGGACTACTTGGAGCAATGTAAGGGGGTTGGATTTTGTGTGATAGTTGATTATGAGATGTGTGTCCAATGTTTCTTTCTCAGGGTTGATTGATGATGGTCACCCATCGTTTGTCCTGTTCGGGGTCTTTGTTAGGGAGACCTACTTTCCCCTTATTTTTTTGTGTGTGCTAAAGGTTTTTTTTCTGCTCAATGCGTCAAAGTTGGGTTGTTGGGAGATTAGAGGGTATTCAGATTGTTAGGCGAGTGCCACTAATCTCACATCTATATTTTGTTGATGATAATGTTATGTTTTTAAAGACAAAATGTCAATAGGTTTCTCAAGTTGTCAATGTTCTCTAGTATTATGGAGCAACGTTGGGACAAAAAAATAACTTTGCAAAGTTAGAATTGTCTTTTAGTAAAAATATAAATATGGAATTGAGGGAGGTTGTACAAGGTGCTTTGTATGTTCAAGAGGTGGATAATCACGACAAACATTTGGGAATACAAATGTTTCCAAATCCTACCCAACACGGGGGTCGATTGTAGTACCAACGTGTCGAACTCAGATACTATGTATGTAGTATAAATTGGTATCCTAAACTAGTAGATTAAACCAAAAGATGAAAACAAGTCTTTTTCAAATGATGAATGAGCAATGATTATAAATATCAGGAGTATAACCAATGAGAAGAAAGCTTCTATGGTCAAAGATTCACATACTAACAATTTGGTAGGCCTAGTATACACATGAATCTAGTATTAAAATTTGTGAATGACCGAATAATTAAAGTAAATACCAACTCTTGTTGGACGATAAATTAAATACATGTGCCTAAACTCAACTAATAGTCGATGTCACGTAAAGCTAATGAAGATTAGATCTTTTAGGATCTTGTAGACTAGGCAACAACGGATGTAGGGGGCATGGATGGGCAGCCTCCCCCGTTTGTCGAAGTTAGTACTAGGGAGTAGGGAGGAGGAGTGGCGCTAAGGGGTAGCGATTGAGACGGGGCAAGGAGTAGATGAGGTGGTATTGTTGATGGAGAAGGGTGGAGCACCGGAGCCAGAGATTCGAGATGGAGAAGGAGGAGGGTCGGCGGCAAGGCAGACCTAATTGAAATTGAAAGAAATGAAGGAGGGCGGAAACGACATCATCTCTTGCACTATTATGCACAAATTTTTTAGGGCAAAAATGACGTCGTTTTGACCTTAGATTTTTGTTAAATTTCGGTGGGCCAATACAAATAGAGGGGTTGATCATCAACGCACATGTATGATAGGCCCAACACATAATTTCATGGGGTTCCATCCTAAAACCAATTGACAATTGGGAGGAGTAACGCGTGGATTTATATGGTGGGAAAGTTTTGTCATAAATCCCCATGTGGGATAGATTTTATCTCAACACACCCCTCAAGTGGAATTGTCTGGCCCCTTATTATGCTAGTTGCACTTAACATGATGCATTCAGACCGGCTAGCCTATTAATATAGACTAGGAGTCGGGACCCACCGGCTAGCCTATTAATATAGGCTAGGAGTCGGGACCCAAGACCAAATAGCTCTAAAACATGTTAAAGTTCGGTGAGCCAATATGGACGAAGGAGGTGACCGTCTCAACACACATGCACAATAGGCCTATCACATACATATGGGCATGAGGTTCTATCCTAAAGCCAATTGGCAATACAAACGAATGGGTGATCGTCCCAACGCACATGCACAATAAGCCCACCACATATGCCAATGGGGTTCCATCCTAAAACCAATTGGAAATATAAGGAGTAACCCATGGATTTATATGATGGACAAGTTTTTTCAGAAATCTCAATGTGGGATATATTTTATTTCAACAATTTAAAAAAATTAGAAAAAAAAGCCCCAATTCTATAGCGAGAGAGGTAGACATCTGATTAGAGACTTGAGTTTGTCAAGAGGCCAAAGGATTGAGAGAGAGCGACTGAGCATTCGCCGTTGCCCCGGAGCTAACGCCCGCCGGTTGTTGTGAACGACTAGGCCACGACTCCCACGAGAGAAAGTGTGCCTTGAAATTTGTTAGAGGGGTCGAGTGTAGAAGAATTAGTTTGCGTAAACCAAACAAGGATTTAATTTGAAATGGGCAAGAATAATAGATGATCTGTATCCGATGATTTGGGTGGTGTTTGGATTTGGATTTTGAATAGATGGATGCAAATTGAATTGCTTGTGGGATTTGGTGACTAGAAATAAAGGTGTCAAGAAAGTTAGTTTTATTTGAACCTTACTCATAATATGTAATATACTTTTAGTGTTATGGTACTTTTAGTGTAATAAAGGTGTCAACAAAAATGTCACCGCGTCCATAAAAGAGATAGAACATCATCCATTGGATCACCTTGATTCAAGAGCTCTAAACACTCCTTATTTTATAGGATAAGGAGGTGTTTTATTTGAACCTTACTCATAATATGTAATATACTTTTAGTGTTATGGTACCTTGCATATGATTTCCTATCGTTACCCATAGTAGCTAAACTCAATTCATTTCTCATTCGAAAAGTGCATTACTAAACCAAAAAAGTGCATCATCATGGGCATCCGATTGACTCGATTCTGGTTGAACTCAATCACCCAAAATATTTGGGTTAGTAATGCATTTTTGGTATGTCATAATGCACTTTTTCACCTTTTTTTCAAGAATATCAGCCATTTGATCAAGGAGATCCAAGGTTTCTAAACACTCCTTATTTTATAAGATAAGGATTTGTTTTATTTGAACCAAACTCTACATATTCTTAGGCCAGATTATATATCTATAGATTTTGTGAATTTAGAAAGATTTTGTGAAAAATTTGTTTAGTAAATGTTTTAATTATGCGTGACTAGGGTTTGATAACTAATCAAACAATGACACATAATGATCTTCTGGTATGAAATATGTGAAGAGTGATTTGAGAAATAAAATTGGAGATGAATGATTAAATGATAGTTTGGTGGTATTTATGTAGAAGAAGGTATTTGTAACTATTGAAAATGAAACTATTTTGAATCGTTTTCAAAGTTAAGATATTCATAGATGTCAATTACCTAAACCTTATTTAATATCCTACCGTAAACCTTATCCTAAACACTAGACCTTATCTAAAACCCTACCCTTAATCCTTAGTTTAAACTCCTACATTCAAACCCTATCCTAAATCTTATACCCAAACCTTAAACCTCACTCAAATCTTACCTGAACTCTAACCCTTAGCATAAATCCTAAACCTTACCCCCAAAGTGCACCCTAAAGCCTTACCCTAACCATAAACTCTAACACTTACAATAAACCTAAACCTTACCAAAAAATTATATCCTAAGCTTTATCTTAAATCCTACCTTAAATAAAATAGTGTATTAAAATAGTTTGCATACATCCAATTTTCAAACGTTCATAACTTTTTGCTCAGGTGTCGGATTTAAGCTTATTATATATCAAATCGAAGCTATCGACGAGAGAAACCTATATATTTAAGATATTGGATTGGTTAAGGAAATCACACAATATGGAGACTCACTTCGTGAAGAGTGTCATTTTTCAATATGTTTTCGCTTCTCTCAAAAATCCGTTCAAGTATTCCTAAATGCCTCGCATTATGAAGCGGGTCGCTTCACAAAGCAAGCCAAGTCTTGTACGTCAAAAAAAATTACGTGTGTATATAGCTTCCCGGTATTAAAAAAAAAAGTGAGCATATACATCCAAGTGTACATTAGTTTAGTATTCCAACCTACTCCTGATTTATAATTGACCCTACAACCTTCCTTCTCTATTTTAGGACGACATCAACAACAAAAAATTATAATGGTGCAGGCGTATCCCATGTGCTTAGCCAACACATAAAACTTTGATCTAAATGCAAAATAAATGTTTCATCTAAGTTGGCAAAGCCTTGAGCTAATAGCAATCACTGATCATGCCCCCTACATGCCTACCAAATGTTTTATAAATCCCAAATGTACCAACATAAACCTACAAATAATCATTTAATGTTCGTTTGGTTGTAAACTGTGGAAATGAAAATGAAAAATAAATTCATATAGCCCAAGTTCATGCCAGGATACATCATCGGAAATGGTTGATGCCAGGATACAACATCGCAAACTATGGAAATGAAAACGAAAAATAAATTAACCTAGCCCAAGTTGATGCCAGGATACATCATCGGAAATTTTTATCTCGGTTCGCATGCCCAGATAAAATCTCCAATAATGTATTATGGCTATAAATATCCGTCAATGTATCATGATATTAAAATGAACTAGATTCATTTTTTTTTCGAGTGTTTTCATAGTTAGAAACGAAACAGGCTCTTAGGATGATTAGTTCAGTTGGGTTATGTGTTGGAAATAGTTTATAATTCTTCTTTTTTTTTTTTAAATGAAGATATAGTAAGATTGGATGATGTTGAGTTTGGGTTACTACAATTATGGTAATTTTCCACTTATGCCAGGTATTTAATTCTTGAAGATATAATGTACTATCTTAACATTAAAATTCTTGAATCCACTATTTCAGGTATTTAATTTGAGTCATCATCTTCTGACAAGTCTATTATGATGATGCCTATTATTATTAAGAAAATTATTGATCTAGAGTTCTAGATTTATGTAATTAATGGTCAATACCTTGTTATATGACGACTACAAATTATATTTGAATGTTCTCATTTGCAAGCTTTAAACAAAAACCAAGTTGAAGCATTTATACAACAACTGCTGAGATAGTGCATAAGCAAAAACAAGACAAACAAATATAATACTTAATGCTTATTCATTGACTAATCTGTCAATCAAATGACACTTCTTATAAAATATCATCAACTAGGCCATGAAGTCCACAGTAGCAAAGATTAAATAAGTTCATATAACTCAAGAGTTTAACTACAAATATTAAAGGATTAAGAGATGTGCAGAGACATGTTGATCCAATTTTCAATTTTTTTTCTTCTCTAATAATCCATCTAACCCAGATTAGATTAGTCTTAAACCCATTTAATGAATTGATCAACCTATCAGATGGCCAAACTCATTCTCTCAATACTTTATCTGTTATGTGGTAAAAATTTATGGTAGATATATATCATATACAGTATAATATTGAAATTGGTAAACAGTGTACAACAAACATGACGTGCTTTTTCACCATTTCATGGCAATTTTGTTAATTGGCATTTAGCCAAGGATCTGTAAAGAATTGTAGGATAAGTAGTTATTTAGCTTGCTCTCAGCACCTAAAGTTTGACCTAATTACCTGCTCGGGAAATAAGCACATTGCACATTGGATCATGTAGATTAGATTCAATGGGGAAATTTTCAAAATTTGGGTAATTCAATAATCAATGGGGTGAATCCTCATGCTCATTGGCCGCTTTTATACAATACTTTTAAGATGGATTTAGTCCCTATATCAATTTTGGTGTATTCTAACTAAATTCAGTTATTATTGTCAGATAACTGAACTTCAGTTTTTCTTGCGTCTATCGGGCGTAACCCTTTCCGTTGGGCAAAAGTACTCCCATCTTGACCCCCCAGATTCCGCTGTAACGGAGCCTCACTGGGTCAATGATGATGGGTAATTCAATATTCAGTATGAGCCTAAACATTTGATTTCCATTGTAAGAGATCTATACAAAATCAATCAAAAAATAGAGATCAGTACAAAATGAACAAGATTAGGTTAAAGCATTTGACTTACATTCAATGGGAGTGGGATGATACTGCTATGCAGTTTATGTAGCACACAGCTCAGATTTCCCCTAAATGTGAAGAAACATAGAAAAAGGTCATCCACAATATATGGAGATCTTGATTAATATTGATCAGGATCAGATCCCAAAGGAATCACAGATCTCAGAAGACTAAAATATTTGCACAATGAGTATTTGGAGAGCAAAATGCCAAACTCAGTAGCTCTTATATGTATCTACTTTTTTTTCTTTTCACACATGTAAATGCATATAACCTTTTCATATCAGTTTATAAGGAGAACAAGGTATACCAAAGCAGTTTAATTTTGACAGGGTACAGGAAAGAAATTAGGAAGTCAATGATAATGAAGGACAAGCAAATGTGAAGTCCTAGAATTTTGTACATTCAAAAACAGCCAAAGAGGGATAACTCCTAATTCAACTCTATTTTTTTTGATACAAGAGGGATAATTCAACTAAATTTGAAAGGGTATAATTCATTGAGAGAAATACCATTTCCACATTTGCTGGCATGACATCATTGCCAACTGTATAAACTATGGGTCAACTAAGATTGTTGGACAACTTGTTAAAAAGAAAGAAATTTTCATAAACTAATAATCAATCTGTGACCCTTTGAGCTTGGGAGGTCAATGGATCACCCAGCCAAGTCTTCTTTGTATCAGTGTGATTTATGATTTATAGAGAAATCAGAAATGTACTTATCATTTTACAGAAAATAAAACTCCAATTTGTTATAACTTATAAGGCATCCCACGTCTAGACTTTATCTTGCTGACAATCCAGCCTCTCTTTCTTAGTATCCTCTTATTAGAATATATTATATTAAGCATATGTTACGTGCATGTTGAAGTTGAACATTTCTTTCATAGTGGTTTACTCTTAAAACAGTAAACTAAAACAACAGGACAATTTGAAATACTATTCAGTTGGCAAGTTGATGTTTTTTGTTAGTGTTTTGGATGAAGGTTCAGTCCAAGGAAAATTTAAGTATTTTTTAAAGCTGAGTCAATGTTTGGTGGGTTCTATAAGTACAGAAAGAACAAAACTATGGCAGTCAAGGCTCATAGGTAGTATATACAGGAAACAAATTATCTACAAATCAATGGAAGCGAAAGCCAAAAGGATTGTTGAGAGCATGGCACACGCAGAGAGTTTTACAGAAGATGCAACGGTGAGTATTTCTTCTTATCCTTCTCCTTCATGGTATAGATGGTCATGGTTTATGATTAGTAGAGCTCTTTCCTAGTACTTATGATCACCGAAAACTATGTTTCAGATTGAGATGAAAGATGAAGGAAATCGCTCAAAGACCTTTTCACCGAGAAATGAGAGCACCAGCATCAATAAAGAGGTAAGCTTTTTTATGACTCTTGTTATTACTCATCTAGATTGACTTTTAATGCAAGATAGCTTTAACTTCATGTAGAGCTTGAATTATCATGAGAAACTTATTGAAGTCTCTATGAAGTTTGAGAATCCAATTAATAAAAGGCGCTAGGTTCTAGGATTTTACTTATTTACTGAGATCAAAATCTTTTTGACATGTTGAAAATGATTCAGATTGAGATCAAAGATGAAGGAAACTCCTCAAAGACTTCTTCACCCAGATATGGAAATTCCAACATCACTAAGGAGGTAAGATTGTCATAACTTCATCTAGAATTTGAATTTCCATTCAAGAAAGCATGATTATTTCTCTCATTTTGTTTAGCAATAAGGTAGTTTAGTTGTGCCATGGAGTCATGAACTAGTAGTCTAAAGTAGTAACATTAGTCTCTTATGCACGCTTTAGGATGAAGAACTTGAATCTACCAAAGCAGAAATGGACGAAGTGAAAGAAGAAAACGAACGGTTAAGAAAGATGTTAAACAAGGTTGAAAATGATTACCAATCTCTGCAATTGCGCTTCTTTGACATTCTCCAACAAGAACCTTCTCTCAAATCAAACAATGAAACCAGTGAGTTTGAAGATTCTGAAATTTCCCTTTGCCTTGGAATAAGTCCAGTCGAATCCAACGGAAATAAATCTGCAAAATTAAGCAAAGATCAGAAGTTGGATGTTGTTAGTGATGGCCTTACACTTGGACTGGATATCAAATGTCCACCTGAAACCGATATGTCTGAGATAGCATCAGATGATCCAAGCCCTGAAGCAGAATCAACAAAGGAAGATGAGTTAGGCGAGACTTGGCCACCGAGTAATGCTCTAAAGACGGTGAGGAGTGAAACCGAAGAGCCTTCTGAATCAAGTGTTGCTAAAAGAGCTCGGGTTTCTGTAAGAGCAAGATGTGACACACCCACGGTGAGTAAGCTGTCTTATTTCTTACTAACAAAGTGTCATGTTACGTAGTAAAATTCATAAATACGAAAGCAATTCTTGTAGATGAATGATGGATGCCAATGGAGGAAATATGGACAGAAAACCGCCAAAGGAAATCCATGCCCACGTGCGTACTACCGTTGCACCTTAGCACCATCTTGCCCTGTAAGAAAACAAGTAAGCTCCACAAAACCATATCATCTTCATTCAACTTAAGCTTCTATTGTAAATTAGAGTGAATTTGCTGAACATGAAGAAATTAAAATATATACTTAGCTCATGCTAGATCGACTAAACCCCCTTGCAATACCTTCTGATTTTAATTCATCTTTCATAATCATCAAGTCCTAACTAAGCTATCATAATGTCACAAATTTTCAGGTACAGAGAAGTCCAGAGGACATGTCAATACTTATAACAACATACGAAGGAACCCACAATCACCCATTACCCATAGCAGCTACATCCATGGCTTCAACAACCTCAGCAGCTGCATCCATTCTATTGTCCAGATCATCAACTTCACAAGGCCTATCATCTTCAACAGCACCTGCAACCGCCACAACCGCCAACATTAACGGCTTAAATTTCACCCTATACGACACCTCAAGAACCCGACCCTTCAACTTGCCAAATGCAGCCTCTCCTACACCACCCACCATTGTACTAGACCTGACCACAAACCCATCGACTCATTTGATCAACAGGATGTCACAAACTCCAAAATTCTCCTCAACAAGCCTTGACTTCACTTCTTCTTCTGGACCCACAATGCTCCCCACAGCCTGGGGAGCTAATAATTTCATAAACTACAACAACACATCAATTCCATACAATAAATCCCCAATTGGAACCCTAAATTTTGCTAAACCAGCCATTAGCACAGCAGAGCACATGATGAACAGCATCAGCGCTCAATCTTCGTCTTCCAACCAGCAATTCTTGACAGAGACGCTAGCAAAAGTTCTCACATCGGCCCCGGGGTTCCAATCGGCGGTGGCGGCCGCAATTTCCAACATGGTTGGAAGCGGCAATTTCACAAACAGCTTGCGCGCAAGCACATATGGAGAAAATGGCGAGCAAAATCAGATGTCAGGGTTGCAGCAAATGGGGAAATCTTGCTTCACAAGCTACCATGGCAATCCTTTGCCACCGGCGATGCCCACGAGTTCAACGATGCTTCTTCAGCCGAATTTTCCGCTCTCTCTTCCCAAGAGCAGTTCATCCATGGCTCCGAACATTGATGCTAAGAATAACAGTCATTGATAGATTAAGGAAACATCAAACATTGATGCGTCTCTGTTGTAAGTTATAAAGAATTCAATTTGCAGGAGATACAGGAATTATGGCGGATCCGGATGCATTTGTATATATTACCGGGAAACCGCAAGTTGATCTGTTGTAGAATCTCTCTGATTTCGCGCTAAATTTTGCTTTTCTTTGAGCAAACTCGAATATTCAAATTCGGATAAAAATACCCTTTATGCAATTCATATTCATATGAGCTATGCATCATCCCATTTTTTTAGTTTACAATATTCTATTTTCTATTTATTATAAAATAAGCTCAAATTAAAATCTCATTTTAAAAAAGTCTAGGTTTTCACGATTCCTCCTCTCTTCACTCAAAATCCTTGAAATCTTCATTCAAAATCTTCTTTTAACATTCAAACTCCTCCTCGCATACTCGCTCGTTGATTCTGACCTTCGTGGGTGTTTACGAGTTTCATCTTGCAACGTTCGGCGGAGCACACAAATCTTCCGCGGGCATACAGATTTTGCACGCAACAATTTCATGTGCATTTTGATGAAACCCGAAATAAACCGTCGCTAGAAGACAAGAAACGAAACTACTTTTGTTCGGTTGTGCAAACATTTGCTCTTTATTTATTGTTTCTTTTACAACGAGGTTACAAGCAAACAAGGTTTACAAACAAACGAGGTTTACAAACAAACAACTTTCTTAGAGTATTTGAGATCTCGATCTAACAGGGTTCGAGATCTCCTAATCGCTACGAGATTCTACCGCCCACGGACCGTCTCACGAACTCCGTTGACGAGATTGGGTGATTTGAGTTAGAGCGTGGTGATTGTGGCCTGCGAGGTGATGCTGCGAGGTCTTTGATGTGAGTGAGAGTTCTTTGTGCGACTTGAAGTCTTTTTGTGGACTTCACTTGTCTATAGCGAGGTCTTTGACGATGATTCAATCACGTCGATCTTTAACGAGCAAGATAGTTCTTGAGTTCAAGATGTTTTCGACCCCTTGTTACCTACGAGGTTCTCCTCTATTTATAGAGAATTGAGGAACCGAGTTTTGGTGTTTACTCGATGTGGGACGTCCGAGATCAGGGCTTCTGATTGGTCCGAAGGTGAGGCCGCCGATGATTGGTTGGGGGGAACGGTGACAGCTGAGTGGTTCAGACAGGCAGGGATGTCAGCTGAGTCGGCAACGAGGTTTAGACCTCGTTCCCGAGGTTTCAGAAGACCTCGCGTAGATAGGGATTTTGTTTAAATAAAAGGCGGGTATGGTTGTGGGCCCCGGAATCCACCTTGGGAATCCCGTCGGATCCGTTTATTCCTTGTACCCTGGGCCCACTTCCTGTTCTACCATTTTGAGCACCATCACAACCCCATGGACTGGGGACTTCGTCCCGAGGACCGCAGGTCATAAATACGAGGGGTATTTGATTCAGCAAACCCGTGGTGCGGGGTTTATGCTTCTTAAGACTGCGAGAAGCGAGGTCTAGAGGTTGGGTGGATATTTCGCGAGGAACCCTCTTGCGAGGCCCGATACTTAGGCTTTTTTTCTCGTTCGTGCGTGCGATGCTTCCTGGGCCTGCTCCCCAGTATTTTGTTTAATGGGCCGTCAAGGTAGACCAGGCCCAATAAGCTTTTCGGGAGTGGGGAGAGGCCCAAGTTTGCCCTTCATAAGAAGCGTCTCTTCCACGCTTCATCTCCATCTTCTTCCTCCAGCGCTCTCTCTCTCTCTCGCCCTTTCAGTTTCCGGCGAGCGGTTTCCAAACGGTTTCCTGACGATCTTCCGACGTTTTCCAAGAGCGCCACCGCATCATCCGTGTCAATTTGTAAGCAAGTAAATGTTCGACTCCCTTTTTCGTGTTTTCGATGTTCTTCCCCTTTCTCTCGCCGCCCCCTGCTCCAACGGGAGACAGACATTTCCCGGTGTTTCGCGGCGATGACACGGCGGCGAAACGGAGGGGGTGAGGGCGGCGCTCGCGTCTGTGTGATGCTCTTGATTTTCTTTTTCTTGTGTTCTCTCTTTCTTCGTTTCGTGCCCTAGCGGGCGACGGTCGCTTTTCGGCGTTTTGTGCCAGTGTCACAGCGACGAAACGGTGGGGGCGAGGGCGGCGCTCACAATGCTCTCGAACACTTCGTTTTCCCGTCGACGGTTGAATTCCTTCGTCTCCTTCGTTTTCGAATTTCGAATTCCTTGGGAAACCAAACGTCATGATGTCTGACTGACGGGACGTTTGGCCTTCCACCGCTGGCTTCCATTCCGTCTTCTCCTTTTTCTTTTTGGCGCTTCACATTCTTCCTCAGTCGTCCTATCTGTCAGAGTAGCCCTAGGGTGCCACGTGGTTTCTTCCCGTCGTTACCTCGCGTATTCTTTTTTGTGGCTTTGCTCGATGTCTCAACACTTTTTCTTTTCCAGGTGTTCGCCTCTCGTGGCCTTGACGTCGCTCTTTCATGCCTAGAGGAGCTTCTTTGAGCCCTCCACCAGGTTTCGCGTTTAAAGTTCAAGAGAGGTTCTACGAGGAGGCTTCTGAGGCCGTAGGGAGTGTCGAGACTAGTGACTCTCAGAAGCCGAGGTCTCCCTCGCTGGTTCTCAGCGACCCTTCCTCCAGTGATTCTGACGTTTCCATTAATCCGCGCTTCTCCCGACTTCGAGCATCGTCTGGTGTCGAAATGGCCTCGTCTTCGATTTCTGATGAGGAAGTGGTTGGTTTTACTGCGAGGTTGTCCGACTCCAACGACCTGGCGAGCTTTTTTACGGAGCACATCACTAACGCCGTGTCCAGTGTTCCGCCCGTCCTCGAGGAGGGGATACCCATGTCCCCGGACTCGAAAAGGACCTTTCTACCCGAGTGGGCGCCTACGGTTCTGAAGCCGGAAGACCTCGCGAAGATCGCCAAGAGCTTCGCCTGGCCCGAGGGGTCGAGCTAGCGCTTCCCGAAGGGGGGGGGGGGGTTGCTCCTTGGCGTTGTACGAAAGGTGTGTGGTCGTGCACCTGCCCAGTCTCCAGGCCGACTTCAGGCTACCTTTGGCCTCGCACATTGTCAACTTCTTGTGGGCCATGCACGTCTGCCCTGCACAATTGTTTCCCAATGCGTGGAGGCTCATGTGTGCCTACACCATTCGCAGCCACGAACTCGGGGATAGACCCAACCTCGACACCATGTCGAGCTTATTTTTAGCGAGGAGGGAACACGAGTCTTGCCTCGTCTATCTCAGCCTGCCTGGACTTAAGATTATCACGGCCCCCTCGAACATCGGGTCGTGGAAGAAGAAATGGTTCTTGGTCCGGGACCCTACCGGGAGATACCTCAACTTCCCCACGGCCCCGGACAACTTCGTCCAGCCCAAGGGTACACAAAAAGTCGACGAGCTCAAGGCCCGGTATGCTCCGGATCATCAGGAGCCGTTCCAGGAGTACTTGGCACAGGACCGGCTTGAGCGGGCCGGCCTGAGCCTTATCCTTCCACCCCGCAAGGGCGAAGAGGGTATCTACATTCCCTTTTGTTCCTTGTTTTTGTTACTTGCTTTTGGTTTTGGGCAACGCCCGGCCCCGGTAGGGAAACCTCGCTTATCTAGTGATGACCACGAGCCTCGCTCGGGTCATACTGTCTTGATTGTTTGTGGAGTTCTGCTCTTTGCTTTTTATCTAACTTGCTTTTTCTTATATTTTTGACAGTGAATCTTTTCAACGCTCTGACCTCGAGGGCACATGGAAATAAACCTGAAACCTCCACCTCCCAGGCCCCTCGGGCCCCGAAGTTGAAGGAGTCGATACCTTCGGCGAGGCCGCCAGCCCCGAGCTCGAAGGTGACACCCCGCCGCCGAAGGCGCCGGGGGTGAAGATTACTGAGGGGGTTTCGTCCAGGTGAGCGTTGTCAGGAAGTCCTCCCAAGTCCCCCGAGGATCCGGCGATGGAGCCGGATCCAAAAGGAAAGAGGTCGAGGTTCCCGCCCGCCAAGAGAAGAAAAAGAAGCACAAGGGGGACAGCCAAAGGGGCACCTCGGGGGGGGGGGGGAGATGGCCGCTCGCCCAGGTCCCGCGAGCCGGGTCATCTCCACCGATGGCCCTCCGGCCGAGAAGTTCCATTCTCCCGGACCCGCCCGGGGTGTGCCCAGGGACTGGGACCGGACAGATTGGAAGGAGGAGGTCGCGTGGGCAAACAACCTCTCGGAGGCCTCCCTAAACGACGAGGCCCTTCGTTACTCAGCGATGGTATGCCTTACTTCTTCGAGGTTGCTCTTTTTGTTGATTCCATTATTATCATTTTTTTAAAAACACGTCTTTTTGGTTTTCAGCATCACTTCTTCGAGAATTACAACTGCAGTCGCATCACCCTCCTCCACAAGAATATGGATAGGCTGGAGGCGCAACTCAAGGCCCGCGACGCCGAAGTCGAGAAGAAGGGAAAGGACCTCGCGAAGGCCGAGAAGCGAACCCGATCCGCGGAGATTGCGGTGGCGGATGAGGCCAAGGATGCCGCCAAGGCCAGGGAGGAGGCGAAGAAGTCCAAGGAGGAGGGGGAAAGGGCCAAGGGGGAGGTTAGGGGTCTGAAGGACGAGGTTGGGGATCTCAAGGACGAGATCAAGGAGCTCCGGGGTAAGCTGTCTGCGGAGCACAAATTTTTTAGGGAGAAAGAAGTGGAGCTCCAGAAGGCTGAGGAGGAGATCAGCAGCCTCTGACAGTGCGTTAATGAGCTTAAAGAGGAGTTGGAGGCTGCGGGACCCAAGTACGTGGTGTCCACGAAGTATAAGGAAGAGTTGTTGGGCAGCGTGAACAAAATGTTCCGGCAGGTCGTCCGTATGGGTGTCAAGCAGGCGGTCGCGAAGTACGGGCCTATCGATCCTCGCATTACCTTCTTCAACCCCAACTACGCGCTGACCATGGGGGAGGAAACAGGGGAGGAGCCCGAGGGAGAATGCGAGTTCTTCCTCAGAGAGGATGGGACCGTGGCCAACGAGGCGCCCTCCTCAAAGGACCTCGTCTAGGGAGGCTCGGACCCCGCCGTCGCAGATCCTCATCCCGCAACGGACGTGTCAACCTCCAATCCCGATGTGATTATTTCCTCGTCTGTTCCCCAGGTCCCCATGGAGCCTGCCACCAAGAACTCGAAGGAGTGAGGGATGCCCTCTTGTGTAGTTTGCGTTGTCTGTTTTATTTTTGTTATTTTGGTGGCCCCGCTGGGGTCTGTAATGATTACACTTCGGCCCTCGTGGCCTTTATATAATTTTTCTTTGTTTATTGGTTGTGTTCCATGATTCTTATTTTAGTTCACTGTATATATATCCCGATCCAACCCCATGGCCCGAGTGTCACAACATTTGTGGCACGCTCGGGCCACATCGGGCGCTTGTTTTATGCCGCGGCCCCGAGCCTCGCTCGGTCTGCGCATGATTGATTTTATGCCAAGGTCACGAGCCTCGCTCGGATCTCGCATGATTGTTTTTATGCCAAGATCACGAGCCTCGCTCGGATCTCGCATGATTGTTTTTATGCCAAGATCACGAGCCTCGCTCGGATCTCGCATGATTGTTTTTGATTGTTTCCATCCCCCAGCGGGAAGCGAGGGGTGGACTTGAATCTTAAAAACCGATAATCTGCAACCCCAAGCGGGAAGCGAGTGGTGGACTTGAACCTTAAAAACTGATAATCTCCAACCCCAAGTGGGAAGCGAGGGGTGGGCTTCGCAACTTAAAACCGAGAATCTCCAACCCCAAGCGGGAAGCGAGGGGTGGACTTCGCAACTTAAAACCGAGAATCTCCAACCCCAAGCGGGAAGCGAGGGGTGGACTTCGCAACTTAAAACCGAGAATCTCCAACCCCAAGCGGGAAGCGAGGGGTGGGCTTCGCAATTTAAAACCGAGAATATCCAACCCCAAGCGGGAAGCGAGGGGTGGGCTTCGCAACTTAAAACCGAGAATCTCCAACCCCAAGCAGGAAGCGAGGGGTGGGCTTCGCAACTTAAAACCGAGAACCTCCAACCCCAAGCGGGAAGCGAGGGGTGAACTTCGCAACTTAAAACCGAGAATCTCCAACCCCAAGCGGGAAGTGAGGAGTGGACTTCGCAACTTAAAACCGAGAATCTCCAACCCCAAGCGGGAAGCGAGGGGTGGACTTCGCAACTTAAAACCGAGAATATCCAAACCCAAGCGGGAAGCGAGGGGTTGACTTCACAACTTAAAACCGAGAATCTCCAACCCCAAGCGGGAAGCGAGGGGTGGGCTTCGCAACTTAAAACCGAGAGTCTCCAACCCCAAGCGGGAAGCGAGGGGTGGACTTCGCAACTTAAAACCGAGAATCTCCAACCCTAAGCGGGAAGCGAGGGGTGGACTTTGCAACTTAAAATCGAGAATCTCCAACCCCAAGCGGGAAGCGAGGGGTGGACTTCGCAACTTAAAACCGAGAATCTCCAACCCTAAGCGGGAAGCGAGGGGTGGACTTTGCAACTTAAAATCGAGAATCTCCAACCCCAAGCGGGAAGCGAGGGGTGGACTTTGAACGAAATTTTTATTTTTGAGACAGATTTGAAAATACCACAATCCTTTATTCACAAAATTTGTAGGAAATAGCAGAGTTTGGAGAGTTTACGCGTAATATTTTTTGAGCCGATCGATGTTCCATGTTTTGCTCAGGGTACGTCCCTCGCTGTCTTTGAGCTTGAAAGCTCCGGGTGCGACCTCTTCTCCGAGGAGGTATGGTCCCTCCCAATTAGGGTCCAGTTTGGCGCCTTCGGTACGCCTCAAGACGAGGCTACCCGTGGCAAAAAACCGGGGCCGAACCTTTTTGTCGTGATATACCGCCACGCGTCGTTTATATTCTCTAGAGCGCAGGTCAGCCACCTCGCGCAACTCATCCCTAAATAGCAGTTCGACCTTGAGGTTGGCCTCGTTCTCTTTTTCATCGAAATCAAACACCCTCGCCGAAGGGACCAAGATCTCTACAAGGACCAGCGCTTCCGCCCCGTAAGTGAGAGAGAAGGGCGTTTCTCCCGTTGTGCGATGCGCGGTGGTGCGATATGTCCATAGGACGAGCGGGAGAAGCTCCGTCCAGCGACCTTGCGCCATGCCCAAGCGCTTCTTTAGATCGGACAAGATGCGGGCATTGACGTTCTCCACCTGGCCGTTGGACTGGGGGTGGGCCACGGAGGAAAACTTGAGGGTTATGCCAAGGTTGGAGCAGAAGGTCCGAGTCTCCTCGCAGTCAAATTGGGGGCCATGGTGAGTCATGATGGCCATGGGAACGCCAAAGCGGCAAACGAGGTTCTTCCACAGGAAGTCGCAGACCTTTGTCCCAGTGATCTTTGTCATTGCTTGTGCCTCGACCCACTTCGTGAAATAATCGACGATGACCAAGATGTACCGCACCTAGCCAACAACCTTGGGGAAGGGGCCAAGGATATCCATCCCCCACATCGTGAAGGGGCATGGCGCGAGCGAAGACGCGAAATCGGGGCGTGCTGAAGGTTACCGTGCTTCTGACACCCGTCACATTTCTTGACAAAGGCCCTCACGTCCTGTCTGAGGGTGGGCCAAAAGTACCCCAAATGGGTGATTTTATGTGACAAGGCGCGCCACCTGGGGTGGCCGCCACAGACCCCCTCATGCACCTCATATAGGATATGCCCCGTAGACTCGGCCGGCACGCACAGCAAGTTGGGCTCGGCGATAGAGTCGGCCGCCGATGACGCAATAGCGGGCCGCCTGCATTTTCAACTTCCTAGCCTCTGCGGGGTCTTATGGGAGGACACCGCTCTCCACATATCGCGTGATCGGCATCCTTTAGTCTCCCGAGGTAACGGAGAGAACCTCGCTGGTTACACTCCGCGAGAGTTTCCTTTCTACCATCACACGATTCCCTACCTCCAAGGGAAGGGCAGAACCCAGCCTCGCGAGAGCATCCGCCTTCGTGTTTGAGGTTCGGGGGATGGACTCCACCGCGAAGGTTTCTAGGCACGACACCAAGGCCTTAACTTTCTCCCGGTACGTAGGCAGGAACCCTTTCCGGGTGTCGTATTGCCCGTTGACCTGCCGCGCAACCAGCTCGGAATCGGTGTAGACCTTGATTTTGCGGGCTCCACTGAGGAGCGCCATCTCTATCCTGGCGATCATGGCCTCATACTCGGCCTCGTTGTTGGTGGCATCGAAGGCGAAGTTAACGGCGTACTCCGTCTCGATTGAGGGACCGACGAGGAATATGCCAGCCCCACCACCGGCATCACACAACGAACCATCAACGAATACCTTCCACTCCTCCGAGCTTGCATCAGTTTAGAAAAGGTGACCTCCACCATGAAGTCAGCGAGGGCATGTCCCTTCATTGCGGTCCTAGTGAGGTAGCTGATGTCGAACTCGGAGAGCTCGACCGCCCACTTCGTCATTCGCCCGGAGAGGGCGGGCTGGTGGAGGATTTGTCGAAGTGGGAGGTCAGAGAGGACCTGAATGGGGTGCGCGTGGAAGTAAGGGCGCAGGCGCCTGGCGGCGGTCACGACAGCCAGTGCCATCTTCTCCGCTGGGGAGTATCGCTGCTCCCCAGGCTGGAGCACGCCACTTATGAAGTAGACCGGGTGCGTGGCTTTTCTGGTTAGCACCGCGTTGACCGTCTCCGGGCTTACCGCCACATATAGTTGCAAGTCCTCGCCTTCCATTGGAGGTGACAACGTGGGGAGCTTTGATAGGAAGGCCTTTAAATCGAAGAAGGCGAGCTCTAGTCCCTCGTCCCAAACGAACTTGTCGTTCTTCTTGAGAGCGGCAAAAAAGGGCAGAGACTTGTCCGCCAAGCGGGAGCAAAACCTCCCCAGGTAGTTCACGACACCGTTGAGCCGCTATACCTCAGTGCGAGATCGTGGCGACCTCATTGAGAGGATCGATTCGACCTTGGCAGGATTGACGTCGATCCCGCGCTGGCTGATCATGAAGCCTAGGAACTTTCCCGATGACACCTTGAAGACGCACTTCTCGGGGTTTAGGATGAGACGGTTGTGCCTGAGGGTCACGAAGACCTCGTGGAGGTCAGTCAGATGCTCTTTGGGGCTTTTGCTCCGCACCACGATGTCGTCGACGTAGGCCGACACGTTCCTCCCCAAATGTTCTTTGAAGACCCGGTCAATGAGACGTTGGAAGGTTGCCCCTGTGTTTTTAAGGCCGAAGGGCATGACCTTGTAGCAGTACGTATCCCGCTGCGTGATGAAGGACGTCTCCTCCTCATCACGCGGACTCATCAAGATCTGATTGTATCCTGAGTACGTGTCGAGGAAACTCAAGACCCCGTGCCCTGCGGTTGAATCAACTAGCTCGTCGATCGAGGGCAAGGGGTAGCTGTCTTTGGGGCACGTTTTGTTGAGGTCCTTGAAGTCCACGCACATCCACCACTTGCCGTTGGCCTTTTTGACCAGCACGACATTGGACAACCATCTTGGATACTGGAGCACGCGGATAAACCCCGCGGCCAGCAGCTTAGCCACCTCTTCATTCGCGGCATTTTACCTTTCCTCGTTCATCTTCCTCCGCCATTGCACCACAGGGAGGGTGGTAATGTCGACGTTCAAGGAGTGTTGGGCCACGGTGCACGG
The DNA here is from genome assembly GCA_964016875.1 of Fallopia convolvulus. NCBI lineage: Eukaryota > Viridiplantae > Streptophyta > Magnoliopsida > Caryophyllales > Polygonaceae > Fallopia > Fallopia convolvulus. Next base: position 4,051,584 of record OZ024721.1, read on the forward strand.
GACGCCGCGGAGGTCCTTGGCGGTCCAAGCGAACGCATCGCGGAATCTGGACAGTAGGGCCTCCAGCGACAACGTCGATTTCCCGGAGAGACACTCTCCCAAGTAGATCTTCTCGGACACATTCCCGAAGGGGATAATCACCCTTCTTTCTGCCTCGGGGATGAGGATCGTGAAGTCCCAGACTTCGAGGTCGGCCTCGCCGGGGGACTCCACCACGAACACCGGGCATTTTTGTTTTGCTGAGGTCGCATAGCAAACACGACCATCTTCTTGGTTGCCCTTTACCTCTCCAACCCCGCCGTCAACGGGGAATTTCATCTTCAGGTGATAAATGGAGACTACCGCCTGGAACTTTAACAGGGATACCCTCCCGATGATTGCGTTGTACACCGAAGGCAGGTGTACCACCGTGAACTCCACCATCTCGGTTCTCCTCGTGGAGTCGGTGCCCAGAGTCATCCAAAGGTCTATGAGACCTTCCAGGTCGACCTCGTCTCCCGAGAAGGAGGTGAGCTTCCCAGCGAAAGCGCCGTAGTACATGATGTCCACGGAGGACCCCGTGTCCACCAACACCCGCTTCACCATTTTTGAGCCTACTTGAGCGTGTACCACCAAAGTGTCCGAGTGAGGCATGTGGAGTCCCTCGTCATCCTCGGAGGTGAAGGCCAAGCCTACGTGGGACCGCGAGGTCTAGGCAACGCTAAATACCGAGGGCTCATGATGGCTTGCCCTCGCGTACCTCTTTCTTTCCGCCTGGCTTGATCCAGCCAGTGATGGTCCACCCGAGATGGTATGGATATACCCATCGGTGTTGTTGTTTGCCCAGACCGTGCCTGCTTTGCGGGAGCTTGCTGCTCGACATTGTTGGTCGGAGCTTGACTCGGGCCTTGTGGTACGGTGTTGGCTCCTGAGGCGGGGTTGGCGCATCCCTTCTCGTTTAGGTTGTACAAGGGGTCGTCCTTGCCCCTATAGCCTCGTTGCTTTCCACCGAAGCAGTTCCAATTGCCACCGCGGTTGTTATTGCGGTTGGCGTTGTTCCCGTTGTTATTGTTGTTGTTGTTCCTGTTGTTGTTGTTGTTGTTGTTGTTGTTGTTGTTGTTGTTGTTGTTCCTGTTGTTGTTGTTGTTGACAGGGGTTTGGGCCTGTGTCACATACGCGTCCCTCGCGGCTGGCGTGGCCACCTTTGCCTTTCCCTTAGCCTCGACGACGATTTCCTTGTCGGTCTTTGGCCGAGAGCTCTGGTTTGCGGCATCCTCGGCATATACATGGGACGTGATCCGAGCGCACAAGTTGTCGTACGTCGTTGGGCATTTTAGGAAAATGTATGTCTTGAACGGCCCCGAACACAGGTTGCCCATGAGGGTATCTCGCACCGATGATTCGTCGATGTGTGCGATCTCCGCCACCGCGGTGGTGAACCTCGTGAAGAAGGTGCCCAACAACTCGCCCAACCCCTTCTCAATACCGCGGAGATCCGCATGTTCGTCTTGTGCTTCCTCGAACCGCTGAAGTGTGTGACAAAGGACTCACACAGCTGAGCGAACGAGGCCCAGACCCTATCTTGAGGATTATGAACCACGTCATCGCGGCCTTGTCCAGGGGGGTTGGGAAGATGCGGCAGAAAATGGCGTCATTATAAGAGTTGACGTTCATTTGGACAGCAAAATGCTTCACGTGCTCCTCCTGGTCGGTCGTGCCGTCGTAGAGTCCCATTTGTGGTCTATGGAAGCCTTTGGGCATAGGAGCGCTTTGAATCTCATCCACGAAGGGGGAGCGGCATCCGACCTCAACGGGTTGACGTCGCGACCTCGACTTCAGGGGGTGCATAGCACTCCCCGCCGTTTCGGACAACTCCGTGTCCTGCATTTTTGAACGTCAAGAACGGGATCGCGAGATCTGCATGGGGTCCTGGGGAGGCCTCTCCATTGACGAGCCGTTGGTGGATGTGTCGTGTCCCAGCACATGCCCAGGGACGTACGCGGGTACGTACTCGAAGTGGGGTTGGCCTGGGGCGGGGACAGGGACGTATGAAGGGGTGAAGCCCTGCTGGTACTGTCCATAGCCCGGGTAGGGATATAGCTTCGAGGGTGCACCGCCCGGCTCGTACCCTTGGAATGGGTAGGGGTTTTGTGGGGCGGTGTACGTCCAACCCGGAGGGACCACGAACGGACAACCCGGAGGTCCCGCGGCCGCCCATTGCGAGGTCTCGGGCATGTTATCGGGGTGTTGGGGCCAAAAGTTGTTTGGACAAGCCATTTTGAGGGGTTCAAAGCCAAGGTTTGCACAAATCGAGAAACTTCTTAGGATGAAGAAGTTCCCACAGACGGCGCCAGTGATGAAACCCGAAATTAACCGTCGCTAGAAGACAAGAAACGAAACTACTTTTGTTCGGTTGTGCAAACACTTGCTCTTTATTTATTGTTTCTTTTACAACGAGGTTACAAGCAAACGAGGTTTACAAACAAACGACTTTCTAAGAGTATTTGAGATCTCGCTGTAACAGGGTTCGAGATCTCCTAATCGCTACGAGATTCTACCGCCCACGGACCGCCTCACGAACTCCGTTGACGAGATTGGGTGATTTGAGTTATAGCGTGGTGATTGTGGCCTGCGAGGTGATGCTGCGAGGTCTTTGATGTGAGTGAGAGTTCTTTGTGCGACTTGAAGTCTTTTTGTGGACTTCACTTGTCTATAGCGAGGTCTTTGACGATGATTCAATCACGTCGATCTTTAACGAGCAAGATAGTTCTTGAGTTCAAGATGTTTTCGACCCCTTGTTACCTACGAGGTTCTCCTCTATTTATAGAGAATTGAGGAGCCGAGTTTTGGTGTTTACTCGATGTCGGACGTCCGAGATCAGGGCTTCTGATTGGTCCGGAGGTGAGGCCGCCGATGATTGGTTGAGGGGAACGGTGACAGCTAAGTGGTTCAGACGGGCGGGATGTCAGCTGAGTCGGCAACGAGGTTTAGACCTCGTTCCTGAGGTTTCGGAAGACCTCGCGTGGATAGGAATTTTGTTTAAATAAAAGGCGGGTATGGTTGTGGGCCCCGGAATCCACCTTGGGAATCCCATCGGATCCGTTTATTCCTTGTACCCCGGGCCCACTTCCTGTTCTACCATTTTGAGCACTATCACATTTCTTATCTGCACAGAATCTTTCTGCGTGCACTACTTCTTTGCACACACACTTCCTGCGTGCACTACTATTATGCACACTTGCAAATTGTGTGCACAATAGTTTTGCACGCAATCCGCGCACGTGCATGTATAATTGCGAAAATCGAAAAAACGCTTATAGGAATGATGAACATGCCATGTAATCTTGACTACATAACTCTATTTCGGAGCTTCTTTCATTGTCACTCGACATTCTTTAAGCAATAAGAATATGAAAATATTTAGATTTGAATTAGGGTTGCAGACAATAGAGAATGAGAAAATAAGAAGGAAAAGTAAATTTGGAATAATTTTATAATTTTAAAAAAATTAAAAGTTGCAAACTAATTTTAAGAATGCTGCATAACATGAACCTTGATATTTTGTGGTTTTGTTTTTATTTTAGGGTAAACTACACAAAACCACCCTTTATTTTAGGTCATTTAGAAAAAATCGCAACTTATTTTGCTTTTTCCAAAAAACCACCTCTTAAGTCAATTTCGTTTGCGTTCAACCACCCGTCTCATTTTCTGTTAATCACCCCCCTCTCTCTTGCTCCGCCTACTCCTTCGTTGTCTTCCACTGGTTCGCAATCGTCCCATAGCAGTCGATTCACTCCTCACAATCGTCCATTGGCTCGCAATCGTCCCCGCAAGTTAAAGGGATTGTTAATTGAGCTCAAAAGGTATATTAAGAGTGGGGTAGTTCAATGCAAAAGAACACTAATATTATGGTTGGTTTTTGGTAAAATAAGGATAAATGGTAGTTTAAAGCAAAATCCTATGTTAAGGGGTGACTAAATGAAAAAAAATCATAAAGTTAAGAATTTAAAAAAAACGGCCTGGTTTAAAAAAGGGGAAAAATGAATTTGCCCCTTACATTTTTCTTACATGATTGTCATTCCATATACTTCGTATTTATTTTGAATAAATAATTCAATGCAAATGATTTGAGTGGGGAGACTGTGAGAGGATGAAATTATATACTAATATAGAAGGATCAAATATATTCATTATCAACGTAAATAATTACTGTATTATATTTTATTATAGATTATAAAAATAACTAGTTGAACCTGTCGTAATATGTATGACTACGATGCGATATTTTATAGACATTATATACAGAATATTAATAAATAAAAATATAATATAAAACTTAATATAAGTAATTTATTGCTCGTAGAATGTATAGTTTTTTTAATCAATATAAATGATTAAATTTAATGTTGAGAATGAAGATATATTATTAAGATAAAATAATTACATTTCTCTTTTTCCTTGATGATATTCAATAGATATTTAATTAAAAAAAGAAGATAAAATATGAATAAAAAAATTTATATATTCAAATATGGAAGAGATAAGAATTTAAAAAATAATTGTTAACTTAATAAATAAAATATAATAAAGTATGAAAGATAAAGATAATTTAATTCTATAAAATATTTACTTTAATTAGTTTAATTTAAGATGGGATCAAATTCATTTTGTGGTTCGATAAAGTAAAGATTAGATAACATTAAATATTTATTATTCATATTTTATTACTTTTCATGTACGTAAATTTAGAGATTATCAAATATTTCAATATATCTATTAAATATTTTATTATCTATTTTTATTAACTTTAAATATTTTAAATATTTATCATTAATTTTTTATTACAAAAGAAAATCAATATATATCTATAAATAAATTCGTCAAAAGATATATGCTAAAAGATTTATATTTATTTTAAAATATTTTATCTTTAATTTTAAATACTTGTATAAGGAAACTTTCAAAAGATATTGTTATACTCAATAGATATTTGTTTGCTGTTAGAGATAAATTTAAATAGTTAAAAAAGAAGTTATAATAATAGAAATTGATATTTTTTTTAAATATGAAGTAGGTTCAAAATCATTCTGGTGGCTCGAAAAGGTACAACTTTAATATATAGTTATAGATAGATTATTTTTGGTAGTGTAAATTTCTTTTTGTCTATCATTTTATAACTTCTATAAATTTATAAACTCTTTCAAATACTCAAGTGAATGGAATAATCCATAAAATTGGTCAAAATAAATAAATTATCATGTGACTACTTATAATTATAGAAATTGTTAATAGTTTTATTTTTGTCAAATATAATAATTTTATGAATTAAAAAGTGGTTAATAAGAAACCTTTCTAATGTACCACATATTTAGGTACAAACTAATTCCAGTAATTAATTTTTCCTAATGATGTTGTCCGTTTATGAAATTTAATCATAATTAATATATAGTAAAAATCAATCCTACTTTTTGACTTATGTGATTCATTCTCATATTAAGTACATGCATACAATAAAGAAGAAAAATTGGTTATTCATTACTAATCCTACTAATTAAAATATATAGAGCAAATCTACAATTAAATCAAGAAGACCAATAGCTCATCAATTAATATGGCCTATTATACAATAATAACAAAAAGATTCAAACGAATAAAAAAACTTTTGATCTACCATTGTATAACTTCTGTAAACCTATAAACTCTTTAAAAAATGCTCAAGTATATTAAATAATCCATAAAATTGATCAAATTAAATAAACTATCATATGACTACTTATAATTATAGCAATTGTTAATAGTTTTATTTTTTAATCAAATATAACAATTTTATGAATTAAAAAGTGATCAATAATAAACATTTGTAATGTACCTATATTTAGTTACAATTAATATAAATAATTAATTTTTCCTAATGATATTCTCTGTTTCTAAAATTTAACCATAATTAATATAGAGTAAAAATAGAATCTCTAACCTTTTTGAGTTCTATATTTGTTGTTGAAACCTGAAATAAATAAGCGCTAGGATCGAGATTTATGATTATTTAAATGACAAAACATGCCTTCACTCTTTGATTTCGACGTGCCAAACTGATCGGTCACTCGTGTTGTCAACTTACACGGGCAGTTGCACTTAAGTGGACATGTTGAGACAGTGTTTCCCGCATGAAAAACTTAGACATACATTGTCTAGTATATAATCTCATGCGTTATTCCACCAATTGTCATATGATTTTGGATTGGAACCTCATTAGGCTTGTGTGTTAGTCTCATTACCGCACAACCCCTAGATTATCGGCCCATCGGGGTTTTTTCATTTTTACTATAAAATCATATTTAACTTATAGTTCAAAATAGGTAAACTAGTACAGTAGACCCAATTTAATATTGAGTTTGAATCTTGTGCGTAACAAATGTTCTGTGCGAATATGCAGCAAGAAAAAGTGCATCACAAAGCCTCAAAAGTGCATTTTTAAATGACACTATTATGATGCATCATAAAGCATCAAAAGTGTATCATAAAGTACAAAAACTGTATTCCTAATTTGAATGCATTTTTGACATTTAATGACGTACTTTTAATAAGAATCGTAGATGGAGTGCATCCAACAACTTTTAGTTTCATACTTAACATAATTTTTATGTCACACATAATTCATGTTGAGTTTAAGGATAAGATTAATAACATATTGCAAAATTAAAGTTGAAGAAAAGTCGGTCCTTGTAGATCCAAATGATAGTCGAGGCAATTGAGTAGACCCCGAAGGGTAGTCTCGTGAGTAGAATCTCGTGGGTGTAGACCACTAGGATAATCACACCGACTATTTAAAACATTATAAAGTTGTCATGGATAATGACAAACGAGTCACTCAATTAAATCGAGTTTTCCTTCAACGAATATTGCCTCTATTCCATGCCAAGGGTTATACACAATATCGTTGTGGGATAAAACGTTCCAACAACAAAACAATGGAAAAAGATGGCAAGTCTAATTCCATTAAATACACACATACATCGTTCAAGTCTTGTGCCTCTTGCTTGATCTTCACTTGAGAAAAACACTCCATGAATCCGCCACAAAAGTGTTTAATTTTTCGTGTGACACTCCCTCTAGGCCACTCCTTATTTCCATCGATTTGTTGTCTTACAACATGCATAAAAAAGACATCCAACCAGCCCCTTAAATAGACAAGTAGGAGGTTGTCCAAAGGTGGTTAATGGCGGTTAAAAAGAGGTTGGAGGAGTTGGAAGAAGTTGAGAGAATATAGGAGGTTGTTGAGAGAATTTAGGAGGTTTGTTAGGAACCTTCTCTCTCCATAACCACCCTTGTTCTTATACACAACTTCCCTCCTTCTTCTCCTTTTAAATAGACGGCGATGAACCCTAATTTAGTCCATTATTGCCGTACAAAATCAGCCAAGGAAAGCTCATGTAGTTGGTCCAAAATTGCTTCAAGCAATGCCCATCATCAAGCCTAAAGGCAAGCACATGTAGCCAATCCACTTGGCTCAATATTAAGCCCATAGGGTTGGCCCACCATGGACCACATGGGCTAGGTCCAAGCTAGCATAGCTAGGTATCAAGCTAGATCACCAAGCTAGTGTAGTTGGCTTCCAGCTGGTTGAGTTGACAATCCAGCTAGTTGAGCTAGCTTAAGCTGACTCTCATCTAGTTGAGCTGAGTTTCAAGCTATTTGAGCTGACTATAAGCTAGTTCCTTGAGCTAGAAGCTAAATAGTTTATGGAGCTAACTTACAAGCTAGTTTCTTGCTTTCAAACTAAGTTCTAGCTTTCCTACCTATGTGCCAAGCTATTATAAAGTTTTAGTCCCTGTTAATGCAAAGACATTCACCAAGCTTTAGATTAGCTCCCTTTCATTCATACAAGAATGGACAAAGCTTACTTTTATACTTTCCTTGCTCAAAGCACATATGCCTAGCTTGGTTGAGCTTCGTGACGTGTACTCGGCGCCTTGTGCCAAGGCATAGGCACGTCGCAACTCCATCTCGTACCCAGCAAACCAATCATGTGCCATTTCTAGCACTAGGCGCGCCACGACCGAAGCATTGGCGCACCATACCGAGCACCGTGCTCGTGCCGCACCCCTCGGCACATGAGGTTCTCATTCTTTCCATAAGGTTATTTCTCTTCCTCTAATCAATTCATAATATGTCACATAGACTGATCTTCTTAATAGATTTTCTTATGTAACTCTTTCTCACCACATGCACACATAAATGAACTGATGACTTTCACAAATCACCAACAATTCATATTCATCTAATATTATGATAAATTATCTAGTTAATTGTAGTTAATTAGAAACTAGAGGTTAAATTTGATAATTATTATTATTTTTTAAAATGTAAAATTGAGATTTAATAAGAGCTTCATCTATCTTATACATTAGTAAATTTTGGTTGTTTTTCCAATATGGGCAAACAAGCCCAACCTCTCTCCACACAAACCTCGTGACTCTAAGGCAAAACAATTTGAATTTTGTAAAAAACAAAAGAAGACAAGTTGCAAAAAAACTCAACCCCTTTTCACGACAAAAAACAAGATAAGTGACACCCTTTTTCGAATTTTTTAATAGCAGATATGTATTAATAAATTAAAATTAAAGATAATATTTAAATTAATTTCTAAATTAAAATTAATAAATTTTGTTAAAAGTATAAATTTAACAAAAAATTTACCAACTTTCATTATTTAATATATTTTTTCGATCAGAATTATAAGTCGTTTTAGAAAATGTTACATTAATTTTTGAACTAATAAAATATTATTCATTAACATCCTTTTTAATTTTACAGATTAACTATGATAGGAAAATAACCTATTAATGAAATAATTTTTAAACATCACCATTTTCAGTTAAAATTTCTAAAACTTCTTATAATTCCAATCGAAAAAGGTATGATTAATATGGAAGCATGACCATATTAGAAAATTCTTTGTTTTTTTAATATAAAAGAGGCCTTTCTTCTCATTTTGTCACATTTCTCAGTGCCCACCCACATTACTCAACCCTCTTCTTCCATTTTCGTCCTCTTTCTTCTTCCTCAAAGTAAAATTACAGAAATAGAAAAAGCAAAAACAGGGTTTCTTCGATCAATGGCGAAGACGCCTAATTCTGTGTTGTGTAGCCTTCTCTTGCTAATCTTTTATCTGAGCAGTTTGAGTTGTTGGGCTTTGAAGGCAAAGCAAGAAAAAGTCGGAATTTATGAGCTCAAAAAAGGGGATTTTTCTCTCAAGCTCACTAACTATGGCGCCACACTCGTCTCTCTCGTTCTCCCTGACAAAAATGGTAATTTTTTTTTCAAAGATATAATCTTTTTGTAAAAATAAATCTGGGTTTAGTTTGTTTGATGATGATTGATCGATTTGGGCTGATTTTGTGTGGGTTGATTGAATTTTGTTGTTGTGTTCAGGCAAATTGGATGATGTTGTGCTTGGATATAATTCTGTCAAGGGCTATTACGTAAGTTTCTTCTTTCTTTTTTTTCACTGTCTCGGTAAATTCGTGTTTAATTACCGTTCTCCACGCCGTTAGTTTCTTCAAGATTTGTCCTTTAGGATAAAATACATTGTAGGAGTACAATCTAAGTTTAAGACAGCAGGATAAGATTTTTTAATTGATAAGAGTTCATTGAGATTTGAGTAATTTGGTTCATCCATGTGTCACTCAAAACGAGGAGGACCCAAAGGACTAGTATGAGATTTGAAAATTACAACATGTTTTATATATAGTATAATGTTAATTTATAAATTTCGTTTTAATATCTGAATTATGAATTTATGATGCAATGTTGTTGATCGTTTTTATATTTAACTTGTTGGAGTATGTATCACATTCTAAACCTCACAAATATTTGCTTTACATTAGATATTGTATTTTTAATTTTAATGTTCAATAATACATAAAAATGATATAAATGTTTCAAAATTAGGGCTTGATTAGCTATTTAGCTTCATAATGTTATTTTCACCCTCACCCTTCATAAAACCAACAAAAAAAATAAGTTTTCGGATATCCAGTTAAATGACTTTGACTTCTAGATAGTATCATGAGTTTTTCATTTTAATTATAATGAACACTATTTTTGAAAAATAAAAAGTTATAAAAGTAAAAATTTTGAAGGAGGCTTTTAAAGTGAGAAAGCTACATAAAACAGAATGATTTCAAGGCATGTGACATACACAACCACACTCGAAAGCAAAAATTGAGCCAATCTCATTGTTTTTTGCCACTTTAATTTGTCAACTAGAAAATCATTCATTACATATTTACACAAGAATGGCAAGCTAGGGTATACAAAATTTGTTGCACTATCATGATTATTTCTCCCTTTAGTTGCACTTTATTTAACTTAATTCTAACGTAAACGTTACATTCCAACTTAATATGTATGTATGATTATAGTATGAATCTCCTTCACCCATTTTTTCATGTGGAATAATGGTATAATATTAATAATAGTAGACGAGATTTAGGGGAATATGTGAGTTGTAGGGTCCAACTTATCTTGTATTGTAATACTTTTCTCAATATTATATGCCCTCTATGTTGACGTTATAAAGTCATCATTAGACGGCGATTTTGATTTGTCAATGGCGAACACATCACACCCATCACTATTGGATAGACTTTTAGGTATTGATCATTTATCTAGAGCTAAATTCTTAGCTAGGGAAATTCTCAAATTAGTTAGTACTTAATTAGTAAGTCATTATAAAAGTTCTAGGCTGTGATTCAACCAAAAAAAAAGTTCTAGGCCGTGACTTACTTCTAGGACTAGAAATATATTACTGTGTTAGAGAATATAATTTTCTCATGCATCTGAAAATTAAGACTAAACCATGTTAATATGGGATATTTCTTCTATTATCAATTCGTTTTAGGATGGAATTCAACTGAGTTTATGATCAGTCCATTGACCCATGAAAATTTATTCCTAAGTTAGATTAACAACACGATCGGTTATAGAAAATCCGGTCGTATTTGCCTAGGTGACTTACTATATATGTTCGTATCTTATTGTGGCGTAGAACGACTCAACCTACTTTGGGGCAGTCGTTGGACGCGTAGCTAACAGGATAGCCAATGCACAATTCACACTCGACGGAGTTCACTACAAGCTCAATGCTAATGAAGGCAAGAACATGCTTCATGGTACGTATACATATGATAAACTCCCATGTTCAATTGCTCATAATGATCACATATCTTAGATACTTTTGTTGTCACTAGAGCTTATCGATCTAATCATATTCTTAATGCTCTATAATCCACGGACATATAGGTGGGACTAAAGGATTTAGTCGCGTAGTTTGGCATGTCGAAAAGTACTCCCCTAAAGGCCACTCCCCATATGTCACATTCACTTACAATAGCTACGACGGAGAAGAAGGTTTGTATCCTTGAACTAACTAATTTCTCATAAGGAGAGACTTGTAACATATACATATTATCATGTCTTGATGATATGGTACTTTGAGACGATCGATAAGTCATGATAAGTTACCTTCTCATAAGGAGAGACTTGTAACACATATATTATCATGTCATGCCTGACTAACTCAGTACATAGGTGATGACATCTGCGACTACTAAGATTCGAATCGATCCTTACTTTGTTGCAATGAACTATAAGTACCTCTTAACATATCCAAAAAAATGTGACTTGAATTAGCATTATCATGATTTGTAGGATTCCCCGGTGATCTCAAAGTGAAGGTCACATACAAGATCGTAAGAGACCACGAGCTCCTCATAAACATGTCGGCAAAGGCCTTAAACAAGGCGACCCCCGTAAACCTAGCCCAACACACATATTGGAACCTCGGAGGCCAAAACTCTGGCAACATCCTATCCCAAAAGGTCCAAATATTCGGCTCCAAAATCACCCCAGTCGACAAAAACTTGATCCCAACGGGCAAGTTCGAGTCGGTCAAGGGCACACCATACGACTTTCTCAAGCCCCAAACGGTTGGGAGCCGGATCGAGAAACTCTCGGGTGGATACGACATGAACTACGTGCTCGACGTAGGCCAAGGGCGCAATGTGAGTGGCCTTAGCCTCAAGCACGCGGCGATTGTTGAGGATAAGAAGTCAGGGAGGCGGTTCGAGCTTTGGACCAATGAGCCCGGGGTGCAGTTTTACACGGCGGGTTATCTTAAGGATGTGCCCGGGAAAGGCGGGTACGTGTACGGGCCTTTCTCCGGGCTTTGCTTGGAGACCCAGGACTACCCGGACGCCGTGAACCAACCGAACTTCCCGTCCGAGGTTGTTGGTCCGGGTGAGAGTTATGTGCACTATATGTTGTTCAAGTTTTCTTCTTCTAAGTAGAGTTGGATGGGATTTGTATGAGTTGGGATTGTTCACAAGACTTTTGAGAATAAAAAATGTGGTGGTGCAAGTGATTTGGGTTTGTGGATGGTTATTAATAAATGGGTCAGGTTTAGTTTGAAAAGTTATGGTGAGTTTTTGTTAGAATAGAGTTAGTTTTTGAGTGAAGTTATAAAACTTCAAAAAAAGTTCTTATGATAGTCACATTTAGGGCTGAAATTGATTATGTTAATTTTGGGCTGAGATTTATTATATTGGGCCGTAGAGTAGATATGGACAAGGCCAGAAGCCCAACTCCCACGCAAATCATGCGACTTGAAAAGAATTAAACATAACTATCAAATTTCGATTTTTTTTTTATTATAGATAGAATATATATAAAAATCATATAATATAAACTTTAATATAATTTTTATATTGATTTTATTTTATTCTAGAAATAAGATTGTTTTTGGGATTGATATTATCACAATAATATGTAAAATATATAAGGTTTATTAATTATGAAAAAGAGTCACGTGCGAATGGGCGCCTGTGTGAGAAATAAGAATAAATCTCGCTCGTTCATTCCAAAAAATCAACGTCCCTGATTAAACATTCATTAAAAAAATAAAATACGGCACGGGCGAATTTTTTCCGTATTATTCGCGTATTTTTCAATAAAATACGACACGGGCGAATTTTTCCCGTATTATTCACGAATTTTTCGAAAAATACGTTTTCATGAGACGCGCCCAGTTTGTTCATCAGAAATAGCGATTTGTTCATCAATATTCACCAATTGTTCATCAATACTAACTAATTGTGCATTGAGTTTTTGATAACATTGTTCATCGATTTCGAACTTTTTTAATTTTTAATTTTATTTTTTAACCTTACTTATGTGTAGGAATACAATATTATGTAGTTTTTTATGCACATATAATTAGTTTTGATATACCCATATTTGTTCATTGATATAGTCGTATTTGTTCATTGATATACCCCTATTTGTTCATTGATATACCATTATTTGTTCATTAGTATACTACTATTTGTTCATTAGTATACTTCTTTTTTTTCATTGGTATACCATTATTTGTTCATTGATATACCCTATTTGTTCATGGATATACCCTTATTTGTTCATTGATATAACCTTATTTGCTCATTATTATACCCTTATTTGTGAATTGAAATAAACTTATGTTTTATGTGTCAATGCTATCAACTTGTACATTTAGGACTATTAATACCATCAACTTGTACATTTAGGACTATCTATTTGTGCATTTTTTGCATTTATTTTGTGCTTTAAGGCTATCTTGAATTCAAAGTATAATACGAATGAAGTGCTTTAAGGCTAACTTGTCAATACGAATGAAGTGCTCAATATAGTACCACAATAAGATAAGTTTGATGTAGAAACTTGAATGCAAAAGATAATAGAGATAAAGAATTTGACTTTGCAATAATATGGTGTATGCTAAGAGAACGAGATAGCAACAAATCAAAGAGGTGTGCTTGTGCCTTATTTAGCTATGAACAAATTGATGTTATTAATGAACAAATATGCATATAGTAATGAACAAACTGAGGTTACTAGTGAACAAATATGCATCTAGTAATGAACAATTATATGAAAAAGGCAATGCACAAATATGCATAAACTAGTGAACAAATTGATATTACTAATGAACAAATATGCACAAACCGATGAACAAATATTTTCGTTTTTTTATGAACAAAATCACAATGTTGATGAACATATTGCATGTAATTTTGATACACATTTGTTCATTTTTTATGTACAAAGAATAGATTTTTGATGCACAAGCAATAGTTTATTTATGCACAAAATCACAGTTTTGATGAACAAATCCACATTATTGATGAACAAATCCACAATACTGATGAACAATATGGGCGCGTATCCTATTTCCTTTTTTTTTCAAAAATATGCGAATAATTCGCCCGTGCCGTTTTTTTCCCCCTTTTAAGTGAAATGATCAGCGCATTTGATTTTTCTTGATCCAACGGCTCCTGTTCTTTCTTATTTCGCACCTGAACCGGACTCATTAATTATACTCATATATTTTTAACCTGATTATATAAATATGAATTTCTATATTAGTTACCAAATAATACTTTAGGTTTTTGTTCTTACAAATTATAGGAGTTGTTTTAGTTGAGACTTTAAAGGGTTAATTAATTTATTATCTTGAATTAATTATTATTCAATCTTGATTTTAATACAATACAGTAGTACAAAATAATACATTCAATGGTGTAATCTAAATGTACCCTAAATCATGTTTATTTATTTATAAGTTGGGTTGTTTCTTTACTTTCTTATACTAATTAAATAGTTGTATCATAAGTTAGACCAACTAGTCTAATTTAACTTTTAACACTTTGTATATTAGAAGAGTGACCTAGTCATGTCAATGTTCCTAGGTCAACTTTGCACTAACTCAACGTTACCATCCAAAGCACACAACACAATAGATTAGCCTCTAAAATATGTTTAAACTCTACAAAAACATACATTCCCTCCAAGAAGACTCTCTTTTGCGGGCCCAATAATCAGAGGATTAGCTAATAATTAGACCATTTTGAATTGGATTTATAATTGTAAAGATCTGTTTGGAAAAGATGCCTCCCAAGATTAATTAGCCAATAGTGGTTTGTACTAAAATAAAGAGAAACTTAGATTTATTATAAGAATAGAAACTTCCTAGCTACAGGCTTGCACATGACTGCATGTGGATTCAGACCTCACAATAGCATCTTTTCTTTTTAACTTGAATATTTTTTGTTTATTGGATATGGAGAAATTGTATGTCGATATATATTATATATTTGATATTTTCTTTATATTCTTTATATATATTGATCAAGTTAATTATTATATACTATACTTTTAGTGGTTAGGTGGCATTGTGTGTCAGTTCACTTTATCTTTATAGAATCTTTTTTAAAATGTTTTTTGACATCTTATCCAACGTACAAGTTGAAACCCTCCCAAAATTTGATCACAACTTTCTTTGTGTTGAAGCAAAATTAATGCTGGACTCTTATGTCGATAGTTCATGCTTATTCTATTTTCATTGTTTGTAATAGTTTGATTTAGGGTGGCTTGAATTTTATAGTGTGTTACAAATGCATATATATTCTGTGTGAAAATTCAGACTATAGAATCATAGATCGATGTTTTGAATGGGATAAATTTCAAATTAAGATTTTTTTTTTGCTATTTCATCATATTTTTGTATAACTTTCAATTGAATATATCCAGTGTAATTTTTTTCTTTTCTTTTTTGCCTAGAGTTGGATAAAGGTGAATGTATGTAGATTTTCGGTGTTGTTTTGGTTTTGTTGAAAAATAAATTTATGTATTATGTTTATTATTTAAAAAATAAATATAATTTTGGTTATCATAAGGTAATTATAATATGTTTTGACTAAAATCTAAATCTAAATATTATCATATTAAAAAGATTGAATAAAAATAAACCATGAAAATTTTAACTCGAACGGAATAATATTATTTTGTGTATGTTATATTGGTATGTAATATGTTTCTATTTAACTTCTACTATTTTTCCGCAATACCCTCTCGAGCAAAATCTTATATTGTTCATTCTTTTCTTGCAAATTGGGTTATCTTTTTTTTTGGCTTACTAGTGAATGAAATACATATGCAAAAAATGAAAGACTTATAATGAGAAAATAGTAGAACATAAAAAATTATACATTAAATTACAACTTATCTTTTGTTTGTAATGTGAATGATTGACTTATTTTTTTTTACTTTTATTTGTAATATCAAAAGTTATAATTTAATGATTTTAAATTACTTAGGTAATACCAAATGTTTGATGTTATCATTGTGTTTAATATTAATGGTTGCAAAATTAATGGTGTAATGCCAAAGGTTGATATTATGCTATGTGTATAATACCAAATGTTGATGCAATATTTTGTGTGTAATACCAAAAGTTGCAAAATTAAGATTGACTATTATTGAGCAAAACCTTTTAACTTTATAATAGATTTACAATAGCTTAAGATTAATTATTATTATTATTATTATTATTATTATTATTATTTAAAAATAATTTAGCAAAATAAAATGCTCTCAAGAAGAATTGAACCTAAGACCAATGGGTTATTAAGAAACACCATTACCACTATGCTATAGATGATTTTTTGAATTTTTATCACCTAAATTTATATTATACATAGATTTGTAATAAATTCTATGCATTTATGTGGCCTTTGAGGATAATTTTTAAGTTGTTATAGATAAATTTTTGGATTTTTTTTATTTTAATTACTTTTAGTATGAACCTCATTGGGTTTAGTATTGTAGTTATACAACTCCTAGTCTACCAGTTCACGAATTTTTCACATGGTATGCGAGCAGGTTTGTACCTACGTCTGTTTTCTACTTTTCTTGCTGCTTCGGTTGAGCTTAGTGTTTGACAGCAACCTGCCAATTATTTGAGTTGTGTTTTGGATATAAAGAGATTAAGATACCACCAAATGTTGTCTAAGTTAGATATAAAGAAATTGAGATGCTAAACTAATTTGTTCAATTGTCTACTAGGCTAGGTCGGTTGCACTTGTGGGGGCATATTCTACAGTGGAAAAGTTATGATTATACAAGCTCTCGAATTACTCCTTAGTCGATTAGTTTGGAATGAAACCCTACTAAACTTATTGATTAGGTTTACATATGTGCAAACCCCTAGTCTATTAGCCCACATACTTTCACAAAACCTTATAAATTATACAAAAATTATTTTAAATATCCCTTGGTTTTATTTATACTGTCTTCATTTACCTCAAACACGTCCTATCAATTAATACATGACAACCTTCGGTTTGAAGAGTAACACAAGAAGAATTTCCCAAGGAGATAGATTTTGGATTGAACTCACGAAAACTGGATTGAAGTTGAATAAAGAACACACGAAAAAAGTGATTGTAACTCTCATGAATCTGAATTGTTTGGATCTCTCACAATGACACACAAAAACAAGAATAAGAAAGCAAGAAGGCGAAAATGCGGGTTTTGGATGACGAGTGAGAAACACTTAGCCAAAAACGACCTGATAAATAAAAGACCAAGAGATATTTTGACTAAATTAGTGTGTTCCACGCCAAAACGGGATTTCATAAACTTTTCCATAACTTGGTGGTGCATTTGGCACAATATAGAGGAACAAGACCACCTTCCAATAAACTCTTTTAGACATTATAAAACACTTAAAACAATATGCTAAGCAACATTTTTCAAATTGGACTCTAACAAAGAATTAGGCAGAAGAGAGGACTCTAAACAAACGAGGCAAAATGGAAGCATGAGAAGATCGAAAACAAAAATATGAAATGAACTAATCCTCCAAAAAATTTAGTGAAAATCAATTTTGATGACTCGAAAGCACAAAATGAGAAACCTACTTGTGGATATATAGATACATTATTTGATATTAGAATAGAAGACCACTTTTTTTTTATAGGAGTGTAAAAATGTGTCAATGTGATTGTACTTAAGGCCAAGGCTCCTATGACCCTTCAAAGTAGAACAAAAAAACTCCGATTTAAGAAAATTGAAATTCAAGAAAATAATCTTATTGTTATTAACTCCATTAAGAAAATTTGACACTGTCATTAGAAAATCGAGATAACCATTCTTATATCCTAATATGCTTAAATCTTCCTAGGTAATTCAAATTGCACATATTTTTCCAAAGAGGTTAATGTAATGGTCATAAAAAGAATAACTTTGTCCATTCACTTACTTTCAATGGATACTATTCAAACTCTTGCATAATTTTTAAATTTTCATCTTTAATTTTTTTTTTTGAGTAGGTAGTGTTCATCTTTATTCTTCCTCTAGTTTGTTTTGGTTCGAACCGAAATTTTAAGAAAAACGAACATAATTGAAACTATATTATTCGGTTTAGAAATTCTCCAAATTTCGATTCGATTTGCTTTTGGTTCAATTTCGATTCGGTTCGATTTTTCCAAAAGATAACCTTACATCTATTTCAAACCGATAAAATTGAAACCGAAATTAAATCGAGCCAATTCAGTTCAAATTTCGATTCATCTTAAACCAAATTTCGATTTTCGATTCAGTTCAAAACCGGTGCTCAACCCTACTTGAGGCAATTCTAATTTTCATCCCATCAAAAAATTAGAATAAATATTCAATTGTGCAGAGAAAAGTCAGCTCATGCCTCACAGGGCCTACCTCTTCCACCCTTCACATGGCCGGTTTCTCCCCTCTTATTTATTCTTATTATTTTATCAATGTACTACGTATATAACAATTTTAATTAGCAAATCATAAGCACTTCTGCGAAATAAATGGATGCTCAAAATAACATGCAAACAAATTTCAACGGCCCTCCCTAAAATTCATGTGACAGGAGCCTATGCGCCAGCATATACAAATTTATTAATTCCCTTACATACACTTTTTTTTCAAAACAATATTCGTCATGACATAGAAATTGTACAAAAATAGAATTTCCATTAAAAAACATTTAAAAAGTATTAACTATTATATATGTTTATTTGTCTAGAAGAAACTTACGTAGTTACATTTTATCATACATCATCATTCACCATACTATAATTATGCATAACAAAATAAAATTATCAAACTAAAACTATTATTGTTACTATTTTTTAAACAACTTTTCTAACCTAAGAATATAAGATAATCATACTAATTAAAGGGACTAAAACCCTAAAAAATTAATAAATTCTTTTAAAAAATTAACTAATCCTAAAATAAATACAAATTAAATCTAAATATTTCCATTTCAAAAATCTTAACACATACTCTAACGACATAGGTTAAAAAATCGTTTCTTAAAAATCAATAAATCTCATATAAATTCATAATATATAGTTTTTTTGCCACTATTTTAGGGAAGCAATTTGTCAATATAAAAATATTTTTAAAAAATTAAATATTATACATACCAATAACAACCTCAGCATATTATATGATATGATATAACGCCTCAATCGATCACATCCTTCTCCAATATCCTCAAACTAGCTTCTTCTTCTTCTTCTTCATAGTGTTTAAATATCCTCTCTCTACTCATCTTCTCTTAGCATTGCTTTCAGAAAATCTATCACATGGCATCCATGTCAGAAGCTTAACCAATCAATATTATCTAAGCCTCTGCTCCATCAGAAGAGGGCAAAAACAAAAACAATAAACAAGAAGAAAAAAAAATATAAATAGATTTCTTCTTCTTCTTCTCTAATCTTGTGTGATGGTTTGCCATGAGATGGCTTTCCTCCCTCCTCCTCCCTCCGATCACCACCAATACTACCTCCATCACCATCCTCAGCTCCACAACTCTCAAGACTTTCTTGGTAACTAAATTCATTCATTCATATATGTTTCATTTTACTAACTTTATAACTACATGATGTATGTTTATATAATAAAGTTTGTGACATTTTGGGTACGGTGTGTATAGGCGGATCAGTACATGACCCGTCACTCACAATGATGAACAACCACCACCACCACCACGGCCAGTTGACGTCGCCGGTCATGTCTGGCCATGGTGGTGGGACCGGAGCCGGCGACGTCGACCACGACGACTTGTCGGACGACGGGTCCCACCTAGCTTTAGGGGAGAAGAAGAAGAGGCTCAGCCTAGAGCAGGTCAAGACTCTCGAGAAGAACTTCGAGCTTGGGAACAAGCTGGAGCCCGAGCGGAAGGTCCAGCTGGCCAAGGCGCTCGGGCTCCAGCCCAGGCAGGTGGCGATCTGGTTCCAGAACCGACGGGCCAGGTGGAAGACAAAGCAACTCGAGAAGGACTATAATGTGCTCAAGAGGCAATTTGAGGCTGTTAGATCTGACAATGATTCACTTATCTCACTCAACAAGAAGCTTCATGCTGAGGTACTATAATTTTCTCATCTTATCTATACACACATAAAGTTAAGTGTCAATTTCACAAATCAATGTTGCCACTAAAATTAGGTAACAATTCACTATCCTAAGTTCTTCATGTCTTACATATGAATATGAGTGTACAACATATAAACAAGTCCTATATCTTGTGAAATAATCTTATTTTGTGTGCAAACATGTAGAAAATCGTGAAAACACTATTGATCAATGAAAGTCTAATTTGGATTGTTTATTTACTTGAACCTAGACGATTCACTATGCTCCTCACTATTTACAATATGTTATACTGACAATCGATCTAAGATTACAAATTGGTTGATGTCCTAGCTACATGCCTTAAGGAGTGGTGGTGCAACCGCGACAAACCCTACAACAAGTACTCAAGAAGGGGGCGAATTCGGATCGATCAATCTAAACACTACGACGACGAAGAGCTATTGCAATTGGAGCAACAATGGGAGTGAAATTAGCTCGGATATCAACTTAGGCATCTCCACAACAATCTCACCAACATCACATCAAGAAGAGAGTCCATCAAGCAATAAGCTCCAATTCAACCAAACACATTTTCTTCCAACAAGCTTAACCGATCTCCTCACAAACTCATCTAAGCCGTCCGATCATCACCACCAACAAATCCAAGATGATACCTTTTGTACGATTTTCGGAGGTGGCGGAGCCGGTGGTGGCGTTGGCGGCGCCGGCGGAGTTGGGGAGCAGCCACCCTTTTGGGCGTGGGGCCCATCTTCATTGAATTGAAAAGTTTGTGACGATTTTATGATTATTTCTATTGGCTTTTTTTATGATTCATTTTCCTTGAAATTCCTTCCCCTCCTTGATCATTTTTTTTTGTTGTTGTGTCACGATCGAGTTACTTTGATTTGTAGATTGGTGTATAGTAAAAAGTACGTACACTATTACTGTTTGATTGATTTTGTAATCATTGTCAAACCAATTTGTAGTTTATTTCTGTTGGAGATGGTTAGTATGTCTTGATTAATAATTATCCGGTTAATATATACTTGCATTGTCATTTCGATGGAGCTCTTCATGCTTACATGTGATATGTGAACAGTGGCGCAAAATGATTGGTTTGAGTTATGGAATAAAGGGTAATCATGAGTATATATATGCATTTCATGTCAGAAATCTTAATTAGGTAATCATTTGGTTTGGTCTTTTGCTCTTTTGTTAAACCACTGTTATTAATTAATCACAGTTGTGAAAGTGGATTTAAACTACTTAGCACATCCCATAACAATCATAGCTAAAATTAGATTTCAAATGAACATAATCCATTTACAATACCTATTGTTTAAGAGCATAATCAATATTAATTAATACATAGAACTAAACAATGTTTGTTGCGTGTCTACCTTGTTCTCTTTTTATTTGTTGGTTTTTTGGGTGTCGTTTGTTATTGGTCTATCCAACTACGAGTTCCTTCTCCTTCTCTCGAACTACTAGGTTTGTCCGATAGTTCGAATTCCTTTCCTGATAAAAAAAAAGAGAACTAAACAAATGTGAAATTTAAAAGTATATAGTACAAACGGTTTCATTTAAAAACCTAAAATGGCGTCAACCCATACAAAGCGCAACATCCATAGTATCCTAAATCTAAGATGATCCAAATTTCGACATATGAAACATTGTACGACATCTATGATCGCCAGGTTACGAGTTTGAATTTCTCTTGATATGTTGTAATGGCTTGCGTAATAAAAAATAAAAATGATTTTCAAGTTATTTCCTAAATTGCAATATATGGTACTTTATAAATATTGTTTTATCAATGCTAGACACGGATGCAAATTAGAAAAATCCATTAAGTAAAATTTCTTTAATTTGTTCATGTAGTACATTTTAAGTAAGGAAGATATATAATTATGGACAAAAAGGGAGGAGAAAGGGGGGAAATAATCGAACCAACAACTTAACGTTATATAGCAGAAGGTGAGCAGATAGATCTGTGAGCTAGCTGGCCGGTACGGTGGGATTCAGCCCTGGCATGTGGCTGGCATGAATCCACCACCACGATGCCTCGATCCAATTTTTATTCACATTATAAATTCAATTTCGTTAAATTAATTAAAATAAAATGCCCACCAAAAATAATATATATTAAAGATTCTCTTTCTACATATATACTATATGCTACATTATTATGACTTTTGATCGAGGGTGCCCCCTTTGCCTTGGAATCATCTTCTTTGTATACACATAACACATGCATGCATTTCTCCATTGCTAATTACCTTATATATTATTTACACACACACACATTAACATTACTTAGGCAATTCGTTATCTATATATTAATGCATGTTTAGAGTTTGGGGTAGATAAACGTTGGATACTAATTTTCAAAAAAGTGTTTGCAATACTAGAGTGGTAGTCCGGATCCTTAGATAGGAGCTAGTGCCGGTGCAAAATGAGGCGAACTAAAATTTTGAGGCCCTGACCAATGAAATTTTTTTCAATTTTTTCTTTGTATAAGTGTGAAATATAAATATAGAGGAAAAACAATAAAAATTATGTAAACAAAATTACAAGAAAGGACACATTATTTTTGATAGGATAATTGGTAATCTATAACTATATATTAAAGTTGTAACTTTTCGAGCCACTAAAACAATTCTGGTCCCATCTCATATTTAAAAAAAATAATATCAATTTCAATTATTATATCTTTTTTCTATTAAATTCTTTTTTAATTATTTAAATTTATCTCTAACATCAAACAAATATATATTTAGTATAACAATATCTTTTGAAAACTTCCTTATACAAATATTAAAAATTAACGATAAAATATTTTAAAATAAATATGAATCTTTTAACATATATCTTTTGATGAATTTAATTATAGATATGTATTAATTTTATTTTATAATAAAAAATTAATGATAAATATTTATAATGTTTAAAATCATTGTTCTAAAAATCCCTTCTAGGCCCCGCCTAGGCGCTGGAAGGTCTTAGCCCGCCTAGCCGTCCATGCCGCCTAGGCACCCGTCTAGGACCTCATAGGCCACCGTTTAGACCGTCTAGGCGCTAAGCAGTCCCTCTTCGCCCAACGTTTGCCTATCGTTTTTTAGAACATTGTTTAAAATTAATAAAATTAGATAATAAAATATTAAATAGATACATTGTAATATCTGATAATCTCTATATTTACTTACATGGAAAGTAATAAAATATGAATAATATAATATTTAATCTTATCTAATCTTTACTTTATCGAACCAAAAAATGAGTTTGGTCCCATCTTAAATTAAATTAATTAAATTTTAAATTTTTTATATAATTAAATTATCTTTATCTTTCATACTTTATTATATCTTATTTATTATGTTTAATTTTTTTTTAAATTCTTATTTCTTCCATATTTGAATATATAAATTTTTTTATTCATATTTTATCTTCTTCTTTTTTAATTAAATATCTATGAAATATAATCAGGGAAAAAAATAGAAATGTAATTATTTTATCTTAATAATATATCTTCATTCTCAACATTAAATTTAATCATTTATATTGATTAAAAAAAATTATTACATTCTACGAGCAATAAATTACTTATATTAAATTTTTATTTATTAATATCTTATTTACAATGTCTATAAAATACCGAATCGGGTACAATAGAAAAACGTAATTATAAGCTTTGTGCTAATTAATTTGCCTATTTTTATTTTAATTTTTTCCCTATTTTTCGCGACATGTATACTATAGGATTGTGGATTTTTATGTATTTTACTAGTGGGCCTTTTTTCTTGGTATAATTACTAATGGGCTTTTATTTGTATATTAAACTTCATTCTTGTTAAGAGATAATTAATTAAGAGTGAATTATTCATCCATTTGTATTATACTTGTTTTGTACTTTTTAGATTTTGGCCCATACGGCTTGATAGGCATACGGCGATGACGGCCCTTACGGCCTTCTATTTTCCTTAGCAGCATACGGCAAGATCAAGCCAAACTTTTAGCCTATAAATAGCATGTACAAAGCAATGTAATTCAAGCAAGAAAAATCAGATCTGAATACAAAGCCTTTCTCCCAAATTCCACAACACGTTATCAGCACGAGAGATTTCTCAAACAAAAATACCAACTGAGTGGCTAAATCTCTTGAAGTTGATCAAAAGGCAAATATTGCAAAGCGGGAATTTGATATTCTCGACTTATCGGGTTAGAGATATTTGGAATGGAGGGTTGATGCACTGTCTCACCTCCAAGCAAATGGTCTACAAGAGACCATAAAAGATAATGAAAATATTTCTCCGCAGGAAAAGGCTAAGGCGATTATCTTTCTTCGCCATCATATACATGAGAACCTAAAATCTGAATATCTGTTGGTGGAAAATCCCAAAGAATTATGGGAAAGCCTAGAACAAAGATATGGGCACCAACAACAAGTTTTGCTACCTAAAGCAAGCTATGAATTTGCTAATTTAAGGTTTCAAGACTTTAAATCAGTCAGTGATTATAATTTTGCCTTGTTCCGTATAACCTCTCAATTACGTTTATGCGGGCAGAAAATCTCTGAAGAGAACATGCTGGATAAAACTTTTTCAACCATGCATGCTACTAATGTGTTATTTCAACAACAATACAGAGAGAGGAATTTTAAGAAATATTCAGATTTGATACAAGTACTACTTGTAGCTGAGCAGAATAATGAGCTGCTTATGAAAAACCATAACCTGAGGCCAACTGGTACTGCACCGTACCCTGAAACAAATGCAATGTATGCCTCTCAAAGAAATAATAGTAGGCATCAAGATAACCGTGGACAAGATGGTAATCGTGGTCGTGGCCGTGGCCGTGGTCGAGGTCGTGGTCGAGGCCGTGGCCGTGGTAGAGGTTTTGGTGATTATCAGAAGCATATCTCTCCTGATGCATCTGCTTCCAAGGGGAATGATAAGCAAATGGTCCGAAAGGTCCTACAGGACCCTCCCAAAAGCCCAAATCTATATGCTATAGATGTGGTATGTCAGGTCACTGGGCAAGGGTGTGTCGCACAGCCAAACACTTGGTTGAGTTGTACCAAGCTTCCCAGAAAGATAAGGGGAAGAACGTGGAGACTCATTTTGTCGATGACACTGAACCTACACCAAGCTGGGACCTCTCTGATTTCATCATAGATGATGAATTTGGGATAAATGAAAATGTCGACCACTGAAAACCAAAATCTCGATCCGTGTAATATTATGTAAAATATTGAAGTGTGTTTTCTTTTATCAGTCTCCTTGTAAATAATCTATGTATCATAAATAAATTTGTTGTTTATGTTTTTAATCCTGTTTTTCTTTATCTTGAAGATATGGAAACAATTAAAGATATATCAAGTAGCAAGAATCAATTTCTGGTGGACAGCGCTACTACGCACACCATCTTGAGGAATAAAGAATACTTTACTCAGTTAACTTTGCTAGAAGCAAATGTTAAAACAATCTCTGGTGTGACAAAATTGATCGAAGGCTCTGGTAGAGCTTGTATTTTGCTCCCTAAAGGAACAAAACTGATCATAAATGACGCATTATATTCAAGTAAGTCTCAGAGGAACTTACTAAGCTTTAAAGATGTGCGTCGGAATGGTTTTCATGTAGAAACCATAAATGAGAGTGATAAAGAATATTTGTGCATGACAAAACAATTATGTGGCAAGAAGCAGATTTTAGAAAAACTGCCAGCCCATTCTACTGGACTTTATCACACATATATAAGTCCAATAGAGACAAATGTAACATCTTATAAGAGATTAAATGATAAAGAGATGTTTACCTTATGGCATGACCGCTTGGGTCATCCAAGTAATGGAATGATGCATAAAATCGTTGAAAGTTCAACTGGGCATTCAATAAAGAAAGCTAGTGTCCTTAAATCAAGTGATTTTAACTGTAGTGGTTGTTCACTTGGTAAACTAATCACCAGACCATCCAAGAATAAAGTTGGAATTGAAAATCCAACGTTTTTAGAACGAAAACAAGGTGATATTTGTGGACCGATAGTCCCACCATGTGGACCATTTCGATACTTTATGGTATTAATTGAGCATCGACAAGATGGTCACATGTTAGCCTCTTATCAACAAGAAATACAGCCTTTGCTAAACTCCTAGCACAAATCATTCGCTTACGAGCTCAATTTCCGGATTATACAATCAAAAGAATCCGACTTGATAATGCAGTAGAATTTACTTCCCAAACATTCAATGACTATTGTATGTCAATTGGGATTACAGTTGAACATTCGGTGGCTCATGTTCACACACAAAATGGTCTTGCTGAATCTTTGATTAAACGATTACAATTAATAGGTAGACCATTATTGATGAAATCTAAACTGCCAACGATTGTTTGGGGACATGCTATATTACATGTCGCAGCTCTGGTCCGATTAAGACCTACTACATATCATAAGTATTCCCCATTACAATTAGTGATTGGTAAAGAACCAGATATATCACATTTAAAGATATTTGGTTGTGCAGTTTATGTTCCTATTGCTCCACCACAACGCACAAAAATGGTTTCCCAAAGAAGGTTGGCAATATATGTTGGTTTTGAATCCCGATCAATTATTAAATATCTTGAACCAACTACCGGTGACCTATTTACGGCAAGATTTGATGATTGTCATTTTAATGAAAATGAATTTCCAAATCTTGGTGGAAAAATGCATAAAGAAATTACTTGGAATGCTTCATCGTTATCTTATCTTGATTCTCGTAGAAAAATGTGTGAACAAGAAGTACAAAAGATTATACATTTGTAGAGTATAGCAAATCAATTACCTGATTCATTTACAGATACAAAGAAAGTGACAAAGTCACATGTGCCAGCTGTAAATGCCCCTGAAAGAATTGAAATTCCTGTTGGACAACTAGATAAGATTCCTGAAAAGGAATGTATAGCGCGCCGAAAACGCGGCCGCCCGCCTGGATCAAAAGATCTAAAACCAAGAAAGAATAGGCGGCCGAATAATCCAAATGAAGCCGCACCGATTTCCTATACAGGGGGAGAACATGACAAAAATACCTCCGAAAATCTAGGAAATGTGTCAGAAATGAAAACTGTTCCGGATAAGAACAAAACAGAGAATGTTCCGGATAAGAACAAAATGGAACCTGTTTCGGATAATGACAAAAGCATTGATAATTACGAAATTGCAGTAAATTATGTCTATTCTGGAATACAGTGGAACAGGAAAGACATTATCCTTAATGAGGTGTTCGCATACTCTGTTGCCACCGAAATAGTGGTTGATGACGATGACATTGAACCACAAACTATTGATGAGTGTCGTGCTAGACACGATTGGCCAAAATGGAAAGAGGCTATGCAGACTGAATTAAAATCGCTTGAAAAGCGTAATGTTTTTGGCCCAATAAAGCCCACACCAATGGGCTTGAAACCAGTAGGCTATAAATGGGTATTTGTACGAAAGCGTAATGAGAAAAATGAAATTATGAGATATAAGGCAAGGCTTGTAGCTCAAGGTTTTTCTCAGATACCCGAGATAGATTATGAGCAAACATATTCCCCTGTAGTTGATGCAACTACATTAAGATTTTTAATTAGCCTAACTGTTTCAGAGGAACTACAAATGCGACTTATGGATGTCGTAACTGCATATTTATATGGATCACTTGATAGTGATATTTACATGAAAGTTCCTGAAGGATTAAAACTACCCGAGGTATATAAAGCGAAATCTCGGGAAATGTTTTCTATAAAATTGCAAAGATCATTATATGGTTTAAAACAATCTGGAAGGATGTGGTACAATCGGCTTAGTGAATATCTTCTTAAAGAAGGATATCAAAATGATACCGTTTGTCCATGTGTTTTCATCAAACGATCCAAAAATGGATTCGCTATTATTGCAGTATATGTTGATTATTTAAATATTATCGGTACATTCGATGAACTTGAAAATGCTGCAAAATACTTGATGAAAGAATTTGAAATGAAAGACCTTGGAAGAACCAAATTTTGTCTCGGTTTACAGATTGAACATTTGAAGGATGGAATTTTCATTCATCAAACAAATTACACCGAGAAAATTTTGAAAAGGTTCTACATGGACAAAGCACATCCATTAAGTTCACCCATGATAGTTCGTTCTCTTAGTATACAGGATGATCAATTCAGACCTCGAGAAGATGATGAAGAAATTCTTGGTCTTGAAGTCCCCTACCTAAGCGCAATTGGTGCATTAATGTATCTCGCAAAAAATACAAGACCAGATATTGCTTTTGCTGTAAGTTTGTTATCAAGATACAGCTCATTACCAACAAGACGACATTGGAACAGAATTAAACATGTGTTTCGATATCTACGAGGTACTCTTGACCTTGGGTTATATTATCATAGAAATGCAAATGCTACTCTTGTTGGATATGCAGATGCAGGATATCTATCAGATCCGCACAAAGCAAAATCTCAAAATGGTTATGTATTCACGTATGGAGATACAGCGATCTCATGGAAGTCAACAAAGCAAACGCTTACTGCTACATCTTCAAACCATGCGGAATTAATTGCTCTTTATGAAGCAGGAAGAGAATGTGTCTGGTTAAGATCAATGATTGGATACATACAAAAAGAATGCAAAATAAGATCAATTGCAGGTAATCCAACCATGATATATGAAGACAATTCTGCATGTGTTACACAAGTTAAAGGGGGCTACATCAAAGGAGATCGGACGAAGCACCTTTCACCAAAGTTGTTCTCAACTCATGATCTAGAGAAGGAGGGCAAGATCGAAATCCAACAAATCCGATCAAGTGAAAATGTTGCAGATTTGTTCACAAAATCCTTACAACCCAAGAAGTTTGAAGAACTTGTGTACAAGATCGGAATGCGCAGATTTCGAGAAGTACGTTGATTTCAGGGGGAGAATTATACGCGTTGCACTCTTTTTCCCTTCGTTCAGGTTTTTTCCCACTGGGTTTTACCTGACAAGGTTTTTAATGAGGCAATACTATGAAAGCGTATAAGACAAGCTGTACTCTTTTTCCCTGTGCTATGATTTTTATCCCACTGGGTTTTTCCTAGCCAGGTTTTTAACGAGGCAACATATACATAACCCCAAAATGAAGAGATGGATATTCAAGGGGGAGTGTTAAGAGATAATTAATTAAGAGTGAATTATCCATCCATTTGTATTATACTTGTTTTGTACTTTTTAGATTTTGGCCCATACGACTTGATAGCCATACGGCAATGACGGCCCTTACGGCCTTCTATTTTCCTTAGCAGCATACGGCAAGATCAAGCCAAACTTTTAGCCTATAAGTAGCATGTACAAAGCAATGTAATTCAAGCAAGAAAAATCAGATCTGAATACAAAGCCTTTCTCCCAAATTCCACAACAATTCTATCCTTTTTGTATTATTTAGAATACTAACAATATACTAGTATATTTGTGTATAAACATATTGGACCCTTCTTCATCTTGGGCCCTGGGCAATCACCCATGTTGTCCTTACTTCTGGGCCGGCCCTATTAGGAGCTTCAATTCTAATGTTTATGTTTTGTAGCTAGTGTTTAAACACTATTTTTATTTTTATTTTCTTAAATTTCCGGTGGACTGTAGTTAATTGGGACAATAGATTACATCAGTTACATTATTTATAAATTTTAATATAAGTTCGGTCTTTCAACTCAGAAGAATAAGTTGATGATAAGAGTTCCACCTTAATTATATATGGGTATTTTTCAATTTCCTCATAGTTTTCCGACGTGGGATACAATCTCAATCTCTCAATGCTCCTCAAATGCAACTAGTCTGGTCTAGGAGGGATTTTTAGAACAATGCAGGGAGTCTATGTCGCTAAGAGGATTCGATTGTGCACCATGATATATTGTAACATAAATTTGGTTGGATGGCTAGTCAAACATTCCAAGTTTCCAACCCATCAATAAAGAATAGTTTGGACAAGGCTTATCGGCCCAGGTATTACATTGTCTGGATCCAATCCAAAAGGAAATTAACTATGTACTAGCCCTAACTCCATATTGTATTCTGCTACATAGGTTTTAATTACAAATCTGCATCAAGCTCAATGGAGTTTATTAAGAGCAACCTCCATTTGATGAGACACATTTCTTCAATGTCTTTCTTAGTCAAAATGATTATTAGTATCTTTTCAAATTTTCATGTCCATAACCCATGTCTCAAACTCAAGTGACTTTCTAAGAAAAAACTACATTATTTTTGTTTTATATCATAACATTAGGAAAGCAAAAAAATGTTGAGATATTGTATTAGTATGCAACCTAAAATAAGGAGTTTTTATTTTTAACCACAACTATGATAAATGACTAAATGGGTGTTTGACATACTTATATATATGAATATTCACTTCCTCCATGAGACATCTAGTAATGCATATATATTATATGGATTAAAATTCAGTCGTTCATAAACAAATTGTTCAGCAAAACTCAATACGAATTGCAACAAAAAAATGTTAGAAAGTGAAAAAAAAATTTACAAAAAAGATGGCCGGAAGCAACTCTACATATCAGAGCCAGGTTTCGATCCTGGGACCTGTGGGTTATGGGCCCACCACGCTTCCGCTGCGCCACTCTGATTTAGTAATAATATAAGAAACATTAAATATATGTAGGCAAATTGAATGCATTTAATCCACAATTTTTTCGCAAATCAAGTTGCTGGGCCGGACTTGTAAATCGTGGGATTTTGTCAGATGGTAATGGGCTCTTAACTTTATTATGTAGAGCTCCTGTTTTCATCAAGTTTTTTTAGTCGAATCCCATTTTCATCAATTGTATGCAACTCAAACTCAATGCCGAGTATTTTGCCTTCAAGCTAAATTTAGTGACTTAAAGTTGCCATGAGAGGCTATTGGAGTTTATTTAATAGATGAAACTTGAATTATTTAGTAACACTACTTTCGTTCATCATACTTCTTATAATAAAATATTTTGTGTAGAATTAATATATAATATAATTTATAAAGTTATTAAAAATATATTTATTTAACTATATATTTGAAAATTTTATGCCTTGAAAAGTTTAAAACAAAATTAATAATATTACATAATAGAGCTATTAACTTTAAGAGATACGTGAAATTATAATATTGAACTACAAATTTATACTAAAAATATGTAAATATTAAAAAAACTAAAAAAAAAATATAATAGAATGGACCGAGAGAAGTAGTGGAACATCAATTATGAAAAAAGATTCAGATCAACCTTAATTGGATCGATCGATGCCCTAAATATGATTCTTCATGCCCTTATGTTGTGATTCTTGGTTTCTTTAGGTTATTGTACAAGATACGGCGAATCCGACCGAGCGCCATCGAAAGGTAACCCTTGTTTTCTAATTGTTGTATACATTCATGATTCATACTTGTCATAATGCTTGAAGATAAGTTTTAGTTTGGTTATTCTACTAGCTAGCTATCTAGGGTAAATTGAACGTGTGTTTTGTGTGTTGGTGAAGATGGTGACCCAAAAAATTCACTACACAAAAATGCAGATTTAACGATCATATTTGGCGATCATATTGGTTGCTAAATCGATTTAGCGACCATACCCTGGTCGCCAAAGGCGGACGCTAAAAGGTCGGACGCTAATATAGCAGCGACTACGAGGTCGCTAACTGTAGCGACCACAGCGACCATCTGGTCGCTATAATTAGCGACCATGTGGTCGTTACATAGCGACCGTGGACGCCAATGGTCGCCACTATTATGGCTACCGGTTCGGCGACCATGTGGTCGCCAAATCACGCCAAATATAGCGACCAGGTGGTCGCCACTCTAACGACCATCTGGTCTCTAAAATAAAAAATAAACGCACGGACGTGGTCTTTCTCTGAACCTAAACGCACGATCGTGCGCACATATTTGCACGGGCGTTCAAAATATAGCGACCATATGGTCGCTAAGATTTATTTAATTAAAAAAAATAAAAAAATATTTCCGCTTTATTAATATTAATTTAAATTAATTTAAAAAAATTTAGAATTGCAGAAAACAAAATATTACAAAATTATTTACAAAAATATTTACAAAAATATTTACAAAATTAATTACAAAAATATTTACAAAACTATCTAGTTGGTTCCGTTGGGGTTGGCCGGATCGCTCCCGTCGGGACCACGGGACCCACCTAGCTGCGGGTCGAAATTTTGCTGCATCCGGGCCATGAACTCCTCGAACCGAGCGACCTTACTATGCAAGTCCGTGACTTCGGTTGTAAGCTCGGCGTTGCGCTGCGTCAAATGCTCCACCCGAGGAGGTTCCCGTCTCGGCGCCGTCAATCGCGACCAGTAGAACTCAGAGGCGGCATTGCCAAGCCTGAAGACAACGCAGCCCGGGCCCACCCCTCCAGCGGCCGTCAGAAAGGCATCGCACTCCTCTTGAAAGGACGGAGTGTTGGCCGTCTCCGAGGACCTCTGGGAGAGGATCTCCCGGGTCCGAGCCTAAAAAAACATAATCATGCGCCAAAAAAATAATAAACGAAATTTAATAAGATATGAAATAAGTGAAATACTTACAGCGATCTGGGTGGACCGGTCGTCTATAAAATGTCGGTCCGGGCTTTCTGTGTGCGTCTCGATGAGAAGCTCGAGAGGGGTAATCGGACGACCCCGTTGGGTTTCCTACGAATGATTAACATTTATTAATAATTATTAATTATATTAACCTATTATAAATAAATTTAAAATAAAATACATAAATTTAAATTAAAATAACGTACCAAATGTTGCATGGTATCGAGGTGGGACCTCGAACCGCTGCTGTGGTTCGCCAGATTTGTATGTCGGATTCTCTTCTGACGCTCACACTTGGCCTTGTACTCGGGCGAGTTCCAATACGCCACCCAAAGGTCCCAAGCGGCGGAGTTGATCCAGTTCGGCTTCTTCCCCGCCCGACGACTCTTCCCAACCTTGTCGTCGTATCGCTTCTTCGCGATCTTCTCCCACAATAGCCGGACCGTCTCGACGTCCATACCCGGCTTTGTGGCATCCCATCGGAAGTGCGTCTAAAACAAATTAATAAATCAAACGTATTAGTCGATAAATACGAAATATGTAAAACTTAATTCGAAATAAATTAAAATTACCCTCCAAGCCTCAAACCACCGCGCCTTTGATGCGGCGGCGGTAAAGTCGAACTCCGACGCCCTATCGTCGGGTTGGCCGGTAATGATGTGCGTGGACCACCGCGAAACCATTCCCGACGGCTGCAAGCTGCGAGGTTTCGCAAAACTTGTTATAACATGTTTTTAAAAATAAACCAAGTTAAAATAAATTGAGTATTACCTCCCGCTGTGAGTGGAGAGGTCCCATACGCGGTTGGGATCGAGCGCATTGCTCGAGCCCGCCGAGGGCGCCGGAGTAGGGGTCGTGGACCCCTCTGCGGGGGCCACCTCGTCATCGGACAAATCAGGTGTGTCCGTGCGGGTCCCCTCGGAATCGTGCTCCTCCTCGTCCGGAAGAGGAGCTCGTGCACGACGTCGTCCTCCTCCTGATATACTAAAACAACAAAAACAACAACCCTAACAACAACTTAAACAACAAAAACACCAACACCAACAACAACAATAAAACTCAACTTCAATATATCCAAATTCATCAAACAACAACAACATATATCCAAATTAAATCAACAACAACCTAAACAACATTCAAATTCACTCAATTTCTATCCAAAATTCACTCAATTTCATTCAAACACAACCCTAATTCATTCAAGTTCTATCCAAATTCAATCACATTTTTTCAAAATTCATCAAACTCTATCCAATTTCAATCCTAAACTACAAATTCAATCTCAAATCCTTTAACGGAAATACTAAATAAACCGAGAGCGGGAAAAATACCCAGAAAACGAGGCGGAAATAAACCAGGGAGGAGAGGGCGGGGCGGGGGCGGCGGCGACTTGCACTGGCGGCACTGGAGAGGGTGGCGTGGGCCGTCGGCGACGACGTCACTGGCTGGCGAGGCGGGCCCACGGTCTCGATCGAGAGGAGGAGGAGGACGAGGAGGAGGCGGGGGGAGGAGGACGACGAGAGGAGGAGGCGGAGGGAGGAGGAGGACGAGAGGAGGAAGAGGCGGAGGAGGAAGCCGGCGGGAGGAGGAGGAGGCGGAGGAGGCGGGGGGAGGAGGCCAGGGGAGGAGGAGGCGGGAGGAGGAGGAGGACGACGAGAGGAGGAGGAGGCCGGCGGAGGAGGTAGTCCTCTCCGTTTTGGTCATTTAGTGGACCAAGTGGATCAATATCATGTGTGTCGTCGATAACTCGTGGAAGGGAAGGATCATGTTGAAATGCCTCTTCAACGGCAACCCCCCGTGAACCACTCTCGTTAGGGTATACACACGTACCTTCATCGGGCCACACACGTGACTTTCACTTTACATACCGCTATCCATTCAGAATCTGCACGCCTCATCTTGGGGTAATCTAGGAAATAAACTTGAGTCGCTTGATGGGCTAAGATGTAACGGTCTTTTGTTCTCAACATTTTATGTCTATGAACATCCACAAGCTTTAGTTGAGGGTGAATGCGTGTTCCTCCACGACTTCGAGTGTCAAACCACGAACAATTGAAGACAATAGGGCGCTTCACTGTAGGAGATATGTAATTCAACTCAATTATTTCCTCTAGCACACCATAGAAGTCCTCCTCGTCAATGCCGAAACTTTGTCCTAGAACACAAACTCCACTATTGTCGGTAGCCCTGGTTGATGCGTGTGCCTTTGTGTGGAATCGATAACCGTTGACCACATAACCAGCATATGTCTTCAGTTTTTTGGAGGGTCCACGAGCTAATGTTGCAATGTTAGGATCTGTAATTACCGCACCGTCGGCCTGCATGTACGTCGAGCGAGGACTCAAATACCATTTATGCACAATTAATTCGAATTAATTAAACTGAAAACAATAGTAGAAAATCCTTACATGGGAGTAGAACCATAGGCGAAAGTGTCTTTTCAAGATCTTTTGCTCTTCAGCTTCGGTTATTCTTGGATTTGAAGGGCGCACGAAGTTTGTCAAATAGTATCTATTACAAAGAATAATTGATCGAGTCAAGTACTTATATATAGTTTATTCAACTCAATAGAAAGAGAAACTTACTCGATATAGGGCTCCACTTCGACGCAGTTCATGAGTATGTACGTTTGGATCACATGGAATTTCTCATCTGTGAGCACACGACCACTGGATCTACCCAACGTTCGCCCAGTTGTTGGGAAAATAGACAAATCGCCCGGATCAACCCCAACTGGAAGTGTGCAACTAACGTTGCGGGAGACATCCATATGATTACTCGCGACATGCGAGTTAAAATAATACGAGCAAAAGGTGGACGTCTCCTGAACGAGATAGGAACTACAAATTGAGCCCTCAACCTTAGCTTTATTGCCAACTGTGCCCTTCAACCTTTTTAAGAACCTACAATATATATATATATATGATATTGAAGACCCTAAAACCAAATTAACTACAATGTTGGTGATTTGTGTCAAGTCATCAACTCCCTATTAGAGCATGTTGAGGTTTTCGATTCATATTGGGAATGTCGATGGGTATATTGACATATATGACTTTCCATGGTTTAATTGTTATCATAAGATCCAATAGTTTAGTCGCACACCACCACCGAGACTAGGAACCTCGTGTGCACCGTTGCATGGCAAGGGCGCGCCTAGTATGAGGCGACGTATGGTGCAACGGCGCGGTGCAAGCGCGGGGCTCGGCTTGGACCTCGGTTTTGAGGTTCAAGGCTCGGCGTTAGGTGTGGCGCGCCTAGGAGCGAACTTGAGGTTCATCTCAAGGTTGCAAGGGCGCGCCTAGGTGGTGCGATGGCGCGGTGTGGCTAGGGACGCGGTTGCGAGGCTGCGGTGGAGCTCTCGGCGCGCCTAGGGCTCTTGTCCAAGGCGTCGAGCATGAATTGTGAGGCTAAGGTATGGTCTGAGCTTGATCATTGAGTCTTATAAGTTTGTGCATACTCTAATGTGAATTAGGAAGCTTCTCTAAGCTTGGTAGATGCTTTAAGCAAGAACCAAAGCTTGAGTTTAGCTTGGCACATAGTTAATATGCTAGAAAGAAGTTTACAAGCTTCATACTAGCTTAGAGTGAACTCTAGGAGCTTAGACAAGCTCAATACACATTGTACATGCTTTATAAGAAGCTCATGTAGCTAGGAACTAGCTCATGGAAGCTCAATATAGCTCACACTAGCTCAAGTTAGCTCAACTAGCTAGAAATTCAGCTCAACCTAGCTCACACTAGCTCAAGCCAGCTCAACTCACTATAAGCTAGCTCATGGAGCTAAGGGGTAGTGACACTCCTAGTTGACCTAGCTTGGCACCTAACTATGCTAGCTAGGTGGTGGGGCTGGTGGGCCGGCCCAAGGGGCGCGCCTTATGGGCTGGTGGGCTGCACATGCACACGCATGGCATGGGCTGTTGGCTTTGCCATTTGGGCCGTGTGCATGGCTTATTGGATTGGATTTTTGGACTCTTTAATGGGCCTTTTATTTGCTGAAATGGAGAGGCATTTGGAGTCCAAGGGGGGATGCACTTGGACGCCCCATTTGATGACAAGGAGAGAGAGAAAGGTAGTTATAACCGAATCCCTAAATTCACTCTCGGCCACACACTTGTGTAACCGATTGTAACCGCCATCCATGGCAGTTTTTGGGCAAGTTTCTCACGCCTATTTAAGGGCAAGATGTCGGCTATTTTGGGCATGATTCACATGAGAAAAAACCAGACTTGATCCCAAAGAAATCGGTAGAGAAAATCGAACAAGAATCTAGGGTTTCTTGTCGGATTTGAGTGGAAAACACAAGAGTGTTCTCAAGTGGTCGTGTGGCGGCATGGATCAAAGTTCTTCTTCAAGAAAGGAACCTCAAGATGCATGGAGTGGGCAGTACGTTCAAGTCAAGGACGAACCCCAAGCATCCATGGAAGACGACTTCATTGAAGTGAAGATCGAAGAGGATTCGATAGACTCGAATAAGGTACGCTTGTTCTCAATGGTTGTGTCTTGCCAACACTTCCATTGGTTTATTTAATTACGTTTTATCCCACAGCGGTATTGCACAACCCTTGGCATGGAATAAGGGCAATATACGTTGAAGGAAAGATAGGTCTAACCTTTCGACTCGTAATCTTATCCAAGTCGACTTACAAAAGTAACAAGGGGTCGATGGTGATTGCCTTCGTGGCCTACACCCACGAGACTATCCTTCGATGGATCTACTCGTAGTGCCTTGATTATCCTCATGGATCTACAAGGATCGACTTTCCTTCAACAAGATAAGCAAACACTTTAAAATGATTGCATGCAAACCCTATTAGTAGACAACTACGAAAACCAACAACTTATCAAAAATTATAATTGTACATACCTTTATTCTGGAATACATCCATCTATAATTGACAAGGTCACAAAGTGAAGCTTCTCGTGGCAAATGAATAGGCAAGTGCTCCATCGAATCAAATAACGCTGGGGGAATGATTCGCTCCATCCCACAAAATAATTGGTATTTCCTTGTGCAACTGCATAACCACCTCAGGCTTAAGCTTGTAACACGTCAGGTCTCTGAAGAACGCACTTAGCTGAGCAATAGGCTCCCAGACTTTGTCATCAAGAAATGCTCGAAAAGCAATAGGCATCAACCGTTGCATGAACACATGACAATCATGACTCTTCATCCCAAAGAGTCTAAGCTTGTGCAAGTTAATGCAGCGGCTCAAGTTGGACACATAGCCATCCGAAAATTTTACGGATCTCAACCACTCAAGAAGCACTTGTTTTTCATTACGATCTAGTGCATAACATGCCTTTTGGGTACCTATTGTCCTCCTCGTCAGGTTCCAACTCCTAGGAGCCGTTTAGTATTTTTAGAACATGGATTATATATTTATTGATAGAACTAGTTTTACCCGTCGTACCATGTACGACTACAATTCGATTTTTATATACATTATAAATAGGATATTAATAAATAAATAAAAATATAATGTAAAATTTAATATAAGTAATTTATTGCTCGTAGAATGTATATAATTTTTTAAACAAATATTATATTCTTCATATTTTGTTACTTTTAATGTACTCAAATTTAGTGTTTGTCAAATATTTCAATATATCTATTAAATACTTTATTATCTATTTTTAGTAATTTTAAAAATTATAAATATTTATCATTGATTGTGTTATGAAAGAAAATCACTATATATCTATAAATAAATTCGTAAAAAGATATATGCTAAAATATTTATATTTATTTTAAGGTATTTTAAATATTTTATCTTTAATTAAATACTTTTATAAGGAAACTTTCAAAGAATATTATTAGACTAAATAGATATTTGTTTGATATTAGAGATAAATTTAAATAGTTAAAAAGAATTTAATAGAAAGAAGTTATAATATTAGAAATAAAAATTAATTTTTTAAATATGAGGTGGGCTAGAACCATTCTGGTGGCTCGAAAAGGTACATCTTTAATATAGTTATAGATATTACTTATTTTTATTATTTTTAAACATTATAAGTATTTATCATTAATTTTTTTATTACAAAAGAAAAAATATATCTAGAAATAAATTCATGAAAAGACATCAGGCTAAAAGATAAAAGATAGTTATACTTATTTAAAAATATTTTAAATTTATTATCTTTAATTTTAAATATTTGTATAAGAAAGTTTTCAAAAGATATTGTTATACTAAATAGATATTTATTTGATGCTAAAGATAGATTTAAATAGTTAAAGAAAAATTTAATAAGAAAAGGTTAAAATATTAATAAATAGCTTTAATATATAGTTATAGATTTGATAGATTTTTTTAAAAAAAAGAAAAATACTATTCGGCCTACAATGTACGATTCAAACATTAAGATAAAAGAAAACATATAATTTATTACTTGTTAACTATAGAATTGTAGGGAATAGGGATGGATTGTAGGGATGGATTACGGTTTCAAAACGATTTCCTTATATTAAAATTATTCATATAATTTGAGTTATAATTTTTCTATCTTATAATATTTTGATAGATTTTTACTAAAAAAAAATAAGAAAAATATCTATAAGAGATAGACAGTAGATAGATATCCGATTTTGAGAAACAATATTATTGGAACAATATTTTTTGAGTGTACGGACATAAAGATTATTGGAATAAGATAGAAATAAAAAAATAAAAAAAAGAATAATAAGAATGAAAAATAAGGTATTTTAAATATGGGGTGGGGTCAGAATCGTTCTGGTGGCTACTATGACTCGATATTTTTTTAGATATACTATAAAAAAGATATTAATAAATAAAAATATAATATAAATAATAATTGTGAATTGGTGATTTATATAAATTGTAAAAAAAACATAATTCTAAATTAAAGATTTTGATAGCAAAAATGAAAATAATGTGACATTTAATATGGATTAGCAAATAAAATTGACTTGACATATACGTATATTATCAAAAAAATGTTACCGGGAAATTATAATTGAAAATTACAATTGTAATTGGCTAGATTTGTATGTAAATTATAAAAAAAAATCAAAATTGAAAATTCAAAGATATATCATAATTGAAATTTAAAGATTTGACAATAAAAAGATTTGATCCTATCTAAATATCATAATGGGAAAAAAATATAGATTAACAAAAAAAATTTGACTTGATTTGTACATAGATTGTAAAACCGTAACTCATTTTTTCTATATATTTATTATGATTCATTTTTTTAATACCGTAACTCATATTGAAAAAGTCAAAACAATGATAAGGTTGTCGAAAATATGTTAAGATTATCTCTAGACATATCTATTCTAATTCGTTTTTTAGAAAATATGTTAATTGTTAAATTTTATGTTCAATTTATTCGTTATGTACATATGGTCATATGGATCAATAATAATTTATTATTAATTTTGTAATTTAAAAATAATATAGGATAAGATCTCAGTCTATCTTTATGTGAGTTTTTTTAGATTATATTGAAGAGTTGTTAGAATCATGAAGATATGTTAAAATATTGTCCTATAAAATACATAAAAAAATATTTTTATGTCAATTTCATGGAAATTAATTTTAACGAACCAGTTTTTATTTTGCTAGAAAATAGGTTAACTGTTAATTTTGTTGTTCAATATATTCGTTCTGTACTTACATATATAATCATATCATACATATGGATCATTAACAATCTATTATTAATTTTGTAGTATAAAAATATTATAGGATAAGATCACGGTATATATTTATATGAGTTTTTTTGGTAGATTATATTGGAGAGTTGTTAGGATCATAAAGATATGGTAAAAATATTTTTATATGTAAATTTCTCGAAATATGTAACTAAATTTTCAAAAAAAACATTATCGTAATCCAATATAAAAAAAATTAAAAAATTGATTGAGATTTGTAGATTATGTGGCAATATGATGTGTACATAATATATGAGTGACATGGAAAAATTTTGACATGTGGACTACGACATGGAATATTTATAAAGACGTCTAAATTATAAGAAAATGACATGTGTAAAAATATGAGGTGGCTTAATATAAGATCGACATGTGACAAAATCCTAGGTGACGTAATGAGAAGGCTTCAAACCTTATTGCTTTTATATATATAGTAGATTGAAGGAGTACATACTTATCAAAATCTCATGCATAAAATAAGGTAAACAAGGCCTATTCTATTGAAGGAGATTAAAGAGGACGTTAATTCTAATAAAGGATACATATAAATATATCTTGCTAACATTGTTGTTTCATTATTGCATGATACTATATAGACGTGTACCCGAACCCGAAAAAGAAAGAGCCGGGGCCATGTTTGATAAGGAAGATGGTTCTTTGGTGACAAGCATTTCACACTTGAAGTTGGGTCTTCGAAAACAATTGGGCCTTCATAGTCTTCAAGAAAATAGGCCCACGAGAATTGTGGGCTGAAATTCGAGCTGAGCACGTAGGATTCTTCTTCTAGGGGAATTGACAAAACACAAAGGTTGTCCTGTTTTTTGTTCATTGAAAATTTCAGAAGTAAATCTTCTGATCGATTGAAAGGGATAAGGATGAATTGATTCTTCTCTTGAAATCGGAAATTTATCCATCTGATTACTAACAGAATCCTTGTTTACCAAGTGTGAATTGAACCCACGTTATGTCTATGGAGAATTAAGAGATTGTAGAAACCTGTAGTTATATTAATGAGATGAGGAACCAGTTTTATACAAAGAGTGCTTGTCTAGATACATACATAGAATAATAAGGTAATCTAGAATTAAGGTCATCTCAAATCTCGCCCGTGCTAATTTATAACTTCTGTTTTCACATTTGTGTGAGTGAAAATTCTAGCCAAAATTTATGGGGATTCCATGTAATTTAATCCATAATATTCCCCTAACACTTAACTTATGTGTGATTTTAATCAAGTATATAGTATAATTTAGGAAAGTGATGATCAAAGGAGAGGAGAGTGTGGTGGGGACTAAAGAGGAGCCTTTGTAGCAATAATTTCCGCGTTTGCCGTCTTTCCTTTTCCCTTCTTCTTCCATCGCAAACCCCACACAACCAAAACTTAAAACATTAAACCCAAAAAAATTCAAAACTTTAAAATCCTAATTTATTCAATTGGTTTCCCCTTGTGAAGAAATCAGAAATGGTCTTCCCATTTCCAGCCTTCCTCCTTTGACTTTCCTCTTCTTCTTCCTCTTTCCTTTCTCAACTCTGCAACCAACCCACCTCCTCCTTTAAACCCCTCATTAATTGCCCTCTTTCAAATGCAAAAATCCTCACAAATCAGCCATTCAATTTCATCCATAACGGATACCCGTTTCAGATCAGATGTCAGGCCGTTTTCATCATCCTTTACTACGTCCCATTTGATGCTGGGCTTCCCGTCAATTTCATTCATCAAATTCACTTCATTCCCCTGATGAATTTCAAATTCCTCGATCCCCAAATCTTACTTTCTTTCTTCTTCTTTTCCTGTTAATCTCTTTTTCCCCAACAAAATCCCTAGTTTCCCTCTTTGTTAATTGAAACCAGCTCATTCATTCCCCTCAATCTCCACAAAATCTCTGCTTTTTATGCATCTTTTTCATTACCCAAAATCCCTAAAATCCTGATAAAACTTGGGTTAGTGGTAAAATACTGAGAATTTCACAAATGGGTTGTGCATCCTCCAAATCAAAGCAAAAGAGATGCAAGAATTGCAGTGCACCTTACAATTCACCTCTCACAAGAAGAAGCTTCTCCTTACATGTTCATCATCCACCGTCCATTGATGGTGATAGCTACCATGTTGTGGCCCTCTCCTCCACCACCTTAGGCTCTCTTCGGGTCGAAAACTCCTCGTTATCCCCAAACCGATTAAGCCTCATGAAGGAGGAGGAAGAAGAGGATGAGGAGATCAAGAAAGTTGAATTTGAAGTGGGCATGGTTGAGGCCAAGGCTTGGTCAAAGATGATTGATGAGAAGATCACAAAAGTTGTGCCTAAGACACCGATTCGGACGCCACCCGGTGAGCCGGAGACTATCAATGCTTGGGAGATGATGGAGGGTTTGGAGGACACAAGCCCTTTGATCCGTCCATTTGATCAACATCATGTTAGGAGCTTTTCGTTTCATGTTTTCCCTAACGAGATGCCTGATGATCTAATGGAGAATGAGAATGAGGATGATGATGAGAATGAGACTCCTCCTAGTAGTAATAATAGCCCTTCTCCAAAGCCCTTTTGGATGGACGGGCCAGGTTTCGGTTCAAATGAGAAGAAGGCGTTGTCGAAAACGGTCATGTCTGAGTTCGATCCGGAGATCATAACCGCCTTTCGAAAGGCCCTCGAGGAGCTCTCGCCCACTAACCCTTTTCGCCTCTCTAAGAGAAAGCCGCGGAGTCCGAGTTTGGAGCCCAATGGAATAGTGGATGATGTGAAGCTCCCAATTGGTGTGTTGGAAAAGACAGAGGATGATAATGTGAAGGAGAGGCTTGTTTTGTACTTTACAAGTCTTAGGGGAGTGAGGAAGACCTATGAAGAGTGTTGCAATGTGAGAATGATTCTTAAGTCCTTAGGTGTTAGGGTTGATGAGAGAGATGTTTCAATGCATTTAGGGTTTAAGGAGGAGTTAAAGGAGCTTTTGGGAGAGAGTTATGGAGGTGGGTTGCCTAGGGTTTTTGTGGGTGAGAGCTACATTGGAGGAGCCGAGGAGATTCGAAGAATGCACGAGGAAGGGAAGCTCGAGAAGGTTCTAGAACGATGCGAGTTTGTGGAAGGGGACAAGGACGGGTCGTTTGGTGGCTCGTGCGAGGCTTGTGGCGACATTAGGTTCGTTCCGTGTGAGACGTGCTCGGGGAGTTGTAAGATTTACTATGAAGTCTACGAGGAGGAGGAAGAGCGTGAGGAGGATCGGATTGAGGAGGACGAATTTGGGTTTCAAAGGTGTCCGGATTGTAATGAGAATGGGCTCATTAGATGTCCCATTTGTTGCTACTAGTAGCTTTACTTGCTTGGTAAAGAAGGGTCATTTTGGTTTCTCTTGGGAAGGTTTTGGTGCAAGTTTGTGTAAAGTGAAAAAGTGTTGCTAGAAAAGGTAAATTTTGCCAAGTTTGGTGGTTGGTTTAGTAAGAGTTGTTCTGCCTGGCCCTCTATAGAAAGATTGTGTGGTGTGGAAAAGGCTTCTTCATACATACTACACAAAAAGGCTTCATGTTTTAAAGATATGTAAGTGATCATATACTTCTTGTTCTATACTTTTATTGGAATAATACATGGGATTTTGAGTTTTGATGGAGATGAGCATTTGATGCTTTGAACATGGTCTTTTTAGGGACATGTAACATTGCCCTCATTCTAAAATGCGTGAATCTTAGTAATTTTGCATTAAAAAAATTGTTCCTATTTCATATTCATTCATGAATTATGCCAATTGAGATTGAATTGAAACTATTTAGCATTTCTATTGATAGGACAATGATAAATGAAGTTTTGTTGATGGGAAAGTCCATGAATGCATATCGTTAACAAGTTGTATGTCCAATCTTATGTTGCATTATATTTATGAGTTTGGAACACGTGTTTAGGACAGGGGATTTTGACTATTATTTCATTTTCTCCTTGAAATTTGTTTTTGTTAAAATTTGTCATTGCTAAATATTTTAAATACTCCCTTTGTTCTCTTAAAACCTTTTCTTTTTGTTTCAAAATAGATGTTCATATAAAAATGTTACCCATCTATACCCCTAATAATTATACTATCTCACATTAATTATACATACACTTCTCCCAAAAAGTACAAAAAGAAGAGCATTTAATAGGGGTAATTTGGATAAAAAAAAAATTCTTAATATGTGTGAAACTTTGTCAATGAACAAGTATTTTGAAACGGAGAGAGAACATAATTCCCTCCTAAAATATAATTAGCTTGAGCAAGAAAAAAAATCATGAGTCTACAAAAAATGACCCATGATTTAGAACCTTTTTAAAATATCCAGCTATAAATGATTAGACATGGGTCCGGTTCCGAAACCGGCGGTTCCGATTCCTCCAAAACCAAGAAGCGGAACCACCCAG
This sequence comes from Fallopia convolvulus, assembly GCA_964016875.1. Classification (NCBI taxonomy): domain Eukaryota; kingdom Viridiplantae; phylum Streptophyta; class Magnoliopsida; order Caryophyllales; family Polygonaceae; genus Fallopia; species Fallopia convolvulus. The sequence continues at coordinate 4,096,457 of OZ024721.1, forward strand.
GCATCGATTCCACGGTTCTAGTTCCGGTTCGATTCCAAGGCTGTTTCTTTCGGTTTCGAAACCGGCTAAAAAAACTAAAAAATACATAACGTAGTAGAGGAAGAACCGCGGTCGCGGTTCAAGGCGACTGCGGCTCCCCAACCACGGAGGTGGTTCCATTGGGTCGGTTCTCTGTTCCGATCCAGTTCTGGCCGGTTCGAAAATAGAAATCATGTATATAAATAATATGTAAATGATTCATTACTGACTCAGATTTATCCTGCTCAGCCTATCCACATACTCCCTCCGTCCCTATTTGTTTATCCTGTTTCCTTTTCGGGCGTCCCCTTTTGTTTGTCCACTTTCCTTTTATATCTATACTTTTCTTACAATATTACCCCTACCTAATATCATCTTATACCCACTTTCCCAATTACCAATACTACTTTACCCCTTTTATCCCTATAAATTTACAAACATACCCCCAATTAATCTCACTTTTTACCCACTTTCCCAATTACCAATACTACTTTACACCCTCCTTAATAACCACAAAAACCGTCCTTTAGGACAAACAAAAGGAGACGGAGGGAGTATAATTTAGCCATGTCATTCTCTTGCTATATTCTCGGCCAATAAATGATGCAGGATAAAAACAAACCAATAATTTGACTTCTGATGATTCATGTTAGTGAAAAATAAAGTGAGAAAGAAAGATAGGTGTCACATGAAGATCTTAGCTTGATTCATAGCCAAGCAAATGGACAAATGGTACTATTTATTTTATATATATATATATATATATATATATATATATATATATATATATATATATATATATATATATATTATGTATGTTTATCTTTATGTATTAATTTTGGAGTAGTTGGGGGACAATTCTCCAAATGGTTGTTGAGCTTTAGATTAGGCCCTCAACCCTGTGCAAATGAGACCACTTACCTACACATTTATTATCTTAAAACCCATATTTTTAAGATTCACAATCACTATCCTCACTATAGTTGCAAATGAGACCTGTTGTTGGTGAGATTGTAAGAGCATGTTCAATGGTGATTTTTTATTGAAATTTCTTATTTAATTTTTAAACATTTTTTTCCACCACATCCGGTGTTGGTGAAATTGCAAGATAAATTGAGGGTAAAAGTTCCAATTTTACATTACCAATCATGTATAAATACTTTCATCCTTTCTTTAAGTTATGAGTTGCCTTTAATAGTACTGGATTAAAAATCAGGGCACTATTATTCGTGGGAATCGAAACAAATATCTTAGGGTAACCACTTGATTCTATACCTAGAGGTTTTTGTAAGTTATTTATGCCAAATACATATGAGCCTTATTTCGAACTTGTATCAAATAGTCACTTAACTCTTGAAGTTTGACCCTTTTCGATTAAACCCCTAAGTGACTATTTAACACATGTTCAGTGGGCCATATATGTATTTACCTATTTGGCCAAGTTATTTATATTTATTTGAACAAAAACAAGTATGAGACGGTCAAAAGGGGGCATGATCAAATACACACATACATGTCAAACTTTCACACAAGGTAGTAAAAAGAAAAGACCAACTACCCTTGAAAGCTACATCACTATAAATCAAGTAACAAGAAATATGTCATCACATCTACCTATTGCTTCACATCAAACTCACTTCCCTTCATTCATATAGAAAAGATGATGTATACCAAGATTTAATAATGATACGATTAGGGATAGATTTACTTGAAAGTAATTTTTGGTAATCAGTAAGTACTAAGTACTCTATTAATTAATTTTATTCATGTGGTCCATATGTGAACTTTGTTTTTGTAGCCGGATTGCAAGATGCATATTATAATGCCAAGATTGGTGTTGGAGAAGACTGAAGACATCATAAACATTCCATTTCCACGCAATTGAGGCTCCCTTGTTTATGCCGTCTACATTGAAACTTAATTTTCTATTAAGTCAAAGTAAAGGTGAATAATATCATGTTATTTGTTATTGGGTCTTTTTAGTATGGTCTATGGACGTATGCTAATAAGTAAAATTTGAAAGTCTTCAAAAAAAATTTGTCAAGCGACTAAGACTTTAGGATAATACCATAAAATTTTTATTTCGATTTTCATGAACAATGTCCTCGACAAAGTAAAGTTAATTTTGAAAATTATTTTATAAGTTGGCACACTTTAGACATTACACTGGGGGAGGGGGGTTCGAACTCACAACCTAATAATTACGGACATCGTCACCTACCAACTAGACTAGTTAATTAGCCTGAGTTAAGTTTACATTGGATCTGGTTCCTCGGGTCGGGGCTTGGTCTAGTTTTGAACCCATTACATTCAAACTTCCCAATTGAATCGGACAAGTCAAGATATATAATTTTAAGTTACTTGTTTATGAGTCGTGTACCTTTTTAGTTTGTACCAAAAAATTGTTTGATCATTATGTTGAGTGTTGTCATTACTTGATCAAGCTACCAGATTAGAGATAACCGGAGCCAACAAACAAACGGCGTGGGGTTAGAACTGATGTGGCAGCTTCTTACTGATTACTCTTTTATTAACCTTTGTCACAGTGTAATAAATAGGACTCTGTTAAGCGCTTCAATGTAATTCTCTTGACTTTCTGTTTTATCTTTCCCTCCAAACACTCCCTTGTAACAGAATGGTTTAAGAGAAAGTTCTTCGATACGATCGGTTGATCGTAACTTTGTTGATTTCTGTTTGCTTCCGCTATTTCGTTTTGAGATCGAATCTAGAATTCTTCATGGTATCAGAGCTTGATTGAGAAATTCTAGATTCTTTTCACCTCATCTTCTATTATACTACGAAATTAGGGTTCTGAGATTTGATAATGGATGGAAATCGCAACAATCCAGATGCGAATCGCAATCTCTTAGTTGCGAGTAATCATGAGATGCAGATCGCTCACCAGAATGATCCTTTGGTGCTCAATAATTCTGATAATCCAGGCATGTCACTCACGTCTTCGTTGTTCGACGGTGGGAATTTCTTGATGTGGAGTCGGCAAATTACCTTAGCACTAGAGGCGAAGCTCAAACTCGGATTCATTGATGGAACCGAGGTAGCACCGGAAAGGAACTCGCCGAACTACGGCCGCTGGAAGAGGTGCGACTCCATGGTAGCCTGTTGGATACTAAATTCTATGGAAAAGGAGCTTGCTAATGCTTTCATCTACAACGGTTCAGCATATGCACTTTGGTTAGAGATCAAGGAGCGTTATTATCAGAACAACGGACCGTTGATCTATCAATTGCAACAGGAGCTCAATCAGGTTAGTCAAAATAATCTCACTGTCACTCAGTATTATGTGAAATTGAAGAGTCTTTGGGATGAAATTCAGAGTTTGAATGGAATTCCGGTTTGTGACTGTGGTGCTATTGAGAGATTTAGATGTGGTTTGTTTGCTAAGATGGCTGAATTAGAAAATCAATCTCGTTTGATGCAATTTTTGTTGCGTTTGAGTCCTGATTATGAATCTACCAAAAGCTATCTCTTGTCCTTGGATCCGCTTCCTAATGTGAACAAAGCGTATCAAACTGTTCAAGGAGTGGAGAAACAAAAGCAAGTGACAAGGAGAGGCATTGTTGAGCCCACGACTTTTATGGCTGATCAAACTAGGAATTCAGGACATGAATCAAGGAGTTTTTCTCAGAATAATGGCAACAGTTCAGGAAATGGAAATGGTGCAGGTAGGAAAGATGTTAAGAGAGACAAGAAGAGGTTCTATTGCACTCATTGCAAAGAAGAAGGTCATGATTATGATCATTGCTTCGATATTATAGGGTATCCTGATTGGTATAAAGGGAAAAGGCTAAGAAAGGAGGTCGAATGGCTGCTTTTGTTGATAATGACAAAGGAAGTATCATGGATTCTCCTCTGGAGGTGAATGAGCACAAAGGTGGTTTGGATTTGGAGATGATGAATGCAGTTAGTAGATTGTCAAATGCTTGCCAAGCCATGATAAAGGCTTATCAACCAGAAAAGACACATATGCATGCATCAGTGGTGTATTCAGGATCATCTAGGGGAGAGTGTTCAAAGAATTCAGGTGTGAAACAAGGTGACAACTGGGAGTTCTCAGGTACTCGTTTCTTTGGATTTCATGCTTCTTTGAATGCTCCTGATGAATGGATTGTGGATAGTGGTGCTTCAGACCACATGACTTCACAAATCCAATATTTGATAGAGCAAACTTCCCTATTAAATCCAGTTTCTATTGTTTTGCTTGATGGTTCATCAAAGAAAGTGGAATTAGTTGGGAAAGTTCAGCTCAAAGATGGTTTAATTCTGGAACATGTGCTTTATATTCCAGAATTCAAATTTAATCTTCTCTCGGTTGGGAGATTGATTAAAGATAATCAGATTAGTACACATTTTTATGAAAATTATTGTGTGCTACAGGCCCTTTCTGATGGAACAAGTGTTGCAAAAGGATTTGAGCAAGGAGGGTTGTACAAAGTAAAGGCTGGAGTTAGGAATAAAGACAAAGAAGTGATGCATACAGTAGATGCAATTTCTTGTTCTTCTTTGTCCAAAACTGTTGCTTTGAATTTGTTGCATCTAAGAATGGGGCACATTTCAGCTTCCAAGTTGTCCCATTTGAATGTTGGAAAACATTTTCACAATCATAGTATGGTTTGTGATGTTTGTTCTATGTCCAAAACTCATAGATTACCATTTCCTGAGAGTGAAACTCATGCTGTCAACTGCTTTGATCTTGTTCATTTTGACCTCTGGGGTCCTTATAAGACAGCTTCTTTTGGTTCTTATTATTTTTTGACTGTGGTTGATGATTGTAGTCGGGCTACATGGACTTATCTGCTGTCTAACAAGAGTCAAGTGGGAGATATAATTTCTGATTTTATTCAGTATGTGAGGAGACAATTTGAGGTGATTCCAAAGGTTGTTCGCACTGATAATGGATCAGAATTTGTTAATGATAGGTGTCAAAGGCTGTTTGCTGATTTAGGCATCATTCATCAAAAATCCATGGTCTATACTCCACAACAAAATGGAGTTGTGGAGCGTAAACATAGACATTTGCTAGATACAGCTCGGGCTTTGAAAATGCAATCAGGGTTACGTACTCGGTTTTGGGGAGATTGTGTTCTAACAGCCACTTATTTGATAAATAGGATGCCAGTTTCAAAACTGGGATGGAAAACTCCTTTTGAAATATTATTTCATGAAGTTCCTTCTTATGATCATCTCAGGGTAATGGGTTGTCTAGGGTATGCTGTGATCACAGGACCTAATTTAGATAAATTTGGTCAAAGAGGGAGGAGGTGCATAATGATAGGTTATCCTCCACATCAAAAGGGTTACAAGCTATTTGATTTAGAAAGCAAAACAGTTTTCCATAGTCGAGATGTGATTTTCAGGGAAAATGTGTTTCCTTTCTGGCAAAAGTCATCTGTATCAGATTCTTCTGTTGCTCCACATACTAATATTCCTATGTTTCCAAAGTCTGTTGTAGAGCCTGATGATATCACTGATGTGACAGATTTAGTTTCTTTTGAAATACAGCATGGTACTGGTTCCACTTTACATGAGAATGCTGAAGTGGTTTATAGTCAGAATTAAGCTTCACCAGTTGCACAATTGCCACGACAGTCTTCAAGGGTCAAACAACCACCTGTTTGGATGAGTGACTATGTGTTGAATACAGTTCAGACTGATTTTCATGTGTCATTAGCTGCAGTTATGGCAGTTTTTGAACCTCGGTTGTATAAAGAAGCCAAAGGTGATCCTAAATGGCAAGAGGCCATGGACAAGGAACTTCAAGCTTTAGAGACCAATGGTACTTGGAAATTAACCACTTTGGCTCCTGGGAAGGAGGCCATCAAATCTAAGTGGGTTTACAAGATCAAATACAAGAGTGATGGTTCAATTGAAAGATATAAGGCAAGGTTAGTAGTTAAAGGCTTTAGTCAGAAAACTGGAAAAGACTATAAGCATACTTTTTCACCTGTAGCAAAGTTACCTACAGTGCGGATTGTTGTGGCTCTAGCTGCTTCAAAGCAATGGCCGTTGTTCCAATTAGACATCAACAATGCTTTTTTGCATGGTTTCATTGAAGAGGAAATTTACATGGAACCTCCAGAAGGTTATTTTAAGGCACAATCGGGGCAAGTTTGTCAATTAAAGAGATCATTATATGGGTTGAAACAGGCTAGTTGACAGTGGAATCTGGAATTAACTCATTTTTTGATCAAGCTCGGTTATGTGCAATCCAAGCATGATTATTCATTGTTTACTAAGGTTGAAGGGTCATCTTTTACAACCATTTTGGTCTATGTGGATGATATTTTGCTTACAGGGAGTAATGTTTCTGAAATACAGCATGTTAAGATGGCTTTGGATCAACAATTCACCATTAAGGATCTAGGCCGTGCTCACTATTTCCTTGGTATGGAGTTGTTTCGTGACTCAACAGGGATTTATTTGACTCAGAGGAAATATATTTCAGATTTGATTACTGATGCAGGGCTTGTTCATTCCAGATCAGTGTCTTTTCCTTTTCCTGCTGGTGTAAAACTGAGTACAGATGATGGAGAATTGTTACCAGATGGAGAACAGTATAGAAGACTAGTAGGACGGTTGCTTTACTTGTCTTTAACCAGACCTGATCTTTCTTATAGTGTGCAACATCTTAGTCAATTTGTTGCTAATCCTCAAGTTCCTCATCTTCAAGCCGCTATTCATGTCTCGAAGTATTTGAAAGGGTCTTCTACATTGGGTCTTTATTATCCAATTCAGACTTCTCTTCAAATTACTGGGTTTTCTGATGCTGATTGGGGTTCTTGTGTCATGACTCGACGTTCTTTAACTGGCTATTGTGTTTTTCTAGGGCATGCCTTAGTGTCTTGGAAGACTAAGAAGCAAACAACTGTATCCAGGCCTTCAGTTGAGGCTGAATATCGAAGTATGGCTGCTACAACTGCTAAGTTGCTTAATTTGGGTTAGTTATTTGCTTCGAGATTTGCAAGTTTCAGTTTCTCTTCCTGTCACAATATTTTGTGACAATCGTGCCGCTCAGCATATTGTTGCCAATCCTTGCTTTCACGAGCGCACCAAGCATTTGGATATCGATTGTCATTTCACACGAGACAAAATCCAGAAAGGGTTTCTTTGCACATCTTATATTCCTTCTCGAATCCAACTAGCTGATTTGATGACAAAAGGTTTAGGGGAGCATCAACACCAATTCCTTGTTTTCAAGCTGGGTTTGCAATCTTCTCCAGCTTGAGGAGGGGATGTTGAGTGTTGTCATTACTTGATCAAGCTACCAGATTAGAGATAACCGGAGCGAACAAACAAACGACGTGGGGTTATAACTGATGTGGCAGCTTCTTACTGGTTACTCTTTTATTAACCTTTGTCACAGTGTAATAAATAGGACTCTGTTAAGCGCTTCACTGTAATTCTCTTGACTTTTTCTGTTTTATCTTTCCCTCCAAACACTCCTCTTGTAACAGAATGGTTTAAGAGAAAGTTCTTCGATACGATCGGTTGATCGTAACTTTGTTGATTTCTGTTTGCTTCCGCTATTTCGTTTTGAGATCGAATCTAGAATTCTTCACATTACACCCATGTTTTTTTGTGTATGGATCATGTTACTCTTGTAACCTATAACTCCAATAGTTTGTTCTAATAAAGCATGACAAAATCAAAACCTAAGTGGTTATGTGATTTGAAGTGTGATAATGCTCTAATAATTCTCATCACTATACAATAAAAGGGGAAGAAAAAAGTATAGTATCGAAAGCCCATTTTCTAGGAAAGAACATATATACTATTTCAATGAGAAAAAGGCAAGAGTATAAAATATGGAATAATTGACCAATTTTCATGTTTCAAAAGGAAGGAGAAACAAATTAAACGAACAGGGACAAATAGAAATGGTCTAACATGATATGCTAAGACATTCTTACACCCCAAAATTAACAAATCACAAAGGTCATTGCAAAATAATAGTATTAATTTGGTCAAAGTAATTGGAATTTATATGTGTTAATTGGAATGGGATTGAATATAAAATGTAAAGTTTGCCGTTCTAAAGCTGCGGGGCTGTCCAACACAAACCACCCTGTGCCGCACCCCACGTTGTAGGCTAGGTGCCTCATCATATATATTCTTTTAATTATGGTTCCATCTTTCCACTTTTTTATAATCTTGTCCCAATTATTATATAGTTTGTGCATATTACCCAATTTTTTATTCATAGTGTTTTTATAAGTTTGTTAAAGTCTGGTGGGTTGATAAATTTGAATAATAATTCAGTTCGAGTATAAGCCTACATAGTTTAAACATCTTTTCACTATAGTTATGCTGTGTAGAATTTGGAGGTTAAAATGTACGCAATCTTATGAGGTGTTTTCAATAGAACCAAGGAGACATCCACCAACATACACGAGTAAAAATAAAGGATAATAAAAGATCGTTTTATCTGGGCATATATTAAACATCCTTGTTTTAAAAAATAAACCTTACAAGAAAATAAATAAATTTTATATAATAAATGCCTTAAATAATAAATTCTAACAAAATTTCTATTTTAAAAATCTTAACCTGAACCCTTGAAGATACATGTTAAAAAAATCGATAAATGATTACAAAATGAAGGATTAAAAAAATTCCACGCACACCTATGGGGTGATTGAACAATGTACAATTACATTAAATAATCAAATCATATTTTTTTGGGTCATTGCCACCCCAGTTCAGTGGAGAAGTTTTGCTCCATCAAACGCCTACGTTTGGAGTTCGAGTCTCGCGAAGGGCCCTTTATTTTTTAGTGAAGGCACTGCTCATGAGAGTGAAACCGAAGACCTTTGAGTACTACCACTTAACCGCGCGCTTGACTAGATGCCCGAAGGCAATCATTTTTCAATCGGTTTTTATATCATATGCCCTAAGGACATGGGTTCAGAATACTAGTTATAGAAACTAAAACCCTAAATGGAAATTAATGAATCCTATACAAATAATGAAAATAACCCCAAATAATAAAATTTAACATATTATTTCCATTTTAAGATTCTTAACCTATGTCTGAAGGATATATATTAGAAAAATCATTTTTTAATTAAACTGAGAGTTATGCGAAACAACAAAATCCACTTCCTTGTCGCACTAAAAGAGTAATATAGAAATAAAAGTACCATTTTAAAATGGATTCGTAAAACCTGGAAGAACAATCATGTTATATTGGCAGCTCCATTTGCCTAAATTCCTGAAAATCTCCCAACTAGGTGGGCATATAAAACAGTGCAACACAGAGGGAAATTTGAATTTGGATTAAATTAACAACTAAAAAAAGGGTAAATTTTTCTTCATATGAATTTCCTTCATAAGACCTTACACATTTTTATTTTGTGCTCGATTAAATTGAGATTCGGGTTCATTTTTTTCTATTAAGTTCAATGTTCAGTAATTCACAAAAAAAAAAAAAAAAAAATTGTTCTTTCACGGGTGGAGATTCATGTTCATTTGGGTCCATTAAACAGGATTTGGGGTGATTTATGTTAGGGAAAATCTATTATCAAGATTTACACCATTAGTTATTTATGGGCCTTAATAATGGGCCTGCTATATGGGCCGGTATTGCTAAATAATGATTTTGAATGAATAAAAATCAAGCGAAAGATTCATTTTACAATCATTTGTACAAATAACATTATGTCGACAAATTGGACCTACCCATATTTTTTGAACCCTTAGTTAAGGTAGACCAAGTCCTAAAATATATGAATTGAGTTTGCACAATAAATATCTCTATCTAGAAACAATATAGAGTAATTGACTTGCACATTATTCATGTGAAGCAACGATCGATATAAGTCATCGCATCCTTGACTGGTGCACTAATTGCGCAAAAGAGAGCTCCACCAAGATATAATCTGGTCAAATACTTTGACAAAGAGAAACCCCCTACCTAAGTTATATCTACGTAAGTTCGTTAAGATAAATTTATTGTTCTAAAATTTATCTCAAAATTTAAAAAATTATTCAATTTAACTTAAATATTCTTAATTTGTTAAGAACTTTCACCGTCTATTATACATTTATGTATATATTTATAATGAGTAGTTGGAAAAATGAGTTAAAATATGTTAAATGATAAATTTTATGCCAACAACAATACTAACCAACATAACCCGTTGGAGCGGAATTTGGAGAGTTTGTATGTACGCACAGCTTCTAAACAAGTCGATATTTTTCGGTAGACCAAAAAGGGGGAAATTCCGAGTGAAACTAAAGTCAACACAAGGTCAAAGCATGCGTATGTAAGCAAAGGAAAGAAATAGTGTCACAAACGAGTCGTAGAAGAAGGATACATGAACTAAAGAGAACTAAACACAAGATCAAACAAGCAAAAACACATCATCCACAAAAAGAAATCGAAGAAACCGCATAAGAGACAATAAAAGCGCTTGTAGTAACAAAAATGGCCCCAAACCTACACCTATAACCTCACCGAGAAGGAAGCACACAACCCACTCACATGTCTACAAAACTTACACCTCTACCACTCAAATGTTGCCCCTCCACAAATCCCTATCTTGGATCATATCCAGGCCCAAAATTTAGGGGGCCCTTGAATTAACCAATGAATGGACCTTTTTTTAGCCCATCAAATAAATGGGCTTTTCTATACAACTTTTATTTATTGTTTATATTAGATAATAAATTATAGCTTTTTTTTTATCAATAATGGACTTTTTTAACGTTAATAGGCCTATTTTTACTAGTAGTAATTTTCTTGTTGGAGACCTCTATATTTTGGGGGCCCATGGCGACTGCCCCTCCTCGCCGCCCCAAATAGCCGACCCTGATCATATCCTCTGTAAGGATTAAAAGGGTTAGGTCATGTTTGATGATTTCCCTCCAATTTTTCTTGGGACACCCACTTCCTTAGTGGAAGTCCCCGAAGTTAAATGACAACTTTTGTTAAACAAAAAAAATGATAAGTTTATCTAAACGAAAAAGTTAGTATTTTTCAAAAGTTATGCCGCTAATTAAAATTAGTGAAGGGAGAGGAAAAAAGAAAAAAAAACATATATAAACAAATTCCCATAATAATGTTCTTTTTTTTGACAAATAGTATAATGTTCATTAATTAGTTCATGGCTAATAAACTGTCGAGGCATATATTTATGGACCAATGGGCATCAAGAAGACAAGAACCAAACATAGATTGATCATTTCGTTTTGAAATTAATAAAAATAACTTTATTGAACAATAAAATATTATAATAAATTAATAATCAAATCAAACAATTAATGGAGAATGTATGTAGCAACAAATATGGACTGGACGAATGCAAAAAGGATGGAGATCGAGTTTGTAGTTATTTAATCAATTAAGCTTGTAATAATGGTAGCCTCCTCATAATCACTAACATCAAGTGTAGTAAGCATATGAGCAAGGCGATCACTCACATCGTCCACCTCTCTTTGAAGCTTCTTTATGTACTTGCAAGTCTCTTGTACAACTTTCCATGTAGCCACCTGCCAATTCAAATAAACGTCAATTAGACAATCATCACATAGATTGTGTAATTATTGTATATAGATATCGAAACAAAGAAAATCGAAAAGGGGTTTGAATGTATACTTTGTCATGAACATTGCGACCACGAAGCTCCGGAATTTGGTGCCGCAGATTATTGACAAGCCGAACAATTGGGTCTCGATCCAAGATTCTCGATCCTTTTGCATATTGTTGCATGGACCTTTCACTAGACATAATCGTACGTTCAATTAACGTTATGTTTTCAGTTTCTTTCAAGTTAAAGGAGTAGAAGATGGAAGGAGATATTTGATGTGAAGAGGGCGATGTGAATGAACCTAGTAAAAGATATGGCAAGAATGAAATGATCGAGCCTTTTGTAATAAAGGGATTGTAAATTTGGAAGGAGAAGAAGGCACCGCCAACTACAAGAGTCTTCTCGGGGGCTCAACAATTATTTTGACCTTTTGTATGCGTGTTAATAAATATCTACTGAATTTGATGATAATATTATATCTACTGAATTTGATGATACATTCAGCTTACAGCATTATTTTGGATAAAAATATGAATTTCATGTTGTGCAAAATGATTTTTCATGAGAGTGACTGAGTGAGTGACTAAGAGTTATGTAATGTCTCTAAATATGCTCCTAATGTCATAACAAATAACTAATATAATATTTGACCCAAAAAATTAAATATTTTAAACAGTTATAATACACTCTCTAGCACTAATTGAACTGAGTCTAGCCAAGTTTTGAATTACAATTGAATGAAACTAAAATTAAACTGAGCCTAGCCAAGTTTTCAATTCATGTGATTGGATTGCTTCTCTTTTGTGTACGTACGTTAATGTGAAAGTAGCTTTTGATTATTTATTTTTCAAAAAGTAGTAGTTTATTTTAACCACCATTTACCGTTAAATGGTGGTTAATTGTCGAAATTAAAGCAACTAACTAATCATTAACTACCTAGATTAATTGCGAATTCTCGCCACACTTCCACAAATTAATACCACGTGTCATCCAAATCATCTTTTTGTTTGGTTGAAAATATCTTCTTTTTTTGGTAGAAGGAGAGACGGTACTCTCCGGCCCCTCAAGGGGGCGTTTTATTAATAATAAAAGTGGGCTAAGTAGTCATCAAACGGGGAATATAGCCCGACCCCTAACATCATCAAGAAGCAATAAATTAACCCCCGCAGGCGGGGCAAGCAATACATGCATACCTAAAGGAAACGATAAAGCAAAAGACGCGAGGTAATCCGCAATCGAATTAACCTCTCGATACATATGACGGAATTGAATGGACCAATTCCTACTAATAAAGCCTTGGCACACTGAGCTACCAGGCTATAAAGAGGATGACTCTTCTTCACTCTCTTCTCTAGGGCTATCAAAACTTGACCCGACCCGAATAACCCGCCCGACCCGCCCGACTCCGAACCTGACCCGACCCGAGAAAACAATAAAAAGTTTTATACCCGAAACATGTTTGACCCGAACTGATTTGACCCGAATCCGAAAAAACCCGAACACGAGATTAACCCAAAACCGATTATACCCGAATGGACTAGCCTGATGCAACCCGATATCCGATGCTACCTGACCCGAAGTCATCCGAAAATCCGAAGTTACTCGACCCGAAACCATCCGAAAATCCGAAGTTACCCGACCCGAAACCATCCAAAAATTATATTATGTTTTAAAATATTAATAATAGTGAATATTTATTATAATTATGTTTAAATTAAATGTTACATTAAATATTTAAGCCCTAAAGTAGTCAAACTACACAAAATAATCATTCGATATATGGTCTGAATCAAATTCCGGCTTACTCGAAATCAGATTAACCCGAAATTCGACCAAAGTCGAAATCCGATTCACCCAATATCCGAAAAACCCGAAATCGAACTCACCCGATATTCGACTAAACCCGAAACCGAACTAAACCCGAAACCGAACTTATCCGAAATCAAGTTGGACCGAAAACCGAATGACCCGACCGAAATTGACCCGAAACCCGACTTTGCCCGATTAATTGAGCACCCGACCCGAAATGATCCAACCCAATTTGACCCGATTTTCAAAATATCTGAATTTGACCCGAACCCGAACTTACCCGAAACTAAATTGACCCGACCCAAACCCGACCCGACCCGCCCGATTGACACCCCTACTCTTCTCCAACAGATCCATGACGAGCTTTGAGTCCGACTCCAAAATGACATGACGGAAACCACCTTCCCAAGCCAGCCTAAGACCATTAAGGATGCCCCAAAGTTCCGCCATCGGGACCGAGCAAACACCAATATTGTGCACGAAGCCTTTAATCCATTGACCCCGATCATCTCGAAGAACACCACCCGCGGCCGCATTGTTGTTACCCTTAACCGCTCCATCCGTGTTGACTTTAATCCACCCCTCATTTGGGGCGGTCCAACAAATATCCTGCACATGACTCCTGTGTACAACAGAATTGACAGTAAAGTTACCTGAAGCCATATAATACTCCTTAGCCATTCTAGAGATAAAAGTCGACTTGTCGAGCACCATCGGAGTATTATCGAAAACTTTGGCATTCTTCCACTTCCAAATCCACCACATACCTATGGCAAAAAGATCTTTCCAGTCAACATCTCCGATCTTGCCATTAGCCATGATGTTGCTCCTAATCCACTCAGCATAGCTCATCTGAAAGAAACGAGGAACAAAATCAGTAGCATGTAAATTAACCCAAATAAAATTAACATGGTTGCAGTCCCTGAATAGGTGTGTATAATCCTCGGCCAGCCCCTCATTGCACATCACACAATCAGCATTAACCGTTAAATGACGTCGCTGTCTTTCCATGTTTGAGAGCACGCCCCCTCTACACGCCATCCACACAAATAATCTGGTTCTTTCAGGCACCCTCAATCTCCAAACTCTTTGATAAAAACCGCTATCAACATCAGTAAGCTGCAAGTAACCCATGAGAATATTATAGCCAGACGCAACAGAAAAATCACCATCTGCTGAATAATTCCAACACAGCATATCCTCCTCGCCAGCACAATCAGGTAAAATAGCAACCGAAGCAAGCTTCATAATTATAGCAGTAGGAAGATAAGGCGACAGAGCCTCCCAATTCCTACTCCCACTCTCAAGCCAATAATCCCTAACAGTAGCCTTTCGTTGAGCGTCATTAATATCGCCAATTGCAGCCTCCAGCAAAGGCCCATCGCATATCCAAATATCAATCCAGAAGCGGATCGAATTACCAACGGTTTTTTTCGGGTTTGAACCAAACGAATTTCGGGTCTATCGGGTTCGGTTTATTTTGGGTTTCGGGCCAGCTTTTGACAGCTCTGCCTCCTCCATAAATTTCGATCTTTGTCTATCAAGATCAAAACATTAGCGTTTAATTTAAAAAATATATTCATTTTAAATGTGGAGTACTAATTAAAGTGTGATATAATTAGTGATAGAACTCATAGAAGTATTTCTCATGTTTAGAAACTTTACACAAAACTTTGGAATTTAAACTAGCGTTTAGATTTTTTTCCCGTTTTCGCTTTCAACTAAAAGGAAAACCCTAGCTTTTTTAATAAATTATATGCCCTATTATTTTTAACCATCCTATCAATTACTACTAATACTACAATTATCTGCTATCACCAGTTTTGACAAATTAACAAAGCTTAGACGTACTTTACTAATCATAGTTTTACTTTTACAGATAAATATGGAAACGACACCCTTGGCACAATTGTTGTTCACCAACTTGCTAAAAGATTTGACCTTCATTGGGCTTTGTCATTTTGGGCTCTTCCTTAATCTGTCTAATATCACGGTTGGGCTTTTTCATTGTATTTACCAACAATAGCAACAAAAGAAAACTTCAGACCCAATCTCAACAAAAGAACAAAATCAAAATACTTTGAGACGAGTCTTTTTTTTCTATGGTGAATTTCACAGAACCATCCATCAATTATATGTTTGTGCAAGAAACCATCCGTAAAAATCAAAATTATAGTAAATCACCCTTTAAAAAATTTCGTTTACACATAACCACCCAAGCTATAATCCGTTAAATCTCCCGTTAGCTTCAAAGGAAATAATAAAGATGCCCTTATCCTTATACAATTGAAATATCACACCATAAAAACCCCTTACAAATTTCCATTTTCAACGTGAAAAAGGAGAACAACGATCGCCGCCATCAATCTCTTCGACTCCTTCATCGACCCAGCCGTCAATAACCACATCTAGATAACACAAAATTGGTGAGAGCAAACCCACCATCGACGGCTCTATCCTACTTGCCTTCATCCGATGACCTTGCTTGCGTTCGTCCAGCTGCACATCTCACCAACAGGCCAGCCACTCGTCCCTCGCTATGTCGCCCTCTATCTTTGTCTTTCTCAACATCACCACTCAGACCACTCACACAGTCACACCCTTCTCTCCCCCACGTTGAACTCTCCGGCTTCTTTGATCTCAAATCCCTTTGCAAATCACAAAAAAATGGTAGAAGCATGTATGGAAAGATGCCCTTCCCTAACCAAAATTCCACTCACAAATCTCGATCTGGCAACATCTCCGAATTTCTAGGTGGATTTCTCGCTTGTGAAGAATTCTGACAGTTCATTGTTTTAGGAAATTTGAACCCTAATTTCTCACAAGGTAGGATTTTATTTAAATCCGGTGGTGCTATTAGGGTTTTTTTATTGTTTGGTTTGTATCCAATTTAGGTCGTTGATTGTTCGGTTTATATTTAACATTTCATTGAATTGGGTGGCTATGTGCTAACAGAGTTTTTATAAGGGTGATTTACAGAAATTTTGTTTTTTTACGGGTGATTTTGTGCACAAACATTGTAATAACCGTGGTTTTTGAGGATATTTTTTGAATTTTTCTCGGATATGCTTTTAACCTTTTTGTTCGTTTTAACGCTTAATCCAATATTTTTGTTGGAGATTAAATCCTAGAAAATTCTTGTTGACATCCTAAAATCACAAAGAAATGATTTTATGGATCGGTATGAATTCTAGGATTTTTCAGTGGAAAAAGAATATTTATTGGATAAGTCGTCCTTTTAATTATGTACCGGAAAGGATTTGAAATGCGAAACTGAAGCCTTAAAAATTGATTGTAGCAAGATAAAATCATGGAAAATTGGTTTTATTGGTCTACATAATTTACGGGACGTTTTTCGTTTAGTGAGTTTTTCCACCCGAAGTACATAATTTTACCGCTTTAACGCGAGTCCCGATCCAAGACAGGTTTGACTTTATAAACCGCCTTCACTTGCTTAATATTGAAGGAACCAGAGAGAGGGGGAATAGCCACGGCATATCTTTATGCCTCTTCAAAGTCGATCAATACTTAACAAAGGAAAGGAAGGAACCGAGAGATAGGGACGAGAACGATGGACTCGGTCGAACAACTTTCAACGCCGGCTCATCTTCTTCCCCTGCCTCCTTCTCTTCCTCTAGCTCCTCCACCTTCCACCTCTTCTTCTTGCTATGTTGTTGCTGCAAAGAGAAGGAACCAGTTAGAGAATCATGGCGGGACGACGACGGACGGAGAGATAGAAGTGAAGTCCATCATGCCGGCTTCCTTCTCTGCCTCGCTGCCCCGCCGCCGACGATCGGTAGCTTGTCCGACCACCACCCATGGCAAGAGCTGCCACCGGGCAATACCCGACCACCCTCGAGCTCGGGGATCGAGCCACTATCGAGCCAAACGAGCCATGGGCTCGAGTGAAGGTATATACGATCGAAATTATTTAGCGGGTTAGTTGCGTAGCCACCGTAAGGGCCTTTTGGTTCCGCTTTGCTAATTAAATTTATGTTTTTTATAATCTTGACATTGATACGGTCCCACAGGTTCAAACCGCTCGAGAAACGGACGTCAGGATCTTCAGTTATAGCGAATACAAGTTTCGGATACCGATTGGCAGGTAAAGGACTTCGGTTAATTACTCGGGATTCGTTGTTAATCCGTTTGATTCGAGATTTGGTAACCTTTAAGAATTATTGCTAATGAACAATTTTTATTTAGAAAATTGTTTCAAAAGTGAATCGGATAATTAGTTACAATTCCGCCAAGATGTCTCCTTAAAGCATAATAACTAAGGATTTATTATATATCGATATTCGGAAATTAAATCGTTTATTGACGAGCACTTTTATGTCGTTGTAAAAGCACTGTCAAACAAATATCCTAACTTCCGAACCTAGGTATAGTGGAAGCAAGGGTCGAACCCACAAGGACTCAGATTATTTGTATTTAAATAATATTACTAAGTTAAGGGGGAGATTTTATGATTGTAAAATAAAAATCTAAGTAATTAAAACTAATTAAAACAAAGCAAGTAAAGTAATTTAAGATTCAAATATGGGGAAAAACATCCAACTAGTTTCGTATCCATTGCATACATGAGTTTTGATCCTTGATTATCCTTAATTCAATTTCCCTTGACTAATCTATTGTGAATTTATGAATTCAAGCTTAAGGTGGTTGTTAATATACACCGTCTTTAACAACCTTTTAACCAATTAACCTAGAAAACCTTCTATGTCAAGTTGATCATGCAATTAAGTTCAAAACATTCAATAGAAACAATAATCATGAATTCCACCGTCTATTCATGACGTCTTGTGATTGAATTTCCCGCCTTTGATTAACCTTATTCCACCGTCTATAAGTTTAATCAAAGGATTCATCCATGAATAATCAAATTCCACCGTCTATTTAATTATTCTAGTTGTAATTCAACCTAGAAATAGAATAGGTGATCAAACTATTATAATCCTAAGTGAATTTAAATAACGGTTTTTCTATCCTATGCCCTAAGGGCATAGGTTAAGAGTACTAGTTATAGAAACTAAAACCCTATATGGAAATTAATAAACCCTAAGAAAATAATCAAAATAATTCCAAATAATAAAATTTAACAAATTATTTCCATTTTAAGGTTCTTAACCTATGCCCCAAGGGCATAGGTTAGAAAAATCGTTTAAATAATTAAGCATGGAGAGATTCAATTTAGTCAAGGCAAATAGAAATAATTCAAATATCACAAACCATCATGAATACAACTTCAACTAACTAGTTGGACATGCGAAATTTAGCTAGAATAAGACATTAAAGAAGAATTAAACTTACAAGAGTTCGATTTTTCTTCAATTGCAAAACTAGGGTTTTTTCTCCCACAAATCTCCAAATTTTTCAATAGCATAAAACTCCAAACAAAAGATAGCATAACATAACATCCTCCAAATAAACCCTAAGAAAAGTATTTATATCATATCTAAAAATACCCAAAAATACTAATAAAGTCGGCCCAAGAGATAACACGGAGGCCCGAGTCAGCGTAGTACAAACGCGCCAAAGCGCGGTTTGGTCCTCCCAGAGTGCGGTCGCGCTCTGCCTGTTTTAGCCGTGCTCCGGCCTCAACAACTCTAGTGACACATCAGAGGCTGTTTTGACCCCATTCTAGTTGGAATTTGGACTCGGAGTAAAAATATGAATTGTAGATCTTCGAGTTAGCTTTCCATTGATACAAAATTTAGCTTTATCCGACTTCTATAGCTCCCAAACCAAGCTTTTCAAGATAGAGGTGTCAAAATAAGACCCCAATGCATGACTCGAGTTTAAGCGTTCTTCTCACACAAGCTCTTGGGCCTTAGCTCTTTCTATCTTCACTTGTATCACTCTAAGCTTCATCAAACTCCGCCATAGTCCCCTACGCTCTGTCCCTTAGCTTCATATCCACCATGCTTCACCTTCCAACCTGCAATAAAGCACACAAATGCATAGATTCCGAACTAAACCGAAATAAAACCTAAACTACAACTTAAAGCGAAAATCTAGCTAAACATGCATAAAACGAGAATAAAAAAATGCTCTAACAACTACATCTATATGCTCTATCATTTATCGATTAGGAAGTTGTAGGATTTGAGAATACAACTAAGAAGTGTTTCTGTGAGCTTGTTGTTGAGAAATCCTTTTGTTATATCTGTCAGAAGGATGATAAAGATTATTGTTGGAATTGCTAAGGACGTTGAGCACGCCTTCTAAGGCAAGTGGACGATTCTCTCTTGCGTTATTATTATTAAATGAGGAATTGAATCCCATTTAATATTTGCGTTGGGAACAACTTGTATGATTAATAAAATATGATAGGTTGTTGTTTTGTTAGAAATAATGACCATATTGTCATTCATTCAGTTTCACGCTAGAACTGGATTTAGGTCCGTTGTATGTGACCTTGTATGTTTAGTTGTCTCATGCTGAGACATTGATATGGATTAACTTCGTTCACGGATGTGAGCTTAGTCTCGGAAGCATCTCTTTAAAACTCGTATTAGGCAGTATCAATATTGATCTCCTAATACTTAGGTCATGACCATGGGCCACTCTACGCTTGAGGGGTGACTATGCACTTTAGCTAAGTGCATTTATTAATATGTGTTGGTAGTAGATTATGGATGAAACAAGCCCTCTAATCTCTCCATCATTGGAACCCGTGCTATTCGTTGTTCAAGGATGAAACATGCCCTCTGACCTCGATAGTATTGTGTTCCATTCAATATGTGTTTGTAGTGGATTATGGATGAAACAGGCCCTCTAATGCTGACAAGGTTCTTCATGGACTAGACTTGGCCATGAGAACAACAACTGATATCGCACTAACATGTTCAAGGGTGTTAACTGCTCAAAATCAACAACAGTCGTGTGTTGTTTTAATTAGAGAGCATGTTTACTTCACTGCAGAGAACAACGTTTTTGTTCTGGTATCCGCCTTGAAAGGCGTATTCCGTTGGGGAAAGCGAGAAAACGTAAATGCTCGCTATGTTGGATCTTTCGAGATACTGGAAAGAACTGGTAAGCTTACTTCATAGTTGGTATTGCCACCTTCAGTGCATTCTATCCGTAATGTCTTCGTGAATAGGAAAAATACCTTTGATTAGGCTAGCTTGGCCTATATATGGAGGTGAAGGAAAGACTTGAGAAACTAAACAGGAAATGCTGAGTCATTTTCCAAAGTTAGTGAACGTTGCAAAGAAGGAGTTTGGTAACTAAGCAATGGTTGTTTTGTGCCTGGTGCAAAGGTAACAATTTTTTTTAAGGGGGTACTACAAACTTCTGTATAGGTTTGTAGTGGTTGTATGTATGTGCTTGTGCTATCTTTCCATATGATTCGAGTTCTCCTTGGTTTCGAGGACGAAACCATTTTTAAGGGGGTATTAATGTAATAACCGTGGTTTTTGAAGATATTTTTTGAATTTTTCTCGGATATCCTTTTAACCTTTTTGTTCGTTTTAACGCTTAATCCAATATTTTTGTTGGTGATTAAATCCTAGAAAATTCTTGTTGATATCCTAAAATCACAAAGAAATGATTTTATGGATCGGTATGAATTCTAGGATTTTTCAGTGGAAAAATAATATTTATTGGATAAGCTGTCCTTTTAATTATGTACCGGAAAGGATTTGAAATGCGAAACGGAAGCCTTAAAAATTGATTGTAGCAAGATAAAATCATGGAAAATTGGTTTTATTGGCCTACATAATTTACGGGACGTTTTTCCTTTAGTGAGTTTTTCCACCCGGAGTACATAATTTTACCGCTTTAACGCGAGTCCCGTTCCGAGACAGGTTTGACTTTATAAACCGCCTTCACTTGCTTAATATTGAAGGAACCAGAGAGAGGGGGGATAGCCACGGCATATCTTTATGCCTCGTCAAAATCGATCAATACTTAACAAAGGAAAGGAAGGAACCGAGAGATAGGGACGAGAACGATGGACTCGGTCGAACAACTTTCACCGCCGGCTCATCTTCTTCCCCTACCTCCTTCTCTTCCTCTAGCTCCTCCACCTTCCACCTCTTCTTCTTGCTATGTTGCTGCTGCAAAGAGAAGTAACCAGTTAGAGAATCATGGCGGGACGACGACGGACGGGGAGATAGAAGTGAAGTCCATCATGCCGGCTTCCTTCTCTGCCTCGCTGCCCCGCCGCCGGCGATCAATAGCTTGTACGACCACCACCCATAGAAAGAGTTGCCACCAGGAAATACCCAACCACCCTCGAGCTCGGGGATCGAGCCACTATCGAGCCAAACGAGCCATGGGCTCGAGTGAAGGTATATACGATCGAAATTATTTAGCGGGTTAGTTTTGGAGCCACCGTAAGGGCCTTTTGGTTCTGCTTTTCTAATTAAATTTATTGTTTTTATAATCTTGACATTGATACGGTCCCACAGGTTCAAACCGCTCGAGAAACGGACGTCAGGATCTTCAGTTATAGCGAATACAAGTTTCGGATACCGATTGGCAGGTAAAGGACTTCGGTTAATTACTCGGGATTCGTTGTTAATCCGTTTGATCCGAGATTTGGCAACCTTTAAGAAATTTTGCTAATGAACAATTTTTATTTAGAAAATTGTTTCAAAAGTGAAGCAGATAATTAGTTATAATTCCGCCAAGATGGCTCCTTAAAGCATAACAACTAAGGATTTATTATATATTGATATTCGGAAATTAAATCGTTTATCGATTAGGAAGTTGTAGGATTTGAGAATACAACTAAGAAGTGTTTCTGTGAGCTCGTTACTGAGAAATCCTTTTGTTATATTTGTCAGAAGGATGATAAAGATTACTATTGGAATTGCTAAGGACGTTGAGCACGCCTTCTAAGGCAAGTGGACGATTCTCTCTTGCGTTATTGTTATTAAATGAGGAATTGAATCCCATTTAATATTTGCGTTGGGAACAACTTGTATGATTAATAAAATATGATAGGTTGTTGTTTTGTTAGAAATAATGACCATATTGTTATTCATTCAGTTTCGCGCTAGAACTGGATTTAGGTTCGTTGTATGTGACCTTGTATGTTTAGTTGTCTCAAGTTGAGACATTGATATGGATTAACTTCGTTCAGGGATGTGAGCTTAGTCTCGGAAGCATCTCTTTAAAACTCGTATTAGGCAGTATCAATATTGATCCCCTAATACTTAGGTCATGACCATGGGCCACTCTACGCTTGAGGGGTGACTATGCACTTTAGCTAAGTGCATTTATCAATATGTATTGGTAGTAGATTATGGATGAAACAGGCCCTCTAATCTCTCCATCATTGGAACCCGTGCTATTCGTTGTTCAAGGATGAAACATGCCCTCTGACCTCGATAGTATTGTGTTCCATTCAATATGTGTTTGTAGTGGATTATGGATGAAACAGGCCCTCTAATCTCTCCATCATTGGGACCCGTGCTATTCGTTGTTCAAGGATGAAATAGGCCATCTAACCTCGATAGTATTGTGTTCCACCGACAGTAGTTCGAGCCGATTAAAAGTTGCCAACTTGTTTGTGAAAAGTTTTGAAAGTAATATAAGATAAGTGCGTTAGGCACATTAATATACCTGAATGGTTCGTCCAGTCGGAAAGCCATTCTTGCTCCCGGTTATGAATGATTCTTAATCAAACTTTGGTTAAGTCAATCTGTATAGTCGATGGAGGCTTTTCAAAATGTGATGTGATTAATATGAGTTCCCAACAATTGGTTATGCTTCTTAAAGAAACCACAAGCGGTGGTGTTCCCTCTCTTGATTATGCGAGTCTCATTCTTATCTTCTATAAGACTGCTAACTGTTGGATCATAATCCGAGTCTAATCGGATTTGGATGCCAATATGTTTAGTTGCAACCATAAGAACCAAGTTAGATTCTCCGCTTGCTTAGTCTTTCATTAGACTAAACCGTCCATCTTCTTTTCTTTTATATGGTCGGCTGGTGTCCACCGTTGTATACGATACATCAGGTTCTTCTTGGAAGTTCATTCAAGAGGCGGATTCAGAAGTTTGAAGCTCCAAAAGTTGAAGAAAGGTTTCCAATGGCTATACTTGAGTGAAGATCATGGTTGAACTACTTCAAAACGAAGCTGAGTTTCAGAAATAAGAACTCAAGGAAGATTTGATGAAGATTTTGTTTAAATAGAAGGTTGTTCTATTTATTTACTAATTCTTTTTAAGTTAAGGTTTGTATAAGACCTTTAATTATCTTTTCCGCTGTAAAGTTTTACTTAATTTAGTTTGGTTTTAAATGGTCTCATTTACCTTGTTTTAGTTTGTTCAGTCAGTTTAAAGCCTTGGGTAGCTTCGGTTTAGTCTTAATCGGGGTTACTGGCGGTAATACATCCAGGATAGGAAGGGGGTGTGACAAACATATAATTGGCGAGTAGTTTTGTTAAATTCATCCTTTTTTTCTAAGACCGTGTATGTTTGGAAAGACATATCGCCCTAAAACGAACTCAAATCCACAACTATTTTTAGGATTTTTTGACACTCACGTGTACTTATTAGACATTGTCGAAGATAAACACTTATATATAGAAAGGTGGTGATAAAATTAAGACCTAGTATATAAGGTTAGTGTGTTATTTTTGTTAAATTTCGATGAGCTAATATGATGTAGGAGTACACACGTCCATTTATGCGCTTATGCATGGTAGACACAAGTCCATAAGGTTTCATCATAAAATCATTTGACAATAGGTGGAGTAACTCATATACTAGACATTTATCTTTCAATTTTTAGATGTGAGAAACTCTTTTCTTCCACAATTTTTTTTATTGTCACTGGTTTTATTGTAAAACTCCCCTTTACTTATTTGATGGACTTATTGCTTCAATGTGTACGGACATACGTCTCCATTGATTGGATATCGAACTTTAACATAGTTTTGTTGTTCCAAAGTAAAATCCACCATAAACATAAAAGTGATTACAAGAGAGTCTCTATCTATCTAAGATAATAATAAGGATAATATTCCTAATAACAAAGACTAGAAAAGTCGGAATTATTAAAAGACATAATAATAACATAAAGATATAATTAAGGAAAGTCTTAGAATCCAGTAGGGCTGAGCAAACGGATATATCCGATCCGATCTGATTCGGTATACCGGATATCCAGTAATTTTTTTCCTTAAAACCTCGATCCATATCCGATCCATTAATTGCCAGATATCCGGTAAGAAATATCCGTTTGGAATGGATATCCGGTAGCGGATATCCGAACTATCCGTTATGAAAAAAATATTTCTACTATTTTTTATTTAGGCCCAATTAATATGCATGATTGACGGATATCGGAACCGGATATCTGCAGATCCGTTTAAATTTTAAGAGAAAGTTTACATGGTTGAGGAGAATTGAACACTTGATGAGTTGAAATTTTACAAAATACTCATTTAAACATTTATTCTACTTAGTATTAATGTGCATTTTCCAAAAAATATATATAGTACTGGATATACCGGATATCCGGTTGCTTGAAAACCCCGATCCGTATCCGGTCCGAATATCCGGAAAAAACCTCGGATCGGATCGGATACGAATAAAATAATTTGTGATCCATTCGGATCCGGATTTTATCGGATCGGATAGGCCGGATCAGCGGATCGGGCATTTTTGCTCACCCCTAGAATCCAGTAAGATCTTGTACTGCTCTCAGTAAAACGCAATTTTGACCATCTTCTCGTTGGATTCTCATCTTGACGGCAACTATGAGGTTGTAGATAATTCTTGAATCACCTCGAGATCAATTTTCTAGCCAAATATATGACCGTTTTACTAAGCATTGCTCATAATGTGACGGGATCTTAAACTTCCGAAATTATCATCACTTTGATCCTTTTCCTTGGAGATCTTGGACACATTACTTGATATTCTTCAAAACCCTAAAAGAAAATGCCTAAACCCTTAGGAACAAAGATTTAAATTACTAAATAAATAAAAATCACAAATCTTTGCAAAATAAGGTGCCTATCCTATGCCCTAGAAAATCCAATCTATATACTCTTATCTATATCTATATACTCTTACTAAACTCGAATCTGTCTATCTTATTTGTCACCCATCTAACTATGCCACATAAGCATCTTAATTTTTAAATTTACTTTTTTTACTCTTTCTTCTTTTTAGTATTTACAATCCTTAAAACTATATAATATAATAATATTACTATTGCTATTAATATACAATGATCTACTACTTTCTTTTATGGACATTTTAAATATTATATAATTATACATCATCATCTTTAAATCTTTAATATGTATCGTTATTTTTTTCAATGGCAAGTATGAAACTATCCATACATAATATCTCTAATATATATATAATGATCTACTACTTTTTTTATGGACAAAATTTAAATATTATATAATTATACATCATCATCTTTTCAATAATTAAATAATAATATATATAATATTATTATTGCTAATGTTATTAATATATAATTGTATCCTTAAATTATAGTATGATTTTTATCCTTTTTCTAATATTATATGTACGTTCTTTTTGATAATGTATCTTAATTTTTTCAATGATAAATAGTACATTTAATATTATGTCACGTAGATATACTTAAATTATGTTGTGTCATAACTTGAGAATCTAAATTTGAAGTTTTCAAATATATGATTAGAATCTAAATTATGTTGTGTCATAACTTGAGAATCGATTCCGATAGTTGAATGCGTGATTGATAGTAGGAAGTGCAAAGAAAGCCGATTGCACTTTTCATTGTTCATACGATCAGTTGCTTGAGCCGCAAGCCAATTCATACTTGCCTTGCAAGGCAGGTAATTGAGTTGACCGGTTCCTAATACTTTCCGTATTTTGGCCGGTGAGCTACTTTGGTAGCTAACCTGCAATCATAATTATAACATATAGCGGAGGTTAAAAAAATTATTAAACGACACATGTCACTTTTAGATTGGACCACATCACTTTTTTTTTAAAAAAAAAAACTAATCTTTTATTTTTGGATATTTCATGTTTTTAGAATATAGGATAGAAAATCTCACTATTAAACAATCTTTTATTTTTGGATATGATAGATATGAAAATCATTAGGATAATTTTTTATGTTATCATACAAATTCTAGAATATTTATTTTATTTTTAGATAGAATCGGTTTTTATCTTATTACTAATCAATTTTCATAAATAAATAAATTATCATGTTTTGGATATTAATTTAATTCGTAATACTAATAAAAAATTATTGCTTTAAATAAACAACTTTTATAGTTGATTGATTTTAAATATTTATTCAAATTTTATATTTAAGCATTTACATGGTTATTTTTCTCGGATAAAAATATATTTGAAAATATTTTATTATTAATATTTTATTTAAGAAAAACCCGTACAAGGTACGGGAATACATACTAGTAACTATACCCTAAAGCGGAGGTTAAAAAAATTATTAAACAACACATGTCACTTTTAGATTGGACCGCACCACCCATTTTTATTAAAATAATCTTTTATTTTTGGATATGATAAATTCTTATCCATGTTTTTAGAATATAGGATAGAAATTTAAACATTATTATCTAAACCTGACAACTTCAAATTTAAACATGTCAAAAATATGATCTATATCTATTAAAAAATTATGATTGGTTAAAATATAATTGAGAATATTTTAATTTGTTGAAACCCCACATATGTAATTAATTTATAAATATTATATTTTTATTCTTCTTTTTTCATAATTATTTAAAATATCAAGTTTTGCTTATTAGTTTAATTCATAATGTCCATAAAATAATTATTATTTTAATTGATAATGATATGATAACTTTACAGTATTGTGATTTTAAATTATTTATTCAAAATTTTCTATATTATTATTTATATGATTATATGTCATAAATGATTAAAATATTTCAAAGCTTTTTATTACTAATATTTTGTTTAAGCAAAACCCGTACAAGGTACGGGAATACATACTAGTTATCTTTCTAAATTGAACTTGATCACTTCTTTGATATATATATATATATATATATATATATATATATATAATACAATTTTACGAAGACTAAGTTCCAAATCGGTGAACAACATACCAAATCAACATTATGATTGTCTTATAGTTCCGTACAAATACAAGAGACTCACAAACAAAATATAGTTCCGGACAAATAGGATTGGGGCACTCATTCTCTTGACATTTCAAGCAAGTTAATCTTGTATAACATGTTAGTTAACACACTAAGAATCAATGTATTATGTATTGATTATTCTTTACAGTTGTGTTGTTTATAATTTACTGTATTTATTTCTGTTGCCATTGTTGTTGAATGGATAGCAAGTAGCAGCTAGAAAACTCATAGAGCTAGTTACCCAAAGAACCAAACAGAG
Organism: Fallopia convolvulus; assembly: GCA_964016875.1. Lineage (NCBI taxonomy): Eukaryota > Viridiplantae > Streptophyta > Magnoliopsida > Caryophyllales > Polygonaceae > Fallopia > Fallopia convolvulus. Next base: position 4,124,205 of record OZ024721.1, read on the forward strand.
CTACAATTGATAGATTGTGAGCACAATATACTGACAACCCAATCTGATAATTTGACTATTATGCCAAGCCTTTTTCAAGCCCACCAATTATCATATTGGGCTAAAGATTAGGGCTTTTCTTTTCAAGAACATTTCCAGCCCACAATGTTTCCTGATTCCTGAATTATTAATGCATATATTTGTATAGTATTTTTGTTTTTCATGAATACTAGTTATATTGTGGGTAACTTGTAAGGTCCAATGACATATTACATGGAGCCTTGAAAACTTCGCAGTCCTATTATGTCTAAATGAGAAAGACAACCTTAAAAGAAATTTACCTATAATATCCTATTAAGCCCTAAGATATCAACAATATATTGTTTGCACAAGGATTTTTCTAAGTAGAGAAACATGAACCTATACCCTAAAATCATTTACACAAATATAACAACAACAGTAGCAACAACAACAACAACAACAAAAACAATGACCCAGTGTACTCCGCTTCAGCAGCAACAACAACAACAACAACAACAACAACAACAACAAAAACAATGACCTAGTGTACTCCGCTTCAGCAGAATCTGGGGGGCCAAGATGGGAACACCCTTGGCTTAAAGCAGAAGGAGAATGCCCTAAAAGGCCCAGGTAGGACCACCAACTAGAAACCCTACAAGCACAAGACCATGGTCACCACACACAACAAGCACCTCACCACCACACACCAACGCCGACAAGATCACAACACAAGGCACTCTGCGCAGAACACTCTAACCAAACAAAACAAAACACAACAAAACAAAAACGGGCAAAAGGAACAAAGAATAAAAGAATCAAACACTCAAACCACGGGGGACCGTCTGTCCTAGCGATTAGCTATCTGCCACCTTTATCTTATCCCTCCAGATGTCCCTACATAATGCTAGATCTGTTGAAATCTCCAACTGGTCCATATCCCGCTTTATGTTGTCCCTCCAACATTTCTTAGGTCGTCCCCTGCTTCTACGAAAGTCTCCAAGGTCCAAGCTCTCACACTTACGGATTGGCTCCCCTGCTCCACGCCTCTGCACATGTTCGAACCATCGGAGTCTTGATTCTCTCATCTTATTCCCTATACTAGCCACCCCTACCTTGCTCCTGATCTCTTCATTTCTGATCATGTCCCATAACGTGTGCCCGCACATCCACCTCAACATCCTCATCTGAGCTACCATCACTCTCTACTCATGTTCTCTCGTGGTTGGCCAACATTCTGCCCCACAGAGAATGGCCGGTCTGATAACTGTCTTGCAGAATTTACCCTTGAGCTTTAGCGGTACCTTCTTATCGCAAAGAACCCCTGACGATGCCCTCCACTTTTGCTAGCCTCTCTGAATCCGATGTGTAATATCCTTGTCGATGCCTCCATCACTCTGCACCACTGAACCTAGGTACCTGAAACTTTCCTTCTTTGTAATGACTTCCCCCCTAAGAGAACCTCTTCACTGACATCTGCTCCTTGCCCGAACTTGAACTCTACGTATTCTGTCTTGATTCTACTCAGTTTGAAGCCTTTTGACTCCAACTTCTCCCTCCAGATCTCCAATCTACTACTAACTCCGTCTTGGGTCTCGTCCACCAGGACAATATCGTCCGCGAACAACAAACACCAAGGGATATCTCCCTGAATATCACTCGTCAGAACATCTAACACCAACGTGAACAAGAAGGGGCTCAATGATGAGCCCTGATGTAGATCTGCCTCCACCTTAAAGTACTCCGTGTCTCCTCCCGGAGTGCAGACTGGTCATCGAACCCTAATACATATCTCTGATAGCCCGGATAAACGTGCCAGACACTTCTTTGGTTGTCAGGCTCTTCCAAACCAAGTCTCTCGGCACCCTGTCATAAGCTTTCTCTAGGTCAATGAAAACCATATGTAAGTTCTTCCTTCTCTCTCTGTATGCCTCTAAAAGCCTCCTCAACAGATGGATAGCCTCCATGGACGATCTCCCAAGCATAAACCCAAATTGATTCTCGGACACTTGGATTTGTCTCCTCAACCTTAGCTCGATGGTCCTCTCCCACAACTTCATCGTATGAATAAGGAGTTTAATACCCCTGTAGTTGCCGCACTGCTGTACATCCCCCTTGTTCATGTACAATGGGATCAACTTACTAAGCCTCCATTCATCCGACATCCTGGCCGTCTTGAGGATGACATTAAAAATGGCCGCTAGCCATTCTAGTCCTCTCATCCCTAGGTACTTCCAGACTTCTATTGGGATTTCGTCCGGTCCCACAGCTTTTCTGTTACTCATTTTACGGATCACTCTGTTTATCTCTTCCCTTGAGAACCGTCTGTAAAGGAAGGGGTTTTCCTCTCTCTTTCCCGACCCACTGTCCTGAGCTGACTTTCTGTCATTTCACAACCCTCATTAAGTAGACTACAGAAGTACTTTTCCCACCGTTGTCTGATTTGCGTATCCTCCACTAACACTCGTCCATCCTCGTCCTTGATGCATTTTACTTTGTCTATATCTGAACTCTTCCTTTCTCTTGGCTTAACTAGCCTGTACATAACTCGTTCTCCACTCTTATCATCCAGCGCCTTGTATAGATTCTCGAACGCTTTCTCTTTAGCAACTGCTACTACTCTCTTAGCTGCTTTCTTTTTGTATGCTAGTTCCTTTTACAAAATATAAATTATTAATTTATATTTTAATAATGTAGATCTTACTAACTCTCCAAATAGAGTTAAATAACAAGTCTCGAGCCCAACTTTTTATTTGTCCACGACTCAATAATTCTCTCTTTTAAGCATCAAACTCTCAAGTCTCAACTTCAAGCGACAATCAATAGTTGACCATATCACTGAACAAGGTTGCCCCAAATGACATGGACTAGCGTAAGATGTATGGGGATGTTAAAAGGTACCAGATTTGATCTTTGCCCTGCCCCTTCACATAAGTGACAAAACAATTCTCATAATCCTTTTTTACATTAGTTTGAGTCGGTCGGTCATTAAACCAAGTTCGTAAATCCTTACTGGCTAGGTTAAGAATCCGAGGTCTGCCACTGAAGGTGGGCTCTTCGTCACCAACAAGATTTTTTCCCCAAAACCAATTATATGCTTGCGTTTTATTAGTTACTAGTATAAGGGCCCGTACCTTGTACGGGTTTTATTAAATATAAGTCAAATAAATAAATAGTTAAATAGTAGACATATTTGTATTAAGGGTTTTTTTCTTAGAAAATTAGTTTTGGAGAGTCACACATAATTGAAAGAATATTTTACATTTATTTTTATACTCTAATATTTATCTTTATCTAAAATATATACCTAGCTCTTATCTAATAATTTAGAAGAACAATTATTATAATAAATTTTTAAGGAATTTTTTCAAAATAATATAATTTAAATTTAATCGTAAATATCTTATGCGAAATTAAAAAAATTAATTATTTTTGTCCAAATTTAATTAATAATTTAACTGTCAATCTTATAAAATATAATGTATATTTCTATATTTTTAATCAAAATTTTATTTTAATAAAATATTTTCCATAAATAGATTAAAGGCAAAGATAATGTAAATATCAATTTTATTCTAAGAGTAATTTAGATTCATATAATTTTTGTATAAGAAATAGATTCTTTAAAAAATATTTTACAAAATTTGATTTAAGCAAAGTTTTTATCGATTTTTTTAATTATAATTCGTTTTTAAATATTACGAAATATTTTTTGATTTTTTTTAATAATCTTGTGAAATATTATAGATTTGTAAAATTAGATATTTTTGTAACTTAATGGTTAGTTTGTCAAAAATTGCCAAATCTAAATCTTATAGAATATTTCACATGAACATAAATAATAATTTTATTATATGTGGGACCTATAATTATTTTTCAACCAATAAAAAGATACCCAATTAATTTCAACCATTCAGATTGTTTTTAATAAAAGGGGTGGTATGATCCAATCTAAAAGAGACATGTGTCTTTTAATAATTTTTTTAACCTCCGCTTTAGGTTATAGTTATGGATTGGGGATCAAATGAGAACATATCTTATCCTAAGAAATGAGAACAAATGTGGAGCGTTGGATTTTAGGAATCAATGGTGTAGATGGGCGTTTTTTAATGGGTTTTTTAACCATAAGGGTAAAATCGTCATTTGCCCTCAAAAGAGAACCCTCCTTCTCCCTTTTTCTTACGATCGGGATCTCACTGAAAGGTTGGAAGCTAGATCGTCGGCGCTCCATAGAGTCGGGGGAACCAAATTCTTTTGGAAAGTCATAGTTAATCTCACCGACTGATCTTCGCACGAGCACTTCTTCGTCGATGATTGGCTATGTTTGTACTCTTTTGATCGAACTCCTCAATTTCTCGATTTTGTGTCGATTTTACAATTTCAATGTTCTGATTCAAAAGATAAATAAATACTGAACTCTTATTTTGGTTTACAATTGGGATTTTGTGCTAGATTTCGGATTCAACATGCGGAATTACATCGTTTTGGAGGTGAATTGGACGGGATACAATGACTGTGTGGATGCAGGGTTCATCAGGAACGTCACTAGGGGAGGATGTGACGTCTTCAACTTGAAGGATCCGAGGCCCTATTTTTCATCTCCGACCATGGTTTCTGCTTGCAAGGCGTCATGGTCGCCGTCAATGTCCGATTTGGAGCACTAGATGTTCCCTCGGCTTGTTCTAATCTCAGTTGATGTTCCTTCGTTGGGTAGTGGGTGCACTTGATGTTCCTTCGTTGGGTATTGGGTGCCCGGTTGTAAAGCCTCAGTCTGCCTTAATATGATAAAAGTGGACTGAGCTTGATTGAGTGGGTTGGTTAGGTTCAGCTTGATTAAGTGGATCAAGCTTGATATTATCATAAAAGAACCAAACTTATATTATAACCAATCAATCATGCTAGCTTTGGAGGTTTATCAGTAAGTGTTAATTAGTATCAGCTCTGGGTCTTTATGTGTGGCACATATTTAGGCTATAAGTCGAAAAAGTGTGAAATTCTTTGAGTTTTGGGTGGTTTGATTTACAAGTCTACTGAGTTCTGAGCTCTCTAATTCCAAATTTGGGTCATTTTTTGTGTTTCAAGTTATTTTAGGTTGGTTATTTTCTTTTCTTTTTTTTAATATTTGGGTTACAGCAAAAAGTGCTCAACTCTAACCCTCTAAGGTCTTGAATCAGGTAGGTCAAGCTCCAAGCATGTATCACTCTTGTGGGATATATATTTATATTTTCATGTTTAGAAAAAATTTCTATATCACTTGTTATCATGCTATGTGTTAGTTCTGGAATTGTTTAGCTATGTAAAATTCAGACTTGGATAATTAGAGGCGGTATATAAAATGTGTGTGTGAAGGTTAACATCAGTCCTCAACTGATGAGGGTGATTTTTTTATGCAGATAAGTGCTTGGAAATTTAATAATTTTTTCAAGAACAATTTTGTTTGGAAGCAAATGATCTGTTTGAACTATTGAAGAAAATTCTCCCGACTTCCAAATGTTGGATGAATACTTCAATAACTATGATGCAGAAAATGATATTGTTCAATATCTGGACTTTGATTCATCTGACATGCTGGATCTCGATAACATTCTATATGATCAAGCATTACTCACTGATCATGTAGCAATTTGTGCTGGAACTTCTCAATTCTCATAGGTAGGAGCACTTGATGTTTGATTTGGATTTTGTCAACTTCTACTAATGTACGATTGCATTCAAGGATGGATTTTAGTGTTGGTATTGATGAAATAATGAAATGAGATCTATAGAGAAGTACTGAACCGTTATATTTCTTATCTCTTGCAAGGAAGCAAGAGGATAAGTTGGTTAAACTTGTGAACCAACAAGACACCTATTATGAACCTAAGCATTCAAAATCATGAACCAATAAAACAACTATTATGAACCTAAAGTCATGACGCTTATAATGAATTGTATTATACAAAGTTATGAACCGACGAGACACATATTATGAACCTAAGTATTCAAAATCATGAACCAATAAAATAACAATTATGAACCTAAAGTCATGACGCTTATAATGAACTGTATTATACAACGTTATGAACCAACGAGACAACTATTATGAACCTAAGTTTACAAAACCATGAACCAAAAGAGCGGCTGATATTTTAAATTATATGTTATGAACCACTAAACCAGGATTTGTATAGATTAGACAATTTTATTGTGTTATTTAATTGATTATCTTGTCATTCCACTAATTTTGTTTGTGATTTGACCATTGTTAGAATCCAAGTCGAGTTTGATTATATGGATTTCATACATATGAACCGTCACTTGTATTTACATGAACCGTTACTTGTATTTTCATGAACCGCAAATTAAGATCCAATTTTAGTTTTCTTTTTTGGGTTTTTTTACTTTGAGTTATATGAATTTGTGCATATTTTTGTGTTTTAATATATGTTTTCATTTATTTGAAGCTTCAACATTTTGTCAAATGATGCAAGAAAGCAAAACCTTCTTCCTCTTACTTATTTAGGTCTTTTTGGTTGAATTTATGAGTGCACACCAAGTGTTTGATAAATTGCTAGTTCAATAGAAGCTATTATAGAATAAACTTTGTTGATTTTACTCAAACATATGAATTTTATGTATGTTTTGCATTACAATTTTATTTTATTTTATTGAAAATAAAGGATAATGGTAAATGGTCATCTAATAGTATGACTTAAAAGATATGCGTATAAAAACATGAACCGAACTTACACCTAATATGACTTAAAAGACATGAACTGTAAGATGAACTATTATGAACCCGAACTTAAAAAATCATGAATCGAAAGAAGAGTTATAATGAACCAAAATATATAAAGTGTTTAAAGAATTAGCCTAATGTGAGATTTGAACTCACATCTATGTACACATGCACATTACTCTACCATTTGAGCTAATAGGCTTTTAAAGTGATAAATGAACTTGACCAAATAACAAGATGCAAGTCTAATAATACCTTATTATTCAATAGCATGAACCATATTATACAATAGCATGAACCTTATTAAGCAATAGCATGAACCTAGGCCATTAAATAATACAATAGCATGAACCTTTCCAAACAAACACCCTAAAAATCAGAAAGTGGAAAATATCATCGAAAACTAGATGTTTAAAATGGAGAAAACATTCATCATGGTAGAATAACCAAATCCAAATCTCTAAAAAAACAAATCCAAATCGATTTTACATTTTCGTTTGCTTACTTGTCAACCATGTGGAATCAAGAGTACATAACAAGAGAAAACTAATGCACTGGGAGATAAACAGTTCATTCAATTAAAATACAATTCAATCCAGTTTAAAATTTGCAAAACCAAATTCAAGACCTAATCATGAAAAAAAAACCTAATCATGATCACATCACTAGATTCAAGTAGTGGAGGTCATGGAGCCATGCCTAATTTCAGTCAACCGGTACACTGAATTGCTCTAAACCAAATTTCAGTAAGAATTAACAAATGAGGAGCAAACAAATGACGAAAGAGCAAGATTTGCCCTAATTAAAGGATCAAAATGCCTCTCTACCACCAGCAATTCAGGATGTTTTTAACCAGACGAAGAAGACGAGCCATTTGCAGCAAGCAAATGAACACGGTGAAAATGGGCCCCGCCATCAGCAGCAACGGCTGCAATTGTTCCATTAGTTCCGCCATTGTTGTTGTTGTTGTTGGTGGTGGTGGTGGTCTGTCTCCTGCCATCCCCAAGCGTGTTCTTGTTGTTGTGCAACCAGACTTTGAGAACTTCCTTCCCAACTCCGATCTCGGTGCATAATTCCTCCACCACCGCCTTATCCATCTTTTGCATCTTCCACCCCAACCTGTCCACGAAATCGTACATCTTCTCCTTCTGATTCTCTGACGAGGTGGAGAAGATACGTCGTCCGTCACTCCATCCTGATTCTCTGTACGTTCTTTCCTAGGGTTGCTTGAAAGGGATAAGTGTTTAGGGAGAAGGAAGGGTATTTTTGGAACATTCTTTTTTTTTTCTAAATTACATTCCGTGTCCTTTATTGATGGATTAGCTTTTTTTTGGTTTAATCTCATCCGTACATACTCTTGATCCAACACTCTAAATTTGATCTTAGTTCTCACCCTAAGAAATGTTCTCATCAGAACCCTCCTCTATAGTTATGATGATACTTGAAATTTTCTCTTCTATATCCTATACCAATTGTAAATAAGAAAAAAAAATCTTCATATAATAGTTCGAATGTTAACTAAGCAATTTTCATTAAAGTACAAACTATTGAATTAGTTGGCCACGATGTTCATTACTCATTGTGACTAAACTCTTTTGATTTTTTTCCCCTCAAGCCACCACTAATTGCCCTTGTAGGCTATATAGCTAACTAAACCAGCCTGTTTATTGGAAATTAGAGTCCATCCTAGTAGTAATTAAAAAGGTTAAACTAGTTTCTACCAAAAAAAAAAGGTTAAACTAGTGGTGACCATTTCGCACGGAGTATTAAGTAGACATGCAAGTTAAAACAATTCAAACTCATTCATAATTAACGTGCTTTTTTAATAATTAATTAACTCGTTGATGCCAAAACACCATACTAACTTGAAGTTCTAAATCCCCAACCCCAATTTAAAAAGAATCCAATGTTACATTTGACAACGTATTTTAGTGGACGATGATCAATCATGATATCCATGTAAAAAGAAAAACTTAATTAAGCTCGAATTACCATGTGAAATTCACTGAATTAGATGGAAGAAGAAGATATTGTTATTAGTTGGGAAGTTTGGTGAGGATTTGGTATAATTGAGGGAACAAGGAGCTCTTCAAAAGAGGTAACGAAGCTTCTATTCTAAGTGTTTGACTGGTTATCTCATACTCCATGCTTAGGGATTCTTGTATTTTTAATCTGTGTATGTAGGAATCGAGAAGCAAAAGACAAAAAAAGAGTGGAGAAGATTTCATTTTTCAATTGCAATACTACCACGTAATAAATCCTTTTTCATCACTCCCAAGTCTCTCTACTTATTATACATGTTGACCTTTTAACTTGGTCTCATCTTCATTCTTCATGTATAGGAGAAATAGATTTAGGGTTTTAATGTGTGTATATCGTATTGACGGTATTGTATTATACGAAAAAGGATAATATAAATACGTCTATACCATGATTTATATACTTGAAAGATACCTCCTAATGTATATTCTTATAATTTTTTACATTGGATATTCTTACGTGGGGTTTAATTTATATCCTTGAGACATAGAGTATAGATTAAGAATACTGATTTTAAAAATTAAAAACTTAAAATAATTTAATAAATACAAATTATTTTCATTTTAAGGTTTATACCAATGAGCCGATATAAATGGGTGATGTATGAAGATTGTAAACTATTTCTCATATAAGATCTAGATTCACCTTCTAACTCTAAAGTCTAACTCAATGGGTTGAGTTTTACCTTTTTTATATATTAGGGATACATATATATTTAACCTCTTTTTGTCGATGTGGGAATGTCATTTCTCATAAGGTTCTTTACTCTTTTTTTAAGTGGTAGGAAATTGATAAATTCAAATTGACTGATAATATGGGGCACATGCATTTAACGAGCTTAGCATACAAGCCCAATGAGGTTTAATTTTTATCCGAACCCTCAAGTGGGCAACTGTTTGGGACCAGTTGTCACTTGGACACAATCTCTCAAGGCTTGCAAAGCGTCACATTTTGACCGACATATCTTGTATTGGGCAAGCTGCTTGAATATGCTCATAAGGCTGACAAACCGGAACAATCACTCAAGGTTGGCGGAACCAACCATATTTTGGGACCGACCGCTCCTTTACTAGATGGGGTGTCTAAATGGGCCCATGAAGCCGGCTAGCCGAAGACTCCAGAAAATTAGCCCATACCGAAATTTGCTCCGAAACTATGATAAAATTTGGTGAGCTGATAAAGTTAAGGTCGTGCCTAGTGTACAAGCTCAATAAAATTCCAATCCAAAATCAGATTATAATAATTATAAGTAGAGTAACTCATAAACTTATATGATAAATATTTTTATTCTCAAAAATTTTATGTGGAGAACGCTCAATAGGAATTTATGAAACATATGTTGCCTAAAAAGATTTATACCTTTCACTTTCATCAAGTGCATTCAGTGATATATTATCATTGCTGTCCATTCTTCACGTGTAACAATTTTCTGATTTTGTTTTACCTTATTGAATAAATTAAATCTTCAGAGCTATAGAAAAAAAAAAAAAAGTAACACAAACTTGAACAAAATAGAATTCATAACATAATACTTTTTTCTTAGACATATTTGTATGACTACGGAAATTCGCCACGTAATCCACATTTCAAGCAAGAAAATGGATTAAAAATCACTTGCTAAGTAACTAGCCATTGTTTTCAGGTTTAAGCCCTGAATTATAGGCGTTGGTTGTACGTCCAAAGGACTTAAACTAACTAATCACCATTAAACTAATTAAACCCCGAATCATTTTAATCCTAATTTAATCACAACTCAAACACTTGAGCACGTGAATTGATCAGAAGAGACAGGAATAGAAGCTCTGCAAACGAACGGAATAGAAATTTCGGATCAAGTGATTTAATTGTGCACAGAATCTCATGCACTTCATTAAAAAATCTGACTTGTATTGCTGAATTCAATGCAAAATTAGGAAACAGCTGTGAAATCAAAGCAATTTGGTTTTCTCAGGTAGCTTAATTAGCCAATTTTTTAAAAACATTATTCTTAAAAAAGTGAAAAATACCCAGTTTCAAATTCGACCCTCTTGAATTGGGTTTCTTGATTAAACAAATTTCCCCTAAATTAGCGGCTTGTAATCCCCATCTTGGCCAGCACATTTCATGGATTTGTGTTTTTTGAGTGATTTTCACTCTTTTTAGTTTGCTGTTATTAAACGGCTTCAAAAGCTTTGAAACTTATCCTTCTTAGCTTTCTTGCATTGTTCTTTGGGATTTTCTTCTTATGGGTCTTGTTTAGTTTTTCCATAAGATCACTGTTCTCTCCTTTTTGGTTGTTGTTATAAAGTTTAGTAGTCTAGCTAGCTCTTCAACACACATTCTCATTCCTTTCACTCCATTGAGGTTAACTTTTGAATCATCAAAGAAAGGAAGACTATGGATGAGAAACATGAGGCTGATAAGATTGATGATGTTATGTTGCCCGGTTTTCGGTTTCATCCAACCGATGAGGAACTCGTCGCGTTCTACCTCAAGAGAAAGATCCTCCAACAATCTCTCCCTATTGAGCTCATCAAGCAAGTTGACATCTACAAATTTGATCCTTGGGATCTTCCTAGTAAGTTTCAATATATCTCTTCCTATCTAACACTATATAAGAGATTGATTACATAGAATAACATTGTCTTATGTTTTGTGTTGTTATAGAGTTGGCTTCAACGGGGGAGAAAGAGTGGTACTTCTATTGTCCAAGGGATCGGAAGTACAGAAATAGCGCGAGGCCTAACAGAGTCACTTGTGCTGGCTTCTGGAAGGCGACTGGAACAGACCGACCAATCTACTCTTCCGATGGAACCAAATGTGTTGGTCTCAAGAAATCCCTTGTTTTCTATAGAGGCCGAGCTGCTAAAGGGATCAAAACTGATTGGATGATGCATGAGTTTCGGTTGCCTTCTATAACCGACTCTATCCCCTCCAAGAAACTCCTCCACAAAGGATTTTCCGCGAATGTATGCTCCATTTCTCTTGCCAAATCCTCTTAAATACCTTGCATTCTTACATGGGATATACTTTTAGTTAATGTGTGAACATAAAACACAAGACCTCCTATTTATTGGCTCACCAGACTTTAACAATTACTTGTAACGATCTTGGATGCCATTTTCTTTGTAGGGGCTTCACCTTTACTTCTATAACTTACTTTGTTACATTTTGCAGGATTCATGGGTGATTTGTAGGATCTTTAAGAAGACGAGCTCAATGGCGCAAAGAGCCTTGTCATACCCATGGCTAAACCAAGTCCATGAGCCAATTGAGCCATTCAACCAAGGGAGCACAAGCAACAATAGTGCACAATTTAGCCAAGACAACATTTCTTGCACAACAACTGAAGTTGGCTCAACTAATGTCTTCACTTCACTTGACCATCCAATCTACAAGCTCATCACTCAAACAACTTCCAACAACAACAACAACAACAACATGTTTCCGACCCTTGACATGTCAGCAACCATCCCTAAGTCGACAATAGACACGTCAGCATCGTACTCTTCTTTGTTGTTGAATCTTTCCCCTACTTTTCCAGCTGATGTGGGCAAGGTTGACTTTGGAGGGTCAAATCTACAGATGAATGGATTTCCAATCAATTCAATGTTGGATATGCAAGGAAACATGACCTCAGGTGCATCTGCTAATCCTGTAGGTGCAAGCACTAGATCCTCCCCTGGATTCCCCTTCATGTTTCCTACTCTTTCATGGGAATCTCCTCCGTGTCCTAGTGAGGTGTCGGCTAGCTATTCGTCGAACAAGTGCTATACTTGAACACACAAGCAAGCAAGCAAGTTTTAGATTGTTTTTTTTTTTTTAAGAATGTTTAGGTTTGTTTTGTGTAGTGATGATCAGTTTATATCATAATCAGTGTTTGATTAGATGCTAACTTTAAACTTTGGCGAATGTAATTTTCTTCAGGGGCATGACTAGGTTAATTAGATGGATTAAGGTTCTGATCTCTAGTAGCTAAGCTAGCTCGTTAGGGTTTCAATTAGTGGAAATGCTAATGTAACATTAATCTTAATGAAAACTGTACTTTCCAGCCAATCCAGCATTCAAATTTGAAGTTATGAGTATTCTTCTACTTAATTAAGGAACAATTTTTATAGCAGAACCTGATTTTAATTAATAGAAAAAGTTATGTTTAGTCATGTTTTATGGAGCTAAACAAGCTGCTATACAAGTGTTTTGAGATATCACTATTTATTGTCCTGCACAAACCAATTTTTCATTCAGAAATTTAGTACAGCAAATTACAATAGAAAGTTTATTATAAAAAATATAAAGATTTAACAACATGTCAAGATGTCCGAGTTGGTCTAAGGCGCCAGTTTCAAGTACTGGTCCGAAAGGGCATGGGTTCGAATCCCATTCTTGACAAATTTATTTTTTGATAATTTGACATTGAGGTAATCTAAAAGTTATGTCTATCCCATTCAAGAACTCTACTTAATTAACATGAATTTTTTCATACAAAATATTTTTAAATTTTGCCTATTTAAAAGAATATTTTAATTTTTAACATTTAAAACGTCTAAACATTAGGAATATTAATATGTCGTTTCAATTTATATAAAAATTAATTCAAATATAGTGAAACCCAAATTATTGATAAACATAGTAATTTAAAAATACCAAATATTGATATATAGGTGAATTAAATAAAAGATTGACGTATGATCAAAATACATCTTCTTTAATATATAGATATATAGAAAGATTTTGAACAATATTCAAATAAAGGAGGCTTTGGCAATTTAAAATATTTAATAATTTTTCTAACCTATATCTATTTTGAAATTATATTTATTTTCTAACCTATACATATCCAAGATCAATCCATGTCCAAGGGTATAAGATGAAAAACCGAATATTTAATAAGCTCAGAGATTTTATACATGCATGTATACCCAAGAATGGTTTTGACCCAATAAAACAAAAACATATCCAAGATCAATAGATGCACAAAATCACAAACACATAACTCAAAGCTACAAACTATATCCACGTGCAAATGTTGGATCTATGCATGTCAAGTTTTTTGGCATCCACCCTAACTTTCACATAAAAAAATATGATCATCCACCAAATTGCTTTTAATTTGCCCCCCCTCCCAAACCATCCTAATTCAATTATATCAATCAGCATCATACAGGATTAATACTGTATATCAATAATAAATAATACTAATCTTTTTTAATCACATGTTACCTCCTGATTCAACGTTTTCCCGCTTATTTCATTCAAATAAAATTTTGACATGACATATAATGATTTATATAAGATAATATAATATATATGTGTATAGAGGCATGTTCAAGTGTAATTGTGCAACTGCACTTGCACAATTATGACTAACATAATATACTTCTATGAATAACTCTACATCATAGTGTGAATAACTCGATATTATAAATAACTCTATCGACATGATGAACAAATTTGCACTACATAATGACAAAAACACATGTAACATGGCAAATGAATATCAATACTATTTCGACCAAAAAAAAAGAATATCAATACTATTTGTTATGAATAATATAATAGACCTTCAAATGTAATGTAGAGTTGTTCATCACATCATGTATAACTATTTATAAGATCGACTAATATATAGAATTATTCATAAAAATATATTATGTTATTTATAGCAGTGCACAATTACACCATATATAAGAGAATGTTATATTAGAACCTAAATCTATGTGTATTTCTGGATCTTGTTTGATACACTTAATGATCAAGCAACCATAAAAAGGTAACCCGCAAAAATAATTTGTTCTAGTTCATCATCAATTTCTATTTGATTCATAAAATAAATACATAAATTTACATTTTCTTTAAATTATAGTAATTGCACTAGTCATAATGGGTACGTAAGATCCACTTCATATAATTTTAAATAATAATTTCTCCATTCTTCCATTTATACAAAATTAAGTAATTTCCCCGAGGAAAAATGGATCAACACCCTTTGCCCCGAGCTTCGCCCTGGTAATTGTGGAGCTGGTTTTGAGTTTGGATCGAGTTCCTTGGGTTAAAGTCGTGGTCGTATCCGAGGCTTCTGAAAATCCCTCATTTCAATGAGAGAAAGCCATAAGTCCATTTTGCACTTCTCCCTACCATGTCTTGTATCACTTGTGTACCAATTGCACAAGCTCTACTCCTCTAGTGCTTTACCCACATCATGCTTACCATCGCCAGACTTCTTGATATGGTTTCTTAGCTTTTCACCTTCTTGATCTATTCTTTTATTGTTGGTGATGTTTTGTCCCTCATATCGGTATATTTGGATACCAACTACCGATTCACTAACCTCTCAATCTACCAAATGTTATCTAATAAATCGAATTTGTTGTAACGGGAACGATAAGATGAAGAAAGACACAAAGATTTAACGTGGTTCACTAACAATGTGTTAGCTTCACGTGCAGAGAAACAAAATTCTTATTATGGAGGCTGAAAACTGGTAAGAATATGAGGCATTTTAAGAGTGTATATATACTCTGAAACCCTAATTCGAATTATGGGTCGTAGGCCCAAACAAATCACGATCAAGTCGAAAACAGAAAACAATGTATACCGTTTTGGCTGGGGTGCGAGGTGCCAGGGGTTCGAGTACAGACCCCAAACCCTTAACATGTATTGATTAACAACAAATTCAAGACACATTAACAAATTCTTACTACATGGTCGAACAACAATTATTCATAGTTTTATGGTTACGGATCGATGGATTGTGTACCTTTGTTTAGTATACATTATAAATGATCATATGGCTTATATCGTTCATGCACCGATAAGGAACAAGATATAATTAAAGGAGAGTGATTTAACTTAGTCGGGAACTATCAAGCCTTTTTAGGGCTTGATTAAGAAGTTGCTTTATCATAACAACCAACAAGATTAGATGCATTTGGGCCCATTAGGCTTAATTAATACCACAAAATCCATCTTTCAAGCTCCATCTGTGTCAAATCTGTTTTTGGTTAATTGGGTTCTTTTCGGTTATAATGGTCGATCAAGTTTATGTGCAACTATAATATTTTGGGTTTGAAAATCAGTTTTTGAATTATTAATGTCGATTTCAGTTCAAATCAAGTAGGTTTTCAGATTTTCGGCCTTATCAAGTTAAAACTATTTCGAAATTTGACTGCTTTTTTTATGAAGAAATCATACGCCACGAACTATACACCTAACCTAGGTCGTCCTAAACAAGAATCCAAGAGCACCTTCATGGAGGATTAGTCTAAGATAGGTAACACTAAAGAAAGTAAAAATCAACTTCACCTAGCTATTTAGCTTCATGATAGATTTTGAGTGCCTTATGTAAAATGAATTCGTTCATATTCAATGTATCCCAAGTCCAAAATTGACAAATAAATCATTTACAAAAAAAAAAAAGGATAAATTGTTCAAAATCATCACTCCAAATTTGGGTTGGTTAAGTACTAAGTGGGTTGTAGAAATTAGCACACAACTTTGGAAATGCTTTTAAACATGGGTAAATTACATATAAGCACTTATTTTGGGTTATAATATATATTTTTCAAAATAATTGTTTAAAGATAAAAAAAACACCCTTATAAAACATAAAATGGTTCTTTTATGCAATAATATTAATGTGACATATTTCTTATCTCCCCATTTGTGTTTCCTCAAATGGTTCCAAGTACTAACTCTTCATTATAAATAAGCAACTTAAGATATCCGGCCGCATTCACCACGTAAAATAAAAATTCATCTTATAAGTCTTGATGGTTTTATTGGTCCCAGAAATTGTAGGGCGGATTTTGTCCTATCAAACATTTAATAAGAGGTGGTTATGTAAAAAAAAATTATTGATGGGTATGTGCAAATAGGCCAATATTACCCTATGTAGTTTAATTATCATGATTTTAAAGCATTTCCAAAGATAATGATGATTTTTTTATGTATTAAAAATTCCAAAAGTTGGGGTTAATTTTAGCCATTTACACTGAAAAATGATAATATTTGAAATTTACACATTTAAAAAAAAAATTGAATGTCTATATATGAATTGTTTTCAAAGAGTATAGCTCATTTTAGGCAAATTGGGTTTAGTTCTTTAAATAAAATTGGTTAGAGTTCAGTAAGAACTTGAAGTGGGATATATATATATGCTTCAATTAATGATCAATCTATTTGCCAAGGTGCTTTGGCTAAATGAAGCTATGCTAGTTCTTTTAATAACTAATATAGTTTCAAAGTATGGGCATTTTATGTGGTTAAAAATGATAAATATATTTCCAATTAAAATCACAATTTACTCTCAAAAATATGATTTTAATCACTTGAGAAATTTAAAAAACAATCGCCAGAGAATTAATTAAATTAAATTCCACAATAAATATGCATGTGTATATCATAATATAGAGATTCAAGAGGAAGGAGTCAACTATAGAGATCAATCAACACAACACATCCAATCCAAATTACACTTAGAGGGAGTCTAAAAAACTCAATCAACCAACCAAAAATACCACAAAATTTATCCACACGTACACCAAAATTCAAACCCATCACAATTAAACCACAAACACAACAAATCTCTCAATAAAGCATACAATTAATCAATAATACATCTTTATCCTTCAAATCTTGTAGCTAAATAATTAATTAACTTATCCTCAGATGTGACATGATGTTGGCAATAGATGAAGAGTTACACTCGGACACAACCACCTGGGTCTCCACCACCCTACGGTGGTAGCTCCGGTGGCAGCCACAGGCGGCACAAGCCATCGCCGCCTCCGTCCCCTCCTCTCCGCTCGCCATGAACTCCCGGCAACCGTCAAGCGCGTAGCCGCCGATCTGGGCGGCGTGATTCCTCCGACACTCGCCGTACCTCACGTTCCTCACCGTGAACGACGAGGCCGGCGAGTTTCTTGAGTAGTCATCTTCTTGATCTCCTCTCATGGCAAGGAGAAGAGGCCGGTAGAGAAAAGGATGGAGAAATATTAGAGAGAGGTTCTCTAGGTTAACCCTAATTTGAAGATATTTATAAGTCTAAGTATATGTGATTAAATTAAGGGGTGGTGGGGATAGATAAGGTTTAATCCATATGTAGTAAAGTGTGGAGGGATAGTATTGGAGTTGAGGATGTGTAGGTATGAGGGTGGATGGATTGTAGGGTTTTGGGTGTAGGGAGTTGAGGTAGGTTTTAGTGGTTTTGGGTGTGGTATGTTTTGAGTTTGTGGTTTTTCCTTGTTGTCTTTTCATTGTGTTTTCTTTTGTTTATGTATAGTATTTTGTTAGAGAACCACTTGGTTTAATAGGATGAGGTGATAGGTTCTTAATTTAAGCGTTTGTTTAGGAGATTTCGAAGTTCAAATCCTCTTGACAGCGTAAATGGAGAAAGTGAAATGGGAGACAATACTTGAAAAGGGATTAGTTTTCAATCTGTATTGATCGAGGGATACCTTAGGAAACAAAAAAAAAAGTATAATAGAGAAATTTAAGATTTCCTTATTTTGAAATAGGAAAAAAATAAAATATATATATTAGAAATATGCATCTTAAAATGTTTGAAAAATCATGAAAAAAAATTCATTTTCTTTTTTGATATTTTGTGGTGAGAAAAGGTCTCATATCTCTATTATAGATGCTAGCTCTTCTATATGTTTTTGTTTGCAACTCTTTTGAACTTGCTTCTTATGGATGCATTAGAAATGCCCTCTCGACTTGCTCAACTTATGGGTAGTACATCTCGACCTCCAAACCTTGCTCATGTGGGATACATACTAAGTAGTAGCTAGTTGTTGGTGTATTAATTTATGTTCAACCAAACCAAGGAGGTCATTTTAGTCCTTTAGGCTTGTTAATATGTAGAATTGTCGTTTAAGATTTTTAGGCATTGAATTATTTATGAACTAGTCATTGTGTGTATATATATTGGCTCTTATTATGTAAAATTCATGCATTTTCGCTCATTGGCTATAAGAAAAATTATGTAATTACCTTGAAAATACTTCTATACACCGGGAAATTAAATTTGAATGTGCATATATAATTGGACTGTAGATTAGTAGTGGTTAATTTTTGAGCTATTGAATTAGGTGGACCACATGTATAATGTAATCACCATTAATGTTGCTAGATCATTCACTTATCTCATGATCCGGCCAGTAAAAGTTTCCACTAATGAGCCCTAGAATGGTCCTTAAGGAAATAATTGAATTGATCTTTCAACCGCCAAGCCCACGCAAATTACAGAAACAGCAAATTAATTAAATTAGATCCAACCCTAAATTGATCACCAAGCTTTATGCCATGGCCCCAAAAGTGATTGGTTTGATATAGAATAAGCCAGCTCACATTGCTGGCTTCAACCAAATTCCATGCTCATTATGTGGCCCCTAAGAGGGGGAATTTAAAGAGTAAAGTATAGTTAGTTGAGTTAAAGCAAATTGTTGTTATTTATTTGTTGCTAAACCCATCTGTAAAATGGACCTAAACACGTGGATCGATCCTTGAAACAATTTGGCCAACCCTTTGAAGTGATCGATCATGTACATGTTTGTGATATTAATTAATTTGTTTGTGCATCCACATGTATTTCACAATGGCATGTACGTAGTCAGACAAACCATGGTGTGCCTTTATGAACTCCATAACAATTCTTGTAATGTAGAAACTCAGATTAATTAAGATACACATTATATGTAGTCCTATCATGTTCGTTCCCTATAAGATCAATGTAGTTAGTGATCATTTGGTTGACAATATTTCAATAAGTAGTAAGAAAATATATGTATTTGTTTGAAAAATAAAGTAGCAAAAAACTCGGCTTGGAATCTAATTTAATGGAAATTTAAAGTCATGCAAAACACGGAAGATATATCTATATAGGGAGTCAGTGGTGGATCCAAGATCATACCTATGGGAGGCGAACGTTCAACAACCATAGTAGTAAAAAAAAATGCAGACAAATCAAATTAATTTAAACAATAAAATATCATACAATAATAAAACTAAATATAGTTTTACATAAAAAAAAAAGAAAACAAACGTACAAATCAAACTACATTTGACTCCTTGCTACGAGACAATTGACATCTACGAGTATCTAAACTTTGAAAACGATTCAAAATAGGTTCGTTTTCAATAGTTGCAAACACCTCTTTCTCAATAAATACTACCAAACTATCATTCAACCACTCATCTCCCATTTTGTTTCTCAAATCACTCTTCACATATTTAATTCTAGAAAATACCCTTTCAACAGATGTTGTAGCAACCGGTAGGAGTAAAGCTAATTCAACCAAGCGGTAGATCAATGGATACAATTTATCTTTTGAAGTTTCCTTCATCTTCTTTGCAAAACTTCCAAAGTCCTCCACATCTGAGAATCGTTCATCCCTTCTTACATCACTTAAAAAGGTTGCAAATTCTTGAGGCATCAATGAACAATCCGTTCTTGAGAAGTCATTTGGATAAAAAC
Source organism: Fallopia convolvulus (assembly GCA_964016875.1). NCBI lineage: Eukaryota > Viridiplantae > Streptophyta > Magnoliopsida > Caryophyllales > Polygonaceae > Fallopia > Fallopia convolvulus. The sequence goes on from OZ024721.1 coordinate 4,144,415, forward strand.
TAGCAAGATGAACAAGCTTCCCCACATCAAAATTAGAGAATCCATTCTTTGGATCAAGACATACAAAGCCACTAAGCAAATCGGTACTTGCTTCAGAGAACCGATGGTTGAACTCTAGTAGAATTGAATCAACAACCTAATAGCATTTAAACGAGAGATATTAAAAAAAAATTGGAACTTTAATCAAGAAATGTAGAATAAAGCTACAACATATTTTATTACCTCATTAAAGATTTCAATCTTGTAATGATGCTCATTGGTGATGTTTATCCCGCCTCTCTTCATACGAACCATCCTTGGAACGATGTCTTGCATATTAATTACGGGAATACCATGAGCTTGACAAAAAAACCTCTACTTCTTGTATTAAATCATGCCATCCAGAATCTCTATACTTTTGCATCTCATCCTTCACCACTCTAATTAGATTGATAGCATTTAACATGTTTTGGTCTCTTTCTTGCAAAACCATAGATAATGCATTTGTCATACCAAGCAAACGCTTCATCAAAAACATAGCAAAGACAAACTCATAACTTTGCATTTGGCGAGACACTCCTCTGGCTTGGGCACTTGACTCACATTCAGTGCCATCTTCAAACACATTTGCAAGAACTTCTAAAACTGAAGACCACATATCTTTGAGTCGGACTATGGTAAGATAATGTGATCCTCATCGAGTTTCACCAGGTCTTTTTGAAGAAGTTTCTTGATTTTTTTTCCCGTACCTGAAGAAAGTTCTCCTTTTTCAAGCTCCAATACCTTTCTAGAATGATCCAACTGTCGAAGATTGTCAAATCTTTTACAAGAAGATCCACACAGGTTCACAATTATTCCAAGATAATTGAAGAAGTCACAAACATATCGATTCAACTTGCATACGGCAACAACTACTAATTGGAGTTGATGTGCAAAACAATGCACATACCAAGCATTGGGATTATTCCTAAAAATAAGTAGCTTCAAGCCATTAAACTCGCCCCTCATATTTGATGCACCATCATACCCCTGACCTCTCAATATAGATAAAGATAAACCATGTTTGGCAAACAAAGAATCAATACCTTCCTTCAAACATATTGCCGATGTCTCTCTTACATGAACCAAACCTAAAAAACGCTCCACCTCTTGTCCATGTTTGTTTACATATCTAATCAGACCTGCCATTTGTTCCTTCAAAGAGCAATCACGAGACTCATCAACCAAAATGGAAAACAATCTATCACCAAGGTCAGCCAATATTACAAGAGTGGTCTCAACTGCACAAGCATGAACCATGTCTGTTTGTACTGTTGGAGCTATCATTTGATTATTTGCAGGTGCATTTTTCAAAACCATACTACCAATCTCATAATTTCTCAAGCCATACCATGTTAACAACTTCAAAAAAATACCTCTATTCAAAGAAGTAGATGACTCGTCATGTCCTCTCATAGGCAAACCTTGACATAAAATAAATCGAATGACATCAAGAGTTGTTGTCAAACGAATACGGTAAGCTTCTTCTCTTCTCAAATTGCTTCCTTGAACAATATAGCACAAACTCTGTTTTTGATTTTTGAAATTCTCAAACTCAATTCTTGCTTTATTATGTGGACTATTAGCCGAACCAACATGAAGTCTAAACTTTTCAGTTACCCTTCTTCAATTACAAAACCCATTCTTTGTAAATGCTTCATCCCCGGGGTTGTAAAGCTTGGACTTGAAAAGAAAACACCAAAAGCAAAAGGCGGCATCATTGTGAACACTATACTCCAACCAAACAAACTCATCAAACCAATCACCTCTAAAAGCTCAATTTGCATCCCCACATTTCTTTCTCGGAAAATCATGTCCTTTAGGTTGGCAAGGGCCTTTGGCTACATATTCTCTCCGTATTCGGTCTCTAATATTAATATCAAAACTCTCAATAGGCTTGCGTAACCCCGACTCAGAGACAATATCTGTTTCAGCAATTTCAACTTCATTCATTTCAGCATCATTCAGATTAGCTTCTAATTCAGCATTTGTAATTAATATATTCGCATTAGAAGCTTGCGGCGGTTGCTCAACACTTTCCAAATCAAGTGAAACTCTTGGCTTTTTTGGAAAAAATCTCTCCATTTAATATCTAAATAGTCCACAATCCACGTCAAACAAGAACAAATCAACGAATTAATCCACATCAAACAACAACAAATCAATAATTAATCCACATCAAACAACAACAAATCAACAATTAAATTCAATAACCTATTAATATTAAATTTTTAACAATTAATAAAAATCTATACTTTGCCCAAATCTCCAATTCGCATCAAATTTTTAACCAATTTATTAAATAGTTACATAATTAAAAACATCTAACCTTGGCAATTGACCAATGTCGAGATTTTGCCCCAAATCTAAAAAATTAGGGTTTCCAAATCTCCAATCTGAAATCCGCCGCTGCCCAGTCCCAACCGGCCAGACCGGACCTGAATTGACTCGGGGGTCTCGGGCTCCAATTGACGGGTGTGGTGCGGTGCTGTCCGGCCGGCTAAACCGCGCAAGGGCTCGCCACGCGCTGCTGAGTGGTTTTTCGCCTTTGAGGGGTTCGTGTCTTTGGGAGAACTCGTTCCTGATTTTTTTGGTGACAGCAGTTTCAAATTTTTTTTGCCTTCGTGAGACTAACTCAACATTTTTTTACTTTTTTTTTAATCCTAAAAGTCTAAATTCTAAAACTCATCGTTTCATTGATATTTTTTTGGCATGATACAGTTAAATAAAACGACGCGTTTTGATTTTTGACCCAATCTTTCATCTTCCTCGTTCGACAGACGACAAAACAAGAGCAGAATTTGAACGCTTGAAGCTCCTCAACAATGGCGGTCGGCAGCCCGCGCCCGGCGACCCTCACAGGCCTCTCCCGCTCTCAGCTCCTCAGGCAACCTACCCACCCATGCCCCTCAACCTCTCCGACCCTAAGGGGCATATACCCTAATACTAAAAAAAATTCCTGCCGGGGGGCGGTTGCCCACCCCTGCCCCCCCTAAATCCGCCGTTGTAGGGAGTCGTAACTCGTAAGTTTCAATTTCACCATTTTTACATATAACATCTTTTTATTTTATCATTTAACAAAAAACAATTTTCACAACAAAATGAACCTCGGTGTTGGACAATAAATAAACTTGAAACTGAACGAAAATTGAACCTAAATTCTTAAATGAAAAGGAAGAGGCGACCACTGATGCTACCTGCCCGCTTTGCCATTTGGAGATCGGTTTCTTTTCTTTCGATTTTGAATGGTCTACGGTCTTCTCTACTACGTTGTAGTGGCTTTGGCACCGGGGAAACGGAAGTGTCTTTAACGACACTCATGTCAGCTGGGAGAAACTACGCTCAGTTTGGGTCAAATCAAATTTCGATGGGTTGGTCAACAATGTTGCTCTTACAACGGCTACGAGTGTCATTTATAACTCCGGTGGGTGATGGATTTGTGGGTTTGTCCACATTATTGGCCATTGTATTGTTCCTACTATTGAGTTATGGGGAAATTTGGAGGGCTTGAAGCTCACTTGGGATAAAGGCTTTAGGAAAGTGATTTTTGAACTTGACTAGCAATTGTCGATAAATTGATCAATAATCCTATAGCTCCTTGCCATTTGTTCTTTATCTTGCCATCTTAATGCCACAAATTTCTCTGGAGAAACTAAGTTATATTAGAGATAATTCCTAGATATTATTCCATATATTGTGGTTGTTATGTTTAGAAGTTATCTTCACTATTATTTTCTATCCTTAAGAATAAGATCATGGCTTGTAGTACAAGTACCATATCTTCTATGTATTATATATTGGAGTTCTCTCCTTCATTAATGAATTATTAGTTCTCCTAAATCTCTATATGGTATCAAGAGCTTGATCCGGCCTCAAATTTTTTTTTTTTCAGTAGTTCTTCATGGCGTCAAATAACCACGCCATACCCAACGACGTTGAACCATCCAAACCGTTCATCGTTGTTCAATTTCACAATGCCATCAAACTCTCTTCCTCAAATTATGTCACTTGGAAAACTCAAATCCAATCCATTCTCATTGATTACGATCTTTACAAATTTCTTAACGGGTCTCATCTCGCCCCTTCTAAAACCCTCCCAAACCTTTTTGATCCAAATACAACTACACCAAATCCAGCCTATTCAACCTGGTTACGCCAGGACAAACTTCTATTTGGCGCCTTAGTGGGTACACTGTCTCCAACGGTGGCTCCGCTGGTCACTCGAGCGGCTACTTCTCAGGCGGCATGACAACTTCTCGCCGATACAAATGCTAAGCCATCAAAGGGGCATATCCATCAATTGAAAGACAAGCTGCGAAACTTGAAAAAGGGTTCGCAATCGGTGACGGAATTCATGCAACAAGTCAAGACTTGCGCTGATCTTTTTGTGTCTCTTGGCAAAGAACAAGATCTCAAAGATGTTATTGACCATGTTCTTAAGGGTCTTGATGACACTTTCCAATCCGTTATGGATGGTGTTCATTCTCGGGAAACCACCATTACGTTTGAGGAGTTGCATGAGAAACTAATCAACAAGGAACTTCAACTCAAGATTGATGCTGGTGAGTCTTCTTCTTCGGCGCCGACAATTGCTATGTCTATGCAATCCAAACCTCGCTCTAAGTCTCGGTCCACCGCACCTTCACAGATGTACTCGGCGCCTCCCCAATCCTATAACCCACGCCCTCCACAAAACCCTAACCCTAATCCATAAAATTTGAACCCTAATCTCGCCGACAATCCATCTTCTCCTAACCCTAATCAGCCCGCCCCTGGCCCACGACCGTTCCTAGGCAAGTGCTAGTAGTGTGGTGAGCGTGGCCATGTCATGTTTCACTATGTTGGGTTCTGCCAAGCTGCTCCCAATCTTCGCCCGCCATCGTACCCTCGCCCATCCTTTCCAAACCAACCTTATAATCCGAGACCACCTCAAGCCAACTTTGTTTCTAATACAATTCAGTCGTGGTTGATGGACACTAGGGTGTCCCATTCCGCCACAAATGACCTTCAAAACTTGAGTCTTCACTATCCTTATGAGGGTCCTGATTTTCTTCATATTGGGGACGCTAACGTTCTATCTATTTCTCACATTGGTCAATTCTCTCTTCATTCAAAAAATCGTACTTTTAACTTTGATAATGTCCTCCATGTTCCCCAAATCTCCAAAAACATTATCTATGTGTCTCAATTTTGCCTCTCAAAATAATCTGTCTGTTGAATTCTACCTACTTTTTTTCTTGTGAAGGGCCTTCTTACAAGAACAATTCTTCTTAGTGGTTCGTGTGTTGATGGAGTTTACTCTTGGCCTTTGTCGGTGTCTCCTCAAGTTCTCGTCGCTCAACAGTCTGTCGAGTCTTCTTGGCATCACAAATTGGGACATCCGTCTCATTCTATCCTTAAGTTTATGTTAGCAAATTTTAATTTAGGTCGTTCTTTAGTTAAGTCCGAATCTTGTAATTCTTGTTCCATTAATAAAAGTCATCAATTACCTTTTCATCAATCCTCTATTACTTATACTTCTCCCTTAGAAGTCATTTTTTCGGATGTGTGGACTTCACATGTTGTATCTACTGATGGTTTTCGTTATTACATAATTTTCGTTGATCATTATACTAAATATATATGGCTATATCCACTCAAACGAAAGTCCAAAACCAAAGAAGTCTTTATTAAATTCAAATCTCTAGTAGAAAACTACTTTCAATCCAAAATAAAAATTCTCTATTTCGACAATGGTGGAGAATATGTTGCCCTAGCCTCGTTTCTAGCCACCCATGGTATCACTCACTTAACTACCCCCCCCCCATACTCCTCAACACAATGGCTACTCTAAGCGTTGGTATCATCATATAGTCGAGACATGTCTCACTTTAAGGACGTTTTTTGGCCTTCCAACCAATCTCTGGCCCTTTGCTTTCAAAACTGCGTCTCTCCCTTCTTCAAAATCTTTCAAACCCTACCCAATTACCTCAAGTTAAAATGTTTTGGTTGTTTTTGTTTTCCATGGTTGAGGCCATACACTCAGCATAAGCTCGACCCCAAGTCTCTTCCATGTGTCTTTGTCGGGTATTCCCTCTCTCAAAGTGCCTATTTTTGTTTAGATCCAAAAACACTCAAAGTTTATACGTCTCGACATGTCACATTTGTTTAGATTGTGTATCCATTCCTCACATCTAAACAACCCTACTCGGACCATCTTGTCGCTCCATCGGAACCGACTTGGACGTCCCTGAGTATCCCTCTCCAACCATCGCCTCCGCCCCATGCACCTCCGCCCCATGCACCACTACCCCAGCCCGCTCCTTCCCTTACCAGCCCACTGGCCACACCGCCCCATGCAAACCCTAATCCTGCGTTGCTTTTTCCACAAGTCTCAAACCCTAATTCTATTCCCTCGGATACTCCCTCCTCATAAACTTCGCTCGTGGCTGACTCCTCTTCGACAACAACCTCCTCGTCAACCTTAAGCCCTAATTCTACCCCTTCCTCTAAACCCGTACCTCTCCCTTCCCATCACGGCATGGTCACAAGGTCTTGACACAACATCTTCAAACCTATTCAGAAACTTAACCTCACCGCTCATACTAAACCTCACCATGAACCGACCAATATCACCCAAGCCCTCAAAGATCCCGATTGGTGTCGGGCTATGACTGCGGAGTTCGATGCTTTGTGCAAAAATGAGACGTGGGAACTTGTACAACCTGATTCTCTGATGAATGTAGTTGGGTGCAAATGGGTTTTTCGGGTCAAATTTAATCTTGATGGCTCTCTTGACAAGTATAAAGCAAGGCTTGTTGCTAAGAGGTTTCATCAACGCCCGGGTTGTGATTTCACAGAAACATTCTTCTCGGTCATCAAACCGGTAACCGTTCGTACAATGCTCACCATTGCTACCTCGTCTGGTTGGTCGATCCGTCAAATTGACGTGAACAATGCCTTCCTACAAGGCTCTCTTACTGAAGACGTATTCATGGTGTAGCCCCCAGGTTTTGTTGACAAAACTTTTCCGAACCATGTCTGCAAATTAAAGAAGGCAATTTACGGGCTTAAACAAGCCCCTCGGGCATGGTATATTGAGTTGAGATGCTTCCTTCTTCAGGTTGGTTTTGTTAATTCGACTACTGACTCTTCTTTATTTATCTTCCGGCATGAATCGGTTGTTCTTTATTTACTCGTGTATGTCGATGACATTATCATAACGGGAAGTGATGTTACCTTGATTGAGAATACGATTCGTCGTCTTGTTGATCATTTCTCCTTAAAAGACCTCGGCTCCCTTCATTATTTTTTGGGTGTCGAAGTTCATGCTCATCTGAAGGGTTTATTTTTGAATCAGCATAAGTATACCATTGAACTCTTGCACAAGGTTAATATGGTCGATGCCAATCCTATGACAACGCCTATGTGCTCGACCACTTCTCTTCAGAAAACGTCGGGTTCTTTGCTTGATTCTCCTACTGAGTATCGAATGGTTCTAGGCAGCTTGCAATACTTGTCTTTAACTCGGCCGGATATTAGCTTTGACTTCAACAAGTTCTCACAATTCATGCATTCTGTAAAGCCCGAGGCATTAGAAGCGCTATCACATGCCAACCCGAGGACTTCCCAGGAGGTCACCCATCCTGGTACTACTCTCGCCCCTGCATGCTTAACTTCTGAATTCTTTGTCCTCACTTGAAACAAGAAAAGGAAGAGCTCTTGTTGACATGGGTAGCTCCTCAATCTCTTATAAACTTTCGGGGTGTTACAATCTCCCCCACTTAAACACTTGACGTCCTCGTCAAGGCCCAAGGACCGCCCTCCGGGCCGAGTGATCGCCATCCGGGCTGAGTGACCGCCATCCAGACCAAGCCAACTCGTAACCCGGAGTCGGCTCTAATACCATTTGTAAAGCCCGAGGCATTAGAAGCGCTATCCCATGCCAACCCGAGGATTTCCCAGGAGGTCACTCATCCTGGTACTACTCTCGCCCATGCACGCTTAACTTCTGAATTCTTTGTCCTCACTTGAAACCAGAAAAGGAAGATCTCTTGTTGACATGGGTAGCACCTCAATCTCTTATAAACTTTCGGGGTGTTACACATTCTCCGTCCACTGCCCATTGGAGTGCTTTGAAACGCTTGCTGCGTTACTTACGAGGCACGTCTATGCTCGGTATCATCATTCATCGTCATCTTCCGCTCTCTCTTCATGCCTTTGCAGATGCTGATTGGGCTGGCAATAAAGATGACTATACTTCCACCACAAATTATCTTCTTTATTTAGGCTCTACTCCTATTTCGTGGAGTTCTCGAAAGTAGAAAACTATCGCTCGCTCTTCTACTGAAGTTGAGTACCGTGCTTTAGCTGAGTCCTGTGCTGAGCTTGTTTGGGTTACATCACTCCTTTCCGAGCTTGGTGTTCGTCTCTCTCGGCAGCCTGTGATTTACTGTGATAATATGGGGGCCAAAAGCCTTAGTGCTAATCTCGTGTTTCATCCTTGAATGAAGCATATTGCTTTGGTGTTTCACTTTGTTCGTGAGCTTGTCCAGAATGGCCATTTGCGAGTGTCTTATGTCTCTACAAATGATCAGCTGGCTGACACCTTAACCAAAGCGTTGTCGCGCTCTAAGTTTCAACTTTTGGCATCCAAGCTTGGTCTCTCCGTACCCCCGTCCAGCTTGAGGGGGCATATTAGAGATAATTCCTAGATATTATTCCATATATTGTGATTGTTATGTTTAGAAGTTATCTTCACTATTATTTTCTATCCTTAAGAATAAGATCATGGCTTGTAGTACAAGTACCATATCTTCTATGTATTATATATTGGAGTTCTCTCCTTCATTAATGAATTATCAGTTCTCCTAAATCTCTATAAGTTATATAGTTCCATCATATTTTTAAGAAAGCGAATATGGTAGTTGATTTCCTTGCGAGCTTTGCTTTTGACTTTCTTATTTTCATGTTTTGCATGACCTATGTAAGTGTGTTTCTCTTACTTTATGCTAATATTAGGGGTAGACTATTCTTTGTTTGATTTGAACTTACCTTGTTTTGTTTCAATAAAAGATTTGACTATCTTTACGAAAACAAAATAGTGATTGACTTTTCAATATGTCAAAAGAGAGGTTCATCTTAATTAGTAAGAAAAGAACAACATACTTTATAAACATAAAATTTCTAGTAAGTGAAAAGTGACTATAAACACACTATAAAAAGCCATAAGATAATCAAGCAATTGCTGGTCAAAGTTGATGGCCGGCCCGGACGACTTAATTATAGTACGTTTGTTGGCTTTGTTTCCATGTGCTTTATTGTTAATAGTATTGGGAATGTCAGAAATAATAATATAGCTATACATGTATTGATTAGATTTTTTTTATAGTTTTATAAGGACACTAATTATAAGAGTTGAAATGAATACTTTACCCTTTCTCAATTCAGAAAAATATGTTGTTTTAGGATTTATTTTATAAATTAAGAGAAAAAAAATTTGGACTTCAATAATTTTTTTATCATTTTTTTCTTTCACTTAAATTTAAATTACGTGATCTAATGTGGTTTAGGATTTGTCTCCTTCCAAATTTACACAAAATATCTAATTCTTTCTTAAATACGTGTTCATTTTTTTCTTTTATATAAAGATTTGTTAGGAGGTCAAAGTCGGAAATATATGTTCATAAATATCTAAAACATTATACTTTTTTAACAAGAGAAACCTTCTAAAACATCATAATTTATTCAAAGGATGATGTATATCTTATAATTACAACTCCCTATTATGACCCACGAACTTTCACAACTCATTTACTTCAAGCATTGGAGTATTTTTCATGTAACAAACTAGCAGACTTCCTAGCAAAAACTGATCAATTCTATGAGCTCCCTTGACCCTTTGTGCTTTGTATGATTTTCATAATCTCATTCGTCTAAATTTCCTTGTGTGACCTCTTCCTAGATGACTTGGTTACTCTATTTCTTTCTTAATCAAAAAAATTGGCATCAAATCACCCACCGTGTACTTTTTTCATGAATCACTCCTTAACTATAAGAGCATCTACAATAATGACTCCTTTACAGTATCATACACCTTTACTTTTTTTCATTTCTCTCTCTACCACATTATTTATGTATCCTAATACAAATTATTACCACATCCATGCATACCATAAACTTCTATTTTTTTTACCTTCTAAACATTTCTCTCTCTCCATATTAGACCTGTCAATCGGGTCGGGTTGGGCGGGTTCGGGTTCGGTCATTTTGGGTTCGGGCTAAATCGGGTTTCGGGTCATTATGGGTCACGGGTCAATCGGGTCGGGTTGTAGCGGGTTTTCGGTCGGGTCGGGTTGACCAGCGGGTCTAAAATATTCTTTTTTCTTATGATTATTAAAAATAATTTTTAATTAAATAATAATATTTAATTAAAATATATTATTTTCATTTATTTTAATAATAAAATATATTATAAGTTTCAAAATAAATTTAATTTTCTTTATAAATATGCTAAATCGGTCAACCCAACGGGTTCGAGTTCTATCGGGTTCGGTTTATTTCGGGTTTCGGGTTAGAATTTTCGGGTCTTAACCCTAAAATTTCCGGGCGGGTGGGGTCGGGTTAGCGGGTTAGGTCAGTTTTTGACAGGTCTACTCCATATACAATTATACATATACTCTTTTTTACAATAAAAATTACATATATACCCATTGTTATAAATACTTTTGTTCATAATTTGACTATAATTATTTAATAAATAAAAATTATATCGTTAATTAAAAAAATCACAATTTTTAATTTAAGAAAACATGGATAGATAAGAAAATCACTCAAGAAAACATAGGTATAAAAACAATCAACAAAAAAAATGGGCCAAAACAAATACCATCAAAATAAAAGGGATGTCTAAGCATAACCCGACCCAAAAAACACATTTGTTCAAAAAATACAAGTTACACTAGTATGTATTCCCGTATCCTGTACGGGTTTTGTTTAAATAAAATATTAATAATATTTTTTTCAAATACATGAATTATCTAGGAACAAATAATCATGATCTTCAAACGTAAATTATTTTTCAATTTGTATACAACTGAAATAAACTTAAAGGTTTTTTAGAATCTAGAACTCTTTTTTATTAGTAATATCCCAATTTAATAATAAATCAAGTTATCTTAAATAAATTATTTTAATAAAATCATCTTTTAAGTTTTTCTAGAATTTAGAACTTTTTATTATTATTAATATTCAAATTGAATAATACTTAAAAAATAAATTAAATCAAGTTATCTGAAATAAATTATGTGAATCAGTTTTTTATTTTGTTTAACAAATCAATAAATACATAATTTATTTTTTAAGATATAAATACAATATTTATACATTGGTGTACAATTAGATTTCAACCAATCAAAAATAGCCCAATTATATAGGATATTAAAAAGATGGATGATGTGGTTCAATGTGTGGCTGACATGTGCTATTTTATATAGGATATTTTAATAAATTATACATATTTTATCTACAAAAAATTATTATTTCTAAAAATAATAATTATAAATTAATATAGGCGAGAATATTTAAACAAAACTATACATATCTTATCTTTAAAATAGTATCTTATCTAAAAATAATGAATAAAAATTAATATATGTAAAGATATTTAAAAAAACTTATATATTAATTATTTATTTAACATATAAATGTGGCTAATATTCTAATCTTATGTGTCAAACTTAAAAATTTACATATAGCTTATTAAAAATATAATAAAAATCCTATCATGCCTTACCTAATTACCTTATAGATAGAAATTCGTACACTGCTAAAAAACATCATTAAGTCCGTAAACTTTTATATTGAACCAAAGTTTTCTTAGATCAAGCTTTTTTTTATATATATTTTGTATTGAACCGGAGTATTTTTTTTTAAATTGAAGTTGCTATTCAATTAAGATAAAATAAAATAAATATTTCAGAATTTGTATGATAGGAGAAAAAATATCCTAATGATCTTCCTATCTATCATATATAAAAATAAAAGTTTATTTAATAATGAGATTTTCTATCCTACATTCTAAAAATATGGATAAGAATTTATCATATCTAAAAATAAAATATTATTTAAAAAAAAAGGGTGATGTGATCCAATCTAAAAGTGACATGTGTCATTTAATAATTTTTTTAACCTCCGTTTTAGGTTATAGTTATGATATAATTATGTTTAGGGTTCAAAAAACACAAATTTGATTAAAAACAAGATTAAATAACCCAAAAACACAATTGGTTAAAAAACACAATGGAATAACAAAAAAAACACCATAAATAATAAAAAATATAATAATTTCAAATATGTACAATAAATTAAAAAAAAGACAATTAAATAATCCAAAAATATCCTAAACAAACTAAAAGTATTAAATTAAATTTAAATATAATATAATATATATAGTATTAGTGTATATAAAAAGATTTAAAAAAAATTATGACTTATGTTAATTTTGTATTTTTAAATTGGCCAAACAAATAGGCAATTGAAATTTCCGGGCTCAAAACGACGTGTTTTGTTAATCACACGCGCTTATATGCGTATGCACCTTATGCACCGAGTCCATCTCCAGATTCATATCATGCACCCTTTTGCATTGGGACAAGCAAGTTCATAAATATTTTATATTTCTTCTGATGGCATGCACCCGCTACAGTTACCCGATGTGGGTGCTAAAGATGCATGACAAAAGCAGTAAAACAAGGGAAGTTCTTATAATCCCTCAATTCAGGTCATTCTATGAATTAACAAAATTTAAAAAAAATACTTAATTTTACCTAAATATTTTTCTATATTTGATTTACTTAGTTTTACTTTTTTTTGGGGAAAGTTTTACTTAGCTTTACTTGTTGAGAATGAGTTTGAGTAGTTTAATTTTTTAATTACAAATCTGGAAAATACTTGATAAATTATAATACAATAACAAAAATTTGTTAAAAAATACTAGAATCTAACCTACATGTAAATTTGTATTTTTTTTACATTCAATGCTTTGAATTTAAAGCATTCAATTGTCTCCTAGACTTAATATCATACATATCTTACATACTATACCTTAGCCTCTTGACTTTTCATACATATTATTTACTTAATATTATACATCAATCATAAATTAATTATTTAGAAAACCTATATTTTTATAGGTTTTCTAAATAATTGAATGTCAATTGTAAATGTATGTGATGACTTATATATAAAAAAAATAAATAACTTAAAAAACTTCATTGATGGAATATAATATTTTAAAAAAATACGTAAACATGTAAAAAATAATTATTAGCCCGTGCATTCATATACTTCTAGTGACAAGTAATTTTAAACGGAAGGAGTATAATTAAGGAATGGTATCATATGTTTATTCTTGCTTTAATTCTATTGAATATTCCTTCAAAAAAAAGTTCTATTGAATATAAAATGATTAGCTTAACGGGCCGAGTGCAAATCCATGCAGCAAACGAAACGGGCTAGAGGCCATAGCCCATTATTCTTTCGTTTATCTATCAATTGGTGCAACCTATAATGATCGAAACTCAAAAGGTAAACACGAATTCTTCGGTTAAAAAAAACGTACAGTAAATTATTCTTTGTGATTTGTGAATGACACATACGAAGTATTGTTTTGAATTTAGTGCATGATCATGTAAGACAATGATTTTATAATTCCCCAACGATAATGATTGAACAAGAAGGTAGTCCTTGTGTGACCCATCACTATACTTTAACTAACATAAAGTGATGCAAATGTACATATCATAGTGGTTGTAGGAATTGTATATTGGTCTATTGGCCCAAAAATCAAACAACTACCATATCAATATAGTCTGTAGGACTGTCCAACGGGCCACTTGACTCATAACCCTATCCGACCCACCTGTAAATCCATACATGCGAACAACTAACATAATAAGATCGACTATATCAAAATTGGATAAATTTATCAAAAAAGCAAAAGGTGATCGAGTCGAAATAGCTTGAACATATAAAGTCTTTTGTGTACATTTTACAAACGATTGGTTATTTTTCGAGCCATAACTTATATACGAGCTAGCTTGTTCTTATACCTAGTGAACTTGGTTGACGTAGATGAAGCTCAAATGCATATACTTTGTGATGAATCTCACTCGTGAGTTGACAACTCTGTGCCTCTGTCGTTTTGATTCGAAGAAGAACAAGATCAGAAGAAAAGTGATAGCAACACGATCATGAACCGTCTTTGTCTAAAACCTATGTACATTTGAAATTGAGGAAATTGACAAGGAAATGGTGAGAATTTTAAGATGTGTGCTTCAATATGTTGGGCTACATATGGAAAGTTGAGACCGATTGATGGAAGATGACAACATATGTGTATACCTTTCGTCCTAAACTTGTATGTTGAAAAAAGTACGTAGAATGAACAAACGTAACGTTAATATATATCCGAATCATGCCATATTGCCATGAGCGCGCTAATATATATAGTGATACGCATGATATCGAGGCTGCAGGGTCGGTACCGGGGGCATCAACCTCGGTAACAGAGACTCCAGGTTTGGTAACGAGACCTGTTCGTGAGCGTCGACTTCCGGCGCGTTTTAGGGATTAAAATTAATTAATGTAATATTTTTAAGTTAGAATTTTATAATTCTCTTCTCGGGTTTTCTTTACGGTTCTTTCCCGGGACACTTTTATTGAACCGTTAGGGTTAGCTATAAATACTCTTATTTTGTATTCTAGCAGTTTATCAATCAAAAAGAATTATCTTATCCCCAAAACCCTAATTCTCTATATCTCTATTCTCCTCTCATCGTTCTTCTGACTTCTCTATCTATCAAATATATCTTCTCTTTCTATCGTTCTACTGCCTCGTCTAATTCTTCTTCTCCTATAATCAAGCCCTTCTCCTATAATCTAAATACTACTGTATCAATTAGTGCTTTCATCTGGAACTCGATCATGCCTTTAGATTCCGAAAATTCGAGTGACACTACGATCGCAACGCTTGCTGAGATTCGTGAGATGTTAGTGAATTTAACACGTGATTTAGAGATTGAACCCAGGAGGACGGATCGGTTGACTCAACGAACCGATCAGATTTTCGACCTATGAGGCGAGCGGGATTCCACACTTAACCCCGACGTCAATACCGTGACCGCGGATCAGCTTGAGGCCGGCCAACCGCCGATCTTGCAAAATCCCCCAGCCGTGCTGCCTTTGCGCAAAATCCAGCCGCAGAACCCACCACACCAGCAGCCGCCTGTCGTTCGCGATCCACCGGCGCAACCGCCTAAGCATCGCGTCGTCGTTCGTGATCCACCGCCTCACGTTCCAATCCCTAAAATTCGGGTCGACGCGCCCCGCTTTAATGGTTCAGATCCAGCGGGTTGGATTTCAAGGTTCAAGCTTATTTCGATTATTTTCAGACGTCGGATCATGATCGCCTTCCGTTGGTAAGGTTGCTTATCGATCATCCGACTTCCGATTGGTTTCGTTATCAGCGACGGAACAATTATGGTGGCATGTGGGATGCGTTCCTTGCGGATGTGCAACGTCATTTTGACCCGCATCACTACGAAGATTACGTAGGCTTGCTCGCGAAACTTCAGCAGAAATCCTCAGTTTTGGATTATCAGACAGAGTTTGAGGCCTTACTGAACAAGGTTGAAGGGTTGTCCCAAGCTACGCTGATATCCTTCTTCAAGGCAGGATTAAATCAACCCATCCAACGCGAGTTAAATTTGCGCAACCCGTCGTCGTTAGCCCGAGCGTTTGCCCTCGCTCGAGAACTCGAGGCGTCCTATGTTGATACGATGGCAAGCTTGACTGCAACTAGCTCCCATCCGAGTAGCGCTAACAAGCTGACTGGGGCATCGCCATCGATCATCACCCCGATTTCTGCTGTCAGTGGGCCTCTTCTGGGGACTAATGTCATGGATCTTCCGATCAAGCGTTTGTCTGCTGCGGAGCGCGACGAACGCGCAAAAAAGGGGCTCTGTTGGAATTGTGATGAGAAGTTTGCTCCCGGTCATCGCTGCAAGCATCGTTTCTTAGCGTTGTTGGGTAGTGAGGACGAAGCTGCGCAACACGACGTCTCCGGCTGTCGTTTCACGGAAGCTGAGTGTTTTGGGTTGACACTTGTGCATGTCGACAAGCCGCCACCGGAGAATGCTCTTGATTTACGGCTTCAGGACAAGCCGAATTTCATTGGGGGAGAGATTGATACGCATGATATCGAGGCTGCAGGGTCGGTACTGGGGGCATCAACCTCGTTAACGGAGGTTCCAGGCTCGGTAACGAGGCCTTTTCGTGAGCGTCAACTTCCGGCGCGTTTTAGGGATTAAAATTAATTAATGTAATATTTTTAAGTTAGAATTTTATAATTCTCTTCTTGGGTTTTCTTTACAGTTCTTTCCCGGGACACTTTTATTGAACCGTTAGGGTTAGCTATAAATACTGTTATTTTGTATTCTAGCAGTTTATCAATCAAAAAGAATTATCTTATCCCTAAAATCCTAATTCTCTATCTCTCTATTCTCTTCTATCGTTCTTCTGACTTCTCTATCTATCAAATCTATCTTCTCCTTCTATCATTCTACTGCCTCGTCTAATTCTTCTTCTCCTATAATCAATCCCTTCTCCTATAGTCTAAATACTACTGTATCATATAGGCACACATATTAATCAAAGTTGATGTAGATTTCACTTTTTAGTGAGAACTTAGAAACTAGAACTGTGACATACATTATAAGAGTAATCATGGAATCAAGATTTGACAAAAAAAAAAACACGAGAGAAAGTAGAAGTCTTGTTATTTCGGTAGATAAATTAAAAGTATACTATGAACTATGAAGAGATAGTGCTTGTTTGGTCGATAAGATAGTTTAATTTTATGGTTCAAAACGGTTTGGATTAAAAAATTATTATCAAAAAAACTTTTATTTATTAAAATTTATGGTGAAAATAATGGATATATATAAGGGAAACAACTCGAAACAATTGTAATTATTGGTATCAAGTCAAAATAGTATTTAACTTCAAGAAATATAACTGTTTTGTATGTAAATTATCTTCGATATATATCATCTTTACCAAAGACGAAAGAAAGACCTTTTTCGGATGCAAATTTCGGAAGAAAGACCCTTCCAAACAAATATTTGGCTTAAAGATGGCGCAAGTCAATGCATAAGGTGTTTACTAAATATTTATTTTATAAGGTAAGAATTCGATGCACCCAATAAATTTGATATACAAAGATGCTAAGTTATTTATTATCCAAGTTATCTTTGTTGTCCAAAAACTTCAACCGAAAAAAAAATCCTATTAATTTTTTTTACTATGAGGATAATCTTATATGAAAAATGTTGTCAAGTTAAGAAGTACTCTTACATTAAAAGGTGAAGAGCAATCTGAAATCTGTGATAATTAAGTAAATAAATGACTCAAAATAATAAAAAACCATAAGTCAGCATCGGTGCATTTGTTCTTGTCTATATATGTACTTGTATAGTTCACTCTCTTGAGTCATTAATATTTTACACGTGAATAATTTTTTTTTATTACACGTGAATAATTAAGCGTGAACAAATCTATTACATGAAATGATCAACTTTTGTCTTCAAATTAGTAAAAACTTACGAAAAATGTCATTGATTAATGAAAGTCTAGACCCTTATCACTCATAAGTCATAACCCAATATTGTAATGTATATTTTTATTTCAAAACATATATTTACACTCTTAGTCTTAACCCTATATTGATATTTTTTCCCGCAAAATTATTCTTTTTAAAACAAAAAAAGGCCTTGCTCAAATTTGAAACCAACATGAGAGGCCCAATTAACGATCAGCCCATTACCATAGAAGAAACAAAATACTCTGTAACATTTTAGCTTGCATAGGATACAAATTTTGAACCATTGGCATTGGTGTTTAATTACCTGATTCTAAAGTCTTAGCTTGCATAGGAAATTTCGCGTGGTGACCTCGAAGTTTTATAAATTCCGTGTGGTACACAAGATTTTTCGGAATTCCGCGTGGTGAACTCGAGGTTTTGCAAATTCCGTGTGGTAGCCTCGAATTATTATAAAAGCTAAAAGTATTTAAATTTTAGCCCAATTTTCTTACTTAATTGCATAAAATCACCTTTATTTTATTTTTTTTATAAAAACTACCTAATTTTATTACTTTTAGAAAAAAATAAAAAAAACTTAAAATTTACAAATAAATAATAACACTACATATTATTATTTAAAAAAATCACCCCGTTTTTTTAAATCAACCTTTTAGAATTTCTATCACCATTTTTATATTATCAAAAGCCCATGCAATTTTATAAAAAAAAATGGCTAGAACTTAAATTTGATTTTTTTAATTATAAATAGGATATTCATAAATATATTTTTTTTAGAAAAATGAGATTGTTTTTGAGATTAGAAATACCACAATAATACTTAGAAGATATAAATATACACTCAAAAGTAAATTCATGGATATAAATAAGAAAAAAAATTACATAAAATTTTTTTTATAAATATTTAATTGTAAATTTGATTTTATAAACTATTTTGCATATAAATAGATAATGAGGAATTTAATAGAAGATAAATTAAATAGTATGTATAAAAATTAAACGAATTAGATAAATAGGAAATAGATAGAAAAAATAATTATATAAATCTTTAATAGAAACTTGGATTAGATAAATAGATAGAAATTATACTCAAAAGTAAATTGATGGATATAAAAGGAAAAATTAAGAAGAATATAGATACTTAAGAAAAAAATATTATATAAAAATAATTTTATAATTATTTAATTATAAATTTAGTTTTATAAACTATTTTGTATATAAATAGATAAAGAGGAATTTAATAGAAGAGAAATTAAATAGTATGTATGAAAATTAAACGGATTAGATGAATAGGAATTAGACAGAAAAATAATTTTATAAATCTTCAATATTAAATTGGATGAGATAAATAATAAATATAAAAATGGTGATAGAAATTCTAAAAGGTTGATTTAAAAAAACTAAAACGGGTTGATTTTTTTAAATAATAATATGTAGTTTCATTATTTATTTGTAAATTTTAAGTTTTTTTAATGTTTTTCTAAAAGTAATAAAATTAGGTAGTTTTTATAAAAAAAAAAGTAAAATAAAGGTGATTTTATGCAATTAAGTAAGAAAATAGGGAAAATTTTTAAATAATTTTAGCTTTTATAATAATTCGAGGCTATCTCACGGAATTTGCAAAACCTCGAGGTAACCACGCGAAATTTCCCTTTATTAAATTTCGATCAGGCTAAACAATAATATTTTTCCATTTAATTCCACCATCACCCATATCCATATCATACAGTTTTTTTATATTAAAAGTTTAAATCTTCTAATAAATTTTTTTTAGGTAAGGAAAGAATTTGATATACAAGACACGATAGTATTTAAGACGTCAAAATCAGTCAAAAATTGAACAAATCGAAAAGAGAGCACAAACAAAAAAAAAACTAATGCGTTAAACGATATTTCTAACCTATGTCCTTGAGACATAGGTTAAACTTCTAAAAATGACAATCTTTTATAAGTTTGTATTTATTTTAGATTAATTAATTTTCTTAAAAGTGTTTATTAATTTTCTAATAGGGTTTTAGTTTCCTTCATTAGTATGCTTAGCTTATGCCTTTACCCTAAAGGCATACATTAGGAAAACCGTACTCTAAAAGACGATTAAAAACCAAAAAAGCGTGGAGGAAACAATCTTCTAATTATAAACTTGAAAATTATGAGTTTTGGTACGAAATAATTCGAATTAATACAACAGAATATAAAGATCCAAACATATACTTATAAACCAAATTATGTAATGGCCGGATCTGAAATCTGTATCCGACCATGTAAATACACAAAGTCTACTGACACTTTGATTTAATTGTTACACATTAACACTGGAGTATTTTTCTTGCCTGCCCAAAGTTGGCGAGTCGGCATGGATTGATAATTGAAACTACATTTAGTACGTACACCGAAAATTGGAACCAAAGGGTTCAATCAGAATTAAACTATATATTTATTTCTGTACAATTCAGTGGTACAAAGTTAATAAACGTAGCATATGATTTCATTTTATATTTAATTTTTTTTATCTCAATGATAATTAAATTCTCAAAAATTCAAAAGATATGTATGTGCAAACCAATAGGAGAAACCCTGCCTTAAATTTATAATTTAGGGAATCTTCATTTCACGGCCCCAAAAGTAGACGTGCGAAATCGTGTTAGAAATTCGATTGGATAATTCTTGATATTTATTTTTGATGTTACCCTCATGAGGTGAATTATGATTGGATGATATGTTTATTATGTTATGTTCTTCTCCGGCAAATCTACGAGGCCAAGTTTGTCGGTGAAAATTTTCAACGATACTTCATACTTGAGCTCTCTAATGTACAAAATGTATAGGAGAGAGCTTAGCATTTCTTCCTTTGGGATATATAATTTTTTTAATAAAGTAAGAATTAGAGTCGTCACAAATACTACTTAAATTTGTCTAAAATATCTACTAAGATTGAGAACTGATTACCCTCATTTAATATATCTCTATCCTTATTAGAGCTGTCAAAAACTGGCCCGATCTGAACCGTCCGAAAATTTTAGGGTCAAGACCCGAAAATTTGAACCCGAAATCCGAAGTGAACCGAAACCCGATAGACCCGCAACCCATTGGGTTAAAACCTGAAACCCGTTGGATTGACCGATTTAGTATATTTATAAAATGTATAAAATTTATTTTAAAAAATATAATATATTTTATTATTAAAATACATAAAAATAATATATTATTATTTAATATTATTATTTAATTAAAAATCTATTTTAATAATCATAAAAAATTCTATGTTTTTTACCCGTTGGTCAACCCGACCCGCTCGAAAACTCGCATCGACCCGACCCGGTTTAACTCGTGACCCGTAACGACCCGAACCCAACTCAACCCGAACCCGAAATGACCGAACTCGAACCCGCCCGACCCGATTGACAGGTCTAACCCTTATTATCTTATAAAAAAAACTACTCCAATATTCTTTTTAGTCATTTTCTTTTTTCCTTCTCTTTCTTTCCATCTTTATCCATCAACAACACACACTCTCTTATTCCTATTGGCTACTTTTTCTTCTCTTTGTTTTCATAATTTGTGTGAAAACCGTCATTTACGACGAACATATATTATGGGACGGGGGAATACTAGTTTTATTTATGTGTACAATATTGATGTTTTCATTTTTAAGTAAAATCACTTAAGTGACATTATTTATGCTCTTTCATGTATTAGTTGGTATTATATTTTATGATTGGTTTATTTTTCGGATATTTGTTTTGGGTTTTCTTTTATGTATTTAACTTGTATTTATCTAATGTAGTTTGTTGGTTTGAATTTTTTTCAACTTTCGCTTATTTTTTAATTTAAAAAATTATTGTAACATTGTAAACAAATATAAATTGCCTAATATATAATTTATAATATAGAGAATAAATTTTGTACAAAAAATAGGGGATATTATTTGTAATTTGATTTAGAGGCACTGTTTTAAAAAACCTATCTAGGTCCCGTCTAGGTGCTAGAATGTCCCAGTCCGCCTAACCATCCAGTCCATCTTTGACCGTCTAGGCAACCGTTTTGGCCGTTTAGACGCTAGGCGACGCCTGTTCGCCCAGGATCCGCCTAGCGTTTTTTAAACATTGTTTAGAGCGATAGATATATAATTTGATAAGAGAAAAAAAAAACTATTTTCTGTGATGTTTAGGGTATCTATCCTGGATGACATGATATGTTTTGATAACATGGAAGAGAGAATAAGAAAAAAAAAATTGTGAAAAAATGGTGTTTTTAGAAATCCTTGAAGATCATGGATAAACATAGGAACTATGAAATTTATGTATTATTACCATTATGAGGTGAATTGTGATTATTTAATTAGATTTTCTATTATTATCCTATCTCATAATTAATTAGTTTATATACTTGTCTGATTAATTAGAAAACTCAACTCTTAAAAAAACACAAACAATTAATCTTGAACGTATCAATGGATAGGTCGGTTGTTTTTTTATTCGAATTGCACATGGCAAAATTGGAACATAGGGACAAACCCAACCTAAACCACGAAAAGAACTTCAATTTCGGTTATTGACACCTCGATCTCCAATAGCAAGCTACATTTAGCTAGATTTGTGTCATTCTTTCTTTCATGTCTCACTTGTTAGTGTAGTACGCTCTTTGAGTTGAGAAACTCTAAAACGTCGACAACTTTAGGAAAGTCGAAGACTTCTTCAACAAGTCATGAAAAACGATCAATGAACGTAATGAGAATTAATTGATATAGGTTTGAATCGGATGGAAATTTTTATAAACCGATATTTCACCCCTTATTCGGCTCAAGGAAATCCGTGAAATTCGATTTGAAATAAGACAAACCCTCTTGTCTTTGTCAGTGTTGTCGATTTAGAACAAAACTTTATAGTTTAGCATATGAACTGTTGCTTCTTGTTGAGAGTGTTTTTTAGAGAGAACAATTCATCAACATTCAACACAATAGCTCAAAGAAGCCTTTAAATACGCATTTGGACGTCTAAGACGGTTACTGATAATTTTTCGGAGTGGGTGACCTGGACAATGGTTACTGGCGGTTACCAGCAGTTACAACGCATGTCCACTACCTCTCCCTGTGTTCCCACTACCTTTATACGTCCCTAGGAGTATCTAATTAATCAGATTAAGAAACTTCCAAACAATTACATGCATGTTATTTGATTGATTCAAAGGGGTTACCCTAGAACCGTCACTCAGGTCGTATACCTCACTGAAGTCGGCAACATCCCAGTCTCAACCTCATGTTCCCAATATGTAACACACTTTGAACGTATTCAACCTTCTAGAACTTAGGTTCACTTACACGAACGTGCACTCCGCACACCCTAGCCCGTATTATAGTAAAGTCAGTTTTCATTGTGTCGATGTGAATCTCGCACACCAAAACTAACGTCGGTAATTTCTCAAGTGTCGATGACATTAAAATCACTAACATCACCAATCACAAGGAATTAATTATCAAAGCTCTTGTATCTTTATTTTTTAACAAAGTGGGACGGTGGAAAGGAGACATAGATGCATTTGGAAATTGCTAGATCCACCATGATTTAGTCATCCTTAACATTACCTCTATGGAGAGATTCTATAATCACTTCCCCTTATTTGATAAATACGTTGCCAAACTTATCTTACAAAATCTCACTCCTTATGTGTATTGATATATGCATGCACTAGGCTATGATCATTTGAAAGTCTTTGGTGGCTTGCTCTTTGTGTCAACCTTTTTGTTATTTCTCTAAAAAAATCATCTTAGATCAACACCTTGTATTTTTAGAGTATCCTTATGGCAAGAAAGGATCCAAAGTGTATAATCTCAAACATCACAAGGTGCATATCAACAAGGGGAAATTGCATTTAACCACCCCTTATTTTATACACTTTGCATTTAACCACCCTTTAAATTAAAAT
The DNA here is from genome assembly GCA_964016875.1 of Fallopia convolvulus. Classification (NCBI taxonomy): domain Eukaryota; kingdom Viridiplantae; phylum Streptophyta; class Magnoliopsida; order Caryophyllales; family Polygonaceae; genus Fallopia; species Fallopia convolvulus. Next base: position 4,167,993 of record OZ024721.1, read on the forward strand.
CTACATAAAACCACCCCTTATATACCAAACTATACAAGTTACCACCTTTTTTAACAGATCCGTTAAATCTCTGTTATGATTTGTACTTTCAGATTTGCCCTTTGCCATTCTATCCTAATCCCATTTTCTCTGATTCAATTTCATTCATTGCTTTTCAATATCCCAAATCCCCCATCAAAGTAACCCTTTAAATTAACGAAGGATTAAAATCCAACACCAACCTGGTGCATTCGTGCAAAACCCACGCCCTAAATGCATCAATTTATTCATCCGTATCCGGTGGCGGCAATGTCTAGATCTGGCAATCTTGGTAGCGACGATGTTCAGATCTGCCACTCACATCTCACCGGCGGCGACGACTTCGACTACTCTTCCATCCAGTTCCACCCATTATAACTTTTGAAGGGCTTTCCTACCCTTATAATCTACCTTGTTTCCATCAATGGGCTCGATTGGAGCTTCTTTGTTTCAATTTGATTTGGTACTAATTTTGCTGCTACAATATTGCTCCTAATCACCTTAATATTACTTTGTTGTTCTATATTTGGAATGGAAATGCTTGGCTAGCTACTTGATGTGTTTTGAATTGGCAGAATTGATTTGATATTTGAGATGGAGTGGAAGGAAATTTGTGCCTGCTTGTGCCTATTTGCAAGACTACTGTATAATTTTGGGATTCGACTAACAAAGGAAAGGATTTGGAAAAGATAATTGATTAATTAACATTTTCTTTTCTTTGTAAATACAATAAAAAATAAAGGATAAAATGATCTTTTGATAGATTTAACAGAGAATTAACGGAAATTGTTAAAATGGGTGGTTATTTGTAAACAATAGTAGATAAAAGGTGGTTTATGGTAAAATTCAAGATAACGGGTGGTTAAATGAAACACCTTTAAAATAAAGGGTGGTTAAGTGCAATTTCCCCTATCAACAAATATGTTTTATGCAATGACCATATATTTCCTTACAATAATGGAAAAGATTATCCACCCACTCCAAGGGGTTTTCATAACTACAAGCGCTATTCAAGACATCGTCCTCATCGACGAAATCTTCTACTCCTTCTGACCAAGAGTTGGGAATTGAAATAAGGTTGGATGACCCTAAAATTAGACATGGAAAAAATATATGATAGAATTGAGTTAGAAATGATAATAAGAATCTTGAAGAAATTTGGAATCTGTAATGGTCCGGCGGAAATTTTCTCCTTTCCTTGGTTTTAGTTAATAACAATCCAACGAACATACTTGTCCGCAAACTCCAAATGGCAAGTTGACAACCATCTAAGAATATTGGCCTTACTCTAGTCAATGGAGTAAAAACGATCCCCTTTCTTTCCTTTGCAGATGACATCATTATTTTTACAAAAGCCACACAAATAGCATGTCAATAAGTGAAACAAATTCTTTAAATTAAGTTTTGCAATATTTCGGGACAAATAGTGAACTTTCATAAATCAACCTTCCAAGTAACGAAAAAAATCACAAACCAATAGAAAAAGCTACTACAAGGAGCTCTAAACATCATAAACACGACCAACATCGAGATATATCTCGGATGCCCGAAAAATTTGAGCAAAAAAAGATACTTTTGAAGATGTCATTCTAAAAACAAAGAACCAACTAACAAAATGGAAAGCAAATAGTCTATCCCAAGAAGATAGAACAACACTCATTAAAGCAAAACTAGAGGTAAAACCCATTTATTTAATGCAAAGCTTCATGCTACCACAATAAACTTGGCCAAATAAACCAGGGTTTCTTCTCTAGAACAAAGATATTAACTTTAAACTATATTGGATTGGACCATATTTGTAAACCATACAAAAAAAGAGGACTTCAAATTAGAAATACCAAAGAAATGAACAAGCCTAGTCAAATTTTGGGACAACTATTGGGCAATAATGTAACCACTATCTTCAATATATTATTTTGGTCTTTATAGGGCCTAACCCAGATCTTCGAGTAATCGGGATCATTGATGAAAACAAGAAATGGAAAGAAACGGACCTAAAAAGCATTCTCCCAAATGACATACCAAACGAAGTGCTCCATGTCCCTATCCCCCTAACCACAATCAAAGATATGCTATACTAATATCCGAGTAAAAATGGTTGGAATTCCACATCATCAACCTTGAATTGATAACAAAAATACATGAGCAATCAGCGTCAACTACAGCTTCATTTAGAAGTTGGACACATACCCTAAAACGAAGAACTTCCTATGAAAAATATGCAAGAACAGAAACATGTTGCACGGTACTGATGGGATGTTCCCTTTGTAGTCATCCTTTTGAAGACTCAAAACACCTATTTCTTAAATGTCCACAAACCCTTCAAACAATCGGGAAAATAATATGACCAATTCAAAGGATCGTTAACGGAATAGACCCAAACAATAGACTCTTTTATTGATATCATACTGAAATTAAATCTAGAACCACTAAATATGAATTTACACAACTTGTAGTAATCTGATGGTGCTTATGGCACCACCAAAATAAACCATTTTCCATGAAACACCGAACAAATTAATCAAATACTTGGTGGCACATATACAATTAAAAAATTGGACAGATGCAAGAACAGAGTCGCGGACAAGGAAAATAGAAAAATAGTAAAAGCTAGTTTGAACCCAAGGAAAGCCCGAAAGAACATATGCTAAATGGGAAAATCATAAACAAACTTCCACAAAATGAATGTTGATGGATTCAAATTAAACTCTGGGAAAATATGTTGTAGGATCGATAACGCGTTAGACAAGAGTTAAAGGAACTGTTCAAGGAATTGTTCCTTAGACAAAAAAAAATTAAATACGCAAGAAGCAATAACAGATAATAGATACTGTTCCTTTATAGAGGAACCCCACGTTGACAACATGTCAAGTGGGTAAATCTCTACCTCCTCGGAGGATTTTGAATGATTACCTTTCTTATTGATTAGTTCGTTAGTTACACAGGTAAGATTTGAACTTCTTTGTCACTAGAAATCACCGTATTCTAGCGATACTAACGAGTCTCTCTACCTAGCTAACAAGCTAACTCAATAAATCAAGACTAAAACACTAAACTTTTCTCATGATCTTCGTCGCAATTTCCTTTAGCTCAGGAATCGCCTTTGTCACTATCGGGATCGGACACTCGTCGTTGTTTCCTCCTTCCTTGCCAAACATTCTTAGTCTCACTCTTTCACTGTTCACTAAAAGCGGTGCAAAATCGTAGAAATTTTTTATCTATTTATAACAGATGGATTGCGGTTCACTTATTCTTTTTTCTCCCTCCGTATAAGTCTACTTGTCTTTTTAGATTTAAAATCTTGTTCGAAAGAACTTGTCCTTTTACATATTTTGGACCCAACTTTCCCATTTAACTCTTACATTTAATGAAAAAGTGAACTAAATTTGCTCTATTTCATTTTCAATGCATAAAGTAAACATTTAATTAAGGACATTTTTGTCTAATTCAAAATTTTCTTAATATATATGTCCAACTCTAAAAAGACAAGTAGACTTATACAATGAGTAAATAAATTACATTCCTATTCTTTTATCCTTGAGCACAAGACAATTCTTCTAAGAGCATCCCCAAGAGATGCTCTAAAAATTTCTCCAAAATGGGCAAGAAAGTCCCACATTCTCCACAAATTTTATGTCCTAACTCCAACAAATTCTCCATTTTAAAGATTTATATTTTTATCATTATTATATTTATATATAAACTACTATTATAAATTTGAAATTGACGACCAATTGGGAGAAGACATGATTTAATATACAATTAATGCATTCTCCAAAAAAATTTAGGGATATCCCCAAATTTAGAGAAAGGGATTCAACTTTTGGAGATCTTCTCCAAAATGGAGAATGTGATGGAGAATTTGTTGGACCTTAAAATAGGTCCAGAATCCCCAAATGCACCAAATTCAAGAATTTGGAGCATCTGTTGGAGATGCCCTAAGCTACTTGGCCGTCTAATCTTTACCTGATAAAAAAAAGAGAATATGTTAGGAATGTGTAATTTGAGGAAATATGGGCTTTAAGTGGTAAATAGGCCAAAAGCCTATAAGAGGTCTCTTACAATTCATTTGTACGGATCTCTGGAAATCAATAACAGAAATCCTCTCTATCTTTCTATCTCTTTCCTTAACCCTTTCTTCCCTAATCTCTTCTAACCCTAATCTTCTTCTTTCTTTACCACTTAATTGAGTTAGGTCATAACAGAATAAGACATTCGTCCTAAACATGACAATTTTTCACATATTCTATGCATAAGGTTACATGATATTCACAACCATAAGGTTGACATGTAATTAATAGAATAGCTAATTAATTAATTAAAGTTTACAATTCACGAGATGGGGGAATAGTGGTCTTTTAGAAGGCACAAGTATTTAAGCAATTCATTAATTAAAAAGGCTATAGAGAAGAGAAAATAAATTTTGGTTGACACATTTCTTCACGTAACATGATCGGTGCCAAAAGTCAAAGGGGGGCACCCCACTGAACCCCTCATCTTCAATAAGAGCACTGCTCCATCACACACATAATTCTATTTCTATAATAATGGAGTAATTCTGTAGGATTACATTTTATATAAACAGTAAGTAAGGTAATTCACGTACATTGCTACTAGTCTACTACGTACTGTACTACAAAAAATGTGGAACTAATTAATGAGCCAGAGAAAATTTGTCAAACGATAATTACACTAGCTTTAAATTTCCAAACGATAAATAATGTAAAAAATTGTCATATTCAATTAGTATAGATCGATTATTTTTTTAAAAAGAAAACTGTTAGAATCGATCGATCTAGGTAGAAACTATATACACAGTGCATTACTAGTTATATATTAGGAATACCGTACCTAGTTATTAGGAATACAAAAAATTTAGTCGATTTCGGTGGAGATGGCTAGCTGACTTGCTTTTCGACGATTTTATTTTTTCAAAGTTCTAACTAGTTCACTCCTTAAGTTTTTAGGGTTTTTTCTACGATTCTGCTTGTTTTTATGGAGTTTTACAGAGATTTTACTGACAATTTGTTGTCCTCTCGATCTATCATACCTATCTAATACATAAAATCTCTTTTCTCATTGAAATAAAAAGAAATTAGTTGATTCAGATATGGGCTATTTGTAACATATAGAGTTTGACTCTAATGAAAAACATTTGTAACATCACTTATTTTAAAAACTTGAAACGAATCTCGATCCTCCGATTAAAAAAAATGTTTTTGAACATTTGTAAGCTTCTTTTAATCTTAATTATTCATTCTTCAAATCCAAAAATCTTGATTTGTTTCTAGTTTTTAGGATAAGCATCGTATCCATGTGAATCAATCTCAAATCATACATTGATAACTTCTCATATTTGCATATTTAGGGTTTCGAACAACCGAGTACAATATCAGATTCATCGAGTTTAATATTATAAGTTCGGAATCTACTTTCTAACACTCATATGGAGTAATATGTAGGATTTTCACTATCTCCTTTTGTTTCCCATAATTGGTGAGCAATGGCACTTCCCAACAAAACCCAAAAGTCAACATTCGGTATACAATTTTTGCCAAATTTTCTTGTACACTTAAACATATAGATCACTATTAACAAAGGGCTACTATATCTAATAAGGAGGAGACGTACGTAGTAGTAGTATACATATAAATCCATATATCCCAATTAGTGTGACTCATAAATGCACACAACATTGAATGCAACGCGGTATTGTGAGGCTGCCATTAAACCCCCACAAGCCCACCCCCACTCTTCTCTTCTTCTTCTTCTTCTTCAATGTCACAATGTGTGTGTAATTGCACTTGCTGTCACCTTTTGACTCTTTGAGGGGTCACTCATGCAATTTATTGCTTTTTTTTTATATAATTTTATGTATTTTATATCTTGATCTCTGTATCTCACTATACTACTATATAGGTCAGCGGTGACCTCTTCATCTTAATTTAATTCAATTCAAAAAAATACTTTAATTCTTTCTTTCTATAAATGTGAGGATTTCCCAATTCCAATCTCCATACCCCATTTCATCTCACTTTCTCTTCCTTCTCATTTTCTCCATCTCTAAACAAGAAGAGCTAGCTAGCAACCAAGATACATAATCAAGGAGCTTAATCAATCAAGTAATCAGAATTAGGGTTTTGAATATTGATCAATTTGAAGAATGGGGAGGCCACCATGTTGTGATAAAGCTGAGGTGAAGAAGGGTCCATGGACTCCAGAAGAAGACATAATCCTTGTGTCTTATATCCAAGAGAATGGCCCTGGCAATTGGCGAGCTGTTCCTCTTAACACTGGCAAGTTTTCTTTAATTATGTGTTTAATTAATTAATTAATTACTAATTAACTCCAAACCCATATGTGTTATATATATAATTAATCACTCCTAATTAACAACATGTACATATTATTTTTGTGTTGATTTCCAGGCTTGCTTAGATGTAGCAAGAGTTGTAGACTTAGATGGACTAATTATCTTAGACCCGGGATTAAAAGAGGCAATTTCACCGAGCAAGAAGAGAAAATGATCATCCATCTCCAAGCCCTTCTTGGTAATAGGTACGTATAATTATTACACTTATAAAGTTAATTGGTAACGTTTTTAAATGTAACAACTTTATACAGTAGTATATTATAAGTTTTAACTTATAGTTTGATGTGTATTGGTATTGTGTAGATGGGCGGCTATAGCTTCATACCTCCCACAAAGAACAGACAACGACATCAAGAACTATTGGAACACCCATCTCAAAAAGAAGCTAAGCAAGATCCAAAATCAACCATCCACAATCACAAAATCAAATCTTACAACCAATACAAGTAATTTATTGAGCTCTTCGTGTGACGTCGAACAAGGCGATCCGTCGACGTCTCGAGGCCAATGGGAGAGAAGGGTTCAAACCGACATAAACCTAGCCAAGAAGGCTCTCATGGACGCCCTATCCGTCGAGACCGAGGCCGGCACTGAAACCGAGTCGAAGACGACGTCGTCGTCGTACGCCTCGAACGCCGAGAACATTGCGCGGCTCATGCAAGGGTGGTCGACGGAGAAGAAGCCTAAGAGGGAGTCGGTCGGGTCGGGTCTAGGGTTTGATCAGTCGTTCGACTCGTCGAATTCGGGGAACTTGTCGCCGGAGGAAGGGAGTGTGAGTGGTAGTAGGGTTGAGAGTGATGAGAAGAATGGGGATGGGGATGGGACGTTGTCTATTATTGAGAAGTGGTTGTTTGAAGAAGGAATGAAGTTTGAGAATGATTATTATTTGTTCTAGAGATATATGAATTATAAGTTTGGTAAGTTTGATAGTACTAGGGAGAGGTTGTTACTATTTGGTACGGTCGTTCTAGCTAATTGTTTTAGTGAGAGACTAGAGACTGGCTTAGATATTTATAGTTCTATCGGGCAAATTTAAGGGTTTGTTCTAATTGTTGTTTTATTCTTTTGAAATCGTCCATGTATGTATTCTTTATATATCTATGAGAATAAATAGAGGCCCAATTAATTACTTTTGTTCTCTGATCTTCTTCAAATTTTCCAATTAACTTACACTAAGAGATCATAAGTGTCAAAGTTTCGGACATATATAGTCAAGCGATTAGGACTTTATAAATTATAGCTAGTCTTCGTGGTAATATCATGAGATTTCTGTTTCAATTTGATAATAAGTATTTAAGTCGGATTATGCCTAAATTGATTACTATTTCTGTTAACATATATATTATTGTAGATTTGTATAGTGGGCCTAACTTGGGCTTCAGCCTTGTAATTATACTATATATTGATTAATGAAGAAAATGGCAGCCCCAAGGGGAATTTCACAATCTAGCATGGTATCACGAGCCTCACCCTAACCCTAGACCCTCCTCTGTGTGCCGCCTCCCTCCTTGGCCGCCACCACCATCGCTGACGCCTCCCTCCTGCGTCGTGCGTCTCCTCTTCAGCTCCTACCGATCGTTCCTTGAGAGCGATCGCTGTCCACCCTGATTTTCGCTCCCCTCGGTTTCTCTAAACCCTAATCCAAAAAGCCTCGTATCGTTGTCATGTCTTCTGACGACGACAAATCGCATCCCGGAACTCCGAAATCGACCGACCCAAAAACGCCGGCCGTGACTAATTCTCACCACACCGTCGTCATTTCCGACGCATTAGGTTCCGGTTCTTCCTCTTCTTCGGCTGTCAAATCGCTGTTTCACTCTGCCCTAGCGGTTTCCAACATCAAAAACCTCATTCCGCTGGTGCTTGATGCTTCTAATACGAAGTATAATTCATGGGTTGCTCTCTTTTGTGTCGCTGCTCGTGCACATCGGGTGCTTGATCACATTGATCCATTCGTCCCTCGCCCCTCTGATGTCGATGATGCCCTATGGGATCAATTAGATGCCATCATCCTTCAATGAATCTATGCAACTATCTCGTCTGATCTTCTGCTTACTATTCTCACACCGGAGGCGACTGCTATGTCTGCCTAGAATCACCTGCAAGACATTTTTCAAGACAATAAGGCCTTTAGGGCGGTTTACTTGCAAAACGAGTTCTCGAGATGCCGCCTTGAGTCATTTCCATCGGTTACGGCATATTGTCAACACATGAAAGATCTTACAGATCAGATGGCCAATGTTGATTTCCCGGTCTCTCAAAAGCAAATGGTCGTCCAACTGATTTCCGGCTTATCTGTTGAATATGATACGTTTGCAAGTTTAATTCAACAACGCATTCCGTTTCCCGAATTTGCTCAAGCCCGATCGATGATTCTGCTTGAAGAAACCCGTCGGGAGAAGCGCGATGCACTAAAGGCTGAGGTCAAAGCCTTCAACACCACCACCACTCCGACCCCCCACCTACTGATCCCCCGGCCCAACAATCTGCTCAATCCGACAAATCGCAGCCGCGGAAACAACAATCGCGGTCGCGGCCGTGGGCGCGACATGGGCCGCGGGCGCGGGCGAGGATCCGCGGGCATGGGCGTCCAGTTTCAGCGTACTCCGTATGGCTGGATCCCGATTAACCAAAACTAGAAGCCTTGGCCTTCTACGGTTTGGAATCAACCTCCATGCCCGTATCCATCGCTTCCAGCGCAAGGCTTACTCGGCCCGGCCCCTCGATCTCCTATGCAGCAAGCTCACACAGTGTACTCGGATCCCGGCCAGGGCTATCAGCAAATGATGGATATGAATCAAGCTTTCAACACTATGACGTTGTATCCGCCGGACAATAGTTGGTACATGGACACCGGGGCGTCTTCCAACATGACACACAACCAAGGTAATCTCTCGTCCTTTACTTCTAAGAGTAATTCTCATTCGATAATAGTCGGAAATGGCAAGCACATTCCATGTTTGGGTCATGGTTCAACCACTCTACCAACCAAAACAAAACCCCTCCATCTTAACAATGTTCTAGTTGCCCCGAACCTCATTAAAAACCTTATTTCTATTCGGTAATTCACTTCTGATAACAATCTTTCCGTTGAATTTGACCCGTTTGGTTTTTCCTCGAATGAGATGCACTAGCTCCGGCGAGCTTTACCCGGTCACGTGTCAGCCTGGTTCCTCACCTCGGTCGTCCAGCCCTTCCGTGTTCTCAGTTGTGTCTTCCCCAGTTTGGCATGCTCGTTGCGGTCATCCTGGCGCACCTGTCTTTTCTTTACTAAAGCATTCTGTTTTGTCTAAGTGTAATAAAAAGTATGATTCCTCTACTTGTCAAACTTGTCAATTAGGGAAGCATACCAAACTGCCTTTCCTTCAGTCTAAAACTGTGTCTGTTGCACCTTTTCATATTATTCATAGTGATCTTTGGACATCTCCCATTACTAGTTTGGCTGGTCTTAAATATTACTTGATGTTTTTGGATGATTATTCTCACTTTTTGTGGATCTTTCCGCTTAAATACAAGTCACAAGTGTTTGATCATTTCATTCGCTTTCATAAATTTGTCCAAACACAATTCAACTGCCAAATAAAATCCTTTCAATGTGATATGGGAAAAGAATTTGATAACCATGAATTCCATCGGTTCTTTCAAAACCATGGCATTTCGTTTCGCTTCTCTTGCCCATACACCTCCTCTCAAAATGGCAAAGCCGAGCGTAGTATTCGTACAATCACAAATATGATCCGAAGCCTACTTTTTCATGCGTCTTTACCACCTACTTTTTGGGTCTATGCGACATCCACAGCCGCTTACCTCCTCAACATTCTACCCTCACCTCTACTTCAAAATCGATCTCCAACACAACTTCTATACAACTGCACACCTACCTATGATCACCTTCGGGTGTCTTTGTTTCCCTAACTTGACCGCTCAATTCAATCATAAGCTTCAGCCCCGTTCTATACCTTGTGTCTATCTGGGATATCCAGACAATCACAGGGGTTACATATGTTATGACCTCCAAACTCACAAAATCATCTTGTTTAGACATGTCACTTTCAATGAGTCGTGTTTCCCCTTTCGTAGTCCCAATTCTTCTGATCCCAGTCCCAATTCTGAGTCAATTTCCCCTCTATATTTATTTCCGCCCCATAACTCACCGGATGCGTCAGTGCATTCTCACTCGTCGCAAAACCGTGCTCCGCCGGACCCGGCTTCTGCGAGCGACGCGCGGTCAGAGTCCCTAGTCCGCGGCTGCGCCCCCATTTCCTCACACCGCGCTCCGCAAGACCCAGCTTCTGCGGGCGACGTGCGGTCAAAGTCCCCAGTCCGCGACCGCGCCCCCGTGTCCCCAAACCGCGCTCCGCAGGGTTACGACTCTGCGGGCGAAGCGCGGTCAGAATCCCCACACCGCGATCGCGCCCCCGTGTCCCAACCCGCGCCTCTACCCAATCCCCGCCTTCTAATACACACTCTATGACTACTCGGAGCAAAGCGGGAATTTTCAAACCCCGGGCTATGTTTGACCTCAATTCCACTACATCACAACCCATTCTATCTCCCCTACCCACATCACATAAATCCGCCCTCCTTGACCCAAATTGGTGTGCTGCCATGAAAGATGAATATCGAGCTCTTATTGGTAACGGAACTTGGGACTTGGTACCTCGCCCACCCAAGGCAAATGTGGTTCGATGCATGTGGCTATTTTGGCATAAGTTTCGAACTGACGGTTCGTTAGAGCGGTACAAGGCTCGCCTCGTTGCCAATGACCGTTCACAGGAAATTGGGATTGATTGTGATGAGACTTTTAGCCCGGTTGTCAAACCGGCTACTATTCGCATTGTGTTACATCTTGTTGTTTCCCGTTCTTGGCAAATTCATCAATTAGATGTCAAGAATGCATTTCTTCATGGCCATCTTCGAGAGACAGTTTATATGTTTCAGCCCCGGGGTTTTGTTGACTCTGAGCATCCAAAGCATGTGTGCCGACTACGTAAGTCGCTTTATGGTCTCAAACAAGCTCCAAGGGCCTCATACCAACAGTTTGCAGCATATCTCTACACTCTTGGTTTCGTCGGCAGTAAGAGTGATTCCTTTTTATTTATATTACGTCGGGGCCATAATACAGCTTATTTGCTTCTCTTTGTTGACGACATTATTCTTACAGCGTCCTCTGACCCTCTTCGTCAGCACATTATCCGACTACTTAGTCGGGAATTTTCCATGACTGACTTAGGGCCTCTGTCTTATTTTCTCGGAATTTCAGCACGCAAACGGGATTCTGGGTTGTTTTTTGTGTCAGGGCAAATATGCTCGCGAGATTGTTGAACGAGCATCCATGTCTTCGTGTAGGCCTTCGGTTACTCCTGTAGAGCCCGGCACTAAGCTCTGCGCTAATGCCGATCCTCCTGTTTGTGATCCTACACTTTACAGAAGTCTTGCTGGTGCTCTTCAGTATTTAACTTTCACACGTCTTGATATTTCTTATGTCGTTCAGCAGGTTTGTCTGTTTATGCATGATCCTAGAGAGAGTCATTTTCATGCTCTTAAGCGTATAATTCGTTATATACATGGCACTCTTGATCATGGGATTACTATTACACCGTCTGCTGCTCCACAACTGATTACATATACTGATGCTGATTGGGTCGGATGCCCTGATACTCGTCGATCGACATCGTGATATTGTGTCTTTTTGAATGACACGCTCGTTTCCTAGTCCTCCAAACGTCAGGGTGTGATCTCCAGGTCTAGTGCAGAGGCTGAGTACAGAGGAGTCACTAATGTTGTTGCTGAATGTTCATGGCTTCGTAACCTCCTTTTCGAACTGCATTGTCCTCTCTCTCGGGCTACGCTTGTGTATACAGATAATGTGTTTGCCACTTATCTTGCTCATAATCCTATTCAACACCAGCGTACCAAGCATGTCGAGTTGGACATCCATTTTGTTCGAGATAAGGTTGCCATTGGACATGTTCGAGTTCTCCATGTTCCGTCATCATATCAATATGCTGACATTTTTACAAAGGGTTTGCCACGTTCATTATTTCTTGATTTCAGAGACAGTCTCACTGTTAGGTTCTCTCCCGTTTCGACTGCGGGGGTGTGTTAACATATATATTATTGTATATTTATATAGTGGGCCTAACTTAGACTTCAACCTTGTAATTATACTATATATTGATTAATGAAGAAAATGACAACCCAAGGGGAATTTCACAATCTAGCAATTTCCATTTTCCAATACAATAAAATGCTAGACGTGGACTAACAAGCATAAAAAGAAAAATATATCGACTAAACGTTTTTCTTTTAATTTTTTTTTATTGTTTGTTATTATTGACAAGAGATTATTTTATCTATAGGAGTAAGCTAGATAGAAAGATAAAATTCTCAGTGGGATTACTATCGTAACGTAACATATTACTCTAACAAGTCACCAGCCAATCAGCCATACAATTATCGGTACTTTTTCAACATAAATGCATAAATAAAAGTGGATTCATTAGTGTACGTTCACATATAGGCATAGAATTGATAAGGAAAATCGATACAATTAATGAGTCCTTTGTCGGTAAAGACTAAAGACGTGTGGGGTAAAGTATTTTGTATATACATGGAATATATATTGAATGAATAACAACAATATATATTTTCAGTACGTAATATAATTGTTACCGTGTCTTGAATCTTTTGTTGATGGATTTTATGTTTATAAACATAAAATTAAACGTATTCACGAATATGTAATCGAGTTTGTTTATGAACATATAATTGAATTTGTTCACGAAAAAACGAGTCGAATTCTCTTGTGTTCAAGTTCGATTTCATTTATCTTTCGAGCTTGTCATGTTCGGTTCGTTATAAATCGAACAAAACACGAACCAAATTTAACCGATTCACTGAATTTCTCGTGAACGGCTCGGTTTGATTACAGGCCTATTCGCTAAGGGTTTATGGACGGAGCCCTGTTAGCAAGTCAGGTGTTCAGGGGGAACACGTCCCTGGCGTGGGCCTGGGGCAGTGCCGCCAACTAAAAATGGTATGCTATATTTTATATTACTGGCTTATCGTAATCTATTTTGGACCTAAGGTCCATAATCTGATTTGGTTTTCATGAGTCGCTATATGTACACATAAAATGCCTCATTATTGTAATACGTTCTCTTAATCTCCACAATAAGACTTCAGTTTCTTTGCACGTGTCCGTACCTAACGCACTGTTAGTTAACCACCGTAAAATCTCTGTGTTTTTTGTTCGCTTTTTATCATTTTTGTTACAACAATAATTAAACTTAATTAATTACATGCATGTATACTTTAAATCAGATTATATTATTTGAACTATAGTCATATGATACTCTTGAACATTTGTTGCATATTCTCAGATCATATATTCCACAGAACATAGGTTGATTTTTTTTGGTAGCCATGGGACATGTGTTATGACTTATGACTAAGGAGGACCATGCAAGCAGGTAATTAAGAGGATTTTTATAGCTTTCATTTCCATTTTTACAGAGAATTTTATTTCTAGTGAATAATGTTAAATGCACTCCATGTGAAATGTGAATTGTCAACTCTAGGTTCTCCCTCTTCTTTACTCTCTTTTACTTTAGCTTTATTAATGATGTATATTTCGTGTTTTAAAACTTTTTGCTGCAACTTACAAGTTCAAGTTATGAGTTTGATTCAGACCACTCATGGAATGTTCATTCTACAAACTGTAAAGGTAAATTAACAATTAAAGTTTCACATGGATAGTGATTTTGCCCGAGCTAGCAAACAGGTTTCTCCAGGAACACGGCAATCTTTACTCTTTAGATTCATGCCAACTAAGAATCTAATAACTAATTTATATGTCACAAGGCAATGCGTAACAGGTCGATAAGTTGGGTGTCATGTATGTTCCCGCTCAAAACGTATACAAGTCTAGTATACAAGTTTAATGAGTCGAGTGTCAACTCAAAAACTATACGATAATAGGTGAAGTGGCTCATAGATTGTATATTAGGTAAATTACCTCGTGCCTAAGTCAATTGTTTTACTTGGACACAGTCTCGATCTCAAGGTGATTGGCAAACTGTTACTTTAGGACCAATCACTTGTTTTTTGAGCGTGTGAAATCAGAGACGCAGTCAATTGTGAGAATTTCCTCTGATCTTCTCATTGATAAGATTTACAATATATAGGAAACCCTAGCTTGGGCCTTAAGGATTTACAAGGAAAGAAATAAATACATATAATTACATAAGAAATAAATCATCCTAAGATAAACTTATCCTAATACTCCCCCTCAAGGTGGAGCATGCAAATCACGAATGCCCAACTTGGACAACAAATACAAGAAAGGTTGCCTCCCTAATGCCTTGGTAAATAAATCGGCTAGTTGATCACTAGACCGAACATAAGAAGTACGAATGCAGCCTGACTGTATCAAATCACGAACGAAATGGCAGTCAATCTCGATGTGTTTGGTACGCTCATGGAAAACCGGGTTGGCAGCAATATGTAAAGCAGCCTGACTATCACATACTACCTGCATAGGAGAAGAATGCAGAAAACCAAGATCACGTACAAAAGCCTTAAGCCAAATAAGCTCACAAGCAACATATGCCATAGCCCGATACTCAGCCTCAGAAGAAGAACGGGAGACGGTCTGTTGTTTCTTGGTTTTCCAAGAAACAGGAGAATCACCCAAAGAGACGAAATAACCAGTCAAAGAACGTCTTGTGAGAGGACAGGCGGCCCAATCAGAGTCACAATAAGCCGTCAACTGTAAAGAACTATGACGAGAGAGAACAAGTCCCTGTCCCGGATGCCCCTTAATATAATGAAGAACACGCAAAGCGGCCTGCCAGTGGTCGTCCTTGGGTTCTTGCATGAACTGAGAAAGAATATGAACAGAATAAGATAACTCAGGCCGAGTGATGGCCAGATAAATAAGCCGTCGAATAAGCCGACGATAACGATCTGGATGAGCACAATCTGGACCAGAAACAGTGCTGAGAGAATGATTCTGCGGAAGCGGAAAACTGGCAGGTTTGGCTCCTAGGGGACCGGCCTCTGATAAAATCTCAAGCGCATACTTACGTTGAGAGAGATAAATGCCATCCTTGCCATGGGCGACCTCCAAACCAAGAAAATATTTGAGAATACCAAGATCTTTCATGTGAAAACATGAGCTAAGATAAGACTTGACCCGAGAAATCTCAGCCAGGTTGTCACCGGCAATAATCAGATCATCGACGTACACTAAAATATGCAAAATAGAGCCACGTCGACTCAGAGAGAATAAAGAGTAATCAATATAAGACTGCGTAAAACCAAACTGTAGAAGAGCGGAAGCAAGTTTAGCAAACCAGTTACGAGGGGCTTGTCGAAGACCATATAAAGATTTTTGAAGACGACAGACCTTGCCCGATGGTGTTGAAAAACCAGGAGGGTGGTTTCATATAAACCTCCTCATCAAGATCACCACGCAAGAAAGCATTGTGGACGTCCATTTGATGAAGAGACCAACCACGAATAGCCGCCATAGATAAGAAAACTCGAACTGATGTCATCTTTGCAACAGGAGCAAAAGTTTCAGTAAAATCAATGCCTTCGACTTGCTTGTTCCCTAGAACAACAAGACGAGCTTTGTGTCGCTCAATGGAACCATCAAATTTATACTTAGTCTGAAAGACCCATTTACAACCAATGGGCTTTTTGCCGTCAGGCAAATCTGCAAGTGTCCAAGTGCCATTCTTTTCCAAAGCGGCCAATTCAGCCAACATAGCATCGCGCCACTCGGCATGATGTACCGCTTCGCTGTAAGATCTTGGCTCAACAGTGGCCGTGACTGCTGCTAAGAACTCAGAATGTGGTTTAGAAAAATTCTGGCAAGTAACATAATTCGCAATAGAATAGGGAGTACCTGAGGACGATGTCGGGGCGGTGTGAGGAGTAGCCAAGGGGGGGGGGGGGGGGTCTGCAACTCGGGTCGTGTTACAGATGAAGCCACGAAGCCGAGTAGAAGGTTGGCGAGGTCGGGTGCTACGGCGAGCTGTAGCTGGCTCAGGAACTAAAGGCACGGGAGGAGATTCTGAGCTCCCCCTTTCATCAGATGGCATTACAGTAGGCGGCGCAGGCACAATATCAAAAACAGAGGGATGTGCAGAATCAATATCGGGATCAGAAACAGGCACAGTAACAGGTGCAGTGGCAAACGGGAAGATAGTCTCATCAAACACAACATCCCGGGATTCAAAAAACATTTCAGAATCAAGATCAAATAAGCGCCAGGCCTTTTTACCAAACGGATATCCCATGAAAATGCACCTTCTACTACGAGATGCAAATTTATCCGACGGTCTAGGCAATTTAGAAGCATAGCAAAGACATCCAAAAACACGCATATGATCATATGAAGGAGATGTACCAAACAAAATCTCATAAGGTGTTTTGGAAAGTAGTACCTTTGAAGGTGTTCTATTAATTAAATATGCAGCAATCAGAACACATTCTCCCCAAAATTTCAGAGGCAAGGACGCCTGAAAACGTAAAGCACGAGCAACATTCAATAAATGGCGGTGTTTTCTTTGTACACGACCATTCTGTTGTGGTGTAGCAACACAGGATGTCTCAAAAATGATGCCATTAGAAGAAAAAAAAACGGTTTTAACGGTAAGAATTATGTACCATTATCCGTTCTAAAACGCTTAATCTGTTTTTAAAACTGAGTTTGGGCATAAGCAGCAAAATTTTGTACCAACCGAGGCACTTCAATTTTATTTGCCATCAAATAAACCCACACACAACGCGAGTAATCATCAACCAAAGTCAAGAAATATGAAGCACCACATGTAGAAGGAACACTGTAAGGTCCCCAAACATCAGCATGTATAAGAGCAAAAAGGTCATCTGATTTATTAGAACTTAAAGCAAAACTATCACGTGTTTGTTTAGACTAAAGACAAACAAAGCATGGTTCAATAGTAGAATTCTTAGTAGAATTAAGGCAAGGCAAATGTGAAATAGACTGATATGCAGGATGACCAAGGCGTTGATGTAACAGCTCAGACGAAACCGAAACAGCAACAGCAAATTCGACCCCGCGACCCGAGCATAGCCAAAAGACCCCCTTCCTTGCTTCACCGACCCCAATCACCGTCCTCGAAATGCGGTCCTGAAGCACACACAGCTTACCAGTCATAGTGACAATAAGATCCAAATCAGATATCAGAGTTCCCAAAGAGATCAAATTGCATTGAAATTGAGGAACTAACAACACATTCTCAATTTTCAAACGAGAATTAAATATGATAGTTCCTGCTTGCGTAGATATAGATTGAGAGTTATCAGGCAATAAAATAGTTGAGGGAGGAATAGAATGCAAATCTGTAAGAAATCCCGGTGCCCTGTCATATGGTAAGAGGCGTTGGAGTCCAAGATCCATTCTCCCGATAGCTTACCCATCAGTTTGTCCTCATCGGTGCCTTTAAATTTCTGGAGCATTTCAAACATCCTCTGCCATTCGATATCCGATACACCCGGCACAAGACTTCGGCGATCAGCAGCTGTAGCAGGGTCGGCCATGGATCTGTTCAAGTAACTTAGAACAAGATCAAGAAAAAAAAAATTGAATAGATCGATGTTGTGGAGGAAGACACGAGGGTAGGTTAAAGTGTTTTAGGGTTTTGGCTCTGATGCCATGTGAAATCAGAGACGCAGTCAATTGTGAGAATTTCCTCTGATCTTCTCATTGATAAGATTTACAATATATAGGAAACCCTAGCTTGGGCCTTAAGGATTTACAAGGAAAGAAATAAATACATATAATTACATAAGGAATAAATCATCCTAAGATAAACTTATCCTAAGAGAGCGAGCTGCCTGAAAGTATCCACGAGGCTAGCAAGTCCGAAGACTCCGGAATATTTATTTGTATACCAGTTTTTATTTGTGATATTGTGCCAAAGTCTGGTGAGTTGATAAGCTTGAGGCTGTGTCAATCCGTGCACAAAACTCGTAAAAATCTAACATACAAACTAATAAGATTACATCTAAACACTTATAACAATAGATGGAATAGCTTGTAGAATAATTTACCAAACAATTTATTTCTACTAGTGGATGTGGAAAGATCAACAACCCTAATGTTAAATCAAATCGTGACATTGATTGGAGTAAAAAAAATTCCATGATTCTAATTCATCTAGATCATTATAAGTAAATCTATACAATTTTTTTTTCAAGTACGAGTTAGACTTGGGTTCTGTTCGAAACTGCCGATTCCACCGTACCGGTTCTAGAATCGGAAATATTTTTTAAAAAAATAGTTTATGTTAGCCAAATAACAAAAACCGCGGTCGCGGTGTTTCGTTAACCTAGTCAATAGAAGGTTCTGTTGGCAAGCCTTGACCGCAGTTTCGATTGAAATTAGTGGGACGAGGGTTCGAGAACCGGCAGTTCCACCCCGGTTCCGACCCGAGTGGAACTGTCGGTTCTTTGGTTCCTAGGGTGGGAGAATCAAGATCAGAACTGTGGTTGAAACTACACCGAAGGTTCCGATTCTGAGCCAATTCCGAATCGGACGGTTTCCTGGTTCCATTGGAACCGTACCTAGGTCTAGTCCGAGTGTCGAAATTTACAATTCAAAAGTTCAAGTAATCGTACGCCTCATATAGTATGTTGGGGTCATGTGATTGAATGCCAAAATTAACTATAATTAAGCATTATACAGTCGGCAATTTTGTGGTAGATCAATATATATTACTATGTGGACCTAAGCATTTAGCATGGTGTAATTAAAAAGGACTACTACACCTCAATTAAAAGATCGAGCTATATGCATGTGCATAAAATTTACTGTACGTAATGAACTACGCATGTGATAAATTTATGAAATAACAAATCATATTAGACCTTATTGGTATACAGCTAGACAAGAAATTTAATTTAATTAAATTTGCACTATCAAAACCACCTAAAATTTGTCGTCTCTCTATTAATTCGATCACAGTATTTACGGAACAAATTGATATTTCAACAAGACCAGAGCGAAGGAATATCAAACCTAACAACATACATAAAAAACTTAATAATAAACTGGGAAAGCGTTAAAATGGACAAAGGATGAAGAAACCATACTAACATCCCAATCGAAAAATAGAAACAAAAGTATGAGAGCGCAAAGCAAATGGAAAAAACCCAAACCGGGATACATTAAAGTAAACTTCGATGCCTCTAAAATATCCAATGGAAACACTTCTGGTGGAATTGTCTTCAGAAACCATCTTGGTCAGGTAACAGATATTATAACGACTAGCTTTGGAAAAGTGTCGGTATTAAAGGCTGAAGCTTTAGCCCTCCGAGAAGCGATTAGGCAAGTAAAAAACAGAACGATAGAAAAAGTGGAAATTGAAGGGGATAATCTCCAGGCCATTAATGCGGTTAAAGGAAAAATCCATATCCCTTGGGAGATTGAACTCATTATCACTGACATTCTTGTTTCCATTTATGAAAATCAGGAAATAGTGATTAACCATTTCTTTAGGGAATGTAACGTTGTGGCCGACAAAATCACTAATTTGGATCACAGTCTCCCAATTGAGTGTATTAAGACTCATCCAAAACTTCTAGTTCTTATCCGAAAGGATGTTCTAGGACGCCCCCCGTAAAGGAGAGCACTCTAATCCTTACCTGATAAAAAAAAAATCGATCACAGCATTAATTCTACATATATGTCAAATTTTATATATGTACAGATTATAGAGTTTGGTTCACTTATTTGAACCAAATTCACAGATTATATACTAGTAGTTGTTTGTATACTAATTTTTTTTCCTGGGACTTTATAGTTGATCATTAATCCTTGAGGAATTACATCGCGGATTTGAATTTCTTAGGATCAAATTTTCATGTTTTCTTATAAAATTATTAGCCACCTTTCCCTGATCATATTAAAAAAATTGTACTTATAAATTCAGTTATCTAGTTTTTCTAGGCACAAAAAGCTTTCACTTGTATATAGAGGTGTTGGTTATATTTAAGCCCAAAATTAATATTTTATCAATAGCAAATTAGATAATTTTTATATTGTTGTATATATAATCATCAATATATTAATATATGTCTGTTAAACCTGAAGCAGTTAAGGACGGTACTGTCATTTAGGTTTAATATTCTAGTCACTATATTTTTATATTAATTTGGTATCCATAAGTATGAAAACTTTCTTAAATAATTAAGTTGAATTTTTTATATTGACTTTCAAATTATATTAAATTTTAATCCATAGTTATGTTGAATTTTTTTATATTAATTTTCTACCTGTAAATACGAACAATTAAGGGTTGTATTATGTTAAAATTTAATATCTCAATCACCATATTCTTAGTTACGAAATTGTGCATATAAATTTTCTATGCATAAGTATGACAACTTTTTAATTAATATGGACCATATTTTTATATTAATGTTTAGATTTTCTTATATAAATTTTATATTCATAAGTATGACAACTTTTTAATTTTTTTTATCCATTATGTTGATTTTTTATATTACAAATCCCTTAATATAATAAATAAAAATGATCATTAATCTTAAACCGGTTAATCAGGTTGGTTCGGTCCAGTTCAACTTCGGCCATTTCGGGTTTTGGTCAATTACGAGTTCGTATCTTTAAATTTTATGGGTTAATCGGGTCTATTCAATCTTTGTGGTTTTTGTGCAGGTTCAGGTCGACCCAATGGGTCAAGGGCGTTGAGTTTTTTTTTATGATTATTAAAATAATAATATTATAACTAAATAATATTTTAAATGATAAAATATTATTTTTATATATTTTGTAATAAATATATTAAAATAATTAAAATAAAATTTATATATGCAATTATTAATTTAATTATTATTATTATTATTTACTATTTAAATTATAATACTTATATCATATGTAAATTAATATATTACAATTTTTATTTAAAAAAGCACTCGGTCAAGGCCCTGAATGAACATGAAAAGGGCGAAATCTGAAGATGATTTCAGGGGCCGCAATATAACATGGTCTATGGGTTCGTTGGTGTATACATATAAAATGACTAGATATTGGACGTCAAAGCTCTCTATAGTGACGCTTAGATGTTACGATTTCTGAACGCTGGGATTCATCATCAGATATTGTTTCACTGTGTTGGATCAGTGTTAGGAAACTAACACTGGAACAATGGTTTCTCTATTCGAGAAATTGAAGTTTTGATAATGACAAACAGATGGAACTAATTTCCTATACAAGTGATCTTAGGAAAGATACAGGTTACGAGAAAAGCAAGGGAAACATTACCCATGAAGCCATCTGAGTACGTTGGCAAATGAATTAAAGGATAATAAAGACTTTTCACTATTGTCTTGGACAGCAAGCCAAGTTCCGAATAGAAAGAGATGCAAAAGGGTACGCTAGTCTTTTTGAATAGTGTCGTACTCCCCAAGATAAAAAGGGTAAAGGCGTCAAGTTAAAAGTAGAAATCTCTATAAATAAAATGCGACGCAGCTAGGTCATTTCAAGCTCTCGGATGCAAAGCAAAAGATGTAATGACCCTCTCTTTTAAAGAAGGGTACATTAGTATTTTTTCCTTTTTCGTGTCTTTCTAATTTCGAAAACAAAACACTTTTTAATTACATATTAATATAATAACTCTCAGTTTTAAAGAAAGGTGCTTTTAATACGATTTAAATCATATCTCCTTCCAGTTTCGAGGACGAAACTATTTTTAAGTGGGTACTAATGTAATAACCCTCTCATTTAGGAGGGGTATTATTGTAATTTTTCTTCCCTTTTTATATTTTAATAAAGGATAGTTTTATTTTCTTAAAAGGGAAAAAAAATAATAACATAATGATTTTTATGTCTTTAAAAAAATATTATTAAATTCCTTTTAATAAATTATATATGACTTGTTATAGTTTATTTTGTTCTCTCTTGTATAAGAAGCATTAAATAAATATAACTTGTAGGAAAATAATTCAATAAATGATTTGAGCAAAGTAAAATTTACTTAATAATATATATACTTCAAATAATATATTTGACATATATACTAAGGAGACTAATTATAATTAAAAACAACATTATAGTTGAAAAAAGGGCGGAAAATAGACAAAATTAGAAACGTTGGGAACTTTTCGTAATTACCCTTAAAAATAGGGTACCCGTGCGTAATTACTGAAAAGTATACAGCAGCTTCGTTTTTCAGTTTGTTCAAAGAAAATTCGATCTTGTAAGGGCTAATTCGGACTCGTTTCTTAACCAAATTCGATTCCGAAAGAACCGGGATACTCTCCTAGATGTTAGCTACGAAAGCCATCAACAAAATCGGTGAAATTATCAGAAAATCTTATCCAATTCGACGGTTATATATAAGAGTGTTAAAACGCGTTAAATATAATTTTAATCCGATTTGAGTATCTTTAGGCTTCGATTGTGGATAAGTTCTAAATGGAAGTTGAAGATATTTCATTTCTTAAGCCGCACGAACAAGAAGTCCTATAAATATTGGTCTAACTTGCTCGAATTTCTCACATATTCAACCGAGAACCTAGAACTCGCCCCTCTCGTTCAAACTCAAATATCTCCATAACCGTGAATCCAATCTAAAAATTGAAGCCATATTCGGAATCCTCACGAAAAATCCTTCGAAAACACTATACACTCATTAACTTTTTAGTGACCTAAGCCTTCCAAAATCCCGATTGAAAGTTACGAGTCTGCCCAGGAAAAACAGAGCACACGTTGCTCTCGAGGCGCTGGTGTCGGCCTCCGTTCGCCGCCATCGGACCGCCTCCGCCACTTCCAACAGTAGATAGAGGAGGTTTCATACTTCCAACTATCGCCGGTCCCGTCCCGATCCGTTGCCTGAGCCGCCCCCACCGAGCCTCCAAACTCGACTGTTCGTCAACTTCTTTGCCCTGTTTTTGATTTTATGTACAACCCTATTTTTGTTCCTTTTTAATTTCGTTTTATTGTTTTAAATTCGGTTTAAGCTTAAATAAATTGTTCTTAATTTGATATTGATATGGATATGAAGTTTTAAGTTATTCTTACATATTTATAAAAATTATAAGTATTTTATAAACTAAGAAGGTATGATTTTTATAAGGGATTTGACCTATTTTCATACAACGTTTTTTTATTTTAAAATAAGAATATTTAGGATAATAAGAGATTATTATAATTTTTAAGAAAAATCAGAATATCAATTATTCTTCCGTTCTCACAAAAATATGATTTTAATAAAATAAAGTTATGAAGCTTTTAAGCGCTTCGTGTTAGGAATTCTTAATCCATGATTATAAGATAACAGAAATCTAATGGATTTCGGTTTAAAAACTTATACTCATGTTGTGTCATATCCTATTATAGGTTTGCAATCCAAGGTTAAACGAATCTCGACTATAACTTTTCCGAGTTTCTGAGGTCGTCAATAAGGCAAGTTCCCATACTTGCTCGGCTAGGTCACTTGGTTGATTTGTGTGAAGAGTCTAATAACCATGTTTGTTTTCTTGATTGATGTGATTATGCTTAATATAATTCAGGCATAAATATACTAAGTGTTTTAGAAATATAATCATAAATGAATTTGCATAAGCATTTACTTATATTCTTTAATAAGACTAGAATTAAGAATAGTAGTGATAATAATAATAGTTAGGATGGTGTTATTAGTTGAACTACGATTAAGTAAGTCTTGCTCTCATCTGAATTCGTACTCGAGCTTGTCAAATGCGCCTGTAAAAATGGCAAGGAGGGCTTGGTGTTGTCCATTGTGTGACTATCCTCCCCTTTCCTAGAGCTTCGAGTATGATACAATGAGTCAAGACTGAAATCAATATTTGAAGACATAATATAGGTGCTTGACGTGGCAAAATGATGACCTTGTTATTCTCGTTTAGATGTTATTATTGCTAGGTTGAGGTAGTTTTGATTAGGTCCCGATGACTGTGGTTTTGTATATTTATCGTCTCGATTGAGACTTGTTTTGGATTAGCATAGGACCCAGGGGGTGAGCCATAGTTGCTCTGAAATCCTCTTTATAACATTCGCATTAGGATGGCCCTAAACCCTAATGCTGGTCATGACCTTGCCCGTCTCATCCGAATATGAGGGGCGTAGCACCTAGCTAGTGCTCTTTGAAATTCCGGAATCGATCTTTTGAGACGTATGAGCCCACTCATCGGGACATAAGAGCCTTGATGGTTTAAAAATCGCAACCCTATGTGCATATGTATGGTCATTAAAAAGATAAGTGCGAGTAAGCACCATAAAGAACTTAGCCTAGTGTTGACTACCGTTATTAATATCTTGGATTATATCTTTGTGCTTGTTGTTATGTTTATGTTATTATTAGTTTAGAAATTCATTGAAACTGTATGATGTTTGTTAGGAAAGATTCGACGTAAGGTAAAGTACATTAGATATTTTTAAAATGTGCATTCACTATGATAATAATTATGATTTAATTAAATACTATGACCTATATAATATTGGAGTCGACCTAGCTGACCCCGTTGAGGGCTGACCACTTATGGTACCAGGTATTAGCAAGCAACTAGCGTCAATCCAAGAGCACTCAAGGTGATGATGAATGGAGCCCATGATACTATACAAGAAGGTTTTATAAGTAGTTTTGTTTCATTTTCATTAACGAAGTTTGATTTTGATACTTTAAAGTTCTAGTTAATATTCCGCTGAGTTCGTCACATTGTTAAGAAAATTATTATTTGAAAAAGAAAGTTTGAATATAATTTGAGTTTGCTTTCTAAAGACTTCCGCTATTGTTCATTTATATAATTTAATACATGTCCTTACAAAATTTAAATTGATGCAAAGCCTTGGGTGACTTCGGACATTAAAATCCGAGGTCACGAGCGTGTGACATTCCCGAGATAATTTGGGGTGTTACAAAAGATCCAAAAAGAAAAGTGAGAAAGAGAGAGCCTGAGCTAATCCAGTGAAGACGATGAACCAGAAATCAAGAAGGAAGTCCCATACCTAAGTGATGGAGACTGCGTGAAGATCACCATCAACTTGGAGAGTTAGTTCCTGTGCTAAAGGGAACTACACAAGGAACGAGTCAGGTTCACACTACATACTTGATTGTGTTTAGATCTAGGACTCACAATGACTTAGTCGTTAGTATTGTTTGTAAGTGGGATTACGAACAATAGAGAAGTTCGTCTTTGTATTGTGTATCTTGAGATATATCGATCGAAATATAGTGTGTTCAAAATTCCCCAAGGGGGGTAGAGGTTTACTCTCCAGCTAGTTGGTTGTAGAGGTTCCTCTATCTATAAGGAAATGTGTCCTTGTTTCTGTTTTATAGTTTACTTTCTGTGTTGATTTATTCCGCTGCGTAAGAGAACTATTTCTGGAACAGTTCCCGACTTGTCTTACTAACACAGATCTACGATCCTACATCTGTCCAATCCTTTTTCAAATCGAGAAGTGTTGAATTTGGCACTTAACGTTGTAGTATTTGCTTTACATAGAATAGATGTCTTTGTAACCTAAAAAAGGGGGATAATTGCTAATTAATTATGCCAAATATATGTCTTTGTAAAATTCATATAGGATCGCGATGAAAGTTGAGGGTCTCTTGCTTGCCAAAGGACTACCAATTGTGTCATTTTTAGTACTAAAAAGCCTCGGCTGAGTTCTTCTATGAGAATGATAGGGATATATTATGGGAAACGAGAGTTTGCAAAGGAATCGAGCAACAAATGCATAACAATAAAACTGGAATGAACAAATCAATCCAACATTGAATTTACATTACAAGCTCATCCACTAGGAGCCTCTGAATTTGCTTCTGAACTTGCGAGTAAGAAAAAGGTGTTAGTGACGGTTGAGTGTCTTGGTCATGACATCTGCAATTTGCCTCTCATTTGGCATGGTAATGGGACGGGTCGGATGCGGGTGGACGCCTGATCCGACTTTATAAACCGCCCACCCAACCCGATGAAAAAAAACATGAGTGTAAATCTAGATCTATAGCAATCAAGACAGAATCGCACACTCGCAAACAAGATCGAAACAAGAAAGCTTAAAACAGATGAACACCAGAGAATGGTTACGCGGTTCGGCTTAAAAGCCTACGTCCGCGGAGTCTCAGTGAGGAGACCCTTCCCAATCCACTATCAAAGCCTTTCAAAGATGGTTACACAAATGTTCATACACGGCAAACCAAAAATCAATCTAGAACCCTAAGACAGCGACACAGAAAGAATCAAATAGAGAAAACAAGAAGCTAGGGACGAAGATCTAGGGATTCGGCCCCCCAGTGGCTGACAAAGCTTTAGGCTAAAGCTTCGTCGAGAGCCTTCAACGTCTTCTCCGGCACAGGGATCGTCTTCTCACTCTCCTCCTTCAACATCGGCGTCGAGCTCTCTCTTTTCCCTCTTTCTCTCTCTCTTTCACTTTCTACATCTAGGGTTTTGCAAAGCGGCGAATGAGCTCCGAAAGCACAAACACGAGCTTAAATAGCTAGGTCTCGAAGCTTCCAAGCTCATCACTCAAAACGCGTCGTTCCAACTCAAGACGAGCTTCAGATTGACATTTGGGTTGGCCTTCTTCATTTGGGCCAAACTCGTTGTTGGGTCTAATCAAGCTGATTTACACAAGCTAGCTCGTTTAAGGAGAATCCGGTTTGTTGCCTCCAAACCGGGACGACCCGGGGTGGCACACAAGTCCGGTTCACTTATCAAACCAGCTCGTAAAATAGCAATAAACCCGGTTCTTGATTAGTTAGTCTACCTAGTGTATTTACATAGTGCCATACCATATCCTATGTCACCTAGAAGCTAATACTTGAGTTTATTCATTAAGCATAACAAATGCCCTCCTAAACCAAGTTTTAGTTTCTTAGGAAGAAAGTTCTTTAACAGTGGATCAGTTAAGGTTTCCCGCCATCATTGACTCATCCCCACATATCAAGTAACATCATCGATGTGGAGAGCTGCCCTGCAAAATAGAAACTTGTTAGAAGGAACAATTTTTGTTCCAAAATCAGCAGGGTTTACATCTCCGAGGATTTTCTTCACAGAGATTTCTTGTTCCTCAACTTGTTGTCGAATGTAATGGAACCGGACATCAATATGCTTTGTTCTCTCATGTAGGACTGGGTCCTTGCATAATTACAAAGCACTTTGACTGTCCATGTTCAGTATAGGCAAGTATTTCTTGCCTTCAATCTCAAATAATATTCCCTTCATCCATGTAGCTTCTTTTGAAGCCTCAATTGCAGCAATGTACTCTGCTTCAGTTGAAGACAGAGCAACAATGGGCTGCTGTTGGGACTTCCAGGAAATGCAATTCCCTGCCCAAGTATAAAAATAGGCAGTGGTTGATTTCCTGTTGTCCTTATTGCTGGCATAATCCGAGTCAACATAACCTTGTAGGTCAGTTCTCAGCTTATGCTCAGCATATACTAGTCCAATATTTACAGTCCCTGTTACATACTTCAACAAATATTTCATGGCTGCCCAGTGTTTTTCCCCTGGGTTAGACATGTATCTACTTAATACAGAGATGGCAAAAGCTAGATCTGGTCTAGTACATAACATGGAATACATAATGGAGCCAACTGCTACATCATAGGGGACATTCTCCATCTTCTTCTTGTCAGCTTCAGAAACAGGACAATCCTTCTTGGAGAGCTCTAAGTGCCCTCCTAATGGTATTGGAGAGGGCTTGGATCCTTTCATAGCAAACCTGTCTAACACCTTATACAAGTAGTCAGCCTGAGACAAGTATATGGTCTTCTTAGGTCTGTTTCTAATAATTTTGACTCCTAGAATCTTTTGTGCAGGACCCAAGTCTTTCATATCAAAATTCTTTTTAAGATCATGCTTAACCCTAGTGATAGCAGCTTTAGAATTGCTAATCAGTAGTATGTCATCAACATAGAGTAGGACATACAAAGGGGTTTTGGTTTTCACATTTTTGAAGTATAAACAAGAGTCATACTTACTCCTAGTGAAGTTCATTTTAAGCATGCAAGAGTCAAATTTCTTGTTCCATTGCCTAGGTGATTGTTTCAACCCATATATGGACTTCTTAAGTAAACAAGCATGCTCAGGTTTATTTTTATCAATAAAGCCCTTAGGCCGGCGCATATAAATGGTTTCAATCAAGTCACCATGCAGAAAAGCAGTCTTAACATCCATTTGTTCAAGTTCCCAATCATAAACTGCAGTCATGGCAAGAAGCAATCTCATAGTTTTATATTTAACTACAGGAGAAAATATGTCATTGTAATCTATTCCTTCCTTTTGTGTAAAGCCTTTAGCTACTAGCCTAGCCTTATACCTAGGAGGATCATTGGCATTTGCTCCTTCTTTAAGCTTATAGATCCATTTGCAGTCAATTAGTTTGATTTTATCAGGTTTGGGAACAAGAATCTAGGTGTTGTTTACATACATGGATTGAATTTCTTCATTCATTGCTTTAAGCCAGTCATTAGCATGAGCACATTTTATTGCTGGCTCATAAGAGTCAGGAACGGTATTTCTAACAACCTCGGCAACAAGGAAGGCAAACTCAACAATTTTAGAGTAATTCTGGTACAGGTTAGTGTATTCATGCAAGTTTACAAAGTTTGCAAATCTGGGGTTGGGGATCCTAACTCTAGGTTCCCTATCTCTAGCAAGTTGGTAGTCAGCCAAGTCATTTGCAATAGGAACAGGTATGTTATGTTCATGCAAATCATGTTCAGGTATAGCAACATTATCATCATGCATTTCTACTTCATCATGTAAGTCAGGCAAGTTGTTGCTATTCACAGAACTACTAGAGGGATCAGAATTACTTACTGCCCCACCTAATTGGTGAGGTTGCAGAGTTGCATTTTCAGAACTTGA
The DNA here is from genome assembly GCA_964016875.1 of Fallopia convolvulus. Taxonomy (NCBI): domain Eukaryota; kingdom Viridiplantae; phylum Streptophyta; class Magnoliopsida; order Caryophyllales; family Polygonaceae; genus Fallopia; species Fallopia convolvulus. Next base: position 4,197,277 of record OZ024721.1, read on the forward strand.
GTGATTTTGCCCATCAGCTTGGTTGTTATTGCTTTCACTTTCTTCTTGGAAAGCACTGGAGGAATATCCAATGTCAAATTCTTCATTTTCCTCCAGATTTTCATGGTCTTCAAAAAATGTGCCATTGTTATCTTTAGGGTCTGATGGGGTACCTGTATTCTCAACCACTGGTGTTAGAATTGACTTGAAATGAAAATCTTTTTCATTAAAAGTGACAGATCTGGAAGTTATTACCTTATAACCTCTTGGTTGAATAAGTAACAACTTATATCCTTTAGTTCCCTCAGGATATCCCAGCATTGCACACTTTAGGGCCCTAGGCTGCAATTTACCCTGAGATATATGGGCATATGCTGTACAGCCAAAAGGTCTTAAGTGTGAAATGTCAGGAATTTTACCTGTCCACATTTCCTGGGGTGTTTTAAACCCTATTGCAGAACTAGGTGATCTATTTATAAGGTAAGAGGCAGTCATTACAGCCTCTCCCCAAAGGGAATTTTTCATTCCAGCACTGATGAGCATACACCTAGCTTTTTCAAGTAGGGTTCTGTTCATTCTCTCAGCAGTACCATTCTGCTGAGGTGTGCTAGGGACAGTCAGGTGTCTTTTAACACCATGTGTTTTACAGAAATTATCAAAGGCATGGTTACAAAACTCTAACCCATTATCAGTCTTAAGGCATTTCAGTTTAAAATCTGATTGACTTTCTACCATTATCTTCCAGTTTTTGAAATTCTCAAAAGCTTCATCTTTGGTTTTTCAGAAGGTAAATCCACACTTTCCTTGAGTAGTGATCAATCAGAGATAGGAAATATTTTCTACCTCCAATTGTCTCTACTTGTGCAGGCCCCCAAAGATCAGAGTGAACATACTCCAGGGGCTTGCTAGCAGTGTAGGTTGACCTGCTAAAGTTGTGACAATTTTCTTTCCTAAGATGCAATCCTCACAGAAGTCAATAACATCAGGTTTCATAGATATCATGCCAAGTTTAAACAGGTGATGTAACCCTTTATTTCCTATATGCCCCATCCTATCATGCCAAATCTTAGTAGAATTTTGGTTATCAGATTGTATTTTTCCTTTGGAGAGATTCAATTCAGGAGTGGCTATAACATAGTACAACCCTTCTTTTTTAATGCTCCTAATAAGAATGTTTTTATTTCTAATAACATCTCTTATTCCATTTGAGGTAACAATTTGACATCCTAAATCATCTAAGACAGACTCAGAAAGTAAATTTCTCCTAAGATCAGGAACCCACCTGACCTTTTGGAGGACCCTTACCTTACCATCAAACATCCTAAGAGGAACTGTACCTGTGCCTTTGATTTTAAGAGATGTGTGGTCTTCTAGCATAACTACACCACCTTCAGATTCAGTTAGTTCACTAAAATAATGTCTATGAGGTGTAGCATGAAGAGTACATCCGGAGTCTAGAATCCAGTCATCACTAACAGTAGACTCATGAATATTAATCAAATTATCATCATGATGAGTGCACATTAACAGTTCATAGGAATATTGTGGACAGTATTCAAACACATTTGAAGAACCATTATTTTCTTTCTCTTTATTTTTGTCATCCTTTTTCTTCTTGTTACAGTCTGTTGAGTAGTGCCCTATGACACCACAATAATAACATTTTACTGTAGACATATCCTTTTTACTAGAAGAATTGCTATCATTAGACTTATTTTTCTTCTTTTTCTGCTTATTGATCTTGCCTTTTCCTTTAGTAAACATAACCTCATTTTTAGACTCAGTTTTCTGCTCATTTTTAGAACCATTTTTATTCTTGAAAACTTTCAGGGAGTCATTTTTCTGGGTTAAGTATTCTACTATTCTCTCAACTGTAAGGTCATCCCTAGCAAATTGTACAACATCTTTAAGGACATCAAACTGACTAGGGATTGCATTTAACGGGATTCCTACTTTGTAGCTTTCTTTTACTTTTTCATCACACCTTTCAAGATCTTGAGTCATTTTAAGAAATTTATCAAGATTTTCATTTAAAGTGAGATTAGTATCCATCCTGAAGTTAAACAACTTACAGATAGTAGAGATGAGGCTAGGCAAGGATTTTGTCTGAAAAATGGTGTCAAGAGCTTCCCACAGAGGTTTAGGTTCAGTATGATTTACCACTTGTCTTGCTACTTCATCAGTTAAGCGAAGCATAATCTCAGCATGAGCCTGGTCTTTTAATTCTTGCCTTCTTGCAGCAGAGAGTTCAGCTGGCCAGGTATCTGTTATAGCCCCATAACATTTCTCTTTGGTTAATATGGCCTTCATTTTCACCTTCCACATGGCGTAGTCCATGTGCCCATCATAGGGCTTTACCCTGTACTGTTCTGACATTTTGGTACCTATCAATACAGGCACCCTTTAGTCAGTAACGATGGAATGGAGGTAACCAAAACCGAATAATGCAAGACAAAACCTAAAAAACACAAGAAAGAAACACTAGACTTCTACTGTAGGACCCGACAGAGGGAAGTAAGCGACACAAGTCGAAACCCAATCTATCAAGGTTCCCCTGCCTCGACCCAAAGATCTAATACAGTGACTAAAGGAAAAACAAAGAAAAGACGATGTAGGAACCGACAGTGGGATTGAACCGACACAAGTCGTTACCCTTCTATCAAGATTCCCCTGCCTCGACCCAAAGGCCTACTACAGTGACTATAACACAAAAACAAGTAGCGGAAGCACTAAGAAAGCCAAGGATCTACAAAGCAACGCTCTGATACCACGTTGTAAATCTAGATCTATAGCAATCAAGACAGAATCGCACACTCGCAAACAAGATCGAAACAAGAAAGCTTAAAACAGATGAACACCAGAGAATGGTTACGAGGTTCGGCTTAAAAGCCTACGTCCGCGGAGTCTCAGTGGGGAGACCCTTCCCAATCCACTATCAAAGCCTTTCAAAGATGGTTACACAAATGTTCATACACGGCAAACCACAAATCAATCTAGAACCCTAAGACAGCGACACAGAAAGAATCAAATAGAGAAAACAAGAAGCTAGGGACGAAGATCTAGGGATTCGGCCCCCCAATGGCTGACAAAGCTTTAGGCTAAAGCTTCGTCGAGAGCCTTCAACGTCTTCTCCGGCACAGGGATCGTCTTCTCACTCTCCTCCTTCAACATCGGCGTCGAGCTCTCTCTTTTCCCTCTTTCTCTCTCTCTTTCACTTTCTGGATCTAGGGTTTTGCAAAGCGGCGAATGAGCTCCGAAAGCACAAACACGAGCTTAAATAGCTAGGTCTCGAAGTTTCCAAGCTCATCACTCAAAACGCGTCGTTCCAACTCAAGACGAGCTTCAGATGGACATTTGGGCTGGCCTTCTTCATTTGGGCCAAACTCGTTGTTGGGTCTAATCAAGCTGATTTACACAAGCTAGCTCGTTTAAGGAGAATCCGGTTTGTTGCCTCCAAACCGGGACGACCCGGGGTGGCACACAAGTCCGGTTCACTTATCAAACCAGCTCGTAAAATAGCAATAAACCCGATTCTTGATTAGTTGGTCTACCTAGTGTATTTACATAGTGCCATACCATATCCTATGTCACCTAGAAGCTAATACTTGAGTTTATTCATTAAGCATAACAATGAGCAATATTAGGAAACAAATTATACCATCCCGGTTCATTTTCATCCTAGTTTTAACCAATTGCAATAATAGAATATTGACGTGAAGGCACACTAGATCAGGTGCAAAATTCTAGTCCAGGCCCAATAGCAAGTCAAAATGAGCCCAAAAGGCATAGTTTGGGTTACGGCCCACTTTGTAGGCTCAGCCCAAAACCAAACGGGCCTTGAACATCTTTTGATTTCTAAGTGTCTAAATGCTACATTAATACCTCTTAATTTTATTCAGACGGTTTTTCTTATCCTATATCCTCCTATTTGAGAAAGTATGAACCCTTTTAAAAAAATTTAAAAGAATTCTAAAATACAAAATCAGATATTTCTTTTTACAATTAGATCTTTATCTTATGCTCTAATGACATAGGTTAGAAAAATCATTATTCAAAAAAAGTTTCACATATTTTATTTCCCTCATGACAACAATTTTGAAAAGTATTTCAATTTGCACAAGAAAACAAATGTTTCATAATGTCTTACTCTTTAATTTATTCTTCTTCTTTTGCACATAATCACTCATTTATCTTGAAAAAGGATTTAAATCATCAATATTTGTGATAATCTAAAAAGTCACCTTCACTTATTTCGTTTTCCTCACAGAACAAATTTCTCAAAAGGTATTTCAATTTCGTAGTCATAATTTGTTACTCCTTAATCAATCCACCCTCTAATTAAGTCATGTTTTGCACACAACCATTTATTAATCAGTAATATCTGTGTTTTGCTTATAATTTATCACTCGCATATAGAGCTATCAAAACTCGACCCGACTCAACTACTCGACCCGAACAACCTGAAAATTTTTGGGCTGAAATCCGATCCGAAAATCAATCAGTTATAAAAAGGTCTGAACTCATTTGTGTTGAAACTTCGAAACCCGGTAGGTTTGACCAAAATTATATCATTTATTTTAAATGTTATCATATATTTTATTAACAAAATATATAAAACTTATATTTTTATTATTAAAATATTATTTTAATAACCATAAAAAGTTGGTACACCTTACTTACTAGGTTGACCCAAATCCGTATAATATCTGACACAATTTAACATGTAACCCAATTGATTTGAGCCCATACTAGACCCAAGCATACTCCAAATGACCGAACTCAAACCCAACCGAACCGGCGCTTTTAACAGGTCTACTCACATCGGTAGCATCACACGTCACACCTATTTTAACATAATTAATGTCCAATATAACCCCTCACAAACAAAAATGTAAACATCAAATAAGTATTAATAAGAGATATTTTTTTCTACCAAAAAAAATTAATAAGAGATATTTTTAACATTATAATAAGGACAAAATGCGTGTTTTTGTTACAAATCGTAAACAAAACAAGAAAAGAAACAACTCCATTAAATGTAACGTTTTAAGACAAAGGGTCAGATTTGTGTAACAAGATCTAAGATGTAAAGATCATTCTATGCAATTTACCCTTCTTTTTATAAATAAAATTCGGTCGCCATTGATGGGCCCATGGATTCAGTATGATGGTGAAATCTCGAAGTGAATGTTTTCAAAAATATTAGATACCCTAATAGGATAGGTTAATAGTATTGTGAAAATCTTGTTTGTTACCCACAAATAATTTAATTTACATAAAGGTAACGTGCCTTGTCACTAGCTTTTTCTCCTAGAGTTTTCTTTATTTGCATATATGTCTGACAAATTAATTTTTGTACGTTACCCCACTACTTTGATACCTTGTTCGTGCATCAAACTTAGGTTTCTACTATTGAATACACATATTGGATGTGTCGTTTTTTTCTCTATCAGGAATATTGAGTGCGCATTTGTATATATATTCAAAATGGGTTAAGTTTTTTAATTATATTTTTCAAAGATCAACAAAAATAATACCATGTTATGTAATACTACAAAGTTTTAAAATTGACGCCCAATAATATCAATTGTTATTGTGTTAACAAAATATAATATAAGGGCGTTTTCGATGGAGATTCCGACGAAATATATCAATTGACACACAATAACAACAATATTGATCCAGTGTACCTCCGTTTTAGTAGAATATGGGGGTTAATTAAGATGGGACACCTATGGCTTGACGTAGAGGGGGTGGGCTCGAAGAGATCCGAAATAGACCATCCAACCACCAGACAACAACACACGAAGCCAAGGAAAGCAACATAATGACAAACGAAGCACAAAACAACATAGCAATAGAAAAAACACAAATTAAAGACGAAAACGAAACACAACACTCAAACGACAAAGACTAGTGAACCGTCTGTCCTGGCGACTAGATGTCTGCTACCCTGATCGATCTTCTCCCTTCAACTAGCTGTTAGCTCTGCTGAAATTCTCAAAAGGTTGATATCTTGCCTTATACCATCATTCCAACATTTCTTCGGTCGTCCCCTACCTCTACGAAATGGCTCGTCGGGCCCCCCCCTGCACATGCATGCCCGAACCAACGAAGTCTTGATTCTCACAGCTTATCCCCCATGTTGGCCACCCCCACCTTGGTCTTGATCATTTCGTTTCTGATCTTGTCCAAAACTGTGTACCTGCACATCCACCTTAGCATCCTCAACTAGGTCTCGCCTAGGCGCTGGAAGGTCCCAACCCGCCTAGCCGTCCAGCTCGTATAGGCGCCCGTCTAGAACCGCTTAAGCAATGTTTTGGCCGTCTAGGCGCTAGACAACCTCTCTTCGCCAGGGTCCACTTAACATTTTTTATAATATCGGTTGTAAGGTCAAATGATAAATTGTACAATACAATGAAAGTTAATATTAACCACGCCAAAATAATAGTCATCGATGTTCAATAAGAAAAATTCGAAGACCACATCATATATTTTTCCGAGATTGCCATAAAAATATTTTTTTACTTTTTTTTGTTAATGTGATGAATGTTTTTTACTGGTTAATAGGGTGAAAGTTGATATAATTTAAAATTTTATATGTTCTTAATTGATAGATAAGTGTTATTTTGAGTAATTTTTTTTTACCAAAACATATGTAGTCTGCTATGACTGTCAATGATCTCTTGTGTGAAGTTTGGTCAAAGTGAAAAAACAGTAAAATTCCGGAGCAGGTTAAAAGCAGGACAGTCAGGATGATGTTGACTCGGTCAACTCTTGATACAGGCCTAATCTAGCTTTCCCCACTCATTGCACCCAAAAACCTGGTTTAAACAAAAAAAAACATATTTATTCTCGAAAAGTGTGGGGATTAATTTGATAATTGCCGGGCAATTAATTAGCTTAGCCCTGATCTAACCCTTGTGGATTTGACATGCAATGAAAATCACACTTTAGGTTATGTTTAAGTGACCTTATTATTAACTTATGAAAATAAAATATTTGTTTTGAAAATGAATAAATGAAAGGAGAGGTCATTGGACACTGGACAGTGAACACACCGAGTCCTTAATTGTACAAAATAAGTTGTACAAAATAAGGACTTATAAATATCATCCTTAAATTAGATCATGACATCTTGCCAAACAAAATCTCCTATTAGATATGATCTTACTAAAGTTTCTAAATCATCATATGTACCGTTCAATATTTCTAATAAATGATAATTTAAATAAAAACATAACAAAGTTGAGCAAATCATGTAATTAGTATGTAACATTGAATTCAATTTTCAAATTAAAAACCACCGACTTAGTACTGATTAAAATAGTTAATTTAGTTGAGTATGCCACAAACTTGTTCATAATTTAACTATAATTCCTTGATTATTTCAAGTTTTTTTCAATACTTGTCATTCTATATATTTTACCATCTCGTCCTTAAAATTTTACTAAAAAATATTAAAATTCTTTCTTTTCCTAAATTGAATTAAGCAAATTATAAAAATATATTTAGATTTTTATTAATTCGTAGAATGAAATATAAGAGTGAAGGTAAGTTCCAATTCCACCATTTTAATTTCAATTTTTTTTTATTTTTTATTTATTATATTACAAATCTCTTATTTACCCAAAAGTCAAGTTATTGATTTTCATTAATAAGGGGTGTTAACGAAATTTTAATTAAATTCCCATGAATTTTAACTTTCAACCAAATAAAATAGAGAGAATTAATTCCTACATAAATAATTTTAACCAAACATTTTTTCTCAAATCCCGTGAATTACAATTCCCAAAAATTTAAATTCTCGTAATTTAAATTCCTACAAATCATACTTCCTACATTCAACCAAACAAGCACTGACTAATTCACTAAGACATCCTTACATTCTGTAATTATGCGAATCCATCCATATTTTTATATTCATGTTATAAAATCATATAAGTCACCTTAAGATAGATAAACTGATATCATAAATTATATATTTATAACCACATAAAAAACAGAATTTATTCTTTAAAAAAAATAACGGAGTAATCTTGAATTTATTTATTTATTTATTTATTTTCCTATAAAATTCAAAGAATACCATATAAAATTAAGCCTTAAAAAATCTTTAGATTACAACCAAAGTTGGTAGTAAAAAGTTAAAACTTAAGAGATAAAGAAATAAAATTAAAAGAAAAAAAGTAAAATTTGTTTTAAGAAGCATAACCACTAAACCACGTAACCAAGATTTTTCATTATCATTACTTTTTTTTTCCTTCATCACTCCCCTCACTCTCTCTAATCCCCTCCTCCCTATCTATTCCCCTCCGCCGGAGCTCAGCCGGCAACCACCGCGTCTCCGCCGTCCTCCTAATCACTTTTCCTTCTTCCCACCTTTTTCACTTTCTTGAACGCGCCGATGGAGATCCAGCCCCTAAACGGCGCCATCAAACGCCGCCTCCCTTCCCCGCCGCCGCCGCCGCCGGCCGCCACATACAAAGAGTGCATGAAGAACCACGCCGCCTCCCGCGGCGGCCACGCGCTCGACGGCTGCTGCGAATTCATGCCGTCCGCCGCCGCCTTAACCTGCGCCGCCTGCGGCTGCCACCGCAACTTCCACCGCATCGAGCCTCCCTCCGCCGCGCCTCCTCCTCCTCACTTCACCGAGTACCTCCCGCACCACCGCCACCAGCCTCCTCCTCCGCCTACCTACACCAGCCGTAGCGCCGATTCCCGCTCCCCGCCGCCGATCTCCTCCTTCTACCCCTCCTCCGCCCCCGCGCACGTCCTCTTCTCCCTCGGCGGAGCCGGAAATTCGGCTGCGGCTGCGCGTTGCGAGACGACGCCGTTCGGGAGGAAGCGGATCCGGACGAAATTCAGCCAGGAGCAGAAGGAGAAGATGCTAGGGTTTGCGGAGCAGATCGGATGGAAGATGCAGAGAGGAATCGAAGAGACGGTAGCGAAATTCTGCGGCGAGATCGGCGTCGAGCGAGGCGTGTTCAAGGTCTGGATGCATAATCACAAGAACACTTCGTTCAAGCGCGATTTGAATCTCGAATTCGGCAACACCGACCATGGAAGCAAGAATGGCGGAATTGGAATTGGAATTGGGGCTAATGGAAGCTCGCCTTCTTCCTAATCCGTTGCGTTTGTTAATTAATTACTTAGATTAAGGATAAATTAGCTTAATTAGGATCTCTGCTTTTGAGTTATTATTAAGAGGAAATCAATCAAATCTATCTACTTGAATTTTCAGTTAATTACGTTGATTAATTTAATCGTTGTATTAAAGAATGTCGTTCTTGTGGATGCTGTCTGAGAGGAGGAAGCAGAAAGTGTTGTGCCTTGTTAATGCAAAAATTAGGGCATTTGCTAATTATGTATATGTAGGTACCAAACTTGTGGGTTTTGGTTTTATTGAAGAGGATGAAAAGAAATGGAAATGGAAGGTGGTGGTGATGATGGAATCTGTTGGGCCAAGAGTGGACCTGGAAATCGAAGTGATGGATAAATTTGGAGATTTTGATTTGAATAAAGATGGATGCTAATTATTCTGAGTTGATAAAAGATATTATCATTTCAAATAGTGATATTAAGATTTGAGTGGTCCCATGACCCACAGGTACTATCCAATCAGAGTTGGGTCCTGCTTTGTCTTTTTTACCTAATCAAGTGTTTAGATGGATTATGGGGATAATAATCTGGATGATCCCTAAATCCAAATGTGTTACGGAAAAATTATGATAATCCGAGTGTGTTAAGGAAAAATTATAATAATCCAATTGTACTTAATTTGTACTTGGTTTAGCTTACCTTTTGAGGTCAGTGTGGTTTTTTCTTTTGATAATGAACCCTAACTTGCATGATATTCATAAAAAAATGAAATCCAGAGCTTTCAGCATGTCTTCACATTGGCAGTGTATAATCTTAAATAAACCCACCCTCAAATAATCGATTTAGTTATAATTGAGTTGAGAAGATTTTAATCGTTAAATAAAAATTCAACATCTAAGGTTGGATACTTCTCTTTTCATATAAACTTATTTTTTTGTCTTTTTAATTTTTTTTTCAATTGGTTTATTAATTTCTTATAGCTAGGGTTTTAAAACTCCATCATGTAACAAACTTCATAGAAATAAGATCATTAAACAATGACCTGCACACATGAAAATTAGATCCATCCAAAAATTTTAAGGTTAAAAGTAGATCTAAAAACAATGAGGTAAGATCAATCCAAATTCATTAAAGTTGGTTCGACCAACTTGTTAAGGTGAACCAACTTTTATGAAATATATAATATTTAACATAAATAATATAGTTTATTTTATCATTTAAAAGATATAATAATATTATTAAATATATAATTTAATTTTAAATTGTAATATTTAATAACAAACTTGTTATGGTGAACCAACTTTTATAAAATACTCCGTATATAATATTTTGACAATTAGACAACCGACTCAATATTTGATAACTCTAATTTTTGGTGTTGGTTCCTTTACTAAACATAAAACAAAAGAGACAAATTCAAGTATTCAACAGTAATCTAATTGAATCAAACATTCTAAAAACATAGAATAGAATGTTTATAACACATAACACATCCTTAAATCTACCAATAATTAAGTCTTTCTTTTTCTTAACAAAAAAAAAATCTTTTGTAAGAAGATAAATTATAGAAAACAACCCGTTATCACAATTCTGATGACAAACCACTACCCACCCATACCTTTATCCTGGTTGATTCTGACAGAATTTAGAGATGCTTTTATGAAACAAAAATAGGCAATTTAGGAATTGTTTTGTGTAAATTAGAGTGTAAATTATAGCACTATTTTTGTTTGGAGTTTGTTGGGTGGTGTCCAACCAGGCATGGGTTATGAGAGTGATGACTGATGAAGCAAGAAAGAGAGAGAGAAAGAGAGTTGGTGTAAGTTGTAACAGAACAGTGCATGTGCAGATTGTACAGTTGTTAAATGATGTTACTTGACTCTTTCCACCTCCATTTATTTAAGGGTGCTTTCGTAATTATCTAATTATAATTCTATCTAAATCAATATCAATATCAATATTGGGGTTGGGTAAATCCGGTTCGGATCTAACCGGGGAACATCTAGTCCGGTTTTTTGTCCAAAAAAATAGCCAGAAATCTTTGTGCACACAAGAAAAGTGCCCGCTGCACAAGGAAATTCACTCTTCATGAAGAGTGATTCTTCATGAAGAGTGAATTCTATGGATACTCGATGGACAAAATTTATCACGCTTCGTGAAGCGTGACTCTTCATTAGGTGTGCTTAATGAGTTGACTCAACCTGACTTGCGGGTCATGTGTTTACCCGCTAAAAATTTATTGACCCGCGACCAGACCCACTAGTTGCGGGTTTTGCGGGTCAGGTCGCGGGTCGACCCATTTGACACACAAAAAAGGCAATTCTGAATGTCCCACGAGTAAGGGTGCTCAACGGATCGACCCGACCCGCAACTTTTTAAAAAAATATTATATTATTTCATTAAAGAGTAAAAAAAATTATTATATTACTTGCGGGTCGGGCCGGGTCGACCCATTGAGCATCCCTACTCGTGGGACATCCGGAGTTGCCTTTGTGTGTGTCTAACAGGTCAACGCGCGATCCGACCCGCAACCCGCGGGTCGGGTGGCGGGTCAATAATTTTTTTTTTTCGGGTCAACCCGCGACACGCAAGTCAGGTTGGGTCGACCTATTGAGCATCTCTAATGAATAGCCACGCTTCACGAAGCTTAATACCTTTTGTCAATCGGGTATCCATAGAACTCACTCTTCATGAAGAGTGAATTTTTCGTGTGTGCCGGGCACTTTTTCTGTGTGCACAAAGAATTGGCCAAAAATAGGAAGTCTTTGGTCAGTCCTGGTCTGGATGGATTTTTTTTATTAATATTAAATAATATGATTTTTATAAAAAATATATATAACTATATAGTAAAATTTATTTAAAAAATATAAGTCAATTATTTTATGACGTAATATATATTTTTATATAAAATATATCATTTTTATAAATAATATAGATTTTTTTGTCTAAAATTAAAAATATTTTAAAAATAAATAGTCTTGTCCAAAATCGAACTGGGGTCAAGATCAAATCGGATTGAGAAAATACAATACACTTCTCGGTTCAAGTTTTCAAAAATCGATCTTGATCTAGGCTTCGTTCGATAAATAGGTACTTATCGGTGTTGATGCTGATGTTGATGTAACACCCCTATTTTACAACATTGGTATTACCGCCAGTGACCTCGGACTTTACCGTCCAAAGTCACCCAATGCTTTTAGAATGATATAGAACAATAATAATGCGGAAATAAACATAATTTATGAAATAGAAAGGGTGCTCCCAAGGAGACTTTGTTTGTACAAAACATCTTACATTGCTTTTCAAACATAAGGTTGTTCGGAATTGAAATGCAAAACCACTTGTCCTTGAAACATAATGAACTTCAAAACATAATGATTGGAGATGGGTTTCTTGTTTGACCATTTGCTTGGTGATGGGATGACTCTCCCTGAGTCGAGTTAGCTCATCCAACCACTTGATAAGTCATTGGAACTTGACTTGTGATTTGGTGACGTGGAGTCTCCGTCATGTGTCCCCATGGATGATATCCCGAGAATTCTTGCTCAGTGATTTCCGGACTTGATTGGTCGTGAAGTGAATTATTAACTCCTCCCTCGGAGTATGCTTCTTCAAGATTCTCTTCCTCGAGATTCACCACGGGTGCATTTTCATGCATCTCCTCTTGTAGTGCTAGCTCGGGGTTGTCCTCAGGGTATCCATTTGGCAAAAACGGCCATTGAGCGAAAGCCTCATCAAGCTCTTGAGCGGCCTTTTTGGCTTCTTCCCCGATTCGGGTTTGGCTTCTAGTGAGTACCATTTCTGTAGAGGAGAAGAAGGCGTTTTTATAGAATATCCTTTGATTCTATAAGGCGAAGACATGTTGAAGGAAGTTAAGGCTTTGTTTATAAAAATCACATATAAAATGTTTATTTTAAGATTTTTCATTTTCTTGGCCCTATTAAGGAGTCTTAAGATTTTTCTCTTTGAACATATGATTTTAAGAAGTAAGTTTTGGGATTACTAACAAGTTTCCTAGATGAAGATATAAATCTTTAGCCATAAGTTTCTAAGAAGTGTTTAGAGTCTCTAATAGTTAGAACGTTCATACTACTTAAGTTTTCGAAAGATAGAGAGGAAGATTGAGAGATAAAAATGGTAGTTCTAGAACTTGGTATTTATAGTTTTCAACTTTTTAAGAAAATTTTTCTTAGCTAAGAGGTTTATTTTGGAAAGTTAGTATTCTAAAGTTTTCTTTAAAGGATGAAAAAGGAAATTTCTTATGATTGGAAGTTTTAAGTAGCGGAAGTAAAAATTTAAGTTTTTAAAAGTTCTTGGTTTCGAAAATTTTCGGTTTTCAAAAGTCTTCAGGTTTGGAAACAAAACGTTTAGCTTTGATACCACAATTGTAACACCCCTATTTACAACATTGGGTATTAGCGCCAGTGACCTCGGACTTTACCGTCCAAAGTCACCCAAGGCTTTTAGAATGATATAGAACAATAATAATGCGGAAATAAACATAATTTATGAAATAGAAAGGGTGCTCCCGAAGGAGACTTTGTTTGTACAAAACATCTTACATTGCTTTTCAAACATAAGGTTGTTCGGAATTGAAATGCAAAACCACTTGTTCTTGAAACATAATGAACTTCAAAGCAAAATGACATGAAAGGTACATCTTGAAAATCCTTGTTCTTCCTTCGTCTTTACTTCACGCCTTGTTGGGACTCCTAGATTCTGACATAATTCGCGAGGGGCGATAAAATGCCAGGCAAACATGCGGAAAAGAAGAATTAGTCTAAGAGACTAAGCAAGCGGGAATGGAACTTCCCGAGGGTATTTCGGTAATTTCAATTATTGTCGAAAGAGATAATAAGGTTGTGTTTACGATGGGCTATACGATAGGGCTTGTTTATGTGGAGCTTTAGTGGTTCGAAGAAGATTATATCTTAAGCGAAGATAACTCGATAAGCGATAGAAGAGCTACTAGATTGTAGACTTCTTTAGGAATCGAAAGTATGTTGGGAACATTATTACTTCATACAAGTTAAAAACCTCTCGCGCCCTGAGCGGACCGAGAGCCGGATCGATCATTTGAGACCGGTCCGGTTTTGGTATCTTAAATGTGCACTAGGCACTTATCTTATATAGTGACGAAAGATATTTGACTTTGTTAATGATTTTTAATAGAAGGTGGTGGGACACGGATAATCCGAGCCACCCAGGGGGAGAACTTCAGTTTCCCGGCACTTAGCTAGAGTGCGCACATCCCTCCTTGCAATCGGAGCGGAGGGGATCATGATCCCGAAAGTCGTATGGACGTACGACTTAGTAAAGTTATATAGAGGCGTCGGCTAACCCGCGCCCCTCACTAGCTTATTCGAAATTGATCTCTGAGCGAGATCGTAACCAATCAAGATAACAAACACACTAGCATATATAATCCTAACAAAGGAATATAAAGCGTACTATGCTAACAATAGTCGTTATTTCTAGCAATCGATATTTCCTAGGTTCATTTTTATTTAAGCATACAAGTTGTTCCCAACATCGAGAATTTTTACGGAATGGAATGTAAAGGTTGCAAGGGGAAATTCCACTTGCCTTAGCTTTTACGGGTCGGATTGCGATAAGACGAAAAGTATGATTCGCGATTTCGAGCGGGAATCCCGACCTAAAGACACGGAATTTACGAACGATCTTAATTTACGAATTTCCTTTAAAGCTTGGATTTTCTCTTGTATATTTTATATAAGAGAAATGGAATTCTAAATTATTATAATAATAATTTAGGTGATTAATTTAAAATAATAATAATCCTTTATTATTATTTTAATCTTGTAATATCCTTTTTATTCCTTAAAAATCCTTATTCAATTTATTAAAATAATTTCTTTTAATTTCACTTGCTAAACTCTTAACATAATTAAGCAAGTATAATTTCATAAAAATGTATGATAACATATTCTACTTAAAAAGGTATTTTAAATATACATCTTCTCTTTAAAATTATAAAGAATCTATTTTAACCTTTTTACCAAACTTCTCTTAATTACAATATTACTTTTTATTTTCAAAAAGGTTCATTAAGGGATTTAAAGTATTATTTTCCCACCAAGAATATTTTATTAATAATATTCTCTTAATAAGATCTTATTTAACTATATAAACCATATCACATAAAGATAGAATAATTATAATCCATTTTCTTGGAAATTTCCATAATTAGGATTTTCTTATTTACTTTATAAAGTAACTTTCCTAAAATCAACATATTACAAATTAATCTTATTTATTTTATTCCTATAATTCTTTTCACATTATATGATTTATAAAATATCTATGATCATAGCTTATAATATATGATCATGGCTTATAAAATATACTCATGGCTTAAAAAAATATAATCATGGTTTATAAATATCCTTCTTCATATTTATAGTCCATTATTATAACATTTTAGGTTATAAAATAATATCTTTCCCATATCTTAATTATTTCTTTTCATGCAAGCAATCCTTATAACTATATAATATCATAAAATTATTATAAGATCATACTTCTTATATTTAACCTAGGACTTATGTCTTGCAATAATTCTCTACACTTAGAGGTTATTAAATTAATATTATTCTCACATGCTGACTTTAGTAATATAATTATTATTAATATTATTCTTTTATAAAAGTCAATATCTAATGTCAAACTATAGTCCATGACTACAATATTTGAAATAATAATATTCTTATAAGAATTCTCTACAATTTATTTCGAATAGTTATTATTATAATATGTCATAAGTATTTTATTACCACTACCACATATATTATAAATAAAACTATATCTATTGTAATTCTCTCTACTTTTATAGACATGGCAACTTTAAATAATATGTTTATTATTATTAGCAATAGTTTCCTATATCTTCAATTTCTCTATAATTATTAATAACATCTTTAGCATATCTTTTCTAACAACTTAGACTTTTATATTTTTATAATAACTTTCCAATAGGGTAATCATATTATTTATATTATACTTCTCATATAAATCTCATAATTCAATCTCATGATTTCATTATAATATATTTCTCTATATAAAAGTTCATGCAAATTATTTAATATCTCCTTCTAGTCTTCAACTTAATCATATAAAATTATCTTATGATAAGAATATCTTATCCATATTATATATAAGTTTTAATATGATTTTAATCTACATACAAAGGTATTTCTTACTTATTTTATTTATTATGCAATCATTTCTTTATTTTCTTTTTATAAAGATGATAATATTAACCATTAGTTTCATATGCTATATTTATTTTATAAAAATCAATTTATATTATGTAAGGAGCATACTTTTAATAAATACAATAAAAATGTTCATATTTCCTTATGAGGTTAATTTACCATAGTAACTCTAAGTTGTTTCTATCATTCAACTAACATGATTTTATACCTAATATTTTTATTCCATAAATCCTTATTTGATTTCTACTACTACATCTAATAATCATAAAAGGCTAATATTTATAAAGTACATAAATTAATTTAAATAAAATAAAGCTTAGGAGTATACTTTCTTAGTTCTGTATTACAGAACAATGGAGAAGAGAGGCAGGGGAGGCCGGCGGTCACGGGTGGCGCGGGACAGGGACGACGGCGAGGGCTCGGTGGCACTGGCGCGGCGCGGCGGAGGCAGAGCGGTCCGGTCGTGGCTCCAAGGGCGGTCCGGCGGGGCTCCAAGAGGAAGAAAAGGAAGTTGGTGGTGTTTTTAATGGTGGGACAAGCCTTTGAGTGTGGCTGATTTTTGAAGCTCAAGAGAGCAATTTCAACTTAGAAGGAGGAGATGAATGAATGTGTGAGTGAAATGGTGAGTGGGAGGCCTTTATATAGGCAAAGGAGAGCAAAGGAGTGATCCATGGCAATGGAGATGAGCCAATGGAGAAGACGAGGATGATCATCTATTGGTCATATGTGTGTTTGTTTGATGGTGATGAGATGATGATGCAACAAGGTTGTCTTGCAAGCCAAGGAGAAGGAAGAGAAGCATGCAATGGTGAAGTGTCAAATCAAGTTGACTTGTTTGGAGAAGAAGAAGGCTAATATTGTTATAAAATTAAAGGAGTGGGGTAAATGGCAAGAAAGTCACATTGGTCTAGCGGAAGAGGGGAAGGGCGTGTGAGACGGAATTGCAAGAGGTCTTGGGTTCAAGTCCTGGCTCTTGCATTCTTTTTATTGAATTTTCATTGTATTTTTACTAGCTTGTTGTACCTCTTTTTATTTACTAAAACTGAAATTATGATGCATTTTTAAATGCTTTTATTTATTCATAACCCTTATAATTCCTTCTTGCAATTTATTTAATTTTAATTTACGTACGAATCTCTTTTTAAAGAGCTAAAGGGTTATATATAAAATATATTTAAAGATTCTTCTTTATAAGAGAAAGAATTATAAAATTATATTATATTGGATTTAACGTCTTGGAATATTGCGGATATTACATTTATAACACTTTTATATTTTTATTGAGACAATTATACAAATAATTAAACTCTCTTTTCAAGAGAAAATATTTAGATAGGTATCCGGCTTGCGTAATATACTTAATTGAATTCTTAAGTGTCATTGTAGTAACTTTTGTATCCTTTCATAACATAGTATGAAATTATAAAGTTTATTAAGTTCTCTATTTTAGAGAAAAAAAATTATCCTTTTTCAAACGGAGCCCTAATCTTGATTTGGTTCGGTCCGGTTTGATTTTACACAGATGCTCACCCCTAATCAATAAGTTTTAAGATTACACACCAAAAAGCAACCCAAAATTCACTTTTTTTTTTGGTTAAACCAACCCAAAAATCCCTTTTTAAATGTTGTATAGCCCTATATAATATCACACCGATTTGTTTCAACTCTTTATTTATTGATGGATGGTTAAGATTTTTCTTAACTCCACCTTAGCCAAATTCAAAATAATTCCAAAGACACTTCTTTTTTAAAATATAATGTCAGAAGGTTTGTTACACTTCTCTTAGAAATATTATTTATAATGACCTATTTCTATATTTTATTGGTGTTTTACTCATCCATCTCCCGTTTTTGTTACTTACATTAGTTCTGCTTAAAATAAAAAATGAAAAAAATAATGAATTTATATATATATACTACGCATAATATATGGTCAATGAAGTCATACATACATACAAAATGTCATATCAGAATATGATGAAAAATATTAAAATTAAAAAATTAAACTGCATCCTTATCAGTAATGCTTCTTAACGTAATACTGTGGAGTATCATCCTTTTTCGTGTTCATCTTCTCATTATTGTGTCTCTGATCACTCAGGTCATGACAACAGATTTAGACACTAGGACCTCAAAACCTAAACTATATACTACGCCCTATGTACATCCAAGTCTCTAGCACTTGATACTTTTAATCCGCCTTTCAAGGGCTAAGAGATTTTTACCCCATGGATCATAAATTTATAATCATTTTTCTTAACAATTTTTTAACCTATGTTATTTTTAGAAATTAAAAGCCCTAACAAACCTTATAAAACATTAATAAATAAATATAAATTAACAAAATATTTCATCTCAAGGTCTTTCTTAACCTAGGACATGTAAGGACTGAGCGTATTGATAGGAACAGTCAACGAACTCCCTTGTTCAGTCTTGAATCCTGCTTGCAGTCTGCGAGGGAACAATCAATGATACCCGTACTCGGATAGATTTGAATCGTGTGAACACTTTCCGAAATCAGAATTTCGCCCCTTACAAGCCTTAGGGAATCCACGAAATCTGAAGTGAGATAAGACAAATCTTCTAGTTCTCTCTAAGGCTTTTAGAAAGAACTAAACTATAGAACAATGTAATAATAGATTGTGGCTTCGGTTTTGATTTGATCGTAAGAGAGATCTTGTTCAACAACCACGACTCTATTCTCCTTTGCCTTTAAATAGGACGTGAGAAATGATAGGGATTCATTTCTGGCCGTTTAACAGAAGTTACATGGTGGTTACATGGCGGTTACCAACGGTTATCAACCCTTCCTTCTATCACCAACGTCTCTTATCAAAGAGACACGTGTTTAACTTCAAACCAGTCATAAAGGGAAGTTACTAGACGTTTAAACATCAGTTATCAAGGCAGTTATCATCCACTAAGCACGTGGCGAAAATTCCGCAAGACTGCTAAACTGTTGTTCCCTAGAACACAGTTGTTGTTCCCTACAATACATCTGTAGTTTCCATTGTTCCTTAAGGAACATCGTAACTTAACCTTTATATATCCCTCTAGACCTCAAGTATACTTACACAAGCGTGTACTCCACACCCCCAAACTTGTGATATAGCTAAGTGAGATCCCATAGTGTCGTATGAACCCCGATCACACTAAAAGGCACTGTTCCCATATAGGGAACAGTCACTTGATGACACTAAAATCACCAACAATCCTCCCCCATTTTAGTGTAATCCTTGATTCATAAAATAAGCAAGCTTTCATCCCAAACTCATGCATAAACACAAATATCGAAACGATTGAATTTATGTCTTAGTGTAATTACACATTTCAAACACCCCAGAATCATGGTATCTTAAAGATTGAACCAATCAACCACTTTGGATGCATGAAGATAACACACACATAAGTTACTTTACAATTCTATAGTCTAACTTGACTCCATTTAGGGTCTTGAGTCCTTATCCATTCATGAGCGTTTTGAAGCCAACCCAAACTTCATGGAGCGACCAAACCCCACGCCCATATAGGTAGAATCTTTAGTCGTGCACCTACAATTGCACTTTTTCAAAGAAACTATTAAGAAGACTATGCCTTCAACCTCCAACTTGTAGGAACAGAGCACACATTCGGGGACTGATATTGTTCCTTTGTGCTCACAGTTTCTAGGTGTGGGCTTTCCACATTGAATTCTGTCCCTAATTTTCATTAGGTAGGAATTGGGTATCCCACCACTAGAAAGCTTATACGGGTCTTAATCCCATCCCCTTAGCAGACTTGGAGACCAAGTCTCTAGCCAACCCCTTCGTCAAGGGATCAGCCAAGTTTTGTTGTGACCTAACAAAATCCACCGAAATCACCCCATGCGTAATGAGCTCTCTTACCGCACTATGCCTCACGCCCAAATGACGTGATTTCCCATTGTATACATGGCTATATGCCTTAGCCAAAGTTGCAGCGCTGTCACAATGGATTAATATGGGTGAAATTGGTTTTTCCCACAAGGGAACATCATAAACCAAGTTCCTCAACCATTCGGCCTCTTTTCCAGCCATAGCCAAAGCAATAAACTCCGATTCCATGGTAGAACTTGAAATGCAAGTTTGTTTCTTGGATGCCCAAGATATAGCTCCTCCACCAAGAAGAAACACCCATCCACTAGTAGAAGAATGATCATCTTCATTCGTGATCCAAATTGCATCCGAATACCCCTCTAATACCGAGGGTGATCCAACATATGTAAGACCAAGATCTACTGTTCCCTTCAAGTACTGAAGTACTCGTCGAACTGCTTGCCAATGATATGCACTAGGATTACTAGTGTAACGGCTAAGTTTCCCTACTGCAAAAGCAATATCTGGTCTTGTACTTGTCATAGCATACATTAAGCACCCAATTATCCTTGAATACTCAAGTTGCAACACTGCTGTTCCCTCGTTAGGGAACAATTTGACACTTGGATCATATGGAGTTTTCAAAGGAGCATAATTGCCACAATTAAACTTATTCAACACTTTCTCAATGTAATGAGATTGTGATAATGACAATCCTCCTTCAACCCGTTTTATCTTTATCCCTAAGATAACATCGGCCTCCCCCATGTCCTTGATAGGCTATTTTCCTACACCGCAAGTATACGGTTCAGTTGTAGTAATCAAGGTGTCGAACACAGGGAACTTGTAGTATTGATTATAACACGATTCAGTAGACTAAGCCAAAAATAAGAAAAAGAAGTTGTAATTGTATTCAGAAATAATTAAAATCAAAATTAAGAAGTAACTATCAATGGAGAAAAGCATTCCAAGGTCAGGATTCCCACAATGATTATTCAGTAGATTACCGGTGATATTTATTTGGATTTCAATTCAAATGTTATTTGAAGGACTAACTATCTCAAATGTTAACATTAACTCTTTTCAGACGATTAATGCATGTACCTAGACTCGACTAGCAATCACTCTCGCACAAAGCAAGTCTTATTTAGGTCCTTTAAGTTCTTTAGAGATCAATGAATCAATAGAAATAACATCCGCTCTCGCGCTCAGTTAAGACTACTCAATCAATAATTTCTAGGATAGGTTAAGTTCCACAAGTGAATTAAGTCACTCTCGCACAAATAATTCAACAAGTTCAAACCTAGGGATCTAACATGAATTAACAATTTGTGAATTCAATTCAATCAATCTCTTGTTATTCTTATCTCCTCTCGGTCTCAAATTATAACAAGATTCCTAATTCAAGCAAATTAGGTCATTAAGCATCCTAGGTTGAATCAAACAACAATTCAAATCTCAATTCAACCAATTATCACCATTAAATCTACCTATTAAACCATCGGGTTCACCCTTCCTTAGAACTAAGAAATTAGCTAGACATAATATGGAGAGATAAGAAATCTAAATCAAAGAGAAACATACCAATTGTCTTTTCAATAGATCTAAATTCAACTCCGATCAAGTCTTGCCAAAAATCCACAAATCTCCAATCTAGGGTTCTTCAAAGAGAGAGGCTAAGAAAATAATACGTAATCCTCATCCAAACTTAATCTCTAAGTATTTATATGAAACCCTAAAAACAAGATAGAAAAGGCCCGAAATTAATAAATAAAACACGCGGAGGAGAAATTTCGGAAAAAGACGCGACTCGGTCCAGAACTCGGTCGTGACCTGGACCGAGTTTTTGCCTGGTGGACCGCTACGTTCAAAACGTTGAATGAGCTTTCTTCTGTGTCTTCCACCGAGCTTTTTGCCCATCTTCTCTTCAATTCCTTGCATCCGCTTAACTCCTAGACACTTCCTATCGGGTTGCTCCTCTTGCCCTTGTCCTTGTCGTTGCCAAAACTCCTTGAATCCACCTCCAAATGATCCTGAAATCGAACAAAGCAAGAGTAGAAACCGAAACTACAAAATCTACTAAAAAGACAATAAAACCAAGAGGAAAATAAAATAAAAACAACTAAACTAAGGAAATAAACATGCTTTATCCTAGACTAAAATGCATGCTATCAGTCCTTCATGGAGAATTGTGATGACAAGAACTCCTTAACAAGATCAACTTGTTCTTGATCAGTTCCAAAGATCAACATGTCATCCACATATAAACAAATTATGACTCCATTCATGGAATCATCAAACTTGCTATATACACACTTGTCCGCTTGGTTCAATTTGAATCCATGGGACAACACAACCTCATCAAACTTTCGATGCCATTGCTTTGGTGCTTGCTTCAGCCCATACAAGGATTTGATCAATTTGCACACCTTATGCTCTTGTCCTTGCATAACAAATCCTTCAGGTTGTTTCATATAAACTTCCTCTTCAAGATCCCCATTAAGGAACACAGTTTTTACGTCCATTTGGTGGATAACCAGGTTGTGTATCGCCGCCAAGGCAATCAATAACCTAATAGTGGTGATACGAGCAACTGGTGCATATGTATCAAAGTAGTCGGTTCCATACCTTTGTCTAAAGCCTTGGACAACCAATCGGGCCTTAAACTTGTCAATAGTACCATCCACTTTCATCTTCCTTTTGAAGATCCATTTACTTCCCAATGGTTTACATCCAGGTGGAAGATCAGCCAAAACCCATGTATTGTTCCCCATGATGGAATCCATCTCATCATTAATGGCCTCCTTCCAAAAGGATACATCTTGAGACTTCATTGCCTCATCAAAAGGTCTTGGTTCATCCTCAATATTGTAACAATACAAATATTGGGATCCAGTCTCGTCCCTAGTTCTCTCTACCAAGTAAACATGGAAATCAGGACCAAAGGACGTTTTCTTCCTTACTCTTTTACTCTTTCGAATCACTGGTTCATTGTTCCCTAGTAAGACGTCGCAGTCGCTGTTCCCACTAGAATAGTGAGTCGTGTTATTGTCTCCACTTGAACTGGTAATAAGATCTTTTGGTATAGGTGTCGATGAAAATCTGTTTTCATCAAATATGGCATCTCTTGACTCTATAACGGAGTGAACCGAAATAGATTTGTTTGGTTCAATAACATAGAACCTATATGCCTTGGAATTCTCAGCATATCCAATAAAAATGCACTCTACACCTCTTTCACCCAAGGTTTTCCTCTTGGGATCGGGCAGTCTTACAACCGCCCTACAACCCCAAACTCGAAGGTAATTCAAGTTGGGTTTCCTTTTGAACCAAAGCTCATATGGAGTAGTCTTGTTCCTCTTGTTTGGAACTCTATTCAATAGGTAACAAGTCGTTAACATGGCTTCTCCCCAAAATCCATCATTTAATCCCGAGTAGGAAAGCATGGAATTAACCATTTCTTTAAGAACTCGATTCTTCCTCTCCGACACACCATTTTGTTGTGGTGTATAGGGAGCCGTAGTTTCATGAATGATACCTACGGATTGGAAGTATTCTGGGTCAAAATATTCACCACCTCTATCGGTGCGCAATCTTTTGATCACTGTTCCCAACTGTAGTTCTACTTTAGTTGTATAAAGCTTAAATTTTTCTAGGGCCTCATTCTTAGCATGCAACAAAAATACATAGCAATAACGAGAATAATCATCAATGTACGTGACCACATATTTCTTATTTCCCAAAGAAGGGAAAGCATGAAAATCACACAAATCACTATGTATTAAATCAAGCACGACACTGTTCCTTTGAACACTAGGAAAAGGTTGTCTAGTTATCTTAGTAAGCATGCATGTTCTACACTTTTCTATATTCATGTCAAAAGGTGGAATTAAACCAGTCCTAGACATATCAAACATGCGTTTATAATGTACATGTCCCACCCGAGCATGCCATAAAGAAGACACTGTTCCCGAGGGAACATATTCATGTGTACAAGTCATGTAAATAGAATTTAAAACTTTATTAATATTCAACTTAAACATTCCATTACATAGGTAACCACGACCACAAATACACCGCCTTTCGACAATATAAATTTGTCGTCTTCAAACACCAAACGAAAACCTAATTTATTAAGGATACTTCCTGAGACTAAGTTTTTCCTTATTCTGGGTACATACAACACATTATTAAGAATTAAAGCCTTCCCAGATGAGAACTCTAATTCCACTTGGCCTTTGCCTAGTACGGGGGCAGTTGACTCATTTCCCATATGAAGGACACGTCCATCATCCACAAGAGTTAATGACTTGAACATAGACTTGTCCCTACACACGTGAGTGGTCGCACCTGAGTCAACCCACCATGATATCTCATCATCCTGCATAAAGAAAGCCTTAGAAATCATAGAAACAAAATCCAAACTAGGAGATGTAACTATACTGGGAACAGTCACTGTTCCTTTCTGACCTTGATGAGATTTCTGCCCCTGTTCCTTAGAACCCTGAGCAGTCTGGTTAGAACCATTGTCCTTCTTCCCCTTTGGAGCCGTACAATCCCTTCTAAAATGTCCCGGCTTACCACAATTCCAACATCCAACTCCTTTTGGGGAGCGTCTCTTGTTGGGACCGTTACTTGTGTTGTTACGGGGCCTCTTCTTGCCTTTGTTCTTGTTCCCTTTTTGAGCACCATCTTCTACCATGTTAATGGAGGAAGATCCTGGAGTCTCTTTCTCCTTTCCTTTCTCTTGCGTACGAAGGCCCTCCTCGATACGCAAATGGCTTCCAAGTTCCACAAGGGAAATATCTTCCTTCTTGTGCTTCAACATGTGTTTAAAGTCTTTCCATGATGGAGGTAACTTATCAATTACACTTGAAACAAAGATGGACTCATCCATCTTCAACTTGTGTTGAGCAAATTGCCCCAAGATACGAAGTATCTCATTAAATTGTTCCATCACCGGTCTTGAATCGACCATCTTGTAACTGTTGAAGTTACTCACGAGGAACTTCACACTAGAAGCATCCTCAGCCATGTATTTGGACTCTAATGAATCCCAAAGTTCCTTGGCGGATTCAACATTTTGGTACACATCAAAGAGAGAATCAGACATACCATTTAAGATGTGGCCTCTACAAATGTAGTCATCGTTCTCCCACTTGCTCCTCTTCCTTAGGGCTTCAACCAACACTTCATCATCGGACACCTCGGGCATTGGAGTGGATAGGACATACACCACCTTGAGCGTGGTCAAGAGGAAATGCATCTTTTTTTGCCAACGGCGAAAATCCATTCCCTCAAACTTCTCCAACTTTTGGAACTTCGTCGTCATCTCACGTACAGACGTCATTGATTAAAATTCTGATTTCGATTGTAAGGACTGAGCGTCTTGATAGGAACAGTCAACGAACTCCCTTGTCCAGTCTTGAATCCTGCTTGCAGTCTGCGAGGGAACAATCAATGATACCTGTACTCGGATAGATTTGAATCGTGTGAACACTTTCCGAAATCAGAATTTCGCCCCTTACAAGCCTTAGGGAATCCACGAAATCTGAAGTGAGATAAGACAAATCTTCTAGTTCTCTCTAAGGCTTTTAGAAAGAACTAAACTATAGAACAATGTAATAATAGATTGTGGCTTCGGTTTTGATTTGATCGTAAGAGAGATCTTGTTCAACAACCACGACTCTATTCTCCTTTGCCTTTAAATAGGACGTGAGAAATGATAGGGATTCATTTCTGGCCGTTTAACAGAAGTTACATGGTGGTTACATGGCGGTTACCAACGGTTATCAACCCTTCCTTCTATCACCAACGTCTCTTATCAAAGAGACACGTGTTTAACTTCAAACCAGTCATAAAGGGAAGTTACTAGACGTTTAAACATCAGTTATCAAGGCGGTTATCATCCACTAAGCACGTGGCGAAAATTCCGCAAGACTGCTAAACTGTTGTTCCCTAGAACACAGTTGTTGTTCCCTACAGTACATCTGTAGTTTCCATTGTTCCTTAAGGAACATCGTAACTTAACCTTTATATATCCCTCTAGACCTCAAGTATACTTACACAAGCGTGTACTCCACACCCCCAAACTTGTGATATAGCTAAGTGAGATCCCATAGCGTCGTATGAACCCCGATCACACTAAAAGGCACTGTTCCCATATAGGGAACAGTCACTTGATGACACTAAAATCACCAACAGGACACATGTTGAAAAAATAACTTTCTTGTATATCTTTAATTTAGACATGTATAAAAGCGGGTTCAGACAAGACTAGTAGGCTGAACTTGACACAAAATTAATTTAGACATGCATAACATCCTTTGTAATCATGTACTCCCTCCGGTCGAAAATACATGTCGTTTTAGCTTTATTGTTTTCTTCAATAATACTTATCATTTAACATGTTTTATCACGCTTTTTCCAATAATATTCTCATTAATTAAAAATAATTATCTAAATACTCCCTCCGTTATAATAAACTTGACATTTTAACTTCATTTTCTTGTTTAATAAAGGTTGTTACTACCTCCGTTTCGCAATGTAAGTCGTTTTTTTGATTTTGCACATGAATTAAGACAAGCTTAAAATGGAAAAGATGATAATTGAATGTTTGTTTTTATCACATGCACTATTAACTCTTTAACCACTAGAATTGCTTGAGTTAATGAATGTTGTTGAAATATTAAGTAAATTAAATAGAGTAATGGCCTATTTTAGAAAGTCTTACATTAAATAAGAGAAGGAATGACTTACATTATGAAACACCTTTTAGAGCTAAAAACGACTTACATTGCGAAACGGAGGGAGTATTTGACTTATTTTAACCCATTTTTTTCCAATAATATCCCTACTACTTCAAAATATTCACATAAATGTGTAAAATCAGGTGAAAGATCTTAACAGAATTGAGGATATTTTAGTCAAATCAATCAATTTCCTTAACTTTTAAGACAAATTCTAAAACGACAAGTTTATTCAAACGGAGGGAGTATATAATAGAAGGGAAAAGATCTCAACAAGATTGAGTATGTTCAAGTCAAATCATATAGTTTTTTAATTTTTAAAACAAATTCTAAAACGACATATATTTTTAAACGGGGGAAGTATATATTTCTTGTCTAACCCGATACTAATTTACGAGAGAGTTGGATGGGCCGATGACAACCAACCCGGACTTGTCCAGGTCTATTATCATATGATGATACAAGGCGAATGATGATACAAGCCGAAAAGTAATTGATAAGAGCTTCCATATTTGTTAAAAATCTTCGAGCTCACTTTGCTTTGCATTCGGCCCAATGTTGAAGTAACTCCTTTAGGACTTAACTATCATAGATCGTGTTTTATCCATTCATGTCAATCCATAGCCCAGCAGCCCAACTACCAGAGCATGTGTTGATTGTTGACATTTAAATATTTCTCGGTCTTATTTTAGTGTGAGTTTACATTTTTAGAAATCAAGTAATTATAATTAATATAGTAAAAGTTTTATTTGAAATTAATCTAGACTATAAAATCTTTGATAGCATATGCGTAGGGTTTTAACAAATTAATTTATTACTTGTGGTAGAAAATATCTAATTACGTAGAATATGTGTGGGGGAAAATATTTTGAGTGAACATAAATTGATTAGGAATAAAAAGATAAATATACATTAAGTAATGAATTTTTCTAATGTGTGTCTATAGAACACACAATACTAATAATTGAATTTTCCTTAATTTGGGACTCACAATCATATAATTAAGTTTGGAAGGGGCTTTACTCTCTTTAAATTTTACCGGAGTACATAACATTTACCATAAATAGTTAACCACCTAAATAGGGAAATAAAATGATTGTTTTTTTTTATGCAAAAATAAAATGATTGTTATTGTGTGTCTATTGCCTATTGGACACACACTAGAAAAACTCTTAATTATGTAGAACTCACAATAAAATTCATCCAATCAAAATACCCTTAACCAAATTTAAATCAATTTTGATATTTGGTTAGTGTGCTAATATCAAGCTGACAGACATGTAGCTGTTTCAACATATACTTAGTTATTATAATTTATAATTAGAAAATGATATAAATTAAAATGAGGCTCCTTAGTGTAAATAATTAGGAGAAATAAGGAGCCTTGGATGCAGGGAGATGAAAGATACTGATTTGATAGTATTAATGAATTAAAAGTAAAAGAAAATTACAATTGCGTAATTGACGGGATATGGGTTATTGTATATTAGGAAAGAGATAAATATATTGTTCATTTTAGACGTGGTGAAGTAGTCAGTTTCTAAACTTGCGAAAAGCGATTGAGGAACGAGATGATTGAATCAAATGAAGAAGAAACTGTAAGAATGAATGAATCCACCATTAGGATTGAAGGAGATACAACAGACGAGTGTGCAATATCATCTACTATCAGTTTGTTTATCGTTTTCTCATATAATTTGATCAATTTTTTTTGCAACGATCCGCGATTTCATTTTCTCACGCAGATTCACAATTGTCGTTGTTTGTTTTATTTGTCATTTGTTTTGATAGATTGTTAGGCAGTAGGTAAGAACTAGGGTTTTCTACTGAAAATACACAACTGCCGTAAAGTTTAATGTAGCGTACATTCACATATTATTATAAGTTGTTCATCAATTAATATATAGTTGTTCATTACAATAAAGAAATTGTTCATTTAAAAAAGTCTTCGTACGTAGAACTAATTTCTTCATGGTTGAATACCTTAGTGTCGAGTTATTGTTCAACAATTAATATAGAGTTGTTCAAAAAAAAAAAATTGTTCATTAAAAAAAACTTTGTAAGACTTAGATCTAATTTGTTAGCAATTGAACTATTGTTCATCAATTAATATGGAATTATTCAATAGAATAAATGAATTGTTCATTTTAAAAAACTTCGTAAATTTATCCGATTTGTTCCGTGTTCAATATATTAGGGTTGAGTTATTGTTCATCGATTAATATAGAACTGTTCAATAGAATAAATAAATTGTTCATTAAAACATACTTCGTTAAAAGATCTAATTTTTCTTCTTGTTCATTACGTTAGGGTTATTGTTCATCAATTAATATAGAATTGTTCAATAGAATAAATAAATTGTTCATTGAAAAAAAACTTCGTAAATAGATATAATTTATTCATTGTTGACTATATTAGGATTATTGTTCATCAATCAATACAGAGTTG
The DNA here is from genome assembly GCA_964016875.1 of Fallopia convolvulus. NCBI lineage: Eukaryota > Viridiplantae > Streptophyta > Magnoliopsida > Caryophyllales > Polygonaceae > Fallopia > Fallopia convolvulus. Next base: position 4,226,623 of record OZ024721.1, read on the forward strand.
TTCAATAGAATAAATAAATTGTAAATTGAAAACATTAATTGTTCAGGAAGATGAACAATAGCGTTTGGCGTTAGAGGAGTTCGAATTCCATCAACTGGCGGCAGGGTAGTTCGGATTTCGGCAACTTGTGGCAGGGGAGTTCGAATTTGGTCGAAATTCAAGCTAATGGAGTTCGGATTCCATCAACTGCTCTATCTGTCATGCTCTCTATCCATGAAAGTGTTGAATGGTTTTGATATTTGGTGAACAACTTCTCACAGAATAATAGAAAACCTATCCCGTAGATTACGGTAGTTACCAAAATCACATCTTTTTATTTATCTTTTTTATTTTAAACAAAAAAAGTGAGTAAATCAGTACCATTTATCTCCCTGTATCCAACGCTCCTTATTTCTCCAAACTATTTACACTAAATTACCTATCTACTTGAACTCAACCCTATATATATCTGAATTATATTGGAGGAATGTTCTGTAATTTTGTTTTTAAATATTTCCTTTAGATGCCCTTAAAAGTGAAAAGAACGTATTAAACATTATCAGTGGTATAGTTGTTATTGTACGTATGTCATTGACTCATTGATCAATCATTCATCAGATATAAAAAAAAAATGGCCCTGTGAAATGGGAATATGCATGTACTATATAAAAATGGCCAACAAGAAGATGTGTGTAATGAACGACAAAATGTGATCTTCAATGGCGGAATGAGTGGTGAATACGATTTCCATACACATATATTTCTGGCACTAGTGTAAGTGTAACCGTCATTTTCTTATCTTCGATCTATTCATTTTTGTTTGCTCGTCAATTAATTGGATAAGTGCGCTTGATTTAAGTTGGATAGTTTTGTATCATTTAAAAAGCACTTAACATGAAAAACCTTGTGTTTTTAGCTAGCTAGGTTTGTTGGTTTATGGATTGTGAAATTTGATCTGGGTCATCTCTCGAATATTGAGTTTAGAGCATGCCATTAGAAATGTTTATGATTCTAGCGCCTAGAGCTAATAAGATTAAGTGAATGCTTAAAATTATGGTCATTTTATTTCTATCTTTTCGTACATAATCGAAGAATGTAAAAGATTCCTCAAGAGTCTAACGGCCAAGAAGTGTATGATAAATCCCGCCAAAGTCTAATACTATTAAGTGAAGTACTCCCGATACAAAATATGGAAAAGTGTCTATAACTTCTCCACCGGGGCCTACCCCCAACCTAGAGTAGCGAGGTGGGGAAGTAAAATTAATCCTTGTTCATAAATTGGCTTTTCTGGTATGAAATGAGCCACTTCAAATAGTTTCATATCTCCGGCCCAAAATACGATTAATCTGGCATGGGCTACATGAGCTCCAAGTAGTTTACCAGATAAATTGATAAGTCGGGCATTCCCGGCCCACCAAGCGAAACTGGTGGTTTTTTCGTCACGATTGGATAAATCTAAAGTTCCATTAAAGAGCGTTTACACGTGGTAGAACATCCTCAGGGAATATAAGGTTTTCATGAGGCTGATCTTGAGCCGCCATCCAAGCGTGAATACCCTCATTTAAGAGAATATTTTTTGTGTAGAAAGTCTCAAATTCAGGATCTTCTGCTGCACGGATTTCCTGGGAAACGAAGTCATAGGCGCATAGGTCCAAAGCCAAACCGACTACCCCAAGGGCACTCATCCATAAACCAGTTACCGGTATAAATAACATAAAGAAATGTAACCAACGTATATTGGAAAAAGCAACCCCGAAAATTTGGGACTAAAAGCGGTTAGCAATGACCATTGAATAAGTTTCTTCAGCCTAGGTTGTGTTAAAAGCCCAACCCAAGCTGAAAATAATAACACATTCATGTAGGAACATATTAAATACCGTGCATCTATGCGGTACGGTTATTTTATTTGTATCGGTCTCTCGATCTAGTAATCACAAAAAAATTATCATATGTGATAGGATCGCGTTTCGTTTAAGCCTCGATGCAAAGTAAATTGACTTAGATTGATTCCAAGCAAGGGTGGATGAATAACTTGGATACTATTTAGTGAATGTTCGATGTATTGAGTTGGAGGGCGTGAATGAATTGAGGATGAAGATGATTCTAGCGTGAGGTGGAAGGATAAGTGAACTCCTTTGGACGAATATTAGACACCACACAAAGAAGAGCAATGTTGATCCATACCCAAGCTATTATATATGCACCCAAAGTTGAGGATCGAAGGGGTTCGATTTACTCATGAATGAGGATCGAATTTGCGAAACATCAAATCAGAAAACTAGAGCCTTTTCTTGTTTTTGCTTAATGTTTGAATGTGCCATTACAAGAGAAACAAGAACCTATAAATAAACTTATAAAAGCGGGTTACAAAGGGCCGAGCTAAAAAACTTCAAGTCTTCAATGCTTAATGTTTGAATGTGCCACACAAAGAACCTTTTCTTGTCTTTGCTTAATGTTTGAATGTTCACTTTGACATAACATCTCACCTATCATGTCTTCAATGCTTCCATATAATAAGAAAAAACAAAAATATTAAAATAAAAAATCCACACATTTATTAGCTTGAAACATTTAAAGCTTTTTTCATTGGTAGGCAATGACGGACGGTGCTAGCGGCGTTGGGCGAGCCATGATCACATTCACCGGGCAAAGGTGAGATTAGCTCGGCCCTTCTAGGGTTAGAAGACATGTTTTAACCTTAGCTTGATGTTTTTTTAGCTTGGCCCTTCCATATAATGCCGAACAGATAATGACAGTTTATAGATTTCCTATTGACTCGAACTTGTCACTTATCATAGTATCAACAATTGTATAGAACTGAAACTGTTTTGGGGGAGCAACCTCCAATTAGAATTTCTAGTGTGATTTTTTTTTATTAGGTAATGATTAGGGTGCACTCTTTCACGGAGGACGTCCTAGAGCATCCTTTCGGATGAGAACATCAAGTTCTGAGTGATTTTTAATAAACTCATCCTTTCGGATGAGAATTTCTAGTGTGATTTTTTTTTGAGAAAGGTAAGAATTAGGGGTTCCTCCTTACGGAGGGCGCCCTAGAGCATCCTTGCGGATGAGAACAAGAAGTTCTTGGTGATTCACAATTGCATCCAAAGGAAAGTTGTGGCCCAGCCTAGCGATTTTATCGGCCACAGCATTACAGTTCCTATTAACATGGTTGATTCGCACAGAGTCAAACCACACAAGTGAGAACGAAATATCAGAGACTATCATGTCTGAGTCCCATGGGCATTGTCCCTGTTTACGTATAGCTTTTATGATTGTAAGGTTATCCCCTTCAATTTCAAGGTTCCTGATTCCCTTATTTATTGCATAATGTATTCCTTCCCTAAGTGCAAGAGCTTCTATTTTGTTTACCGACATCCCGCCATATTTTGTTGTTGAAAACCCAACAACTTCAGCATTTGAGTTTCGAATTACAACGCCGGTCGAGGCATCTCCGTTTTGTAGTTTAGATCCATCAAAATTAAGTTTATGGAAACCACTAGCTGGTTTTTTCCAATTTTTTTGTATTTGTTTACGCCTTTTATGAATTAGGTTCATTTGTTTGGGTTCATCTTCGTTCCATTGTTTAGTTGTTGCCCAAGTATGTAATTGTATTTTGATATGTTGTGCCAGGTCCACAATAAAATCATTTGGAGCCTGTTAGAAAACTAGTTTATTGCGTTGATGCCAAATCCCCCACCAACTTACAGCTAATTCGATGAATTCTTTGGTATCAGCTTGTTGTCTTATTTCACTGAGTATTTGACGAGGTAGTTTATTTCTTATGTCTATTTGTTGTAAAATTTGATTGAGTTTAGGATTTATTTTCTGACAAATCATTTTGTATGGGGGCACTTAGTTAGTAAGTGCCCAATATCTTCATAGGAGCAATGACACATAAGACACCCCCCTGGGACCGGGACATGGTTTGCTTGAAGGCGAGACTTGGTTGGTAGTCCGTTATTATCTATTTTCCAAAGAAAATTTTTAACTTTTGGAAATGTATCTAGTTTCCAAATCCAATTATTTATGTTTGGGTTGTATTCATGTATGTTTGTAATATGGTCTATAGCAGATGCGGTAGAGAACCATCCATTTTTGCTGGCTGCCCAATACAATCGGTCTTTGACATTATTCGTTGGGATGATAGTATTTGTAATTTTATTTATATCATTTGGTAGTTGCTGTTTGAGCGCTGTTGTATTCCACCGTTTTCCATCTATTAAGAAATCAGCTACAAGTGCCTCTTTGTTATATATGCGGGTATGGTCAACAGAGTTTATTAGTGGTTCCTTCATGACCCACCGATCTTTCCAAAATTTTATGGTTTTTCCATTTCCAACCTGCCAGATGATTCCTTTTTCAAATGATGGTTTTAGTTTTATTAAATTTCTCCATTGCCATGAGGTGTTGTTTTTTATTTGGTAAGAGAAAATGTCATTGTTCTTATTTTTTATTGAGTTACTTTATGTTTTTTTTTTTTTTGCATTTGTGAAAAGTTGAGTTTCTTGACAAACTTTTATCTGACAAACAATTTTTTGCCAGCTAGAATTTGTGTACTATGCAGCTAGTAATATGACATTTATATTCGAACATATGTCAGACATATGTCAATTGTGCTCTTGAAATCATGTCATGTCATTTATAAGAGCACAATTGACCCGTACATGAAATATGGCGACAAGTCGTCCCAACCAAAAAACATCAATTTTGGCGATCAAAAAAACTTAAACATGTTACACATTCATATACTACTATTTATACCAAGATTTACTTATAAATTTGGTTTATTTAATATGTATCACATGGGGCAAATATGAAATTCACACCGAAACTTTATTTTTTGGTGAAGGAATTCACACCGAAACTTAACATGGCATGAAATTAAAATGGAGAGACGACTAGACCTAAATCACTATAATCTGAAAACCGTCTAGTTCGAAACCGGATGAAACCACCAGTTCCACAAATATTAAAAAAATAAAAATAAATTAGAATCGGAAAAACATGACAACATAAAAAAAAAAATAAAAACCGTTGTCACGACTCAATGTTATTTTTTAAGAAATATTGTCGCTTTTGAAACCAAAATCGGACCCAGATCTAGAAGCAACTGATGCATTTGAAAATGTGATACCTTATTAATTAAATTATTATATGCATAAAGGAATGAAGATTGAACAAACAAGTCGATACAAATTTGTAAAGATTTGGACTTGATAACTTGTTAACGATACTCCATATAATTTTTTTTTGACATTGCGATAAAGAAAATAAAAGATTAATAGCGATGATTATTAATGACACAATAACTTATACTTGTAGTATTTTTATTTTTGAATTAGTGCTCGTTTGGTTAAATACAGAAAGTAGAATTCATAGGAATTTAATTCATGGGAATTGATTTCCCGGATATTATAAATCATGGGAATTTAAAAAAATATGTTTGGTTGAAATTAAACTATGGAGGAATTTAATCTTACCCACCCCACCTAGGTAATTGTAATTCCTCCATTATAGAGGAAGTGCAAATCATGGGAATTTAACTTCCTGTGATTTATCTACGGAAATTATGTAACCAAACACATATATTAGATGCTACTTCCTGGTTTTTTTAAAATCATGAGATTTTAATAGACAACCAAACAAGCACTAAGAAGCCATATTTAAAATCAACCAAAAAAAAAGAAGCCATATTTGAAAAGTATTCTCTTAACATAAATTCTATAAAAAATCCTAAATAATAAATAGTTATAACTTACTACTATGTCTATAGTGTAACCAATATATATTTGATTTTATAATTTTTTTTGGTGAAAGACACTGTCCATAAAAGTCGAATCGGAAGTAACCGAGCTCATTTGTCATATTAAATCTAAACTAGACACGTGAACTTATCAATTGGGCTAAGGGCCCGTTTAGTATAACTAATACAAATGTAAACATTAATTAAACAACTTATATGGCCAAACATATCCCTAACTGAACGAAAACTAATCAGTATGATATCGGGTCAAACAATTATTTTGATAATTTATTAGGGATTTTTCTAATGTGTGCCCATGAGTAATACTAATTTAGATAAATTTAGTATTAATTGTTTGTTAATTTATTCTATTTTAAAAGGATTCATTAATTTCAATTTAAAAAATAATTTTTTAAATTATTATTTTTATTATGTGTATGGGCTAGGCACACACAAACAATAGCCGAACCGAATTATTAGATATTGTAAAGAATTAGAAGAAAACGTAGAAACTGTGTCACTTGTCGCGGAGTTGGGCTTTTTGGCTTTTCCATAAGCCAGCTGAATGGTTTATCTATCTGCACAACACTCGCTTCACGAGACACCTTTATAAGTCTCCACCCAAAACCTTCATTAACCAACAACTAAAAATCTTTCCTTTCCATCTCTCTCTCTTTTTGCCTGTCTGAAGAAACTCCATTAATGGAAGAAGACAGGAACAGCGAAAAGCAAGTTCTAGAAGCCCCTCTTCTTGAAGCCAAACACCACCCAGATGACGACGAAGCCGGTGACTCATCTTTCTTCAAAACCTGCTTCAATGGACTCAATGCCTTATCAGGTTCGATTTGATTTCCCCCTTTTCTTGCCGATTTATGTCCAGCATTCCCAGATTTCATTCCTTTTGTGTGTTGATTTCTTCTTGAATTTCATTTTGGGAGTGTAATTTTGTGTTTGTACATCTGGGTTTTGTTCTGAGAATTAGTCAGTGATGATCCTAAATCATTGGGTTTCTTGAAAACCTATTTTTCCGGCATTGGGTTTAAGGGATTTTACCATAAACAAATCTGATATCTGTTTAATGACAACCTAATTTTAGTATAGAATCTTGAACAGTACTGTACATTGCTAGTAGACAAACATTCACTTCCATGCTCATTGAATACTGTGACTTTAATAATATTGCTGGAGCTTGGAAATGTGTGAGTTTGGAGGGAATCATGGGATTGAGGATTTGTTTATGGGTTTGATTCCTTTTTTACTCCCATGTCTCTGTTGATTGCAACTTTTTTTACTCTTGCACAACTAGTGCAAGTTGTGCAACTAGAGCCACATACTTATTGCAGCTAGGTTTCTAGGTGTAACTTTTAGTTTATATAACTTGTGAGCACCTATAAAGTATACATATTTCTGCCATACTTGTGAGCACCTATAAAGTATAACTTTTAGTTTATATAACAATTTGTTTAATGTCACCTATAAAGTATATGAAGTTGTTTACAAGTACTATTTTGACACTTGATAGTGACATTAAACAAATTGTTCAGTGTAAGCTCAACATGTAACTATGAAATATGGGTTTTGGCATTTTTCTTTGAGCCTGTTTTTAGAATTGGATAAACTACATGATTGCAGCTTGACATTCGAAACAGATGACTATATAATTATAAAGTAATGTCTTATATTTGGGGTCAAACTTCAGCACATCTCCTGTTGGATACACGTAATCAGAATTTTAGCTGGATTTGGATAAACTTAGATTTTACTACGTAATTAGCACATTGGACTTGCTCTATGAAGTGGAGATGAGATTAGAAGGTCTCCTTTTTAATTTTTATACTTATCAAGTTATGATGACATCCTGACAAAGCATGAAAGGGAAAGTTGGAATTAAAAAATGGTTGAAAAAGGAATGTTGGTCTTTGCCTCTCCCTCTCTTTTATCAAATAAAGAACAAGGCTAATAATTACCAATATGATAACCTCAATTTATTATAGACAATCATACAAGAGTAGTTTATTCCTTTTCATCAAGAGACATGAAAACAAACTGACATGGAAATAAAAATTGAATGTACTGTAAGAATCAAATGACTCTTTCCCAGGCTTCCTTCCATATGCTCCATATCAAACTTATTGTACTACATGCTTAAATATATTTTAATTAAGATAAGTCTATACAAAATAAAATTAAGGTGAAACTTAGAAAGGGTAGAGTCAAGATAGGATTAGCTGATGACAAAAGAGAACATAGTAATATCTTATTGTATGTCGAGGGCGTTAACACACCAAATCAGTACAGTAGTGCACTTGTATCTCTTATAAGTGGCAGATTTCTTTCTCTCAATTGATCTGAATGATTTGGCAAAACCATTTATATTTCCTCTTTCCCTTGTTGAAAACTTCTGACTAGCTCTGAATTTATGTGTAGCCTGGGACTTCTTTCCTCTAGAATTGGCAAAATTGCATCTTGATGTTAGATTACATATGTTAGATGTTGAAAATAGGATAGAATCAAGATAGAATTAGTTGATGACAAAAGAGAACATATTAATGTAGACTACTGTTGCTTGTCCTTTCATAAAAAACTCGGTTTAAATTAGTAATTTAGGAAAAAAAATTATGCATCAGCCGGGAGTCGAACCCGGGTCTATTGCTTGGAAGACGATTTTTTTTTGTTTTTTTTTTTACTGTGGAAGGCAATTGTCCTAACCGTTGGACTACTGACGCTTTTGTTGATGATTACATCGGATTTTTCTATTCGACTGTTGACATTTATCCTAAAATCTCGCTGTAAAATAGTAAATTAGGGAAAAAAATATGCGTCAGCCGGGAGTCGAACCCGGGTCTATTGCATGGAAGACAACTTTTTTTTGTTTTTTTTACTGTGGAAGGCAATTGTCCTAACCGTTGGACTACTGACGCTTTTGTTGATGATTACATCGGATTTTTCTATTCGACTGTTGACATTTATCCTTTCTTAAAATGTAGCTGTAAAATAGTAAATTAGGGAAAAAAATATGCGTCAGCCGGGAGTCGAACCCGGGTCTATTGCTTGGAAGACGTTTTTTTTTTTTTACTGTGGAAGGCAATTGTCCTAACCGTTGGACAACTGACGCTTTTGTTGATGATTACATCGGATTTTTCTATTCGACTACTGACATTTATCCTTTCTTAAAATGTCGCTGTAAAATAGTAAATTAGGGAAAAAAATATGCGTCAGCCGGGAGTTGAACCCGGGTCTATTGCTTGGAAGACGATTTTTTTTTGTTTTTACTGTGGAAGGCAATTGTCCTAACCGTTGGACTACTGACGCTTTTGTTGATGATTACATCGGATTTTTCTTTTCGAACGGAACCGGGTCTGTTGTTGACGCTTTTGTTTAAAATAGTAATTTAAAATATCTACAATAGGATATTATAGGTATGTTTAAAATAGTAAGTTTAACATTTTATTTTACAACTTTCCCTTGCTGAAGACTTCTGACTATCTCTGAACATATCTGTAGGCTTGGAGCTCTTTCTCTTGAAAACATGGTATTAAAAATCATCAGCTTGCTGTAATGTATAGTCATTTGATAAAAGTGTAGGAGAAGCTATCCACCTGTTCTAATTCCTTGTCAAAAGTTGCAATTAACAGATAGTTGCAAATGGAATGATGGACTTTGCCTCTCTCTTTTTTCATATTTTTTAAAGTTTGAAGTGGATCTCACAAAGAACAAGACTGATACACCAACATGATAATCTGAGTTTGTCATATAAAATCAAACAAGAGTAGTTCACTCTTCTTTTTCATTCACAAGCATGACAATAAAAATGACTGTATTTCAAGAATCAAAATTTGCTTCTGTCAATAGGCAAGAATAAAAATGACTTCCCAGGCTTCCTTCCATAGGTTCTCCATATCAAATTTATTTTACATTTGTACTAAAAGGTTAAATATATTTCAATAAAATTAAGTCTATTAAAAAATGTGAAACTTAGAAAGGATAGAATCAAGATAGGATTAATTGATGAAAAATGAGAACATATTAAAAGCTTATTGTATGTTGAGGGGGTTGAGACACAAGACCAGTACACTATCGACACTTATCCTTAGTTAAGATTCGGTTTAAAATAATACTTTAGGAAAAAACAATTATGCGTCAGCCGGGAGTCGAACCCGGGTCTATTGCTCAAGGTGATTTTTTTTTTTTTTTTGATTGTGGAATGCAATTGTCCTAGCCGTTGGACTACTGACGCTTTTGTTGATGATTACATTGGATTTTGCTATTTGTCGCCTTCGAGGCAACAAATAAAATATCCATAATAGGATATTGTAGGTATTTTTAGTATAAAAGGTTAATAGTTTACTCTAGGAGTTTCTAATCTTGTATCCTTTAATTTATTTAACTACGAAATAAAAGTGATAGAGATTTCTTTCTTTCAGATGATCTGAATGATTTGACAAAACCATTTCTAGTTTTCCTTTCCCTTGTTGAAGACTTCTGACTAGTTCTGAATTTATATGTAGCCTTGGAGTTATTTTCTTTTGAATTGGAGGCAAAATTGCATCTTGATGTTAGAATACATAGGATTAGCCGGTGAAAAAAGGAAAGATTAGATATAGCATTAGTTGATGAAAAAAGAGAACGTATTAATAGCTTGTATATCAAGGGGGTTAAAGACACAAGACCAATACACTACTTTAACTTATCCTCTCTTAAAAAGCCAGATTAATTTAGTCATTTAGGAAAAAAAATATGCATCAGCCGGGAGTCGAACCCGGATCTATTGCTCAGAAGGCGATTCTTCTTTTTTATTTTTCAACTGTGGAAGGCAATTGTCCTAACCGTTGGACTACTGACGCTTTTGTTGATGATTACATAGGATTTTAAGATTCGTCATTCGTTGCCTTGGATCGACAAATAAATTATCTATTACAAGTATTTGTAGTATAAAAGATTGAGAGTTGCTCTAGGAATTTATAATCTCTTTTCCTTTTAACTTTTTAAACTGCCAAATAATAGAGACGAAAGTATCTTTCTCTCAAATGATCTTTTAATGATTTGACAATACCATATATATCTCCTCTTTCTCTAGTTGAAGACTCTTACTAGCTCTGAATTTATTGTAGCCTTGGAGTTCTTTCCTCTTGAATGGTGAGCAAATTTGCATCTTGATGTTAGAATATTGTTTTGAGTTGATACATAGAAGCATATTTTCTATGCTATTTTGTATGATTTATATGTACTATAAGTCTCATTTTTCAGAAGCTTATTAATTAAATTGGTTGAATTTCCAGGAGTTGGAATATTATCAATTCCATATGCCCTGTCATCAGGAGGCTGGCTAAGCCTCACATTCCTTTTCCTCATTGCTACTGTCTCATTCTATGCTGGACTCCTCATCAAACGATGCATGGACGTTGACCCAAACATCAAGACTTACTCTGACATTGGAGAGCGTGCATTCGGCAAATTTGGAAGAAGACTCACCTCAACCTTCATGTGTATGGAGCTTTACCTTGTTGTAACCGGCTTCCTCATCCTAGAAGGCGACAATCTGCATAAACTGTTCCCACAATTCTCAATAAACATAAATGGCCTAACAATTGGAGGCAAAGAAGGCTTCATCATAATACTTGCACTGATCATCTTGCCTTCGATCTGGCTTGACAGCCTCAGCATTCTTTCGTATGTCTCAGCTAGCGGTGTCTTGGCTTCTGCCATTATTCTTGGGTCAATTTTATGGAGTGGAGCTTTTAACGGAATTGGATTTCATGAGAAAGGAGAAATTGTTAAATGGAAGGGAATTCCTATTGCCACTAGCTTGTACGCTTTCTGCTACTGTGCTCATCCAGTTTTTCCTACACTCTACACTTCCATGAGAAAGAAACAGCATTTCTCCCAGGTAAAAATTCTGACTCCTGACCCATTTACTCATCTTGATTGATGTTACTGTGAGTTTTTGGTTTAGTAACATGTTTTTTTCACCAATCAATGTTTATTTAGTAACATGTTTTTTTTTTCCCATTACAAAGGTATTGTTCGTATGCTTCTTCTGGTCCACAATCACTTATGCATCAATGGCAATAATCGGGTATCTCATGTTCGGGTCTAAGGTACAGTCTCAAATCACACTGAACCTTTCGACACTAAAATTCAGCTCAAAGGTTGCAATCTACACAACCTTAGTAAGTCCAATGTCCAAATTTGCACTGATGATATCGCCAGTTGTAAGTGCAATAGAAAGCTACTTTCCGAGATTGCGCAAGAAAAGGCCGTTCAGATTGCTGATTAGATCAGCATTAGTACTCAGCAACGTCGTTGTAGCCTTGACAGTTCCTTTCTTTGGTTATCTCATGTCACTTGTTGGAGCGTTTTTAAGCATAACGGCTTCAATCACCCTCCCTTGCTTGTGTTACTTGAAGATAAAGTCAGGGTCTAGCAAGAATGAGAAAATGGTTATAGTTTCTATTATCTTTTTCAGTGTTGTAATTGTGATTTTCGGTACGTATAGCTCATTGGTTGAGATCGTACACGAAGGATTCACATTTTTTTAGATGATGCTTGGGGATTTGATTTTTAGTGAAGCTATACATGTTCTAGTGTATCTCTGATAATGCTGAATAGTGTAATTGATCGAATCGCCAACATATTCACTGTTCTTTTGACAAGTTCTCTTAGCAGAGCATGTCATTCTTTATGCTAGTTTTATGTACAATTCATGTATGCTACTCCCTAATGATGAAATGAAATCAAGGCATAACCTATCATGAGAAATTATTTAACGAATGATGCTTGGATTGCCACGTTGATGAAACACAATATGTTTGTTACATGACTTTTATGAAGTCTTAATCAATCAATTAGTGCATAAAACAGAACATCATTCTGTAAATTCAGTAGTATAGTTGGTCATGCATCCTCAATCTTACTATGCAAGGTTTGAGCTTGTTATAAATACTGTGCATAAGCAGTTTTAGGTAAATGGCCAATAAATTGCACAAGCAGTTGTATTCTATTAGGTAAATGGCAAAAAATTTCAATGATAACCAACAGAAAAGTGCTCAATCCAAAGGCAGGCTAGGGAAAGTCACCATGTCACTTCACAACGAAGGAAGCAGGAGGAGAAAACAAGTCTAAGTATGAATGGCCTTCTAGATCCCAAAGCTTGGTGAATGTCTGACTTCCAAGGTGGAATAACGTATGATTGTAGTTGTAGTTAGTATCAGCTCGAACACAGCTAGCACATCTACAACTGGACAGAGGGAAGGCGGAGACGAAAATGCAGTTTCCTTGTCGCCAAGGATGAGGAAGAAGTTGAGCCGAGAAAGAGCACTTGTGAGTGACGAAGAACACCCTATCCCCCAAATCCTCGACCCTCTCGCTCAATAAACCAGTACAATGGCTCTTGTTATTTCCATCAGTTACCACAACTAGCCTATGGATTTCACATGGAGGATGATTCGCGCCGTGTATCCAGACCACATATAAATCTCCATCCGACACCACGAATTTACCCCAAACACAATTGATATGTACCTTGACAGGCTTCTCTGTCAGTTGAACCAGCTGCAAATTTGTGTGGTCAAGAACGTAGATATGGCCAACCTCATCAACAGCCAAGATCCGTCCATTGAATTTCACATAGTCAACAGCTCTGCGGTGGCGCTCGATCGATTGATTAGCCTCAAAGCCGCCGCTGCCGCGGCCGCCTAAATCAAGGCTAAACGCGCAATGTAATTTGTCTGGATATGAACATAAGCCGACCAATTGGCTACATCCGGATTCTTCTGATAGTTCGGATGCGAAAACCAAGTTACGTGTAAATCGAACTCCATTGCAACACGCACAGAGTTTGTTGTGAGCATAAAATCGGACGATTTGAGTTGCGATGAACCACTCCCCTTCTAACTCGAGCCCATCGTCGAAATTTTACCTCCTGGTACGTAAGCGCGTGGCGCGGGACCAGCTTTCCGGCGGAGGCTTCTTGAACGAACACGATCCAAGCCTTGGAAAGATCGGATTGGGGACGGACGAGGAGAACGGCGCAGGCGTTAAAATCGTGGTAGAGTTCACCACCACCAAAGTAGGGGCCTCTGCGAGGGAACAAGGGGGAGAGTTTATTCGGTGGCAGAGGGGCGGAGGATCGCCACGATCGGCAGACGGACCGAAATCGGACGATTTCGCCAGGATTTCTGAGAACGCCGGAGATAATTTCAAGCAATTCCGCTGGAAGGTCCGCCCACTCAGCCGCCGCTCTCTCGCAATCCATTACAAAGCTCCACCGCGATGTAGGGTTTCTGATTTCAATCAGATTTCATATCCATCTATCTAATTATATAATAGGGGAAATTGCATTTAACCACCCTTTATTTTGCACTTGTTGCAATTAACCACCCTTTATATTTTTTTCTACATTTAACCACCCCTTATTTGTAATTATGTGCATTTAACCACCCATTTTAACGAAAAACGTCATTTTCTCAGTTAAGTAAAGTAAATTACGTTTTTTCCTTTCATTTTAAATTTTATTTACAATAAATAAATAAAGGAAAAACCATAATTGACACTTTCAAGTTCCAATACGTACACCGATTTTTGGAACCCTGCCTAATATCCTCTGTAATTATTCCTTCCCTCCATCCAATAGCGAAGAAGAACTACGACTTCGCCGATGCAAAGACCATGGGTTTTGGATCTAATTTGGACGACTTTGAGCGTTCCTTGAAGTCGATCGTGTCTAAGTTGATGGATGACGGCTCGAGATTCAAAAGGTTGAGGTGTAGGCCGAAATCCAATGATAATGACATTCCAAGCTCAATTTATTACTAAATTCTTTTATTTATTGTAAATAAAATTAAAAAAGAAAGGGAAAAACGTAATTTACTTCATTTAACGAAAAAATAACGTGTTTCATCAAAATGGGTGGTTAAATGCACATATTTACAAATAAGGGGTGGTTAAGTGTAGAAAAAAATATAAAGGGTGGTTAATTGCAACAAGTATAAAATAAAGGGTGGTTAAATGCAATTTTCCCTATATAATAAGATTAATTAATGAAATTTTAATTTAGGAAAAGGTTAAAATTTTAATTATACATCCTTTATTTGTAGAGTTAGAATTAGGATGGTCAACACTTAACCCGACCCGGGAATCGGCCTGGCCCGTGAGTCCGTGACTCCGAACCCGAAAAGAATAAAAGAGTTTATACCCTAGACTTGTTTGACCCGAATCTATTTGCCTCGAACACGAAAAAATCCCAAACTCGAGATTAATCCAAAACCGATTATAATTTAAGAGCATCTCTTAGAGATGCTCCAAAAGTTTCTCCAAAATAGAGAACCAACTATCATATTCTCTAAAAACAATATTTACAATGCAATATTTAATTAAATATTATCTTACTTATGAAAATAAAAGGATTCTAAAATTTTAATCTAATAAATAATAAATTATTTATTTTTTGACTTAAATGATAATAAAATATTATAGAATATTAACCTAATAAATGATAAATTATTTGTTTATTTGACTAGTTATAAGAAAATAAAATAGTTTAGAATCTTAGGGCATGTATAAAAAATTCTCTCTATTTTTTTTCCCAAAATAAAAAACTAAAACTTATTTTCTCTAATTTTTTTCCAACTCCAACAAATTCTCAGCTCTTTGAGAAAATCCTACATATATTATAAATGTTATTTTATGTATAAAAATATTATATTATAAAATCTAATATGACCAATAGGAAGAAGCCATAATTTATTGGATACATTAATGCATTCTCCAAATGTTTTCAGGGAATTCTCTAAATATAGGAAAGAGACATCAACTTATGGAGACTTTATCTAAAATAGAGATTAAGATGGAGAAACTGTTTGACCTTAAAACAGGCTCAAAATCTCCAAAAGCACAATATCCGAGAATTTAGAGCATCTGTTGGAGATGCTCTAATGGACTTGCTCAAATGCAACCCGATATCCGATGCTACCCGACTCGAAATCATCTGAAAATCCGAAGTTAATTACCCAACCGAAACTATCCGAAAATCCGAAGTTACCCGACCCGAGGTCATTTGAAAGTTACATTATGTTTTAAAATATTAATAAATAATGAATGATTATTATAGTTATGTTTTTTAATTTAAATATTACATTAAATTTTTATATCCTAGAGTAATTAAATTACAAAAATATCATTCGATATAGTCTCAATAAAAAATCGGCTCACTCGAAATCTGATTAACATGAAATCTAGTCAAACTCGAAATCCGACTCACCCAAAATCGGACAAACCCGAAACCCAAATCACCCGATATCCAAAAATTTGAGTAAACTCGAAACCCGAATTATCTGAAATCTAGTTGGATTGAAAATAGAGCAACCCAACCAAATTTGACCCGAAAACCCGACTTTGCCTAATTAATTGAGCACCCGACTCGAAATGGTCCAACCTAATTTGACCTGATTATCAAAATATCCGAATTTGACCTAGATCCGAACTTACTCGAAGCTGAACTAATCCGACCCAAACCCGACCTGACCTACCCGATTGGCATCCCTAGCTAGAATCATATATAACCCAAATTAGGGCCGTCTTCACTAGCGCTTTTAGGATTTATGTTTAGCATATGTCAGTTTCGTCAGTTCCATTCACCATTTCCGTTATTTCCTGACAGTTGCAACCCTCTTTTCGGTGGTTTCTGACGACGGTGAGGCCTTCTCTTACTTTCTAAACTCACACCCTATCTCTATTTTATCGTTCCCAGTCTTCTTTTCTCCCACCTGGCTTCATGGAACATTCTCCCAAGCTCTCTACAAGTGAAAATAACCGAGTCAACTCAATCAAAGGTCGAGTCAACTCAATGGGGGTGGGTGATGAGTTTTTTTGCTATTTATCCAATTTTGTCTTTGTTTAACAAATGCCGAATTATATATTTATTTTTTACTATTGACTTAATTGAGCCCTAGAACCACACTCTTACTTAACAAACTAAACATTATTCATATTTATATTTTTAAAATTACTTAAAAATTTATAATATTTTCTTTTTAATAGAGAAATGATAAATTTGTTATGGATATTCGAGTCCTGATCAATCCAGAAACCTTTGTCATAAAAGTTCTTAGCCTTACTTTGTGAAAATAATTGGGGTGTCTTTTTTTTTGTAGGAAAAAATTCGATTGACCAAACAAGTTTGGAAAAATCAAGAGATTTGGAACCCAATGATCTGATAAGTCGATGCGAGACGAAACTGGATACAAAAAAGTGAAGTCGGAAAGATACTCCATACCATCATGGGGTGTCTTTTTAACTTGTAAGAGTTTTAATTATAATTAATAAATACTTTATAATATATTATTTATTATTTTATTTGAAGATGTAACTTATAATTAATGTACTATTGCTTCATAGCTTCATGCAAAGAAAAGGAACCTATTGGAAAAAGATTAAATTACACGGTCTTTATGAATTATTTAATCGAGCTTTAAAAATGTTCATGCACGGTACCAGCGATATCATTCTCTTGGATGAGATTGATGAAAGTAATGAATGGTTACTTCTGGGAGAAATGGAGAATAAATTGCACAAGCAGTTGCATTAGAGGAAGCTGCTTCATTGAGTTATATATACCTTGTGCATCTTTCAAAGGAAATATGGATTTGTTTCGGGTTAATAATTTAATTAACAAAAAAACAAAAAACAAACTGAACTTGCACGTCATCAAATTTGAAGAGGAATTAAGATAATAACAAAAAAAATGCTTAATGCAAAGGCAGGCTAGGGAGAGTCACTATGTCAACCCTGGTTCTCTCCCAACGAACGAAGCAGGAGGAGAAAACAAGTCTTGTGGAGTCCAAAGCTTGGTGCTTCCATTCCTTCCAAGACGGAATACTACATGTTTGTACAAATTGTACTTGCCATCATCTCGAGCACATCTACAACTGGACTGAGCGAGGTAAGAGTACAAAATACAGTTTCCTTGTCGCAAAGGATGAGGAAGAAGTTGAGCCGAGATTGAGAAAGAGCACTTGTGAGTGATGAAGAACACCCTATCCACCAGATCCTCGACCTCCTCACTCAATAATAAACCACTACATTTGTTGTTATTGTTGTTTCCATCAATCGGCACAACTTCTTCTTTTAGCTTGTAGATTTCACATTCGGAGGGAATCAAGTTCTTGTAAGAATAATCTATACAAACCACATACAAATCTCCATCGGATACCATGAACTTAAACAAAAACGACCCCCATGTATATCCCATGACAGGCGTCACTGTGGCTTGAACCAGCTGCAAATTTGTGTGGTCAAGAACGTAGATATGGCCGACTACATCAACAGTAAAGATCCATCCATTGAATTTCACAATGTCGTTAAATACTTTCGTAACGAAATCATCGCCAATCACTTTAGTAGCATTGAAGCCGTCGTCGCCGCCTAAACCAAGCCTAAATGCAAGAGCTTTACCCCGTGTATATTCACACAAGCCAACAAATTGGGTACATCCAGATTCTTTTGATATTTCGGATACGAAAACCACCTTCCATGTTGAATCAACTCCATTGCACTGCGCACAATGTGTGTTGTGAGTGTAAAATTTGGCAACGGGGGTAAGATTTTTGGGATAAGATCATTCAAAGTTGGGATAAGATCAACAGGTTGACCTGATTCGAAAGGAGTACGCCCGATAGACCTAGCGGAATTACATAAAAAGGAGTTGATTATATATATTGATAGATGGATGATGAGAGTTATTGAAAGTATGTAAACTAGTCTAGAACCAATAGGATACATAGAATATCAATTCTTTTTTAAAGACTAGCTGAACAATTATCAATATCTAGCTTAACTACTAGGACTGTCCAACAGGTTGACCCGATTTGAAATGGGTTGTTGTTCGACCTGACGAGACCCGATCTGCAACCTGTTTTATGGTTAGGGTTAGATTACGGCTTTACGGGTCGACCCGCTTGACCCTTTTTGACCTGTTTGACCATGGGTCGACCTGTCCGTTGGAAAGCCCTAACTAATACGTACCTTGTAGTTGTAGACGAAGATGAGAAAGGAGGAGTAAGGTGGTCGTGTTGTTTGGAATGGGTGGCAAGGGTGCAATTGCGCAACCGTCTCTGTCGTAATTAACGAGGACAACAACTCTATAACTCTCGACGTGGGACTCTATATTATTATTCTCAACACAACCAAAACCAAAGTGGACTCGACATGGCTTCGAGTTCGAAGCGACTTGAGATAAGAGAGTATGGAATTCGACAGGGAAAGGATCGATGAGCTTGAGTGACGGGTAGCGGGGTTACACAGGGCTATCTTGGTTGACATAATAGCCGCAGAAGAGAAGAAGCCGCGGTAATCATCCTCATCGCGGGATTTATAATAGTGGGAATGGGAGGTTAACCAGTAGATGTCGTTGCTCAATGGCCCAAGAATGCGAGTCTTGGGCCGCCACCTGGATTCATGTTGATCTAGTTCCGGAACCATCTCGAATATGTTCGGGGTGTGACGGAGTGTACGAGCGTCGAAATTGGTAAATAAATATATTCATATATTCAAAATTTATATTTAAGCATTTACATGATTATTTTTCCCGGAAAGTAAATATATTTGAAAATATTTTATTATTAATATTTTATTTAAGAAAAATCCGTACAAACCCGTACAATATATGGAAATACATACTAGTTAGTTTTCTAAAACAATTAGTCGAAGTGGCAGCCGTACATCATGCCCAAAATTCAAGTAATTTATATTGTTAGGAAGGTTACCAAAAAAGAACCCAGTTCACATCAAATTTTTTTGCAATCCATGTAGTGATTAAACACAAATAAAATAGAATTCAAGCTAATTAAGGGCAAAAGTTTACATAGAAGAAGACAAAAAGAGATGATCTTTCGCTAGTGTTCCAACAATAATAGGATATAACCTTAGAACTGCCAACTACTTTATGCCCATCACCACCATCCTTAAAAGAGATGATCTTCTGCTTGGAACCATCTTCAAAGAAAATCCTTTTGATACGAATCCCGCCAATTTCACTTTGTAGGGGACAATAATCTATTCCATAAATTCTCGAGATCTGTTATGTCCCAAGGACAATTAACAAGACAATTGATAGAAAATAAGGAGATTTGAGGAGAATTAGAGGGAAAGAAGAAGAATTAAGGGATAGAGATAGAAGTAGATAGAAGAACAGAGAGGAGATAGGAAAATAAATTGTATTCATTGTTGGAACAATGGTTGTTCCATGGTTTCTCTTAGTTTTGATGATAACAAACTTAGTTAATATAACGTGCTTCTACATGTAAGTGTTTCAGGAAAACAGGTACATGGTCACCAGTGACGGAACATCGTGAGGAACGATGGAGGGAACGAGTGACAGATTTAGGAAGCGCATATCAAAAGGAACTCGTCTTTCTATAAATGGCAAGTTACCATATCTTCTGCGAGCAATCTTCTACGAAGATTTACAGCTGTAGGCGGTTGCTTGAGGAGATAAAAGAGAAGATAAGATCAACTTCACATGATCTTATCTTGGAAAATCCGAGATCATTCGGTTTTGGGAAGAATCGGCATGGTTGAGGATCCGAAATCACAAACAATCTTTTTCCTTATTGCGTGGGATTTGTTAAGTGGAATATCAACGTAATTAGGCAAGAATTACGTGTGAGATCGGACTTAACTTATCTTATAAATAGCTAGGGTTATCAAGGGTTAAAGTGTGGTTTTTCGAGTGGTTGAAGACAACGAACTTGAGGAGAGAGCTTTTCAAGTGTAAGAGTGTGTGGCTTTTTCGGTGAAGAATCCACAAGTAAGTCAGTAGTTTACTTTGTTTAGGTTTACGTTTAGGGTTTTAGAAGTCTAGTTGGTTGAACTTTGGTCGGTGCCTTAGTTACCAGGGAACTTGACGTGCCTTGTAATCGTTGAAACTTAATAAAAGTATTCTATTGAAAATCCTCTGAGAAGGAGTCTCAGGGGTAGAGGTTTTTCTTTCTACGGCTTGTTGGTCGAACAGAAGGTTTCCTCTATAAATTCTGTGTTCTTATTGTTTATTTCCGCTGCCCAGGGAACCTTACTAGTTCCCTGTATTGTTACTAACGCGTCACGATCCAACATTCATTCTCTGGATGAGTTTGTTACAAGTCACGAGACACTTTTAACAACTTGCTCCTAAAGTCAGACTGGTTCACTAATTACAAATGACCACTAGACCGGTTCACTAATTCTCATGACATAACATTGCTCCCCTTCTAAAGAAGCATTGCCCTCAATGCTATCCTATTTCTTTATAAAATCTGGAAACTAGCTAATGAATCTGGAAATGGATCAGGCAACTAGCATTTCTGGATGTAGTTACATTACATGTGCAACTTTAGAAGATTGCCTAACAAAACTTGTGTCCAAATTCAAACTTGTGCAGCTTCAAACCTGTACAAACTTGAAGTTGTCTCTTAATCTGAACAAAGTCAAGCAATTTTCCACAAACTTGTACGGTTGTACCCAAGTAGTTGTATAAGCTGCTGCATGTCCACCATCAAGGCTATATAGCACATCTTCTCAATATTTGAGTAAACTCTCCACAAGTATAGCTCAAGCTCATTTAAAGTTCAGGAAATTGATGCCATCATTGATCAAAATTCAGCATAATGCACAGGTGTTCATGAACACTCACACACAAGCACTTCAGCACTTCAGGAACTAAACTAGCTGGATGCACAACTTCCTCCAACACATCAGCAAACACAAATAAGGCATTGAATTTTGCTCACCAACTCCAAATAAGGGTCCACTCACCCATTTGCACACAAAATTCAGCCTGTAGCAATTCAGAATACACCTGAACATTACCAAAATTCCACCAGCACCTTCATTTTCAGCACCTTCATTTTTTACTTATTGACAACTAAAGATTGCATTTTCAGCATCAATGCCACCAGGATCCCATAGACATCTTTGATCCTTAATTTTAGCCTCAATAACAGGATTGTAACCTCCAAATTCCAACACCGATCCAACATCAAACAAGGCAAAAACTCCACCTGGATCAAAAATAATTGCGCTCATGCCCAAACAGAACTCATTCCCAAATAGATCACCATTAGAAAACCAAACAGAAGCAACTGAAAACCATTTTAATGAACACATGCCCCTAATTCCTGGGTCAAAACCCAAATTCCCAACCCACAACCTATTCTTGTTACTGATCCCATCAATAATGGATAGAAAATCCACCTCACGACTAATAACAACTGGTTCCATTTCAAACATACCATACCTAGGCATTTCCACAAGCACCTTGTGTGCAATCGGAATTTCCCCCAAATATTCAATTGAATTCAACTTAAAATTACTCAAACCAAATTCAACCGACAACTCAGGTTCAAGGCAAATTTGTAAATCCGGCATTTCATCGAACACCTATTGTGCATCAAAAATTCCACCCATCCTAGAGTGCTTCTCACACTGTCTCACCGAGCTACAATCTTCAAAATTTGAAAGTTCAAGGTGTAAGAGAGGAGAATTACCTCTGAATTCAGAATCGATTGAAAAGCTTCGATTTCTGGAATCTAAATTGAGTTCATGTGGAGGTGCTTCAAGAATTTTATGCTCTGATCGTTCCACATGTTTGTAAGAGCTTGCTCCGGTCAATTTGTCAAACACGTTGTGGGCATCATCAATTTCCTGTCGGTCTTCAATCTTTTCCACAGAACTACTTTGATCGACTGATTGTTGTGAGGAATTCACCAGGTGACTACTTGGAATTTCAATTTCTTCCACCTTATCACTCAGCCCTGCTCCAAAATTCTCGATGCTCGATTGATTTTGATGCTGACCACTGTCGTCACTCGACCCATCAACAAATAGCTCCATTCGGCAACAATAATCATAGATACACCTCCCGTTCAAGGAATCAAATGCTTTGATGACGGAATCATGATTCTTGAAACGGATTCTTGAATGGTAATAAGAATTATTATCAAATATTTCTATGACTTCTATATTGCCAACTCTGGAGAAAACTTGATCCAAGACTTCCCAAGAGATAAGATACTCCTCTTGATGAATCTTGACAAATAAGGTGCGATTTTTAACCTGATTATCAACTGGGTTGCCCAATTTGGGTCTTGTAGCATCTTCATTTTCCTCCTTCAATGGCAATTCCGGGTTTTCAGATGGAGGAAGTTCGCTCATGTTGCTCGGAATTCCATCGAACATCATGGGTGCGTCACCTTTGAAATTGTGTCCATCCCTCGGCTTGATCGGTAGACCCATCGATGCTCTTAACAAATTGATTTTTCCATCCGTGTCTAGTCTGTTCCATAGGTAATCTGAATTCACCATTTCTTGTGCTAACCGCTGCACACAATCCGCCATGAATGATTCTCGATCTTCAATTCAAAGTTTAGGGCAAAACTCGAATCGATCAGCCGAGAATAGTACGCTCTGATACCAATTTGTTATGTCCCAAGGACAATTAACAAGACAATTGATAGAAAATAAGGAGATTTGAGGAGAATTAGAGGGAAAGAAGAAGAATTAAGGGATAGAGATAGAAGTAGATAGAAGAACAGAGAGGAGATAGGAAAAGAAATTGTATTCATTCTCTAGATGAGTTTTTTACAAGTCACGAGACACTTTTAACAACTTGCTCCTAAAGTCAGACCGGTTCACTAATTACAAATGACCACTAGACCGGTTCACTAATTCTCATGACATAACAAGATCTTAACATAGAGTTTATCAGGGTGGATGGTGTAGATCTTAGTCCATGATTCTTCTACGCCGTATTCCATCATCATCCAAACATTGACCTCATTGCACTGTGTCGCTAAAACATCCCCCGGAAATGACGCTTCTAATATCTTAATAACAACAAGGTGATCGTGCAACACGAAAACGTCGTCACGGCCTCGGTGTTGTGGCACGCCTATTAACTTAAAAGATTCCTTAGCGAAATTATACGACAACATAACATAGGATCGATCCTCGCCTACACCCCCATCCAATGAAAGAACCCCTCAAAGAACTTTTGAGGACACACCTCTAAAGGTTTAGCGATATTGATTATCCTTATCCTCCTCCCTCCTTGTATAATAGAACCACTAAATGCCTCTGTGGCCTTTCTTTGGCCAACGTTTCGCTTCCCGGGGTCATAATCAACAATTTTCTTCCACTTACTGCCACCACTTTGTACCTATATAATGGGATAATATAATTAAAAAACCAATTGACAATAGAAAAAGTTAAACAGTAATAGCTCATCAACTAACAATTAGTTAGTTAAGTTAAACAGTACTAGCTCATCAACTAACAATTAATTGGTTAATATTGTACGTACCTTGTAATTGTAGACGAAGACGAGGAAGGAAGAGTACGTTGGTCGCGACCGTCTTTGTCATAATTAACGAGGACAACAACGTTGTAACTCTTGATATAATCATTACTCTCAACACAGCCGAAACCAAAGTGGACTCGACAGGGATTCGAATTCGAAGAGACATGAGATAATATCGAATGGAATTCAGCCGGAAAAGGATCAATGAACTTGTGGGGATGGATAGCGGGGTTACATAGGGCTATTTTGGCTGACCTAATAACAGCAGTTTTGAAATGATGATGGTAATAGCGGGATTGGTAACGGTTATGGGAGGTTAAACAGTAGATTCCGTTGCTCAAAGGCCCAAGAACGCGGATCTTGGGCCACCCAGGCTTGCTTACGCGTTCAACTAGTCCCGAAGCCGCCGATTATATACTCGACGACTGACGGATCGTACGAGGGTTTCGATCGGGATAACGTGGGCCGAACAAGGCGATGAAGCGTCAGGAATGGAACGTGGAATGCCATGATTTGGCAACGGATTCGAATCGAACGATGGATTTGATGGGGAAGAGGAGAAGGATTTTCTCTTGCAATTCTTCCGAGAGGTAGTGGCGTTTAATTTCTTCCGCCATTGGAAACTTGATCTTCAAGTAATAGGGCACGTACGTATTTGTGGGTATATATAATGAGTATATATATAGAAGATATTAATTTGTGGGTATAAAGATATCTATTTATCTTCGATCGAATCAAATTGAATTCCATAAACATATTTGCTTAAAACGTATGTTTTCTACCTATCCGAACTATATATTAAATTTATACTTTTTTGAATTATTATTGAAATTTTGACCCTACTAAATATTTTGAATTATTATAATTTTATCTCTATAATAAATATAAAAAATAAATTTATCTTTAAACGGCTTCGACCATTCGAAACTTGATCTTCAAGTAATAGGGCACGTACGTATTTGTGGGTATAATGAGTATATATATAGAAGATACTTGCTACTATATTAGAAATATATGTATTTATATCTTCTTACCAAAAAATATTAAATATATAAAAAAAATCTTAATATGTTCGGTCGAATCAAAATTAAACTCGTATTTCATCATGCTGCTAGAAGATGAAATACGATTGTCATTTGCTAAAAAACACTAGTATATAGTTGACACTAGACATGTATGTCTTGTTAATATTGGAAAGAAGATTAAATATAATAAATAAAATTTTATTTAATATGGAATGGAAACTATATGGTTAATTTGAATGATATAAAATAAATTATATATAAAAAGAATTAAAATATATTCTTACCATAAATAATATATCTGAATATTGATAGTTATATCAGGTCTTTCCCGAAAAAGTATCATTACCAGGGTTTGACACGATTCATCCTTGCCCAAGCTACCTAAAATCTATAAATAGCAATCCTCTCCTTTATTTTTCCAACAATTCAATTTACAAAAATCAAGCAAACCCACTTTCTCTGTTGATCGATTGATCTCATAGATATGGGGTACAAGACACTAGAGTTGACGGTAATCTCGGCTCGAGATCTAAAGAAGGTGAAACTAATCGGAGAGATGGACTTGTACGCCGTGATTTCGCTTTCCGGCGACCCAAAACATCAATATAATAGCCAAAAGACGTCCATCAACGGCGACAACAGTATGGTGGCATTCACGGTGGAGGAGTCGTCGTTGGCGCGCTTGATGGTGGTCTTCCGTCTCCGGCACAAGCGGGCCTTTTGGTGCGACATGGACGTGGGCCAAGTCCGAGTCTGGGTGGATTCCTTGCTCCACAAGAAAGATCGGCCGACTTTTAGTTACGAGGTTCGAACCCCTTCTGGCAAGTATGAAGGCCGATTTGAATTCTCGTTTAAACTCACCGATTCTGATTAGTGTTCGATGGCGATCGTTGGAGACGTCCTTGAAGAAGGAACAATTATCTTCTCGATCATTAGGATTATCGTTAGTATTTATTTTATTGTTAGCAATATCAAATTAGGGTTTAGTTACTAACATCAGATTTATGTACTTAACAAACTCCTTGTATAAATATTTCTCTTTATTCAATAATAAATTAACGTGCACAAGCATTATTACTTTCCTATAATTACTTGATCTGGACCTCTCTTAAACGTTTATCATTAAATCGTTCTAAGAAATTAGGGTTTAATCCATGTAAATTGAGATCTTGAAAACCCTAAAAATCAATACCTACAAATTTGATCATTAATTACTCGTCATTTGCACACACACATATATGATGTCTTGCAGCTAGGTTATGCATGACCCATTTGGGTTGTGTGATATACATCAATTAATACCTCTTATATTATGTAATTTGGTGTGAATCCCATTTGCGCCTTTGAATTAAGGTGCCTATCAATCATTTACAACACTGTTTTGTTTTTCGTATGACTCTATTTGATCATCACTAGGTTAAACTAGCTAGCTAGGTTTAATGGAATGGAAAGTCTAATATTAAAAGCTAGTACTCTAGCTAGCGTGGCTAAGCTGATCATTTGTAAGGCCCAAGCCTTTAGAAGCGCTATCCCATGCCAACCCGAGGACTTCCCAGGAGGTCACCCATCTTGGTACTACTCTCGCCCCTGCACGCTTAACTTATGAGTTCTTTGTCCTCACTCGTACACAGAAAAGGAAGAGCTCTTGTTAGAAAAGGAAGAGTTCTTGTTAAAGCTAGCTTTGTTAAAATGGTGGTTTCGTACGTATTCAATGTGTTTGTATAAGGGACAACGTCAACAAAGCCCTCTCCGCGCGAAGGTCATAATTTACAGGAACATTCTATGGTCTTAATAAGAGGTAGAGTGACAGTATTGCATCAAGTTTAGCTCTTGTTTTGCTCAGCGCTTGTCTATCCGCACCAAAACGAAAGATCTA
Source organism: Fallopia convolvulus (assembly GCA_964016875.1). NCBI lineage: Eukaryota > Viridiplantae > Streptophyta > Magnoliopsida > Caryophyllales > Polygonaceae > Fallopia > Fallopia convolvulus. Next base: position 4,253,577 of record OZ024721.1, read on the forward strand.
TCTCTCTTGCTCGGGAGGCTTACATGCTTCTGCACCATCCCTTTCTTTCTTGCTTTTTTCATTAAAGTGCTTGTCCTTCAGCCTTATCAACGTACGTACTTTCGAGTTTGAACCTATCTCTTCCTTGTCAAACCGGCCTTTGTCCGAAAGATAATGGCCCATGCTCTATATAGCTCGGCAAATAAAACAAATTTTATCTTCTACCTTAGCGGGTCCTCTTCTTTGTATGTTTTTCCATGATGCTAGATTAATTGCATATAAATTTCTAGCTCAAACCGGCCTTGGTCCGAAAGAGAATGACCCATCCTTTTCAATCCTCTAATTAATTAGTTTGTGTGTTTGTATAATCGATTAGGGTTGTGAACTTGTGATGCATCAATTCGTGCACGAACTCATTGACGATATATAATCACCATGACCCCGCTAGAGACACAGTTTTCGTTGGTACTTCATTCTAAACATGGACTGCCACGATTTGAAATCCATAAAGATATTTGCTAAACATGGACTGCCATGATTAGAAATATCTTTATATATTCTTACCAAAAATAGGAACAAAAATATCTTCGATCGAATCAAAATTGAAATCCATAAAGATGTTCGCTTAAAACGTATGTTTTCTAACTATATCCGAACTATATATTAAATTTATATTTTTTGAATTATTATAACAACTTTGACCCTACTATATATTTTGATCTCATAGATATGGGGTACAACCGTACAAGACGTTGGAGTTGACGGTAATCTCGACTCAGGATCCGAATTGAAGAAGGTGAACCTAATCGGAGAGATGGACATGTGCGCGGCGGTTTCGCTTTCCGGTGACCCAAACATCAATATAGCAACCAGAAGACGTCCGTCAGCAATGGCAACAGTATCATGGCATTTAGGGTGGATGAGTCGTCGTTGGCACGCTTGATGGTGGTCTTCCTTCTCCGGCACAAGCGGGCCTTCTTATGCAACAAGGATATGGGCCAAGTCCGAGTCTGTGTGGATTCCTTGCTCCACAAGAAAGATCGACCCACTTTTAGTTACGAGGTTCGAACCCCTTCCGGCAAGTATGAAGACCGATTTAAATTCTCTCGAATTGGTAAATATATAAAAGAGAGGAAGAATATACAAGAGTAAGACTTAACAAGAGAAGTCTCACTAAAGTCACCACCATGAACAAGCTCATAGTTAAACCCCACAAAACCCCAAGAGCAATGAAAGAAGCAAGTAACGAATATAAAGGTTAACCACTCTTACCAAGATGCAACTTGGAGTGGCAACTACAAAAACACATAGCCAACCTCCCCAAAAGAAAAGCCAAGAGCGAAAAGAGCACCATCAACAATCCCACGAGACGATGGTTGGGTGACAAGTACGCGGCCTTATGCTCACAAAGCTCGGCCGCGCTTGTAACTCCTCTTCACGAGCCACCATAAGGCCTTTTCCAACCTCCTAAAGCCTCAAGAACCATTTCCATTTCCTCCCATTCTTCCCATTAAGGTCTATTTTGCAAGCCACCCTCATTCGACATGCCTCAAGGATACTCAAGAAGCACTTTATTGCATTGGGATCCACACCCTCATAGATCGCTTCATTCCTCATTCTCCATACAAAGTAGACCAAGCATGTGAAAGCTATAAGTTGTACCTTGTAGGAGATTGCTTCTGTAGCTCGGGACTCGTGGAACCATAGTAACCAAGCCTCCATGGAGCTCTTCTTCACCCCAATATTCAACCAAGTACACACTCGGTTAACTACATACTCGTGACCGGGCAATTGAACAAAAAATGTTCATTGTCTTCCCTCCCTTGTTTGCATAGCACACAAGTGTCTTCCGCCAGAATCTCCCAAGCATACATTTTTGTCCTCAATGGCATACGATCAAGCCCGGCCATCCAAGTTTGGAAGCTCCATCTCTTATTATAGAAGCTTCCTCTTCATTAGCCCCCCAAGCCAAGGTGGACTTCTTCTCTCTAAGGAAGTCATAAAGGACACTTGTTACATACTTCCCATTTGCCTTTTGAAGCACACCCAAGTCGGCCACCAATTCTTCTCCTACTTGTCGTGGTGTCTCCATACCCTTCAAAACATCATTACGGGCTCAAAGAATGCATCTCCACACCCACGAAGCCCTCTTCCTTGCCACGACATTCAAGAAATTCTTGCCATCGCTTAAGTTATAAACTTATAATGGATGGTGACCATCGGATCGAGACGTCCAACAATTATCTTCACATTAGGATTATTGCTAGTATTTATTTTATTGTTAGCAATATCATAATAGGGTTTAGTTACTAGCATCAGATTTATGTAACAAATCCTTGTATAAATACCATTATTCAATAATTAATAAATGTACACAAGCATTACTTTCCTATAATCACTTGATCTAGATGACCTCTCTTAAACGTTTATCATGAAAATTCAAAGTTCAAATCATTCTAAGAATTAGATTTTAATCCATATAAATTGAGATATGTTGAAAAACCTAAAAATTTGATCATTAATTACCCGCAATCGATTTTCTCGTTAAATTTCAGTTTTGCTAATACAAAACCGAATTCGTTGTCCAATCAAATAAATCATAAATATGTACTAGAACTACATAAAGAAAGAGCTGAATTTTGGTAAAAATTTATAGGGTGGATTTCTATAAGCTCTTGGGTGATCCTCCAACCAAGATTAGCAAGGGAGATAGTATATATATATATATATAGGGGAGGGATCCAGAGAAACGTAAATTGCAGAGAAACGGAAGTCGTAATAAGAGTCGTTGGATTTGCAAGAATGGATGGCTAGGATTAGGGTGTATAATGATAGGAAAAAAAGAAAAATGGCATAATATATTTACTAAAATGGAAGTTCTTAGATTCTAGGCTAATTTTAAGGGGGGCGTTTTTTGTTAACATTTGAATATTCGAACAGTTTTTACGAAAATATTATACAAAATCTTGCACATGTTCATCGTTACTCATTGTAAATTCGATTGTTTTGCTTCAATATTCGAGTGCATAAACATCTGAATTTGTCATGTGTATGTTTGAATATGTTTTGACATTTTTTGAATATTGTTGAAATGTTTTTCGTATTTGTCATGGTTTGAATATCTAGTCCACTTTGTTGAATGTGTATTATGTTTTGTCTTATTGGAAGTAATTTAAACTACGTATCGAATATAAACATAGTAAACATTGAATTAGTAATTGTAATATATTGAATATGAAAAAATAGGGCATTACATGTTCACACTCTGATTCTATACATGGCTAAAAATTAGGAATACAATATTAGATTCACAATTCATGTCTATGAATTCAACAAACAACATATAAATGTTCAGAGTAAAATGTCGCCTCTTTAGTGTTAAGCGTCATCTTTGGTCTTTATCATCCTTCTTTCATTCTCCTTATGCTTCTTTATGTTCTTCAACCATCTCGATATTTGATGATCTTCAACACTGCATATTCAACATATAATAGATAAACATTCGAGTCAAATAACTATAAATTCAAATTTTCTTGTCTAACATTCACATATTCAAATATTTGGTAGTTCGTGAATTTCAACCTCATATTCGATTGTTAAGAATGCATATTCAAATTATCAAATTCCATATTCAGAATATAAAATTGCATATTCAATAAAATATTAAAAAAAACACAAACATTCAGAGTAAAATGCTTACGAATTCAAACAATATATGCATTTCAACCTCATTTTCGATTGTTACGAATTTATATTTAGAATATCAAATTGCATATTCAGAATATCAAATTCCATATTCAATAAAATATACTCAATATACATATCCAATCGTTTAATATGCATATTCTTTCATTCACATATCAATCTATTTAAAATTGTATATTCAACAAAAAATACATAAACATTCAAAGTAAAATGCCTCCGAATTCAAATAATATATGCATATATTCATTCACTAAAACATACGTAGAGGAGTTACTGTTCAACATTTAGCCATACATATTCAACTATTCAGAATGCATATTCAAAGCCTCAAATTAAATAAACTACCAGCAAGTATGAATATATTCAATGTTTGTCCATGTATGTTCAACTATTCAAGGTTCATATTCAATATAAATCAGCAACATATACGTATACCTTGTTTAATATTTATCCATGTATATTAGCATTGAAAACCTCAGAGCTGACAACTGACCCACGAAATATTCAATTGCAAACCCTAACTATACTACGAAAATCGAATCGACTACTAACTGAATTGAATATATGTTTATCCATGTATATTAGCGTTGAAATTCCCAGATCTGAATAACCTTCAAACGAAAAATTCAATTGTTCAGAATGACAATTAAGAAAGGTGACGATAAAGAAGATGGAGACGAAAATTGAACCCATATTACACACGAACCCTAAATCAACATCAAAACAAAAACGAAATTAAAAGATGTTGATGGACAATGAATATATGTTTATCCATGTATATTAGCGTTGAAATTCTCAGATCTGAATAACCTTCAAATGAAAAATTCAATTGTTCAGAATGACAATTAAGAAAGGTGACGATAAAGAAGATGGAGACAAAAATTGAACCCATATTACACACGAACCCTAAATCAACATCAAAACAAAAACGAAATTAAAAGATGTTGATGGACAATAATCACGACAAGATAGAGAAAGAGAAAGACGATACCAGAACGATGACAATAAAGAGGCCGGAGATGGCAATTGAGACGGATAATGGCGAACAGGATAGCATGGACGACAATGGAGTGCAGAGAGAGCCGAAAGAGAAATCTGATTTGATATAAAAAAAATCCGATTTGGATGTGTTTTTATTTGGAAAAAATTAATATGGAAGAGATCTGATTTGGTATAAAAGATATGGAGAGAGAAAAATTAAAATTTAAAATCCACTTAATTTGGATAAATCTGGACCATCAACTTTTTTTTATCGAATGGCTCTTATTATGACACTAGTTTCTCTATAAGGAGGTGTTTCTCATGATCCTTATTCTCTCTCTCTCTCTCTCTCTCTCTCTCTCTCTCTATATATATATATATATATATATATATATATATATATGTCGCATGGAATAGATACCAAGACCATCATCCTTCTTTCCCCGACCAATTCTCTCTTTGGAGAGGAGATGAATCGATGATGTTCAAAAGTATTGGAGCCCCACATGAGCTCAAGGATTTTCTGGTCAATTTTGTCACAAATTTTTTGAGGGACAAGTGTGGCTTGCATAGCATAGGAAGGTAAACTTAAGATAACGAATTTAGCAAGCGTGACTTGACCGGCCCGTGAGAAAGAACAAATTGGGAATCGGTAACGCCCGTTGGTCATTCGCCCGATCACAAGTGATGGACACACCAAGGTAACTATCAAACTCTTCTGAAATGGGAATCGCAATGGCTTGGCTAATAGCAAGTTGTAATGGAGCTGGGAATTTGCGGGAGAAAATCGATCATGCTACTCTTGTTGAAATTAACTTTTTCACCGGAGAAAGCACAATATCGATCTAGGCATTGCTTAATCATGAATCTGAACATAGAGGATTTGCGTTGAGTTTGAGAATACATACAAACGATTGAAGTGACTTTGGGGTAAAAAAACTGATAATAAAGCTCTAGATCTAGATTAGTTGAGACATTCCTCCACCACGCTCGCAAAGGAGCCGACGACAATCGGTGCGTGAAGATTTCAAACGAAAACTCCGGTCATAAAAGCTCGGATGACGGCCGTTTTCGCCGGAGAGGCTTGATCACGCTTTTTACCTTTCACAGCAGCCAGTGCGTCCTTGAATATCTTGTTGTTTTGCGACGTCGATGCTCCTCCAATTCAAATTTCCGGAGCTCAAGATAAGTCATCTTGATGAACTAACAACAACGATTAGAAATAAAGTGAACAACGATCAGAACAATGATAGATATAAACCAAAAACAGATCGAATTTTCTAACCTGACGTCCAAAGGAACCGATGCCGCCCCACGAGCCGACGATATTGATTGGACAATGCCACTTTTCGCTCGAGCGGTGTGGTGGATGACTTTGCCTTAATAAAATCGGTGCGCAAAATTAATCACCGTGAAGTTGAGGTAGGGCTACAAACTCAAAGACATTAAATTGTTTTAGGTTTTCGTAAAATACTCCATCAAATTCAAAAGTTGAAACTCTCTCCATCTCATCCTATTATAAATCAAAACACAAGATTCATTGCTGATACAGTACTTTCAAAACTTGGACTAGATATTTCAGAGACTTTACCTTCAATTTGAACGTCTTGTGGTCTATTCTCTGAAGGCAAACATGTCTTCTCTCCTCACGCGAACTCGAAGGACGAAATCGAGCAAATACCTTGATTATCGGCATTTTCCACACCTAAAACTCACCTAAAGCACGTACCTTGTTATAATGTGAAAATTAGAAAGAATGATTAGGAAGCCATGTAAGCTAGGTTGTAAAAGGGGTTTTGATCAATTTCTCTATCTAAAATTGTTATCAAGCTCCTTTTATATGGCTGGGGAGTGGGGTGACAGTGACACACGCGAGTCACGAAGCTTAGGAAATGGGTTGCGAAGCATTGCTAATGTCAACATATTTTATATTTAAGGCAGGCAACTATATCATGTAAATGGTAAGTCGGTAACATGTACATTATAACTCCTGAATTTATCACATTGTGTTTTTGTCAAGCATTTGGCACTAACAAAAGTATAAATTGTATAATGCGTGCATTTTACCATTTCACATAAAATATTTTCATTCATTCTATGTTTTTTTTAAAAACAAAGAAGTAACATATATATAATTAGTGAAGGGTGGTTAAACAATTGGTGGAAGGTGGCTAAATGAAAAAAATAGGAATTAGGGTGATTTTTTGCATAATAATTAGCGTTGCCGATGCCACTATTTTCGGAGTGGCATCCGTAATGCTGCTTTTCGGAGTGACGTCATATTCAATAATAATGCTTGATGGAAAGACTTTGATGACGATTCCTTCGGCTAGAGGAGTGGTCGAAGCGGTAGAGTTCGCATATAAAGTGGAAAATACAACTTTAATTTTAATTGAACAGCGTTTTTAAAGACCGACTTGGAGACTAATACAGAAGATTAACCACTTGAAACAAAGTTTTTTTTGGATAAGGACTTGAAACAAAGTTAAATGAAAGTTGAGACTATTTTTGTAAGCACAAGATTACGAACAGATTTTGGGGCCGTTTCGTTTTAGATTTGGAAAGAAAATGGTTAAGGAAATGTATCTAGTCTATTTTTAGTTTTCATTGATAAAAGTTTTGACCATTACCCCCTTTTTCTCATTTTTCATGGAAAATTTGAGCCAACTATCCTCATTCTATTCTTTCATTTTAACATGGGGTAAGCATATCCTCATTCTCCTCTAATCATTTCCCTTCTCCCTCTCTCTAGACAAAAAAAGATGATTAACCAAGCTTCCTTCATATAAACTTGTTTTCTTTCTCTTTCCTTTCCATACTTTTATGCCAAACGGGCTCTTAATAGATTTCTCCACGACTCCACTGGCCACTTCTCCCCTTCGTTAACAGTTTCTAGGTTTTTTCTCTCTCCTCATAATTTTATGGCGGTGTCGCCGGAGAAAATCGTCGCCGATATTGGCAAGCAGCTTAGCGATCAAACTCGTGAAGTCGCATAGAGTAATGCATCTTATTGATAGCAACTGATTCAATCGATATCAAGGACAATAGTGCAGATGCACTTTGGACGTGAATGACCAAAGACGGGGATAAAGAGTGAAGACTGGATAGGGAAGAATTAGGGCAAAACTAATTAATTTCTGATTTCTCATTCCTCCCCCCTTAGAATACAATACATGAGTATATATTATAATAGACCCTAAGCCTAACAGTTCAAACAAAGTGTGCCGGGAAAGAATCGTAAAGAAAATCCGAGAAGAGAATTATAAAATTCTAACTTAAAAATTACAATAATAATAATCCTGAAGAAATATTTAAGAACAATAATCCCGAAATCGAGTCGGAGGCTTGCGTTCCCGAGTAGATCGCGCGTTCGGGTCCAGTTGCGCACTTGTTTGTGTATCAATTACCCCTCGGTGACATCCGCCTTGTCCTTAAGGCGTAAATCAATAGCATTCTCCGGTGGCGGTTTCTCTACAGGCACAGGTGTCAACCCAAAACACTCAACTTCCATGAAACGGCAGCTGGAGATGTCACTCTGGACCCCTTAGATGTCGTGTGCGGTATGCGCAGCTTCGTACTCACTACCCAAAAACGCTAAGAAATGATGCTTACAACGATGACCGGGAGCATACTTCTCTTCACAATTCCAACATAGCCCCTTTGTTGTGCGTTCGTCGCGCTCCGCAACAGACAAACGCTTGATCGGAAGACCCGTGACATTGGGATCCGGAAGAGGCCCACGGACAATAGAAATCGGGGAAGTGAGCACTGGTGATTCTTCAATCGGGGTAGTCAAGCTTGCCACCGTATCAACATAGGACGCATCGAGTTCTTGGGCCAGGACAAACGCTTGGGCTAGCGACGTCGGATTGCGCAGATTTAACTCGCGTTGGATGGGTTGATTTAATCCTGCTTTGAAGAAGGATATCAGAGTAGCCTAGGAAAACCCTTCAACCTTGTTCAATAGGGCCTCAAACTCTGTCTGGTAATCCAAAACTGAGGATTTCTATCGCAGTTTTGCAAGTAACCCGACATAATCTTCGTAATGGTGGGGATCAAATTGTTGCTTAAACCGTGTAACACCCCTTTTCTACCATGGAGGTATTACTGCCAGTAACCTCGATCAAGACTAAACCGAAGTTACCCAAGGCTTCAAACTGGTTGAACAAACTAAAAATCTGAAAGCTGGATTCATTTAAAACAGAAGTATGAAAGTGAAAGACCACAAAATGTTGTAAGAGAACTTAATCTTTATTTCTTGATAACTCAAACTTTACAAAGTTTAAGAACGCTACATCGGAATAAATATAAATGGTCTTATAACAACATTAGATTTATGACAATATGATAGAACAGTCTTCTATTTGATCAAAATCTTTAGCATATAAACTAGCTTTAGTGCGGCTCAACCATGATCTTCGTTCAAGTACAACTTTTGGAAATCTTTCTTCAACTTCAATTATCAAACTTCAATTCTTTGGATCTACTTCTCCATTCAACTTTCAAGAACATCTGATGTGTCGTATACAGATGGTGGACACCAGCCGACCATGCAATTGAATAAAGTGGTCGGGTTAGTCTAATGAAAGACTAAGAAAGTGAAGAAATTGACTGGTTCCTATGGTAGTGACTAAACATATTGACATCGTAATCCGAATAACAACCGGTCGATAATCCAATAGTTAGCAGTCCCATAGAGGATAAGAATGAGGCATGCATATTCAAGAGATAGGACACCACAGCTAGTGGTTCCTCTACGAAACATGAACAATTGTTGGGAACTCATATTAATCACATAACATTTTGAAAAGCTTCCGTAGACTAATTAGATTGACTTAATCAAAGTTTTATTAAGAATCATTCATCAGAAGCAAGAATGGTTTTCCGACTGGACTAACCATTCAGGTAAATGTGCCTAACGCACTTTTCTTATATTACTTTCAAAACTTTCCACAACAAGTTGGTGGCTTTTAATCGGCTCGAACTACTGTTGGTGGAACACAATACTATCGAGGTCAGAGGGCCTGTTTCATCCTTGAACAACGAATAGTACGGGTCCCAACGAAAAGCACTTAGCTAGAGTGCACTCACCCCTCAAGCGTAGAGCGGACCATGGTCATGACTTGAGTATTAGGGGATCAATATTGATACTGCCTAATACGAGTTTTAAAGAGATGCTTCCGAGACTAAGCTCACATCCCTGAACTAAGTTAATCTGTATCAATGTCTCAGCATGAGACAATTAAACATACAAGGTCACATACAACGAACCTAAATCCAGTTCTATCGCGAAACTGATTAAATAACAATATGGTCATTATTTCTAACAAAACAACAACCTATCATATTTTATTATTCATACAAGTTGTTCCCAACAGAAATTTAAATGGGATTCAGTTCCTCATTTAATAACAATAATGCAAGAGAGAACCGTCAACTTACCTTATATGAGATATCTCCACTTAAAGCGATTAGTTCCGTCTCAAACAATGTGCATCCAAAACTGGAGCTCGGGTTGTACCGAAAAAGAATAGAGAAATAAATTATAATCAATTTATTTCCATTTCAAGATTAATTACAAATTATTATGTCCTTATAATAAATTGTCAAGTACTTGCTTGACTTAATCCGGCTTTATAACTTGACCAATTCGATAAATCACGCTTTACGAGATTTAATATGAAAACCCAACTTTGAATGATCTTATCCCAAAAATCATTCTATAATATAAGTCAAGCTCGGAAGACAGAAATTTTGCCCTCTCTTTTATTTAACACCCACCGCCACCACTGCTGCTCGCGACACACACCGGCCGGTGACACCCATTGGAGAAGCCGCAGGCTCAAGAGAATCTAGACAGAACGACGGATTCAGGAGAAAGAATTCATCACCGCCGGCGCCGTTCTTCTCTGCCTCGACATGCCCAAGTTCATTCAACTCATAAACAACCCAGGAAGGAGAACCAGAGAGGGAAAGTGAATCCGGACAGAACGACGCCCGAATTCGAGCTCGATCGCCTCACCGTCGGCGCCATTCTTCTCTACCTCTGTACAAATTCGTCTTCATTAATGGCCAGTAAGCCTCTCCAGATGGAAGGATGGACTCGGGAGAAAGAATCGGACAAAACGACGACGGATGACGGACTCAAGAATCCGAACAGAACGGCGACGGACGATGGACTCGGGAGAAGAAACTCTTCACCGCCGGCATGTCTTCTCCTCCTCATTCAAATTCTACTAAATTATATATAAAAAAATATTTTTAAATACTTTTTATTAAAAAAATATTTTTAAGGGCAATTTTTTACCTTTCATTTATTACCTTTTAAAAATCAGCAAACCCTCCAACCGAACACCACTTGCTTACAACAGAAATAAGTTTTTACTTATCAATACGTTTTTACTTATCAGCACAATCCACTTTAAGTAACTTATCAGCACAAAAAACTTATAAGTAACTTATCAGCACAGTTTACCCGAACACACCCTTAAAATAAAGAGAAACTAGTACCCCATGCCCCCATTTTGAAAATTGGTTTGCAAAAATGCCTTCTTATTTCTAATGTTACATCAAAGCCCAAAAATATAGCAAAAATGCCCAAAATCATGCCCTTTCCTTTTTTTAGAAAAATATAAAAATAATTTATTTTTTTGAAACTTTAAATTACAAAATATATATTTTCAATTTAAAACTTAAAATAATTTCTACTTATATAAAAAACAAGATTTAAAAATTTTAAATTAAATTAAGAGGAATGAATTAAAACCCTAAACCCTAAACCCTAAACCCTATTTCTCATTTAAAGGAAATAAATATTTCGTAACAAATCTAATTCGTTTGCAATTTCCTTTTCCTTTTCAAGTACGTGATATGATCATAGAGAGGTATGACAGTGAAATAGGCAAGCATGGCAGTATAAAATCTAGCTCGAGTATACTTTGACGGAAATCTCAACCAACTAGTATATTTGTCATATCTTTGACTTTTCTTTTTTCCTTTTTTACTCCTGATTTTCCATAAACACTTTAAAATCATAACCAATAAATCATTTAAAAATATATTTTTACTTCTTATTTATTTATTTTTCATTTTTTGTTTTCTCATTTTAATTCTTTCAATTTAATAATTTATTTCTAAAAAACATTACAAATTTAAATTCAAATAATGAAAAATTCAAATAATGAAAAATAAAATTACATAAATGCCAAAAATGCATGATTTGCAATTTCGTATAATATGAGGTACTCTTATAACCTTTTTTTTTTACCTGAAATACCCTTGCAAATCCGCCTAAAATAAATAGCTAAAATATCAGATAAATCACATGAAAGAAATTAAAAAAGGAGAACAATGCCGTCAAATTCATCACTGGTTTAACGTTGTAATACTTTAACTTGACCGAGTCCAGTAATTTTAAGTATTTCACACATAATATTAAAACAAAGTTAATTACACATAATTGAACAAAGGAAAGGTTAGCAACAAAGTTAAATAGCCTCGTTTTATACATAAATCTGGAACGGTAAATTGGAACACGCCAGTGGCGGAGCCAGAAAAACGTGAAGGGGGGGGGGGGGGGGGGCAAAATTATTTTTAATAATAGGTTTTAACATAAGTTGATATATTGGGAGTAACTAAAAATTATTATTATTACGATATATTCTACTATAAGATTCCTTATATAAGATAAGAACGCATAATTAAAAATTGTTACTAATTCAACTAATTATTATATATTTATAAGTGACTAGATGTACTAATTAATCCTAAATATTGTACAAAGTAAATAAGAAAAATAAACTAATTTAATAAGTCTTTCATCCTAAATAACTTTTAAAAATATAATTGCATTTTATTAAGTGATTAATTTAACAAATTCTCATCATAATGTCTTTAAGAAAACTAAACTAATTTAATAAGTTTTTAATTCTAAATAGCTTTTAAAAACCTAATTGCATTTTATTAGTGAAAAGTTGAAGAAAAAAAACAAAACAATGAAGGCTTTACCAACCAGGATCAAAGACGGATCCAAAAAAAACAATGAAGGCTCATTCAAATAGTGGAAAAAAAGGTTCGATTTTGTTGTTTACGTGAATCGAACACAGAACAACACGGAGTGAGGGAGGGCAGCTTACCAGTTAGACTAAGTTTGTAAACTGAACTTACACGAACTAATATATACACTACATTTTGAGCAGAGTAGGGGCAACCGCCCCCCTTCGCCCCTCCCTGGCTCCGCCAATGGAACACGCTAAATATTATAGGGATTTTTCTTTTGGTACCCCTGTGGTTTTGACTTTTCTTTTTGGTGCCCAAAAAAAATTCTTATTCCTTTTGGTACCCTCGTATTTTTAAACAATTCCTTCTCATAACCTAAACATATTAAAATGTCTAATTTTATTTATTTTCTACTATTTTCGTTAAAAAAATAAATATAATGGCTTAATAATCTAGCAATAATAGTGACTCATTAATTTTATCAGGAGAGAAGATACAGTGAGATATCATAGTTAAATTAACAGCATCAATTCAACTTCATTTGTTATCATAGTTAATTAAAATGTCGTTTTGTTTGCTTTATTATGGATATCACGTACATTCATTGATTGAAGTGGTAATATTTTAGAATTATTGCTTCCAAAACCCATTAATCCTTCACTTGCTGAAGTTCAGAAGAAACAGAAACGTGCTTAACACATCACATATGCAAACATGGCCCAGAAGAACAGAGGGCCTCCGAATTTGGGAATCAAATACGCATCTTAGATAATAAAGGTGTAAAATGCTAGTTGCTTTGACAAATTAAACCAATTTATCAACCATTTTAATGTGTTTAGGTTATACGAAGGAATTTTTAAAAAACACAAGGGTACCAAAAAGAATAAGAATTTTTTTTAAGCACCAAAAGAAAAAGTCGAAATCACAGGGGCACCAAAAGGAAAATCCCAATATTATACTGGTCTAACTTTAATTAAGGGTAAAAAATCCACAAAACGCTCTATATGCATTCCGATCCCTTTGACTCACCGCCGGCGGGGGAGGATCATAATGGACCCGAGTCTCCTGGTCAAGAACCCCGCTACAACAAACGAATGAAACGAGGGGATGGATTACCAGAACCAGGAAACAAGAACGAGGAAGATTTTCCTATGCTGGATTCAAACACGAACAATTCAGCAGGGAAGAGAACCAATGTGTTCTACAAAGATTTTGTTGCAGGAACAAGAACAGAAGGAATGATTGTTGAGTACAATAACCCTTTCTGGGAAGATGACAATTCAGATGATGAAATTTGTGATGATGTTATGCCTGAAAATCCTGACCCAAATTGCCCGGTGATACTATTATCGGCGGAGGAAAAAAGAGGATAAGACAACCGTGGAAAAACGCCATCATCATCAAAGTACTGGACAGAAAAGTCGGATACATGTACTTGAGGGCTAGTTTACTAGCAAAATGGAAACCGAAAGGTGAGGTCTCTATGATTGATGTTGGGAATGAATTCTACGTTGTCCGGTTCAGAAATGAGGACGACTTGAATAATGTCCTCGCAAATGGACCATGGATGATCGACGACATCTAAAATATTAATCATCATATCGCCTTGAACGGAGACATGCCTAATCGCTCATGAAACATGGAATTTAAGGCAAGCTCAGCCCATGGTAAAAAATCAAACCAACGACGGGGTCGACCCTGAGTGAACGCCCTCAAATACTGCTCTAGACTGCGGTTTTTGACTTCCGTCTGACCGTCAGTCTGTGGATGATAAGATGTAATGTGAGGAAGCTTAGTGCCACTCAAGCGATGCAATTCCGACCAAAATGTGCTGCGGAATATTGGGTCCCTGTCGGACAAAATAGTGGCCGGTATACCATGTAATTTAACTACCAAGTCAACAAACAAGCTGGCTACGTACCCGAGGGGCGTCAAATGATGGCCCGAGGGCCCCAAAATGGGCGTATTTCGATAGCCTGTCGACCACTACCAGTATTGTGGTGTGACCACGAGAAGGAGGCAATCCTGTAATAAAGTCCATGGACACCTCGTCCCAAACTTGCTGAGGAAAGGGAAGAGGCTGAATTAAGCCGACAGGCTTGCTTGTACTATACTTGGTAGATTGACAAATAATGCAGAAATCAACAAAGTGCTTAACATCCGCTCGCATACCTTTCCAAAAAAAATACCTCAGCAACACGACGGGAAGTGCGTTCCACGCCGGGATGGCCAGCGCTAGGCGCGGCGTGAAATTTTGTCAAAATATCGGCCTTGAGAGGAGAAGCCGTGCCAACCACTAGGTGATGCCCGAAATATAAAATCCTGTCATGTACTCGGAACGGATCGGGCAAAGTACCGTTGTCAGCAGCTGCGTGCCATGCTCTTAAATCATCCAATGTCAAATTTTCGGCCCGAAGCCGTGGCAGTAAGTCCGGGAGAGGCGCCGAAAAAGAAAGAAATTGCTTCAGACTAGCCTCATCATCAATCATGCAACGCGATAACGCGTCGGCCACACGATTACTAGCGCCAGACTTGTACTCAATGCGAAATTTATAACCCATAAGCTTTCGCATAAAAAACTGCTGATCAGGGGTTTGGATTACTTGAGTTAGAAGTTCTTTCAGACTCTTCTGATCGCTGCAAATCAGAAACTCCCGGCCAAGCAAATACTAACGCCATTTTTGAACTACAGAAACGATTGCAAAGAGCTCGCGATTATATGCGGAAGACCCGCGACGGCGAGTGCCCAATTTCTTCCTGAAGAACGAAAGGGGGCGCTCCTCCTGTAATAATACTACGCCGATGCCCTCATCTGAGGCGTCTGTTTCAACTACAAACTGCTTGGAGAAATCTGGTAGCTGAAGGATAGGCGATGACATCATGGCTTCTTTCAGAGCTGAAATGCTGAATCAACAGTAACTGACCACTCGAATTTATCCTTCTGCAATAAATCTGTTAATGGTACTACGAGTAGAGCATAATTGCGAATAAACTTCTGATAGTAACCTGTCAAACCCAGAAAACCCCGCAATTGCTTAACTGACTTCGGGGTAGGCCATTCGGCCATAGCAGACAATTTGGCCAGATCGGCTAGAAGTTGACCAGCTGTCACAATATGCCCGAAATATTTAACTTTAGAGGTACCGAAAGAACATTTCGAACCTTGGGCAAAAAAAAGATTATCCTGAAGAATCTGCAGAACTGTATCAAGATGCAAAGCATGAGCAGCGACAGAACGACTATATATCAGAATATCATCAAAGAAGACAATCACAAATTGGCGCATATATTGAGTAAACAAGTTATTCATCGCTGCCTGAAATGTAGACGGCGCATTAGTGAGGCCGAAAGGCATAA
Source organism: Fallopia convolvulus (assembly GCA_964016875.1). Taxonomy (NCBI): domain Eukaryota; kingdom Viridiplantae; phylum Streptophyta; class Magnoliopsida; order Caryophyllales; family Polygonaceae; genus Fallopia; species Fallopia convolvulus. The sequence continues at coordinate 4,269,597 of OZ024721.1, forward strand.
CTAAAAATTCAAAATGGCCGTCATGTGTGCGAAAAGCCGTCTTATAGATATCGGAAGAGTGCATCCGAATCTGATGGTACCCTGAATGCATATCAAGTTTAGTGAAGATAACAACATTTCCCAATTCATCAAATAATTCATCAGCAGTGGGAATAGGAAACTTATTTGCAATAGTAATGTTATTGAGGGCTCTATAATCGATGCAGAAGCGAAAACTTCCGTCCTTCTTTTTGACGAGATGAGCCGGAGAAGAAAATGGAATGGTATTGTGTTGAACGATCCCCTGCTCCAGCATGGCCTTAACTTGACGTTCAATCTCGTATTTATGAAAATACGGATATCTGTATGGACGAACGTTGACCGGTTTAGAACCCGGTTGCAGATGAATACGATGATCCCATGTACGGGGCGGGGAAATCCCGTTGGCATTGTGAAAACCGAGAGGTGCTGCTCGAGTATATTGCGGATTTCCGGCTCAAGATCCGGCGGCCAATCAAGTGCGTCAGAAGTGGTGGCGGGAGAAAGGCTTAGGATCTCAAAGCATTCAATGATCCCATCGGAAGCGCAGAGTGAGGGAAGCGCCGACATAGAAATCAGTTTCGGCGATTGGCGGTCACCTTTCAAAAATACTGGTTTATCATTCCAAGAGAACTGCATAGTCAGCTTAGCATAATCATGGGACACAATGCCCAAAGTTTGTAGCCATTGCACTTTAGAACAACTTGCGGTCCATGCACCGCCAAAACAAATAGATCAATAGAGAAATGATGACCTTGCAGAACAATACTAGTGGCCGGACACTGATGCGAACATAATAGATAAGCTCCATTGCCAACAAAAACACGGAAAGGTGCTATTTTCAACAATGGTAATTGTAATTTTTCGGCTAATTCAGGGTGAATAAAGTTATGAGTGCTACCTCCGTCAATCAGAACCTGAACCTGTGCACATGTAATCGATCCAGACAGCCACAAGGGGCGCGGATTCGGGAGCCCCTCCATCAAATTAAGGCTCGAAATATCACCCGTCACGGCCAGCTCATCCGATAAGGTTTCCTCATCCTCCTCATCGCTATCCTCACAGCTTAATAGCGCCAAAAAGAGGGGCTTACAACGATGGCCCCAGGAGTATCTCTCATCACAATTCCAACATAAACCTTTTTTAGTGCGTTCATCACGTTCAGCAACAGAAATACGGCGAATTGGAAGAGAAGAGTAATTACCGTTGGGAGTTGTCGGAGGATGTGTCGTCAACGTGGTACCCGAAGGTGGCGCCGGTGTTGGTTTCGTGGTTGGCGTTCCCAGCCGAGTTGCATTTGGTATCCATGTCCGTTTGTTGGCCAGCCAAGGAGAGGTGGTCTCAGTGAATGAAGCCGCTAGTTCCCGAGCCAAGGCGAATGCTTGTGCCAATGTCGTCGGATTTCGTAAGTTCAGTTCGCGATGCACCGGTTGTTTTAATTCGGCTTTAAACAGAGAAATCAGAGTCGCCTCCGATAAGCCAGTTACTTTGTTCAACAAGGCCTCAAATTCCGTCTGATAATCAAGGTGGAACTTTTCTGCTTCAGATTAGCCAAGAGACCGGTATAGTCTTCATAGTAAGTTGGATCAAAGCGCTGTTGAACCGACTAAAGGAAAGCTGCCCACGTTTCTCCACAATGATTGCATCTTTGATAACGAAACCAATCCGAGGCGGGATGGTCGATTAGCATACCAAACAACCGCAGGTGATCTTAATCCGACGTTTGAAAGTAATCAAAATAGGCTTGGAATCGAAAGATCCAACCGTTCGGGTCGGAGCCGTTGAAGCGGGGTGGGTCGACCCGAATTTTCAGCCTCGCCTCTTGAATTGGTGGGGCGCGGATGGCTGCGCGGTGGTCCTGCGGAAATCCCAACAGGTGCACATTAGAATTGGGGAGGCCCACTGGTTGGTGTCGATCGAAGGATCCGGGACCCGAAGTGACGAACGTCGCGGGACTCATGGTGACTGGTTGTGGAGTCCAACCCGCGAGCGGCATCGGCATGTTCTCTGCCATGGTGGCGTTAGGGTTGGCAATTGGTGGTGGCCAACCCGCGAGCGAGTGAGAAGGCTCGTTAGGGTACGTGAGCGGCGGCGGCAGATTAGGGTTTGTGAATGGTTGCGCATGAACCCAATCCGTGAGCGGCGACTGAGCGCTGCTAGGGCCCGCGCTCGATGGTGGCCAACCGGTGAAGGATTGAGCGTGAACCGGCATGGTAGAGGCGACCATAGTGTTGGAAGGGCGGCTTTGTAAGAGGTCACAAACGTTATCCGTCCTCCGCTTTTGGACTTCGAAATCACGCCGGAACATCTGAAAATCGTCAAGAAGTTGCATGATTAGGTCATGGGGGTCGGGTTTGTTACCGGCCGTGTGCTCGGAATTGTCATCGAAGGACTTGGACATGGTGGTTCGAGGTGAAATCACTAGTTGATACGAGCCCGGTATGGACTTGTATCGAACCCTTGTTGGTCAAGGGGGTTGAGCCTAGTCCGTTGTGGACTCTGACTCGGGATAAGCAATTAAAGAGAAAACTAAGGAAAATTAGGGCAAATTATTTCTTGGATAAATTATGAGAAGGTAAGACAAGAGTATTTATACCTAAGCCCTAACGGTTCAAAAAAGGCGTCCCGGGAAAGATCCGTAAAGAAAACCCAAGAAGAGAGCAAAGCTCTAGTTTATAAAAAATTACATATAATAATTATAATGCTAAAATCTAAAATATTAATCCTCATATCGCCTTGGACGACGACGAATTCTTGACAGTCTCGTATTTGAAATTTCGTCCGTATCAGTGTGCTGATATACTGAAAAGAACAAGGCCCAAAATAAAGTGTTACTATATAGTAATTGATTTGAAAGGACTAACCAATTATGAAACAATACGAACAACATCTTCTGGCAAGAAAGCAAACATTTGAGGAAGTATAACAGCTCAATGATAATACCAGAAAAATGCTCTATCCAAAGGTAGGCTAGGGAAAGCCACCATGTCAACCCTTAATCCTTCACGGCGAAGGAAGCAGGAGGAGAGAACAAGTCCGAGTACGAATGGCCTTCTAGATCCCTAAGCTGGGTGCAAGTCTGACTTCCAAGGTGGTATACCCTATGTCTATAGTGGATAATACTACTAGTTGGAATACATTTATGTTGTAAATAAAAGATTCATGTATTCTCATTCTATGTACAAATGTATGTACCAAACACTAAGGTAGAGCTAGACAAGTATAGAACCGGGTCCATCTCATTATTAGGGTCTGGTTTTATAGGTGAACCGGGCTAGTATCCACCCCAGGTTAAACTGGTCTGGAGGTAACTAAACCCGAGTCACTAAAGTTAAACTGAACTTGTGGTTTTTGATGGAACTCCGACGATGAGGTGTGCTTGGCCCATTAGTGTTGTCTTCGGCCCAAAATTGAAGCTGGAGACTCATGCCTTGGTGAAACGCTGTGTTTGATACGCTCCTGAGTGACCTAGCTATTTAAAGGTTGAGGAGCTTCTCAAGAGTTCATTATTCACTGCGGCGCTAACCCTAGATCCAGAGAAAGAGAGAGAGAGAATAGAGAAAGAGGAGAGAAAGGAGGAAGAAGAAGGTGTTCGCCGGTGATTGCTCATCTCCGGGGTTCCTTGGTGTCTAGAAGAGTCCGATACAGACTTGCAGCCGTGAAAGGGGGCCGAAGCCCTTTCGTTTCTAGATCCCTACCTTTGCTCTTGTTTCTGTTCTTAGTTCTTCGTCTTGTTTTGTTTCTGTTCGTCTAGCTTTGCCAGTGTTTGATCTCGTTGTACTCGAAACTCTTAAGCTTTGATCTAGTGAAGATGATTGGGACCGGATCTCCCTTGTTGAGGTCCTCCGGATGTAGAGTTCTTTGAACTCGAACCGGGTTACCAATTCTTGTGTCTTTATGCTTTACTTTTGCTTTAATGTTTGAGTGCGAGATCGTTTGATTTGGATCTATTGAATACTCGATAGTTCTAGGTCGAAACTCGATTACAAAGTGGTATCAGAGCTGTGCTTTGATAAGATCCTTGTTTTTGAGAGTTTCCGCTACTTGATCTGTATCTTTAGTCACTGCACTAACCTTTCTTGGTTAAGGTTGGGGAATCTTGACAGATGGGTATCGATTTGTATCGATTTAATCCCACTGCCGGTTCCTAAAGTAGAGAGTCTTGTGTTTAGGGTTGTTTCTTGCGTGTTCTGTTGTTTCAAAAACTTCTTACTCTATTTCTGACTTGGTTTGTCTGTCTTTACAGGTACCAAAGGATGTATGAAAACTATAGAGTGAAATCTTATGATGGTCACATGGACTATTCCATGTGGAAGCTAAAGATGAGGGCTATACTAACGAAGGAGAAGTGTTATATGGCCGTAACAGATCAATGGCCGGTTGAATTCTCTACTGCAAGAAGGAAAGAGATTCAAGACCAGGCTCACGCTGAAATAATGCTACGTCTTGCTGATGAGTTAGCAAGACAGGTGGTTAGTCACGCTGAACCTAAACCACTTTGGGATGCCCTTGATGCTATTTACTTGACCAAATCTCTGCCTAGTCTTATCTCCACCTTGTGCAACTTCTTTAACTTTAGAATGGATACTTCTTTCACCCTAAATGAGAATCTGGATAAATTTCTTAAGCTGACTCTAGATCTTGAAAGGTATGATGAAAAAGTTAAAGAAAGCTATAAGGTTGGTATCTTGTTAAACTCGATCCCCAGTCAATTTGATATCTTAAAAGATGTAGTTCAATTTGCTAGGGATGATTTAACTGTTGAAAAGATTGTGGAATACCTGACACCAGAAAAATGACTCTCTGAAAGTCTTTAAGGTTAACAATGGCCCTAAAACTGAACAAAAGACTGAGTCCAAGAATGAGGTATTGTTTACCAAGAGAAAAGGTAAGCAATTCCAGAAGAAAAATGATAAGAATCATGGAGAGAAGAATGGCAAAGATATGTCTGGAGTAAAATGTTACTACTGTGAAAAGATAGGACATTACTCTAAAGATTGCCCTAATAAGACTAGGGATGAGAAAAATAAGAAAAAGGAAAAGGAAACTGTGTCCGTGTTTGAAGAAAGAAACTTCTATTCTCATGAGGTGCTTGCTGTTTCTGATTATGCTAATGAAAATGTTTGGATTCTTGACTCTAGGTGTACTATGCATGCTACTTCTTATAAAACCTACTTCTCTAGTTTGTCTCTGTATGAAGGGGGTGAAGTCATGCTTGGGGATCACACCACCTTGCTATCAAGGGGATTGGAAGTGTGCCATTAAAAATGCATGATGGGAAAATTAGAGTGTTACAGAATTTTAGGTGGGTTCCTAAACTGAGCAGAAACTTGCTATCTGAATCCATTCTTGATGATTTAAATTGCAAAATTATTACTCGTCATGGAGTTAGAGATGTTGTTAGAAATGGTACAATCTTAATAAAGAGCATTAAGATGGATGGGTTAATCATGTTATTGCTACTCTTCCGGAATTAAATGTGTCTTGTGACAAAAGGGGGAATTTACATTTATGCCCTAAAAAAGTTAATAAAATAAAAAATACCCTCTTTTAGGTTAAATTACATTGAATGCCCATTTGGGCATTGTTTACAATAAAAACTTTTGATTTTTCCATTTCCAATTCCTTAAAATGAAAAAACGTTATATAAAAAATATTAAATATAAAATGATGATTAAAAGGGAAAAAATACATAATCTTACCTAATCTAATCGAATCTGTTTGCGATATCTCAAACACACGTTTGTAATATTTATATTAATAGAAAATGATAAGTATGAACATAGTGCAACACCATTGAACTTTTTTTTTTTGATGAAAGTACTCCACGTATTAACTTAAAGCCAAATCGTCCGACAGCACACCATAAAATTCAAGCGGGAAATGAAAATCACAAAGCTGAGCAACGGGAGACGCCGGTAGCCACCAACTGAGCCAATGAGAAGCTCGATTGGCACTCCGACGCACAAACTCTCAACAACAAAGATCAAAACCATAGCTAAACTCAACTATACGAACAACAAGATCACCTAATAATGTCCTCGGGATAGATCCTTGTTTACATTTGAGAATCAAGGACTTGCAATCAGACTGAACACAAACACGTTCAGCCTGAACATCGTGCGCCAGCTGCAACCCCCAGTAGATAGCCTCACCCTCCGCCATCTCGACATGAGTCCCACGCTGAATCCGTCGGGAACCCACAAATACCACCTCACCATCGGAATTTCTGCCCACCACACCAATACCACAATCATCACCCTTATCTAATGCATCACAACAGATTGAAATCCACCCCACAGTTGTCTTTCCATGATTCAGCAAAAGAAACTTCAGCATTGTATTCATACTTCAGTTGTGCTCTATTAAATTCCTCCAAACCACTAAAGCAAACCTCAAAAATATGTCCAGGATCAGCCATAATTCCGTCAAAAATCCTCTTATTCCGTGCCTTCCAAATCTCCCACATTAACAACGCCCAAAGCCGCTGAGCATCAACATCACATTCGTCTTTTACCTTCTCTGCCCAGTCCAAAATTAAGCCTGCACCACGCCCTAAACCACCGGCTGTTAGGAATATTTTCCAGATAGATCTCGATAGCTTACAGTCCCTTAAGCAATGCAAAGCAGTCTCGGGAATTCCACAGAGATCACACAAGCTATCGGCCAAAATGTTCCTCCGACACATAAGTTGTTTACATGGAAAAATTTCCTTACAAGCACGCCATACAAATTCACGTGCCCGTGGAATGATATTAATCCCCCAGAGCCATGTCCACATCTTCTTTGTCACTCCACCATCTGAAGATTCATCCACACCAGCCCTATTCATTCTCTTCTCCATACACAGATGATAAGCACTCCTAACTGTAAAATTACCATCCTTCGTATAAAACCATATAAGCTGATCTTGCACCTCTGCCGACATCAAGTGAATCGATAGAACAAGCTTAGCATCATCCTCCACAAGCCACTTCCTCACTTCATCTTCTCTCCAACCATCCCTATACCAATCAATAAGATCACTAACCCTCATATTTGGATCACCACCTTTGAAGTTTCCCAAAGGCCTGAACGATCTCGGCTTCAGAATCCATTTATCTATCCACATATTCAACAACGTTCCATTCCCAACCTTCCATAACAAGCCATCTTCAAGGATAGATTTAGCATTGAATATACTCCTCCAAGTATAGCTAGGTAAATACCCTAAAGAGGAGTCCAAAAAGGACGAGTTCGGATAATACTTGGCTTTCAATAAACGTGCTGCAAGAGAGTCTGGATCAGTAATGAGTCTCCATCCTTGACGTGCTAACATGGCTAAATTGAACTCCTCCATCCGTCTAAAACCCAAGCCTCAACAGCTCTTAGGTTGACACATCCGATCCCAGCTCATCCAATGCGTTCCTTTCTTCTCCCCATTTGACCCCCACAAAAAGTCACACATAAGCTGCTGGATATCGTGACATAAGCCAGTAGGGAGTTGAAAACACACCATTGTATAAGTAGGAATTGACTGCATAACTGATTTGACAAGAATTTCTTTCCCTGCCCTAGAAAGAGAATTAGCCTTCCACCCCTTAATTTTCTTCCACACCTTTTCCTTCACTTGTTCAAAAATCACCTTTTTGGATCTCACTACCATAGTAGGTAAACCCAAATACTTCTCATGTTTTTCCACTTCTTGGATATCAAGAATACCCTGAATCACACTCCGTAAACCCACACTCACGTTGTTGCTAAAAGATAGCTCCGACTTTGCAAAATTAACTTGTTGTCCAGAAACTGCTCCGTAATCATTGAGAATTTTGACGATTTCATGCTCTTGTTGACAAGTAGCACCAGCAAAGAGGATACTATCATCCGCAAAAAATAAGTGTGAAATTCTTGGGGCAGTCCTTGCAATCTTGATTCCTTGAATTCGGCCCTCCACTTCGCTATTCTTGATTAATGCCGAAAAACCCTCAGCACAAATCAAGAATAAGTACGACGACAATGGATCACCTTGACATAATCCGCGGGATGGAAAAAACACTTGAGAAGGGATGCGATCCATCAAAACTGAGAAGGAAACGCTCCACACACACCTCATAATCATAGCAACCCATTGAGCATTAAACCCTAACTTCATCATACAACTCTCCAGAAACTCCCATTCCACCCTGTTATACGCTTTCACCATATCCAATTTGAGAGCCATATAACCTGCTTTCCCATTCTTCTTGTTTTTCATATAATGGAATAACTCAAACGCCGCCAAAACATTGTCTGTAATAAGACGACCAGGCACAAAAGCACTCTGACAACTTGAGATAACTTTATTTAGCACAACTTTCAACCTGTTAGCCAACACTTTTGAAACTATTTTGTAAATCACATTGCACAAGCTAATAGGTCGAAGATCTTTCATACGAAAAGGGTCAGTAACTTTTGGAATTAAAGAGATAAAAGTATAATTAAGGCTATCAGGGAAGTCACCCCCATGGAGAATATAAGAACAAAATTGGTCACCTCAGTCCCAACAATATGCCAGTGTTTCTGAAAAAAACAAAGTTGACATACCGTTAGGACCGAGTGATTTTGTCGGATGCATGGAGAAAAGAGCAGAAAATACCTCTTCACCAGTGAAAGGATGTGTGAGCTCAGCGTTATCTTCCATCGACAATAAAGGAGAGATTCCTTGAGGAGCCAGCAAAGAGTGTGTGTTCAAATCAGTTTTATGTCTGAAGAATAAAGGCAACACCATTGAGCTAAAAATAAACTATCAAGTTTGAAGAATAATATATTGCTAAAAATGGAACACATGTTATGGTAATATATGTAGCATTATATTTCTTGGCAAACGTGGGATCAAGCAGATGCAGCTTCAGAAGCCAAAAAGACATTGTATTTCTTGGCAAGCTTTTTAACAACTTTCTTGTTTTTGTTCAACTTTTTAAGAGCTTCAACAACCATGGAGTCCACTCAGTCCAGGCCAATTTTCTCACATTGTAAATGAAGAAAAAATAGTTTAAATAACTTTCCATTGTTGTGAAGGAGTGTCTCATGTCTTCTAAAACGTTTTAGGATCAAAGTTATCGAGAATAATTGTGTAGAAAAATCATTATATTTATAGTAAAACCTCTATAAATTAATAGGGTTGGGACCATGATATTTTATTATTTTATAGAGATATTAATTAACAGATAAATTAATATTTATTAATTTAAAGAGACTTTTGTAATAAGAGCTTTAAAAATGCATTATCACACAAGATTTTATTGTAGGATTTTAGAAGGCTATGAGTTGGGACAATCTAATCCATGTAAGATTAATGTTTTGACTGCTATCAATCTTGTAGTATCGGCTTGGATAGTTAATGTTGAGCAAGAGACAATAACAAATTGTTTTAGACACTGCAAAATTCGTTCATGAGATGAAGTCTCAAGGAATGATTATAGTTGACGTTGCAAAATTTGTTTTCAAAACAACGTTAGAAATGTTGGATCCAATAAAAAAAGTTAGAGATGAGCTCCAAATAGAACTAAGAAAAAACAAACAACACTACAACCATATTTCATTAGATTTTCTTAGTTATGACTTATGACTATGTAAATTTTTATATAATTATTAATTTATGATATTAATGGGACCTTATATTTATATAGTGGTTTTAAAAAAATATATTATCTTATTATCTTATCGAAATTTGTTAAATTTTGCATTGGCCCAAGTCGGGACCGGAGAAAAATATTAATTTAGAGAGTTTATTAATTTACTGAGTATTAATTTAGAGAGGTTCTACTGTATTTTTCTAGTAGAATAAAATTTAATGAAAATTAGAATTTAATTTGCTTTACAAAAAAGTGGAAATGTGCGAATCTGATATGTCAACAATTAAATCGGGTATTTCGTTATATTTTTTGGGCATTGATGGAATTATAAAAAAATGAAGGCATTTTTGTTATTATAAACTTTTTTGGGGGCATACACTACGATTAACACGCATATAAAAATGGCATAACATCTGAGAATTTGAATGATGTTTCTTTCTGTGAGAACTGTGTGTTTGGTAAAAAGACTAAACATCCCTTTGCTAAGTCATCTTTTGAAGCTAAAAGACCCCTTGAATATGTCCACTGTGACTTATGGGGGCCTGCTCAGGTACAGACAATTGGAGGCAGGAATTACTTCCTTTCTCTGGTTGATCAGTACTCCAGAAAGGTATGGGTTTATCTGCTTAAGCATAAAAGTGAGGCTTTTGAGTCATTTAAGCATTGGCATGTGTTCACTGAAAAACATTCTAACCTTAAACTCAAATGTCTTAAAACTGATAATGGGCTTGAGTTTTGTAACCATATCTTTGATGACTATTGCAACAAATATGGAATAAAAAGACATTTGACTGTGCCATACACCCCACAACAAAATGGCACAGTTGAAAGAATGAATAGAACTCTTCTTGAAAAAGCTAGATGCATGCTTTTTAGTGCTGGGATGAAACCATCCCTATGGGGAGAGGCATTCAATACTATAGCTTACCTCATCAATGGGTCCCCTTCCTCTGTTGTGAGTTTTAAAACTCCACAAGAAATGTGGACAGGTCAAAAGCCTAGCATTTCTTACTTAAAACCTTTTGACTGCAATGCATATGTTCATGTAAATCAAGGTAAATTGCAACCTAGGGCTCTTAAGGCTGTCATGTTAGGTTATCCTGAAGGAGTCAAAGGATACAAATTACTTGTAATACAACCTGGTAGTTACAAAGTAATTGTATCCAGAGATGTCACCTTTCAGGAAAATGAATTCTATTTTAAAAATAAACTAATGTCTTCTATTGAGAACACAGGTACTCAAACACATAATGAAGACACAATGGCTCAGGTGGGGCCATTCTATATCCCTGGTGGAAATCAAAATGAACAACAAGACCTTGAGGAGTTTGATATTGGATATGCCAACTCCTATTCATTAGGACACCCAGAAGAAAATACTGAGGAAGAACAACCTAATGAAGAAATCAGCAGCAATACTGAAAATAATGAAACTGCGGAAAATGAAAAAGATGATGAAAATGCAATTGAAGAGGAAAATAACTCAGGGCAAACCCACCAATTAGGTGGGGGCAGTAAGTGAACCTTCTATCCCTAATTATGATTTTGAAATGCTTGATGATTTTGTGCATGATATTGATAATGAGATTGATGATAATCCTATGCATGTGCATGACTTGACTAATTATCAATTGGTTAGGGATAGGGAACCAAGGATTAGAATTCCAAATCCTAAGTTCACTGCAAATATTGTTGAGTTTGCCTTGCTTGTTTCTGAAATCGTGGCTCATTTGAATCCTGAATCTTATGAACAAGCCATAAATAGTAAGCATGCTAATGAGTGGTTAAAGGCTATGCATAAAGAAATACAAAGTATGCATGCTAATAACACTTGGTCTTTAGTTCCTAAACCCGATAATGCTAAGCTAGTTGATTGCAAATGGATCTTTAAGGTCAAGGATGGTGCTACTGAGTTAGACCATCCTAGGTATAAAGCTAGGCTTGTAGCTAAAGGTTTCACTCATGATGAAACCCGAAATAAACCGTTCGCTAAAAGACAAGAGACGGGATTATTATATTCGATTGTGCGAACACTTGCTTCTTTATTTATGATTTTCTTTACAACGAGGCTGCAAGATTTCTAGGTTACAAACCAACGAGATTACAAGCCAACGAGGTTTACACCCTAGACCCCCTACGGTTGTCCGAGATCTCGACCTGACAATGTCCGAGATCTCGTAGTTGCTAGATAATTCTAAGTGTCGCTTGTTTGTCCTCTTGAGCGAGGTTGATCCGGCGGGACGATGTTGATGACTTGCGAGGGTAGATGGCTTGCGAGATGGTGTAGCGAGGTCTTTGATGTGAGCAGAAACTTTGTGAGACTTGAAGTCTTTTTGTGGACTTCACTTGTCTATAGCAAGGCCTTTTCACGATGTTTCGATCACATCGATCTTCAACGAGCAAGATAGTTCTTGAGTTCAATATGTTTTTCGGCCTTTTCTTTGTATGGGATTCTTCTCTATTTATAGAGGACTGGAGAGTCGAGTTTTTTCCAATGTCCGATGTGGGACGCTCGAGATTGGGAGCTCCTGATTGGTCTGTAGGTGAGGCAGCTTGTGATTGGCTCGGGGGAGCGGCATTGATGAGTGGTCCGTGTGGGCGGGTGTGTCAGTAGAGTCGGTGGCGAGGTCTCGACCTCGCTCCGTGGATTCGGAAGACGTCACGGAGATGGGAATGTTTATTTAATCTAAAAAAGGCATATGGTCGTGGGTCCCAAAATCGTCCTTGGGAATCTCGTCGTGTGTATTTGTTTTTTGGTACCCCGGGCCCACTTCTTACTTTACTATTTTGGGCATCATCAACTCAGAAAGAAGGAATTGATTACAATGAAATTTTTGCTCCTGTAGTCAACTATAAGACCATGAGACTGCTGCTTGTTATGGCCAATGTGTTTGATTGGGAAATAGAACAGATGGATGTTAAGATTGCTTTCTTACATGGGGATCTAAAAGAAACTATCTATATGAGACAACCTAAGGACATGATTGATAAAAATAAACCCAATCATGCTTGTCTGCTTAGAAAGTCTAAATATGGTTTGAAACAATCTCCTAGGCAGTGGAACTTGAAGTTCAATTCTTGCATGCTTTCCATGAACTTTATTAGAAGTAAATGGGACACTTGTTTGTATTACAAGCATGTAAAGAAAAATAATCCTCTTTATGTGCTTCTCTATGTTGATGATATCCTGCTTATCAGTAGTTCAAAAACTGAAATTGTTGGAGTTAAGCATGACTTGAGTAAGCATTTTGACATGAAGGACCTTGGTCCTGCTTAGAGAATTCTAGGGGTTAAAATCATAAGAGATAGAGATAAAAAGATTATGAAACTATCTCAGGTTGATTATATACAAAAGGTGCTTGATAGGTTTTCCATGATTAGTTCTAAACCTGCACCTATACCCTTAGGAGGGCATCTTGAATTAACAAAGAAAGATTGCCCTGTCAATTCTGCTGAGGTTAAGAAAATGGATAAAGTGCCTTAAGATGTTGTTGTAGGCTCTGTGATGTATTCTATGGTGTGTACTAAACCTGATTTGGCTTTTGCAATTAGTGTTTTAAGCAGGTTTATGTCTAATCCTGGTGAGGAACATTGGTCTGCTATGAAGTATTGTCTCAGGTATATAGCAGGGATAAGAAAATTAGGACTGGTATATGCTGAGCATAAACCCAGTACTGAACTGGAAGGGTTTGTGGATTCTGATTTTGCTAGCAACAAAGATAACAAGAAGTCTACTACCTCCTACTTCTATACTTAGGCAGGAAACTGTATATCATGGAAATCTCAACAACAATCCATAGTAGCTCTGTCTTCAACTAAAGCTGAATACATAGCTGTTGTGGAGGCCTCAAAAGAGGCCTCTTGTTTGAAAGGCATATTATAAGAGATTACTGGGAAAACCTATATTCCCAAGATCTCTACAGATAGCCAAAGTGCTTTATATTTGTGCAAATATCCTGTCTATCATGAGACGACTCAGCAGATTGATGTGAGATTTCATTACATTAGAGATGAAGTTGAAAAACAGCTGATCAATATTGTGAAGATAGCTGGTGATGTGAACCTTGCAGACTTTGGAACAAAAATTGTGCCATTTAACAAATTTGAGTTTTGCAGGGACTCACTCCACATCAAGGATGTAGGCTGAGGTGTGGAGCAGGACCAATGATAGAAAGGGGAAGTCTTGGTTCTGTCATGAGCACTATTGAATTGGAGCTTAAGAGTAGAAACATGTCTGTATTAAGAGAGCATATGTTGTAAATAATACATTCATGTATTCTCATTCTATGTACAAATGTATGTATCAAACACTAAGGTAGAGTTAGACAAGTACAGAACCGGGTCCATCTCATTATTAGGGTCTGGTTTTACAAGTGAACCGGGCTAGTATCCACCCCAGGTTAAACCAGTCTGGAGGTAACTAAACTCGAGTCACTAAAGTTAAACCGAACTTGTGGTTTTTGATGGAACTCGAACGATGAGGTGTGCTTGGCCCATTAACAGGCTTGGCCCATTAGTGTTGTCTCTGTCCCAAAACTGAAGCTGGAGACTCATCCCTTGGTGAAACACTGCGTTTGATACGCTCCCGAGTGACCTAGCTATTTAAAGGTTGAGGAGCTTCTCGAGAGCTCATTATTACTGCGACACTAACTCTAGATGCAGAGAAAGAGAGAGAGAAGAGATAAAGAGAGAGAGAGAGAGAGAGAGAGAGAGAGAGAGAGAGAAAGGAGGAAGAAGAAGGTGTTCACTGGCGATTGCTCATCTCCGGGGTTCCTTGGTGTCTAGAAGAATCCGACACAGACTTGCAACCGTGAAAGGGGGTCGAAGCCCTTTCGTTTCTAGATCCCTACCTTTGCTCTTGTTTCTATTTGTCTAGCTTTGCCAGTGTTTGATCTCGTTGTACTCGAAACTCTTAAGCTTTGATCTAGTGAAGATGATTGGGATCGGATCTCCCCTGTTGAGGTCGTCCGGATGTAGAGTTCTTTGAACTCGAACCGGGTTACCAATTCTTGTGTCTTTATGCTTTACTTTTGCTTTAATGTTTGAGTGCGAGATTGTTTGATTTGGATCTGTTGATTACTCGATAGTTCTAGGTCGAAACTCGATTACAATTTACATATGAACCCATAGAAGTTGGTGATGAAAACGCAGTTCCCTTCCCCCCAAGCATGAGGAAGAAGTTGAGCCGAGATTGAAAAGGAGCAATTGCGAGTGATCAAGAAAACCCTTTTCCCCAAATCCTCAACTTTCTCACTCAAAATCCTAATACAAGTTCCCTTCTTATTATTGATGTTGTTGGCTTCTAGCCTTTAGATTTCACATGTCGAGTGATGCAACCAAAGCAAATATAATTCTCCATCGGATACCACGAATTGAGCCTTATCCCACCCCAAGTATCTTCCCGGATTGCAGGCTTCTCTGTGGCTTTAATCCGTTGCAAATTGTGTGGTCAAGAATGTAGATATGGCCTCGTGCATCTGTTACAATATGCATTTTTCATCATTATGGTCAAATAGTCCGAGTTTGTAATTTTGCCTTAGCTTTATATGTTGCTCGTTTGATTACTCTCACGCAGCGTTTTAAGCACTTGTATTTGTGAGGCTCATATAAAAAAGACCTCTTGCTGTAACGAACTCTAACAGTGGAATGAGAATGCTCATTTCTTGCACTTCAATCTCACGTTCCTCTCTCCTTCTCTTCTAGCTCATCAAATCTTCAATTCCTCAAAGTTCAACTTGTAATATGGTATCAAAGCATAGATCCTTCAGGATCTGATTACTCACTTGATCGTATTGCTTCTTCCCGATGGCCGATCTCGAAGCATAAATGGATGCGATGGTGTTTACTAATGGCGATTCACCGCCAAATATGAATTCTCGTTTTGGGAACGCACTGGCGATTTCTGATCCTAACCACTGGTTGTATTTACACCACTCTGATTATCCCAATTACTCACTGGCTACTGAACTCCTCAACGAAACCAATTACCATCAATGGCGAAGAGTTGTGGAGGTGTCGTTGATGGCGAAAAACAAAATCGCCTTCGTCATTGGTGAATTTGAGAAGCCATGTGCTGGATCGATTCTTGAGATGCAATGGAATCGATGTAACAATGTGGTTATTGCGTGGCTCTGGCATTCAGTTGAGAAGGGGATAGCTGAAACTTTTCTCTACTATGAAACTGCAGCTGAGATTTGGAAGGAGCTTCGCGGTCGCTATGGACAACCGAGTTTGGCCAGAACCTACCAAGTTCAGAAAGAACTTTTCAACATCTCTCAGGGTAACGTTTCTATCTCAGCTTATTACACTAAGTTCAAGCGTTTGTGGGATGAGTACATGGTGTTGTCTAAAATGCCTAAATGTGATAAATGTAACACGGTTATCATCATGCCTCGATTAGTCCTAAACCAACAGATCTTGCAGTTTTTAGTTGGGTTGAATGAATCCTATGCATATTTGCGTGCAAATATATTGATGATGAAAGCCAACTCCTGATTTTACATATCAAATGGTTCTAGAGGAAGAGAAACAAAGGGGTTTGACCAGTCGTGCTCCTACAGTAGGAAATGATGCTACAACCTTGAGTGTCTATCCTAAGCCCAAGCAGAGTTCCTCAAATTCTCACCAACACAACGGTCAAAATTTCAATCCAAAAGCAAACCAGCCTTCTAATGGTGGAGGCTCTACTGGTGGAGGAAGCAATCAGAATCAGTCTTCCTCAAACAATTCCAGTGGAGGTAGTTCTAGCAATGTAATGAGGAAGATGAACTACTATTGTGATCATTGCAAGGTGCCCGGACATTCATTAAGCAGGTGCTACAAGGTCAATGGTTATCCCAAAGACAAGGAGAAAAAGTTTGCTGGGAATTCATCTGTTGGTGAGCATGGCAAGGAGAATTCAGACAAGAATGTCATGGTCACTCAATCTCAATATGACAGGCATTGTTGGATCGTCAACAAACTGGAGGCTCTTCTGCTAAAAATAGCAAATCCTGCATGCTAGTTGGTAAATCATTCTGTTTCTCAATTTATGGCAATACTTATGTTTGGGTCATTGATAGTGGAGCAACACATCATATATGTCCCCATTTAGACTTGTTTTCCACTCATACACCTTACACTGAAACCAGTTTTGTTAACTTGCCAAACAATAAGCAAGCCAAGATCACAAATATTGGAACAATCCAACTTACTTCCACCATCATTCTTAAGAATGTTTTACATGTCCCTGAGTTTACCTTCAACCTTTTGTATGTACGCCAGCTTGCTAATGATCTTTATTCTAACATTCTGTTCACTCCTACTGAATGTATTCTTCAGGACCCTTCAATGAGCAAGCCTCAGATGCTTGGTAGAGTGTCAAGAGGCCTTTATCTTTCCACCACTTCTCATGACCATTCTGGCAAGAGGAGCTCCAGTGTCATGCCCAGTTCTTCTAGTTTTTCATATTCCAGTTTTTCCACTTGTAATAAGAATCTAGACAATTTGAATCATGTTTCTTTTAGTGCTATGTCACTTGAACTTTTACACTTGAGGCTTGGACGTGTCCCTTTTGAATCAATGCATCGCTTTCCTTTTTATAAAGATATCAAATGTGTCAAACATCATCATATATGCACCATCTGTCCAAAAGCCAGGCAACAGAGGTCTTCTTTCCCCATAAGCAAAATTCAAATAACATATCCATTCCAACTTATTCATATAGACATCTGGGGACCCTATAAAATCAAAAAATACAATGGGTTCAACTATTTTCTAAGTGTAGTTGATGTTTTCACAAGAACTACATGGGTTCATTTACTCACACATAAAAGCAATGCCTTCCCCATCCTTAAAGATTTTATTATCTTTCTTGAAAACCAGTTCTCTCATTCTGTCAAGACAGTTAGGTCAGATAATGGTGGGGAGTTTTGCAGTTCAGATGCCAAAGCTTTCTTTTCTTCTCGGGGAATCTTACACCAAACGTCCTGCGTGGAGACACCACAACAAAACGGGGTAGTAGAGCACAAACACAAACATCTTCTTGAAACTGCTAGAGCACTTCTCTTTCAGTCCAATTTGCCAGATTCTTATTGGGGAGAGTGCATTCTTACCTCTACTTAATTAATCGATTTCCCCTAGCTAGCATTGAGTTCTTAACTCCATATGAAAATCTGTATGGACGACCACCAGAATATCATCATCTAAAGCCTTTTGGGTGCCTTTGTTTTGTCTCTACCCTAAAAAGGGACATGACCAAACTTGATCCTAGAAGTTCATCTTGTATTTTTCTTGGCTATTCAGCTGGTACTAAAGGCTACAAAGTTCTGGATATAGCCACACAAAAGATTCATGTTTCAAGGGATGTTCAGTTTCATGAACTTACCTTTCCTCTTCACATTCCAAACATTAAACTTGCTTCCTCATTTCCTCTTCCTAACCCCACAAATTGCTTTGACCCTATTTTCTTTCCTGAATCTACTCCTTTCACCTCACCTTCTGAACCAGAAATGACTTCACCAGATCCTTTGCATTACTTACCATCTTCCCTTGATGAAGCCATTTCTTCCATACCTACACCTTCTCCTTTCTCTGTCTCCATTCTTTCACAATCAAATTCCCATTCAAACTCCTACCCTTCTCTTCCTGTTCCAGTTTTGAGACGATCTCAAAGAATACATAAGCCACCAACATATCTTCAAGATTATGTAGTGAATTTTTCAGATGCTGTGACACAATTTCCTCTTTTAGATGGCTTTCGTGGCTCATTCTTTGCACCTACAGTTTGCTCCACCACCATATCTTCCCCTATTTCTGAACCTAAAACCTATACCGATGCCTCTAAAGATCCAAACTGGGTACTTGCCATGAATAAAGAACTAGATGCTTTATCCACTAACCATACATGGAATGTTGTAGATCTTCCTGCATGTAAGAGAGAAATTGGTTGCAAATGGGTGTACAAAGTTAAGCATAAGATTGATGGAAGCATTGAGAGATACAAGGCTCGTCTTGTAGCAAAGGGGTACATTCAACAATATGGTTTGGACTTTGAAAAAACCTTCTCTCCAGTAGTAAGAATGACAACTGTACGAGTTCTCATTTCACTTGCTTTGACCAGAGGATGGACAATCTTCCAATTAGATGTCAACAATGCATTTTTGCATGGTGATCTAATGGAAGAAGTGTATATGCAAATGCCAGAAGGAATTGCCAATCCTTCAAACAAAGTTTGCCTACTTAAGAAGAGTTTATACGGCCTTAAACAAGCTTCGAGGCAATGGTTTCACAAGCTCACAACTACTCTGGTCAATTTAAATTTTGTACAGTCCAAGCGTGATTCTTCTCGGTTTATTCACAAAAATGCAGGCCACATGACAGTTCTAGCAATCTATGTTGATGATATCCTACTCACAGGATCTGATTAGGTATTCATTGATAAAGTCAAACATGCTTTGGATTCTTTGTTCAACATTCAAGATCTTGCCTTGACCTTCGATTCTCGCCTAACACTTCTCGAACCTTCTAGACTTCGTCTTCAATACTTCGGTGTACATTCCTACAGTCTGTTGAAGGGTTTCTTGAACAAATAAATTTATATCAAGATCCCGCTGAGTATAGCGGAGTCAGGTTCGTCCACGGGAATGAGAGTAGGGCTAAAGATTAGTTGATAAACTAAGAAAAGAAAGAAAACACAAACAAAGCAAGGATTTGAGCACGACTTTGGGGGTCGAGATCGAAGCAAATTAACTAGACTTAATCAAATATAAAAGGTAAATCCTAGGGCTAGGGCTACCACAACAACAATCACACATGCCTTCAAAGAGAAATCACAACTATCATGCAATCTAGATCATAGAAAAGTCAACTGTCGCAAACAATTCAAGTTATTCAATCAACTGTCGCAAATTAAACAACTTTCTATCTATCTTTCAACCTAGGAATATCAACTGTCGCAAATAATCCTATTAGAACCAGTCAAAGCAATCAACTTTACACTTTCGCTTTTAGGTTAATTGCAAGACATGCCTCAACTTTCGCAAAGGATTTAAGCACAAGATAGATAGATATGATCTTCAAGCATTCAAGTCATGAATTCAAGTTTAGACATGCATGATTGTGTTGGGTTTTCACCCAACCTTAGAATCTAAAAAAAACTACTCACACATGGAAAAGAAAGAAGAAGACATGATCATAGAAACAAACCGAAAATTCAATAAAAAAAAGATGTCTTATAAATTTCCCCAACTTGTCTTCCAAGTCTTCCCCTTAATTTCCTCAAAGAACGAATTTTAAAAACTAGAGAGAACCCCCCTTTTTATAGATGAAAAGGAGCCCTAATTAAACTAGGAAACAAGATAAAACTACTTCCTAAGATAAAAGATAGAATATATCACAAAAGATCTCGGAATAAGGGAGAGTCGGCGCCATGCACAACCCAAAGTGGGTCGTGCACGCCCCCCCTAGGGGTCGGTCCTGAGAGCATGTATCTTGGCTGGGTCTAGCACGACCCCAATAGGGTCGTGCACGACCCTCATAGGGTCGTTCCTGAGGGCTTGTTCGAACAACCTTGAGTAAAACTTGCGTAGAAGATTCGTTACAATTCCGTTTGACTTGATTCTTTTTCCTATGTTCTTGTAACGAATTTCTCTATCTCTTTCCAAGCTCAAACTTGATCTTCAATAACTTTACTTGAGCACTTAATCTTCATCTTCTCTTGCAATGCTCCAAACTCTTCTTTCAAGCTCCAAAACTCCTACAAAAAGACACAAAAAATGCGTAGCTTCCGAATCTCAAGGAAATACGAAAAATAAAGAAAAAAAACTCAAAAACATAAAACTCTAGTACTAAAACCAACTAAATCTAATCTATCTAGACACTAAAAACCTACCTAAAAAGCGGATATCAAAATACCTCATACTTAGACTTGCTTGTCCTCAAGCAATAATCATGCAAAATCAAGACCAATAACACAATCTTCAAGCATAGACCTTGTTCAAAACATTTTAAACACAAGTGAAAAAGTAGACAAGCAACTTTAACGTCATCACATATGTATGAATCTCTAGCTTAAGTAATCACAATCCAACCTCACAAGGGATTTTAATGTGTTTCACTCATCTCTCATGTGTTTAGGCTTATTAATATCAACTCTCAACTCAATCTTTATGCAACATCAACTTTATCATTGAGACTTATATCACCAATCTCTCTACCTAGAGAAGTCAAAACACATCAATCATCATAAGAACTTAGGCTCAATGAAATCTTCATAGAAGACTCCATTCGGCCGGGTTGTAATGGGGCTTGGTAAAGACAATAAGGCGTGGAAATATTTTGGCTATGTGGTGCTAATAATATCCGGGAATCAAAGACTCCTAAAAACTCACACAATACCAAAGCTCTCATAAAAGATCTTTTACCAAACTCACTCAAACATTATGCTCAAACTCACTTATTTCTTCAACCCTTTTAAATCCCAACTTATCTTGCTTTCAAACATTAAGGAAGTTTGGCTCATGCGCACTTTCACTTTCAACACCTTGCTTTATTTTTCTCCCTTTTGACTTTAAAAACTCCCTTATGATCTTCATTTTTTTTCATGAGAGATTGGTACCAATTTTTTTCTTTCAAATCTTTTGTAACTGCATTCAGGGAACCAAACTCCTTTTACATGACAAACTGCAAGATTTTTTTTAAACTTTTCCCAACCCATAATTACCCCACACTTGAACCAAGTAAATCACTCAACAAAATCATCACAACCAATACTAAGTCCTAATCCCCGGATAGGGTCAAGCTTATCTTGGCTAGGGAATAATTTTGTGGAGCTAAAAATAAAAGGCTTAAGGCTCAACTTGGCTTCAAAAAGAGGATAATGTAAGGGTAGATAAAAGAGAGGATAAAAGTGGCTTATGAAAAATAAGTTCTTAATCATAATTAACATGCATGAACGATCTCATAACGGCTTCAATAAATAGATAACCATATCAATGACAAGAGATTTATATGCATAAAGAGAGCAAATCACACAAGAAAAAGAAGAGGGATTTTTGATGTTCTCCCTATTAGGCCAAAGTTCCTCACTAGGTAAATTTTTTTTGTTGGATTGCAACAACTTCAACTCTAGACACATATGCTCAATTTCATCACAAGTCACTTTTCACAATTAAAAGCAATTTCTCAAGACTTGGGCTACACTATCCAAATATGCCAAAGGAATTATATGATAAGCATGAAAATTAAGTCTCATCATAGGACATCTAAGAGGGAGCATTCTTCTATCCTAAAACAAACAAAGCAAATATATATATATATTTTTTTTGATTTTTCGACATTTTTCAAAATTTTTTTCAATTGCTTTTTTTTCTTAACAAAACATACTAACAAACAAGCAAACAAAGCTAACACAAAAAGACTTTGAGAATACACAACATGTGAGGTTTCTTCTTCCCCTACCCCATACTTAAATCATGCAATGTCCCCATGCATGAAAATGATATGAAAAAGTAAAGAGAAAGGAAGAAGAAACTCACAAAGAACTCTTGGAAGCTTGTAAAGAAGATGAAGCTCATCATGGTGAAGATGGAGTGGTTGAAGCTTAGGA
This sequence comes from Fallopia convolvulus, assembly GCA_964016875.1. Classification (NCBI taxonomy): domain Eukaryota; kingdom Viridiplantae; phylum Streptophyta; class Magnoliopsida; order Caryophyllales; family Polygonaceae; genus Fallopia; species Fallopia convolvulus. The sequence goes on from OZ024721.1 coordinate 4,291,794, forward strand.
CCCTGCAAAAATCCCACAAAATTCTATTCCAAACAAAAGTATTCTATCCTAGTCTAAGGAAGGTTAGAAAAAGAACCTAATCTAAAAATAAAATAAAATAAAAATAAAAATAATAAAACTAACTAAAGAGCGGGTTGCCTCCCGTAAGCGCTTGTTTAACGTCATTAGCTTGACAACTTATCTCATCTCATCAAGGCGGCCTCCATCCAGCTATGTCGGGATCATGGGAAACCCCATACTTAGATGGAAAAGCTTCAAAGCTTCTCTCCAAGATATTTGGTCCTCTATCGTTAATAAGAACGCTTGGAAGTCCTACAACAGAGTTAGTAAAATCCGAAGACCAAGGAGGTTTTGACTCCTTCATATGACTAACAGTAGGATCTAATATAGAACGAGAATAGGAGAAAGGATCATGATCAGAACTGATTGGATAAGAACAAGAGAACTCACCTTTGTTACTTTGAGGAGGGGTCGTTACCGAGGGTATGTGGGTCGTTACCGACCCCACTACATCAAGGAATGCCTCGGTATCGTGCCGGTCACCCACAACGTTGTGATTTTTCAGAGAATGGTTGGTTCCAACCCACCATGGGGGGTCGGTATGCTCCTTGGTGGGTGTGACCTCTTTGAATTTGCTCATTTCGGATCTTAGGAAAAGGTCGTTACCGATACATGGAGGGTCGGTAGGCCTTTCGTTAATGCTCTTTACAACAGTGGTCTCATTCACATCAGGATTGAAACGGAACTCGACCCTCTCCTCCCCAATATCGAATGTGAGGAGCCCCTTTCTAACATCAACTCGTGCCCCTGCGGTGGCTAAGAATGGTCTTCCAAGAATGATTGGTACCACAGGGTCCTCAGGCATATCTAGAACAAGGAAGTCGTTTGGGACAAAAAATTTGCCAACTTTAACTGGGACATCCTCAACGACTCTGGTTGCCTTTACACAAGATCCGTCCGCCATGTATAGCCTCATATTGATGGGCTCCAGTGGTCCCATGTTAGCTTTGGTCCAGATAGATAATGGTTATAAACTAGCACTGGCACCTAGATCACATAGAGCTTTAAAACGGTGAGTTCCAATACCTATTGAAATTGCAAACTTACCTGGATCACCGAGTTTTTCAGGGAGCTTTATGGAATGGATCTCATTATGCAGCTCTGAGATTGATCGCTTCCTAGATAAGATCTCCTTCAAGAATTTAGTATAAGCAGGAATTCATTCAAAGCCTCAGCGAAAGGAATGGAAAGATTTAAGCCTTGAAGCAACTTAACATAGCGCTTGAACTTACCTTCCGTTGAGTCTTTGGGTTTCTTAGAAGGGAAAGGAAGTACTTTAGATGGAGATTGAATGGAAAGAGAAGGGTTAGAAGACTTACCTGGCGAAGGATGGTCGAGATCGACCCTTGGAGGGTCGATCACCTCTTCTTCCTCGTTAATAGCCTCCTCAGGAACGACCCTTGGGGGGGTCGTGCATGACCCTAAGGGGGTCTTGTACGACCCTAAGGGGGTCGGTCCTGAGGCTTGTTCCTTGTCTTTATGCTTGGTTGGCTCGGGCAACTCCTTGCCACTCCTTAATTGCATGGCTCGGATTTCTCCATCACTTGCTCGGCCTCTAGGATTCTCCTCAGGGCGGCCCGGGAGTTGTCCATGAGGTCTCGTGATTTGAGTCGCTAGCTGGCCAAGTTGAGAATCGACATTCTTTCTCCATGATTCAAATTCTCCCAACCGTGCATGAACACCTTTCAACTCAACTTGTACTCCATTGATCCCGGTTTGGACCTCAGCTCGGACTTCGTTGATCTCAGTTCTGATGCCATTGATTCCTTCTTGCAGCCCTTGCACCCATGATGGTGGCTCTTGATAGCTTGGAGGTCGGTAGGGAGGTGGACATTGCTCTTGTTGAGGGGGTTGCTTGTATTGGTCATAATTTGGATTGCCCCAAGATGGTTGAGCATTGTTCCTCCCTGCATAATTATTTTGATTCCAAAAGGAACTTCGCATATAATTTGCCTCCTCATAAGCCTCAACGGCTCGTACTTGCTGCAAGTTAGTACAATTGGAAGTAATATGGGCGGAAGACCCGCATTCTAGACAAGATTGAGAAGTTTTAAAGTAACTTGCTTTTTCAATCGATTGATCTCATCTTGCATGAATTGGAACTTCACATCCCGATCGACCACCTCACATTGTGGTTCATACAGCTTCCTCTCCGTCGGCTTTGCTTGTTGGGTTCCATATATAGCATCATAGTTGGTTAGCTTATCCAACAAAGCCCAAGCTTGATCGGGATCCATCTCAATGAACCCACAATCGGTGTGGAGGTTCTGTCCTTTGTAGCGACATTAATCCCCTGAAAGAAAATCTCTTGAAGCACATAGGGTGGTTGTCCATGAGTAGGACATTGCCGAAGAAGTTCCTTAAACCGCTCCCAAGTTTCCACAAGCGTCTCATTGGGGAGTTGATGGTAGGAGGTGATGCGCTCCCTAAGCTCCGTTGTTTTTTCCGGTGGAAAGAACTTGGTCATGAATAGATCATGCAAAGCCTTCCACGTTGTAATAGATCTTGGTGGCAAGCTCTCCAACCAACTCAAAGCTTTTCCTGCAAGAGACCACTTAAAAGCCTTCAAGAGAACATATTCAAATGAGACACGGTCAACAGCAATAGTGTCACATAAATCAGTAAAGTTCTTAATATGCTCCATTGGCATTCAGTGGGTTTCCCCTCAAATTGAGAACGCTTAATTAAGGATATGAAGTGAGATTTAATCTCAAAAGTGTGGTCGATCTCCGGGAGCACTATCGTCGATTCGGGCACCCTCAGTTCTGGGTGCATGTATTGCTTGGCATTCCTTGGGATAGCGTCCAGTTGCGCCTGATCCCGCCGTGCATTTGCAGCCTGAGCATCTCGGTCCATTCGTATGCGCTGCATCTCGGTGCGGAGTTCCTCCATTTGTTGAGCAAGAGTCTCAGCGTCGCCCATTGCTCGTTGTTCTCTTAAACGTTGGTGGAAGGACCTTTCAGGTTTGCTGTAGTAGTCAATCTCAAGAGTTCTCCGAGAAGAACGAGATGACATACACTACGAACAAAGACAAAGAAAACCAAATTAAAAAAAACAAAAGGGTAAGGGCTAGTCCCAAACCCAAATATCAACTAAACTAGGCACTATTGCTCACTCCCCGGCAACGACGCCAATTTGTTGAAGGGTTTCTTGAACAAATAAATTTATATCAAGACCCTGCTGAGTATAGCGGAGTCAGGTTCGTCCACGGGAATGAGAGTAGGGCCAAAGATTAGTTGATAAACTAAGAAAAGCAAGAAAACACAAACAAAGCAAGGATTTGAGCACGACTTTGGGGGTCGAGATCGAAGCAAATTAACTAGACTTAATCAAATATAAAAGGTAAATCCTAGGGCTAGGGCTACCACAACAACAATCACACATGCTTTCATTGAGAATTCACAACTATCATGCAATCTAGATCATAGAAAAGTCAACTGTCGCAAACAATTCAAGTTATTCAATCAACTGTCGCAAATTAAACAACTTTCTATCTATCTTTCAACCTAGGAATATCAACTGTCGTAAATAATCCTATTAGAACTAGTCAAAGCAATCAACTTTACACTTTCGCTTTTAGGTTAATTGCAAGACATGCCTCAACTTTCGCAAAGGATTTAAGCACAAGATAGATAGATATGATCTTCAAGCATTCAAGTCATGAATTCAAGTTTAGACATGCATGATTGTGTTGGGTTTTCACCCAACCCTAGAATCTAAAAAAACTACTCACACATGGAAAAGAAAGAAGAAGACATGATCATGGAAACAAACCGAAAATTCAATAAAAAACAAAGATGTCTTACAAATTTCCCCAACTTGTCTTTCAAGTCTTCCCCTTAATCTCCTCAAAGAACGAATTTTAAAAACTAGAGAGAACCCCCCTTTTTATAGATGAAAAGGAGCCCTAATTAAACTAGGAAACAAGATAAAACTACTTCCTAAGATAAAAGATAGAATATATCACAAAAGATCTCGGAATAAGGGAGAGTCGGCGCCATGCACGACCCAAAGTGGGTCGTGCACGACCCCCCTAGGGGTCAGTCCTGAGAGCATGTATCTTGGCTGGGTCTAGCACGACCCCAATAGGGTCGTGCACGACCCTCATAGGGTCGTTCCTGAGGGCTTGTTCGAACAACCTTGAGTAAAACTTGCGTAGAAGATTCGTTACAACTCCGTTTGACTTGATTCTTTTTCCTATGTTCTTGTAACGAATTTCTCTATCTCTTTCCAAGCTCAAACTTGATCTTCAATAACTTTACTTGAGCACTTAATCTTCATCTTCTCTTGCAATGCTCCAAACTCTTCTTTCAAGCTCCAAAACTCCTACAAAAAGACACAAAAAATGCGTAGCTTCCGAATCTCAAGGAAATACAAAAACTAAAACAAAAAGACTCAAAAACATAAAACTCTAGTACTAAAACCAACTAAATCTAATCTATCTAGACACTAAAAACCTACCTAAAAAGTGGATATCACAGTCTCGCATTTGTCGCGAAGGGTGAGAAATACCAGGCAAAAATGAGGAAGTGGGGGAATTAGTCTAAGGAGACTAAGCAAGTGAGAACGGAATTTATGAAGGGTATTTCGGTAATTTGTAATATTCGAGATATATTATCGGGATATGTTTTAAGGTTTAGGTCTTTATGTGGGGCTTATCGGGACGACGAAGAGTGTATCTCGAGAGGAGATAACTCGTTAATCGAGAGAAGAACTACGAGATTGTAGACTTCTTTTAGAGTAGAAAGTATGTTGGGAACATTATTATTCATGCAAGTTTTGAAAATGTCTCTCGCCCTTGCGAACCGAGAGCCGGATCGATCATTAGAGATCGGTCCAGTTTTGATGTCTTTTAAAGGTGCATTGGCACTTATCTTATATCATGACGAAAATATCAATTATGTTAATGATTTTTACAGAGTGTGGGGGCTTGCATGGCCCGGACCACTTAAGGGAAACTCAGTTCCGACACTTAGCTACGGTGCCACTCATCCCTCCTTGCAATCGGAGCAGACATGGATCATGATCCTAAAAGTCGTACTTTAAGCGCACAGGCATACAACTTAGTAGTTATATAGAGGCGTCGGGTTAATCCCGCACCCCTCACTAGTTCGTTCGAAACCGTTCTCTTAACGAGACCGTAAACAATCAAGGCCACAACAAGACTAGAATAATAGTCCTATCAAATATTAAATAGCGGAATACGATAACAGTGGGGTCATTATATCTAACAGTCAATAATCCTAGGTTCGTTTATTATTAGAAAACAAGTTGTTCCCAACATCGAGAAATTTCACGGAACGAATATATAAGGCTACAAGGAGAAATTCCACATGTCTTAGCTTTTACGATTGTGTATGAACGAACGAACGAAAATTATTGACTTTACTCGGAACGGAGACTCGACCTGGGCGAGAGGTACGAACGAGCTTTAATAAGAATTTTTTTTAAATTCTTTTAAAGTTTTGGAAATCTCTTATATCCTTATTATAAGAGAAATAATTACTAAATTATTATAGTAATAATTTAGGTGGAGGTGAATAAAATAATAATATTTCTTATTATTATTTTATATTCGTAATATCCTTGTAATTATTATAATTTCTTTATTTCACTTTAATTATTATAATCCTTTTGAAAGTCAAGGTTTAATATTATTCACCTTATTAAAATTTTTATTAATTTAAAGTTACCATTTCTTTTTAGATTAATTTATTATTCTTTTATTATAACCAAGTAAGGAAATAACTTTATAAACTTCATTAAGAAGAAGAAGAAGTCTAAAATAATAAAATAATATTGTTTTTATAAAACTCATCTTAGGGTGTGAAAAGTCTAAAATACCCTTGTAGTTGAATATCTTTTATTTCTCTTATTATTATTTTAATATTCACCTTATCATATAAGATCTTTTTAAATCTTTGTAATATATTATAACGTCATACTATATTTTATAAATATACCTATAAGGTAATAAGGCTTTTTCTAGAACTTTCCTTAAATAGAAATCTCTATTATACTTATTATGGTAACTATCCAAGTATAATATTTAATAATAACATCTTATTAGGCAAATTCTTGAGCTCTCTTAATCCACCAACAATGGTTTTGACCATTGAGGAAGAAGGAGCTTGATGATGAATGGTGAAGCTTGTGCTTCTTTGAAGATGACAAAGAGATGATGCAATCCTTGGATGGTGTTAGAAGCAATTGAGAAGAGTGGAAGACAAGAATTTCATGTATTGGATGTACGTCAATTCAATCAGACTTCTTTGACTCTTGAAGAAGAAGAAGAAGAAGAAGAAGAAGAAGAAGAAGAAGAAGAAGAGAGGGCTTATTATTAAAAGAGTGGTGAATTTGGTTACATTAGCATAGCGGGAAGGAGAGTCTGTTGGTTTATGAAGGGTGCAAGAGGTCTTGGGTTTGAGTCCCCCTCTTGACACCTTTCTTTTTATTTTGCCTCTCTTTTTATTTTTACTTGCTTTGTAATATGACTTTAAATAGAAATTCGAAATTTATATGAACTATCTTTATTTGAATTTTTTTCATTTGTCACTTTGATAATCTTTTATAACCTTTTTATAGTTTATTACGAAAATTATAAGAATATTTAAACTCTCTATTTAAGAGAAACGGATATGTAAATATATACCCCACTTGCTTATTATATTTAAATAAATTCTTAACTGCTATGGTAGTAACTCTTTATAACACTTTATACTATAATATGAAATTATAAAGTTTATTAAATTCTCTATTTTAGAGAAAAAAATTATTGGGAGAATTACCCATTTTATTCTATTTAGAATTTAGCGGATATTACAACTGAAGTCACATGGCTGGTGTATCTACTTCCAGAACTTGGTGAGACTGATCTTCAGCCAATAACTCTTCACTGTGACAACAAATCAGCCATTCACATCACACAAAATCCAGTGTCATGAACACACGAAACACTTGGAAATTGATTGCCATTTTACCAGGGAAAAGGTGATGGATGGACTTCTTCAGCTTTCTTACTTGCCCACATCCAACCGGTTAGCGGATGTTCTCACCAAAATCCTGCCTTATGCACATCACAAAGAATTGCTCTTCAAACTGGGCATGGATCTTTCTCCTTCCCCTGCTCCAGTTTGAGGGGGCTGTTACAATATGCATTTTTCCTCATTATGGTCAAATAGTCAGAGTTTGTAATTTTGCCTTAGCTTTATATGTTGCTCATTCTATTGCTCTAACGCAGCGTTTTAAGCACTTGTATTTGTGAGGCTCATATAAAAAAGACCTCCTACTGTAAAGAACTCTGACACTGGAATGAGAATGCTCATTTCTTGCACTTCAATCTCACGTTCCTCTCTCCTTCTCTTCTAGCTCATTTAGCTTATCAAATCTTCAATTCCTCAAAGTTCAACTTGTAATATCATCAACAACAACAAATTTGAGGAAATCAGAAGGAAAAAGACAAACAATTGAGGCAAAAGATCTGTCCATTGAATGTCACATAATCGAGAACCCTGGCGCGATTGCCAGTCAATTGAGTAGTTCTCGAAAACTCCACAAGATTAAACGCAAAATTTATGTCGTCTGAATAAGAATATAAGCCAACCAATTGGCTACATCTAGATCCTTCTATATATCGGATACCAAAACCACCTTCCGTGTGAAAGTAACTCTATCGCACCGCGCACAATGTCTGTCGTGAGCGTAAAATCTGGCGATGGGGGTGGCGATGGGGGTTTGAGTTGTTACGATCCAGTCGGCGTCACCATTCATCTCCCTGTAAGAAAGCGTGTGGCGGAGGACGAGCTTTCCGTCAGCGGGTTCTTGTACGGACGAGGTAAATGACGGAGGCCTTGATCTCGTGGTCATAGGAAAGGAAGGGTTGACCGTCATTGAAGGGGGCTTTGAGAGGTAACAATGGAGAAAGTTTATGCAGCGGGGGAGGGGTAGAGGATCGCCATGATCGGCACACGGATCGGAATCGGACGATTTCGCTAAGGTTTCCGAGGCTGCTGGAGATAATTCCGAGCAATTCCGTCGGAAGATCCGCCCACTCAACCGTCGCGGCTTCTCTTCTCATCCTTCGGTGATCGTGATGTATAGGAATTTTATTCCAAACAGATTTTTTTTAGCTCAAATGATTTCGAACAGATTTATTGATCTACAACTAATAACTAAAGCCGGAGCAATTTCTGCCATCACGTTGCGCCACATCACCCCTTTATTAAAATAATAATTTTAAATAGTTATTTATGCAAAAAAAGTTATCTCCAACTAAACATAAAGATAAAGTAATATTTGTAAAAATTTATCCCCAAATAAACATAAAGATAAAATAATATTAGTATATTTGACCAATGTAGATAAAAAAAAAGCACCTTATATTTATTATATTTGTAAAAGATAAATTACAAAAAAGATAAGGAAAAATATGTAGACATGATCACATATATATCTTTGAAATAAAAATAGCCATATCTATCTATAATCTATAACTATATATTAAAACTGTACGTTTTCGAGTCACCAGAACGATTCTGGCCCCACCTCATATTTAAAAAATTAATTTTTATTTTTATTATTATAACTTCTTTCTATTAATTTTTTTACTTATTTAAATTTATCTCTAACATCAAACAAATATCTATTTAGTATAAATATATCTTTTGAAATCTTCCTTATACAAGTATTTAAAATTAAAGATAAAATATTTAAAATGTTTTAAAATAAAATAAATCTTTTAACATATATCTTTTGACGAATTTATTTATAGATATATATTGATTTTCTTTTATAATAAAAAATTAATGATAAATATTTATAATGTTTAAAATTAATAAAAATAGGTAATAAAATATTTGATAGATATATTGAAATATTTGATAATCTCTAAATTTACGTACATGAAAAGTAATAAAATATAAATAATATAATATTTAATCTTATCTAGTTTTTACTTTATCGAACCAAAAAAAGTATTTGGTCCCATCTTAAATTAAATTTTAAAATTTTTATATAATTAAATTATCTTTATTTTTCATATTTTTATTATATCTTATTTATTAAGTTAACTATTATTTGTTAAATTCTTATCTCTTCCATATTTGAATATATAAAATTTTTATTCATGTTTTATACTGTTTTTAATTACATATCTATGAAATATCATCAAGAAAAAAGAGAGATGTAATTACTTTATCTTAATAATATATCTTCATTCACAACATTAAATTTAATCATTTATATTGATTAAAAAAATTACACATTCTACGAGCAATAAATTACTTATATTAAAATTTATATTACAATTTTATTTATTAATATCCTATTTATAATGTCTATAAATAGCGAATCGTAGTCGTACATGGTACGACGGGTACAACTAGTTACTAATAACTAAAGTCGGAGCAATTTTTGCCACCACGTTGCGCCACATCACCCCTTTATTAAAATAATAATTTAAAAAATTTACATATGCAAAAAAAAGTTATCTCCAAGTAAACATAAATATAAAATAATATTTGTAAAAATTTATCCCCAAATAAACATAAAAATAAAATAATATTAGTAGATTTGACCAATATAGATAAAAAAGGACATAAAAAAGGACATTATATTTATTATATTTGTAAAACATAAGAAAAAGTATGTATACGTGATCACATATATATCTTAGAAATAAAAATAGTCATATCTATCAATAACTAATTAACTATATATTAAAGTTGTAACTTTTCTAGCCACTACATTAATTTTTGCACCACCTTATATTAAAAAAATTATTTATATTTTTTTTTCCAATTACATTCCTTTATTTATTTATTTGGAAAAAATTGATTCAAATTTTAATTAAAAATAACGAAAATTATTTTATATTTATATTTTTTTCAATTTATAAAAACATTTTTATTTTAAATAAAATTTTGATTAAAAAAATAAAAAAAATAAAAAATCTATATAATTATTTACATTAATTAAATTTTTATAAAAAATTTATATTATATTTTCCTTAATTTTATTTTTGGATTGTTTATATAAATATAGAAGATTTTTTATATTTAAAAAATTCAATATTTTTTTATAAATTCTTATTAATTATCTTTTTAAATTTTTATTGAAAAGATTTTTAAAGTATTTAATTTGATTATTTTTTCTAAGAATTTAAATTATTTTTGGTATTTTATTTGTTTTGTATAGTTAATTTATTAATATTATATTTATAATATATCTAAAAATTGTTGAGTCGTAGTCGTGCATGGCACGACGGGTACAACTAGTTTATTACTATATATAAGAGTCAGGAGATTAATTATAAAATTTTAGTTAAGAAAAAAAGCATATAAATCATAAATTTCGGAAAAGAAAATAATTCAAGCCCTATGAGATTTAAATATCGGAGTTGACAATATTCAGTCATAGTGATGATAATCTGAGAATTTGTTTTGCTGATGTTAATGATAATCTGACAATTAACATCTCGTGATATTATTTGGGAGTTTGACGCTTTTTTTTAATAAATTTGATAAGACTACAATCTAAAATTTTAAGGGTTGAGATCAGATGACTAGAGCTCTTACCGTAGATAATTAAGAGGTTTCTCAGTCTTTGAATTTAAAAAAATTAACTAGTTGAAGTCCTTGATATTCACATAATAATTTTACTAAAAACTATACTATTCTACAATATTAATTGAAAATACTTAATATATTTATATAATATCATAATAAATTACGCAATAGACAAATTATTTTTTTAGATTGTACCATATTTTAATTGAATATATTTTTTAATATTTTTTCATTATTTGTGGAGATCTTGTCCAAATTTAGATTAAAATTATTAAAGTATTGATTTTACTTTTTATTGAATATTTTTAAATAATATTTTCTTATTTCTTTTACACATTAATATGTATAAAATACTTGGTTTTTTATAAAGATAATAATAATTAGGATAGTTATCTATAATTAGCATAATATAATTTATTAAAATATTTTTGTAAATTAGTTTATTAAAATTATATATTAGGGTTCTTATCTTTTACTCTATAATAATAAGAATGTTTGTAAATATGAAAATACAATATAAAGATTAGTATAGAAAAGAACATTGTCCTTGATTTAAGATATAAAATATAAAGAAAATTATCTATGTATTATTTTGAATTTTATTAATTTAAATTAAAATTCGAATATTTTTTTGACATTTACATATAATCTTAGTCATCAACATAAAATTATATGTTTTTCTCAAAATAAAAATATATCAACACAATAAAATTTAATTTTTTAAAATTATATCATTATATAGATATAAATTTTATACTTGAAGCTCAAGCCTTGTTAAAAGATAAAAAAATATATTAAGACCCTAAATCTTGTTAAGAGATAAAATTATTAAAATAATATGGAAAATATCATCTCATAGGAATTTATGTATATAAAAATTATATAAATATGTTATCTATCGTAGTAAACTGATACATAATCCATAGATAGAAAATTGTATACATAAAAAATTATATAAATATGTTATCTATTTAGTATATATAGTAAGAATACTATAAGTTGTTACAAAATTTATTAAATATAATTTCACATTAATTTATTAAAAAATGTCACGTGACACAAATTTTACAACAGACTTGGGTTCTGCTTTATAATGTATTAGGGTAGATGGATAAGATTTTTAGGAATTAAAAGGAAAACAAATAAATCTATCCATATCTAATTCTCTCTCCTATAATATATCTAATTTTCTCTCTCCAATATTATCTTTCACGTCTATATAAGCATTGATGCTAAACTTTCTCTCATCTAATACATATTGAACAAATGAACAAGTAATGTATTCATCATGAACAAGTGTTATTATATTATGGATGAATAATAATTTACGCAAATAATTACGTCTCTCTACAGTTGAACAACTACTCATTTATAATCGAAAAACTACAACAATGAACAACTAATACCTAAAAATGGACAATTCATTTAATACTTGTTCATGATAAATTATTTACGTAAATTATTGTTCATCCATAATATAATAATATTTGTTCATGATAAATACATTACTTGTTCATTTGCTATCTCTTAATTGTTCAAGATGTATTAGATGAGAGGAAAGTTTAGCATCAACGCTTATATAGATAGAGGCTAGAGATATTAGAGGAGAGAGAAATTTAGATATGAATAGATTTATTTATTTTTCTTTTAATTCTAAAAAATCTTATCCATTAGATCTTTTTTAAATCAAAAGGCTAAGGATCCTTCTAATTATCTACGGTAAGAACCCTCCTCACCTTATCTCAACCCTATAATTACTTTTCTAATTATCTACGCTCATGGACAAATTCGATTATTAGTTTACAAGAAAATAAATTATACGTTTATGAATAAGCTCCACTATATGTATATATATTATATGATAAACTTCCTACGTTAAGCAATACTTGTCATTTTACGCTGATTTTTTTTGTTAAATAATACTTGTCATTTTATATATTTTTACAAGATTCTTGCAATTCTATCCTTACCTCGTTGGAGCTTAAGCTCGCCTACACACCTACTACCAAAAGGACTGCCCCAACCACAAGAAGGTCATGTTTGTCTAGGCTTCAGCTGGTAATGAGTCCATGGATGAAGAAGAAGTTTCAACCCCGACACCAATTGAGGAGGAGTACTCGATTCCTCAAGAAGAAGAGTTGGATTGTGCTCCACCGCCGACCAACATTGGGACTCCATTGATTTTTGTTTCACAGAAGACCTTAATAGAGCTTTCATTGGATCTTTTCCAGCGGGGGAATCTTTTCCACGCTAGAGCTCTCATTGGATCGACAAGCTTAAGTGTCATCATAGACTCCGGGTGTTGCACGAATTTGATTAATGAGAGGGTGGTCAATCATCTTGGGCTGCCTACAACAGCACACCCGACTACTTACGGTCTCCAATGGCTCTCCTCGAGCTCAGGTACGCAAGTTACTACACAATGCGTGATTTCCTTTTCCATTGTTCCTTACACAGACACTATACTTTGTGATGTAGTTGCAATGGATGTCACACATTTATTGTTAGGATTTCCATGGGAATTTGATAGGCGTGTTCTTCACGATGGTTACTTGAACACCTATGTGTTCACGTACCATGGGAAGCGCGTCAAGCTCTTACCTATGTCGCCAAGTCAAATTTTGCAGGTTCGGGTACACAAAGATCGGCAAAAAGCATTTGAGACCGAGGAACAAGCTTCTAAAGCCAATGGCGTGCCAAAGCCAAATCTCTTCGATGAGCAAGGCATCGGAGCGCCCAACCATGATTCGGGCAAGGCGCACCCAAACCCGACACCATCCATCCCGGCATCGCCATCTAGCGTACCCATGCGCCCCGACCTGGCGCACCATGCCAAGCATCAACCTCCACCGCAGCCTCGGGCACACCAACGCCCAGACCACGACGCGCCTCTTCAAGGATCGGTCGAGCGTCGAGTCTTGATGGCACGGTCGTCGTCCCTTACGACACCATTGCAAGGGCGCGCCCCGTGCTTCCTTTTGGTGCCGATGTCCTTGACGTCTTCTAGCACTGACACTCCGGCATTGCCAACTACGGTAACTTCCTTACTTAGTGAATTCAAAGATGTTTTCCCTGACGAGTTGCATGTTGGTTTGCCACCTATATGGGGTATTGAGCACCAAATCGCTTTTGTGCCCAACACCTCGTTGCTTAATAGGGGTCCTTACAAGGCTGGCCCGGATGAGACCCGTAAACTTAAAAAACAAGTTCAAGAGTTACTAGAGAGAGGCTACATCAAAAAAGTCAATGAGTCCTTGAGGTGTGCCAGTCATCCTTGTTCCTAAAAAGGACGGCTCTTGGAGCATGTGCATGGATTGTTGTTCAATAAATCCGATTACAATCAAGTACCGGCATCCCATTCCTAGGCTTGATGACATATTGACATGTTAGACGATCTACACGGTGCTTCCATCTTCTCCAAGATTGACTTGATGTCCGATTACCAACAAATCCAGATGAAGGAGGGAGACGAGTGGAAAACCGCTTTCAAGACCAAGTTTGGCCTCTATGAGTGGTTAGTGATGCCTTTTGGCCTCACCCATGCATCGAGCACATTCATACGATTGATGAGTCACGTCCTCCGTGATTTCATTGGTATGTTCCTCATGGTCTTTTTTTATGATATTTTAATTTATTCTAATACTTTGACTGATCACATGGACCATTTGAGGCTCATCTTAGCGCGCTTGTGTCGTGAGACACTTTATGCCAATTTGGCTAAATGTACTTTTTGTAGCATGTCCACCATATTTCTTGGTTTTGTGGTGTCTTCTCGTGGTTTGCAGGTGGACGATGCTAAGATTAAAGCCATAACCGAGTGGCCAACGCCTACTACAGCCACTATGGTTTGTTCTTTCTTGGGCATGGCCAAATTTTATGGCCGGTTTGTGCGCAATTGCTCTTCTATAGCGGCGCCGCTACATGCCTTGACTAAAAAGGGCACAATTAAGAATGGAAAAGGCGCCATGAGAGAGCGTTCCGTGATTTTAAGGATGATTTGAGCCACACTCCTTTGCTACAATTTCTAGACTTCTCCAAGCCATTTGAGGTAGAATGTGATGCCTCTAACACTAGCATTGGGATCATCCTCCATCAAGAGAAGAAGCCAATCACTTATTTTAGCGAAAAGCTCACCGGGGCGCAACTCAACTATCCTACTTATGACAATGAGCTCTATACCTTGATTCAGGTGCTCCTAACTTGGAAGCACTACTTGTGGTTGCGGGAGTTTTTGATTCATAGGGACCATGCGGCGCTTTCCTACCTTAAGAGCCAAGCACACTTGAATAGAAGACATGCTTGATGGGTGGAATTCTTGGAGACGTTTCCTTATGTCGTCCAACACAAGAAGGGAAAGAGAATGTGGTAGCTGATGCCTTTTCTCATAGGTATGTGCTCCTAACTCAATTGCAAACTCGTTTACTTGGCTTCTCTTTAATTAAGGAGCTTTATGCTTCAGACCCTTTCTTTGGTCCAATCTTTGAGAAGTGCTCGATTCATCGTGAGTGTACCTCTTACTTCTTGGATGAGGGGTACTTATACAAGGTTGGAATTTTTTTTATTCCAAGCTCTTCTATAAGGCACCTCCTGATTAAAGAGGCTCACGATGGACGGGGCCGTTTCGGGGTAAACTAGACACTTGTATTGTTGCGTGAACATTTGTTTTGGCCTAGCATGGTCACCCATGTCACGAAATTCTGCATGAGTTGTGTTCTATGCTAAAAGGACAAATCGACTACTTTACCTTATGGACTTTACTCTCCTTTGCTTTTGCCTAATGCCCCTTGGGAGGACATTTGTATGGACTTTATTACGGCATGCCTATGTAAAAGAGAGGCAAAGACCTCATTTTTGTTGTTGTGGGCCGATTATCTAAGATGGCTCACTTCATTGCTTGTAAAAGCATGAATAATGGTACGAAAGTGGCTTGTTTGTTCTTTGACAATGTGGTGAAGTACCACGGTGTACCGAGAACTATTATTAGTGACCGAGACACCAAGTTTGTGGGCCATTTTTGGAGAACAGTGTGGGGAAACTCGGTACCAAATTATTGTTTTTAACAAGTTACCACCCCCAGACTGATGGCCAAATGGAGGTCACAAACCGAACCTTGGGCTCACTTCCCGAGTGATGGTCAAGTCAAACCCACGATAGTAGGAGGACTTCCTTTCTACCCTTGAGTTTTGCTATAACAGGTCCACACACTCGGCGCATTCATTGATTCCGTTTGAGGTCGTTTATGTACGCAATCCCATTACGCCGATGGATTTGGTCCCCAAGCCATTGAAGCAAGGAGAGCATGTTGATGCCGCACACAAAGTCGATCAAATTCAGCAACTCCATGCTAGGACCAAGGCGCATCTTGAGAGGCGCGCCATCCAATACTCGGTGCAGCACAACCAGGGCAACATTCTTATGATCTTTGTGACCAACGACCTTGTGTGGCTCCATTTGCGCAAGGAACGGTTCCCGACAGCCCGAAAGACAAAGCTCAATCAACGAGGTGATGGGCCATTTTGTGTCCTTGAAGGAACTGGTCCCAACGCCTACAAGCTAGACCTCCTATGACAATGTGCCTGCAACGGTCAACGTGTCCGACTTGTCTCCTTTTGTTGAGCCCGAGTTTGATTTTGAGGAAGCAGGGACGCTTCCCACTTGGGGGGTGGGGGAGGATGATGCATTTCCTACTATGACCGCCGCCGAGGAGGAAGAAGTCATATCGGTACGCTCCAATGGACCCTTCACGCACGCCCGCTCCAAGGCCATAGCGCGGGCCACAACTTCCTTCATAAGTCGAGCTACTCAGTCTGTGAGCATGGTCTAATACCCGTCTACTACCATGTTGCTGACATCTTTGGTCCAAGACAACATTTCATGCCAAATGGAGTAGTCAAGGATTGAGCCAAGCCAATGCGCGCCGACGCTCGCCACCGCGGGCTGGCTTCAGCAAGACATGCTCGCGTCTCGGCATGATGCGTTTGCGCCCCTCCCTGGTGTGATCGCGCCTTAAGCTTCCTAGTCCACGCAATGTTGACAGAACCTTTTGTCGTCTGGGTGCATGCTCGGGGCCTGGTGACGTGACCGCGCACCTCTTATGCCAAGTCGCCCCATTGTGCCATAACGCCGATGGCTCCGAGTCTTGGCCCATGACTTGGGTCTTTGGATTTTCTTCCGTTCTTTTCCCGTTTGATTTTAATAGACACTTTACTATAATTAGTATGATTTATAATTCCGTTATTTTTATCATTATAACGAGATGGGTTAGACTTGCATGTTCGGACCCATTCTCTCTTAAGCTTTATAGGATTTACTATTATTAGTTCTATTAATATGCCTAGAACACTCTTGAATTATCACGTTTGAATGAAATTGATATTGTATTTGTGAATTGAGAATTCTCTTCCTCAATCCTTCAGGCGTCACAACTTCCTAACCCGATCTTCAGATCGCCCTCAAATACTAGGCCTCGTATCCTACGGGTCCATCTTCACATTCGAGACACCGCTGACATGTGCCCGTATCGCATCAGCGTCGTGTCGTTCGACCACATGTTCGCCCCCTAACACGATTCCACCGTGCCTTCGGATCCACCCTTGTGAGCTCCCCCTCGTGTGGACGCAACCCAACGTCCGTGCCGTCCCATTGCTCCACTCGACCCCTTAGTGCCGACGAGTTCAGTCTGCTTCCACATCACGCAGTCCTAGACTGAAGCATGTATTCCCAAATACGAGACTTCAGTCCTTTGTTTAAGCGATCCATCCCGCCTTTAGCGAGATGAAACGCATCAAAAAGGTGAAATAATATTTACATGTATCCAAAATAATATTGATTACATGCACAACCATATTTTCGAAATTAAAAAAAAAATTAAATTATCTTATCGTAAATATTCTCTAAGATATTTGACCAAAAGATAGATATTAGGAAAACTAAAATACAAATGATAGAAAATTAATTAGAATAGTTGAAATAATATAAATAACAATTATTTTTTTAAATATGAGGTTCCACTTAACTTTCTCATCAAGTAAGTGTAGAAAATTTGATCATCATCATGAAATGATCGATACAAAGACCATAAACAAATGTCTTTTCTAAGTTGATGTATAATAGAAAAAAATTGGTTTGAACAAATATTTAATATGTTATGCATTATGTGACTAAGGACTTTGAAAGTTGGATTTTATAATGCTATTCACTAGCATTGAATTTAACAATTAGAGCATGGATAAAACTTGATTATAGATTCAAAAATGTATGTGTTTGTCAACCTTATTTGAAGCATGCACGGGAAGAGAAAGAGAGAAAGAAATAAAGCACATGGCAAACTTAGTGCCTCTTCTTTCTCCCCCTCTTTCTCTCTCCCAATGATGCTTAAAGGTTGTTTTGCTTTGAATCCTTTGATGGTCTAACATATATAATGGACATGATCTATATTATAAATCTTTGTATTTGATAAAATAGTTAATGATCGAATGTCTATTTATATAAGAGTTCTAGTAATTACTTGGCCCTTAAGTTATCTTGTGCTCCAAGCATTTTAGATAACGTAAATTTTTCATCTTGTAATATTAATATATTTTATCATAATTTTATTTAATTATAATTATATATATAATAGGTTAGGATCAAGTAAGGAGAGTTCTTACAGTAAATAGCAAGGAGCTTTCTCAACCTTTAAATTTTAAGAAATCAATGGATATAATTTATAGGTATTAAAAGAAGAGAAAAGAAATCTAATGATATCTTAATTTCTCTCTCTTCTTTTCTTCTTTTTTGGATCTTTAAAAAAGTAAATAATTTTTTCACATCTGGTTTTCTCTCTCTTCTAATTTTCATCGTGTCTACATATAAGCGTTGATGAAAAATTCTCTATATACTAATGCATGTTGAAAAACTAATTATTATAAATGAAAAACTAATAATGCTCACCGTGTTTAGGGTTTAAGGTTTAGGATTTAGGGTTTATTGTTTAGGATTTAGGGTTTGGTATTTATCATTCAAGGTTTAGGGTTTAGTATCTAGGGTTTATGGTTTATTGTTTAGGGTTTAGGGTATATCAAGTTTAAGGTTTAGTGGGTTGAAGGGTTTTTTGTTTAGTGAAGTTTTGGGTTAGGTAGGTTTAAGGTTTAGTGAGTGTAGGGTTTATGATTTAGGATTTAATGGTAGTTATACGATTATTTACATGAACAACTAGTTGTTCTTGCGTCAATAAATAGTTGTTCATTCGTGAATAAGTAGTTGTTCATTGTTTGTTATTAATAGTTGTGAGATTGTAGTTGTTTATTCACGATCGGATAAGTAGTTGTTCATTCAAATAAGTTGTTGTTTAGTTGTAGGAAGACGTAAATGTTATATTGTTTGAGGAAATTATTTGTTCATCCATAATATAATACTTGTTTTTTTTGTTTGAAAAGGAAAATTTGATTGATAAAGCTAGGATTTACAAGAAGAGAGTTTCAGACCAACTAAACAAACAAGAGAATCAATGAGAGTGATCCACAAAAGTGTGCACAATTACAAAGAGGCTAGGGCTCATAAGGGAAAACCTCCACATAGAGAAGAATGTGGATGTTTTAAATTATGGGTCATGAGGCAGCTTTGAAGGTGCACAATTATGACCCTTGAGCAGGAGCGGGCTGAGCAAATGGAGTTGTTGAAGATGGTGTCGTTGCGAGTCTTCCACACGAATAGATGAAGGTGGTGAAGCCGGCGGCCACAAATTTGGAGAAGAAATCATTCTTGCGTAAGGTGTGAAGGTTCCATTCGAACCAACTATGGATTGTTGGGGCTCTATGGGATATGTGGAGCCAGTCGAAGAGATCACTTAGGACATGTCGGGTGAAGACGTAGGAGTTCCAAAGGTGGTGTGAACTCTCCTCAGTCTAGTTGCATAAGGCACAAGCCGTGGAGCTGATCAAGAGCCATCTATTAATCCTATCACGGGTAGGCAAGCGCTCATGGAGGGCCAACCAGGAAATAAAAGAGCATCTTGGAGTGTGTAGACCATTCCAAATCGCACGGTGCCAAGGCCAGTGATTGCCACGACTGTAGAGTAGGTAGTAGGCAAGCTTAGAGGAGAAGGTCTCGTCAGAGTAGGTGATGTTCTCTAGAATGAGTTGCGGGGAGAGGTTATTCATGATGTGATTGCGGAGGAGAAGAATGGACTTCCATCCCCAGCCGATATTTGAGCCGATAGGGACGGTCCAAACATCATTGTCTCCAAGGAGGGTGGAAGTTGCCCATCTTGTCTAGATGTTGCTGGGTTGTCCATTCAGTTCAAAAATACATTAGTTATTCAAACATGAATAAGTAGTTATTCAGTTATGCATTATGTGATTAAGGACTTTGCAAGTGGGATTTTATAATGCTATTCACTAGCATTGAATCTAACAATTAGCGCATGAATTAAACTTGTTACTGATTCAAGCATGTGTGTGTTTGTCAACCATATTTGAAGGATGCACAAGAAGAGAAAGAGAGAAAGAAAGAAAACGCATGGCGAACTTAGTGCCTCTTCTTTCTCTCTCTGGGGGATTCTTAAAGGTTGTTTTGCTTTGATGGTCTAACATAATGGACATGATCTATATTGTAAATCTTTTTTTTTATGAAAGAATTATTGATTGCAAGTCTATTTATATAAGAGTCTAGTAATTATTTGGGCCTGAAGTTATCTTATGCTCCAAGCATTTTAGATTATTCTCCTATATACTAGTTATCTTGTGCTCCAAGCATTTTAGATAATGTAATTTTATCATCTTGTAATATTTATTTATTTTTATCATAATTTTATTCGATTATCATTTTATATAAATATATATATAGATAAATGTAATGTAAATTTATTATTTAAAAAAAATTGAATCCCTCAATTTTTCTAAATAAATAGATAGAAAAAAATTAATTTGAAAAGATAAAGTAATTTGAATAAATTTTTATTGAAATATAAAATAATAAATTTAATAAGAAAAGGTGAAATAATATTGGCATGTATGTATCCAATATAATATTGGTTACATGTATGACCATATTTCCAAAATTTTACAAAAAATATTGAATAATCTTATCGTAAATATTCTGCAAGATAGTTGAGCAAAGGATAGATATTAGGAAAAGTAAAATACAAATAATAGAAAGTTAATTAGAATAGTTGAAATCATATGAATAACAATTTTTTAAAATGTGAGGTTGGACCAAAATCAACGTGGGGGCTAAAAAACTGTCAACTTTTATAATATATATTGATTAAGTTTAGGCTTTTCTATTTAATTTCTTCCTAACTACCAAATTTATTCTGGTCCCACCTTATATTTAAGAAAATAATATTTATATTAAGCTTTTCTATTAAATTTCTTTCTATCTATTTATGTGAAAAAAAAAATATTTTGAATTTTAATTAAAAATTACGAAAATTATTTTATCTACTTATGTAAAAGATTTATCTTAAACCAAAATTTTAATTAAAAAATTAAAAAAATTAAAAAAATTTAATATCTAGATAGTTACTTGAATAAATGTTTGTCTCTTGTACAACAAGGCGAGGACGTCGATCGTTTCGGTCGTAAATGAAATTTATGAGGGACGGGGTGGAGTGGCCAAGAATGCAGGCTTGGTAGTGAAACAGCTGATCTGTAAGGCGGATAATTTGAATGTCGACAGAGTTTGGATCTCAAAGAAGCCAGATGCGGTAGTTATCAACAAGGTTCCCATTATGGGCTAAGTTATAAGAATTGAGAAAAGTTCTTGCAATTTGATTGAATTTGTCCTTTTTGATGCGAGTCTAAAGTATACCCATAATCCTAATATCAAACTGATGTATTAAATCCAAAATGGCGGAGCACCTTGAGGGTGTGTTACACCCCCTAACATTCCAACAAGCAATGAAGAATCTATCCATGGGGGATAGATGATTTGTTGGGGCCGGCCGTCTGATTTGGCCCCTCTAGAACAATTTCTATACGTCCCCCATCATAATCTGTCTGTTTGTTGCATTGTCCTTTATCAGGATTGGCATCACGATCGCAGGCAATCACTTTGCCATTTTTAACCATTTTCCAGTTTCTCCTTTCAGACAGAAGTTCAGCTCCTTGGGCTTGATTCTTTTTGTCACCACTACGTCGAGCGTCATGGTTTATGACATTGTTTTCCAAGGTTTGCTTGTCCATATTATGAGCTGATCATTTTTCCTGAAGTTTAACAACCCAAATTCTTCTTTTATTGGTTCTAGCATATCTAACAAAAGGGCGGACCTTATTGCATTCCGTATTTTTCTGACCAAATTTGTTACACACCCCACATGCCCACGGTTTCCAATCATAAATCACCGGTTGCTTCACAACATCACCTTTCGGTTTCTTAATCATTATGAACTCACGGTTGGCATGGACAACATCAACCTCAACAAGGATTCGAGCAAAGGAGGAGCATTCCCATTGATGAGTTAACTTGTCAGAAGAGAGTGGGTTCCCCAGGCATGTACAAATTTTGCTTAGGGTTGTGGGTTTTCAAAATCTAATATCAAGGTTTGGTAAGGATGCCCACAATGGGATAGTATTGAAACTTGCAAGATTAAGCTCTAGGCATGGTGTCCATTTTTTAGGAAGCACTGGTCGAAGGCCACCAAGCATCCAAGGCCCACCATTCAAGATCAATTGGCGTCATTCACTGATCTAAACCAAAAGATGAAGACTCCTTCCTTGTTCAACAGGATTTTTGGGGGAGCACAACAATTCCATCCTGCACGGGCAAAATTCTTCATAGAATCAAGCGAGACTCCTGCAAAATTCTTAATATAACCTATTATTTTAAAGCTCTCGGGTTCAATTATGGTATGATCGAAGACATAATTTTTTGGGGAAATTAATTTAAATATTACAGCCTTTGAGGGAGTATGTAAATGAGGACACAACCTTTAGGGGTGTGAATTCAATATCACGACCTTAATTAAAATAGTAACAACGCTATCATATGTCTTACATCCATGCACAATTTGTATGAGTTGGATATTGGAGAAATGATTTGGCATGTCTACGTGGCATAAAAAGTCACGTGAGATGCATGATACATTTTTAATATCTTTTGACAATATTATTTTATTTCACTAAAAAGCTATAAAATTGAGGGAAAAAAGAATTTCTAAATTTTCTAATAAACTCTAATTTTCGGGCTTTTTTCGAGAAATAAAAAAGTAGATGTTTATTTTATGACACCAATTTAGAGAATTAATATATGTGTGAGTACAATCAAGGTGTTATTTTAGGTAGATGTTGATTTTATTTTGTAATGATATTATCCTATTACCAACTTTGTATATTTTTGTTACTCATTTTTGCCCGGCCAGGTTATACAATGTAGTTACTCAATTTATGAGTAGGTGGTGTTTTTTTTTCAGACTCCCGTGAAGCTTGTATGGGACATTTAATTCGTTTTTTCATGGGCATAAAACATATCAAGATTGACTGTAAAAGGCAGAGGAAATTCTCCTAATTTTATTGCTCTTTGATTTACTACAAGTACTCGAACCTTAGCTTGTTGCCTTGGCTACATCCGAATTCTTCTTATATGTCAGATATGGAAACCATCTTTCGTGTAGATTCGAGCCAACCGCCTTTATGTAAGACCTCCTTCTATTGAACTCTTGAAAAGTAATTCACAGACTCAAAATTTGTACAATACAGACTTAGATTGTGAATCTTAAGAACTTTAGAGCTATATATGCTCGATAGTCCTAACTGAACTTTTGAAAAGGGCATTTTCTAGTTATCTACCAAGTTTGCTGTTTGCCCATCTTCAAAATTAAAGCGCATTTTCTAGTTATCTACCAAGTTTGCAAGGCAATAGATTCACCAAACAGGGTTGAGATCATATGTACGTTATGATAAAAACAGCTTAATTAAAGAAGCTAAACTCATGCTCGCCAGCGATATAAAGTATTCGTTGTGCATCGTTATTACATCAATCAATAATAGTTCACATAAATTCATAGAAAGAAACATAAACTAAAAGTTCATTTAAAGGCTAGCTAAGGAAACAAACTTTGTCAATTCCTAAGCAGGAGGAGAAAACAAGGCTGAGTATGAATGACCTTCTGGATCCGAAAGCTTGGTGAAGCTCCGACTTCCAAGGCGGAATACTACATTTTCATACTTGGTGCCATTTAAAACAATGGCACATCTACAATTGGGCAAGGGGATCTCAGAGAACTCAGAGAAGCAAACACAGTTTCCTTCCCGCCAAGGATGGGGAAGAAGTCGAGCCGAGATTGAAAAAGAGCAATAGCGAGTGAGGAAGAAAACCCTATCCCCCAAATCCTCTACTCGCTCACTCAATACCCTAATAAAACAATACCTGTCGTCAACTTTTAGCCTATAGATTTCACATGCAATGGAGATTTGACACGCAAATGGACTGTTGAATTTGCAGCATATCCAAACCACATATAAATCTCCATCCGATACCACGAATCGAAACCAAGTCCGCCCTCCGATATATTTCCTGACAGGCTTCCATGTCTTTTGAGCCAGCTGCAAATTTGTGTGGTCAAGAACGTAGATAGGGCCTAATAAATCAACAGCAAAGATCCGTCCATTGAATTTCACATAGTCGTCAATTGCGTTGCTAATCACTTTAGTAGCGTGGCCGCCTAACCCAAGCCTAAATGCAAGACTTTGACCGTGTGGATATGAACATAAGCCAACCATTTGGCTACAGCTAGATCCCGAAACTGATTCGCTTACGGAAACCGCCTTTATTGTATCCTTAATACAATTGCACCACCCACATAGTCTGTTGTGATAGTAAAATCTGGCGATGGGGGTTTGAGTCGTGACGATGCAGTCGGCTTCCAAGTCGAGCCCGACGTCGCCGTACTTCATCTCCTCGTACGTAAGCACGTGGCGGAGGACGAGCTTTCCGGGGGTGGGTTCTTGTACGGACACTAGCCAAGCCTTGGAAGGATTGGATCGGGGCCGGACGAGGTAAACGTTGCTGGCGTTAATCGTAGTCATTGGATCATTAGTGAAGGGGGCTATACGAGGGAACAAGGGGGAGAGTTTATTAGGCAGGGGAGGGGCGGACCATCGCCATGATCAACACACGCACCGAAATTCGACGATTTCTCTAGGGTTTCTGAGGCCGCCGGAGATGGTTTCGAGCAGTTCCGCCGGAAGATCCGCCCACTTAGCTTGAACGGCCGCCACAACTTTTGTTTTCCCGGAATCCATTACAAAGCTTCTTCTCGTCCGTGATGTAGGGTTTCTGATTTCAATCAGATTTCACATCTATCTAATTATAGATAAGAATGATTTTAAAATCTCCATTTTATTATATCTATAAATAAAAGAGTCTAGAAGATTAACTTTTAAGTTTTTGATCAAGAAAAATAACTCAAAGTTGTATGACGATTAGCGACTTCCTTTGTCTCCTGTAAATTGGAAAATAAAAAAGCTAGTGTCAGCTGGTCAAACATATTTATTTTGCATATTTGGATCATCGATCATCAAAATGCACAGATCATTCAATATATAATAACATAGAAGTAGGAAGAGGAGTATGTATTATATAATCACTGTAAAAATAGAGGCAGAGCCACATGCATTTCATGATTACTCAATCCACATCGCATCCTAAAAGTTGCAAGGAGGGAATGTGTCTAACAAGATGGAAATCTTCTCCTTGTGCATCATCTTCCGATGGTCGTTGAAGTCTTCTCGTAAATGTATGTGGCATGCAGTCTATCTTCAAGTGTTTGAGACTGCTGATGCAGCTTATTTGTTGTGGCAACCTTTGTAGATTTTTGCACCTTCTGATTTCCAGCACTTGAAGTTTGCACAAGGCTCCACTTTCAATTCTCCATTCCTTCAAATCATACATGCCACCTAAATGAAGCTCCTGGAGCTTTGGAAGTCCAGCCATAGACAACCTATCTCCCGTGTATGCATCGGTATCCAAATTCAAATACTTGAGCTCTTCAAGTTGAGCCAGAGCAACCTTGAGCTGTTCTTCATCCCCAATCCTGCTTCCACGTAAGCACAATTTCAAAAGCCTACGAGGGAACTCACCAAATGGCTGCGTTTGTATCCTCCCCCTTATATTAAGACTTGCACAATGTCTCAGTAGTTCCAACTTTTGTAAATTAAATTCCAAATCTGAGCGCGACATACTCAGTTCAAGTGTATGAAGTAGGTGCTCCCATGGGTTGCTGAAAAATTCATATACACCTTCTAGTTGTGCTGAGCTCGAGATATCCCGCAGTTTCAAGACTTGTAGACCAGGGCTAGCATGGGGTAGCTCTTTAGCCACCCACTCCCCACTGCTTGCCTCCAAATTTTGCAAGTTGGATTTGTTTCCCAGTCTTCCTATTTCTCCATCCCCTGAATTATGTAAACGGAGATGTCTGAGTTGCTGCATCCCACACACCACCAAATCCAACGCCTTCCCACCAGTTTGAAATTCAACGCGTTCACATATAAAGGAAAGCAAGTTTCTTAAATTCTTAATAGATAGTGCATGTCCCCTGCTTACCCTACACACCTGCAATTTCAAGTGCCTCAAGAGAATCAAGTCACCTATTTTCGTACCCATTCTTGTGTCCTCCAGTTTAACGCCAACGAGACACAAAACCCGAAGATAGTTCAACCCCTCTAATGAGAAGCTCAATCTTTCTTGGGATAATGGCGAGTGCTCTTGTAGCATAATATAAGATCGGACTCTCATCTTGGTTGATCGAGGTGTGAAATGTTGGTTATTGACATCAGTTGAGGTCCTCGACCTGTGTAAGAGGTTACAAAAAATTTAAACAATACATATGTAAATTAACCAACCATTATTACTATCGATTTAACCATTCATAATTCGTTATACTCCTATAAATCAACACGCAACACCTCTTAACTGAGACCGGCCTATTCACTCTGCCCGAAATCAAACAGTTGAGGCCTATTTTCCTATCATGAAAGTAAACATAAATTCATAATACATATTCATCTTAAACACTGAAAATAGATATTCTGACATTTTGTTGAGATATTTAGCAAATTATTTAATCTATACTACACCAAAAACGAAAAAATTACTTGTTCTACATTAACATTTTAGTTGCTAAAATTAATATTCATAATCGATCTATGCATACGATAAACTGATAAAATTTTACCTCAACTAAACATTTCTGACAAGAGTGTGGAGTGGATTAGATTTTGGTATCATGTAGGAATCTCATACTTATGGATGATTTGTTCCATTTTTCTTATATGATGTGATATTATATATATGTGTGTGATCTTGACATTGTTTAGCTCATGATCGAGCATATTATTTTGTACGTACATTTTATACTGGAAATATAGATATCATTTCAAATAAATAAGATATGAAAATATAATTGACTAATGTACTATACAATGAAAGTTACGTGTATAAAAAGATAGCATAGAGAGAGGGTATTATGTTGAAAGGCATACATACTGTTCATGGAGAATAATCCGGCAAGAATTTTGATCTACAAAGGTTGAAGTTGATGTTGAAGGAGGTAATAACTCGAAGAATTTCCATTCCTTTGCTTTGCGGATACTAAGATCGCGCATCAAATCATGAATCTGAATAGAAGAAATTACTCCCCTGTAATCTCTTTCATAAATTTCAACCATGCATCGATGTGCCAGCTCATCCAAGAAATCTCTAGCTAGTGTCTCAAGTGTAGTAGTAGTGGAATTTTGATCTACCTTTACAAACCCTTCCGCTATCCATAATTGGATTAACGTCTTCACATCAATTTTCCTATCTTCTTGGAAGATGCCCAAGTAAATAAAGCACGGCTTCAAGTAATAAGGCAAATCAAAATAACTTAGCTCCAAAATCTCTTTCACTACTCCATAGTCATCATCTGAACCCATGTGATTCGATATCCTTCGGACTACATCCAACTTAATGCTTACCCACTCTGGTACCGTATCCCTTGAGCTTAAAAGTCCCCCGAGTGCAACTATGGCAAGCGGTAGCCCCCTACATTTATCCAACATCTCCTCTCCCAATTCCTTGAACTCACCCTCAAGATTCCATCCATCTCGCCTGTTCCTACGGATTGTCTTGGAAAACAGATCCAGACTCTCTTCGTGAGTAAGGGGACGTATTTTCTTGGCGGAGAAGTCATTTTGTGGAAAACTGAGGATTTCCTTATTTCGGGTAGTAACCAAGACTCTACTAGGTGCTTTCCCTCCATTATTGCCCGACCTTGACCTTAATGGAGGGAGCAACTCTTGTAGAGCTTTGACCTCCCAAACATCATCCAGAACAAAGAAACCAGAATGAATTGGAAAGAATTTCTTGAGGTTCAAAAGCGACCTTTCATCATCATCATTATCTAGACATGGCACATCAACTTGATGACATATTTGACGTAGGAGTTGGTTTGTATCCCATGTTTGAGAAACACAAACCCACGCCTTTTTATCAAAGTGCTCCGAGATTTTCTTGTGGTTGTATACCAGTCTTGTAGCGGTGGTTTTCCCCGAACCGCCCATGCCAAAAATGGCCAAATCAGTTGAACTTCCATGGTTGGCTTCCGTTGGAACTAGTTCGGCAACATAAGCTTCCACATCTTCCTTGAGGCCGACAATGAACTCCTCTCTGAAATTGTCGGGTTGAGTTGGATACCTTCGCCTAGGGATGACATGGGGAGAATCATCTATAAGTTGATAGCTCTTGAGGGATTGGATAGCATCGTTTAAATTCTCCTTGATTTCTCTAGCCCCCATAACCGCAGATAGTTTGCGTTTGAGAGAGCCAACTGAGAAGCTATAGAAGAGAGTCAACTGTAGTAGACTGTCTTCTTCTTTGACTTGTGAGTCGAGGAAGTCTTCAATCTCACCAAGTATGGCCATGACTTGTTGGACGGTAATACGCAGCTCATGATCGATATCTGCTTTGCGTTGGACTTCATCTACGTTTCTCAAAAGATGTTGAGCAATCTCGACCCTGTTCTGCAACATTCCGACTTCCTTTGCTCCATCTGTGCAGAATAATTCAATCTGACCGGTGAAGAAATCAGCCAATCGTTCTAAGATGAAATTGAAAGGCTCAAAATTCATTGGGTCAAGTGTTTGATCAAAGATTCAAAGAGGAAGTGGGTAAGAAAATGTGGAAGTATCAACTAATTAAATATGTCCAAGAGATGTCGCAAATGGCTCTCAGAATTGAAAGAGGAAAGTGCGGTGTGCCTCACGGGGTCAATGAGTCAACTTGTGAAGGAAGACCCCCACCCACCGCATACCTCTATTCCTTTGTGAACGTTTCATGTGGTTTGGTTTCAATGATTTGAAATTTTCTTATCCCACACACATCTTTAAATTACTAAAGGATAGTAGGGAAATCAAGGTCAACATAAACGGACCCAATAAAAAAGACGGTTCCATTGAGTGAATGCAGTCTCTTATGTTTAGGCTAACGATTTCAATTTTAAGTGTAACTAGTTGAATTCAAGCAAAATTTACGCGGTGTTTTTTAAGGAATCAAAAACATTTTGCATATGTATCGAAATAAATGGTATGTACATTAAAAAGTAGTTAACTATAGGATTTATAAACATATTTAAAAAATTCAATATTAAAAATAATTTAAGAAATAAAAACGTTTGAAATCGAGCACAGTGTGCATAAAAAGTCAATGCACATGCAAGGAGAAATCAATGCATATCCAAGGCGAAATTGATGCACATTCAAGACAAAACCGATGCACAAGAAGCACGCATCCCCATAAATGAATTTTTCGAAAAATAAGTGACTAATTCGGAAAAATAAGTGTACCGTATTTTATCCTTTATTAATGAAAGTCTAATCTGAAACATCGATTTTTACAGAGAACAGATGAAATACATTCTTATTTCACACCGTAATGATCATTCACACGTGACTCTTTTCCATATATTTAAGCTGAACTCAGCTCTTATTAGCATCGAGCCACCACTTTAATTTGTCCAAAAATTTTACTTGTTCCAAATATGACTATAAACCTCATCATTTCCAAACTCACAAAAGAAAACAATAAGGTGAAATATTTTTTACTTGCCTTTGGTGGTGTCTACGAACCCTTGCGGTTACTCACAAGAGAGGGTGAACCCTTGCGGTTGCTCACATAAAGAGATGCTAATAAGGTGAAATATAATATTTCACCTTATTAGCATCTCTCTATGGCTTTAAATAGGCGCATCAAGCTTCGTTCAATAAGGTGAAATATTTTTTACTTGCCTCTGGTTTTAATTGATGTTAGTCTGATTGCTCTTTATTTGTCTTCTCCACGTCTTCCTACGTGATCTATGTATTGGTCTATATCGATGGCTTAATTGTTACAAACAACTCTTGGTCTCATATTAATTCCTTTGTCAAAAAACTTTGATCAGGCGTTTTCTTTAATAGATCTAGGTAATCTTCACTTATTTTTGGAAATTGAAGTTGTTCATTCTAATAGTCAGTTGCTTCTTTGTCAGCAGAAATACATTCAGGATCTTCTTGCCAAGTCTAAGATGGAGGACGCCAAACCCATATCAAATCCTGACGAGCCATATTCTCGGCTATCCAAATTTGGCGACCCGTTTGGTGATCTGACTCTTTATATGAGTGTTGTGGGTGTCCTTCAGTATGTCACAATCACTCATCTTGAGATATCCTATGTTGTTAATCGCGTGTGTCAACATATACATTGTCTAATGGAGTCTCAATGAGACGCATTCAAGCACATTCTTAGGTATCAGAAAGGTATCCTGATGCATCAGTTCTGTATCCGGTTGTATCCCCGGTTCACATTGACTACCTTCTTTGATGCTGGTTGGGCTTCAGACCTTGATGATTGTAGTTCACAGTTTTGTTTTGCCATTTATTTTGGCAACACTCTCATCAGTTGGACTACTCGTAAGTAAGAAGTGGTTGTTCGGTCAAGTACTAAAGTAGAATATTGAGCCATTGTTGCTACTGTTGCTAAGATCAGTTTGTTTCAGTTGGTCCTACTCGATCTTCGATAGCGACTTGTTTCACGCCCTGTTTAGCTTTCTGATAGCCTTAATGCCACTTTCATGGCTTGAAATCATGTCTTGAATAACTGGTCTAAGCATATCCATGTTAGGTTTAACTTTGTTCGTGATAAGGTGGAATCTAATGAGCTTCTTGTCCAACATATTTGTGTTATTGATCACATTGTTGATGTGTTTACACCAAAAGTTGTTTGTTCTAGGTGTTTTGAGCATCTCAAGTCCAAGCTTCATATCGGATAAAAAAATGTTCTAGGTGTTTAAAGATATATTTGTATAAAATATGTGTTTATCCTTATTTATGTTATCTTATATATTTGTTAATATTTTTTTATCCTTCTACATAAATCTTCTCCAGTATAAATATAATAGCCTCCTCAATCTAATAAGATTAAAGTTCCAAATCTTTTATGTTGTGGCAAAAAGAAAGAGGGTAACAATATGTACAGGGGATAGCAACTAAGATATCTTCAAACATTCAGAATTGAAAGAGCTCGGCAACTTCCAAGAAAAATAACCCACTATAATACTTTTGCCAAAGTAGGTTTTGTTACCAATCGAAATTCAGATAAAGAAGTTAAACTTAGCTGTACGTACCAATTAAACCATGAAAAAGCACTAGTGTCCCACTACTTCAGCAGAATGATTGCATTCAAACAAAAAAAAATTAAAACTTTATAGTACAAGCAAATACACAGAAAGAGCTAGACATCATCGAAGAAGAAACCTTTAACCAAATTTGTCAGCTTGTGCCTTCGGTTGATCAGGAAATTAATCGAGTAGCTTCAAGACGAATTGACAAGCAACTTCTAGTCCTGCGCATGTTAGTCAAATGTATTGATCGTATTTAACTTTACTTATTGTTAATACTTGAGATTAGCGAGAAATCTTAATTAATCATCAGGATGATCCAATTTTCGGTAGACCCTTTGGTTCAATTTAAGCCACATAAATGATCAAATGCATAAACTGAATTATTTCTAAATATAATTATTTGAATTATTAGTCAATAGACATGTCAATCGAGTCGGTTTGGTCGGGTTTGGATTTGGTCATTTCAAGTTTGGGTTGAGTACGAGTTCGGGTCAATCGGATTAAGAGTCTAGTTGAGTTGGGTCATTGTAGGTCATCGGGTGGTTCAGGTCGGTCTAGCAGGTCAAAAATATTGCCTTTTATATAATTATTAATATAATATTATGATTAAATAATAATACTTAATAATATAATATTATTTTAAAAAAACTATAATAAAATATATTATAATATTCAATATAAATTTTATTTTTTCAACAAATATAACAAGTCGTGTCAATACAATGAGTTTTGGGTTTCAACTTTCAACCCAATCGATTTTGTGTCAATCGAGTTTAATTTTTTCTTTGACCTACTAATTTCGGATCAGTTTTTTGAATGGGGTTGAGTTTTGACATCTCTATAATAATCAACAATGCCAACAATATAATTAAATGACCAACTGTACGTAGCTCCCACTGTGTTGGACACTTTTATGTTTAAGAAGCGGCTTCACTCACTAATTTTCTAACACGCTTATTCTTGTGAAATTAATAAGACCGGGGTCTACTATACTGTGTTCGATTAATTATTACGCTTTACTCTATGTCTCTATGTCTTGGTCAGGAAGCGGGCCAAGCCTGAAATACACTTTTATTTGGAAGAAGACTATCGAGCTCTGTAAAACTACTAGTCAACACAGACGTTTGGTTAGCAATTCGCAACAATGTTCGTGCCTCTCTGCATGTGCTGAATTTTGACATTCCACTGGTGATTGTCGGTTCCCAAAAATTCCAGATCACAAGCAAGGCTCTCTTCCATTTCTACTCGTCAACTTTTTTTTTTTTCACATACAATGCAAACATTAGGCCGTCCACCAAAAATTCTTCAGGAAGCAGGCGTTCTACACGTCAACCGCAGCGTGCAACCGGGTAGTTAGTAGTACATATGTTTGCTGTGTCTAAATTGCGTGCATATATTCAGGGCTTGTTTGGTTCACTTTGACTAAAATTTCATGCAACTTACGCCATCTCAAATTTGTGTTTGTATAAAAGGGTTGAAGTAAATAATTTCTTAGAGATGGAATTGAGGTCAAAACATGTTTTTTATAATGACAATTGTGAGCGTGTTCATGTTAGAGCCTGTTTTTGAGGTCGAAAAGTTTTGAGGTCAAAACATGTTTCTGTCGGGGAAAATAGGCTTTTTGCATCGTTATTACATCAATAAATAATAGTTAACATAAATTCACAGAAAGAAAGATAAACTAAAAGTTCATTTAAAGGCTAGCTAGGGAAAGAAACTTTGTCAATTCCTAAGCAGGAGGAGAAAACAAGGTTGACTACGAATGACCTTCTGGATCCGAAAGCTTGGTGAAACTCCGACTTCCAAGGCGGAATACTACATGTTCATACTTGGTGCCATTTACAACAATGGCACATCTACAACTGGGCAAGGGGATCTCAGAGAACTCAGAGAAGCAAACACAGTTTCCTTCCGGCCAAGGATGAGGAATTGAAGAAGTCGAGTTGAGATTGAAAACGAGCAATCGCGAGTGAGGAAGAAAACCCTATCTCCCAAATCCCCTACTCACTCACTCAATACCCTAATAAAACAATATGTGTCGTCAACTTTTAGCCTATAGATTTCACATGCAATGGGATTGTCGAATTTGTAGGATATTCAAACCACATAAATGTTAGTGATTTTAGTGTCATCAAGTTATTGTTCCTTATATGGGAACAATTCCTTTTAGTGTGATTGGGGTTCATATGACACTAACTATGAGATCTTACTTTGCTATGTCTCGGGTTTGGGTGTGCGGAGTGCGTGCGCGTGTAAGCATAGTTGGGTTCTAGAGGGAAACATTAATGAGAAGTTAGTGATGGAACTATATCCCTAAGAGGGAAACGTGTCTCTAAGACAAGAATTTTATATATAACATTGAGGATGAACAATAGGTGTTGTTCCCTGAAAGGGAAAAATGAGTCTGTTCCCTGTTGGAGGGAACAATGTTTGTTCCCTTGGTGAGAACAATGGTTCACCTGAGTGGGAACAATAGTTCTCTGACGCATGATTAAAAATTCAGCACGTGTTAATTATTGATAACCGTCTTGTAAACCGTTGTATAACTGCATTGTAACTTCCTTAATGAGTTAATAACTGATGGGTGACGTGGGTTATTGATGATAACCTTTCGTGGAACTTGGTAACCGCTGGTAACTGCTGCTAACCGTTCCTTAAAATTGCTTTCCTTTGCCTGTATAAATGGCTATTTGGAGATTAGTGTCGGGTGGGTTCACATGATCATAGGAGAACGTCTCTCTCCATGATTGAACTTCAAATAGAGTCTAATATCCATTTTACATCAACTCTAAGGTTCGATCTCTTTCATGAGTCTTGTTAGAGATCGGTTGGTTTATCTTATCTCACTTCAAATTTCATGGATTCCCCAAGGCTATGTAGGGGGCGAAATATTGATTTCGGAAAGCGTTTCAATGTGATTCAAACCTATGTCAAGTATTGCATATGATTGATCTACTGAAGAGTCGTCGTCTTCAACTACATCCACGAAGAGGAACTTCACAGCTTCAGCAACACACTGTTCCCTTAGTACCAACAGATACATGATCTTCGGTGGGAACTACGAAGCAAGAGTCCACGACACCTACAATAAATCTCCATCCGATACCACGAATCGAAACCAAGTGCACCCTCGATATATTTACAGACAGGCTTCCATGTCATTTGAACCAGCTGTAAATTTGTGTGATCAAGAATGAAAATATAGCCTCTATAATCAATGGCAAAGATCCATCCATTGAATTTCACATAGTCGTCAATTTCGTCGCCAATCACTTTAGTAGCGTCGAAGCCGCCTAAAGCCAAGCCTAAGTGCAAGACTTTGATCGTGTGGATATGAACATAAGCCAACCATTTGGCCACATCCAGATCCTGAAACTGATTCGCATACGGAAACCGCCTTTATTGTATCCTTAACATCATTGCACCACCCACATAGTCTGTTGTGATAGTAAAATCTGGCAATGTGGGTTTGAGTCGCGATGATCCAGTTGGCTTCCAAGTCAAGTCCGACGTCACCGTACTTCATCTCTTCGTACGTAAGCACGTGGAACAGGACGAGCTTTCTGGGGGTGGGTTCTTGTAGGGACACTAACCAAGCCTTGGAAGGATTGGATAGGGGCTGGACAAGGTAAACGGCACTGGCGTTGATCGTAGTCATGGGATCATTAGGGAAGGGGGCTATACGAGGGAACAAGGGGAGAGTTTATTAGGCGGGGGAGGGGCGGAGGATTGCCACGATCGGCAGATGACCGAAATTCGACGATTTCGGTAGGGTTTCTGAGGCCACCGGAGATGGTTTCGAGCAGTTCCGGTGGAAGATCCGCCCACTTAGCTTGAACGGCCATCGCGGCTTTTCTTTTCCCGAAATCCATTACAAAGCTTCTCGTCCGTGATGTAGGATTTTTAATCTCCATTTTATTATATCTTTCTATATATATAAACAATACATGCATATATGTCCATGAAATACTATTCGATATTCTGTGTACATGAACTTTGACAACAAAATATTTTGTGTACATGAAGACAATTGTACGCACACTTAAAATAAACATGAAACCGATGAACAGTAATTAACAACATCAAACATTGAATGTTTGTGATAAGCAAGATCAAAGACCGACCGGGAACAATTAATTAATAAACAAACGTATTACATGGTCAAACTTAACCGATCACGATCAAATAGAATAAGCAAATTATGCAAACTTACTCAAACCAAAAGCAAACTGAATTAAACAAACTTATGTATGTATTACGAAACTTATGTATGCATCTATCACTCAATATACACACAAATGGATCGATTATGTATACACAGAGTTATATATGTTCCCAGCATGTAATATATGAATGATGATCATCATTGAACATGGAACACTTATATACACATATATGCACTTATTGTAAACGTAACTTGATTAATATATATGCCATATAATCGCAGTAGTGCAAGGTTCGATCAAATAAAAAGAAAAACCGTTCAATACTCATATAGTCATACGTAAGGAAGAAACAAATCCGCAAACTAGCATGTAAACCAATATCTAAAATCCAGAAGTTAGGAAACGATCGTACCGAATTCTTGTGAAATTCTAAGTAGAAATTCGTGAGTAAAAAAAAGAGTAATCGTGCTGATAACGTGTTATAAATAAGAGAAAATAGAGAGAAATAGGAAGAAAGGAAATAGATTAGATCTATCTTATTAGGTCACCCATAGGGACCTTTTATAGATAGAGTACAATATCAAATCTAGGATTTCCCATATGTACATCTAAAAATAATATTATTATAAAAGTTCATTGGTTTTGGCATATTTGTTCATCAGTTTTTGCATATTTGTTCATTAGTAACATCAATTTGTTCATTGGTTTATGCATATTTGTTCATTGCCTTTTTCATATAATTGCTCATTGCTAGATGTATATTTGTTCACTAGTAACCTCAATGTGTTCATTGCTATATGCATATTTGTTCATTAATAACATCAATTTGTTCATAGCTAAATAAGGCACAATATTGGTTCGTGCTCAGTTCCCATGGCGGAGTTGTGGGGTATGTTGGATGGTCTGAAGATAGCGTGGGATGAAGGTTTTCGACAGGTCATCTTAGAATCAGATTCACAACTCGTTATGGGTCTTCTCAATTCTCGGGTGAGTAAGAGTCATCCGTTATATAGCCTTGTGTCCCAATGCCAGGGCTTTTTTAGTAGGGATTGGTCTATCCGATTACGTCATGTGTATCGAGAGGCTAATTCGATTGCGGATTTCCTCGCGTCTTATGCATTTTCGTATCCTTTAGGTCTTAATGTTTTGCTTGCCCCGCCTGAGGGGATTAAATTATTGCTTTATGATGATGTAAGGGGTCGGGCTATCTCCCGCTTGCTGACTACTTAGCCCTTTTTCTTATTATTAATAAAAACGCCCCCTTGAGGGGCCGGAGAGTGCCGCCTCTCCTTCTACAAAAAAAAGGCACAAGCACTCCTCTTTGATTTGTTGTTATCTCGTTCTCTCAGCATACACCATATTATTGCAAAGTCTGATTCTTTATCGTTTTAGCTTGTTCTCCTTTGTGACCTAGCTATATAAGCTCACGAGAGCTCCTTGGGAGCTCACTTCCGCAACGGCACAAACCCTAGTAATCTGAGAGAGGAAAGAGAGAAAGGAGAAAGAAAGAGAGAGAGAAAGGGAGAAGAAGAAGAGGTTGCCGGCGATAGCTCATCTCCGGTGTTCCTGGTGTCTAGACGAAGTCCGATTGAAGACTTGCAGCCGTGAAAGGGGGCCGAAGCCCTTTCGATTCTAGAACCCTACCTTTGCTCTTGTTTCTGTTCTTAGTTCCTTGTCTTCTTCTTCTTGCTTATGGTCTCTTGTTTTGCCGAGTGTTTTGATCCTTTGTACTTGTAATCTTTGAGCTTTGATCTAGTGGAGATGAATGGGACCAGATCTCCCCTGTTGAGGTCCTCCGGATGTAGAGTTCTTTGAACTCGAACCGGGTTACCAATTCCTGTGTTCTTCTGCTTTATTTTGCTTGATTACTTGTATGCTAGATCGATTAGGTTTAGACTTGTTGTTTTCTTGATTGATCGACTTGAATCTGGACCACACTACCTAAAAAGAAACATAAAAAACAAGGACGCTGTTCATTCGTGGGGTATAATATTCCTATTGCATACTTAGTATAGAAACTTCAATATAGTTTTGTTATTCACAGCTCAAAGTTTCCATTCTACCTTTTACCTTTTAGATCATATTATATCTATTAGTATCTCCGTGGCAGTGAGTGTTACTATATCTATTAGGTCATTCTTGGATTTGGACTTTGATATTTTGCCATATTCTACACAAGGTGTTCTACGCTCCGTGGCAATGATGTTATGGTTGCTCGTTTCCTTGCGTAGGTAACATTTCCAACAAAGGACCTTGTGAAAGAGATTATGGTATTTGCTGAACAAGTGCTCGGATGGACTATAATCTGTAGCCTAGTCGGTTTGGCAGTCATTGGTTATTTTCCTATCCACAAGTGAGACTGCGTGTCGAAATTTATGTCAGTTTGGTGTACTTGAGTTTTAATCTCTTGGTTAATATGCTTGCAAAGATGGTGACAACACCAACCACGATTTTAAAAGATTTTAATGCAAAAGCAACAACAAAAATACAAAAGCAAGGAATAGTAGGGAGTGTATTCATCTCTCCGTTAAGCTAAACAGCCTCAAAACACAAAACTAAGAATCATGCATGCATAAATATTCAACCCTAAATAAGATCGAAACAAAGCTTGGTTTTTGAAAGACATAAGAATAAAATTACAGAGGAACAAAAACAACAGAAACTCAACTAAGACACTCCAAAGTCCTTACAAGAATAATTTTGCACAAGAAACTAGAGTAGTTTGCATGTGTCGATTCCGCCAACGGCACCAACGCGGGCTTCCACTGCCGTGGAACACATCCACGTAACTTTGCCCATAAGTCCGTGTGGAAATTCCTGGTCGCCCCGGACGGTGAGCACACTGGTGAACCTGAAGATAAGGTGAATGGTGCCTTGATTCACCTCACCCAAGAACTTTCCCTTGGCCGACCCAGCCGGGAATCCGAACCAGATATCCGGCCGCCAAAACCTCTTGGCGGAGAAATCGCTAGCGGTGAAATCCCCGTCCTCCAACAGAACCAAGGATCAACTCGGGAGCCCCGCGTAAAAGGGCTCCACACATAAGCTTGAGAAGCTTACCTCCATTCTACCCACCGGAATAAAGGCCGGTCGAACTAGAAGATGCGCTGCATCGCCTGAGCTCGGCAACAGCATGTCTCCTACGGTCAGTCTGGCTACTGTGAGCTTTGGAGGTGCCAGGTGGGAGGAGCAACTACGATACCTCACCCCGAGGACCGCGACGGCGATTGCCATGGCGATGAACGCCAGTACAACGCACATGCGACGACAGCAGCTACATAAACTTGGTGGCGGGGCGTCTCCAGCGTCCATGAAGACTGAAGAAGAGAGGGGTAGGTGTATTTTGAGGTGATGAAATGTATAAGTTCACGTAGGTATGAAGAGAGAATTTTAGTGAAAGAAGAGCTAGAGAGTAAGAGAGGGATTATTTTAGTTTGTGAATGAATGTGTTCACGTTCTCTCATATGTATATATAGGAATGAGAAAAGAAAAAGGTGCCTGATAGCATCATACATATGCCACTCGAGAGAGAAAAAACACAGTTGCCTATAGAATAGGAAAATTTTATTGAAAGGGTTGAAAATGAAAATTTCAGGTTACAAATAATTGACTAAAATTTGTAACTAAACTTCCACCTTTGTCTAACTTGTTAACCCTAAAAAAAAACTTTACAGTAGTAAGCCGGTAAAATCTTAGTCCATGATTTATTCATCTCCTCCCAAGTGAAAAAACTCTGAAGTTTAAACTTATTCGAGGATAACTTGAATTGAGAAAAAGAAAAACTAACCTAATTTCAATTTTATATTCCATAAATATACCTTTTAATCTCCTTTAAGTAATACGTGTAGTTTGTTACACAAATTTTATGTAAAGATTTTTTTGAGAGGTTATATAAAATCATTTTGATTTTTTTGAGAGGCTATGTAAAATTAATAATGTGCAACTACTCCGATTTAAAATTGCAGCTACTCCGATTCTCTTTATGGCTATTCGATCATTGTGCGATTCTAACCGGAAATCCGAACCGGGTATCCGGCTGCCAAAACCTCTTGGCGGAAAATCGCTAGCGGTGAAATCCCCGTCCTCAAACAGAACCAAGGATCCACTTTGGAGCCCCGTATAAAAGGTCTCCACGCTTAAGCTTGAGAAACTTACCTCCATTCTACCCACGGGAATAAAGGCCGGTCGAACTAGAAGCAGAGCTGCATCGCCTAAGCTCGGCATCTCCATGTCTTCTACGGTCAGTCTGGCTACAGTGAGCTTGGAAGGACCCATGTGGGAGGAGAAATTACGGACCTCACCCCGAGGACCGCGAAGGCGATTGCCAGGGCGATGAACGCCAGTACAACGCACATGCGGCGACAGCAGCTGCATAAACTTGGAAGTGGGGCGTCTCCTACGTCCATGAAGACTGAAGAAGAGAGGAGGTGGTGTATTTTTGGGTTGATGAAATGTATTAATTCATGCATATACCTGTGATGATCTTAGAGATCAATCACCATAACCGAACAAACAAGGATTGAAGTAAAAGATAGGAAGAGAGAGTTTTAGGGAAATAAGAAAGAGTAAGAGAGGGATTTTTTTATTTTGTGAATGAATGTTGTTCAAGGTTCTCTCATATATATTGTAATGGAAAAAAAGGTGGTACGTAGGCCTAACCTGATAGCAGCATATATGCAACTCGAGAGAGAACGAATATAGTGAATAGGAAAATTTTATTGAAAGGGTTAAAAATGAAAATTTCAGGTTACAAATAATTGATTGAAATTTGTACCCAAACTTCCACCTTTGCCAAACTTGTTAACCCTAAAAAAAGCAATTTGCAGTAGTAAGCCGGTAAAATCTTAGTCCATGATTTATTCATCTCCTCGCAAGTGAAAAAACTCTAAAGTTTAAACTTATTCGAGGATAACTTGAATTGAGAAAAAGCAAAACTAACCTAATTTCAATTTTATATTCCATAAATATACCTTTTAATCTCCTTTAAGTAATACGCGTAGTTTGTTACACAAATTTTATGTAAAGATTTTTTTTGAGAGGTTATATAAAATCATTTTGATTTTTTTGAGAGGTTATGTAAAATTAATAATGTGCAACTACTCCGATTTAAAATTGCAGCTACTCCGACTCTCTTTATGGCTATTCGATCATTGTGCGATTCTAACCGGGAATCCGAACCGGGTATCCGGCTGCCAAAACCTCATGGCGGAGAAATCGCTAGCGGTGAAATCCTCGTTCTCAAACAGAACCAAGGATCCACTCTGGAGCCCCGTATAAAAGGTCTCCACGCTTAAGCTTGAGAAACTTACCTCCATTCTACCCACGAGAATAAAGGTCGGTCGAACTAGAAGCAGAGCTGCATCGCCTAAGCTCGGCATCTCCATGTCTTCTACGGTCAGTCTGGCTACTGTGAGCTTGGAAGGCGCCATGTGGGAGGAGAAATTACGGACCTCACCCCGAGGACCGCGGAGGCGATTGCCAGGGCGATGAACGCCAGTACAACGCACATGCGGCGACATCAGCTGCATAAACTTGGAAGTGGGGCGTCTCTTACGTCCATGAAGACTTAAGAAGAGAGGAGGTGGTGTATTTTTGGGTTGATGAAATGTATTAGTTCATGCACATACCTGTGATGATCTTAGAGATCAATCACCATAACCGAACAAACAAGGATTGAAGTAAAAGATAGGAAGAGAGAGTTTTAGGGAAAGAAGAAAGAGTAAGAGAGGGATTTTGTTATTTTGTGAATGAATGTTGTTCAAGGTTCTCTCATATATATTTTAATGGAAAAAAAAGGTCGTACGTGGGCCTAACCTGATAGCAGCATACATGCAACTCGAGAGAGAACGGATATAGTGAATAGGAAAATTTTATTGAAAGGGTTAAAAATGAAAATTTCAGGTTACAAATAATTGATTGAAATTTGTATCCAAACTTCCACCTTTGCCTAACTTGTTAACCCTAAAAAAACCAATTTGCAGTAGTAAGCCGGTAAAATCTTAGTCCATGATTTATTCATCTCCTCGCAAGTGAAAAAACTCTGAAGTTTAAACTTATTCGAGGATAACTTGAATTGAGAAAAAGCAAAACTAACCTAATTTCAATTTTATATTCCAAAAATATACCTTTTAATCTCCTTTAAGTAATACGTGTAGTTTGTTACACAAATTTTATGTAAAGATTTTTTTGAGAGGTTATATAAAATCATTTTGATTTTTTTGAGAGGTTATGTAAAATTAATAATGTGCAACTACTCCGATTTAAAATTGCAGCTACTCCGATTCTCTTTATGGCTATTCGATCATTGTGCGATTCTCTTGATTTGGTTCATGGAATGAGGCGAAGCATAGTGATAGTTGATTATAACTAGTTGACATTTACTAATTAGTAAGTATTTCTTGATGACACAACGAGTTAAGCAACACATGTAGAACTATATATATTGAGTGATCAAATCATCGCCCAGTTAAGCTAAACTGTCCCAAAGCACAAAACCTAAGAACGACGCAGGCATAAATATTCAGCCCCAAATAAGATTGAAACAAAGTTTGGTTTTTGGAAGAAATAAGAAGAAAAAGTGGACAAAACCCCTGAAATTCAATGAACGGCACACCAAAGTCGTTACAAGCAGTCAAACCCCTGAATTTATAATTTTGCACCAAAAACTAGAGTAGTTTACATGTGTCGATTCCGCCAACGGTACCAACGCGGGCTGCCACCGTCGTGGAACACATAATGTAGTTCTGCTATCGGAAATTGTGGGTGTTGACCTTTGATTTTTGACAAAGTTGATATCCAATGGCAGATAGGTGAAGGGAACTTTTATTGCTTTCCAAATTTTAATCGAATTCAACATGTACCACCAAGTCACCAACCTTGTGTTATAAAATATGTGGACCCTCCTCTATTATGTAACCCGATAGTGATTCCGATAATTATTTCCACTCGTTTTGTTAACTTTTTTCTTCCTCCTTTTATGTAAACATACAAGTTTTTGAGAACGTCCACTATATAAAGTGTTGGCTAATTCACTTCATTACTTAGAAGACAAGATGTCTTTTTCCCATTCTAGCTTCCTTTTAGCCTATAAATCAAAGGAGGGCTACGTTAAAAAAAAGGAGAGGGAGGGGACAAAACACACAAGGAATATGATGGGCCACCACAACTCGTATATGATGCTCAGGCGCAACTGGCCTTCCATGGGGTCGACAATATCGACTTCGGTCATGAGGCAAATACCCTGCACACCTTTAGGGCTCGTTTGGTATCGGTATCGGGTATTGGTTTTGGTATCGAGTATCGATATCGGTATAGGATATGAGATATCATTCATATCTCATACCTCTTATTTTTAGGGTATATCAAATATCAAGGAAAAGCTTTGTTTTGATATTAAAGATATGGCCCGATATCCATATACTCCCATACCAAACACAAGATATGACCTGGTACCGATATCTAAATCCATATACTCCCATACCAAACACAAGATAAGGCCCGATACCGATATCTAATATCAGGATATCAATACCAAACGGGCCCTTAAAGAGATCAACCAATATTAGACATGATTCCAATCTCTTCACGCTTGATCGACTTGAACCCGGGAAGCCCATGCGGATCCAACGATAGCAGTTCCAGCCTCTTCTCTGGTGTTTACTCAAGTCGTGATCGGCTAGATGCATTTCTCCGCTCATCCACCGCAAATGGACTCCCAGAGAAGTGGAGGATGAGAAGGTTGTTTTGGAGGAGTTCAAGTAACTTGTCGCTCGAGTAAACTGCGCACAAACAAGACATGGATGGTGATTGAAGATGCTGCAACAACGTCAAAACTCTATTGACGCTACATACCAAAAGCTCGTGTGAAGGCCACATCGAAGGCTCGTTCCAGGACCACGTTGAAGGCCTGCTCTGCATCAACGCCTCACCGTAAACAAGTTAGGATTAATTAGTTTAATGTAGAGGCTTAAGAAAATCAAGAGCCTTGAATTATGCTTATTTACATGTTAAAGTTGGAAATAAGTTTGGACAAATTGTCGTACAGAGTGCAAGGAGATGATGGAGTTCAATTTACCTTGAATACTTCCCTTGGATCAAATATACAAGCAAGCCTCAATCGCATTTTATGATTCGACATGTTCTGGAAAATCAAATCGGTGGCATAACATACTCAAACAATCAATTTATGAGTATCCAAATGAACCCGTCATCAATTATGATCTATGACGTTGAGATTCTTTGGACTAGTTACCTAGCTAACAAGCCCGAGTTTGCCACTAGTTAATTATCCAAATCAGAGGTCTAACATCTTTTGGTCACTAATTAATTAGGTAAATTGGTGATCATCTAAAGAAGCTGCTAGTACATGTAAATACTTTTGGTACATTCAAGTCGATCAAATGAAGAAACAAAAAGGGATTGCTGCCTCTTGTAGATATCGGACTAGCTAGGCACAAATTAAGTGTCCACGTGCTAATATTAGTGCTAATACACAAGGATATCATTAATCAAAGCAACAAAATAAAATTAGTACAAAGGTACAAGAAAAAGTATATACAAAGTGAATATATATGCTTGGTATTCATACTAAAATGAAACTTGTGTACGTGGAATTGGAGACACTAGAGGATAGGTAAATGCAACATGCCATAATGTTTCCAAAGGTGGAACTACGACCATTTGATCTCACTAAGGCTATGTAGAAAGCTTAACATATAGCTAATGCTCGTTGGGTTCAATCACAACTTCAAATCAAAGTCTAGAAAACTTTTTTTGTATCGAACTACGGTGATTTGATCTAAGCGTACGTAGGAAGCTCGACATATAGCGCAAATGCTCGCCGAGTTCAATCATAACCATAAATCGAAAAAAATCAAACCCAAGTCTTAGTGGAAAATTTAGACAACCCTTCCTAAAAGG
Organism: Fallopia convolvulus; assembly: GCA_964016875.1. NCBI lineage: Eukaryota > Viridiplantae > Streptophyta > Magnoliopsida > Caryophyllales > Polygonaceae > Fallopia > Fallopia convolvulus. The sequence continues at coordinate 4,336,115 of OZ024721.1, forward strand.
GGGGTCTAATTTTATCCAACACCATGCAAATGATAGTTGAACCGAGCTTAGGCAACCCTTCCTAGAAGGTGGGTTTGGGCTTGTTTCTCTAATGCATGAAAATCATACTCCAATACCAAATTGCAAATTAAAACCTCTGAACTACGTAAGGCTTGATTCTCTTTTAAGAGATATGTAGGCAACCTGTTATAACTCGGGTGCAGCTCAAATTAAAAAATTAAATCCAAAAGTCTCCAACGTGTCTATATTATTAGTAGAGTTGTAAAGATGTACAGATAAGGTTCGAACTTAAAAATCAAATTAGACGTGTTTTGATGGTGCGCTAATTAATCGTTATATGCATAAGGACAAAGTCATTGCCTTTATTTAGCTCATTACAATATATGAGAGAATTCGAATTAGTACAAAAGCCACACGAGATACTTAAACTTATACATTGTAACATTATTATTGTAACATTATTATTGGAGCAAAAGTAAAAGTCAAGCACTAAAAATTAAAAAAAGAGTACGAGAGCAATACATGGGTAGACTCTCATCTCTCCTTAAACTCTCTTTTATATGCATGCTGAATTAGTGCTTTTATTTTGGATCATATATAGGTTGGATTCATGGGCCCATTCTCCGATCAAAATCAATCGGTTTAATGTCATCTTCATTAAGGCCTATGATCGGTTGTCTCGTGCTATATACACCCGAGATCTTATTGCTCGAATGCTACTGGAGACGATCAAAGATTACCCGTTTTGATGAGACACATTCCGTTTCGAGCCTCTTATGAGTGATCATGTCCACGACTCATGCGAGGCTCGTGACGGAACCGAGATGGACATCGAGGCTGTTTTGGAGGATTATAAATAGCTTGAAACAGAGTGTTTCACCACTACAATTCAAAAGCGGTACATGCTTCCATGGCCATGTATCATTGTCATTCGAAGATTTGAAGAAAAAGGATGGCAACGCATCGTTCAAATTAAAAAACAGAGAGAAGAAGAGACAACGAGATATATATACATATGTACAAATACATATATGTTGGTTAAATCCGACATGGAAGCCGCCATCATCCAGACCCAACCCTGCTTCGGAACCAAATGAGCCACCACAGCTCTTATGATGTGCTAGTCCAACTACGCCATCAAAATCATTTCCACTTGATGCTCAAGCGCAACTGGTATTCCACGGGGTCGACAATATATATCGCCTTGGGTCATGAGGCGAATACCCTGCCTTTGAAGAGATCAACCAATATTGGACATGATTCCAATCTCGATCTCCACGCTTGACTTGAACCCGGGAAGCTCATGCGGATCTGACAATAACAATTCCAACCTCTTCCTTGGTGTTTACTAAGGCTCGTGATCGACAAGATGCCTTTCTCCGAGAAGTGGAGAATGAGAAGGTTGTTTTGGAGGAGTTCAAGTAACTTGTCGTGTGAAGGCCACATCGAAGGCTCGTTCCAAGACCACGTTGAAGGCCTGCTTTGCATCAACGTCTCGCTGTAAACAAGCTACCTTCGAATACGACCACAAAATCCACTGGAGATGCTGCCACATGCAATACCGCCGAGATAGATTCATTGTTGTGTTAAAGGACTAAAGAAGGCTCGAAACGGGGTGTTTATCCGGCCACCATGATCCAAAGCACGAGTCGTCGTCGTCCATGCCGGCTTTTTACATGAAGAAGTCAAAACAAGGGACACATGTGAATACAAGTGAAAGTGCAAACAAAGTACCAACATACAATAACGTGATTGAGCTTGAATTCTTGTCACATGGGCAAGCTAGTATCATCGTACAAGCAGATTATATTATCATTTGGAAGAAAATAGATTAAGATAATCTATGCATGTTCAAGTTGTTGATAGCCTTAGCACAGCTTATATACTAAATTTGTTCATTACCTTTGCCATGATGACGATGTACGTGGTGGAGGCGGCGATCGAGTTCGACAATGGCACTTAGCGTGTCACAAGTTGGTTGATGCTACAAACAACATATAAAAACGTACGCTCAGATTGTTGATCGTATTCCTAAGTTGTCTACTAATATTGTTTCACAAACAAAATGCGTCAAAGGATCGGGAGGTGACGATTACGCTCGCCAACGGTGATACCCATCACAAATTAGCATTAATTCATATGAAGACCTAAAGTCTAATGTGGAGGCTTAAGAAAATCAAGAGCCTTGAATTATATATGCTATATAACATGTTAAAGTTGGAAACAAGTTTGGACAAAGTGTCGTACAAAGTGCAAGGAGATGATGTAGGTCAATTTACCTTGAATACTTCCCTTGGATCAAATAAAAGCAAGCCTCAATCGCATTCGACAAGTTCTGGAAAATCAAATTGGTGGCATGACATACTCAAACAATCAATATATGAGCATCCAAATGAACCCGTCATCAATTCTGATCTATGTTGAGATTCTTTGGACTAGTTACCCAGCTAACAAGCTCGAGTTTGCCACTAGTTAATTATCCAAATTAGTGGTCTAACCTCTTTTGGTCACTAATTAATTATGTAAATTGGTGATCATCTAAAAGAGCGAGTACATGTAAATGCTTGTGGGTACATTCAAGTCGATCAAGTGATGAAACAAAAAGGGATTGCTGCTTCTTGTAGATATCGGACTAGCTAGGCACAAATTAAGTATCCACATGCTAATATTGGTGCTAATACACAAGGATAGCATTAATCAAAGCAACAAAATAAAATAAGTACAAAATGAAACCTGTGCACTTGGAATTGGAGATACTAAAGGATAGACAAATGCAACATGCCATAGTTTTTCCAAAGGCGGAATTATGATGATTTGATCCCATTAAGGGTACGCAGAAAGCTCGATATATAGCTAATGCTCGTCGAGATTGTGTTCTAAGGGTACGTAGGAAGCTATAGTGCAAATGCTCTTTTTACCGAACTACGATGATTTGATCTAAGGGTACGTAGGAAGCTATAGTGCAAATGCTCGCCGACTTCAATCAAACCATAAACTGAAAAAAATCAAACCCAATTCTTAGTGAAAAATTTAGATAACCCTTCCTAGAAGGTGGGTCTAATTTTCTCCAACACCATGCAAATGATAGTTGAACCGAGCTTAGACAACCCTTCCTAGCTAGAAGGTGGGTTTGGACTTGTTTCCCTGATGCATGAAATCATACCCCAAAACCAAATTTCAAATTAAAACCTCTTAACTACGTAAGGCTTGATTCTATTTAAAGAGATATGTAGGCAACCCGTTATAACTCGAGTGCAGCTCAAATTAAAAAATTAAATCCAAAAGTCTCCAACGTGTCTATATTATTAATAGAGTTGTAAATATGTACATATAAGGGTCGAACTTAAAAATCAAATTAGATGAGTTTTGATGGTGCGCTAATTAATCGTTATATGCTTAAGGACAAAGTCATAAACATATGAGTAAGTGCCATGTGGTACACACACATCGAGTTATGATACATGTATGATTTGGGCTGAATTTGTGCTTATGCCTTGGCACAATATACGAATGGAATTCGTATAGCCCAAATAGCGGCCCACAAATCCAATGACTGGTAGGAAAAACCAACAATAAAATCAAGTGCCATGCATAGGAATTCACGTAGAAATGCATGTGTGGATTGCCTTAAATGGCTAAATAAATTTACAAATGCAAAAGTTTGTCTATCTAATCACTGTTGGAAAACGCGTCTATAGCCAGGAGTTTTGGCACGCGATAAGCCACGAAGTTAGCCAGGAATAATGCTTCGCCACAAAGATAGCCACTAGTTTTCCAAGACGAAAAGTTTGTGGTTAAAACGGTCGTGGGTATAGCATACTGTGAAAACTGGATACAAGCCATAGATTCGTGCCTATGTAACCACAACATTTGGTACGAAAATCATGTTCTGCTAAATACATGGTATAGTCAGAAACACTTCGTGGCTAAGTTTGAGTCTATTTTTCCAGAAACTTAGCGTCGAAGTATTTTTCTGGCTAAATTTGGTAGAAATAAGTCGTGTTCATCATTCACATGTCGTGACCATTTAGTATCAAAGTTTGCCGCAAATACATTTGGTGGGTAAAGTTGTAGCGTGTAGCATGTAATTTGGCTACGAATTGGCAGAATACATTTCATGGCCAGTGTCTTGGCCATTTAGGATGAAAATTGGGTACAAATTGATTGAGTGGATTTAATAGCCAAAGTTGTGGCCTTTTGTCATAAAATAGCCTCGAAAACATTTTGTGTCAAATTCTATGGTCATAAAAATCAGTATAATCCACCTATTTAATTGCAATATTAACCAAAATGCAATATTAACTATATAAAAACCATGTGGCAAATGGCCAAATCCACAATTGTTCCAATCAAAACCTTCACAATTGTTCTAGCTAAACCAAGACCATTTTAGCTTAGATACTACCTGTTGTTAAGTGCCAAAGTGTGCTGAAAGAAAAACCAAGAGCAATCCAACAATCCAACAACCTTACATCAAATCCATAAAGAGAGAAAATGGCATCACCAACTGCCAATAAGTATCCCAAAAGACCTTAAATTACCATGGAGAGAGAGAGAGAGCTAATTGCTAGCAATGTGTTCCATCAAGTTTTCAAGCATGCCTTTCAAATCCTTGTTTTGGCTTTGAATTTATTGATTCTGAGCTTGAAGAGCCATCATCTAGTCCTGTATTTCCTTCATCTCTTCCTTGAGAGGCTTAGTAGATGGTTGTGGGTGGACAAGGCTGGAGGAAGGAAAAGAAAAGCATGCATCAACCTTGCCGCTGCGAAGGAGGGCTATCCCATGCTCAACAAATGCAAATATCCACAGCTCTATTATCTTTGTGTTTGACAATGGTTGACCCGATGCATTGTTCACTTGTTCCTCAACAACCAGCCGTTCAAACTCAGCCTTGAATAGAATGAAAATTCATTACAATGAAGATATGAAAGCAATATATGACATTAAGAACAAGCTGTAAAAACAAATGTAAAATAAACAAGTATGCAAGATAGAACACATTGCATTCACAAACAAATTTCATTCCCAAAATTCGCTATGGTTAAAAGATTCACAAACATCTATCTTTGACACAAGATAACATCATATTGGATTCACAAACATCTCTATCTTTGGCATAAGACAGATCACATATAGCATGAGCACAAAGCACATAAGTTATAGAAAATTGCATTCATAAACATGACTTGCTAACTAAAGGAGCATTACACATGAAAAATTATAATAAACATGACTTGCTTCTCATTTACACATCATCTAAGCTTCATTCAATCATTACTTGCTAACTAAGGGAGCATTAGCTTCAAAGTATAATAAACATGACTTCTTCCATAATCCAAACAACCCAACAATTTCATAATAGTATCAAAATCTTAGCATAAAAATCTCAGTTAAACAGAGAGTAAAGTTGAGCAACCCATCATAAAAGGCAACCATAAAAGCCATATTTTCACAATAAATTGCAACCCAATCAGATTTGTAAATGAGAAGTAATATTTAGCCTAATACTTACAATGATAGCAGTTGGTCGTTCACCAAGGCCTTGTCCATTTTTGATTGACCACAACTTCATTACAACCTCATAAATCATAGGCATGGTACTAGACTCACCACCCTTGAAAAACAGAGAGTAATATTGAGTTCAATAACATCAAAACAATCATAAGTAATATCTGAAATCTGATTGCAATTACCATCGTTTCAATCCACTTTCTGAACTCTTGAGAACCCCCTCGGTATGGTCCAGACTCGAGTGATTTCTTTGATCTCCTATTCTCCTTATTCACCTGAGCTTGGCACACCAAGTTGGGATCGTTCTCCACATGGTCTTCATCCTTGTCCAGTGCCTGCTCGCTAACCAGGTTGGTTGTACATTTCTAGCACGCGCATTCTTGAAGACATTGCTAAGGTGCCTTCCAATTTGTTGTAGAAAGGCATCCTTCATCAACTCATCTGTCTCCCTCCAAAAAAAATATCTCTACATTGAGAAACAAGAAATAAGACAACCTTTGGTTCATTAATTTAAAGAAATAGAAGGCATGTTACATCAATAGGCTGATTTAAACTAAAACTTATTGTTCTTTCATTTTTAAAGAGAAAGAAAGGCAGAATTTCAGCAATAGAGTGATTAGTTTGCACATTATTAGTTTGCACATGTCAAAACATTTTAACCAATTGACCGACGACAAAGCTCATGTGACCTAACCTAGTTGTTGTTACATGAAAATCATAGCTCGAAATGACTCTCATAAATAGATACTCGACATATAAGAAGCAACCTACTAATAAACCCAATTGACTGATGACTAGCCTCATGTGAGCATTGTTATAGCACTAAATTCAATTGCTTTCCTAATTAATCTCTTTTTTTAGCAACCTAATTAATTTTTTACTTCAAACAAAAGATTACCAAGAAGATCTCAATCATTATTTCCTTACTAGACTATAATACATATCACACAGCTAATCGGATCAAATCAGATCACCCAATTTAACTCATTTTGGGTAAATTAACTCCATTATGCTCAAATCACACAACAAATAAACTACATTATGTTCAAATCAGCCAATTTATGAAGCCATTATGAAGCCAACAACCAAGACAACAACGGGTAAATGATTTTGCATTTTAAGAAGTAGAAAATAACCTGAAACTCTTGAAACCACATGGTCTGCACTTGTTTTGGCACTCTAGATATACTGGTCCTAGGACCTCTATAATGGCCATGGACGATTTCCTTAGCCTTTGTAAACGCTAACTTCTTTGGTTCATAGTCCCTACAGAGAATTGGATACAATTATTAGTAATCTATAAAATGAAAGTTAGGATTAATAGAGAAGAGTTTTAGCATTGATCGGCTGCCTTCCCCAGCGATCCATATAAGCTTCCGTTGTGTACCTTCTTCCTCTTCTTGATCTTCATCTCCTTCTTCTATACCTCCTTGTTTTTTATCACCTACATGTTGTTCTCTTTCACTTTGCTCCTATTCTTCCTCACCGTCTTCCTCTTCCTCACCTTCATCCTCACCGTCTTCCTCAACGACTTCATCATCTTGGTCCTCACCTTCTTTGTAAACTTCTTCTTCTTCCTCAACGAATTCATCATCTTGGTCCTCACCTTCTTTGTAAACTTCTTCTTCTTCCTCAACTTCTGCATCTCCTTCCAAATCAACCCCAGGCTACCCCAGGCTCATTATCCACATTGAACTCATCCTCACTATGATGGTCATAACTTTCTTCCTCAACTTATAGTAGGGTTGGTGCAACAACTTGCTTTGTTCGTGGTCTTGGAACTGGGATAGGAGTTCTTAGACGAGCATTTAATGGAGCCTTTGAAGAGTTGAGTGCTCGTCGGACAGGAGGGGTAGGAGTAAGGTCAGGGCTAGATGTTCTTGAAGTATGGAGAACTCTTTGTGGTGGAGCTGGTGGGGAAGCTTTTGAAGGAGCCTTTGAACGTGCAACAACTCGTGGTGGAGGGGCTACAAGTGGTATTGATTTTTTAAACCTTGGGCTACTACGAACATGGAGCTGGAGGGCTCGTTTCATAGGAGGTCTTCTAGGGCTTAAAGCACCCTCAGATGGAGCAGAAAGAGGTGGACCACGCACAAAGTTGCAGCTAGTGACCCCAGCACGTACACAAGTTGTGCTCCAAAGGTGTCGCATGATGAACTGAATGAGAGAAATAGAAGGAAATATCAATAGAACTCAAGTTGAGCAATTGAGCATGCAATTGATCCAAGAAATGAAAACAATAAAAGAAAGAGGGAGAGATTAGGTACTTGCACCTTTTACTGAATGAATAACCCGAAACCCCAGCAAAAAAGGTTGCCATGAACACGAAAGAACAAGGGAGAGAGGGATTTGAGATCAATTAACCAACAAAATAAAGAAATGGACCCATGAAGTGAGAGGATTGACAGAGAGCGAGGGAGAGACATACCAAATCTATGACCAAATCCTTGTTCCGAAATCGAACTCCAAAGAACACCAAATAGCTTGCCATGAAAGAACACAATCTCGATTAGATAGAGCCATGAAAGAACACCATTTCAAAGGAAAGTAAGAGCATTGAGCGAGAGCAAGGGAGAGAGGGAAAGAGACATACCAAATCGACGACTGCCTTGTTCCAGAATCGAACTCTAAAGAACACCAAAGAGCTTTCCATGAAAAACACAATCTCGATTAGATTTCTATCCATGAAAGAACATTATCAAGAAAGGAAAGGAGCGAGAGCCTTACCGGGGAGATCGAACCGAATCGCTAGGAGAGGGCGCCACGGCTTCCAACAAAACCCTAACAATATAAAAGAAGCTCTCAATCTAAAAGAACTCGTGTGGTGTGAGTGAACTCTCTCAACCCTAACAACCCTCAATCCTCAATTCCACTACCGGGCCTAGATTCGAGCCCAAAAATGCTTCCAAGCCCAAAATTTCGGAATGTCCCTCCTATTCAAAACTCAAAATTTGTCCAATTCACTCTCAAACAAAAATTTCCCTCCTAAATGAATAATTCCATCCTACATCAATTTCTCCCTCCTAACTCAATATTCCCCTCCTAAACCAAAAATCTAGATGGTAAAAGTAACAAATAATATTACATAGATGATAGAAGGAGGAGAAAAAAGAATTTACCAATCATATTTTTTGAAACTTGAATCTGATGGGAAATCATCTTCTTCGTTGTCGTTTGCAATATCAAAGCTATCATAGCCACTTTCGACATCGTATGCTACCTCATGCAAAGAAATTGGAACATTAAGATTTGTAGATAAAGATTGAACTATCGACCCTACGAAGCCATCAATCTCAAAGTCACCCGGTTGTAATGATTCAAACGTTAGTTGTTCAACATTGCTCTCTGCCCATCGTTGCTCAACATTGGCTCTTGGCTTTGTCTTAAACACATATCTCCAATCTGCACGACTTCGGGGTGCACCAGGGTAGTCAAGATAGTAAACTTGGATGCATTGTTGAGCAAAGACAAAAGGATCATGGTTGTTGTAACGTCTCTTCACATTAACCTCTTGGAAATGGTAATCTGGATGGAATTTTGTCCCATTAGGGCTAGGGTCAAACAACAAACACTTAAACATGACAATCTTCTTACACGGCATCCCAGTGAACTCAAACTCCAAAATCTGTTCTATCAACCCAAAGAAATCTGATTGTTTATCACCATTTGAAGCTTGCACACACACACACACACACCACTATTCATGGTTAACTTTCCTTCTCCGCGTTGCAACGTTTCAAATTTATAGCCATTGATGCAATATGATGGCCATGACAACACCTTTTGGGATGGCCCCCAAGCTAAACTATTTATCAAATCATGATCCTCAAGTGAGGGTGTAGGGCATTTGCAACCAAAACCTACAAAACATAGACACACACACACACACACACACACATATATATATATATAGACCTAATGTACGTGTGATGTTAGAATTTTGTATTGTTGACATAATATTCACTAGTGCTTACAATTTCATGAAACCATGTACAAAAATAGTTGGCAAGTCCGAGCGGATCTCCTTGTCCTACAGTGTGTTAAAATTCCCTGCACATGGAAAGAACAACATAAGACTAGTACTTCAAAGTTTCGCTCAACTATTTATACATGTCTAAAATAACATATATAGATATATTTACAATTTCAATTGACTTACTTGGCGTACGAGTCGACCTCTCTACAATTAAGTAGGATGTATGTATGTGCGGCATGAAAGTCTGACTCATTGGACATCCAAATAGCCTTGCATTTTCCACTTGCACGACCCGGATGGTTGAAAATTGAAATTTAAGGATGCACACTCACCTCATGTGCGATGGTTTTCTTTCTTTTATTGGAGTCTTGATGTTGATGATAATGTTGAGCGAAACTTGTTATCTCCTCAAACAAATATGATTCCACTATGGACGCCTCCACCTTTTGCGGGTTCATCATGTTCCCTTTCAACGTGAATAATAATCTTTCAACTGGATACATCCATCTGTTTTGTACCGGACCCCCTAACTTTGCCTCGTATGGTAAATGAACAATGAGATGCATCATACAATCAAAGAACGATGGTGGAAATATCCTTTCCAATTGGCATAATAAAAGAGGTGCATCCCGTTCTAAATCCTTAATTTATTTGTTTGTCAAATGTAGATGAACATAATGATTGGAAAAACAAGCTTAGCTCTGTCAGTGGCCCCCATACACCCACGGGAAGAAGCTCTTTGAAAGCAGCTGGTAGAAGTCTTTGCAAGAACACATGACAATCATGACTCTTCATTCCTTGTAGTCTACCATCCTCTAATTGCACGCATCGACCAATATTAGAGACATAACCGTCCGGAAATCTCAACCCTTGTAATCAAGTAAGCATCGTTGTCTTTATCCTTCTATCTAATGCATATAGTGCTTTTGTTTTTGGGCCCTTGTGGTCATCCTCCACTTGAAGCTCTGGGCGATGGCAATATAAGCGCAGGTCCTTCCTTGAGCTCAAGTTGTCCTTTGTCTTACCCTTAACATCCAACACAATGTTAATCAAATTTTCAAACACATTTTTCTCAATATGCATGACATCAAGGTTGTGGCGGAGCAAATTATGCTTCCAATAAGGAAGCAACCAAAATATACTTTTCTTCGTGAACTTATGAGTTTCACCATAACCATCAGGATATTGAAGTGGACTCTCCATGGCGGTCGGAAAATCATGAACACGTTCCCACACCTCTTCACTAGACAAATACGGAATAGGAGGATCGTCCTCCTTTCGCCCTTTGTAGAAGTTTCTCCAGTTGGTCCTGAATGAGTGATCTAGTTCCAATCTACACCTATGACAATCAAACCATGAAGCCTTTCGTCCATTATGTAATCGAAAGGCTTTTTTGTTCTCCATGCAATGAGGACAAGAATAAATACCAGCAGTGCTCCACCCAAATAACATCCCATATGCTGGGAAGTCATTCACTGTCCACATAAGTGTTTTCCCGTAGAAACATCAAATGTTGGCACACCCGTTTTTCACAGTAATAACAACTCATCAATCAACGGTTGCATACAAATATCTATTAACTTCTTCGGATTTTTTGGGCCTGGAATAATAGTGCTTAAGAACAAATAAGGAGCCTTCATGCACATATCTGGTGGTAGGTTGTAAGGGGTGACAATCACCGGCCATGTCGAGTATGTCTTGCCAAACTTACCAAAGGGGGAGAATCCATCTAAACACAAGCATAATCTCACATTACAAATCTCCTTGGAAAAATTCGGGTACATTCGATCAAAATGCTTCCCAGCCTCGACATTAGACGAGTGACTTATATATCCTTCATCAGCTTGGTGCTCGGCATGCCAACACATCTTTGAAAAATTCACGTACAATCGTTGTAGCTGTGGGATCAATGGAAAATATCGTAACACTTGATTGGGTATTGGCTTTCCTTTTTGGGACAAACAAGATTGATACCTTGGACTGTGGCAAAATTTGCACTGAACTACATCAACATCATCCTTCCAAAACAACATACAACCTTGGGGGCATAGGTGTATCTTTTGTCGGGGCAATCCTAACTCTTTAGTCATCTTCTTCTGCTCATAGAAACTTTTTGGGAAGTTGTTGTCCCTTGGCAAAACCTCATTGACTTTTTGTAGTAGTGCACCATATCCAGCTTGTGACATGCTGTATTTGGTCTTCAACTCCATAAAAGATCCGACAACAGCTAATTGTGAAATGTGAGAAGCTTCATATAATGGTCGGTCTGCTGCTCTCAATACATCAGAAAAGCGCTAAGATAAGAAGGACATGTCCTCATTTCCAAGACCAAACACTATTGTCGATTGTTCGAAGTAACCTCCTTCTTTAAGGTCATGGTTTTCATCCACCTCTAAAGGACTACTACTTGGCTCATTATAAGAAGTTCCTGTGTCAAACCACGGGGGTGGAACAAAACTTGGACCAGCTGCATCAAACACCATTCTTTGGGTGGGATTCAAATTATCAAACAAATGCATCACAATCCCAAAGAGATTCATATCACTAGGATTTGAGGTAGAAGACAACTCCTCCAAAGGGGGCGCATTGGCAAATGGTGACTCTCCATGTGCAGTCCACCAATAATAACTGTCAACAAAGCCTTTTCTAAACAGATGAATGCGGACATTATCTACATCCTCAAATCGCCCATTCTTACATTTCAAATAAGGACATTTTATCTTATCCCCATCCATGAAATGCTTTTGAGATTTTGCAAAATGAAGAAATCTCTTAACTCCATCAACAAATTCGCTATTGTAACCACCACCACCAGGAAGCCATCTATCATACATCCAATCACAATTCTCCATCGATAATTCTATAAATTTGTCCAAACAAACTTAAGTTAACATCAACAAAAAAGCAAAAGCCACAAATATATACTAAATACCCTAAATCTATAACTTGTAACCCTAAAACCTCTTTGCAACTAACTTACCTGATCCAAATCAGATGTGCACCTCTTAATCTTATCTTCAAAATGTGTAGAGTATTATCTTCAAGATTTGAGTTTTTTTTGTGAGAGAATATTGTTGAGAGGTAGAATTTTGAGAAACAAGTGGTGAGAATGAGGTTTTTGACGTATCATACGCAATGGTAGTTGAGAATTGAATGAGGTTGGTACGAGAAGCATTTAATGAAAATGCAAGTTCAAATTAGCCAGGAAAATGGCCACAAAAATGGCCACGAATACATTTTAGGCTCACTAAAAAGGCCAGATCCAATTCGGCCCATATAATTGAATGAGGTTAGTTTTATTACCGACCCATAAAAAGGCCTGATCCAATTGAAAGAGGTTAAGGTTTCAGAGACTTTGCCAGTTTTCCACTCATTATCGCCAACGCATCCCACATCTCGCTCGAGCCATCCATCGCCGATCTCTCTCAAGCCCCTCCCTCGCCGCCATGTTTATCGCCATCCATCACCATCTCCATCGCCGCTCTCCATCTTCCTCTCCCTCTCCATCTCTCTCGAGCTCCCTCTCCCTCTCCCTCTCCCTCTCTTGAGCCCCTCCCTCGCCGATCTCCATCTCCCTCTCCCTCTCCATCTCTCTCGAGCGCCATCTCCCTCTCCCTCTCTCGAGCCACTTCTTCTCGCCTCTCTCTCGCTCTCTCGCTCTCCACCGGCTACACCATCGATGAGATCGACAACATCGTCCACCACACCGGCAACGCCTCCCACCAGATCGGCGACACATCTCTCTCGCTCTCCTTCTCTATACATGTATGAAGTTAGAGTTTTTGTTGACACTTAGTTGAAAATGCAACACTATGTTACTTTTTTGAGTTGGTATGTGATCAATTTCGGAAACCACCTTGAAAATGCAACTTGATTGATCCTTGATTGATCAATGGAAACCACCTTGATTGATCAATTTTGGTGTAAACACTCTCTTTTTGTACAAAGGGAGAGTGTGTATGAAATTCGTTATGTTCCATTTCTGTTTGATTTTCATGGTGTTTTGCTGTAGAAGTAGAGTTTGTGGGTTGGCATTTTCATTTTTTAGTTAATTGTTGGCATTTTCATTGAACATGATATTTGTGTGTATAACCACTTTTTATCCATTATTGACATTATTGGTGAGGATCAATCAAGGTGGTTTCAAATTGACAATTTCATGAATATTTTTCCATTGACATTATTGACATTAATATTGGTTGATGTCATGACTATTTTTCCCACATATTTTTGTCAATTACGGTTGATATTTTTCCATTTCTTTTCTTCACAGATTGTTGCAATGCTAATGAACAGGAATCATGACCAAGAGATGATCTTCATCAAAATTGTTTTAGAGCTTATTCCTCCCCTTGATGATCCCACCCCCCCTAACTGGGTTGATGTCCACTAGCGATTCAAGGCTGAGACTGGGTGTTTGTCCATGAGAATCACTGCGCAATCAAGGTATAACCACTATTATAGGCTTTGGAAGATATGGAGTCTTTTCCAACAAACGAAGGGGGGTGTCATGTGGGATTCAAAGACCTGACAAATTATTGGTCACGACGAGTGGTGGGCGGGGAAATACAAAGTAAGCGCAACTTTACCTTTTACCTTAATATAAACTTGTACTCTACCCCTCCAAAATAATACCAAGTTTACACTTCTCCTTTTGGTACAAACTTTCATCTTATTTTGCAAAAGTAATACAAGGTCATATTTAGCAAAATAATACCATGCTTTCATTTTTTAAGGGTACGTGACTATATCATCTAGTTACTTGCATTCCTATTTCTTGATTGATTGTGGTTGATATTTGTGTTTATTCATGACTTGACTTGTAGACTTAGAGAAGTTGTGGGCATGTGACATCTTATTGCCGAGTAATGAATATTCTGCTAGAACGTATTATAAACAAATTTATTGGTTGAACCAGTCATTGATGACTTCAAGTCTATTGAATCTAATGAATGATATTTGTTTTCAAGGTCATAATTTTACCTTACTTCTTATCTAGGGTTTACTTTGCCAAAAGTAATAGAAGAGATTTTACTATTGGACATTTTCTTTCATTTTTTAAGGTTTACTTTGACTTGTGTTCCATGCTTTTTTTTCTTTCATTTTTTAGACTCTTAGTAGGTTTAATTTGTATTGTGTTCCATGCTATTCTGTTATCATTTTTAACTTGTAAATATCTTGTATAGTAGGAGTGCAAAGCTTACAAGTTTTTCAGGAAAAATGGCATGAATCCCTATATGAGTTCTCTTTTGAACAAAATCTTTTACTGTCGAACTATGGAAAATGAAGATGTGGAGCTTTACCTGTCTAGTGACGATGATGAGGAAGTAGGCTGTAGCAAACAAGAGGAAGCGGAAGAGGGAGACATTTAGAGGATTATGTTGGTTTTAGTGATTTTAGACTTGTAGTTTGTTTGTATGCCTTTACTTGGTTGTAGTGATAATTAGAGGATTGTGTTGAAGACATTGAAATTATGTTGGAATCTTATTGTGTTGAAGTCATTGCATTTGTTAAGATTGTGTTGGATATTTTATGCATTTATATGGGCAGTTTTGTATGTGCATTTTTAGGCTAAGTTTTTTATGTACATTGTTTGAGCTTTTTATGTGCATTTTTAGGCTAAGTTTTGGTAAAAATTTTATGTGCATTGTTGGATTTCTTAAAATTCTTGTTGTTTATTGTCTTACGATTTCTGATAGAAATTGAGCATCCGAGTTACTAGGTCCTTGTGCAGTTACTGTGTAACTTGGGGTCTTTATGTGGTTTTTGAATAATAGGTTTCAAGATTTCTTTTTTCTTTTTTTTTGCTTAGTTAATAGATTTTTTGGATCATAGTTATGGCCACATACTTAAAATCCAACTTAGCTGCATGCTTATTTTCGTGATCATTTCCCCATAAATTTAGTTACAAATTTAGTTTCGTAATATATTCATGTCAATATAGCTCCAATTATAGCCACAACTCACGTTTTCATGGCTATGTGGCCACAAACATATAATCGAACTTAGCTGCATGATTATTTCGCGACAAATTGCCCAGAAATTTAGAACCGAATTTAGCTTCATAATATATTCGCGTCAATATAGCTCCAAGTATAGCCACAACCCTTATTTTCATGGCTATATTGCCACAAACTTAGAATCGAACTTAGCTGCATGATTATTTTGCGACAAATTGCCCATAAATTTAGAACCGATTTTAGCTTCGTCATAAATTCGCGTCAATATAGCTTCAAATTTAGCCACAACATATATCTTCATGGCTATATGACCACAAACTTAGAATCGAACTTAGCTTCATGGTTATTTCGCGACAAATTTCCCATAAATTTAGAACCGATTTTAGCTTCGTAATATATTAGCGACAATATGGTCACAACTATAGCCACAACCCATATTTTCATGGCTATATGACCAAAAAATTAGAATCAAACTTAGATGTGTATATATTTCGCGACAATATTCCCCCAAATGTAGCGCCAACCATGAATTTCATGGGTAAACAGCCAGAAAATTTGAGATTTGTGGGGGATGTTGTGGTAGTTACCCACAAACTTAACCACACCTAAATTTCCTGGCTATACGCGCTTTTTCTAGTAGTGAATGTGGAGGCTTAAGAAAATTAAGAGCCTTGAATTATGCCATTAACATGTTAAAGTTGGAATCAAGTTTGGACAAAGTGTCGTACAAAGTGTAATGAGATGATGGAAGTCCATACAAGCTCCATTGCTTTTACTTTTGTTTGGTAGAAAAACTCTACGAGAGCGCTTTTACTGAACTTGTACAAAATTATTTCGACACTTTTTTGCATTCTAGTGAGAATGAGAGTATCAAATGTTAATGATATTTTTTTCACAAAATTTTTTTCCTTTATAAATGCTTTAGTGAATACTTCACCTTGCGTTGTTGTTTTACTTTCTCCCTTAGCCATTGCCTTTATTTTTGTACTTGTTCTGCATATGAACTATTATGATATTAATGAAAATTAATTTTACATAACCTCTCAAAAAAAAATCAAAGTGATTTTATATAACCTCTCAAATTTTTTTTTACATAAAATTAGTGTAACAAACTACACGTATTACTTATAGGAAAAGGGTATATTTATGGAATGTAAAATTGAAATTAGGTGAGTTGTGTTTTTTCTCAATTCAAGTTATCCTCAAATAAGTTTAAACTTCAGAGTTTTTTCACTAGCGATGAGACGAATAAATCATGGACTAAGATTTTACCGGCTTACTACTGCGAAATTGGTTTGTTTTAGGGTTAACAAGTTAGGCAAAGGTGAAAGTTTGGGTACAAAGTTCAGTCAATTATTTGTAGTCTGAAAGTTTCATTTTTTACCCTTTCAATAAAAATTTCTGTAATGATCAGGGGTATTTTTGTACAAAAAGGGAAAAATAAGGCCTTTTGTTGTAATATGGGTTAAGTTGGAAAAACCTTTTAAAGGCTCCAAGCCTCCAACTGATTCTTGTAAAGCATCTATCAGAATTACAAACCCAATTCTCTGAACTCTTCTCTTCTCTCTCAATCTCAATTCTATTCTTCTCTTTCTGATCTCTTGAGATCCATCTATCCCAGGTCACAACATTTTCCTATTCTAAAGTCATTACATCTGTTCTCTCGAGTTGTATGTTGCTATCAGGCTGGGCCTACGTTAATTATTCTATAGTCATTACGGTAATTATTTATAACCATAAATAAATTACCGTAGTTGCAGCTACTCCGATTGCAGCTACTCTGATTCTCTTTATGGCTATTCGATCATTGTGCGATTCTCTTGATTCGGAGTAGTTGCACATTATTCTCAAATTCATCAATTTGTGAATTACTCAATCAAGTACTTATTTTTGCCCAATTTAATCTAATCTATTTTGGATATTTTCACAGGTTGGACCTACGTACATTACCTTTTTATTTAGGGCATTACAATATATGAGAGAATTCGAATTAGTACAAAGCCACACCAGGTACTTGAACTTATACATTTCGTAAATGCGACCAAAAAAACACCAGCTCCTCTCTTCTTCAGTCTTCATGGACGCAGGAGATGCCCCACCACCAAGTTTATGTAGTTGTTGCCGCCGCATGTGCGCTGTGCTGGCGCCTCCAAAGCTCACAGTAGCCAGACTGATCGTAGAAGACATGGAGTTGCCAAGCTCAGGCGATGCAGCGCTGCTTCTAGTTCGACCGACCTTTATTCCGGTGGGTAGAACGGAGGTAAGCTTCTTGAGCTTAGGCGTGGAGCCCTTTTACACGGGGCTCCCGAGTGGACCCTTAATTCTCTTGGAGGACGGGGATTTCACCGCCATCGATTTCTCCGCCAAGAGGTTTTGGCAGCCGGATATCTAGTTCGGATTCTCGGCCGGGTCTGCCAAGGGAAGGTACTTGGGTGAGGTAAATCGAGGCACCATTCACCTTAGCTTCAGGGTCACCGGCGTGCTCACCTTCCGGGGTGACCAGGAATTTCCACACGGACTTATGGGCAAAGTTACGTGGATATGTTCCACGACGGTGGGAGCCCACGTTGGTGCCGTTGGCGGAATGGACACATGCAAACTACTCTTGTGAAAAATTATGCTTGTAACGACTTTGGAGTGTCTTAGTTGAGTTTCTGGTGTTTTTTGTTCATTTGTAATTTTATTCTTATGTCTTCCAAAAACCAAGCTTTGTTTCAATCTTATTTAGGGTTGAATATTTATGCATTCATGATTCTTAATTTTGTGTTTTGAGGCTTTTTAGCTTAACTGAGAGATGATTTAATCTTCAAAATATAGTGCTACATGTGGTGTTTAACTCGTTGTTTCATCAAGAAATATTTACTATGTAGTAAATGTCAACTAGTATAAATGTGATCAAATATGTCAAATAAATTTCTGTATAAAAAAACTAATCTCAGTAAATTTCCTTATTATATTGTATATGTACGCAACAAGCTAAGATTTGGATCAATCATGAAATCCCATCGAACAACACTCCCTACTATTCCTTGCTTTTGTATTTTTGTTGTTGCCTTTTTTAGCATTAAAATCTTTTAAAATCGTGGTTGGTGTTGTCACCATCTTTGCAAGCATATTAATCAAAACATTGATCGGCAAAGTATAAATGAGGCATGCATAGCTAATGCTAAATATGTTCTACCCTAAACCTTAACAAAGAATAATAACTCAAAACATATTGACATATCCCTCTTGAACCATTTGTCACAATACAAAAGTGCATTTGTGATAAAAGTGCACTTACTGCCATCGATTAGTTGCATGGTTTTTGTTGTCATGTGAACATGTTGCATTGTTTTCGTTTTTCTGTAAACTAATATGCAAATCTTTCTTTCCTGTTACGTGGACTGATCTATCATCTATATGACTTTAAAGAGCATCTGTTTGAGCTCTTAAGTAATTAGCTTGTGTAATTCTCAGTCAAGGACACTTTCCATGCTAGTAGACATGAGGTCAAAATTTTAAAATTTTCAGGCCGTTCAAATTTATTGGACCTGGACCAGTTTGGTAATTGTATTTACATATGACATTTTTGAATTTCCATCTACTACGACAATTTTATATGAGAATGTTGTAAATTGCATCCATCTTCTAATGAAGGAGAAATTTGAGGCACAATTAACAAAGAAGAAATTTACTCGAAACATATCCCACTTGAATGTACTCATAAAAAATGCATTTGTCAAACCCTTGAATTTATTTTGCATCAGAAACTAGAGTAGTTTGCATGTGTCGGTTCCGCCAATGGTATCAACGCGGGCTCCCACCATCGTGGAACACATCCACGTAACTTTGCCCCCGAGCCCGTGTTGAAATTCCTGGTCACCCCGAACGTTGAGCACGTCGGTGACCCTGAAGCTACGGTGAATGGTGCGTCTATTCACCTCGCCCAAGAACTTTCCCTTGGCCGACCCGAGTGGGACTTGGAACTGTATATGAGGCTGCCAAAACCTCTTGGCGGAGAAATCGCTAGCCGTGAAATCCTCGTCCTCCAAGAGAACCAAGGTTCCACTCGGGAGCTCAACGTAAAAGGGATCCACACTTAGACTCGTGAAGCTTACATCCGTTCTACCCACCGGAATAAAGGTCGGTCAAACATGAAGCGTCGCTAAATCGCCAAAGCTCAGCATCTCCATGTTTTCTACGATCAGTCTGGCCATTGTGAGCTTTGGAGACGCCAGGTGGGAGCAGCAATTACTTTACCTCACGCCGAACACCGCGACGACGATTACCAGGATGATGAACACCAGTACGGCGCACATGCAGCGACAATGGCTACAAAAACTTGGTGGTGGGGCATCTCCTGCATCCATGAAGACTGAAGAAGAGGAACTGGTGTAATTTTTGGGTCGAATTTATAAAATGTATAAGTTCAAGTACTCGGTGTGGCTTTGTACTAATTCGAACTCTCTCATATATTGTAATGCGCTAAATAAAAAGATAACGTAAGTATGCCAAACCTGTGAAAAATATCCAAAATAGATTAGACTAAATTGGGCAAAAATAAGTACTTGATTGAGTAATTCGCAAATTGATGAATTTGAGAATAATGTGCAACTACTCCGATTTAAAATTGCAGCTACTTCGATTCTCTTAATGACTATTCGATCATTGTGCGAATCTCTTGATTTGGTTCATGGAATGAGGCGAAGCATAATGATAGTTGATTGTAACTACTTGACATTTACAAATTAGTAAATATTTCTTGATGACACAACGAGTTAAGCAACAAATGTAGAACTATATATATTGAGTGATCAAATCATCACCCTGCTAAGCTAAAGTGTCTCAAAACACAAAACCTAAGAATGATGCAGGCATAAATATTTAGTCCCAAATAAGATTGAAACAAAGTTTGGTTTTTGGAAGAAATAAGAAGAAAAATAGGACAAAAATACCAAAAACTCAATGAACGAAACTCCAAAGTCGTTACAAGGTGTAAAACCCTTGAATTTATAATTTTGCATCAGAAACTAGAGTAGTTTGCATTTTCAGATTCCGCCAATGGTACAAACGCAGGTTCTCACCATCGTGGAACACATCCACGTAACTTTTCCCACGAGCCAGTATGGAACTTCCTGGTCACCTCGGACGGTAAGCACACTAGTGACCCTAAAGCTAAGGTGAATGGTGCGTTTATTCACCTCGCCAAAGAACTTTCCCTTGGCCGACCCGGCTGGGAATCAAAACTGTATATCCGACTGCCAAATCCTTTTGGTGAAGAAATCACTAGCCGTGAAATCTTCGTCCTCTAAGAGAACCAAGGGTCCACTTGGGAGCTCCGCGTAAAAGTGCTCCACACTTAGGCTCGTGAAACTTACCTCCGTTCTACCCCCCCAGAATAAAGGTCGATCGAATAAGAAGCGTCGCTGAATCGCCTAAGCTCGACATCTCTATGTCTTCTACGGTCAGTCTGGCTATTGTGAGTTTTGGAGGCGCCACGTGGGAGCAGCAATTAAGGTAACTCGCTCCGAACCCCGCGATGGCGTTTACCAGGGCGATGAACACTAGTAAGGCGCTCATGCAGCAACGGTAGCTACAAAAACTTGATGATGGGGCATCTCCTGCATCCTTGCATGAAGATTGAAGAAGAGGAATTGGTGTATTTTTTGGGTGGAATTTATGAAATGTATAAGTTCAAGTACCTAGTGTGGTTTTGTACTAATTCGAATTCTCTCATATATTGTAATGGGCTAAATAAAAAGGTAACGTACGTAGGTCTAGCCTGTGAAAATATCCAAAATAGATTAGATTAAATTTAGCGAAAATAAGTACTGGATTGAAAAATTCTCAAATTAATAAATTTGAGAATAATGTGCAACTACCCCAATTTAAAATTGTAGCTACTCCGATCGATTGAGCATAATGTGCAACTACTCAGATTTATTGTGTCATATCATAATGATACAACAAAAACACAATGCCAAATCCTAACTGTGGCCGACATTGGCTTTAAAATGATAGTGAGGCAGGGGAAACAAGCTGGTAATCAACAAGAAGCCTGCAAAATTTCAGCTACTCTGATTGATCGAGCTAAAGTCTTCGGGTAAAATCACAACCATTAGTCAACACCAATTAATTTTGATCATAAATCACAACCATTAGTCAACACCAATTAATTTTGATCATAAAGTGGGGCAAAAAAATTTGGAAGAATAAGATCTAACACAAGAACAAGCCAAAATAATAACTAAGTCTTTAAAACTACTCGGTACAGATTTAAAGCAATCAAAAACTTCAATAAAGACAAAAGTATTCTAGGTCTTCATGACTTCTTCTCCACCCCACATCTTCTAAAATTCACAAAAACACCAACCATAATCTTTAACGCTTCCCAATATTGAAAACGGTGAGATAAGGTGCTTCAATACACTCTTCAATATCTTCATTAGGCGATTTCCCTAATTTCTCTATATCAAAGTGAGTTGCTCGGAGAACGTCTTGCACCTCTTGTGAGGCATGTGATGGACGTTGGCTTTAAAATAGACAAAACAGAATACATCAACAGATCCTTGTACTTACACTTT
This sequence comes from Fallopia convolvulus, assembly GCA_964016875.1. Lineage (NCBI taxonomy): Eukaryota > Viridiplantae > Streptophyta > Magnoliopsida > Caryophyllales > Polygonaceae > Fallopia > Fallopia convolvulus. The sequence continues at coordinate 4,358,128 of OZ024721.1, forward strand.
TTTTCCTATTGGACCCTTGTACTAAAAAATGTTCAAACAGACCCCTGTAACGCCCCCAATTTTGCCTATTGAATACTTTCAATCTTATTCTCCTTCCAGTGTACATCACGCGCCTTATGTGTCCTGTTATTTTGCCAAGTAAGCCAAAATGGTCAAATACGTACATGTTATTTTGGCAAAATACGTACATGTTACATAAGGCGCGTGAAGACTTGAAAGTGTTCAATAGGCAAAATAACATGTACGTATTTGACCATTTTGGCTTATTTGGCAAAATAACATGACACATAAGGCACGTGATATACACTGGAAGGAGAATAAGATTGAAAGTGTTTAATAGGCAAAATTGGGGACAGTACAGGGGTCTATTTGAAATTTTTTTAGTACAAGGGTCCAATAGGAAAAAAAATATAAATACAAGGATTTGTTGATGTATTCTGCCCTTCAAAATAACATACCTCAAATGTAGTACTTTCTCTTGAATCTCACGTTTAATCTCTTCCTATGCATACCCGTAAACTTCTTCCATCTTTGCTAAAATATTGTTTGTAGCACATAATGACACCATTGTTGAAATTGTAAGCTTCTTCACCTCTAATTCTAGTTGCGGGAAGTTGTTGTTGCTCTTCATATTCAGCCCAATATAATAAATCATCCACCATTTCTTGCTCATGCATGAATTGTAGATGATTATTAATTTCCCCTCAGCACAACAATTGTGGGCATGAGGTAGATATGATAGGCTAAGCGGCCTATGACTATAGAAATAGGAGAATTGTCATTTTAGGACATTTTTTGAAATGCGTGAACATAATCCTTGGTAATGAAGAAATAAGGGAAATCGCCTATTACTACATTTTGTGGAATGATGTCTCCATATCAAGATTTTCATTAGGTACGTGATCCTCTCGATACTAGTGTTTTTAACTATATATACCTCTCCTCCACCATGAGTCAAAACCTTAGAACATGTGCAATTGAGAGAATTGGAGCTCTTATTTGCACTCTTTTTTTTCAAAGAGGAGATTCTCTTTGTTGTGGAATATAAAAGAGGATCTCTTTTGAAAGAGAAATAGAAAAGAAAATGGAGTAATTCTCCTTCCATAGAGGAATCAAAACGGAGGGAATAATCATATAAGAAAATTCACTCTGATGAGCCATAACTTCATGCATAAGTATTCACTTTTATTCGATTAGTTACCATGATTTTTATATTGTGCTGATCAGAGTTGATAAACGAGACACGCCCAACTCGAAGTTTATCATGTTATATCAATTCAAATCTCATAATCAATGAAAAATTTAGTGCCTCATTTGGTGTAGCAGATATATACATTATGCTTGCAATATTAGAATTAAATGGAATTCATATCCTCTGGATGTGGAATTTGACATGAGGAGCATTGGCAATAAGGCCAGTGAATAGTTCAGTTCCAACATACCCGCGAATAGGGAAATAAGTTAACAAATATGCTGATTCTGATAATCAACACCCACCTAAATAAACAAAATATACTATATTTTTTTTATAAGGTAAAAATTAGGAGACCACCTAAGGGAGACGTCCTAGAGCATTCTTGCGGATGAGAACTTGGAGTTCTAGGTTATCCAGAATAGTGTTGGTAGGATAGTTGTAGCCCAACTTAGCGATTTTATCAGCCACAACATTGCACTCCCTACCAACATGTTTAACTGATTTGACCTCAAAGAACTGAAGTGAAACCATAATGTCCGAGATTAACATTTCAATTTCTCATGGACATCCAAGTAGTTTTTTTCAACCATTTAACTATGTCATCCAAGTAGTTTTTTTTTCATTTATGAATTTGCCCATCTAAATCTTCAAATACTACTCAAATCTATCACGTTACAATTTCCCATTTCTATATAATAATGCCACCTTACTTTTTAAGATCAATCCATATTGAACAATTGTATTTTAAGATGAGTTTATATTAAATAATTATATATATATAGAAAAATCTTATTGTATTCTCTTATATGTGTGTTTGTGTGTGTATTTATTTATATCCCTACAATTTCAAGGCTACTTTTTCTTATTATTCACTAATTATATATCCTTAATGTTTACTTTATTTTATATTTTTAAATAATTATCAAATCAGTTTTATTAAATAATTATTAAATAATGGTATATTTATGATCAATTTATATGAAATAATTCATAAAATAATATCTCACATGCACTAAACCTTTTAAGATCAATCTATATTAAATAATTGTATTTTAGAATCAATCTATATTAAATAATTGCAAAATTATTATTTCTCTTATAAATATGTGTATCCCTACAATTTCAAGGTTATTTTTTCTTCTCATTCACTAAATAAATATCCCTAATGAGTAGTTCAATTTATTTTTTTAAATACTTATTAAGATCAACTTTCTATATCAATGATATTTTTCAATGGTTATTACAAGATATATATATACATCAAAGAAAACTATAGTGAATCCAAAAAAATCTCAATAATATTTTCCATGTATAATTTCTTACTTTAACAAATACAAATTGTTCAGGCAATACAATTAATGATGACAAGATTTAGAAAGATTTAATAACGTGTTTCATCCGGTATATTTGAGTTAGGGTTTTGGTAAATGTTTTGAAACCACTTAGGAGGGGATTAGTCATGATGGTGAAGGAAAGGAAGATAGGTGTGGAAATTAAGTATGAAAAGCTACCAAACTTCTTTTATTCGTGTGCTATGATTGTCATGTAGAAATCAATTATAATGATGGGGGATATAAAAGATGTTCAATAGGAGTAAGGGGATTGGATAAGAGTGTCGCCGATCAAGAGATGGCAATCGAGATCGGATTTTGAAAAGGAACAAGAGAGAAAGAGTATTAAAGGGTTGGATGAGGGGTCTAGCAAGAACGAGAAGTCATAGGAAAAGTGGAAGTGTCATGTAAGAGAGGTTGAGGAAGGGGTGAGGGCGGTTGAAACTAGGGAAAAAAGGGTGAAGGAGGGGGGATGTTGAGATGGAAGATATGTGTGATGCTCGTAAGAAACAAGCAATCTATATTCCGTCGATGAGAGAGATTAGCCCCTCTAGTTGAGAATTATGAGTATTTTAAGTTACAACTATTGTGGACTGGGAAAGGCCCACACAGTTGATTGCCTTGCCAATTTCATGAGGAGGGAGTCCCCAAATTTGGTCTTTTTAATGGATACTAAATGTGGTAGTAAGAGGATTGATAGCTTGTATCCAATGTTGTGGGTAAATTGGAGGCTAAGGATTGTAGCAAACTTCCATCTCAAATAGAGTTTAATTTGAGGCAAAATGTTAATGCCATCACATTACGTATTGACAAGGTACTTAAAGGGAAGTCTGGGGACGTCTTTCTTTCAATTGGAGGGGTGGAAGACGAAATGAGAAGCAACGAGTAGAAAATTGCAAAAATGAAGTAGGTTGAAAGGCGCGATTTGCGGTAGGAGAACGTGCCTGCGCTTTTCTGACAAAGAGCGAGCATGGTCTATAACAAGTCTGAACGTGACCGCGCCCTCAGGGTTCGAGCCCACACTCTTAATGGATGATCTAAGTCCTTCAAGGAACCCCTCAATGATAGCAACCTGAGGGGGTTGGGTCACTGATGGACAAGATCCAGGTTCGAGGTGCCCTGATCTTCTCCGATGAGTAACCAAGATAAGTACGAACCATCGAAAGATGGTCCGCTAGCCTCTTATTCTTGCGTGAGCGAGGGCGGGATGAGGCAGAATCAAGGGCGAGGAGGAGGCATAGAAGAGGGCGATACCCGATCCAAGGGGATGAGAAACTCGACTCAAAGCTTGGCTAGTTCATATTGGACATGATTAATATGATTACATCGAAAACCCTATATTATTGAGTAATATAAACCTATTGGCCTAATGGGCCTTATGCTTTAATTGAGCCGCCCTTTTTAAGCATAAGAAAGGCACGCACCTATAATATTAAACAATAAGCAACATATTATAATTAAATAAATATAAAGATAGATACCGATAGGCTCAGCTAGGCGTTGGCGTGCTCGTTTCCAATCACTCAAGTCTTATGTACCCGTTCCACCATTCCCAGGAGTTTTGAAGGAATCCTGCGAGCTGGAAAAAAACCAAAAAATCTTTGAAACATTTAGCAAGTACGAGGTAAACAATCCTCTACTCAATTTGATTAAAAGCATTCTTAGATATGCTATGTTTTTGAAAGAATTGTGCACCATCAAAAGAAATCAAAAGCCAAAAGAGAAACAAATGACATCGGTAAGTGAACATGTGTCTGTCGTGTTTCAAAGGCGTATGCCCAAGAAATGTGTTGACTCTGGCATGTTCACTATTCTCTGTGTAATTGGTGAGACAAGGATTGATAAGGCCATGCTAGATCTAGGTGCTTGCATTAATGTTCTACCTTAATCTCTATATAAAATGCTTGAATTGAGCCCTTTGTAAGAAATATGGATTGTGATTCAATTAGTTGATAGATAAAATATGTATCCTAGGGTATTAGTTGAAGATGTGCTTGTTGTGGTGGATAATTTGATATTCCTTGTTGATTTTTATGAGGTGAGCGAAGGCATCACCCCTCCACTCAAGATATCTTTTGCCTGACAAATCAAGGATGTCAAACTCCCTTTTAGTGATGTTTTCCATTTAGTTAATACACATAATATATCCAAAACAAAGATTAACATAATCAGTATTATAATTTATGAGTCGTGTATGGACGATTGGAGGACATGTTATATCAATCAATATAGGCATGCATGTAGATGATATATTCAAAATGTATTGAATAAAGATAGATGGTGTGAGTTAAAGAAGTAGTCAATCAATACGTAGGCATAAGAATATCATACAAAAATGAAAGAAAAATATTTAACGGGAATTTTGAAATCCTTAGAGTCCTTAAGATCTATAAAGTCCTTAAAGTCCAATTCCCTTTCATCCCTTTTTTATCTCCACTTTTTCACTTCCGAACCAATCTTCTCATCCACTTCTCCATATTTCATCTCCTTTACCAAATTTTCTTTCAACATTCTCCATGACCGCCGACGAGATTATGTGTCTTCTTAGATGGTAATAGGAAATTTATGATTGAGCTTTTCATTTGTCTCGATCTTATTGTGATTACCAACATCATACACATAATCCTTTTGGTTAAAACTTACTTTCAATACAAGTAATGAAAGCAAACTTTTTCAGTGCAAAAATCGGGTTAAACATCAAAAGAGGTAAGCAAATATAATGTTTTGTGTTTATCTTGTACATGTCCAAGAACATGCTTTTATTTTGGTTAGAATCATGTTTCAAATCTAGGAAGAAAAACGAGTTTTTGATGTAAAGGATCCCAAATCGTACAACTACAAAGCATACTCCTCAAAATGATTTTAGGAAATAAAAATCTTGCATGATTAAGATTAGAAAGAGATAGAGTTTGTACCTTGGTGATTAGAGAAACTCAATTGGTAGGTAGAGTCTCGTGATGATAACGTGATGTAAAAGTATTATAAAAGCAAAATCATTTGACCGTTATATATGGAAAAACACTTAAACAATTTTAGAAGGAATTTTAGAGAGTGTATTTCTTTCTCTTTTTTGGCGCAAGTTTTACAATGGAGGATGACTCTATTTATGAGCCAAGAGTGGAGTAAAACTTTGGTGAATTTTCATGATTCGTGCATAAAAATAACGTGGTAAAGAAAATGAGTATTTCACCCTTTTTTTGGTGGAGGGCACTGCCCATTTCTCATGAGAGTCGAACCGAAGACCTCTGCGTATTACCTTTGAGGATTAACCGATTGACTAGATACCCGAACGCAGTATTTCACCTTTTGTACAAGACTACAAGTTACTTCCAATGTAGAAATACTTAATTGTTCATCTACAATCATATGTGTGATACAAATGATGAAGATGTATACAGTAGCGGACCTAGAAATTTTTTTTTGGGGGGGGGGGGGGGGGGGGGCTGACGCATTCACTAAAAAATTTTGATCGCTTGCTTACATTATAAACAACTCATTAATAGATCATGCATAAATGTATTAATTAAATCATATAAAAAGTTAAATCATATGGAGTAGTAAAATAATCTCTCTTGTAATTTTCAAAATTGATCCATATTTTGAGTAAATTATTTTTTGATACATTCCATTTATATGCACACAAATTAATAGTATTAATGTATTATTAATTACTTTTTAACATATAAAGTTATTATTTACTATTCTATTTATTTTTACACTAACTTTATATGTTATATAGTAGTAATACTAAGTCCAGATTGAAATTAAAAAAATGATTTGGTCAAAAACATAAAAATATAAAATATAATTAAAACAATGTTTGTGTGAATTCTTTTAAATTTGACCATTTTTACATAATAGAAAATATAAGAAAGTAAGTGTATTTGTGTTCTTTTCAATAAACTAAATAAAAAGTAATAAAATTAGAAATAGCAATATACTGGTAGTTGTCTCACGTTAGTTAAAAAAGAGATCAATTTCGATCAAAAAATAAAAAGTCAAAAAAAAAGAAGTTAATATGAGGGAGAAGGGCTAACACTGTTTTTGTATAACAAGCTCAATAAATATAAAAATGACAAGAACTTTTTAGGCCCAAAAGAGAAAATAAAATGTGATGTTGTTGGTTAGGAGTATCGAACACGGATCTAAAAAAAAGGCGAATTTGCATGAACGCCCCCAAAAAAGTTGATAATTAAAAAAAAAACCTTATTTAGGCTAAACAGCAAAGGGTATCATTTTAGGCATTTTTGCTATAAAAATCTTGTGTTTTGTAAGTTTATTTTAAATTTAAAAAAAAATTAGCCATGAAGTTGAAGATCAGTTTCGGTTCTGAGAATATTCTACCCAATTGTCGAGCTTTGTGGTGCAGTAGTATCTATATATGAACATACGGAGGGTTGGAATTCCATTGGTGATAGGATATGGCAGATTTGTGCTTATAAATCTGGTTATGGATCTGGGCGTTTGAGATTTTTGGCTTGAATTTGTGGGCTCGGAACCCTTCTTCCTCGTTGTCGGGTTCATACACCGATTCTCACTCTGTCCAGGCAAGGTCGAATTTCTCCTTACTCCGCGACGAGAGTGAATCCTCCCCGGAAGCATTCAGGTTCCGTCGAGTAACAGTCTTCAATTGGAATCTCAGTGACGACGAATCGATTCCTAGCCTCCTTGGCGATCTCGCCGGCTTAATCACGACGATGGGAGATTCCTCGAAAGGAAACCTTCGCTCATAGACGAAAATTCACCGACCAATTTGCAACGCCGGCAGTTGACAATGGTGAAGGAGACCTTTGAACTGAAGAGCATTGAGTAGAGTTTCTTCTTGGTAGAACATCACTTCAGACTCAAAGAGTCTAAAAAAAAAGAGATATCAGAAGATTCCTTTCTAATTGATTCAATCAAACATCAAAGCGTCTAATGATCTTTTCTTTTTTGTCCTTTTGGCATCTAAATTTTTCTTCTTTGACAAAATTGACAGAAAAATTATGCTTGCAGTTATCACTATCTTTGGTTTGAAGTTGTGGAGTAGAAAACACTTAATTACATAGTTAAAAACAAGATACAAGTAAAGGAAGAAACTAAAGAAGTTTAAGCTTGTTTATTACTCTGTACTTAATAGAAACTCAAAGATAGTTATCAAGAAACAACATGGATAAGATTATTCAAGAGTGTAAGTAAAAAGCGCTCTCTTTTCTCTACTGATTTTCCGTTCTTTTCTGCCGACATTCGAATGTCCACCGCCTCCCCTTTAGGGGTGGCCAACCCCACGCCACCGCCTGATGGCTCCAACACACCTGCCGCCCAGGGAACTTCGCTACGCACTTGGAAGGTGTTGAAGGAGGGTTTCTTGACAACAAATAAATTTATAAGTCAAGACCCCGCTGTGTATAGCGAAGTCAGGATCGTTCCACAGGAAGCAAGGTTGTTCGTTTATCGACTACTAAAAAGCAAACACAATCAAACAAAAACACACAAGCAGCCTCGTTAATGACGTTGTCAGGGTCGTTAACGAACCACCGTAAACAAAAGACTCAAACTAACGACCTAAACCAGTTCGGTACCGAGCCAAGTAACTCAGCAACGAAATTCACGTAAGAATAATCAAATAAAAACAAAGATCTAGGACTAGGGACACCTCAACATAGCCAAGCATATAAACTCGTAAGAAGAATAGATCATGCCTTTAAATAGATAGATTTATCAACTTTCGTTAACCATGAAGCAAATTAACCTACTTTCGTAACTTAACTCACTTAATTGTTTGTTTTGTATCTAAAGCTTGAAACTTTCGTATTCAAACAATATCAACCTTCAAGTTACTAACTTTCTCTTTCAATCAAGTTAAAAACTCAACTTTCATCTCGGTATAAACACGACAAACAATCTCAATAATAGATAAAAGGCATTCAACACACAATCTTACTAATCAAACATGCTCAACTATGTCGGGCTTAACCCCGATCCTAGAAAAGAAAACTACTCACTAATCATAACTATGAAACAAATAAACTCTATAAAAGAAATCATTGAAAACAAATTACTACTCAAATTAAATAGAAAATATTGTCTTACAGAAAAATCAGAAGAGAACCGAAAACAAACAAATATCGAACCGAAATACTCGATCAACGAACTCGGTAACTCTCGTCCACCGACCTGACGACTCAACTCCGATCCTCTCCTTGGATCTCTCGGCTCTTCCTCTTCTCTCTCTATTTCTCTATGGTCGATCCCCCCCTTTTTAAACTAAATAAGAGGGCTATTTATACTAAAAAGAAAGCTAAAACTAATAAGGCTAGAAGATAAAAACTTTCCTAAAAGATAAAATAAAATCCTAAAAGATAGAAACAAAATCTAAGAAGATAACAAGACCTAAAATATAATATAATAACCCTAAAAAATTTCATAAAAAGATACTCTACCGAGACAGAAATAATTTCCCGCACAGGGTCGGTGAGTTACAAAGTCAACCCTCGAAATTCCTATCACGTGGCCTCGTTAACGAGCCCTTACAGCCTCGTTAACGAGCCTGGGCTTGGTTTCTTCCACACTTCATCTCGTAAAATCTTGGACATTGACTTCTTCAAACTTGTATTCCTCTATCTTTCACTGTAGCGCTCCAAATTCAGCTCCATATAACACTTTTCCTTGCTAAAACCTACAAAATACACAAAATAGAGTAGCTTCCATACTTTTTATGAAAATATGCAAAACTATCCAAAAACACACTAAACTAAACCTAAACTTATCAAAACTAAACCTAATAAACAAAGAAAACCCTACTAAAAACTATACTAAAAACATGAACATCAAAATACCCCATACTTAGACTTGCTTGTCCTCAAGCAATCACTAAACACTAACCAAAACCAAACAAACATACTCATCAAGAAATAGCCATCCTCTAAAAAGCAACATCCACACATGAGAAAATTATAGCAAAGGATACTTAACATCATTACACATATATGCACCAAATAGACATAAGAAAATACAATCCAACCTCACAAGGGATATAATATGTTTCACTCAACTCTCAAGTGTTTAGGCTTATAAATTCTATCTCTCAACTCAATCCAATATACAAATACTCATAGAAATTGGAACTTATATCACCAATACTCTCCACCCAAGATTTGTCAAAACAAGCAAAAATCATCAAGAGAAACTTAGGCTCAATGAAAAACTTCATAGAAGCTTCCATTCGGCCGGGTTTTAATGGGGCTTGGTAAAGACAATAAGGCATGGAAAATATTTGGCTATGTGGTGCTAATAATATCCGAGAATCAAAGACTCCTAAAAACTCACATAAACAAAATTCTCATAAAACAACCAAACTCACTTTCTCATTATGCACACTCTTTTTACTCATCCAACATATCCTAGAAAGTCTCATAAGAAATAAAAGAATCTCTGACTTTATCTATAAACACATATGCACTTCAAACTTCCTTCTTTTCTCTTCTCTTTTTTTCTTTTTTTTTCTTTCGCTGCCTCGTTAACGAGCCCACTTAAGGGTCGTTAACGACCCTCATCGTTTATTCTTCCATCAAATAACTTCTTTTTGTGCATTTTTTTTTCTTTTCAAGAGATCTTTTTTACAAGTAAAACAAAAGACTTTCAATCTACCCTTCCCAATAATTCCCCAATCACACCAAGCAATATATGTCACCTTCTCCTTTACACTCAACAAAAATACCTCTCCAATATAAGTCCTAATCCCCGGATAGGGTCAAGCTTATCTCAGTTAGGGAAAAATTTTGTGAAGCTAAAAATAAAGGCTTCAGGCTAGAATTGGTTATCAAAAGAAGAATCATGTAAAGGTAGATAAGGAATAATAGGGCTCATAAAAATAAGTTCTCCATCATATGATTTTCACAAGTAATGAACTATAAATCCCATACGAGCCTCAAGAAATAGATAACCATCACAATTCCAAGAGATAATATGCATAAGGAGAGTAAATCACACAAGAAAAGAAGAGGGATTTTTTATGTTCTCCCTATAAGGCCAAAAATAACTCACTAGGTAACAATTTTTGTTGTTGGATTGCATCACTTATGCTATAAAGAATATGTGCTCAATTTCATCAAATGCTATCTTATTCTAAAAACAATTTTAAGTTAAAGATTCCGGCTATACTATTAAAGACATGCTTGCAAGGAATTATATGATTAAGCTAGCAACTACTATCATAGAACCTAAGAAAGGGATATCTATCAATTCTAAAAATCTTTTTTTTTCTTCCTAAACTACTCAAAACACATAACACATAAGACAACAAGTTTTCTATTTTCTCCCACCCCATACTTAAAATTACAGTGTCCCCACTGTAAGGAAAATAAGAAGAAGGAAAAGAAATAGAAAAGAAATCAAACAAAGAAAGATAAAAGTAAGAAAAAAAAAAAACATAAAAAACTTACAAAGTCTCAAAAGTGGAAAACAAGGAAAAACTGCATCTTCAGGCTGAATCACTAGTTTGGTGGAGGAAAGTAGTGCTCAAAGGTACCCATGAAGTCATACATCGTCCTCCAACGCTCAGCATCCTCCGTCTCTCGCTGACGATGCCTCTCATCCTCCATCGACATACGAGCAGAATAGACAGTCTCCCATCTATCCATCCTCCGATGAATGTGGTCCTGCTGGAGGTGGAGTTGCTGCATCTGGGCAGAAAGATCCTCGGCCCATGGTGGTGGTATACTCGATCCTGTGTACTTGGGCTGAGGAGGTGGTGGATAGTGAGGCTGGAAATGGTCTTGATACAACACTGGGTTGTATGGCATGAGTCCATAGGACTGAGGGTCGGTAGGAGCTGGTGGTGGGTCGACAGAAGCTCTCGGTGCCTCGTTAACGAAGCTAGGTGACTCGTTAGAAGTATAGGAAGGAGGCTGGAAATGGTCGTTAACGAACCTGGTGGGCTCGTCAACGAGGACGTTGGTGCCCAAAACGTCCGTGTCGAGGTCTTCATCAAGGTTTAGCTCCTCAGTTCTTCCCTCGGTGTCGCCTTCTTCAGTGTCATCGCCAATTACCTCGGTATCCTCATCTTCATCTTCATCTTCATCTTCCTCCATTGCTTCACCATCTCGCTCAAATCTTGTCTCACACGGCCGTAGTGATAGCTCATCCTCCGGCTTAGGCTCTAACGGGTAAGCATGCCCCGTCCACGCCTCGTACCAATTTGGTACATAGAGTAACTCCAGCTTGTCGAGGGTGGGCCTAACGAAGCGGTCTTGAACTTTTACTTTGAATCCTCCTTCGGCTTGGATGAAAATACCGGAACTATACCAATAGTTTTTGTTGAGGAGTTGAGCGTGGGCCGGTGTGTAGCGAGTGAGGTCAACTCCCAGGTTTTTAGCCTAAAGGCTAACCAAGTTGCCACACCAAACCTCCTTGGACTTGGTTGATTTCTCGACGTAATAGAGCCATTCGTACCCCAAATTCAAGGGGTCGGGCTCCTCGAAAAGGATGGTGCGGAGACAAGAAACTTCCGTCCTCGTTGGCCTATATAACTCTCTCTTTGGCCAAAACATAGCGGCTAGGACTCGGAGAATGATCCTGAAGATGGGGTTGATGATGCTTGCCCCAGATAATGCCGCCGTGGAGGATTGTTCTTCCCCCGTGATGTAGCTCCATGTCCTAGTCACCCTGTAGTCTTTCAATCTGTAGTCTCTAGACGGATTTGGAAGCTCTAAGATTGAGTTGAACTCTGCCATGGTGAACTCACGGCTCACGTTACCGAGCCGAAACCGGATTCGTCCCGCCGAAGTCTTTGACGGGAAGCTCGTCTCTAGAGTGGCCAAGAACTCGGATGTGAGGGCCGGAAAGTGTGGTAGATTCTCCTTCTTTAGGAGATGGGATGCACCAAGGATAAGGAAGGCTTCTTTGACATCCGTGTAGATCCCCGTGTTGAGAGCACTAGACTTTGAGAACCAACGGGTGTTGTGGTCCTTCTCTAAAATGGCACAGTATCGATGCACTTGGCCTTGAGTACTCAAAATCACGTTGTCCATGCGAGGTGGGGATGCGGACCTCTGGTTCCTTCTCTTCTTCTGAGCTCGGGTAGCGGGTCTGCTTGAACTTGCCATGAGATCTATAAAATAATAAAATACTTTTCCAAGATAAGATCCACTCCAAAGAGATAGGCAAGAGACCCCATACTTGGTCTCGAAATAGCCTCGGAATTATTCGTTAACTAACCAATTGGGTTATTTACGAATTTGGTCTGGTTGTTAAATTTTTAGATTATGATGGGTCGTTAACGAGCCGCCGAGAACCAGATCGCAGAATTCCGAGTTTACTCTACTTTAAAATCAAGCCAAAATTCGAGCATGCAATCCTCTATTCGCCTCACTAGCCACACAATCGGAAATTTGCACCCCATACTTGCTCGATTACCCAACCCGAACATGCTAAATTTTACCAAAATTTTGACATGCAAAGTTTGTAGCTTGATACTAGAACAAGAAAAATTCATGCTTTTCACAATTAACTTCTCACCATAAAACATCCCACATGAATATCCTTCTCTAGATCTAGAAAAACGAAGCAAAAATCACAACTATGGGCAATGTTTAATCATGAACACCGATCCTCTATATAAACTCAATCCTAGACATGAAATTTCTACCCTAAAAATCATAAATCATGCAATTCCGAGTTAGGATTTAGAAAACATACCGGAGAACCGAGAAATTTGAAGAACAAGGGGTCGGGAATCGGGTGAGTAACGAGCTCGGTGGGGGCTATCGAAGCTTCGGATCTTCGACGGTGAAGGGAAGGATTTCCGGCTTCGGTAACGACGGTTGCTCGGTGATGGTTGGCGAAGGATTCCGATCGGTGGGAGAGGGTCTTCAAGATCTTTGGTTAAGTTTTTGGAGAAGGTTGGATTTGGATGATTTGAGAGTGAAAGAGATTTGGGAGGGGTAGAAGGGTTATATAGGAGAGGGAAGGGATAGGAAGGGGTAGAGGGGTGGCGGATAGGGTAGTAAAAAAAGATAGACTAGGTTAAAAAAACTTACCTGCCCCGTTTTGCCGAATCGGGTCGTTAACGACCTTGAGTGGGTCGTTAACGAGCCACCGTAGCCTCTTGGAGTGATTTTTCGATCCCTTCTCCTGTATCTTGTCAGCTCACAATTAAATCCTAATTTCTATCCTAAAAACTACTAGAAAGAACTCAAAAGAAAGCTAAGAAAAAAATCTAAGAAAAGAAAAATCTAATTCTATACTAAAAAGCGGGTTGCCTCCCGTAAGCGCTATTTTTAACGTCGTCTGCCCGACGTACTCCTTTGACTCAAGGTGGTTCCTGTGTAGCTATGTTGGAGTCATGAGGTACCCCATAATTAGCTATGCAGTTTCTATGTGCCTGAGTTGCTAAATTAGGTCCCTTTTCTTCTATCAGTATGCCCGGTATTCCTACATGATGGTTAGTGAAATCCGGAAACCAAGGTGGTTTGGATTCCTCCGTAGTGCATATGATGGGGCATGGTGTAGGAATAAAAGATAAGGAATGACCGTCTTTAGTAGATTCATGATTAGAGTACTTACCTTGGTTGTATTCGTGCATGTCGGACTCGGCGATTTGCCGATGAGGCTCGGTAGGGACGGCTGAATTGAGTTCTGGTTGAGTCAACTCGATTTGTGCGACTGCAATTGGGTCGTTTGCATTCTGATCCAAGTTGAATTCTACCCGTTCCTCTCCAATATCAAAAGTGAGGAGTCCTTTTCGCACATCAACTCTTGCACCTGTTGTGGCTAAAAATGGTCTGCCCAGAATTATGGGGACATGAGGGTCTTCAGGCATATCGAGGACGATGAAATCATTTGGTATAAAGAATTTCCCGACTTGAGTCGGATAGTCATCCACGACTCCTGTGGCCTTGACACATGATCCATCTGCCAAGTACAGATTCATATCTACCGGCTTTAGTGGTCCCATATTAGCTTTAGACCAGATTGAGAGAGGAACTAAACTAGCACTAGCGCCCAAATCACATAAAGCTTTGAACTTGTGGTTGCCTATGCCGATTGTTATTGCTAATCTCCCTAGGTCTCCTAGCTTTTCCGGCAGAGATATTGATCTGACTTCATCCTGCAGCTCTGTAATGGATCTTTTCCTGCTAAGAATATCCTTCAAAAACTTTGTGTAAGCCGGCATTTCGCTTAGGGCCTCAGCGAATGGGATGGAAATATTAATGCCCTGAAGAATCTTTACGAAACGCTTGAACTTACTCTCAGTAGAGTCCATAGATTTCTTAGTTGGAAATGGAAGAGATTTCACCATCCTCGGAACCAAGTTGGGCTCGAGAGGTGAGAGTACCGGGTCGACATTGGGGTCGTCAGGTATGCTCGGTGGGTCGTTACCGACCCTGATGGGGTCGTTAACTACCCCGGAGTGGAGAGGAAGGCTCGGTCTAGAAAACTTACCTGGGGTAGGGTGATCAGGAACCCTCGAAGCCTCGTCACCTTGGTAAATGGGCTCGTTATTTGCTCTCGCTGGCTCGTTAACGAGTTGTTTGGTGACGTCCTCTTCCTCCTTGTCCTCAGCTTGAACTCGTTCTGGCAATGTCTTCCCGCTCCTAAGGTACACCGCTGCTATTTGTCCCCTAGGGTTCTCCTCGGGGCGGCCCGGGAGTTGCCCTGGTGGTCTCGGAATCTGGGCAGCGAGGTTCCCTAGTTGGGAGTCAACACTCTTCTTCCATATATCGAACTCTCCCCATCTTTTATTTTGTTGGTTCAGGTTGGCTTGTACTTCGTTAACCTTGTTGGTTACTTCGTTCACTTTGGTGGTCACGCCGTTAATGCCTTCTTGTAATCCTTGAACCCATGATGGTGGCTCCTGATGGCCTGGAGGTCGATAAGGTGTAGGTCGTCTATCTGGTGGAGGCATTGCATAGTTTTGATTGGTATTCTGATTGCCCCATGCCTGATAGTTGTTTGACCTGTCATTATAGCTAGGCTGGTTCCTGTATGGTCCTCTCATATAATTCATCTCAGCAATTGTCTCAGCGGCTCTAACCTGCTCTATGTTAGTGCAAGCAGAAGTACTATGTGCAGAAGAACCACATTCTTGACATGATTGAGAGGATTTCAGAAAACTTACCTGCTTCTTCAGACGGTTGACCTCATCTTGCAAGAACTGATTTTTAACATCCGAGTCAACTTCGTCTCGGTTAGGTACGTAAAGACGTTTCTGAGGTTGTGGAGTCTGTTGGGTTCCATACATGGCATCGTAATTAGAAAGTTTATCCAACAGTTCCCATGCCTCTGTCGGGTTCATCTCTATAAAACCGCACGCAGTATGCGTGTTGATGCGGTTCTTGGTCTCTGCGTTGATACCCTGGAAAAAGATTTCTTGCAAAACATATAAAGGTTGCCCATGAGTGGGGCATTGTCGAAGCATCTCTTTGAATCTTCCCCATGTTTCAACGAATGTTTCATTAGGAAGCTGGTGATGGGAGGTGGTGCGTTTCCTCAACTTCGTCGTCTTAGCAGGAGGGAAGAACTATGTAAGAAATTGATTGTACAAAGCTTTCCAAGTCCTGATAGACTTAGAAGGTAGGCTCTCTAACCAGCTCAGGGCCTTTCCAGTAAGGGACCATCTAAAAGCTTTTAACAGAACATATTCAAGTGAGACACCTTCAGCAGCTATGGTGTCACATAAATCAATAAAGTTTCTAATATGCTCCATAGGGAACTCAGTAGGTTTTCCTTCAAACTGAGCCCGTTTAATCAAGCATATGAATTGAGACTTGATCTCAAAGGGTTTTTCTATCGCAGGAAGCACAATTGGAGATTCTGGCACCCTCAGTTCTGGATGCATGTACTGTTTGGCATTCCTTGGATAGGCATCAAGCTCCTCTTGTAGACGAGCATTAGCAACTCGTTGACGCTCAGCTTCAGCGGTCGCACCTTCTTTCTCCGTCTTCAACGCCTCCATCTGATTTCGGAGGTCTTCCATTTGAAGAGCCATCTCTTTCGGTGTGGCCATGGCTCGGTTTTCTCGGAGTCTCCGGTGCAGTGAACGTTCGAGTTCTGAGTAATAACCAGTGTTGTCAAACTCGAGCCTTCGTCGTCCTACCGGCATACGCTGAGAAAACAGACAAAGAAAACAAAAATTAAAAACAAAAACGGGGTCGGGCTATTCCCGAACCCACTGATAAACTAACAAACACGTTGCTTCCCCGGCAACGGCGCCAATTTGTTGAAAGAGGGTTTCTTGACAACAAATAAATTTATAAGTCAAGACCCCGCTGTGTATAGCGAAGTCAGGATCGTTCCATAGGAATCAAGGTTGTTCGTTTATCGACTACTAAAAAGCAAACACAATCAAACAAAAACACACAAGCAGCCTCGTTAACGACGTTGTCAGGGTCGTTAACAAACCACCGTAAACAAAAGACTCAAACTAACGACCTAAACCAGTTCGGTACCGAGCCATGTAACTCAGCAACGAAATTCACGTAAGAATAATCAAATAAAAACAAAGATCTAGGACTAGGGACACCTCAACATAGCCAAGCATATAAACTCGTAAGAAGAATAGATAATGCCTTTAAATAGATAGATTTATCAACTTTCGTTAACCATGAAGCAAATTAACCTACTTTCGCAACTTAACTCACTTAATTGTTTGTTTTGGATCTAAAGCTTGAAACTTTCGTATTCAAACAATATCAACCTTCAAGTTACTAACTTTCTCTTTCAATCAAGTTAAAAACTCAACTTTCATCTCGGTATAAACACGACAAAAAATCTCAATAATAGATAAAAGGCATTCAACACACAATCTTACTAATCAAACATGCTCAACTATGTCGGGCTTAACCCCGATCCTAGAAAAGAAAACTACTCACTAATCATAACTATGAAACAAATAAACTCTATAAAAGAAATCATTGAAAACAAATTACTACTCAAATTAAATAGAAAATATTGTCTTACAGAAAAATCAAAAGAGAACCGAAAACAAACAAATATCAAACCGAAATACTCGATCAACGAACTCGGTAACTCTCGTCCACCGACCCGACGACTCAACTCCGATCCTCTCCTTGGCTCTCTCGGCTCTTCCTCTTCTCTCTCTATTTCTCTATGGTCGATCCCCCCTTTTTAAACTAAATAAGAGGGCTATTTATACTAAAAAGAAAGCTAAAACTAATAAGGCTAGAAGATAAAAACTTTCCTAAAAGATAAAATAAAATCCTAAAAGATAGAAACAAAATCTAAGAAGATAACAAGACCTAAAATATAATATAATAACCCTAAAAAATATCACAAAAAGATACTCTACCGACACAGAAATAATTTCCCGCACAGGGTTGGTGAGTTAAAAAGTCAACCCTCGAAATTCCTATCACGTGGCCTCGTTAACGAGCCCTTACAACCTCGTTAACGAGCCTGGGCTTGGTTTCTTCCACACTTCATCTCGTAAAATCTTGGACATTGACTTCTTCAAACTTGTATTCCTCTGTCTTTCACTGTAGCGCTCCAAATTCAGCTTCATATAGCACTTTTCCTTGCTAAAACCTACAAAATACACAAAATAGAGTAGCTTCCATACTTCTTAAGAAAATATGCAAAACTATCCAAAAACACACTAAACTAAACCTAAACTTATCAAAACTAAACCTAATAAACAAAGAAAACCTTACTAAAAACTATACTAAAAACATGAACATCAGAAGGATATGGTTACTGGTGCATCTGGCCAACAAAGACCAAAGCTTGGTTCGAATTTTTGGACGGTAGAATCAACATCGATTTCCCGGGTAGCGCTACTGGTGATCCTGTAGTCACAATAGCGCCAAAAGTGGTGAGAAAGCTTGCGGAAGTTTGGAAATCATCCCTCACAGTCAAAGTTTTAGGCACCTTTGTTCTGTTCCACATAATGGACAAGAAACTCCGCAAACTGTGGAAACCAACAGGGAAGATGCTCCTTGCTGACATGCCTAATGGTTACTACGTTGTGAGATTTGAGACCGAGTATGATTACATGTCTGCTCTCACCGGGGGTCCATGGACTCTGTTTGGTCACTACATCATCATCAAGGCCTGATGTCCTAATTTCAATCCAAATACGGACAAGATCACCAATTCTCCTGTCTGGGTTAGAATTGCGAAACTTCCGCTCGTTTATTATGAAGAGGAGATTCTTCTAAGGATTGCGGAGGGCATAGGCCGCCGGATCAAAGTGGACAATAGGACACTTTTTTCAAACCGATGTCGGTTTGCCAAAGTCTGCATTGAGGTGGATCTTATAATACCTTTAAAGGGAACAATCACCATCAATGGTGATCGATTATTCTTAGAATATGGGGGGCTCCACCGAATATGCTTCAAATGTGGATGCTATAGGCATCTAGATTCCGAATGTCCTATGAACTCAACCACAACCACCAACAACATAGAGAAAGATGGCCCAACGTCGGCCCCGGTGGATGGGTCCCCAATCCACGTCCCAATTATGGCACCAGGGAGTGATGATGGCTCGAGGTATGGGCCTTGGATGGAAGTCCAAAGAAAAAGGAACCAAAGGAAACATAAAAGCATGGTGGCGGGCGCTAGTTCTCCAACCGACACCAGTGTTACTCCTTCCCCTGCTGGCGACTCGAATCCAACAGTCACATCGTCTCCATTGATTGCTGAGAACGTTGATATTGGGAAAGGAAAGGCCATTATGGAAAACCCTACTCCCCATAGTACCAGCGTGGTTATTAATATCTCGGGATTGGCCATAAAAGATACAATGGCGGTTGGGGACTCCTCACCTATCTTGAGTGATTATGTTAGGAGTCAAACAAGTGGCGCCTCGGGATCTGCCAAAAGTAACCACAAGAGATGCAACAAAAATAAGAAGAATGCGGGCCCAACAAGCGCTAAAGAACAAAGGCCCAATGGGCCCTCTAAATGGCCCAGAAACCAGAGTGAAGAATTCACATGTAATCCTGAGTAATTTCAGTTCAACTCTGCTGCGCTAGTGCCGCGCTCCTCGGCTACTACTGTTGTGACACCAAATTCGCCCGACGCGGTGGTGGAGAATATGAGTATGGGTAAAGAAGCCCCCACTCTGAATATGCAAAGGGATTGCAAAGACAATTTTGTTGATTGCGAGGCTAATGGTACCCAACACATGTCAGATGTCAAGCATCTGGATTCTAATGATAATGATGCCTCTATGGAGGACGATGGGGCTAACCCCGGTTTCGATCAGACCAATTAAAGGTTTGGTGTGTTCTTGCCTCCCTTTTTTGTCGTTATGAATTGCCTTCTATGTAATTGTCGCGGAGCCGGTAATGACGGGTTCCGTAGAGCTTTGCGTTACATGATTAAGCATTATAAAATTGATGTGTTGGCTCTGTTTGAACCGAAAATCTCTGGTCCTAGGGCTGATTTTGTTTGTGATTGCACTCCTTTTAATCGGAATGTTCGGATTGAGGCTACCGGCTTCACCTGTGGCGTCTGGATCCTTTGGAACGAGAACAACATGGAGATTTATATTACTCACTTATATGAGCGGTTTATTCATGCCACAGTCAAGATTAATGGTAAAGTTATCAATCTAATTGTGGTTTATGCGCCTCCTAATGAAACTGTCAGGGAGCTTTTTTGGTTTAATTTGCAGGACGTTACAACTGGTATGGATGGCCCGATGATGATTGGGGGTGACTTCAATTGCATGCTCCACAATTGGGAGAGCGCGGGTATTGTTGCATCGCTCTCCCCGGATTTCGACCGTTTTCACGATTGGGTTATGAGAACTGATTTGATTGACATGGGTATTACGGGGTCGAATTTCACCTGGACTACGAGGGTGACAGCTAGGACCTTCAAAGCTCGTCGTCTGGATATGGTTTTCACCAGCCCGAGCGCTAGGTGGGACTGGCCTGATGTCGCGGCCAAACATCTCCCTGTTTTTAGCTCCGATCACTCTCCCTTGTTGCTTAGTTTGGTGCTTACTAGAACTGTAAACAAGAGCCGTCGGCCTTTCAGGTTTGAAGCCGCGTGGGCGACGCATGATTCGTTCAAAGAGTTGCTACAGACTAATTGGGATGGGAATGTTATTGAACTGGTTTCGTTGAATTCCTTCCAAGATATGGTTCGTAAATGGAATATTGAGACTTTCGGAAATATTCATACCAAGAAAAAGCGAAACCTTGCTCGACTTGTTGGGGTTCAAAAAGCGTTTGCTAATGGTGTCAATCAAAATCTTCTTCGCCTTGAGGCTGACTTGCAAGCTGATTTAAGCAAGGTGCTTGAACAAGAGGAACTATTGTGGTTCCAAAAGTCGAGAGAAAATTGGCTCGTCTCGGGAGATCGTAACACATCCTTTTTTCATTTTTCAACCGTGGTTCGAAGAAGATGTAATCGAGTTGATTCCCTCTTGAATAATGATGGTGATTTGATCCAGGATAGCAATTTGGTTGAAAAAATGGCGGTGGATTATTTCAAAGATCTCTTTAAGCAGCCGGATGTGTTGGACTTCCCGCCTGAGTCTGCTCAGAATTCTTTCCCGCCCATCCAACTGGACCACTAGAATTTGCTCCAAAAGCCGTTTTCTATAGAGGAAATACATGCTGCTATGACTCAAATGGGACGCTTTAAAGTGCCGGGCTTTAATGGATTTCAACCCTTCTTCTTTCAAAGCTTCTAGGACACTTTTAGTGAGTCGGTTGTGACATTTGTACAAGAGTTCTTTCGCTCTGGCTGCATTGAATTCCTTCCAAGATGTGGTTCCTTCTTGCTAAAGTGGCTAAACCAGAGTTAATAAACCACTTCTTCCCTATCATCCTTTGCAATGTCGTCTATAAACTTATTATGAAAGTGATGGTGAATAGGTTGCGGCCTATCCTTGATGATCTCATCGTCCCGACACAAGGGAGCTTCTTGCCGAGTAGACTCATCTTGAAGAATATCGTCCTTATGCAGGAGATTATACATTCTATGCGAAAGAAGACCGGAAGAAAGGGTTGGATGCTTATGAAAATCGATCTTGAGAAAGGTTATGATCAGCTCAGATGGGATTTCGTGTCTAACACTCTCCTCGATGTTGGCCTTTCGGCTAACTGGGTTTCTTGGATCAATGAATGCATCCGTTCTTCATCTATATATGAGGTTGCTTTGGAATGGAGAGGTCACCGAGAGTTTCAAGCCATCCCGGGGATTCCATCTTAGAGACCCCATCTCCCCGTATCTGTTTGTGCTATGTATGGAAAGGCTTAGTCATATGATCCACAATGTTGTGGCCGTTGGATCCTACAAGCCTGCTCGTATTACGCGGAATGGGCCAGAGATATCCCATGTGTTCTTTGCGGATGATGTGGTGCTTGTTGTCGAGGCGTCTGTCTCTCAAATGAAGAATATTAATGACACTCTCGATGCCTTTTGCAAGGCGTCTAGACAGAAGATCAACATTGCCAAATCCAAACTCTTTGTGTCGAAGAATGTGGATGCCGACACAACTGTTGGGCTAAGTGCCGAGTGTGGTTTCGAGGTTACAACTGATCTTGAAAATTACCTCGGTATGCTGGTGCTTCACAAAAAAGTTACTGCTGAAACGTTCGGTCCTTTGATCGAAAAATTCAATTCTCGCCTTGCGTCCTGGAAAAGTAGGTTCTTGAGTCTAGCTGGGAGAATTACTCTTGTTAAATCGGTTCTCTCATCTATCCCGATCTATGCTATGTCTACGGTGGCAATACCGAAGGAGGTTTGCGATCATTTGGACCAAATCACCAGAAATTTCATCTGGAATAATACGGATGGTAGGAAACACGTTCACCTTGTGGCTTGGAATGATGTTTGTAGTCCGAAGGAGGAGGGTGGCCTTGTGATTCGTGCCATGAAGCCGCTTAACTTGGCTATTCTTGGAAAGCTAGGGTGGCGTTTTCTCCATGACAATGGTGGGCAATGGAGCGTCGTTCTCAAGGCCAAGTATGTTTGTAACAATGGGGCGAGTATTCGCTTTTGGCTTGGCATGGTATTCAAAATAGCTTGAAGTTGGTTGCCAAGGGTTTCCTGTGGAATCTTGGAAATGGAGCGAGTATTCGCTTTTGGCTTGACCGTGGCTCGGCGAGGATCACTTGTTGGATGGGGCATTAGTTAATATTGATGAGGATCTGTTGCGTTTCAATGTTCGTGATATGTGGACTGGAATAATTTGTCTGGATTATTACCGACGTTTATGTTAATGCGGTTGGATGTGGTTGTTGTTAACGAGGCTGAGGAGGTTGAGGATACGATCACCTGGAGGTTCACTGCGGACGGGAGTTACTCGGTGTCCACGTCGTACAAATATGCCCTCAGCGACGGGCCTATCTTTCCAATGATAGCTGTATGTTTAGTAGGATCTAGCGGCTGCAGGTGCAAGAACGGATTCACACCTTCATGTGGCTGACTGTCAGGGGAAGTATCCTTACAAACGAGGAGTGCCGACGACGCCACAAGATTGCTAATGTGATGTGTTCTATTTGGAGGGAGGAAGACGAGTCCCTTATTCACTTATTTAGAGATTGCAATGTCATTAATAGGCTTTGGAACACTGTTAATCGACCTGGTAATGTTACTGATTTTTTCCACTTGCCTTTTGCAGGTCGGGTAAGAGCCAATCTCACATGCACGTGGAGCAACGTGGATGGTGTCCAGTGGTCAGAGTTTTTTGCAATGGCGTTATGGTGGATCTGGCGCTGGAGGAATGAGAAGATCTTCGGGAATGATAACCGGGTTCGTGAAGCTGTTGGTTTCGTAGTCGTAAGGGCCAAAGAGTATGTGCAGGCCTAGAATGCTAGGCCTTTGGCCAAGCGCAACACCACAAAGACCATGTCTTTATTGCTTGGAAAAGGCCTCCTACAGACTGGATTAAAGTCAATATTGACGGGGCAATGGATCGGCAAGGAAATGCTACGGCTATCGGGGTCATTCAGGACTCGGAGGGGCGGTGGGTTGCTGGTTTCGTTCATAATATCGGAATTTGTTTGGTTCCCTGGCGGAGCTTTGGGGAGTTTATCATGGCCTCAGATTTGCGTGGAATAAAAGATTCAAAAGAGTTAGTTTGGAGACGGATTCAACACTGGTTATGAGCTTAGTTAACAAGGGCTTATCTAAGGCTCACCCTCTCTACGGTTTGGTTTCTCAAATTTGAAGCTTACTTCAGCGGGATTGGAATACCCGCTTTACCCATGTCTTTAGGGAAGTGAATTATGTCGCCGACTCCCTCGCGGAACTTGCTTCCAGTTTTCCTCTTGGTTTACATCCTCTTTTGGAGCCCCCAGAGGGCGTTGTTGCTTTTATTTCAAACGACATTTGCGAGCGGGCTCGTCCCCGGCTCATTTGTTTGTAACTGTTTCTTTTCTATCTATATCCTGAGGGGTTGTTGCCTTCTCGTTTACCAAAAAAAATCAAGAAACAATGTGCATGTTCATCAAGTATATAAGCTTAAATGGCTTTGTATCTTTGAAGTTTCCCTAGCTCACTATCTCATTGACTTCGGGAAGAAATCGCCATAATCGTACAATCCCTTCCTCTGCAATTGCGTGCAATAATCCTTCGGGAAGAAATTGCCATAATCTTTGTATATTAAACCTTTAATCCGTACTAAGTGTTTGCCCACAAATTATTTGTAGTTTATTTACCACTAGACTATCTTATTTCTGTGTAAATTTCCTCCTTTCCTTAGTTTTATACATCCTTAGGGGGGCGGCCGTCCCCTAGGTCCGCCACTGGGGGTAAATTTCCTCATTTCCTTAGTTTTATACTTCCTTAGGGGGGGGGGAGGGGGGCGCTCGCCCCCACAATTCCCCTGGGTCCGCCACTGAATGTGTGGATAACTTATTGATTTCATCTAATTTATAGGAGTAGTAATATATTGCGTTCCTAACAACTACAAAACTAGTCGTTGGTCAATTTAGAAAAAAAAAAAAGACTACAAACCTAATATTTTTATGACACTAGAAGGGTAAAACAAAAACAGGAAATAAAAAAATTATTAAATGTCAAGATTTTCTCATATCCATTCTTTTACCATAGCTCTTTCTATTTTTGGAGTAGAAATATTTTTCTTCAATAGCCTTCTCGAACGTTCTTTCTTCAAGTCGTTAACCTTGTGACTTGGTGACATTGTCATCAACTCGTCAAAGTTTGAAACCATCAAAACCTACGTACATAAAAACTTGGGACTTCTAGCTAGATTTTAACACTATCATTCCACAAAAAAGTTGTGATATACAATGGCTACTCCTCGGATCTCTTATAAAAATCTCCACCTCGTCGTGTTGAATTTAGTCCCGATCGACTTTCTCAAGGTTGAATATTGAATTCGAATGTTCAAAACTTCCTCGTTGACCCAACAAGATTTTAGGTTAACTTGGATTATTTATATTGTTTGATAATTAAGGTTTCATATAGCATGTTTCAATTCTTCAGTTTGATTGTTGACTTGATAATTTGTAAATTTATCCAAATGAATTATCATTATAATCTATAGTAACTGTACTTGATGCTGTCAGTTTAGAGTAAGTGCCAACATATCTTTAGTTACAAGTTACAACGAGGCTTTGTTTATTACTCCCACTTTACAAAGCCTAGCTAGTGGCTCAAGTACTTAACTTTATTCAAAAAGTTTAGGTTATGAAAGCAATCAGAGATTGTATAAGATCAGGTAGGGTCTAACTTATATATGGGGATGAATCGGATTTCAGGAATACGTACATCGATCAATTTCGAAGGTCATGTCAAATAAGTTAGTTTTAAGTGCATGGTGTATCAACTAACACACCAAAAGCTGACCACATTCAGATGTGTACATAGAGGTGTTTAGGTAACTTATGTTGTGTGTCAGTGTGTATGATTGAAGAGAAGAAATAAAGATTGAAATTGTGTGCGTCAGTGTATGTTTAGGTTACTTGTGTTGTGTGTCATATTTGTGAATTTTATAAAATCACCCGCAAAATAAGAGTTTGTGAAAAAAATTGCTCGTGAAATAGGAATTTGTGCATAAAACCATCTATAAAATCTAAAATTATGTTACACCATCTTTAAAATAAATCAATTAACACATAACCACTACGACACCTCAATTTTAACCCGTTAAACTTCTGCTAAATTCCAACAAACTTACAAAATTAAAATACCCCTTTATCTACATTTCCCCCCTTGTATTCCTTAGAAATGGTATAATAGCAAGAGAAATAACAGATGAAAGAAATATATAAATTAATGTCTTGATATTCTAATAGTAAAATAATATTTTTTTATATCGGTTTTTCTATCATATATCTTAGGACATAAGTTAAGAATACTTATTATAGGAGCTAAAGTCCTAAAAGAAAATTAGTAAATTCTATTGAAAAAATAATTAAACCTAAATAAATACAATTTCAAGATATATATTACTATTTTTAGGCTCTTAACTTATACCCTCATGACATATGTTAAAAAAATCGTTCTTATATATTAAAAATACATAGTTAAATACATAGAAGATAAGTATTTGGCTTAATAATATGGTCTTTCTATATATACCTAAGGGCACATGATAAGCCTCCAAAATTAGAAACTCAAATTCTACATTAAAAAAAAACATAAACCCAATAAAAATACCCCTCTAATAAAAATACTTGTCAATTTAACATATTTGACCATACTTTTTCAAATATTATTCTCATTAATTTAAAATAATTAGGTAAATATATAATAGAAGGTGAAACTAAAATTAGAAACTAAAATTCTAAATTAAAAAACATTGTTTTCGTGTTTCCTTTTGTGTTTTTGTTTTTGTTTTGTTTGTGTTTTGTTCTATCTTTGGTTTTGTTTTTGTTCTTTGTTTGTTATTGTGGTTTTATGTTTTCTGTCCCCTTGTCAACCTTTTAGCTATGCGACCTAAGCAATTTAAAATTTATATTTACTAATTTGCCCATCTAAATCTTCAAATACTACTTAATTATACCACGTTATCATTTCCAAATACTATTTAATTAGGCCACTTTACTTATTGGTGATTTGTCATATTTTACTTTCTTTTTCTAATCACAGTATCTACAAAAATATATTTTTATAAAAGATATTAACTCTTTAAGATCAATGTATATAAAATAATTATTATATATTTCTTAATTAGCTTAAATCTATGTAATTTTTTAAGATCAATCAATATTAAATAATTGTATTTTAAAATAATTTTAGATTAAATAATTATATAAAAAGAATAAACTTATTGTACTCTCTTCTATGGGTATATATATATCCCTACAATATCATATATTTTTTTTCAATAATGCCATCATGTAGAAATTTTTTATATAAAAAATCCTGTAAAAGTTTTATAATACAAATTATGTAAATTTTTTTTATCACTTAATTAATATACTATAAATAAAGTCAAAACCATCTATCCTATTTGTTGTCATTTTAACTAGGCCGCAAACCGCATCTGAACTACACTACAATGTACCATCGAATGAACCACTTACTCCTTCTATGTGTTCAAATTAAAGCACATCCTATATGATGATAATGGAGACAAACTTACCGAAGATCAAATTTTTCACTTCCCGTTCCAAAAAACTATGAAGCACGAAGAGAAAGACTGAGTTGTTTGCAGATCCAATGCAAATCATTGCAATATTACATACAATATGAAGTTTGTTTCTCAAACATAATTTCGAACATTTTTTTATCTTATTTTAGTTTTATAGTTATTTCAAACATATTTTATTATTGGATATTCTATTTAGTATTTGGATGTTAACTTATATGAAGTTATTAGCATTAAATTATATTTGATTTATTTAAAAATAATTATTAATATTCACTTAAAATAAGTACTTATTTACAATAAGTATATCAATCCCTTAAAATCTATATCTATATATATATATATAAAAAAGATTTTATTATTAAAGATCATGTGCAAGTAGAGCTGTCAAAAGTTGACCTAACTCGTTACCCGACCCGAACCGTCCGATAATTTTAGGGTCAAGACCCGAAAATTTGAACCTGAAACCCGAAATCAACCGAACCCGATAGAACCCGAAACCTATTGGGTTGACCGATTTAGTATATTTATAGAATTTTGAAAATTTATTTTGAAAATTATAATATATTTTATTATTAAAATAAATGAAAATAATATATTATAATTAAATATTTTAATTTAATTAAAATTGATTTTAATAATCATAAAAAATGGATATTTTAGACTCGCTGGTCAACCCGGCCCGACCGAAAAACCCGCTACTACCCGACCCGGTTAACCTGTAACCCATAACAAAACCGAACCCGAACCCGAAATGACATCGTAGGAACCTGCAGCTCTGATACCAGTTGTTGGGAAAATCGGACACCTACTGGCAATAATAACGGCAACACAGATCCACAAGAGAAATCAGAAATAAACAATAAAGGAAAACAAGAGATTTGTTGACCCAGTTCGTCAGAATGACTACGTTTGGGGGCACTACCAAGCCAGGGATATCCACTAGAACTGAGATTTACAAGGATTACAAGACCTCTCTCAGTCTAACCTAATCTCTCTAGCGCTCTGATTTTTCCCTCTCTCTACTCTCAGGTTTTTAGCACACCAATTACAATAATATGGATGGGTTTAAATAGAGAAACAAAAGCTCAAAGAAACCCTAGAGGCTCGTCCAACTTGGGCCCCAAGAAAGAAACCCTAAAAAAACCCGAAACTCATAAACTCCAATTGACGCGGAAGCACCGCCCGACGCTTGCGGTCAAGGCGCCGAGAGGGCGGTCGCGCTCTCCCAGGCCGCGATAAAGCTTTCCAGGAGCGCGCCCGCGCTCCGCCTGCCCAGCCCGCGCTCAGCTTTTGCTGCTTCAGCGCGGGCGCCGTCCTCGTTCCGCGGTCGCGCCCCGTGGCCCTCCTAGCCCGCGCTGGCGTTGATTTCCGAGTTCCTTCGTTCCGTCTTTGCTTCTTCTTTTCGCCTTTATCTCTAATCCGCCTAATCCCAAATCAGGCTCCATAACCCCAACAATCTCCCACCTGGAGACTGATTCCTACTGTAATTGTCATCTTCTTCATCAGCAAAGTCCTTCAGTCTTGGTAGTGCCAGGCCTCCAACTTACGTAAGCCTGTCTAAAGCCTTGCCAGGCCTCAGTTTTTCCTCTTCGATCATGTCAGCCCACCTGACTTTCTTGCCAATTGCACAGTCATCCGGTTCAGCTAACTCAGCAAACTTCAGATAGAACTCAGAGGACGAATCTCTATCCAGTTCTTCAATGATCTTCTGACCATCTTTCCGTGGCTCATCCTTCAAGGCCTCCTGCCTACCAGAAACCACTGCCATACTCCCACCAGAACTTGTAGAACTCAGAATCAATACATCATCATCATCTCCCAGATAATCTGCTGTTGTATTTTTTGACTCCTTCTCTCCTGATGCCTGACACTCGTTCTTGTAGTGACCAAATTCACCACAATTCCAGCACTTGATCTTGCTCTTGTCCTTGGTGACCTTCACCTTCCCTTTGGAATTCGACCCACCATGACCAGATTTGCCCTTATTCTCTACATTCAAAGCTGATCCAGATGCAGGGGCTGTTTCTTTCCTGCGAATCTCTTCGCTCATAATCAAATCCCTCACATCATCAAACTTAAGTTTCCCTTTACCAATCGAAGCACTAACGGCAGTAACAGTTCCGTCCCAACTTTCAGGCAAAGAAGAAAGTAGAATTAGGGCATGTACCTCATCATCGAATTCAATCTCAACCGACTCCAGTTGTGCAATCGTTGCGCTGAATTCGTTCAAGTGCTTGGATGCCGGTGTGTCCTCCCGCATCTTCTGGTTGACCAACCGCCTTATCAAGTGCACCTTGTTTACCGCTGATGGCTTCTCATACATCGCGAACAAGATCGAAAGCAGTTCCTTTGTCGTCTTAGCCTTCACCGTGTGATGCGCTACATTCCTGGACAAGGACAAGCGAATTGCACTCATCACCTTCCTATCCAACAGATTCCACTCATCATCCTTCATGTCCGTCGGCTTCTTTCCAAGAGGCAAGTGAAGCTCTTTACCATAGAGGTAGTCTTCCATTTGCATCTTCCAAAAGCCAAAGTCTGTCCCATCAAACTTCTCCACCGGGATCTTTCCGCTCAATGCCATCGTAGGAACCTGCAGCTCTGATACCAGTTGTTGGGAAAATCGGACACCTATTGGCAATAATAACGGCAACACAGATCCACAAGAGAAATCAGAAATAAACAATAAAGGAAAACAAGAGATTTGTTGACCCAGTTCGTCAGAATGACTACGTTTGGGGGCACTACCAAGCCAGGGATATCCACTAGAACTGAGATTTACAAGGATTACAAGACCTCTCTGAGTCTAACCTAATCTCTCTAGCGCTCTGATTTTTCCCTCTCTCTGCTCTCACGTTTTTAGCACACCAATTACAATAATATGGATGGGTTTAAATAGAGAAACAAAAGCTCAAAGAAACCCTAGAGGCTCGTCCAACTTGGGCCCCAAGAAAGAAACCCTAAAAAAACCCGAAACTCATAAACTCCAATTGACGCGGAAGCACCGCCCGACGCTTGCGGTCAAGGCGCCGAGAGGGCGGTCGCGCTCTCCCAGGCCGCGATAAAGCTTTCCAGGAGCGCGTCCGTGCTCCGCCTGCCCAGCCCGCGCTCAGCTTCTGCTGCTTCAGCGCGGGCGCCGTCCTCGTTCCGCGGTCGCGCCCCGTGGCCCTCCTAGCCCGCGCTGGCGTTGATTTCCGAGTTCCTTCGTTCCGTCTTTGCTTCTTCTTTTCGCCTTTATCTCTAATCCGCCTAATCCCAAATCAGGCTCCATAACCCCAACAACTTAATGTACCTTTTTTGTTGTTAAATTAAACTAAAGTTTTGTTCGTCAAGTCTAAAATATTACTCCCTCCGTTCATAAAAACATGATGTTTTAGCCTAAACCCTAAAAATTAAGAAATTACATAATTTGACTCAATTACCCTTCTTATCAATTTTTACTTTTACTTAAATTTGTACAACTTCCTAAATTAATGTCCCTAAATTGATTTGGTTTGATTTCTATGCTTTTTTTTTCTTCCTTTTTTTAGAAGGGTAAACCTGGAAAAATGTGTATATAAATAGCTAAAACATCATATTTTATTGAACAAGAAAAACCCCTAAAACATCATATTTTCATGAACCGACGGAGTAGTATTTAATTTTTAAAATCTTTCATTTCAAACTCTAGTAGGGTGTTTGGTATAAACAATACTAGAAATATCTTGATAAAAAAAAACAATACTAGAAATATATCTAGACCATTTGAAAACTTGATCTTTAATAATTACTCCAAAAATTTTTTGGGGATTTGAACTAGTGCTTGTATTTTTTTTTCTCATATACGCCCTCAATAAAAAAAAAATGATTTTTTTTAATAAATTATATGTTCCATTTTGTCACTTTATAACTAAGTTAATCCCAAAAATTACATCAACCAAACACACATTAGTTTTTGGTCTTATTGGACCATTACTTTCAACCGTTCTGTCAACCACTCGCTAGTATAAGTGTACAACTATAACTATCCGCTACCACTAATTTTGACAAACAGGAACTTAATGTACTATACCAACATTGATAGAGTTTGGTGGAATTCTGCCTCCCTCCCGACCAGGGAGGAAAAAAAGGAAAGAAAAAAGAAGAGCCTGGTGGGATTTACTATACTAAAAATCTTTGTATATTCACTATTTATAGGGATAGAAATTGCAAAGAATAATAAAAGTGAAAATAAAATCTAAATTGTATGAGACAATATCCTAATAGATTATACTACCATATCAAATCAATATAGACACAATCCAAGTAATTGGCCCTCATTCCATTAGTCATAGTATTAGACCTAATCTATTCTAAACTATACAACGACCTAGGAATTCTTTGCCCCCAATTTTTTTTTTTTTTTTTTTTTTGTGAAATGATAAGTTGATAACTGGATGGTGGGGAATATGATATTGAAGAAATTAAATTGTGTATAAACATTGTACCGATGGGTCATGCGAGAGTACAGAGAAATTAATTCATAGTTTCATACGTATCACATTCTGGGTTGGAGAAAAAAAAAACGCCAAGGAAGATATAAATAATAATCAAAGACATATGACTAGTTTTTCAAAGAAACGTATGAGAAAGTTGTAACACCCCGTCTTCCGACGAGGCACCACTAGGGAATAGACCTTATAAGGTACTATTATTTAGGTTGACAACTAGACTGTAGGACCTTACAACGCGGGCACGACGAGAAAACATAATAAAACATCCAACCTTTATTTAATAAAACTTAGAAAAAACGTAATCGTGCATGAATCCCGGAAAATCATAAACATTCAAATACTTCACAATATCCACTGAAACTGAACTATCCGAACAATATAATAATAACCGAAACATAAGACTAACTCTGTCTAAAAAAAAATATTAAAATCAACATCCTAACTATTATAAATAACTAATAAAAACCAATCCCACTATGACACGCGCTCTTTACCGCTCCGGCCCGCCATCTTGCCTAGGTTCCTGCACGGCTCCCTGATTCATACATGGAACTGAAAAATGTTCCCCGAAGGGTCAGCGTCTAATCTACCAAGCTAGAAAGAATATGGAAACTGTAGAACGCTTTAAAATCATTTATCTATAGTCAGCATACAATTCCACAACCGCAATCATAACTCTAAAGGCCAATACCTAAATTAGTTATATCAGTCACACAAGTCACATACGCATTTACAATCACAATCACACAACAATGCAATCCTTCCTTTGTCCACAATCCGTCTTCCAAGGCGCTCATCACCGCGCCGAGTGCAGAGGCAGGCCCTCCCACTCCACTTCGCAATCTCCCTTCTAACCCCTGGCTAAGCCTCCACTGGAGCGCTTGCCAAAAACACACAGATAATAATTTTCGTTTTGAAGGGGCACGATTTTCCCAGTCACACGGGTCAAAGTAGCCAACTCTTCCTCAACACCAGCTACAATGGGCCGTGTCGGAAACGGTGCCAACACAGAGAAAACGTTCCAAAATAATTTCCGATAAAACACATTTAAAATCATTAACGCACACAACACACAAGGAGTTCAAAACAATTTAAAAGGTATTCGGGACTAATTCCCAAAACCCGTCCTACAATATCGATACGCAGTCTAACAAGGGAGAAAAGAACCGAGCAAGTCGAAAACGACTTACCTCGAACGAAGGATCCTCGGGAAGACGGAACTAAAAACCCGAACGAAAGCAATTCCCTAAATAAAAAATTAACGTGTGAGACTAGATTAGATACGATCCGAACCTTACTACACGACCCTTACAACAACACCTTATGGACAAAAACTACCACACTGTTAACGAATTTTCCCCTTCCCTTCAGTTTCTTCCTGATCAAAAACAACCCCATAACTAGCTAACCTTCTACTACCTAAACTAATTGACTCATTCTATAAACCAAACTTGATCCACTAATTTCATCCGTACTAGTAAAATATAGCAACTATGATTATTACTAAACTATTTAACTATATAAGTCTATTTCAACTTAATTAATATTAACTACTACACTAATAGTGCTCGAACTATCCATGACCTACTACATAAGCTAATTAACTACATAGCATACGTATATAATTTAAACATCAAAATTTGAACTATAACTTGCTCTAATTAACTAACCTAATAGATCTTTATTCTAACACATGCAAAAAAAAATGAAATTGATTAAACAAGACCCATCCTTTCCCATAACCGAGTACAACCGAGATCCTTAAAACCCGATTTCACTAACGTGCAATTTAATAACAAAAACGTCTCCTTTGTACAACAACGAAGACCTGCAACTCTCCAGTACCTGATTCCCGTCCCCGACGAACAAGCTTACTCACCTTTCCCCACTCACATAAACTAGTCGACCCTCCCCCACGCTCCCCTGCGGAACCTTTCCAAACAAGTGAAAGAACAGATCGGGACTCGGGCGGCTTACCGGTGATTTTGGCTCAATCGGAAGACGGGTGAAATGTCGAGGTTTGTCGGCGATGAATTAACAGAATCGGATCTTTGGAATCGCCGGACAGGAAACCGGCGAACGAGGATTAGTACAACCATAGGATCACTGGAGACGACGACTACTGATTTTGACGGGTACTCCCTCGGATTGTGATCATCACCGCTGTCCGCGAGGGTGGTCGAAGGTGCTACCGATGCTGGTTATCGGAGAAGGCAATGAGGTAGGTGGAGATTGGCTCTGAATTGGTTCTTGGTTTTGAAAGGTTATAAGATCGATGATTCACTAGATTATGTTTACCCGTTTGGTTAAATATCCCAATCTTGATAATAAATATAATGGGTTCTTAATTAATTGGTTGTTGAAGATAGAGATTTGGGGAGTAGATAAAAATATGGTTAGGATACGAATTAGTGAGTTGATAAAATTAATTAACCTACTAGGTAACTAATAGATAAGAATAACTTAAGTGATCACCTTAGCGGAAAAGAAAATACTAATACTAATACTAATACTAATAATAATAAAAATGCAATTCGGAGTTGCTTGCAGGTTAACTAAGACGATTGCTTGTAGCCCAAGAAACTTGTTTTTCCTATCGAGAAGCAAAAACGAACCCATATATTACAAAAGTGGGTTAAGCCTCAAATAATTTAATAAAAATAAATTTTGATGGATCCAAATCAGGAGATGGGAAGGTCACAACTACATATATCATCATGAGATCAATTTAGAAATTTAATATGCATGAATGTAAAATCTTGCAAGCATTGGAATGTTGTATAAGCTGAGGCTATGAGTTTATACGAGGCAGAGTGTGTGACGATTATAAGAGGAATTTAAGAACCATTGATATAGTAATTGTTGATACACTAGTTAGCTTGTAGTCATTTGAGACAGTCCAAACAAAACACGTGCCTTGCGACTGTAGTTATGTGGCGAATTTGGTTGCAAAACTACATCATACTTGTAATATCAATCAGATTAAGAACCACGAGAGATTTTAAACCCTCATCCGAAAGGATATTCTAGGTTGATTATTCAACCTAATTTTTACCTATTAAAAAAATAGTATTAGGCCTAGGTTATTCTTCAAATTTTTTTATAGAGAAAAAATATTGTTAAAATCTTTGAAATGTGTAAATAATAATTATTTTTTACATATTTTAAAAATTTTACAAAAAATTTTGTTTATCATAAATACATTTTGTAAGGAAAGTGTTGTAAGGCTTTAGAGCCCCATCCTCAATCAATGACCGACTTCTATATTAAGTAACAGTGAACAATCAGATATATCCGATTTGACATATTGAATATCTGATACTTTTTCCTGAAATTTCTCGACCTGTATTCGTTATTAGTGGAATATTTGGTATGAGAATTCTTTTTGTATCGGATATTTAAACTATCTGTTTTTAAAAATACCATTTTTACTTTTTTAGATTTAGACCCAAATAATAAATTAGATCAAAGAATTTCCAAATCGGATATTCGTTGATTTGGTTAAATTGTGAAAAAAAAGTTTTCATTTAGCGTTAGATTTCTTATAAATAAAAAAATTTAATTAAATAAATTATTAAACATGGTTGGAGAAAATTGAACCCTTGATAAGGTGAAGTATATTAAAGACTCCTTAAACCATTATAATACTTGGCATTTTATGTGCTCTTTCCATAAAAATAAATATTATGTGTAGTACTAGATATATCAGATATTCATTTGCTACAAAACCTCGATCCATATCTCATATTATGATCCGGAAAAAAATCTGAATCAAGTAGAAGTTTATGTAATCATTTTGGGTTTGGATTTTATCGATTTGAATCAGCCACCCATAATTTTTGAAATGAGATAATTTTTCAACTCTTACATTTGAGTTAACAATAGAGCTAAGTGTGAAAGTCTGTCGACGTAAATCGGGGGCTCGTGCTATATAAGCTTAGTAAATAAGTTCAGTGAAATTCCACCCTAAAATTCATTGATAATTGAACGAGTAACTCATATATTTACATAGTAATCTAATTTAACTCTTTAACTTTCAATATGTGAGAAAAGTATTCTCAAGAATAAGTCCATCATTGAATTCTTAATAGTTCAAACAGGGCCGGCCTTTTGGGTTGTTCGAGTAGGGCGACGGCCCAGGGCCCCAATTTTTTAGAGGGTCCAATTTTAATATAATAAGTTATATGATAATATTTGGTAAGTAAATTTCAATGGCCCGGTGATATTTAAGTCACGCGTTAACTTGACAGGCTACATCACTTTTTTAGAGGGCCCATATTTTAAATTTGTTATATAAGTATATATTTTAAGTAGATAAAAAAAAGAACCATTAGTACATTATATAAGGTTTTACCTTTGAGTCCAAAGGTCTTGACGTACTCATTATTTTTTAGGTCCACTTTCTCTATTAAAAATGTTGAACTCTACCTCTTAAAATTGAATTTTAATTTTTTTTTTAAATCTCAATGACTCATGGAATTTTTTAAAATTCTATTTTTAGCCTACGTCTTAAAATTGAATTTTATTTAATAAATTTGTATACTTTCATACCTATATTTCACAAATTTTCAAATTTCCAATCTTATATTTTTTATGCCTAAATTTTTTTGGCGATTTTGCAGAAATACACCAACTAAAAGTGTTTATTGCAAAAATGACCATGTTATACTTAAATAGCATTTCAATACCCACGTGGGCATCTTTGCTATAAAATAAATATTAATAAATCTTTTTTTAAATAAATAAAAATTCTTTTTTTGATTTATGAGTTTTAAAAGAAATATGAAAACTCTATCCTGTCTTTCTATATGGTACATCCTGTCATTATGTATGCTTTATCCTGTCGTCGGAGAATTTTTTACTGGGTGTAACCGCCGAGCAGGGGGCACCGGGGCGGGGCGGGGAAGTGGGCCGAGGGGCATCACCACTAGGGAATGGCCGGGAAGGTCAGGTCCGGCTGGGGGAGCTTCGATGGGTCCGGGATCAACAAGGGGATGGCTGAGCTGCGCCTAGATTTGGCGGGTTAGGGTTCCGGGTCTCGCAAGGGACGGTTCGGGGGAGGCGCGACTTTTCCGGGGTGTAGGGTACGGGGCAGGGGCCGCGCTGGGTCAGTGGTGGCGGTTGGCGTCGGATCCCGCGGATTAGGGTTTCGGGGCTCACGTTTGGCCGCGCGATGGGGGCGACGGGGCTAGGGGTGGGGTGCGACTGGGCCGGGGTGGTCTAGGCGAGGTGGGTTCACCGGTGGCGATCGGAGGTCGCCGATGGAGAAGCGACGGTCATTGGTGGCGGTTGGCGTCGGATCCATCAGATCTGATACGCGAAGTCGTCAATCCGATTACACAGAGAAACTCCGATCGATTCCGCGCAGATCTGGTTTCTCACGTCACCGGAGCGGCGAAGATCTTCTCCCTCCTGAGGCGGAATCCGGCAACGTTCAATCGCAGCGTTATGAGCTATCTCCGCGAAATCGGTTACGATTCCGGCGTCTACAAGACGAATTGGGAGGTCGTTCCCGTCGTCGATCTGAACTTCGGCGCGCAATTCGAGGTCGCGAGGGGACGAAGAGGTACGGGTGCATGATCGGCGCTCTGCCGAGAGTTTTCGTCGGGAAGTGTGGATAAACAAAATTAAACAAAAATCTTTAATTTACCTTTTTTTTCTTTAATTCCTAAAAAATTACATTTGGGGGGTGAGTGGGTATTTTTGCAATAAAAATAGGTACCCACTTAATTAATTTTGGTAAAGTTGCAATTTTGAAAAAAGGTATACCTTTTTCGCAATATTGACTTTATTTTGGTATATTTATTACTAATTTGTCAATTTTTTTTATTAAATAATGTTTTGTTTTCCCCCTAATCTTTGTATTTCACATACATGAGGGTTCCTTTTTTTAATTTTCAAAATGGTTTATATTTTTTATTTATTCCTATATTTTAATTTCGAATTTCCTTAGTATGTATGGTAATAAAAAAATTGTTATCTAAATTATGTAGCAAATTTTTTAAAAATACCAAAATTACACAAAATTTGTAAAAAAGATTGTTCATTGGGGCCTAAAAATCTTCTTTACCCTAGGGCCTACAAAATGAATGGGCCGGCCCTGAGTCCAAACTAGAAAATAACCAATTTTTTTGATCGAAAGAACATAACCATTTAAGATTAAGGTAAACTCTTTATTGTAATCAGTATGAATTATTTGTTGTTAACGAAAAAAAAAGTACGAATTATTTGCTACGAGACCTGTAGTCATTGTTGTCATTGTTGTCTCATATTGTATAATATTTTTTTTTTGTTGAAGGAGAGACGGCACTCTCAGACCCCTAACTTAAGGAGATATTTTTATTAATGATAAGAAAAGGGCTAAGTAGTCACCAAATGGGAGATAGTCCGACCCCTCACATCAGCAGTAAGTAAGGAAATAACACCCTCCGGCGGGTCAAACAATATATGAAAACCTAAACTAAAATCAAAAGCTAAAGAAGGAAGGTAATCAACAACACTGTTTGCTTCTTTATAAATATAACGGATCTGGACAACCCAGTTCCTTTTAATTAAGCTCTGATATTAGGATACTAGGCTGAATAAAGGGTAATAACGATCAACAAATTTCCTTAAAAAGAGACACATAATTTGTAAATCTAGTCATATTATATAATACTAATACTATACGATATTATAAAATTATACTTTCTGATTTACTGTTATGTTATAATGTAAAGTATTAATCTGGATTGTACATACTAGATGTAGTACCAGAAAATCCGGATTGCACCATAGCATGTCTGCCGGCAAAGGTCATCGATCATACAACGTTGACCTGCCCAAGTTGGGTTTGTTCTCGAGTCTTGCCACTTAAAATTGCATGAAATTTAATTAGGGCCCGTTTAATATCGTATCAAATATCAGATATTCTCATAGACATGACTGATATTCTCATATCTACTATTTGATATACATACTATAATTTCGATAGCAAACTGATATTTATTGTTTGGTATATGAGTATATTGATATCGCTTGATATCATAGTGCTATGCAAATTGATATCAGAATGTTATTTTGATATATCTCGAAAAATAGATATATAAAACATATCATTTATATACTCATATTCGATATCTTGATATAACACATATACATATCTTAATAGATTGAGGATCAAATGAGAAATTATCTTAACCTGTAAAATGAGAACTTATCTCCTCTGTTGGATCTGGAAAGATTGAGGGTTAGGATCCCACACGTTTTTTAATTTGTTTTTACATGGGAGGGGTATTTTTGGACTTTTTACTGCTCACTTTCTTCTCCAACCCCCCTTTTCACGAGCTGCACCCATTTTTTTATTTTTTTTGAAGGCAACAAGCCTCTAAATGCTATGGAAACTCAAGAAAATTGATATTTGATCCTCAATATGCTTTCAAAGACCTTTAATCTCCTCCTTATAGATGTAGGTTCGTACAATTTTCGTTTTTGAAGTTGGATTTAGTTTTTTAATATGGATTTTGATGAACTTATTCTCTTCCATTGGGTTTGCACTTTCTGGGCAATTAATCCCCACGAATTGTGAATTTGAGTTAAGATTTGTGAGTATGATTGGTGCTTACACCGGTTGATAAGCTTTTAGCCTGATTCAATTGAAAATGTGGTTGACGCCCACCATGTGTTCGATAAAATGCCCAACACATCTAGTGCATGAATTTACATGAACCGCATTGTGAATTTTTATAAACCTTAATGTTTAAATTTATGAACCACATTGGGAATCCTTGTGAACAAATAAAACAACCTTATTTGTACATTTTTATCGCCCATATTGTGCATTTTCACTTTTTCTTACTCATTTATGTGTTCCCTTACTTTTTTTAATTATTGTAGGTTATTCATCAAGCTCGGGTCATTCTAACTTGTTTCATTCTGACAATGATGCTAGTATTGATGAAATTCCATTGAAGCATATTGATAATGGTCCTAGTAATGGTGGGGTCTCATTGGATGATCCTGAAAAAGCTAGTGATGCCTACATTCTTCAAGTATCATCAGATTGTAGTTATTTTATCCCTACTTGTCCAGACGAGAATAAACTACGTGAATGACAACATTTTAGTACATTGGATGAAGACATTTATTTCTATACGCGTTATGCCTCTATTTGTGGTTTTTGATATTCGGCACATGATGTAGGTTCGAATCCTACATACGCTAGAAGAGCAATATCATGTTTTTCTTCTTTTTTATTTATGTTCATAATCATAGAAATCGAGAAATCAAATGATGTATATGATATAAGATAGGAACCATAAGAAGAACTTTTATGAACCTAAGCTTACAAAAACATGAACCAACAAAACAAATGTCATGAACCAAAAGACATGTCGACATTACAAGATAACTATTTGAATTAAAAGGCATGAACCATAAGAAAAACTATTATGAACTCAAACATACAAAAACTTCAACCAAATTAACAATTGTCATAAACCAAAAGACATTATGTAAAATAAAAACTAGTATGAACTAAAAGACATGAACCATAGGAAGAATTAGCCTATGTGAGATTTGAAATCACATCTATATGCACAAGTACATTTCTCTACCATTTGAGATAATAGGCTACCAAAGGACACATATTGTATTGATATTTATTATGAACCTTCGTATTCAAAATCATGAACCAATAGAACAAATATTATGAACCTAAAGTCACGAGTTAGAAAAAATTCAATATTAAGTAGTCTACTAACCTAATTCTTTCAAGGCAACGCACAATATGAAAGCCCGTACAATTTTTTCAATCAAATTGACTGTTCGTACTCTAAAGTCATTCAAATATTTGGAAAATTAAATCTGTTCAGTCGTAACAATCAAGTAGAAAACCATGAACCAACAAGTTCAAAACCATGAACCAAAAAGTTATAAAACATGAACCAACAAGAAAACAACAGAGGCCAAGTTGAAAATACCCAGAAAAACTGGGGAATGAAGATGAAGATTCATATCTTCCTCAGAGGGAGAGCTCCGAGTGGGATTTTTAACCGGTCCATTGACCCTTAGATGATTGGCCCCGGCCTCAAGAACCAGATCACCACAATCTTATCAAACACATATCAAAATTCATTAGGTTTAGTTTCAACTTTTAAGAGTATAGAACATTTAAGTGTATAGTTCTCATGAGAATAGTAATCCACTATCCAAATTAGGTAAAGGCACCATCAAACCCTAACTTGAAACTATAAATCTAAACCAATTCAATCAACCCAATTAAAGCAATACAAAGTCGAATTAAGCAACGACAACTTACTCTCGGAGAATGGCTACGGGATTCTCGTTGTCAAAGAGGGCGACGCTACGGGAATCGATGATGCGGAACTTGTTGGAGTTGTCCATGGCGAGGACGGCCGGAACTGACATGTTGACGACAAATCTTTCGGCGAGTCAACATCACATATTCACTACAAGTGAAATCAAAATCATACCATGAACCAACAACTTAAAAACCATGCACCAACAAAGTAAACATTATGAACCAACAAGCAACAATAGAAATTCGTACAAAAAATGTGAAACTTAATTGAAAAAAGCGTAGGCAAATGAATGTTGGATGGAAACCAAGCTAAATAGTCAAAATAGATATTCCCTTGATTTTGAAGAAGCTCATATTCTATTATCAAAATTTATGCCAACACTCCCAAGTTTTAGACATTAGTATAGTTAACGCATTTTAACAACCTAAAGAGTCAACAACTGTATTTTTGTGTGCCTCTTTTCTCGAAATCTAATTTACTACATCTTACTAATCAACTACACAATGCTAATCAATTCCTTTCATAACACCAAAATCCTTCAAAATCCTAGTTCAACAATCTATCTTAACAATGTAGCTTCACTTCAATGCTACAAACAAGCACCAATACAAACAACAATTCAAGAGGATCTCTTTGGCCAACAAGAATTAAGACAAATCACTGTCCTAATATCTGATTCAGTCCTTAGTGTTCAAAAAAGAAGTCACCTAATCCAGCCTTAGAAAAGGCCACAAACTGATCCTACATCAATCACACCTAGTAACTCAATCATCATCAAACAATTGGCAAAACCCTTGTCAAATGGAAAATCAACAAGGAAAACAACATCAGACTTCTCCACAAATAAAATGTTACAAAACCCAAAAAAAATCAAAATTAAATCCTAGAAAACCTAAAACCCTAAGAAATTATG
Organism: Fallopia convolvulus; assembly: GCA_964016875.1. Lineage (NCBI taxonomy): Eukaryota > Viridiplantae > Streptophyta > Magnoliopsida > Caryophyllales > Polygonaceae > Fallopia > Fallopia convolvulus. The sequence goes on from OZ024721.1 coordinate 4,399,867, forward strand.
AATACCTTCTTGAGATTGTTTCTCTATGGATTTTATGATGTAAAATCGACAATTTGAGTGAGTTAGAGGGCGGTAGGAGTGATTCGCATGCTTGATTTGGTGATGGGAGCCGTTCTCGTTTGGGAGAAAGTCGCCCAACTGAAGTGTTCGAGAGGCGGAATTTGATGGAAGAATCAGGATGTGTGTTTTGCATTAGGGGCATTTTTGTCTCACCATTCAAATTTTAGAAGAAATTACCCTCCGTGCCAATCAATCTAAACCACCCCTATTTTTTTTATTTTTGTTGTTGATCCTTGTTGTTCAAATCTTGTCCGTTCGTGTCATTAATCCAACGATCCAAATGTGTTCTCAGTTTTCACTATAAGAATTATTTACACTAGATCCAGCCTCTATCTTAATATTCATACCAATACCAATATCAATATCGATATCTAATATTTAATATCCATTATTTTATATTTTAGATATCGTATATTCGTTTAATATCGTATCCAATATTTTATATCGTATCCAATATCGATATCCGTTTAATATCGTATGAAAAAATTAGATATTCACATGGATATGACTAGTATTCATATATGCTATTTGATATACTCTAATTTCGATATCAAACTGATATTTATTGTTTGGTATATGAGTATATTAATATCGCTTGATATCATAGTGCTATCAATTTGATATCAAAATATTTTTTTTGATATACCTCAAAAAATTGATATATAAAACATATCATTTATATACCCATATTTGATATCTTGATATAACACATATACATATCTTAATATTTATACCAATCTCAATATCGATATCTGATATCTAATATCCAATATTTTATAATTTACATGGGATGGATGACAAACCACTCTTTTCTACTTTTCCACAAGTTGGGACGAGGGCCCCACTACTCCGTGCAATTTTGGAGGAGTGACGTCTCTATTTGCTTATTTAAGCCCAAGCCCAATGTCACTGCCACAACAGCCACCGGAAAGGGACCAGGTATTAAAACTAGGGATGCACATGGGGTGAGCCGAGGAATGCATTCTCCTCCCCTATCTCGGACCTACTATTTTGCCTCTCATTTCTGCCCTATCCCCGTCTAATCCCCACGGAAAACGGGGCGGAGAATCACGTCGATTATCGGGTTGTTAACGGGACCCCGTTTATTACAAAAAATATTTATACTAGTAATTTAATATTTTACTTTATAAAAAAGTTTACAAATATCAAATTTAATAAAATAAATTTTAAATTTTAATTATTATATAATTTGTAGATATATATATATAAGATTTTAAATTAAAAATTACAATTATATTTAATATATATTTTTATTTTACGTTTTACGTATTAAAAAACAAAAAAACCATACGAGTATATAGCAGCGATTCGGGGCGGATATTACATTCCCCATCCCCATCCCGTTTTAAATCGGGGATACGAAATTTTTTCTCATCCCCGCCTCTGTCCCCATAGAACCTCTTCCCCACGGATTTTTTGTGCATCCGTAATTAAAACAAGCCAGGATTTAGACTTGTCTTGGACTAGATTTATGCATGTTCATATTTTTTAAATGGTAAATAATTTTTTAAAAGGATAGGATACCCATGATCATGAGTTTTAAAAAACTAGTGATTTCAAGAGTGGAGTGGTTTTTCTAAGGTGTGTCTAATATGTCCAAATTTAATAGATGTGATATTTGTTTGTTGTTTTTATATATTTTTTAAAAAGGTTTAATGATATTTTAACTTTATTTTGCTTACCTCGTATCTCGAGGAAGGATTACAGAAGTAGCGCCCAACGCACAGGTCCCTTCGGATGTGGTAGAAGCCTCACGCGCGGGAAGGCCTGCGTCGCCGGTACCCGCCAAGGTTGTGAACATGATCACCTGGGGATCGAGCATGTGCAGCCTCACGTACTTGACAACCAAGAGGAACGCACGAGAAAATGCTTTTCGTCGTCCCATGCATATGAAGAAAGACGTCATTAATCTCGCGATACACTTTGATGAGGATGACATCAATGGTCTTGAAGGACCTCACCATGATGGTCTTGTGATTTCTCTCTCGATAGGGAACGTCTTGGTCAAGCGGGTTCTCATTGACACCGGAAGCTCGACCAACCTCATGACCATGGGAGCACTGAAGGAAATGGGGTTAAGCAAGAAAGACGTGGAGAAAAACCCGGCCGCGCTCGTAGGATTCAGTGGAGAAGTGAAGCACACAGTAGGTGACATGCATCGTCCTTCCCACATACGCGAAGGGCGTGAACATCCAGGTTAGATACTCCGTCAGGGATTGTCCTTCTTCGTACAATGTGATAATGGGGAGACTATGGCTCCACGACATGAAGGCAGTCCCCTCCATCTACCACCAGACGAAAAAATTCCCAACTCCCTAGGGAGTTCAAGAGATCTGAGGGGATTAGAGAACATCAAGAGAATGCTACAAGTCGACTTTAAATCCAACTGCTAGTCAAAAGTCGGTGTAGCAATTAAATGAAGCCACTAATTCTGCCGCTCCAAAAGAGAAACAAAAAGAAGATGAGCAGGTGAAGAAGTGGTCGTAGACCAATCAGACCTCAATCAGTCCGTAAAGATTGGGAGAGACTTGGAATTATCCATGAGGAATGAGCTAACCGACTTATTAAGTAAGACTACTGAATGCTTTGCATGGTCTCACGAAGACATGGTGGGAATCGACTCGGAGGTCATCATGCACAAGTTGAATGTGGATCCAAATCACCCACCAGTAAAACAAAAAGAAGGAAATTCATCACCGAAAGAAACAAGATAGTAGACGAGGAAGTAGGAAAGTTGATGGAGACTGGCAAGATCAAAGAAGTCAAGTATCCAGAATGGTTAGCTAATGTAGTCGTCTTACCCAAGAAAAATGGAAAATGGAGGATGTGTGTGCACTTCACGGATTTGAACAAGGCTTGTCCCAAGGATTCATTTCCATTGCCTCAGATAGACTCCCTAATAGATGCCACGGTGGGCCATGAGTTATTAACCTTCATGGACGCCTTCAATGGGTACAACCAGATCCGGATGCAAGAAAGCGACCAGGAGAAGACATCTTTCATAACCAACAAAGGAACCTACTGCTACAAAGTCATGCTCTTTAAAATGCGGAACGCTGGCGCCACATACCAAAGGCTCGTGAATAAAATGTTCCAAAGTCAGATCGGGGAGACTGGAATTATATATAGATGACATGCTCGTCAAGTCAAAGAAAGTTGTAGACCACCGCCATCATCTAGAAGAGGCATTCAAAATCTTGAAGCAGTACAACATGAAGGTAAATCCGCAGAAGTGTACCTTCGACATGAAGTCTGGGAAGTTCCTAGGGTATTTGGTCACCCAGAGAGGAATAAAAGCAAGCCCAGAACAGGTTTGCGCAATAGTATCACTGAAATCTCCGAGATGTGTGAAAGATGTCTAAAAGCTTACCAGGAAAATCGCTGCATTGAATAGATTCATTTCCGAATCAGTGGATCAATGCCGTCTATTCTACGAGGTGATTAAAAAGAACAAGTGCTTCTAGTGGACCGCCAAACATGAGGAAGCTTTCCAGGAATTGAAGAAATACTTCTCCGATCCTCTAATATTAGCAAAGCCGGAAGAAGGAGAGACCTTACCCTTGTATTTGGTTGTTACCAAGCAAGCCATCAGTGGGGTGCTTGTCCGCGATTAGGACGGACAACAACAACCTGTAACTATGTAAGTAGAACTCTCCTACCAACCAAAACTTGTTATTCTTCTTTGGAAAAATTGGTGCTAGCATTGGTTATGTGCTCTAATAAACTCCGTCCCTACTTCGAGTCACATAAGATCGTGGTAAGAACCACGCATCCTTTGAAGACGATCATGCACAAACCCGAGTTTATGGGAAGAATGGCCAAGTGGGCAATTCATTTAAGCAGATTCGACATTCAGTATGAGCCCTGAACCGCGCTGAAGTCCTAAGCATTGGCCGACTTTGTGGTTGATTTTAGTCCTACCCCAGAAGAGAGAATGGAATCAGCTGAGTTGATGACGCTAGAAGCTAAGTCTCCAGCCAAATGGACGCTTTACACAAACGGTGCATCCAACACTGGAGTAATAGGGATAGGAGTAGTCCTAAAATCAACACAGGGGGCTAGGGTGGCACAATATGTGAGATGCACTTTTGAAGCCACAAATAATAAAGTCGAGTACGAGGCTTTAATTTTCGGCTTAACCCTTGCTAGAGACTTAACTATACAACAAATTGAGGTCAATTGTGATTCATTGCTGATAATCAATCAAATCCCGAGGTTGTATGAAGCCAGGGACGAAAGAATGGCGGTCTACCTAGAAGTGGTGAAGGGTCTAATCCCTCAGTTTGAGAAGATATCCTTCACACAAATATCAAGAGAGCAGAACGCTCAAGCAGACTCTCTCGCTCGTTTTGCTTCGACCATCGACCCTGATGAATATCCTGTAATTCTAATGATTCATATAATGGTTCTTTCCATTCGAAGAACCCACACTGATGATGCTGATAAGTTTCTTAGCATCACCGAAGACGTCACCCCTCTCGGGCCCATGCCCCACGAAGACATCTTCATGAGTAGTGATGATATTGACGCCAAGAGCTTCCGGAACGACCCTGACTTAGATCTATCTCTGGACGGTCTGGGTCATGAAGATGATTCCCTCGTTCCATGCAGAGTTAATGAGGAACCCTGGACCCATCGGTACCTTGATTGGTTGGTCGAAGGGAAACTTCCAAAGGATAAAACCGAAGCCAAGATGCTGAAGATGAGAGCCACGCGATTTATAGTCCGGAATGGGATGCTCTTCCACCGATCAGCGGTGGGCACAGTCCAACATTGCTTGACTAAGGGAGGCGTTCAGAAACTTCTCGAGGAGCTTCACGAAGGAGATTGTGGGAACCATACGGGAGGAAGAAGTCTATCCAATAAGGCCCTTTGTCAAGGGTGTTACTGGCCCACCATGAGAAAGGATGATATAGACTTCTGCCGTAAGTGCGATGCCTGCCAGAGACACGCACCAACGACTCACCAACCTCTTGAACCACTCTATCCCACACTCACGCCTTGGCCATTCATGCACTAGGGAATGGACATAGTCAGGAAGTTGTCCTCTTCGTTCGGGCAAAGAGTATTTTTCCTCGCCATGACTGATTACTTCTCCAAGTGGATTGAAGCCGAGGCTTACCAAGAAATCAAGGATAAGCAGGAAATTTCCCTTATCATTAGAAATATCCTTTGTCATTTCAGGTTGCCTTCAGAGATCGTATGTGAGAATGGGTCTCTGTTCATAAGTCAGAGAACCAGAGACTTCTACAATCAAGGGAACATCAATTTAGTCACTTCAACACCTCGCTACCCCCAATCTAATGGGCAAGCCGAGGCCAGCAATAAGGTGATCGTAAACAACCTGAAGAAGCGACTTGCGAAATCCAAGGGGAACTAGGCCGACGAGCTACCCTAAGTCTTGTGGGCCAATCGAACAACGCCTAAGGTAGCAACCGGTCAATCTCCTTTCTCATTGACGCACGGATGTGAAGCGGTCATTCTCGCTGAGATTCTCATCCCCACAGCTCGCTCCAGCTTCTTGACTGAAGAACAGAACCGTTTGGAGTTGTCGACCGATCTGGATACCTCAGACGAGCTTCGTGACCAGGCCGGATTTCACCTAGCTAGGCACCAACAACAGATCATCCGAAGCTACAATCAGAACATTAGGATTCGAACTTTTCGAGTGGGCGACTGGGTATTACGGAAAGTCTTTCAAAATACCCATGAAACCAAGACAAGCAAGCTAGCCCCAGCATAGGAAGGGTCGTACAAGACAACCAAGATCATCAGTCAAGGCGCATACCAGCTCGAGTCCAAAGACGGTGATACTATCCCACGGAGGTGGAACGCGATACACTTGAAGAAGTAGTACTTCTGAAAGAAGTTTCTCTTCCTCGAACCGCAAACTTCTTGGGCACTCCCGCCAGGAACCCTTCGCATGTTATACAGAAGACGTTCGAGGTCATCTATCCATAGTTATTAGTTTATTTTCATTTCAGTCTGTTCCTTCCGTAGTTTGCTTGTGATCAACTTGACTATGTGAAAACTACTTGTTGTGTATTTATCATGTTGCGGTATTTGGTTAAACGAATGACTTATGTATATGTTATTGCTTGTTCGTATTCGTTTCTTGCATAAGTAGTGGTAGCACATCGAGCATATTTTATTCAAATCATTATACAATACATCATTCAGGTAAACACCCTTACATTTGAAAAGTTTACACGGTAAAGGTAATAAAATCCTAGACCAAAGACGTCTTCGATCGACAGAACATCCCGAGCGCACGCTTCGACGTGATAGCCGTCATTCGCCTAGAGACACCCTTCAGTAAGTGCAACGCTCACCAGCAACGAACGAATTCTATAGGAGTCTTCGTCCAAAATCCTTCAATCAGAAGCACCTAGCCGTCCCGAAACACCTGCACAAAAAGGTAAGACACAACCAAGTAAAAATATGCATGAAATACCATGCATGCACGCATACAAAATAAATTAAAAACCGTCCCAACAAGACGACGCTCCCGGGACGTGGTAAAACTGTCTTCGGCCCAAAACCTAGCCTCATCCATCACCAAAGAAGAAAGAAAAAAGTTGTGCAAAAGATTTGTTCAAACATGACAGGGACAACAAAAGAAATTACAAGGGCGCGCAACCCTAATCTTCATCCTTATCGGTGGTGTCCTTCAGTTGATCATGTCCATCCACTAGGGGATCGTCCAATCCTTCATCCATCTCAGGTGTAGCTCCGACATCTGTCCCACGATCGCCACCATCCTCTTTCGCATCAAGATCCTTGTCCGTCGTATCTTCTTCCAAGAGACCCAGAGAAGCAAAAATCTCGTCTCCATGAGCAAGCTTCTTGGGTGGATAGCACTAATGGAAGGTCGCAATCTCCGCGTCCAGGTCCTAACCTGAGTGTTGACCTGCCATGAATTGCTTAATAGTTTCCACCCGAGAGATCATCGAGAAGTAAGCCCCGATCTCATCGGCTTCCGTAAGGATCTTCTTAGACCGATCCATGGCGGCTTGGCGTGAATGACGCTTAATTGCTTCCGTCAGCTTCACGATTTTCCCAGCGTCGATCTTCTAGCGTTCAGTAGCAACCGCTACCTCTTTCTCCAGTTCAGCTTTCTCGACACCCCACCTTGACCTTAGTTCCGTCAAACTCTTCTCCTCCATATCAACGACATCATCTACCCACAATGTACCTTGCAAGGCCTAGAGAACAAGAACACCAACAATAAGGATGAACGCATAAATAAAGGAGGTGAAAGAGAGGAAGGAACGACGTAAGGAGAGGGGTCTACCTTCCAAACCATCAGGCCGACGTCTCTAATTAAAGTAGAGGTAGGAATATCCAGACGAGGTTTCTTAGAAACATGAGTGTTGCGGAGCCCCTAACACAAGTCCAACGGAACCTTGTCTTCCAAATTGAAAATCTCAGTAACCTCAGGCAATGACTGCTTAGTTGGGGTTGCCTTAGCCACAACCTCCCCTTCACCTTGGGGTCCAAGGGAGGTTTCTTGTCACTCGATCGCAATTTGCGCTGAATCATGGCCGCAACGGAAAAATTCCTTCCCAGAGAAGTAGAAGCTTCCTAAGTTAAGTAAAAAGAAATCACCAGTCAAGAAGAAAGAGATAAGGACAAATAGAGAGTGAACAACAGACATGCACACACCAGTAGTTTTCGCTAGAGGCTTATCCATCGCTTTGGCAGCCGCCACAAATGTAGGAACCCTATCATCAATCTCCTTCTCGGACCCGATCTCGAATCATCTTCACCATCAGACTGATCTTCCGACAAAGCTGTCATCTTAGTACTTGATTCACCCTCAAGCATGAGATCCGCAGACTTTCGGTAGGTCCTTCTCGCCTCAAGAAGGGCAAATATCTTCATGCATGCCTCTGATTCCAAGACATGGGTGTCCAGACCTGGTGGAATTACACACGAAAGGAGCCCAAAGAGAAAGGTTAGCAAAAGGAACAGATGCTCGCGAAGCAAAATAGAAATTAGGGTTGTGAATGCTTACCCTTGGAACTCCATGAATTGGAAAAGGTTGCTTGATACATCGGGCCCGTAGACCTTTCCACAAAGAAGAAGAGGGTAGCCCAATCCTTGTCATTCACCTTTGATTTCGGGATCAACGGATTCTTAGCGTCCCTCGTATGAAGGGTGAAGCGACCAGCCCTAAGTGGGCATACCCGATAAGCACACAAGAGGTCCTACACCGAGAACTCAATCTTCTCCTCCGAAGACACCTCATTTATCTGGTGCAGTATCTTCCATGTAGACGACATTAGTTGCGCCGGAGAAGCCCTAAGGGCCAACAGGAAGTTCAGGATCAGGGTGGAAAATGGGAAGAAAGACCCAGTGTAAAAGGGTACTCCTGGAAGCAAACCCATCCTTCCTTAATCCAATATACAACCTCGTGCGTAAGGCAGTGGAAGTTGGTACCTCTTGGAAAGCCATGAGTCTTGATGATTTTCTCCACCTCCTCTAAAGACATGGAACTGGGGCAACAATCCTGGTGTTCAAGAGAGTGAGATGACTCAAAGCCTAGATCGGTTATCCTTGCCCTAACCATGGTGAGAGGAATCTGAAATGATTAGAGAGGAGGAAGACAAAAAGAAGGCGAAAGAATTGAGAGAAAAATGATGGAAGACGCGTATCTTCGAGAAGCTACACTCGGAGTAAATATAGCCTGGACGATATGACCCTTCCTTTCCCCGAGGATGATCGGATGGACAGGGCGAGCCACGTGGAGCGTTGATATTCATGTTTTCGGTCTAGTTTTTGGTGTGTTTTCTTAGTTTGTTTAGTTTAGTTTTAGTAGTTTTAGGGTTAGTTTTGTGTGTTTTTGGATAAGTTTGCATATTTTGTGAAAAGTATGGAAGCTACTCCGTTTTGTGTCTTTTTGTAAGTTTTGAGCAAGGAAAGAGCGCTTTTTAGAGTGAGTTGGAGTGTTATGGTGGAAGTTGGAAGAGCATGAAGATAGGAAAGTCGAAGTCCAAGCTTTTAAGTGAAGAAGATTTGAAGAAAAGAAAACCCAGACTTGTTAACAAAGATGTGAAGGGTCGTTAACGAGGCTTAGAGATAGGATTTTCTGTGATGTCTACCGACCCTGTGCGGAAATTTAATTTTAATATATCCGTGTCGGTAGGGTTTTTAATGAGTCTCAGGGTTATTATATTTTATTTTTTATATATCTTTCTATCTTTTTAGAGTAAGTTTCTATCTTTTAGGTAAGTTCTTATCTTCTAACCTTTTTATTAGATAGCTTTCTTAGTATAAATACCCTTCTTTTTAGCTTAGAAGAAAAAGACGAATTTTCTATTTTTGAAGGGCTGAAGTCGAGAGAAGTCGAGAGGAGAAGAATATCGAGCCAAGGTCGATCGAGAGAGAAGCTTGGGTCGTTAATCGGTTCGTTTGCTCGTTATTGTCTTGTTTGTTTTCGGTTTCTTCGGGATATTGTAAGACGATATTTTCCTATTTATATTAAGTAAGGTTGTTTTGTTTTCAATGTTTTCTCTTATTGAAGTTGTTTGCTTTATTATTATGATTAGTGAGTAGTTTTCTTATCTAGGGTCGGGGTTGAAACCCGGCATAGTTATGCATGTTGGGTGAGTAAGTTGATGTTTTGAATGCCTTTTATCTATTTTTAGATTGATTGTTGTGTTTATGCTTAGACGATAGTCGAAGTAATTTGAGTTCTCAACTTGATCGAAAGAGAAAGTTGTTAACTTGAATGTTGATATTGTTCGATAACGAATGTTTTGAGCTTTGGATTCAAAACAAGTGATTGAGTGAATTGATGTATGAGAATTGATTGATTTGCTTGCTAATCAGCGAAAGTTGATGAATTTATCTTTTTAAAGGCATGATCTTTATCTTCTTACGAGTTTGTATGCATGACTATGTTGTGGTTAGGGGTGCTCACGGGTCCGGGTCGACCCCGACCCGACTCGACCCGACCCGCAATAATCGGGTGGGGTTGCGGGTCACGTTTTAAAAAAATTCGGGTCGCGGGTCGGGTCGGGCCAAACCCGCACCCTTTTTAAAAAAAATAAAAAATATGTTAGTGTGAATGTGAAATAGTGGAAAAGTCGAAAAATTCGGGTCGCGGGTCGGGTCGGGTCGCGGGTGCGAAAAGGGCAAAAAAACATATTTTTTCAATTTTTTTAAATGCATGCGGGTCAGCGGGTCGACCCGCGATCCGACCCGCAAAACCCGCAACCCGCGGGTCGGGTTGCGGGTCGGGTCGCTGGTCATGTCTGAAAAATTTACGGGTCATCGACCCGACCCGCAACCCGCACTTGCGGGTCGCGGGTTGACCCGACCCGACCCGTGAGCACCCCTAGTTGTGGTAACCCTTGTCCTAGATTTTTATTCTTAATTGAATTTGCTTTCAGTATACTCGTTATTCAGATTCGTTGCCTCGGTACCGAACCTGAGTTTTAGGTCGTTAATCTGCATTTCGTTCGTTAACGACCCTCACAAAGTCGTTAACAAGGTTGGTCGTAGCTGTTTCGATCTGTTTTGTTTTGTTTTATTTTTAGTAATTGATAGACAAACATTCGTGCTTCCTGTGAAACGATCCTGACTTCGCTATACTCAGCGGGGTCTTGAATTATAAATTTATTTGTTGTCCAACCAGTCAAGAATAAACCCTGTCAACAAGCATATCGATTGTAACACACACGGAGAATCTTATCAAAATCCCGCCAAAGGATTTGGATCAAAATTTGGGGGTATTGTTAGGCCCAAAAATAAGTCGGCCCATTTGAGAATGTTAGCCCAAATGAGAACGAAGAATCACGGGAGAACGAGACGAAAGAAGGCTCAAGGAGTGAGAAGAAGTTAGAAGTCATAAAAAGAACGAAGAAGGTTACGGTCGTGAGAAGGGGGTATACCTTCGAGATTCCACCGTCCAAGGTGGTTATCCATTCCGAGAAACATGGGAGGTGGCTAGCGTTTGGAAATATGCCCAAGAAACATGGAGATCATGGGATATGGGGAAATAGGGGTGAGCAAACGGATATATCCGATCCGATCCGATCCGGTACACCGGATATCCGGTAATTTTTTCCCTTAAAACCTCAATCCGTATCCCCGTTAATTTCCGGATATGCGGTAAGAAATGTCCGTTTGGAGCGGATATCCGGTAGCGGATTTCCGAACTATCCGTTTTGAAAAATATTTCCACTATTTTTGATTTAGGCCCAATTAATACGCATGATTGACGGATATTGGAACCGGATATCCGTCGATCCGTTTTAAATTTTAATTGAAAGTTTACATGGTTGAGGAGAATTGAACACTTGATGAGTTGAAATTTTACAAAATAGTCATTTAAACATCTATTCTACTTAGTATTAATGTGTATTTTCTAAAAAATATATATAGTACCGGATATACCGGATATCCGGTTGCTTGAAAACCCCGATCCGTATCCGGTCCAGATATCCGAAAAAATCCCGGATCAGATCGGATACGGATAAAAAAATTTGTGATCCATTCGGATCCGGATTTTTTCGGATCGGATAGGCCGGATCGGATTAACGGATCGGGCATTTTTGCTCACCCCTATGGGGAAATAACGGTTAGTCCAAGAAAATATAAGCTAGAAAGAGAGAATAATTCATTCATTCAATTGTACGCACAAAACACAATATCTATCTCTTGAAGAGAGAACACTTGTAACTTCCAATTATATCAATCCAATTGTTCCTTTCACGATTCTTTGAGCATTAATTCGATCGTTGCCCCAATCTAGGACAAGAGTTCAATTGTCAAATTTTTGTCTAAAACAAGTGGTTACGGCTAAACATATGCGATGACATGCAGAGCTCGTACAAGACGATGGAGGTGATGCGGCACCCGTCATATGCACAAGGATGAGAACATTTCAATGAAGTGTGGCCAGATTTTGCCGCTGAATCACAAAATGTAAGACTAGGGTTGTGCACAGACGGTTACAATCCATTCGGTTCTTCGAGGCGATAGTACTCTTCGTGGCCTGTGATTTTGACATCGTACAACCTTCCGCCGTCAATGTGTATGCGGGAAGAAGTTATGTTTTTGACGGTTATTGTCCCTGGACCAAAAAGCCCAAAGCAAAAATGGGATGTATACTTACAACCGTTGATAGTCGAGCTTCAGAGATTGTGGATTAATGGGGCGAACACGTATGCCACATAGAAGAAGCAAAGTTTTTGTAATAACCGCTTTTTCTATAAAAATGGTATTACGTTTTTTCATGGGTGATTAGTATATGAAGAAAATTACATTTAATTTAATTCCGCTATTAACGGATTAAACTTGCAAAATGGAGATTTATTTGTTAATAAATAGCAAGTTTATTTCTATGGAAATGTCACTCATGAGTTATTATTTTTAACAAGGAGCCTTTCTAGTAGTTTAAATGGTATTTTTGACAATTAGGGAAATAAATTTATTTTTTTTATATTAAAAGTTTTTCTTTTATTTCTCTTTTCTTTCTCCTCGGTTTGCTTCCTCTGTTCCGGATGAATGTCAACAACCTTCCTTCGACTTAGTCTGATCGTGAATAAAGGTCGGGCGTCGCCATCTTCCTGCTCACGTTGTAGACGTCACCTAGCAAGGATAGGAGTAGATGTTCGCGGTGGTTCCGGTCGTCGCTTGCCACCTCCATGGATCCTCTGTTCGGGTGCGTTCAATTCGTGCCAATTGTACACTCTTGGGCCTCTGTTCGGGCCTGATTCAGAGAGCGAGGAGGATGAGGAGGTGTCCTAGAAGCAGTAATTAGGTAAATTCAGGGTTGGAGATGGGAAGAAGAATCGATTTCAGCTATCAAAACCAAACTCCTATGCTTTTTCGACCTAAATCCATTCGAGATTTCAAACTCTATTATCTTCCTCGTTTCTCCACCAAAATTATCGATTCAAAGCCCTATATTACCATGTTAATGTCCTGTACAAAATCCTTTTATGATTTGAAAGTATTTGATCAAGAATCGGGCTCAAAAAGGGTGTTTTTAGAACCGGGACTAAAATTTCCAGATTTGGGCGAGTGTCAACAAAACGTTTTGGAGGGCTTCGTACGCCGTACTCCGACTACCAACGCCGCCGAAACTGCCAACAGTTGGAAGTGGAGTTTGCCGGCTGTCTAGAACCACCAACCCCATCGTCGTATACGCCCCGAGGCCACCGTTGTATGCCTCTAAACATGCCTTCGTGACCAGCCTTTTCACTGAAGTTTTGAGAGTAAAAATCCTTACTAAGAGCCTCATTTTTGTGTGGAGCAGGGTTAGTATACTATTTTAGATTAAGCCTTATGTTTACGATAAATTCTAATAATTGTTTGTAATCTTTCCGGTTTATACAACGTTGATTATTTGAACAGATCGAGGTTTAGAAGGAAATAACCTCTAAATTCTATCAGAGGAATCTCATAAGAAATAAGGCAAGTGGACAGTTCTCTCTTGCATTATTTTTATTAAATGAGGAATTGAATTCCATTTAATATTTATGTTGGGAACAACTTGTGTGATTAATAAAATACAATAGGTTATTGTTTTAATAGAGATAATTATCATATTGTTATTTATTCAGTTTCACGCTAGAACTGGAATTAGGTCCGTTGTGTGTGACCTTGTATGATTAGTTGTATCACGCTGAGACATTGCTACGAAATAAGTTAGTCCAGGGGTAGGAGCCGAGTCTCCGAGAAACTCTTTATAACACAGTTTGTATTGGGGGGGTGTAGTTCGCTAACGTATCCTAATATTTGAGTCATGACTCATGCCTCGCTCTACGCTGGAGGAGGGCATCTGTGCACTCTAGCAAAGTGCAATTGGAATCCGGTTATTTGCCAGTGATCATGGATGAAATAGGCCCTCTCATATTGATAATATCGGAATGCAAGTAATCTATCGACAGTAGTTTAGGCCGATTAAAAGTCACCAACCTGATTGTGATAAAGTTTTGAAATTAAAATAAGATAAGTGCAGTAAGCACATTAATATACCCAAATGGTTAGTCCATTTGATAACCATTCTCACTCCCGATTGAGAATGATTTTAATCAATGTTGATTAAGTCATTCTGATTAATCGTTGGAGGTTTTCTTCTCGAAATATTGAGTGATTATTTTAAGTTCCCAACAAGTTGTTCATATTTTTTTATGGAGGCACAAATTGTGGTGTCCTACGTTTTGAATAAACATGCCTCTTTTCTCCACTTTCTTAGTCTTTCACTAGACTAACCCGGCCGCTTTATTCTTTTGCATGGTCGGATGGTGCCCACCGTCTATTTACGACGCATCAGCTACTAAAGAAGTTAATCACAGGAGTGAAGGCTAACCAAGGAGTTAAGAAGGTCAAGAAGTTTTGAAGGTGGTTGCTTGAAGATGAATAAGTTTGTTGTTAGACATTTTACTTTTGTTCAAGTGGTTGGTTTTGTTTCTTGTAGTAAAGGAGGTGATACTATGGTTGTTAATAGAGTGTTATAATACTTTATGTTTTTTATAAGTTTTAAAGCCTTAGGTAACCTTGAATTAGGACTAGTAAGGGTTACTGGCGGTAACACCTCAAGTATAGTAAGGAGGGGGTGTTACAATTTTATCATGCGCGCAACTGTACTATGTAGTATTAGTGACTTTCTGGTACATTCCATGTTGTCAGGTATATAGTATGCACATTTTATAGTTCATTTATTATAATAATTTTATTCATTGAATTTAGGGCGTTGACCGATATATGTTTTTGTAGGATGGAACACTTTTGGAAAATACACTTGTCCTTATTGCATGGAGGACATGGATGCATTTTATCTAACCCATAGGCACAAAATATGCTGGTTCGATTGTCATAGGAGGTTTACAAAAGAAGAACATCATTTTCGAAACAACATGACCAATTTCAAGAAGGGTAAAAGGGAACGTCGTGGTCCCCCGGTACTCCGTGACAAATACGAGATATTAGAAGAGATTGAGAGTATGGGGTTGCTGAAGATAACTGAAGTGGGATCCGAGGAGCATAATTTCGCAGTAAGTTCCTAAAAAGACTGAAAAAGACAGTTGGTAATAAAGCTTGAGTTGAGGGATCAATATGCAGTGCATATCTTGTTCAAGAGACGTCCACCTTTTGCTCATATTATTTCAACTCGCATGCTGCGAGTAATCAAGTTGATTTTACCCACAATGTAAGTTCCACACTTCCTGTTGGGGTTGATGCGAGTGATTTGTCCATTTTTACATGTCATGGTCGAACATTAGGTAGAGGACACACGCGTATGCATACAGAAGATGAATACTATTTGATCCTAACTTACATACTCATGAACTGCAAAGAGGTGGAGCCCTTTATTGAGTAAGTTTCACGAAATTTATAAATTCTCCCTGTGTTTTAATAGGTAGTATAAATTTAATAAATCGTTATATTGAAATAATTATTTGATAGGTATTATTTGTCAAACGTTGTCCGCCCATCAAATCCAACAATAAGCGAAGCCGAAAAACAAGGCATATTGGAAAGATACTTTCGCCTCTAGTTCTACTCCCATGTAAGTATATATTATATGGATAATGTTTATATACAATATAATGAAGTAATTCATTAGCTCCGGTAATGTGTATGCGATTATGAATTTTATTTCCACTATATATACATGCTGGCAGTCTGTCTATTTTAGATCTGAACATTGCAACACTAGCTCGAGGACCCGCATTCCAAGTCATGACATATCCTGGTTATGTTGTGAATGGTTATCGCTTTCACACACATCAACGCGGGCAACTGACAGTAGCGGAGTTTGTGTTCTTAGACAAAGCTTCGAGATTGATGAGCAGGACTACTACGGTGTGCTAGATGAATTAATTGAACTTAGTTACGTATAACCAACCGTCAAACGTCCTATTGTCTTCAACTACTCTTGGTTTGACACTAGAATCATTGGAGGGGCCCACATTCACCATCATTTAAAACTTTTTGATGTGAACAGACATGAAATGTTGAGAACGAAGGACCGTTACATTTTAGCACATCAAGCCACCCGAAATTACTCTCTGGAGTACCCAAAGGTACGACGTACAAACGCTGACTGGATTGTAGTGTGTAAAGTGAAGTCACGTCAATGGCTTGATGAAGGTACTAGTGGAGATCCGCATGAGGGCATTTCACGTCGGGTTGTCGTTGAGGAGGCATTTCAACAGGATCCGAACTTCCACGAGTTATCGACGAGACACGATGATTATCCACTCAGTCTGCTAAATGACCCAAGCGATAAGGATAGATGATGTTCGTGTTTTTGGTTTAGTTTTAGGTGTTTTTCTTAGGTTGTTTAGTTTAGTTTTAGTAGGTTTTAGAGTTAGTTTTATGTTTGCATATTTTGTGAAAAGAATAGAAGCTACTCCGTTTTGTGTCTTTTTGTAGGTTTTTGAGTGGAAAGGAGCACTTTTTAAGCGGAACTGAAGAAAAGTGCTGGAAGGTGGAATGCATGGAAGAAGAGAAAGAAGATTGCATAAGAAGATCAAGTTAGAGCGCAAGTTAAAGCTAAGGAAGAGTTCGTAAAAAGCCAAAACAGAGGCTCGTTAACGACATGTGAAGGTCATTACCGAGCTGTAAAATGGAGTTTTTGGTTTGGAGTTCAGCAGAGTGTCTACCAACCCTGTGCAGGTCGTTAACGAAGTGATCTGTGTCGGTAGAGCGTAGCCGACTTTTGGAATTAATATCTTTTATCTTATAATCTTTTAAGTAGGGTAAGTTTTTATCTTTTAGCCTTTTATTAGATAGCTTTCTTAGTATAAATACCCTTGTTCTAAGCCTAGACAAGGGGTCTTCGATTAGTTTTGAGAGACAAGTCAAGAGAGAGAGAGAAGTCGGGCCGATACCGATCGAGAGAGAGGTGAGGTTCGGTGATCACTCTTGTTTGTTGTTCTTATTGTTTTCGAATTCCACAAGTGTGTAAGATGATGTTTCTTTCAATTTCAAAAAAGTTTTTACATTCAATGTTCTCTTTGATTAAATTTGCTTGCTTTGGTTCAATGAATAGTAAGTAGTTCACTTTTTTAGTGTCGGGGTTGAAACCCGACATGGTTGTGTATGTTTGAATGAATGTGTTGAGTTTTTGATTGCCTTCTATCCTTTGAATTGCTTTTTGTGCTTATGCTTAGACGAAAGTCGAAGTAATTTGAGTTTCTAGCTTAATCGAAAGAGAAAGTTGTGAACTTGAATGTTGATATTGTTCGATAACGAAAGTTTCGAGATTTGGATTCAAAACAAGTAATAAAGTGAATTGATTAGTCAAGGAAAGTTGATAGATTTATCTTCAAAGGCATGATCTTTATTTTCACATGAGTTTATATGCATAGCTATGTCGTGCTAACCCTAATCCTAGATCTTTTTATCCATTGAATTTCTCAAGTTTTGCTTTCAATATCAATCATTACCGAGGAACCTTAGGTCGGTAACGAGCCTGCGTTTAGCTCGTTAATTGCTTTGTTTTCGGTAGATTTCCAGGTTCGTTAACGACTCTGACAAGTTCATTAACGAGGTCTGTCGTAGCTATTTTGCTTTGTTTTACTTTGTTTCTTTGCTTTTGTAGTCGATAAACAAACAACCTTGCTTCCCGTGGACGATCTTGACTTCGCTATACTCAACGGGGTCTTGACTTATAAATTTATTTGTTGTCAAGAAACCCTTTCAACAAATTGGCGCCGTTGTCGGGGAAGCAACAATGTTTGTTTGTTTATCAGTGGGTATGGGAATAGCCCGACCCCGTTTTTGTTTTTAATTTTTGTTTTCTTTGTCTGTTTTCTCAGCGTATGCCAGCAGGACGTCGCAGGCTTGAATTTGACAACACCGATTATTATTCTGAACCTGAACGCACCTTGCACCGCAGAAGGAGAGAAAACCAAGCCATGGCTACACCTGAATAAATGGTTCAACAAGTGACAACCCTCTAGAGGCACATGGAGGCGTTACAAGTTGATCGAGATGCTACTACTGCCGCCGCTGAACGTGAACGAGCGAACAATGCTCGTTTGCAAGAAGAGCTGAATGCCTATCCAAGGAATGCCAAGCAATATATGCATCCAGGATTGAGGGTACCGGAGTCTCCAATTGTGCTTCCAGAGATAGAGAAGACATTTGAGATTAAGTCTCAATTCATATCCTTAATAAAAAAGGCTTAGTTTGAAGGGAAACCTACTGAGTACCCTATGGAACATATTAGGAATTTTCTTGATTTATGTGACAATATTGCTGCTGAAGGTGTCTCACTTGAATATGTTCTATTAAAAGCTTTCAGGTGCTCTCTTACTAGAAAGGCCCTGAGCTGGTTGGAGAGCTTACCTCCTAAGTCTATTAGGACTTGGAAAACTTTGTATGATCAATTTCTTACGAAGTTTTTCCCTCCTGCCAAGACAACGGAGTTGAGAAAACGCATCACCTCCTATCACCAGTTGCCTAATGAAACCTTTGTAGAGACATGGGAAAGGTTTAAGGAGATGCTCAGACAGTGCCCCACTCATGGGCAACCTCTATATGTGCTCTAAGAAATCTTTTTCCAAGGGACAATGCAGAAACAAAGAATCGCATCAACACACACACTGCATGCGGTTTTATAGAGATGGATCCTGCCCTAGCATGGGAATTGCTTGATAAGTTGTCTAACTAAGATGCCATGTATGGAACCCAGCAGCCACCCCAACCACATAAGCGTCTCTACATGCCTAACAAAGATGAAGTTGATCCAGATGTCAAAAATCAATTTCTAAAAGATGAGATCAACCGTCTGAAGAAACAGGTAAGTTTTCTAAAAACCTCTCAACCTTGTCTAAAGTGTGGTTCTTCTGCCCATAGTACTTCTTCTTGCACTAACATCGAGCAGCTAAGAGCCGCTGAAACTTATGCTGAAATGAATTACATGAGAGGTCCGTACAAGAACCAGCCTAACAACCTTGACATGCCAAACAATTATCCGACATTGGGTAATTAAAATCCGAATCCAAGCTATGCAGCACCCCCATAGGATAGACGGCCCATGCCGTATCGACCTCCAGTCTATCAAGAGCCACCATCCTGGGTACAAGGGTTACAAGAGGGAATTAATGGAGTCCATAGAAAATTCAATGACGTCCATAGCAAGATTGACGAAGTCCAAGCCAACCTTAATAACCAGATGAAAAGATGGGGAGAGTTCGATATATGGAAGAAGAGTGTCGACTCACAACTAGGAAACCTGGACGCACAAATTCCGAGACCACAAGGGCAACTTCTGGGACGCCCCGAGGAGAACCCTAGAGGACAAATAGCGGCCATGCACCTTAGAAGTGGAAAGACACCACCGGAGCGTACCAAAGCCAAAGAGAAGAGCCTTGAAACTGAAGAGGACGCCACGACCCAAGTCGATAACAAACCAAAGAGGGTCGTTATCGAGCCTGAACAGCTCAGTAACGATGCTCCCAGAGTCGTTAACGACCTCCCAAGGACTCCAGGTAAGTTCTCTACACCGAGATCTTCTCTTAATCACAGGCTCGTTACCGACCCCCCGAGGGTCAGTAAAAACCCTTCTAAAGCGCCAATCGACCCTAATGTCGACCCGGTAGCATCGCCTCTCGAGCCCGCTTTGTCTCCGAGATTGGTGAAGTCTCTTCCTTTTCCTACTAAGAAGTCTAAGGACTCAACTGAAGGCATGTTTAAGCGTTTCGTTAAGATTCTCCAGGGTTTAAATATTTCCATCCCATTCGCTGAGGCCCTAAGCGAAATGCCGGCTTACACAAAGTTTTTGAAAGATATTCATAGCATGAAACGATCTATAACAGAGCTTCAAGATGAGGTCCGATCAATTTCTCTTCAAGAGAAGCTAGGCGACCCAGGGAGATTTGCTATCACAATTGGCATAGGTACCCACCGATTCAAAGCCTTATGTGATCTCGGTGCCAGCGTAAGTCTCCTACCTTTTTCAATCTGGTCAAAAGTTAACATGGGACCTCTAGAACCTGTGGATATGAGGCTATACATGGCAAACGGATCAAGTATGAAAGCTACGAGAGTTGTTGATGATTACCCCATTCAAGTGGGGAAATTCTTCATTCCAAACGATTTCATTGTCCTCGACATGCCTGAAGATCCCCTAGTCCCCATCATTCTAGGCATGCCATTCCTTGATACAGCAGGTGCTAGGGTTGACGTTCGGAAAGGACTCCTCACCTTTTATATAGGAGAGGAACGGGTCGAGTTCAGCCTTAATCAAGATGCCAAAGACACAACTGCTGCCGCACAAATCGAGCTAGCTCAAGCAGCGCTCGACATTACTGAATCTAAAGTCTCTTCTCCAACAATTAAAGATTACAAGAGTGCAAACGAGATTACTACCGACCCCCCTGGGCCGGTACCGAACCCTTCATACAACAATATGACGGAGATGGCTCGTTTTGTCATGACACCGAGTGAGGATTTGCTTTTGATGGGTCGTTAACGACCTCAACTATCGCAGTGCAGACATCCCCACCGATGTATCAAGGTGAGTATTCTAACCATGGATTCCCAATCACTGATTATGATCCTTCCCTATATCATATTCCTACACTGTACTCCATTATCTGTGCTATAGAGGAAACAAAACCGCCTTGGTTTTCGGATTTCACTAACCCTTGTGTAGGAATATCGGGCATATTGCTAGAAGATGAAGGACCAAATTTGGTGAGACAAGCTAACAATGCCTTCAAATCTAAGTATGCGGTCTCTCAAGACCCCGACATAGCCAAGAAGGAACCACCTTGATTAGAAAGGTAAGTTCGTCGGGCTAACGACGTTAAAAATAGCGCTTACGAGAGGCAACCCGACTTTAGTTTTAGTTTAGTTCTCTTTTCTTTTTATTAGCTCTTTTTTCTTAGTTTTCTTTTTGAGTTTTTAGTAGTTTAGAAGTTTGCAAGATAGTATTCTTCTGAAACTAACGTGGTATAGGATGTTGGGCTCGAAAAAAGCTGAAAGTGCGAGTTACCCAAGCTCGTTAACGAACTGAGAAGGTCTTTAACGACCTACGACGGCACGTACATCCAGAGCAAACGCAGACGAGGTAAGTCTTTTAACCTAATATATCCTCTATTTTTTACCCTCACGCCGCCTCTCTCTCTCTTTTTCCCTCTTCCTATTAAAAACCTCTCAATCCTCCAAATACCACGCCCAAATCTCAAGCAAAATCTTCAAAACCTCAACCTAAATCCCATCGAGCTTTCCACCACCGACCGCACCATTGCACCACCAGTCCCGCTCCATCTCCACGACTAACGAGCCTCATTCCTTGAGTTCGTTATCGGAGCATTCAAGCCCTCGTTACCCTTTTCCAATCCAATTGTTGTTCTTCAATTCTTCAATTTACGGTATGATTTCTAAACCCTAACTCTTTCTTTTGCAAATTTCATGATATTTGGGGTAAAAACTCATATCTAGATCTTGATTGAGTAATTGGTTTGCATGTCTATGTTGCATTGTGCTTTTATTGCTTGTATTATTGGTGATTGATTTATATTGAGTTCTTCTTACTTGATTTGCGTAGAAATTTTGATAAAAAAAAGCATGGAGTAACTTGTTCTTGCAATTGATTGATCTTCACCATGATTTTTTTTGGCAATTAAAGACATGTTTAGATAGGGTTTCGAGTAAGTATGGGGTTGCATGTGCTAGATTGTGTGTTTTATGTGGGATTGAGGTTGAGTCATGCTCAATTTGTTGGAAATTTTTGAGGTTTGATACTCGGAATAAACTGCACAATATTCTCGCTCAGGCTCGTTAACGACCTGAGAAGTTCGTTAACGACGTGTGATATGCTCAATCTGAAATCAAACCCAAACGCCTCGTTAACGACCCAATCGGGTCGCTACTGAGGCATGTCGAGAGCACTTACGAGAGCAAGTATGGGGTTTCCTTTTTGTTGGTTTGTGTAGATCTTATCTTGGCAATTCATGGTCTTCGCAGGTACAAATGGCAAGTTCTAGTCCAGCTAACACTAGAGCCGGAAAGAAAAGAAAGACTCAAAGGTCCCCGTCTCCCCCACGCATGGACAATGTTATATTAGCTACTCGAGAGCAATGCAAGATCTACAACGCTGTTCTTGAAAAAGACCACTTCACTAGGTGGTTCTCGAAGTCAAGCGCCAAGAGTTTGGGGATCTATGAGGACGTCAAGCACGCCTTCTCCATTCTTAGTATACCTCAGATTTTAAAGAAGGAGGATACACCGCAATACCCGGCCCTTACCTCTGAGTTCTTGGCCACCCTCCAAACAAGCTTCAAGACCAAGACTTCGGTTGGAAAAATCAAGTTCGGGCTAGGGAATGTTGAACGTGAGTACACCATGGCTGAGTTTAATGCCCTTCTCGAGCTTCCTCACCACTCTCGGGATTACACGATCAAGGATTTCAAGGTCACCGAAACTTGGGGATATATTTCCGGGGAAGTGGAACCATTTGCAGTAGCATTACCTGGGGCAAGCATCATCAACCCCATGTTCCGGATTATTCTCCGAGTCTTGGGTGCCACCTTTTGGCCCAAGAAAGAACTTTCAAGACCTACACGGTTGGAGGTTGCATGCCTCCGAACCATTCTTTTTGAGGATCTCGCCCCATTAAACTTGGGGTATGAATGGTTGCAATAAATCGAGAAGCACGGGATCAAGTCAAAGGAAGTATGGTGCGAGAATTTGGTAAGTCTTCCGGTGGCTAACCTTGGTGTCGATCTCACACGTTATACGCCAAACCGTGCTCTTTCTTTGGTTGAGTGGCATGTATTTCCACGGTGCCTCCGGCCTTTGGCAACTAAGCGGGGCGGACGTTCCCCCAAATCAACAACCGCGATTCTTCTCCAAACAGGAACCACCGATTTGAAAGAGGGTATGCTACCAAGGTACATGACCAAGATGTGTCACTTGCCCGAGAAAACATGGAGTTGCTTTATGTGCCAAATTGGTATGAGGTTTGGACGGGTCATGCTTTCCCGCTCGAGAAGAAGCCACAAGATGAGCCGTCACTAAGGGAGTGTGTGACAAGGTTTGTCAGAGACGGAGTTGTAATGGATGAAGGTGATGCAGATACGGAGGTAGCCACGAATGAGTTTGATGATGAGGCAGCTACGGAGGAGCTCGATAACGAGGATGGTGACCTCGGTACCGAGGTCCTAGGTGATGATGATGACCTCTTTAACGACCCACCGGGGCTCATTAACGACTATTTCGAGGTTACTAATGAGGCATGTAGCTTCGGTAACGAGCCACCGCCACCGCCTACCGTGCCTCAGTCATATGAAATGATGCCTTATAACCCGGTAATCCACCAAGACCACTTCCAGTCATAGGATCATTACCAACCACATCCTCAACCCACCTATTCTAGATTAAGTGTTCCACCTCCATGGGCCGATGATTTATCTTTTCAAATGCAACAACTCAACCTGCAGCAGACACAACTACATCAGAGGATGGATCTTTGGGAAAGTGTCTATGCAACTCACATGGATCTGGATGATGCGAGGTATCAGCAGGCAGATACCTCGCATCATCCAGAGCCACCACAGTGATGATCACTTGAAGAATGTTCCTTTCCACTTTAGTTTGTCTTGTAAGTTTCTTTGTTTTTCCTTTTTCTTCTACTTAGTTTTTATTACAGTGGGGACACTGTAATTTTAAGTATGGGGTGGGGGAAGGAAGGAAACTTGCTTGTGTGTTTAATTGTTTGTTTGTTTGTTTTAGTTACCTTTGTTTTGAAAAAAAGGAAAAAAAAGGAGAAAATTGAAAATTGAAAAGAAAAAAAAAGAGAGTTTTTTAGAATGGATAAAAGCCCTGTCTTTTTGTTCTATGATAGTTAATTGCTAGCATGATCATGTAATTTCCTTTCAAGCATGTCTTTGATAGTATAGCCTGATTCTTGGTATGAAATTGTTTTTATAGAGGAATAGCATTTTGATAAAATTGAGCATGTATAACTTTTAGCATGAGTTTAATTGCAATCCAACAAAAATTGTTACCTTGTGAGCTATTTTTGGCCTTATAGGGAGAACATTAAAAATCCCTCTTCTTTTCTTTTGTGATTTACTCTCTTTATGTATATTATCTCTTGGAATTGTGATGATTATCTATTTCTTGAAACCTATATAAGATTTTTAGTTCATTACTTGTGAAAGTCATATGATAGAGAACTTATTTTTATGAGCCTTATTTATCCTTATCCACCCTTATCATTATCTTGTTTTTGACAACCAATTTGAGCTTTGAACCTTTTATTTGTTGCTCCACAAAAATTATTTCCCTAGCCGAGATAAGCTTGACCCTATTCGGGGATTAGGACTTAATTGGAGAGATATGCTTTGTAGAGTGAAGGAAAATTTTATGTTTGGTTCAAAATGTAGGTATTGTGAAGGGTAGATTGGAATTCTCTTGTTTATTTTGTAAAAAGGTCTCTTGGTTAAAGGAATATGCACACCAAAAAGAGAGGAACAGAAGAATGTTTGGATCGATACTGGCCTATGTTGGCACGGTAACCGATGGCAAAAGGAGAAATATGGAGGAAAATGTAGCTCGTTATCGACCCTCTCAGGTCGTTAACGAGGCAAGTCGAGAAGAAGGAAAAAATGGAGAAAAAAGGGGAGAAAAAATGAAGAAAAGTGCATGGTGTTTAAAGTTAAACCAGATAATCTTTTCTTGTTTATATGAGGCTTTCTAGGATTAAAGGTGAGTGAAAAATGAGTGTGCATAATGTTTTAGTGAATTTGGTATGTTCTTTTATGAGAGTTTTTGGTATTGTGTAAGTTTTTAGGAGTCTTTGACTCCCGGATATTATTAGCACCACCCATTGCAACCCGGCCGAATGGAAACTTCAATGAAGTTTTTCATTGAGCCTAAGTTCTCTTGATGATTCTTCGCTTGTTTTGACAAAATCTTAGGTGGAGAGTTTGGTGATATAATTTTCGATTTCTATGAGTTTTTGCATATAAGATTGAGTTGAGAGATTGAATTTATATGCCCAAATACTTGAGAGTTGAGTGAAACACATATATCTATTGAGAGGGTTTCTAGACAACAAATAAATTTATATCAAGACCCCGCTGTTGTATAGCAGAGTCAGGTTCGTCCGCAGGGAGAAAGTCAGTGCTGAGTTCTATTACTTCTCACGCAAGCAATCAACTAAAGGTAGGGTTTTTAACAAGGAAAGAGGAAGTCTAAGGTAAAGGTATCACCACAACAACAATCATGCATGCCAAACGTTATGAAAACATAAAGATCATGGTTTTATCACATAAAGGTGTCAACTTTCGTCAACCAAAGCAAGTAAATCAATCAACTTTCGTCCTATCAATAAACTTACTATCTAATCTCTTCTACTTCAACTAAGATTGATCTGCTTTCACTTCAAAACCCTAAATTGACTATTCTGATTCAAGGTTTTCGCTTTCGCTTCAACTATGAATGAGAAATTCCTTTCAACTATCGTTTCAAGGATTAAGAACAAGAGAATAGATTCATGCAATAAAAACAATCAAGATATGATCATAAACAAGCATGCACAACCATTGTTGGGTTCAACCCCAACCTTAGAGAGAAAGACTACTCACAAAGCATGATTAAAAGCAAAACTAAATTAATATTAAAGGGAAAGTTTACAACTTTAAATCCAAACGATAGTTCTTCTCCACAAACTCGTCTCTCTCACGCCCCACGTCTCTCTCCTCCTCCTCTTCCCCCAACTTCAATGATGATCTCAAAGCTAAAGAGGGGACAAGTGTATTTATAGACAAACTATTCTATCTTAAATCTATCTTTAAGGAAATAAATCTATCTTAAATCTAACTATAAGGAAATAATATCTTCTAATAAAATATATCCCTTCTATCTATCTAATAACATAAAAGGAAATAGGATAAAAGCCCATTAATAGCACTGACTCTGACACGCTGCTCCTCGCGGTACCTCGTTAACGACCTTGACAGGGTCGTTAACGACCCTGTTAAGCACTTCAAACAGTTTTGAGTAAAACTTGCGTAGAAGATTCGTTACAACTCCGTTTGACTCGATTCTTTTTCCTATATTCTCGTAACGAATTTCTCTATCTCTTTCCAAGCTCAAACTTGATCTTCAATGACTTTTCTTGAGCGCTTAATCTTCATCTTCACATCATTCTTGAATGCTATCTTCACCGGTTTTGCTCCTTTCTTCAAAAATTGCTCCAAATAGCTTCTAAAAACCTACAAAACACCACCAAAGCTTATGTAGACTCCATATCTCAAGAAAATTCGAAAACCTACACAAACGACTCAAAACAAAACACAAAACTAAAGAAAAAGACTCAAACACACTAAAAACACACCCTAAAAACATGACTAAAAAGGCGGACATCAATATCCTTGGTGAGGTTGGATTATTTTTTCTTGTGTTTATTAGTACTTATATATGTGTAATGACGTTAATAGTCATTTTCTATTCTCTGCTATGTTTTGAAGTTGCTTTTGAGTTGATGGCTATTTCTTGATGAGCATGATTGTTTGGTTGTGGTTATTGTATAGTGATTGCTTAAGGACAAGCAACCTTAAGTATGGGGTATTTTGATGTTCGTGTTTTTGGTTTAGTTCTAGGTATTTTTCTTAGGTTGTTTAGTTTAGTTTTAGTAGGTTTTAGAGTTAGTTTTGTGTGTTTGTGCATATGTTTGCATATTTTGTGAAAAGTATGGAAGCTACTCCGTTTTGTGTCTTTTTGTAGGTTTTTGAGTGGAAAGGAGCACTTTTTAAGCGGAACTGAAGAAAAGTGGTGGAAGGTGGAATGCATGGAAGAAGAAAAAGAAGATTGCATGAGAAGATCAAGTTAGAGCGCAAGTTAAAGCTAAGGAAGAGTTCGTAAAAAGCCAAAACAAAGGCTCGTTAACGACTAGTGAAGGTTGTTACCGAGCTGTAAAATGGAGTTTTTTGTTTGGAGTTCAACAAAGTGTCTACCGACCCTGTGCAGGTCGTCAACGAAGTGATCGGTGTCGGTAGAGCGCAGCCGACTTTCGGAATTAATATCTTTTATCTTGTAATCTTTTAAGTAGGGTAAGTTTTTATCTTTTAGCCTTTTATTAGATACCTTTCTTAGTATAAATACCCTTGTTCTAAGCCTAGACAAGGGGGCTTCAATTAGTTTTTAGAGAGAAGTCGAGAGAGAGAGAGAAGTCGGGCCGATACCGATCGAGAGAGAGGTGAGGTTCGGTGATCACTCTTGTTCGTTGTTCTTGTTATTTTCGAATTGCACGAGTGTGTAAGATGATATTTCTTTCAATTTCAAGTAAGTTCTTACATTCAATGATATCTTTGATTAAAGTTGCTTACTTTGGTTCAATGAATAGTGAGTAGTTTACTTTTTAGGGTCGGGTTGAAACCCGACATAGTTGTGTATGTTTGAATGAATGTGTTGAGTTTTTTATTGCCTTTTATCCTTTGAATTGCTTGTTGTGTTTATGCTTAGACAAAAGTCGAAGTAATTTGAGTTTCTAGCTTAATAGAAAGAGAAATTGTGAACTTGAATGTTGATATTGTTCGATAACGAAAGTTTCGAGCTTTGGATTCAAAACAAGTAATAAAGTGAATTGATTCATGAAAGTTGATTGATTTGCTTGTTTAGTAAGCGAAAGTTGATAGATTTATCTTCAAAGGCATTATCTTTATCTTCACATGAGTTTATATGCATAGCTATGTCGTGGTAACCCTAATCCTAGATATTTTTATCCATTGAATTTCTCAAGTTCTGCTTTAGATATCACTCGTTACCGAGGCACCTTAGGTCGGTAACTAGCGTGCATTTAGTTGGTAATTGCTCTGTTTTCGGTAGATTTCCAGGTTCGTTAACGACTCTGACAAGGTCGTTAACGAGGTCTGTCGTAACTATTTTGCTTTGTTTCTTTGTGATGTTCATTTTTTGGTTTAGTTTTAGGTGTCTTTCTTCGGTTGTTTAGTATAGTTTTGTTAGATTTTAGAGTTAGTTTTGTGTGTTGTTAGATATGTTTGCATATTTTGTGAAAAGTATGGAAACTACTCCATTTTGTGTCTTTTTGTAGGTTTTTAGAATGGAAAGGAGCACTTTTCAAGCAAAGTTGAAGCCAAGGTGTGGAAGATGGAATGCATAGAAAAGAAGAGAGAGAAGATTGCATGGAAAGATCAAGTTCAAGTGCAAGATAAATCTAAGGAACCTGCTAGTGCATCGTTAGTTGTTCTGTTTTCGTAGAATTCCATGTTCGTTAACGACCTTGACAAGGTCGTTAACGAGGTTGGCCGTAGCTGTTTTTACTTGTTTAGCTTTGTTTTCTTGTTTCTTTAGTTGACAAACAGATAGCCTTGCTTGCCGTGGACGATCCTGACTCTGCTATACTCAGCGGGGTCTTGACTTATAAATTTATTTGTTGTCAAGAGACCCTCTCCCAACAAATTTGCATCGTTGTCGGGGAAGCAACAGTGTTTGTTTATTTATCTTTGGGTCTGGGAATAGCCCGACCCTGTTTTTGTTTTTAATGCTGTTTTCTTTGATTTTTTTCGCAGCGTATGCCAGCAGGACGTCGCAGGCTCTCGAATTTGACAACACCGGTTATTATTTTGAACCTGAACGCACCTTGCACCGTAGAAAAAGAAAAAATCGAGCCATCGCTACACCTGAAGAGATGGCTCGACAGATGGAAGTCCTCCAGAGGTAGATGGAGGCGTTACAAGCTGATAGAGATGTCATGCTACCACTGCTGAACGTGAACGAGCGAACAATGCTCATTTACAAGAAGAGCTGAATGCCCATCCGAGGAATGCCAAGCAATATATGAATCCAGAACTGAGTGTGCTGGAGTCTCCAATCGTGCTTCCAGAGATAGAGAAGACATTTCAGATTAAATATCAATTTATATCCTTAATAAAAAGGGCTCAGTTTGAAGGGAAACTTACTGAGTGCCCTATAAAACATATTAGAAATTTTCTTGATTTATGTGACATTATAGCTGTTGAAGGTGTCTCACTTGAATATGTTCTATTAAAAGCTTTTAGGTGGTCTCTTATTGGAAAGGACCTGAGCTGGTTGGAGAGCTTACCTCCTAAGTCTATCAGGACTTGGAAAGCTTTGTATGATCAATTTCTTACTAAGTTTTTCCCTCCTGCCAAGACAACGAAGTTGAGAAAACGCATTACCTCCTATCACCAACTGCCTAACGAGACCTTTGTCGAGACATGGGAAAGGTTTAAAGAGATGTTTAGACAGTGCCCTACCCATGGGCAACCCTTATATGTGCTCCAAGAAATCTTTTTCCAGGGAATCAATGCAGAAACGAAGAACCGCTTCAACACACACACTGCGTGCGGTTTCATAGAGATGGATCCCGCCTTGGCATAGGAACTACTGGACAAGCTGTCTAACTACGATTCCATGTATGGTACCCAATAGTCACCCCAACCGCAGAAGCGTCTCTACATGCCTAACAAGGACGAAGTTGATCCCGATGTCAAACACCAATTTCTACAAGATGAGATCAACCGTCTTAAGAAACACGTAAGTTTTTTGAAAACCTCTCATCCTTGTCAAGAATGTGGCTCTTCTGCCCATAGTACTTCTTCTTGCACTAACATCGAGCAGGTACGAGCCCCTGAGACTTATACTGAGATGAATTACATGAGAGGTCAATACAGGAACCAGCCTAATAACTTTGACAGGCCAAACAATTACCCGGCATGGGGCAACCAAAATCCAAATCCAAACTATGCAGCGCCCCCACCGGATAGACGGCCTGCTCCATATCAACCTCCAGGCTACCAAGAGCCACCATCCTGGGTACAAGGATTACAATAGGGCATTAATGGAGTTCAAGCCAACCTTAATAACCAGATGAAAAGATGGGGAGAGTTCGATGTGTGGAAGAAGAGTGTTCACTCACATCTAGGGAACCTGGCCGCACAGTTTCAAGACCGCAAGGGCAACTCCCGGGCCACCCCGAGGAGAACCCTAAAGGACAACTAGCGGTCGTGCAACTTAGGAGCGGAAAGACACTACCGGAGCGTGCAGTAGCTAAGGAGAAGAACTCCAAATCTGAAGAGGATGCCACGGCTCAGGTTGTTACCGAGCCTGAACAGCTCAACAACGATGCTCCCAGGGTCGTTGACGACCCCATTCTAGGTAAGTTCTCTACACCGAGCGGCTCTCTTAATCCCAGGCTTAGTACCGACCCCCCGAGGGTCAGTAACGACCCTTCTGAAGCGCCTATCGACCCTAATGTCGACCCGGTAGCATCACCTCTCAAGCTCGCTTTGGCTCCGAGATTGGTGAAATCTCTTTCCTTTCCTACTAAGAAGTCTAAGGACTCAACTGAAGGCAAGTTTAAGCGTTTCGTTAAGATTCTCCATGGCTTAAATATTTCCATCTCATTCGCTGAAGCCCTAAGCGAAATGCCGACTTACAGGAAGTTTTTGAAAGATATTCTTAGCAAGAAACGATCCATAACAGAGCTTCAAGATGAGGTTCGATCTATTACTCTTCCAGAAAAAACTAGGCGACCCAGGGAGATTTTCTATAACCATTGGCATAGGCGACCACCGATTTAAGGCTCTATGTGATCTGGGAGCCAGTGCTAGTTTACTTCCCTTGTCAATCTGGTCGAAGGTCAACATGGGACCTCTAGAACCTGTGGATATGAGGCTGTACATGGGGGATGGCTCAAGTGTGAAAGCTACAGGAGTTATTGACGATTATCCCATTCAAGTGGGGAAATTCTTCATTCCAACGATTTCATCGTCCTCGACATGCCTAAAGATCCTTTAGTCCCCATCATTCTAGGCAGGCCATTCCTTGCTATAGCAGGCGCTAGGGTGGACGTTCGAAAAGGACTCCTCACCTTCGATATAGGAGAGGAGCGTGTAGAATTCAGCCTAGACCAAAATTCCAACGACCCAACTGCCGCCGCACAAATCGAGTCGACTCAGCCAGAACTCGTCATTACTGAGCCTAAAGACCCTCCTCCAACAAATAAGGATTACAAGAGTACAACCGTGACCGCTATCGACCCTCCCTGGTCCAATACCGAGCCTTTCATGCAACAATATGCAGGAGGCGGCTCGTTATGGCACGGCACCGAGCGAGGCTTTGCATTTAATGGGTCATTATCAACCTCGACAAACTCGGTGTTCACATCATCACCAATGGAACAAGGTGAGTATTCTAACCATGGATTCACTGATAATGGTCATGATCCTTCCTTATCTTTTATTCCTACACCGTACCTCATTATGTATGCTATAGAGGAATCAAAACCACCTTGGTTTTCAGATTTCACTAACCCTTGTGTAGGAATACCGGGCATATTGTTAGAAGATAAAGGACCAAATTTGGTGAGATAAGCTAATAATGCCTTTA
Source organism: Fallopia convolvulus (assembly GCA_964016875.1). Lineage (NCBI taxonomy): Eukaryota > Viridiplantae > Streptophyta > Magnoliopsida > Caryophyllales > Polygonaceae > Fallopia > Fallopia convolvulus. The sequence continues at coordinate 4,431,304 of OZ024721.1, forward strand.
AAGCTAAGTATAGGGTTTCTCAAAGCCCCAACATAGCTGAAAAGGAACCACCTTGATCTACAAGCTAAGTACGTCGGGCTAACAACATTAAAAATAGCGCTTACGGGAGGCAACCCGGTTCTTAGTTTTAGTTAAGTTTTCTTTTCTTTTTAGATTTTGTTCTTAGTTTTCTTTTGAGTTTTTAGTAGTTTAGATGTTAGCAAGATAGAATTTTTTTTCGAAACTAACGTGGCATAGGAAGCAAGGCTCGGAAAAACACCGAAAAACAAATCGCCCAGACTCGTTAACGACCTGTGCCCACACAGGAATTGATAGACGCGAGTGAGGTAAGTTTTTCTTAACCTAACCAATCTTCTATCTTATAACCCCACGCCGCCTCTTCCTCTTGCTCTTGCCCCCTCCTATTTAAACTCTTCAAAAACTCCAAATCCCACACCTCGAACAGCCAAATCCTCAAATTCTCAATCAAATCCTACCAAAATTCCAACCCTTCACCGATCGCACCACCGAGTCCTAACCCCCGTCGCAACGCACAATGCTGAACCTACCTCTCTCGAGTTCGCTACCGGCGCATCACAAGCCTCGTTACCCCTTTTCAATTCACTCCTTGTTCTTCAATTCTCCGAATCTACGGTATGATTTCTAAACCCTAACTCTCTTATTGCAAGATTCATGGTAATTTAAGGATAAAATTCATATCTAGATCTAGATTGAGTAATTGGTTTGCATGTCTAGGTTGCATTGTGCTTCTATTGCTTTTGATATTGGTGATTGATCTTGATTTATACTTGGTTGTTTTTGCTTGATTTACATAGAAATTTTGATAAGAAAAGCATGAGTAACTTGTTCTTGAATTGTTTGATCTTCACAATGAATTATTTTGCAATTAAAGGCATGTTTAGATAGGGTTTCGAGCAAGTATGGGGTTGCATGTGCTAGATTGTGTGTTTTATGTAGGATTGTGGTTGAATCATGCTCAATTTATTGGAAATTTTTGAGATTGAGTACTCGGAAAAGACTGACAATTGTTCCCGCCCAGGTTCGTTAACGACGTGAGAGGGTCGTTAACGACCTGTGAGATGCTAAGTTCGAAACCAGATCCAACTACCTCGTTAATGACCCAATTGGGTCGTTACCAAGGCAAGTCGAGAGCATTTCCGAGAAGAAGTATAGGGTTTCTCTTTTGTTAGTTTGTGTAGATCTTATCTTGGCAATTCATGGTCTTTGCAGGTACAAATGGCAAGTTCTAGTCGAGCTAACACTAGAGTCGGAAGGAAGAGAAAGACTCAAAGGTCCCCGTCTCCCCCATGCATGGACAATGTTATATTAGCTACTCGGGAGCAATGCAAGATCTACAACGCTGTTCTTGACAAAGACCACTTCACTAGGTGGTTCTCGAAGTCAAGCACCAAGAGTTTGGGGATCTATGAGGACGTAAAGCACGCCTTCGCCATTCTTGGAGTACCTCACTTGTTGAAGAAAGAGGATATGCCGCATTACCCGGCTCTTACATCGGAGTTCTTGGCCACTCTCCGAACAAGCTTCAAGACCAAGACTTCGGTGGGAAAGATCAAGTTCAGGCTAGGGAATGTTGAACGTGAGTACACCATGGCTGAGCTTAATGCCCTTCTCGAGCTTCCTCATCACTCTCGGGATTACAAGATCAAGGATTTCAAGGTCACCGAAACTTGGGGATATATTTCTAGGGAAGTGGAACCCTTTACAGCAACACTACCTGGGGCAAGCATCATCAACCCCATATTCCAGATTATTCTCCGAGTCTTGGGCGCCACTTTTTGGCCCAAAAGAGAGCTTTCAAGACCGACCCGGATGGAGGTTGCATGCCTCCGTACCATTCTTTTTGAGGATCCCGCCCCATTAAACTTGGGGTATGAATGGTTGCAATACATCTAGAAGCACGAGATCAAGTCAAAGTAAGTATGGTGTGGGAATTTGGTAAGTCTTCTGGCGGCTAACCTTGGTGTCGATCTCACACGTTATATGCCAAACCATGCCCAGAAGCTAGACAAAAAGTATTGGTTCTCCTCCGCCATTTTTATAAGAACCGAAAGAGGGCATGCTATCAAGGTACGTGATCAAGATGTGCTACTTGCCCGAGAAAACATGGAGTTGCTTTATGTGCCAAATTGGTATGAGGTTTGGACGGGTCATGCTTTCCCGCTCGAGAAGAAGCCACAAGATGAGCCGTCGCTAAGAGAGTGTGTGACAAGGTTTGTCAGAGACGGAGTTGTAATGGATGAAGATGATGCAGACACGGAGGCAGCCACGGAAGAGCTCGATATCAGGGATGATGACCTCGGTACCGAAGTTTTGGGTGATGATGATGACCTCGTTAACGACCCACCGGGGCTTGTTAACGACTACTTCGAGGCTACTACCGAGGCACACAGCTTCGGTAATGACCCAACACCACCAACTACCGTGCCATAGTCATTTGATATGATGCCCTACAACCCGGTGATCCACCATGACCACTTCCAGCCTCAGGACCATTACACACCAACTCCTCATCCCACCTACACTGGATCGAGTGTTCCACCTCCATGGGCCGAAGATTCTATCTTTTCATATGCAATAGCTCAACCTGCAGCAGACACAGCTCCACCAGAGGATGGATCCTTGGGAGAGTGTCTATTCCGCTCGCATGGATTTGGGATTTGGATGATGCGAGGCATCAGCAGGCGAATGATCGTTGGATGACAATGGAGCAAAGGGTGACGGTTGATCAGGAGCGTTGGAGGACCAAGTATCAATTCATGGACAACTTTGAGTGTTAGTTTCCACCACCACAACGATGATTCCACTTGAAGGATGTTCTTTTCCAGTTCAGTTTGTCTTGTGAGTTTCTTTCTTTTTCCTTATTCTTTTCTTCTACTTAGTTTTATTAAAGTGGGGACACTGCAATTTTAAGTATGGGGTGCGGAAGGAAAGAAAACTTACTTGTTTTTGTGTTTAGTTTGTTTTTTTTTGTTTAGTTGTCTTTGTTTTAAAAAAATCAAAGTCAAAAATCAAAAAAAAATTGAATTTTTTAAAAAATCCAAAACAAGAGATTTTTTAGAATGGATAAATGAACTATTTTTTATGATAGTTAATTGCTAGCGTAATCATGTAATTTCCTTTGAAGCATGTCTTTGAGGGTATATCCTGATTCTTGGTATGAAATGGTTTTATAGAGGAATAGCATTTGATGAAATTGAGCATGTATAACTTTTAGCATGAGTGTAGTGTAATCTAACAAAAATTGCTACATTGTGAGTTATTTTTGGCCTTATAGGGAGAACATAAAAAATCCCTCTTCCTTTCTTGTGTGATTTACTATCTTTATGTATATTATCTCTTGGAATTGTGATGGTTATCTATTTCTTGAGACCTATATAAGATTTTTAGTTCATTACTTGTAAAAGTCATATGATAGAGAACTTATTTTTATAAGCCTTATTTATCCTTATCCACCTTTTACATAATCCTTCTTTTTGATAGCCAATTTGAGCTTTAGCCTTTTATTTTCAACTCCACAAAAATATATTTCCCTAGCTGAGATGAGCTTGACCCTATTCGGGGATTAGGACTTAGATTGGAGAGGTATGTTTTGTAGAGTAAAATGTTATGTTTGGTTCAAAATAAGGGTTTTTGGAAGGGTAGATTGGAAGTCTCTTGATTTGTTTTGTAAAAGATCTCTTGGTAGAAAAGATGCACATGAATAAGAAAAATTGTTGATGAGAAAAAGAGGATATTGAGTAACAAGTATAGCTTAGTAAACGACCCTAAGGGGTCGTTAACGAGGCTGTTCGAGAAGAGAAGAAAAGAAGAGAAAAAAATGTTGAAAAGAAAAGAAAAAGATGTGCATTTGTGTTTAAAGTTAAACCAGAGATTATTTATGTTTATATGAGGCTTTCTAGGATATAAAGGTGAGTGAGAGTGAGCATAATATGAGAAAAAGAATGAGTTTGGTTATTTTTATGAGAGTTTTGGTATTGTGTGAGTTTTAGGAGTCTTTGATTCCCGGATATTTTTAGCACCACATAGCCAAAATATTTCCACGCCCTATTGTTATTACCAAGCCGCATTACAACCCGGCCGAAAGGAAACTTCTATGAAGTTTTTCATTGAGCCTAAGTTCTCTTGATGATTTTTGCTTGTTTTGACAAATCTTAGGTGGAGTGTTTGGTGATATAAGTTCCAATTTTTATGAGTTTTTGCATATAAGATTGAGTTGAGAGATTTAATTTATAAACCCAAACACTTGAGAGTTGAGAGAAACACATTTATCCCTGGTGAGGTTGGATTGTATTTGCTTATTACTATTTATGCTTATATATGTGTGACGACATTAATAGTCATTTGCTATTTTCTGCTATGTTTTGATGTTGCTTTTGAGTTGATGGCTATTGATTGATAAGCATGATTGTTTGGTTTTGGTTATTGTATAGTGATTGCTTGAGGACAAGCAAGTCTAAGTATGGGGTATTTTGATGTTCGTGTTTTTGGTTTAGTTTAGTTTTGTTAGGTTTTAGAGTCAGTTTTGTGTGTTTTTGGATATGTTTGCATATTTTGTGAAAAGTATGGAAGCTGCTCCGTTTTGTGTCTTTTTGTAGGTTTTTAGGTTTTTAGAATGGAAAGGAGCACTTTTCAAGCAAAATTGAAGTCAAGGTGTGGAAGGTGGAATGCATAGAAAAGATGAGAGAGAAGATTGCATGGAAAGATCAAGTTAGAGTGCAAGATAAAGCCAAGGAAGAGCTCGTAAAAAGCCTAAATAGAGGAAGGTCGTTAACGATCAGTAAATCAGGAGTTTTTGTTAAGGAATTCAGCAGAGTCTACCGACCCTGTGCAGGTCGTTAACGAGGGACCTGTGTTGGTAGAGGCGCAACCGACTTTCAGAAATAATATCTTTTATCTTGTTATCTTTTAAGTTTAGAAAGTTTTTATCTTTTAGGTCTTTTATTAGATAGTTTCTTAGTATAAATACCCTTGTTCTAAGCCTAGACAAGGGGGGAGATACGCTAGTTTTAGGAGAAGTTGAGGGAGAGAGAGAATTGGACTGAGTTCGATCGATAGAGAGAAATCGGTTCGGTGATCGGATCTTGATCGGTTGTTCTTCGGTTTTTTTGTGTTCTTTGGAGTTTTGTAAGACGTTATTTCCTTTCAATTTCAAGTAAGTTTTGCTTTCAATATTCTCTTTGATTAAAGTTGTTTGCTTTATTTCAATGAATAACGAGTAGTCTTCTTATCTAGGTTCGGGGTTGAAACCCGACATAGTTGTGCATGTTTGAATGAATGTGTTGAGTTTTTGATTGCCTTCTATCCTTTGAATTACTTGTTGTGCTTATGCTTAGACGAGAGTCGAAGTAATTTGAGTTTTTAATCTTGATCGAAAGAGAAAGTTATGAACTTGAATGTTGATATTGTTCGATAACGAAAGTTTCAAGCTTTGGATTCAAAACAAGTGATAAAGTGAATTGATTTATGAAAATTGATTGATTTGCTTGTTAGTCAACGAAAGGTGACAGATTTATGTTTAAAGGCATGATCTTTATCTTCATATGAGTTTGTATGCATAGCTATGTCGTGGTAACCCTTGTCCTAGATCTTTTTATCTCTTGAATTTGTTGAGTTAGCTTTCATAAGCACTCGTTACCGAGTCAACATACCCTCGGTACCGAACCTGCTAGTGCATCGTTAGTTATTTTGTTTTCGTAGAATTCCAGGTTCGTTAACGACCTTGACAGCCTTGTTGTTTTTACTTATTTAGCTTTGTTTTCTTGTTTCCTTAGTTGATAAACAGACAACCTTGCTTCCTGTGGACGATCCTGACTCATCTATACTCAGCGGGGTCTTGACTTATAAATATATTTGTTGTCAAGAGACCCTCTCCCAACACTTTGCTTCTGTAGTTGGTAAACAAACAACCTTGCTTCTCGTGGACGATCCTGACTTCCCTATACTCAGCGGGGTCTTGACTTATAAATTTATTTGTTGTCAAGAAACCCTTCAACAATAAAGTCGTTGATGTTGAAGCTGAGATACCTAGCGACACGTCAGAAGGGGAGTTTGAGAGTGAATCGAATACCAATGAAGAAGATTTGTAATCAATACTTTATGCATAAATTGATTTTCATACAAATAGATCCTAACGGTGTATAAATGAGTTGATGAACAAATTAATTTTCAAACAAATCATAACAATGTACACTTTTTAATTTTCAAACAAATCATAACAGTGTACATTTGATTAATGAAATAAATCATCACCAAATAAATGGATATCCAAACAAATGTTTTTGAATTAGCGACCATGTGGCGGCGACCACATGGTCGTTAATTGGTGGCGGCGACTGCCGCTAATTGTGAAATTCCACTCTTAGCTACAGCAAAATACGGCGACCACCGTCATTAGCGACCACGTGGTCGCTAGTATCCAAATATACGGCGGCAATAAAAAAATTTAGCGGGGGTTCAAACTTTTTTTGAGGATTGTGGTCGCTAAACCCCAAATTTTTTAGCAACTTAATTCAGAAAGGTGGGGCTTCCAAATATTTAGGATTAGTGACCACGTGGTCGCTAATAAATACCATTTTTTATTAAAAATATTAAAAATTATTGTCGACCACGTGGCCGCTAAATTCAGGTTATATCGCTTTCACACTTTCGAGAACCCTATTACCAGTGCCTACTCCAATCCTTCACTCCCTCTTTCTCTCCCGGCCAGCCGCCGCTCCGACGTCCTCCCTCTCTTCCTCCTCTCCCCTCTCCCCTCCTCTTCTCCCTCCCCTCTCCCCTCTCCTCCCTTCCCTCCCTCTCCTCTCTTCTCCGGTTGATTGAGCGCCACCCTGCTGCTCCACCAAGCGCCGCCCTATGCTCGCACGAGACACCAAGCGCCCTCGTGGGCCACTCTACCAAGCCGGCCTGCTGCTCCACCAAGTGCCCCTACTAGATCTAAGGTTTCTAATTTCTAATCAATTTAGGGATTCTAGACTAATGTGTGCATAATTGTAAAATTTTATTTGATTGATGGGCTAATTTTGAATGTATGCACATTAGTTGTTGGGATTTTAGGGTCTTTGTTGAACTTTATGGTTTGTGTGGAATTGATGGATTTGTTAAAGTTGGGTTATGGATTGGTGATTAATTAGGTTATTGTATTGATTTGGTGAGGATCGGATGGATTTGATGATGAATTTGGATAAATTTTACGAATTAGGTTGTTCATTTGATTTGACGAATTTGGTTGTTTGATGAATTTGATTGAATTTATTTGATGAATTTGATGAATTTTTGTTGTTGAATTAGGATGATTAAGATAATTTTGTTGTTGAATTTGATGAATTAATTTTTATTGTTGTGTATTTTGATGCATGTTGTTTTTGCTTGTTGAATGAATTATTGATTGATGAATGTTATTGTTGTTGTTGTTGTTGAAATTGATTTACTTTTGAATGAGTTGAATGGTTTAATTGCATTTAGAGTTTGATGAATAAGTTGATGAATGAGTTGATGAAATTTGTGTTTTTGGTTAGTATGGTCCAGGATAGAGGTAGAGCTAGAGGTAGAGGTAGAGGTAGACATCCGCCTTGTCCGCAAGATGTTCTGTCGGCCGAGGCGACGCCCGACACATCTCCTCTGATACATGAGAGTGATACTCTTGAGTGCTCGACTGTAGAGGAGTGTGTTGCCAGACCTACCGAGGTGTCAGACGATACTCAGTCGGGTTGTTGCATACCCATAACTCGTCATCGATCGCATGGGAAGGACCCCAACAGGATCGAGGAGCTTACCATTGTGAACGACATGTAAGTGTTTTTTCAATTCTGTCACTTTTTTATTTATTATCCATTTTAATTATAACACATATTTCGAGAATTTGTAGGTTGGAACCTTCTCAGACCACGTCGAGATGGTCGGTGTTCGTGACCTCCAACCAGCCAGATCATCGAGCTTCGAAGTTCCGCCTCGCGAGCGAGGAAACTCGGGCTCGTTGGTTTCAAAAGTGGAGGGTAACATTTTTTGAGTTATTTTGCAATATGTAATATTTACTAATTTGTTTTCCCGTTTCAGTCACACTTTCGTTGGGATCCGACCCAGCCTGGCATGGATGCCGCAACCGTCCATGCGCTATGGGACAAGCAAGCCAAGAAACGGTATGATGACATGGTCAGAACGTGCCTTCGAGCAAACACGAGACCGTCTTGGCTAGAGTCGGTGCTTTGGGACCTATTGATGGAGGGCTGGATGGCCGATGCAAAGTTTAAGCAGAAGTGCGAGTGGAAAAGGGGAACCGGAATGCAAATCCGTCCCTCCACACAAGTTGTTCGAAGTCCCACCGTGATACCCGTCGTGTAATGGTAAGTATAATTATTTTTTTAGTTTAACTATTTTATTTTCAGAATTGTTATTTATTAATAATCATTACTCGTAGGAATGAGAAAAAGGAGGGAAATAATGCCTCTCGAGTTGCACATCGAGACGCATACACGGGCCTAAACCGAGATTTTATGGACTAGCGATCAGCCGATATCGTTGTAAGTATTTTTTGTACTTTCAATTAATACTTTAAATTCCGTTCTCAAATTAGATTAGTTTTTATACCAATATTTATTTCATAGGCACGGTCCCGAGAGATTCTCGCACAGAGGTCCTTCTAGTCCGGGACCCCACGATCTTTTCAAGATGAGTGTGACGCGTTTTTAGAGGCTGCTGGAGGGGTCGGACTGGGGAGGCTTTTCCCGGTCTTGGGCACGCCGCATCAGACTACTATGACCCCGAAGTGTTGTTAGGGCCCGCAAAAGCCTCCTAGGATGGGGGAGATGCAGCAAGAGAACTCCTTCCTGCGTGCACAGGTGACTAAACTCCGATAGAGCCAAGAAGCGACACAAGCGAGCATAGACGAGAAACGAAAACAGATTGAGCTTCTATAGAAGTTCATGGAGGACATGCGTAACAAACAAACGGAGCCATCCTCGTCCTATCAGCCACCTCCCCCCGATGGTGCCGCCTAGACGGATTAGCAAGTTTAGTAAAGTGTTTTAATGATTGTAAAACTTTTTATGTTTTGTAAAACTTTTTCTAAATATTTATTATTACTAGATTTTATATTTGGGGTTTAGTATTTATAAATACAATTATATTAATGTTTAAAATATAATTGATATCATAAAATTATTTTTTTTTAAATTATAAAGAGGAATTTCCCGACCATGTGGTTGCAAACTTCATATGGCGGCGGCCGCCGCCAATTGTTGATTTCCGGTTGTAGCTGTAATATCCGCGATATTCCAAGGTTTTAAAACCGAATATAATATAGTATTTAATTTTATAAATTCTTTTCTCTAAATAAAAAGAGAATTTTTAATATATCATAATAACCCTCATTTTTCTCTTTTAAAAAGAGAATTATCAAGTAAATTAAATTCAATAAATCCTAAGAATATGTTGTAAGGGTCTTGAATAAATAAAAAGGCATTAAATAAAAATAATGCTTTATAAAGCTCGCATTTTATTAAATAAAATGAATTACATTAAAGCATTAAAATTCCCTTAAAAGTTTAGTAAAAAGAATGCAAGAGCCGGGACTTGAACCCGACACCTCTTGCAACACACTCCACACGCCCCACCCTCTCATCCGCTAGACCAAGTGCACTTTCTTATTCAAACAACCATGCTTATTAAGTTAAATCAATTAATTCCTTTCTCCTTCAAAAAAATAGACATCAGACTATGTCTGATGTGAAGTACGTAGATGTGACTCCCTCCCAATGCATGTCCATGGAAGCTTCTTCCACCTTCCTCTCCCTTGCTAGACACACCTCTTACCTCACCTTGCATCATCCATGAAGAAACACACCTTTGGCCAATGCTAGAACACATCCTTCTCCTCCATTGGCCTTCCACCATTGGCATGGATTGCTAAGCTCCTCCAAATTGCCTATATAAAGGGGCTTCTATCCACCTTAGCAACTCATACTTCAAACATCTTCTTCTCCTTCTTGCTAAGTGCTCTCTAGTGCCCCAAAAATCAGCCTATTCAAGTTCAATCCTCCATTAAAAACACCACAAACCCTTCTCTTTCTTCCCCTTGGAGACCACCGGCCACCACCTAGCCTCGCCGGACCACCAGCCTGCCGCCGCCACACCACCTGCTCGCCACCGAGTCCTCGCCGTCCCGTCCTGGTTGCGCCGCCCCCATCACCGCCGTCCATTCCCCTGCCTCCTCTTCCCTGCATTCTGTAATACAGAACATTAGTATAATACTAATCCCTCTTTCTTTTTTTTTAATTTATGTATTTTATTGAAATTAAGTCCTTTTAAGTTATTAGATATATTAGTTGAAATAAGAAAGAAATCAAAGGAGGATTTAATTTAATAAAAATATTATGTGGGAGATCTTGTAAGTTGTAGTAGAGAAACAAATTAGTTTACTATGGTAAATATAATCCTACTAAAATACTTAAATTGTTATTGTATTTTAATATTATGCAAGGCATGCTATTTTCATAATATTAAAGGATTTTTATAAAAGCATATTCTTTATAAATGGATAGCATATGAGATATAGTTTTTAATATTAAAAATATCATCTTTATGAAGAAATAAAGTTTGTATAAGATAATGATATTACCTATTTCTAGTTATAGAGAAGTTGAAGATTAATGAAATCAAATAAAAATAATAATAAAATTATTATTTAAATTGCGATAGATATAGTTTTAATTATAAAATATGGTAGTGGTGATAAAATACTTATGACATAGTATAATGATAATTATTCTAAATAAATTGTAGAGAACCCTTATAAAAATATTGTTACAAAAGTTGTAGCCATGGACTATAGTTTGATATTAGATATTGGTTTTATAAAAGGATAATGTTAATAATAGTTATAATACTAAAGTCATCCTTTTAAAAAAATATTAGTTTAATAATCTCTAAGTGTAGAGAATTTCTCTACAAGACAATAAAATTATTACAAATATAATAATGGTAGCTTTAAATGGAAATATGATATGTTATTATGTTGCTTAGTTATAAAGATATTGTAAGCTATGGAAAAGATATTATTTTATAACCTAAGATATTATAATAATGGACTATAAGTATAAAGTGGGATATTTATAAGCCATGATCATATATTTTATAAGCCATATAATATGAAAAGAAATATGAGGATAAAATAAATAAGATTAATTTAATATATGTTAATTTCAGGAAGTTAATTTATAAAGAAAATAGAAAGTCCTAATTATGGAAATTTACAAGAAAATAGATTATAATTATTCTAGTTTTATTTAATATGAATTATATAATTAAATAAGATTCTATTAAGAGAATATTATTAATAAAATATTCTTGGTGAGTAAATAATACTTTAAGTTCATTAAGGAATTTTTGGAAATTTAAAAGTAATATTTTAATTAAGATAAGTTTGTAAAAAGGTTAAAGTAGATTTCTTATAATTTTAAATGAGAGTTTGTACATTTAAAAGAAAAATACCTTTTAGGTAAAGTATGTTATTTTATGAAACTATACTTGCTTAATTATATTAAGGAATTAGCAAGTGAAGTTAGAAAGGATTATTTTAATAATATTGAATAAGGATCTTTATGGAATAAAAAGGATATTACAAAATTAAAATAATAATGATGGAATATTATTATTTGAATGACCACCTAAATTATTATCATAATAATTTAGAATTCCATTTCTCTTATATAAAGTACATAAGAGAGAATCCAAGCGTTAGGAGCAATTCGTATTTAAAGTTCGCTCGTAAATTCCGTGTCGATAGGTTGGGATTCTCGCTCGAAGTCGTGAATCAAATCTTTCCGTCAAGCTCGATAGTTAGACTCGTGAAAGCAAAGGCAAGTGGAATTTCCCCTTGTGACCTTTATACTCATCTTCGTGCAATTCTCGATGTTGGGAATAACTTGCGTGCTAAAAAATAAAATGAACTTAGGAAATATCGATTGTTAGATATAATGACCCCATTGTTAGTATAGTCCGTTCTTTACTATTAATAGGATTATTTATGCTAGTTCGTTTGCTTGTGGCCTTGATTGTTTACGGCCTCGTTAAGAGGTCAATGTCGAACAAACTAGTGAGGGGCGCGGAAGTAGCCGACGCCTCTATACAACTTACTAAGTCGTAAATGCCTACGTGTTTGAAGTACGACTTTCAGGATCTTGATCCAGTCCGCTCCGATTGCAAGGAGGGACGAGCGCACTCTAGCTAAGTGCCGGGAAACCGAGTTTCCCCTTGGTGGACCGGGCCATACTAGCCCCCACCGCTTTCTAAAAATCATTAAAAATACTAAATGACTTTTTGTCACATTACAAGATAAGTGCCCATGCACACGTAAAATATATCAAAACCGGACCGGTCTCAAATGATTAACCCGGCTCTCGGTCCGCTCAGGGCGCGAGAGGTTTTTCTTAAACTTGTTTGTTTGAATAATGTTCCCAACATACACTAATCCGTTCTAATAGAAGTCTACAATCTAGTAGCACTTCTCTCGATTCACGAGCTATCTCCGCTCGAGATACGCTCTCCCTGGTACTACAAAAACCTAACATAAAATAAACCTTATCTTAAACACAACCTGAATATCTCTTTTGACGTTATTTGAATTACCGAACTACCCTCGGAAGTTCCATTCCCGCTTGCTTAGTCTCTTAGACTAATTCTTCTTTTCCGCATGTTTGCCTGGCATTCTATCGCCCCTCGCGAATTATGTCAGAACCTAGAAATCCCAATAAGGCGTGAAGGTTGACTGGCTGAAATCGTTGATGCCAAATCAAAAGTAATTCCCTAGTTACTCAACTAGTATAGTTGGTAAGTCGGGGTCGAACCCAAAAGACACTTGTATCCTAAGTTTTATTATTATCAACTCAAAGAAGTAACAAAGGGGGGATTTTGATTAATAAACTAACACTAAGAATTGAAACAAACAAAGCAAGTAGTCAAACAAAGCAAAAGTTGGATTTTTATCAATTAGGGGAAAGCAATCCTATTCAAGCATCCACTTTTCTTCCTCAAGCAATTGATCATAGATTCAAACAAGTTATTTATTTTGGTTATTCCTATCCAGATCAGAATTATAACATGGCAACGAGACATGCAAACTTAATATCCAAACAATTCATGAAACGATCATAAATAATAGGGATATTAGCAATGAGAAGAAGGATACACAGGATACATGCAATTGAATTCCAACGAGTCAAAAAATTAACAAGCATTCAAATCTCTTTCTCAATTGTTTTAGTCCAAAGAGTCCTAAATCAATTGAGTTGCTACAAAGATTAGGCTTTGCTACGAGAAAACCTAGATCTAGCAATAGAGAGTATTAAATTCCAACAAGTTAGCTAGGCCTGAAAGAATCAATACAATCAATAATAATTACGCACAAGAGAATTGAAATAACCTGTAGAAATAAACTGGAATAAACGAATCTCACAACAACTTGAGTCTGAAAAGCTTCAACTTGAATAGAATCTAAGAAGTTTAGTTCTCCATAAGAGAGAAAATACCAAAGTCTGAAATTAGGTCTAAGAGAGAATGCCAACAAAGGCTAAAAACTAGGTTTAAGTAGTCTCTAAAAACACGAAATACTTAATAAAAGGAAACTAATATAATAAGATATAAAGATAGATCGATCGCCGCTTTGGATATTCGTTGTCGGGGAAAACCACGATCGCGGTTAATGGTGGTCGCGATCGCGGCCCTGCTTCTGACAGCATTTCACCGCTACTTTCTGAAGATGTTTTGACCGCCTTAGAGTTGGAATTTCGACTCGGAGTAAAAATATGAATTGTATCTCTTTGAGTTATCTTTCCAATGATACCAAATTCATCTTCATCCGACCATTGTAGCTCCCGAAATAAGCATTACAAGAAAGTGGTGTCGAAACAACAACTTCAATAGACGACCCGGATTTAAGCATTCTTTTCCACAACCTCTTGGGCCTTAATGATCATCAGAAATGGCTTGAATATCCTTGGAAAAAAACACTTGAATATCTCCAATCTTGAATCCTTCAATTTAACCAATCCTTACTCCTCAAAACGACCTAAAAACACGAAAACACAAGAGTAGACACCGGAATGTAAAAACTACTAATACTAAGCAAAATGCATGCAACTACCTAACATTTAAACATAAATATGCCCTAAAACTAATGCCTAAATGCATGCTATCAAAGGTGAAGACGAAGGAAGAACAAGGATTTTCAAGATGTACCTTTCGTATCAGTTTGTTTTATTTCCATTATGCTTTAAGAACAAGTTGCTTTTGTATTTCAAATCCCGAACAACGTTATGCTTAAAGGCACTGTAATATGTTTTGTACAAACTAAGTCTCTTTCGAGAGCACATTCTATATTTCATGAATTATGTTTATTTCCACATTATTATTGTTCTATATCATTCTAAAAGCATTGGGTGACTTTGGGTGGTAAAGTCCGAGGTCACTGGCGGTAATACCCAATCTTGTAAAATAGGGGTGTTACAATTGTGGTATCAGAGCTAAACCTTTTTTTTCACAACCGAAAACTTTTAAAACCAAAATTTTTCGAAAACCAAGAACTTTTAAACCCTAACTTTTACTTCCGCTATCTAAAACTTCCATTTATAGAAAATTCCCTTCTATATCCTTTGAAGAAAACTTAGGAATATTAACCTTCCAATTTAAAATTTCTTAGCTAAGAAAAATCTCTTGAAAATGTTAAAAACTTTAGATACAAAATATTTAGTTCTAGAACTACCATTTTTACAAAATTTCCTTTCTATCTTTCGGAAACTTAAGTCGTACAAACTTTCAAATTTTTGGAAAACTTAAACCACTTCAATAGAAACTTGTAGTCATACCTTCACTCTAGGGAACTTGTTAATAATCCAAAACTTACTTCTTAAAAGTCACATGTCCAAAGAGAAAAATCTTAGACCTTTGATAGGGCCAAGAAAATGAAAAGTATAAAATAAATCATTGTTTTAATAATTTTTAAAGCCTCTACTTCCTTCAAATTGCCTTCGCACTATAGAAACTAAGGAGGTTCTATATTAACGCCTTTTTCTTTTCTTTTTCCTTCCTCAGACACCATGGTTAACACAAGGAGAACCAACCCACTAAGAAACCAAGCCGACGAAGCCCTTTATGGAATGCAGGCTCCAAATCCATACTTTCCCTACGATGATGCTCAGAATGACCCCTTCCATGAGCCCGAGGAAGAACAACCTGGGGAAAACATGGACATTGACCAAGATGGGGATCCTTGGGAAGAATCCGAGGAGGATCATGAGGAGGACCCCGACCTCCCCATTGAGCTACCTGAGGACGACCCCGCACCGGTCGAGTTACCCCCATCCCCGGTGTACGAACCCGAGGACTATCCATCGGGGGACGAAGAGATGGCACCGGGTTATGAACCCGAAGATTACTCCGACGAGGAAGACAAGGACTTGGTACCCGAGTACCAACCGGACGGAATTGTACCCGAGCTCAACTTCGAGTTCGGGGAGGAAAGGAAGTGGATGATAACGAACTCGAGCTACTGTGGCAAGCCCAGGCTGAGTGGGATGCCATGAACCAAGAAGATCAAGAGTTCGACAAGTCCGAGTAGGAGGACTCTGACGGAGTGTTCATCGACCCAGAGACGCCACCACCACCACCCGTGATTCCAAGGATGGAATATGTTCCCGCAGCGCCTATGCCACCCGTGATCCAGATCCCGAGAGTGGAGGTTGTCTCACCTCCACGAGCACCCGAGCCCGATGGGCCAATGCCGCCAATGACACACTTCTGGTGTCAAGAGGATGACACCCTTCTTTGACGACTTCATCTTGAGTCCAACAACAATGATCGCTCGGAGGAGAGATTCCCTGGCCAACCCAAATTGTACGAGCGGGCAAGACAAGCACCTAGGGAAGTACAATTGGAAGGGTTCGTCACATGGATGGAAGGAGAATCATCCAACCGCCGAGCTCGTCAACCCCTGATCAACACTCCACCACCTCCCGGCGTTGTACCCACCGAAGGCCGTAGGGTGAACGTTGGCTTGCTGCGGAGCCACAAAGAAGAATGGGTCTCGGAGACGAAAAGGGAGCGAGAGGAAAGGCTCCAGTATAGGATATGCATCGCAGAGTTGCAGGCTCGCGAAAACCGTCGCCACCGAAAGATCGAGAAAGCCAACATCCTCTTTAACAACGACACGGAGATCATAGACGAGACTCTTTTCGAGGAAGGATTCCTCGATACCTACACTGACCGTGTCTAGTTTTCCTTAGCATTGTACTTTTCTTTCCAAGAAGTGAGCGTAGACCACTTCTTTCGACTTCATTTTGTCACTAGGAAGCCAAAACGGCTTAGCTTTTCTTTTAGTTCCTTGTTTGAAACGGCTTAAGTTATAAAAGCCTTGTACTCTCGTATTGCCCTATTATAATAAAATCTTTCTTTTCGCTATTAAAGCTTGCGCATTAATTCTTCCATATGTTACTGAGTTAACAATTTGAACCAACCTAAAAACCTTCAGATGGTCAACACACGAGCCACAAATCGCAGCGCCAACCCCAATGCCTCTGGGGAGGGTCATGACAAGAGTGAATCTGAGGTCAGAGGCGGACCTCGAAATAACCCGCCCCTTGCACCAGTAGCTCCCTTAGCCTTCAATGCGGAGACTGTGGCCGCATTACGCACCCTAGTGCAACAATTGACCCGAGAGGAAATTCCTACTGCGGTACCTAAACCCGCAAACCTCGAAGCACCAGAGGAGGTGCTAGAAGAAGTACATGGGGAAGCAGCCCAAGTGGTAGAGGTCATCCCCGAAAAGCAAACCCTGATCAGCTTCACTGAGGGAATCAAGGCTTTCAACGCCATGAAGCCTGACTCGTATGATGGGACGGGTGATCCGTCAAGGGTGTAGTACTGGTTCTCTCATGTGGAAAGACTCCTACGCAACATACCCTGCTCTGAAGTAGACAAGGTGCACATGGCTGCACTGAAATTGAAAGACGAAGCGGGCGAATGGTGGGAGAGCTCTAGTTTATCCAACCGCCCTGATTTGAGCTGGACTATGTTCAAGGACAAGATGATGCACTGATTCTTTACTGAGTCCATGCGAGATGAGAAGCTAGATGAACTCCACTCCCCAAAGTTACATGGGTTGAGCGTACTGGAACGAGATAAGAAGTTCAATCACCTCCTTCAATACGCTGAGGATGAGATCACCACGGAACAACAAAAGATCAAACGTTTCCACCGCTGGATGACCGACCACATCAAACCCTGGATGGCAAACCGTTCCTTTAAAACTTTGGAGGAGTATGTGGACCATGCACACCGAATGGAGACGACTCTCAAGGTCCCCGAGCGCTGAAAGTTCGATGGAGGAAAACCTCACCACTCCAGTCACAGTGGGTTCAAAAGGTCGGCATCTCCGCAAGGATCTCAGTGCTACAACTGTCTCAGCGCCCTTAGGCCTCGAACAAAACAACGGGGACCGCATCGGTCTAGTCTACGGCTCATCAGAAAGGAAAGGGGCCGATGCATCCTCAAGGTCAGGGACAGCGGTTGTACGAGATGTGCACCACCGACAAGCCAGAAGAACCTATCTGCCAAGGTACCCTCCATATCCGTTCTAAAGATGTGTTTATACTCTTCGATTTCGGTGCTTCGCATTCTTTCATATCCGAAAAGTGTGTAGAACTCTTAGAGTTAGATCACCTCAAAGAATGTGAGTCGTTTGTTGTGAACCTTCCAAACGGAGAAAGAATTATAGGAGCAAAACAATTAGGTAATTTCCCTTTATGAATCCAAGGAGGAATCTTCAACTCCAACTTGATATGCATTCCGATGGACCCCTACGACATCATTCTCAGAAGAGACTGGTTATCTCAGCATAGAGCAGGAATCGATTTCTACACCCGAACCGTAACCATCAACTCTGGAGGGAAGCATGTATGCAAATTCAAAGGGAAACGAGAAGAAGAAAATGGAAAAGTGATCAACGCCATGAAGGCCGGGAAGCTGCTCCGACTAGGCTGTGTTGGGTATCTTTGCTACCTCGAGCCAACGGAGAAAAAGGTAGTGAATATTCAAGAGATCCCTATATCCAGAGAATTTCCCGACGTCTTTCCAGAAGAACTTCCCGGGTTACCACCTCGACGAGAAGTCGAATTTTCCATTAGCCTCGAGCCAGGAACCGCGCCAATATCTAAGGCACCTTACAGAATGGCCCCGCTGGAGATGAAAGAACTCAAGAGTCAGCTCCAAAAACTGCTTGAAAAAGGCTACATTCGACCAAGCGCTTCGCCTTGGGGCGCACCTGTGCTATTTGTGAAGAAGAAAGATGGGACTTTCCGCTTATGCATCGACTACAGAGAGTTGAACAAAGTCACCATCAACAACAAATACCCTCTTCCAAGGATAGACGACCTCTTAGATCAACTTCGAGGTGCAAAAGTTTTCTCTAAGATCGACCTGAGATCCGGTTATCATCAACTTCGGATCCGCGAGGAAGACATCCCGAAGACAGCTTTCCGCACCCGCTATGGCCACTACGAGTTTGTGGTGATGCCATTCGGACTGACCAATGCACCTGCGGTGTTCATGGATTTGATGCACCGATGTTTCCATGAATACCTCGACAAGTTTGTCATCGTCTTCATCGATGACATCCTAATCTACTCCGGGAATTAAACTAAACAAGAAGAACACCTCCGGACAGTGCTATAGATTCTAAGGCACAACCAACTTTACGCCAAGTTGTCCAAGTGTGACTTATGGCTTAAAGAGGTGGCTTTCCTTGGCCACGTTATCAATCAAGACGGAGTCATGGTAGACCCAAAGAAAATTGAAGCATTCTCAGAATGGAAGCAACCAAAGAATGTAAAAGAAATTCACAGCTTCCTATGACTTGCAGGGTACTACCGAAGGTTCGTCGAAGGGTTCTCAAAGATTGCTCTTCCCATGACGAAGCTACTCCGAAAGGCCCATAAGAAGTTTGTGTGGGACGAAAAGTGTGAAGAAAGTTTCCAAGAACTCAAGAAGGGTCTCACAAGTGCACCAGTGCTGACATTGCCGGATGGACACGATGGCTATGTGGTTTACAGCGATGCCTCAAAGCAAGGCTTGGGATGCGTGCTCATGCAAAATGGGAAGGTAATTGCCTATGCATCCCGACAACTCAAGGTCTATGAAGTGAACTATCCGACGCACGACCTCGAGCTGGAAGCAGTGGTGTTTGCCTTAAAAATTTGGTGACACTACTTGTACGGGGTCAAATGTCAGATCTACACCGACCACAAGAGTTAGAAATATGTGTTCACCCAAAAGGAATTGAACATGAGACAGAGAAGATGGCTGGAACTATTGAAGGACTACGACATCGAACTGCTCTACCATCCGGGCAAAGCTCACGTCGTTGCAGATGCTCTCAGTCGCAAGACACAACAAGAGGGCTTGATCGCAATGCTAACGGTTCAGCCAAGACTACAACAAGAACTGATTAGGGAAGGCATCGAGGTCTGGTTTGGAAGACAACAAGGTTGTCTAAACACTTTGGAGATCCAATCCGACTTGCTAACCAAGATCAAGGAAAAGCAAACTGATGACATCATGCTGATCAGAATAAGCGACGAAGTACAAGAAGGCAAGGCACCCGGATTCGTCATTCAAGTTGACGGTTCCATTTGGTTTGGAAACCGGATTTGTGTGCCAGCTGTGGACGAGCTTCGAATGGTCATCCTGAAAGAAGTCCACGCATTTGCCTATTCCATACACCCAGGAGCGAGCAAAATGTACAAAGATGTACGAAGAAAATTTTGGTGGCCAAATTTAAAACAAGAAGTCGCAGAGTTCATATCCAAGTGCTTAGTCTGTCAGAAAGTGAAAATCGAGCACCGAAGGCCTGGAGGAAAATTGCAATCCCTCCCCGTGCCAGAATGGAAATGGGAGGATATAGAAATGGACTTCGTGACACACCTACCCAAGACTCAAAAACAAAAGGACTCAATGGGTTATTGTAGATTGACTCACCAAGAGCGCTCATTTCATCGCTATTCAGAAGACATGGAAAGCTCCAAAGCTGGCAGCAGTCTTCATCAAAGAAATAGTCCGCCTCCATGGAACCCCGAAGACAATCATCTCCGATCGAGACGGTCGCTTCATGGCCTCTTTTTGGAAAGAATTACATAAGGCCATGGGAGCAGAACTGAAGTTTAGCACAGCTTTCCATCCTCAAACCGATGGTCAATCTGAAAGGACCATCCAAACTCTTGAAGACATGCTTCGAGCCTATGTGCTAGACCGCACAACAAGTTGGGATGACAGCTTAAGCCTCGTAGAATTCACCTACAACAATAGCTGGCATTCCACAATCGAGATGGCTCCCTTTGAAGCTTTGTACGGCCGGAAATGTCATTCTCCGCTCTATTGGGACGACAATGTAGACAAGATTCTTCTAGGTCCTGATCTGATAGAAAAGACCGCCTCAGAGGTCGCGCTCATCCGTCAGAGAATGTTGACTGCTTAGAGTCGACAGAAATCTTATGCCGACCTGAAGAGGCGAGACATCGAGTTCGTAGTTGGAGATAAGGTTTTCGTCAAAGTATCTCCCTCGAAAGGCGTTTTCTGTTTCGGAAAACGACGCAAGCTTAACCCTCGTTATGTAGGATCTTTTGAAATCCTAGAAAGGGTTGGCAACCTAGATTATCGTATTGCCTTACCACCGTCAGCTCACCCCGTTCACAATGTGTTCCATGTGTCACTCCTAAGGAAGTATGTGCCCGACGAGTCCCATGTAATCAACTTCGACGACGTCGAAATCCAGTCGGATGGCACCTATGAGGAGAGACCACTCAAGATAGTAGAGCACCGAGTTAAGCAGTTACGCAACAAGGAAGTGCCCCTAGTTCGGGTACATTGGTCCAAAGACGGAAATGAAGGTACAACTTGGGAAACAGAGCAAGATATGCAAAGACGCTTTCCCCAGTTGATGTCTTCCTAGGTATCCCTAGTATGACCCTTTAAAGGGGGTACTAGACCCCGTAGAATCCTCACAAGTTGTGAGATTTGTATATGTCCTTCTTTCCATCTTAGTACCGCCCTACTTTTCTCTAGTTTCGGGGACAAAACTAATTTAAGGGGGTACTATTGTAATATCCGCGATATTCCAAGGTTTTAAAACCGAATATAATATAGTATTTAATTTTATAAATTCTTCTCTCTAAATAAAAGAGAATTTTAAATATATCATAATAACCCTCATTTTTCTCTTTTAAAAAGAGAACTATCAAGTAAATTATATTCAATAAATCCTAAGAATATGTTGTAAAGGTCTTGAATAAATAAAAAGGCATTAAATAAAAATAATGCTTTATAAAGCTCGAATTTTATTAAATAAAATGAATTATATTAAAGCATTAAAATTCCCTTAAAAGTTTAGTAAAAAGAATGCAAGAGCCGGGACTTGAACCCGACACCTCTTGCAACACACTCCACACGCCCCACCCTCTCATCCGCTAGACCAAGTGAACTTTCTTATTCAAACACCCATGCTTATTAAGTTAAATCAATTAATTCCTTTCTCCTTCAAAAAAATAGACATCAGACTATGTCTGATGTGAAGTACGTAGATGTGACTCCCTCCCAATGCATGTCCATGGAAGCTTCTTCCACCTTCCTCTCCCTTGCTAGACACACCTCTTACGTCACCTTGCATCATCCATGAAGAAACACACCTTTGGCCAATGCTAGAACACCTCCTTCTCCTCCAGTCCGCTCCGATTGCAAGGAGGGACGAGCGCACTCTAGCTAAGTGCCGGGAAACCGAGTTTCCCCTTGGTGGACCGGGCCATACTAGCCCCCACCCCCTTTCTAAAAATCATTAAAAATACTAAATGACTTTTCCTCACCTTACAAGATAAGTGCCCATGCACACGTAAAATATATCAAAACCGGACCGGTCTCAAATGATCGACCCGGCTCTCGGTCCGCTCAGGGCGCGAGAGGTTTTTCTTAAACTTCTTTGTTTGAATAATGTTCCCAACATACACTAATCCGTTCTAATAGAAGTCTACAATCTAGTAGCACTTCTCTCGATTCTCGAGCTATCTCCTCTCGAGATACGCTCTCCCTCGTACTACGAAAACCCCACATAAAATAAACTTTATCTTAAACACAACCCGAATATCTCTTTCGACATTATTTGAATTACCGAACTACCCTCGGGAAGTTCCATTCCCGCTTGCTTAGTCTCTTAGACTAATTCTTCTTTTCCGCATGTTTGCCTGGCATTCTATCGCCCCTCGCGAATTATGTCAGAACCTAGGAATCCCAATAAGGCGTGAAGGTGAAGACGAAGGAAGAACAAGGATTTTCAAGATGTACCTTTCGTATCAGTTTGTTTTATTTCCATTATGCTTTAAGAACAAGTTGGTTTTGTTTTTCAAATCCCGAACAACGTTATGCTTAAAGGCACTGTAATATGTTTTGTACAAACTAAGTCTCCTTCGAGAGCACCTTCGCTATTTCATGAATTATGTTTATTTCCGCATTATTATTGTTCTATATCATTCTAAAAGCCTTAGGTGATTTTGGGCGGTAATGTCCGAGGTCACTGGCGGTAATACCCAATGTTGTAAAATAGGGGTGCTACAGTAGCTACAACAAATGGCAGCGGCCGTCGCTTAAATGGTAGTGATCGTTGTCTTTTAGCGTCCATATGGACGCTAATTAGCATCCATATGGACGCTAAATCCCAACCATGATTTAGGGTCCATATGGACGTGAAAATATATGGTCTCTAGTTAGCATCCATATGGATGCTAAATCCCAACCATGTTTTAACGGAATTAGTGGTTGCTAAATCTACAATTTTATTTAGTGCACGAAGATGTTGTTACACTCGAATAAATCTTCACCATTATCTTGTTGTTAAAACAATAATATTACCAGCCCCTACCCTTGAGAATTTCCATTCTCACTTGCTTAGTCTCTTTCGACTAATTCCTTTTGTTTCCGCATTTTTGCTTGGTATTTCTCGCCCTTTGCGACAAATATCACACTCTAGGAAGTTCTCACCGAAGTTTTGAAGACAAAGGTAAGAAGGTTTGAGAAGAGTATGCAAGGATAGAAGATCAGGGCAAGACGACGTTGAAGGAAGGAAGAAATTTTCGTAGAGCAAAGCATTTAGAAGATGGTGCGCACCAGCTCTTCCATTTTAAGCCAAGAAAATCATCATCATATGAGTTGTCTTGGGGAAATATATTTATATGTTTAATACTTCTTTTCAACCCTTTTATAATATGGGTTTTATTTTCCGCTGCTACATTCTTTGTAAAACGACTACCATTGTAATGAACAAATCTTCTTATAAATGAATAAAATTTCCGCTTTTAGTCCATTGTCCTTTAATTATGTTTATTTAAATTATTTAAAGTTTTGGGTGACTTTTGACGGTAAAATCCGAGGTCACTTGTGGTAATACCCATCGTTGCAAATAGGGGTGTTACAACATTGAATTTATTTCCTTATAAAAAAAAGTGAGTAAGACTTCAAGGTAATATCATCGGCAGACCGAAAATTAATTATTCTAGTTATGCATTTCAATGTTTTGTATAAAAATTAGTTATTCTTAAGGTTTTTTAAAATGCTTTTCAGTGTTTTGTATTCTAACATTTTTTTTTTGCTGCACTAGACAAAATTTAACATCCTAAAAAATGTTTCTGGTTCCACGCCCCTATTCCTATATAATTATTGATGAAATTAATTATTGATGAACAAATCGGTTTGGAAACAAGATTGTGAATCCACATTGGAAGGGAATCAGGTTCTCAATATAGGGTCTGTTCTTTTCACATCATATTACACAAAATAATAGATTTTTTTTAAAAAGAGCTTTTTGTATTTTTGTGGGAGAGTATGCAGGAGAGAGAGGTGATGATGGGACAAAACAAATACAGTTTTTTAAAAATAATATATTATAATATCAAATAATGTATTATTTTGGATAATAAACTTGGAGCCGAACACAGCCATAGTTTTGTTCTCTTCATCTTATTGGAGGTAATGTTCTTTTCTTATTCTTCTACTTTCATATTGTCGGGCTTTCTTCTCGTCCTAATTTTACACCTACGGTAGAAACAATTTATTAAAAAATAATCAAGACCGACCAATCAACTAATTCAATTCAACAAATAGTCAAGAAACTAATTGTCTCCGTCGTGTCTTGCACGACTATGATTCGATAGTTTTTTAGATATACTATAAACAACATATTAATAAATAAAAATATAATATAAAAAATAATTGTGAATTGGTGATTTATATAAATTGTAAAAAAAGCATAATTCTAAATTAAAGATTTTGATAGCAAAAATGAATATAATGGGACATTTAATATAGATTAGCAAATAAAATTGCCTTGACATGTACGCATATTATCAAAAAAAGACATTAACGAGAAATTATAATTGAAAATTACTATTGTAATTGGCTAGATTTGTATGTAACTTATCAAAAAAATTAAAATTGAAAATTCAAAGATATATCATAATTGAAATTTAAATATTTGGTAATAAAAAGATTCGATGCTATCTAAATATCATAAGGGAAAAATATAGATTAAGAAAAAAAAATTGACTTGATTTGTACATAGATTGTAAAACCGTAACTCATTTTTTCTATATATTTATTATGATTCAATTTTTTTTAATATCATAACACATATTGGAAAAGCCAAAACAATGATAAGGTTGTCGAAAATATGTTAGCATTATCTCTCGTCATATTTATTCTAATTTTGTTTTTTTAGAAAATATGTTAATTGTTAAATTTTCTTTTCAATTTATTCGTTGTGTACATATGGTCATATGGATCAATAACAATTTAGTAGTATTAATTTTGTAATTAAAAAATATTATAGGATAAGATCTCGGTCTATATTTATGTGAGTTTTTTTAGATTATATTGGAGAGTTGTTAGGATCATGAAGATATGTTAAAATCTTATCCTATAAAATACATAAAAAAACTAGTTGTACCCGTCATGTCATGCACGACTATAACTTAGCAATTTTTAGACAAATTATAAATATGATATTAATAAATCAAATATACAAAAATAAGTAAAAGCCAAAAATAATGTAAGTTCTTAGAAAAATTTAATCAAATTCAATTCTTTGAAATTATTTTCAATAAAAAGTTATAAAAATAATTAATAAAAAAGATAAAAAAAATATAGAATTGTTTTAAAGATAAAAAAATCTTCTATATTTACATAAACAATCCAAAAAGAAAATTAAGGAAAAGATAATATTGTTTTTTATACAAATTTAATTTAGGCAAATAATTATATACTTTGATACCAAATCTTGTAACAAGATAAAAAATATGCATAAAAATATCAGTATATAGATCAAGTTATTATATTATAAAAAAATTAGATATATAGAAAGAATGATACATATAATTATAATATTTATTACTAAAAAATGGAACATTATTTTATTAAAGAAATGTCACGTGGCGCAATTTTTTCAACAGACATGGTTTCTACTGTATAATGTATTAGGTAGATATTTTTATGTCAATTTCATGGAAATTAATTTTTACGAACCAGTTTTTATTTTGCTGGAAAATAGGTTAACAGTTAATTTTGTTGTTCAATATATTCGTTATGTACGTACATATATGATCATATCATATATATAGATCATTACCAATATATTCGCAATGTTCTAAAAAATGCTAGGTGGATGTTGGGCGGAGAGGGACTGCCTAGCGCCTAGACGACCTGAAAGGAGGCCTAAGATCTCGGTATATATTTATGGGAGTTTTTTTGGTAGATTATATTGGAGAGTTGTTAGGATCATAAAGATATGGTAAAAAATATTTTTACATGTAAATTTCTCGAAATATGTAACTAAATTTCCAAAAAACATTATTGTAATCTAACATAAAAAAAAATTAAAAAATTGATTGAGATTTGTAGATTATGTGGAAATATGATGTGTACATAACATATAAGTGACATTGAAAAAATTTGACATGTGGACTATGACATGAAATATTTATAAAGACATCTAAATTATAAGAAAATGACACG
Source organism: Fallopia convolvulus (assembly GCA_964016875.1). Lineage (NCBI taxonomy): Eukaryota > Viridiplantae > Streptophyta > Magnoliopsida > Caryophyllales > Polygonaceae > Fallopia > Fallopia convolvulus. The sequence continues at coordinate 4,457,413 of OZ024721.1, forward strand.
TGTAAAAATCTGAGGTTGCTTAATATAGGATCGACATGTGGCGAAATCCTAGGAGGCATAATAAGAAGGCTCCAAACCTTATTGCTTATATATATATATATATATATATATAGTATAAGGAATATATATATATTTTTTTGATTAAGTAAGGATTAGGGTGCTCTCCTTTACGGAGGGCGCCCTAGAGTATCTTTTCGGATGAGAACTAGAAGTTCTGGATGAGTCTTGATACACTCAACAGGGAGACTGTGGCCCAAATTAGCGATTTTGTCAGCCACATCGTTACATTCCCTAAAAACATGGTTGATCACTAGGTCCTGGCTTCCGTGCATGGAAACAAGGATGTCAATGATAATGAGTTCGATCTCCCAAGGGCAATGGGTTTTCCCTTTAATAGCATTAATAACCTGGAGATTATCCCCTTCAATTTCCACTTTCCCTATTGATCTGTTTTTTTTTTGCCTTATCGCTTCCCGGAGAGCTATAAGGAATATATATATATATATGGTTGAGTTCAAGTAAGGAGAGTTCTTACGGTAAATAGTAAGGAGCTTTTTCAGCCTTTAGATTTTAACAAATCAATGAATATAAGTTTTAGGTATTAAAATAAAAAGAAAAAAATCTAACGATATCTTAATTTCTCTCTCTTCTTTCCTTATTTTTTGTAACTTTAAAAAATAAATAAGTTTTTTCACATCGAATTTCTCTATCTTCTAATTTTCATCGTTTCTATATAGTAGCGATGATGAAAAACTATGTCTATTCTAATGCATATTGAACAACTAATTATTATAAATGAACAACTACTTAATCACGAATGAACAACTACATTCTCACAATTATTAATAATAAACAATGAACAACTACTTGTTCGTGAATGAACAACTATTTGTTCGTGAATGAACAACTACTTGTTCGTGAATGAACAACTACTTGCTTGGGAATAAACAACTAGTTATTCATGTAAATAACCGTATAACTACCCTAAAATCCTAAGTGAACAACTAGTTGTTCTTGCGTTTGTACATAGTTGTTCATTCGTGAATAAGTAGTTGTTCATCCACGATTAAGTAGTGGTTCATTGTTTGTTATTAATAATTGTGAGATTATAGTTGTTTATTCCCAAATAAGTAGTTGTTCATTCACGAATAAGTAGTTGTTCATTTGTGATTAAGTAGTTGTTCATTTATAATAATTAGTTGTTCAATATGCGTTAGAATAGACAGAGTTTTTCATCATCGCTACTATATAGAAACGATGAAAATTAGAAGAGAGAGAAAACTAGTTGTTCATGCGTTTGTACATAGTTGTTCATTCGTGAATAAGTAGTTGTTCATCCACGATTAAGTAGTGGTTCATTGTTTGTTATTAATAATTGTGAGATTATAGTTGTTTATTCCCAAATAAGTAGTTGTTCATTCACGAATAAGTAGTTGTTCATTTGTGATTAAGTAGTTGTTCATTTATAATAATTAGTTGTTCAATATGCGTTAGAATAGACAGAGTTTTTCATCATCGCTACTATATAGAAACGATGAAAATTAGAAGAGAGAGAAAATTAGACGTGAAAAAAGTTGCAAAAAATAAGGAAAGAAGAGAGAAACTAAGATATCATTAGATTTTTTTTCCTTTACTCTTAATACCTAAAAATTCTATGTCCGTTGATTTCTTAAAATCTAATGGATGAGAAAACTCCTTACTATTTACCGTAAGAAATCTCCTTACTTGAACCTAACCATATATATATATATATATATATATATATATATATATATTCAAACCCTACTGCATGAACATTTCAGAATGGAAATGGATGGCTTTGTTATTTATCATTTTTTTACTAGAATTTCTATAAATTATAAATATAATTCGTTTAGTTAGCCATTTTCATAATCAATCATTATGGTTGGCCAAATCATGAATACAAAAAATATCCAAATATCAAATACGAACTCGATATAATCTTCGTGAAATAGAAGAATCTCTTGATAAGATCAAAGAAAGTACTTTTTCTTCCTTGATAAAAAATTCTTCCAAAAATTCTGAACCTAATCTTTTCAAAAAAGCACGTATATATATACATACATATATATATATATATTACTGACGGAAATTTTAAAAATAAATCTAAATACTAATTTTAAAATACATAAATTACGACGGAAATTCAAACCATAAGCAATAGTACATTATTAATTTTTTCAAAATAAATTCCGGGAATTTAGACAATGTCATTTTCATTTGTCAAACCTTAAAGCAATATTGCGGGATTTGCGGAGGGTCACCGGGCCCAGGACCCCCAGGCCCCCTCTCCCAAAATAAACTAAATTGACTTCACCTTTCATATATAGACTAATAGACATATAGTCAACACTCACTTTGTGTGAGTCTATTTATAAAATCTATGATTCGACATTTTAATTTTTTGGAGACATATTATACACCACCCTACGAAATAATTTGGGGCACCGAAAATTTTATAAATTAAGAAAAGGATATTAATTTGGCATTTGGGTGGGCATATCTTAACCCTCCAAACCTCGTCTCGAGTCATCGGCTCGATCGTTCGACTGGGCAACATTCACGAGTCGCAGGTTCAACTGTCCCTCGGAGACAGGGTCGAGAAGTACCATGTATGGTTGCCTGACTGATATCAGAGATTGTCAGATAGGGAATTAGAACAGTTGCTAAGCTAGCAACAAAGACAAGAATTCTTTTACTAGCCAGAGCGTACGTGATATTGAATTCCTCTTCTGAAAGGCGGAATCTGCTCTCAGAGGGGCTTCTCCCCTAGCTTGAGGAAGAAAGAAAGGGCAAGAGCCTCAAAGAAGGGCATCCCATTGATTCCTTTAGGATAATTGGTGGTCAAGATCCGCTTTCTCACTCATTGAAGAAAGGCATGGGATGAGCTAAGTTACAAGGAAAATATTCGCTAAGAAGTCGAAGGCTAAGAGCTGACTTCTTCTCTTATTATATTTAGAGAAAAGTGCTTGGCGAAAGACCTCCTAATGTAATTAGAATGGAGGCTGATTACTGAGCACACTCTAACCTTGTAGGGCGGTTGTGAGCTGGAGCTGCCATAGGCGCTTATGGCTAGAGCAATAGGAGGGGGCCATCAGAGAGACTAATTACACTAGGTTGGTGTTGTTGTGGTAAGAAAAGGATATTAAATTTCGACCAGAAAAAAAAGAAAAAGGACATTAAATTTTATGTCCATACATTTCGAAAAAGCCGGACAGTTTTATGGGAGTAAAATTGTAATTATGAAGATCCATTAATACTTATGCATCTATATTTATCTAAAATTTAGTTTGTGCCAATTATGCTCTTCTAATAATTAGATCTATTCATTGGTTTCATATCATACAATTCTAACAACGTAGAGCAATTCCGAGTTGATACCGAATTGAGGTTAATTATCTTGGCCATTACTGAATTGAGGTTAATTATGTTGGATAGATGACCGATTAATAATGAAAAAGATGAAATAGAACGGTTTTTCTAACGTATGAACGTATTTGTTGATTAATATATCCATTTTTGTTTATTAATACTATATGTTTGTGTATAACTACCTGCACTTTATACATAAAAAATTAGCTTTTTATTATATATCAATGATATGAAATTTGTACATTACTATCATTACTTTATGCTTTACTACCTAACACTTTATTCATCACTACTAGTGTTTTTTTCATTGATTTATACTTTTGTTTGTGAATTGAAATAAACTTTTGTTTGTGTCTCAATACCATTCATTTGTACATTTAGGACTTTTTGTTTGTACATTTTTGTATTTATTTTGTACTTTAAAGATATCTTTTTTCCTTACTCATATAATCAGTTCTGACTCGCATACACATATAATAAGTTTTAATGCACATATTAGGGGTGTCCAAATCCGGTTAACCGAGGTTTTGGTTAACCGTCCCTGTTAACCATAATTCGGTTAACCAATTTTTCGATTCGGTTTTTTCGGTTAACTGATAACCAATTATGTAATTTTATCTTAAATAATTAAAACTACAATAAAAAATTTGAATAAAAAAATGATCAAGCAAGACTTTTATTTTAAATATGTACTTATATCGTAACTTTTTGGTTGTTGTAAACAAATCTCGAGAGTATATATTATAGTGTGTGAAATCAAACATTATGTGTAAATTTTTTATCCCATCAAATTTAATAAGTGAGTCTTATATTAATGAGAAGTGGGTAAATTGTTAAAATTGGAGAAGGAAAGAGTCAAACTACATCAACACCTTGAAGATCATAGAGTTTAACCACCAAATAAAACAAAGATAACTAATACTTGAAAAAATATTAATATATTTTTGGCTTTTCGGTTAATCGTTATGTGTAAAGTCGTTAACCGATAAACCGAAATTATTTTCGATTCGGTTAACCAAACCGAAATTTAAAAAAAAAGTCGGTTTGGTTAACCTAAAAGTTGACCGGTTTTTCGGTTTCGGTTTTCTCTGGACACCCCTAGCACATATATTTATCTAGTTTTAGTAGTTTTTATACGAATCCTTTTTTTTAGAGCAAAGTGTAAATATATTATATATCCAATTCAGCTAAGTCAATTATACATGGCGAAATATCAGTTACAAAGGCTTATTCATGTTCGGATTAAGATACAAACGTATGATAAAGTGAGCTTCACAATTGTCATGTCTAATTATAGGAGCACATCAAAAAGAAACAAATGAAGTGCCTAATAAATATATATCATCTAATATAGTACCTAAATAAGATAAGTTTGATGTAGAAGCTTGAATGCAAAGAACAATAAATAATAAACTGACTTTGCAATAATATGATGTACGCTAAGAGAACGAGCCCATTGCAAACCGAAGAGAAGTGTTTGTGCCTTAGCTATGTTTGGAGCCCAAGAAGTAGCCACACGTTTCACAACAACAATGACGAATCCAAACGAGTAAAGCAAGATAATACCAAGATTGACATCAAAACAATTAGTTTTGTCTCATATACAACTAACTATGATGCACAAACATATAATGCATACAATTTCGATACACATTCGACCATTTTTATGAACAAACAATAGGTTTTTGATGCACAAAATGACAGTTTTGATGAACAAAATCATAATTTTGATGGACAAAATCACAATTTTGATGCACAAACAATAGATTTTGATGAAAAAAATTACAGTTTTGATGAACTTATTTGGATGAACAAAATCAAAGTTTTGATGATCAATACAGGGTGTGTGCCCTATATTCGTTTTTTTTAAATACGTGAATAATTTCCCAAAATTCGCACTTATCGTTTTCCCCCTTTTAAGTGAAACGATCAACACCCGTGATTTTTCTCCATCCAACAACTCTTATTCTTTTTTATTTCTCACCGAAGCGCTCATTCCCACCTGATTTGGACCCTTTTAATTTTAGCCATCAATTTTTTTAAATCTAAAAATCTTCATTTATTTCTAATTTTTAAAATAAGTCTCATATCAATTGAAATCAACCTCTTATAAATATTGCGCCAAATCAGAAGACGAGTATATTATTACGAAGTCTTGATTTTAAAATGTCTATTTAAATGTTCGGTAGTGTCTTGATTTTAAAATGTCTATTTAAACGTTCGGTAGTTGAAAGATAATCTGAACATGTCATCTAATTAAAATGTTTACCCTAAAGTTTCGAATCTAGTTTTGTATCACATTGAGAATGAAAGGATTTCAAAGCATACAATACAACATTGGAGCTGACTGATCAATGAACATAATTTTTTTCAAAATGTAAAACTTAAAGGCCCCTTTCCAAAATCAAACCGAAACAAAAAGAAGAAATTAGAGTGTGAAAAAGGTAAGAGTGGGTGAGTCGGTAAAACCTCTCCAATGGAAGTGGGTAACACTTATAAGTTGAAGGTACATTTATAAGTGGGCGAGGTCATTACTCATGAATCTTGAATCATGTTCATCTTTAACTCTGACTACCCACATTCTCTATAGCTTAAATAGCGTCGGCAACAGGGAATTAAAAAAAAAGTAACGCAGGCAGATTTTCAGCTCCCATTGAAGAAAAATCTTAGATTGTCGGAAATCACAGTCTCGGAAAATGTGATCTCGGTTGTCCGATGTCTGTTTGAGTTGCATCATATCATTTTGACAGGAAATCCGATCACGAGTCAAACTCCGTACTTTGCCCTTACCTAAGGGGCTTTTCTGGCATTAAAAAAAGCAACCTACTTTTTATTATTGATTGATACATTATTTATAGGTAATTTATTTAGAACACATCATCTATATCTATACTAAAGAAGTCACTTTTGTGACACGTGTCAGCTTATAATTTAATTTGCCTATGTGTCGCACAATTGACGCCATGTCATCAAGACTAAAAAAAAATAATTCAATCATAAAATTTAATCACCCATTAAACCTTAATAAAAAAATTCAAAAATTCATTTGTTCTTATCCTTTGCATATATGAGATTCGGTTAGATTTAACAAATTTGTGTTAACCACATTTGTTTAGATTTATTTAATTCTCCAATAATAATATTTATTTATTATTAATCTATTCAAATCACTTATATATGCTTTGTTAGTAATCTTTTCACCGTATCTTCTATCAACATAATTAATTATGATGGTAAGTATATATTTTTTTACAATTTTATAAATTTTGTAAATCATCATTTAGTCAATATATTCTATTTCTTCGAATATAATCATGATTATATTATTTTGTTTAATCATAGTACATATATTAATTTAATTTAATAGAAGTGTCATGAATCATACCAATTAATATGTTATGTTTATATGACCTTTTAATTACCAAAAACATGTATACATGTCTACATAGATCGATCAGTACCATGATCATCGACGTACGGTGTAGTAACTAGAAGAAGCTTCATGGCACATCATCTTCTCATTTATTTCATTTATGTATCAACCTATGGTTAATTTTTCATACGTGGCGTCACCTATTATCCAAATATTCAAGCCTTAACAAATACTTAATATATTCATTTATCTCTTAATCCAATAAATTAATTTGTATTTATTTTTTATTCTAACTAATTGGATCTTTTATATATATATATATATATATATATATATATATATATATATATATATATATCTAATAAGATTCCACCTAAACTTATATAACAATCTAACCTAGAGTAGACTAACAAATGGATTTTCTATGTGATTTATTTTTACTGATATATATTTTGCATTTTTATTTGATTGATTTTTCAATTATTCTTACCTAATTATTTTGTATTTATCCTTAAGTGCTTGATTATTCTTTTTCAATTATTTTATATTTATACTTGAGTGATTGATACAAATTAAAAAATTGTTAACCTAATTTATTTTCTTTTAATAAAGGAAAAAAATAAAACACTGAATTTCATATAAAAAATAAATTATTTATATTTTACCAAATCCGACGGGTACTTATGCTAGTGATATGCTAATGGTAATCCAGCCGGGTTTCACAAATTAATTTGTTTCTTTTTTGGTTATTGATTGTGAGTATGACCCATTTCGATTCAATAAACCAATGTCGCTCTATATCCAGATCAAGAATTTTATTGATCCATTTTAAGAAAGACGGCTGAGAAACGGCTATTTTTCTTAGGTTTTAATATGGAACATAAAATTAGGTTTTACGATGTATTTTTTAAGTGTTTTGTTGAAAGTATTAGAAATCAAGCGAACTAAGAATGTTAGAATTCAAGAGAAGTTAACCTTGAAGCAAAAGAGCGACATGTGTAAAGAATTGAGTAGAGTGTCAATATATACAAGGGCACGAAGAGAGGAAACGATCAGTGTTGAAGAACTTATGTGCGAAACTATATTGCAAATGAACTTTCTTAAATGCAACTAAACGATTAATAAGCCGACTTCAAGAAAGGATTGGACAATTGGCAACTAACACTTATGGATAAGATAGACGGCGACAACAACAATATATAACAACATTGACCTAGTGCGATTCTGCTACAGAGGAATCTGGACAGTCAAGATGGAGGCACCACTACCTAAGGGAAAGGGGGCACACTCGATAGATCCAAGAAAAATTAAAATTCAGCTATGTGATAATAATAATTGAATTTAGTTAGAATGCACCAAAATTGATATAGAAACTAAATCCATCTTAAAGGCAGTTGTATAAAAGTCAATGAACATGAGAAAGTCCCAATTTTATAAAGTTTTGATAGATGAAATTTATATCTTTTCATAATATGGATAAGATAAAAGGACAAATATTTCTCTCCCTACAAATAAGGATAGGATTATAGAAGCAAATGTGCAATCTTGGAGATCTCAAAATCTATAGTTATGTTCAATTCAAATAAATACCCTTTGTATTAAAAGAGTACGCGCCTCACATGCATGAGAGAACAAAAGCTAAAGAGGGTTTTAGGGTTCTTTAGCGTCGAGGTTGGGCAGCCGCCACCGCCCATTCTTACCCATGGTGAGAAAAAAATCGGCGGGGGAAGAGCAGGAATACCAAGAGCATTAAGGTGTCACATTTGGGGGACTCGAGCTCATCCTCTCCGCTATCACCAAAGTCTACCCCGTCGGCAAAAGTTCCAGATAAAGCAATTAGAAAGGTGAACACTAGGCTTCTGAGGAGAAGTAACAAAGAAGGAGAAATCGTGGAAGAAAGTATCAACAAGGATGTTGATTTGGAAGGAATCTCTGTGATTGCAGATTCAATAAAGAAATTGGAGGAAGAGCTTAGCAACCTCTGCGAAGGCTGCAGAGGAAGATGAGAATGGCGCTCATCCAGTTAGGGAAGAAGATAGCTCTGACGCTCAAGAGAACAATGGCCACATGAACGTCAATCAAAGAAATGGAGATAGCTTTGTGTGGAATGGAGGAAGACGTATGTTTAAAGATGCATTGGCTGGGAATAGGTCCAATGTCAATGGTAAGCACCTAGCATTCGTGGAGGGATACTAGGATGGAATTATAAGGTTCACACGGAAAGATATGGAAAAGTCAGCAAGAAAATGGAGGCTCAACGTGCTAGGAATGGTGGTTGGCTCCAGAGTCAGCTTCTCCTTGATGCAAGGCTTCATTGCTTCAAAGTGGCAGGTAATCACACCCCAAAAAAAATCATTCTCACTGATTCAGGGATCTTCATCTTTAAATTTGAGAAGCAAACATACATTGATTGGGTGATGCAACAAGGATCGTGGTTCATCGGAGGGGTTAAACTGTTAGTGTTGAAGAGGTGGTGCGAAGGTGTCAAACTTGACCCCTCAAGTTTCGACACCACAAAAATTTGGGCCTCCTTGCCGAATTTGGATGTGTTGTTTTGGGATCACGATTTCTATGAGAAAATTGGAAGCATACTAGGAAAGCGAATCTTTGTTGACAAAGTTACAGAAAACCAAGAATGGCTATCATTTGCAAGAAATCTAGTGGAAGTGCCGGACTCAAAGGCTTTAAAAAACGAGATTTCCTTCATTGGTGAGGACGGAGAGGTGGTGGTGCAGCCGGTCAAGTACGAGTGGGTGCCTAGTAAGTGTGATGAGAATGCAACAAGAGGGCAGACTATGATTTTACTCGTAGCTTTAGGCCTAAACCAAACGCACGTCCAACCCCAAAGAGAGCCTAAGTCAAGAAAGACACGAAAAAGAAGATGGGTGATCATGCAACAACCACTTCTAACAAGCAAGGACAGATAGGGAGAGTAGAGGAACCTGGGGCCGATGGGGAAAATGTTACCAAACAAAGTGAGTGTCCTAATGGATCCATACGTATTGAGTACAGGGACAATCATGCTGATGTAACCGTAAGCCATGCTGCTAAGGGGAAGGAAAAAGAGCATGCCAGCTAATAAGGATGAGTGGATCACAATCCACAAAAGGAAGAACCATGCTCTCAACTCTAAAAGGGGAGAAAATAGTGAGAAAGGTATCTAGGGGAACCCAGATCCAAGGGTAACAGTGCTCAAGAGTGCACATGAAAGTAGATGTGGAGTACAAGTGTTGGATCTTGAAGCAATCATGCCAAATGGATAAGCTCATAATAGCAAGTTGGAATATAAGGGGGCTCAATGAGCTCTCAAAGTGTGATTTTGTTAATATTTTTACTAAGAAGCATTTTGTGGATATTCTTGCAGTTTTAGAAACTAGGGAGAGAATTAACAAAGTAGATTTCATTTCTAAGCACATTTTGAAGGGGTGACATAGATATACTAAGCGCTAAGGTGCCAATGGACGCATATGGATATTTTGGAATCCACACACTATCACTAATGTGATTGTTGCTGGAAAATTCTCAGATGCTACACTGCATGGTCTACTCCTCTCTTGTTAAAAATCATTTTGAGATATCTTTCATTTATGCATCAAACCATGTACAAGAGAGAACTTAGTTGTGGCAACTGCTTGACCAGTTGGCTGGAGGAATTAACACTAATCAAAGTCCCTGGCTACTCATGGGAGACTTCAATGCCATAAGAGACTACATAGAGAAATATGTGGAGAATGAGTCACAAGTTCGATTCAATGCTGATTTTAGAGAATGCTTGGATAGGAATGGCTTACTCGATTTGAACTACACTAGAGCGTACTACACATGGTCTAACAATCAGATCAATGTTACTTTGATTTTATGTAAAGGAGATAGAATTCTAGCCAATGACCATTGGGTGGATGAGTTCCCCTCATATACTGCTAGCTTTGAAGTGTCGGACTGCTCTAATCACTCCCCGACTATACTGCACAATAATGCTGAAACCGCACAGAGAAGACAAGCCTTCAAATTTTAGAACACGTGGTACCACCCTAATTTTGACCGGATTGTAAGAGATGTGTGGAGCAACAATGAAGTGAATGGCGTAAATATGTACACTTTGGTGAGAAAACTAAAGGCCTTAAAGAAACCACTAAGGAAGCTTAGAGGGGGAAACTTAGATGCACAGGAGAAGGTGAATTCTAAACTTCATGATAGATTGCAGGATTCCAAAAGGAAATTTATAGTAAGCCGTGTGACAATAGGCTTCAGAGTCAAGAAAAAGACGTGCTTTCCAAGCTTAAAGCTACCATTAACAACAAAAATGTGTTGCTCCAACAGTCTGCCAAGATTCACTGGATGAAATATCAGGATCATTGTAGCAATTACTTCTACAATTCATAAATGATTTTAGACTGATATCTTGTTGTACAGTTATAAGCAAAGTTATCTCCAAGTTGCTGGTCAGGAGGCTGGAAGATGTTCTGCCAAAGCTTGTTGATATGAATTAGGGTGCATTTATCAAAGGGAGGAGTATCAAACACAACATTGTAGTATGTCAGGAAGTGGTGAAGAGTTGCTCAAGGAAGTACATAAGCACCAAATGTGCTATAAAGACAGATCTCAAGAAGGCTTAAGATACTCTTTATTGGGAATTCTTACTCAAAATTCTTAGTGGTTTCTCTTTTCATACTAGGATGATCAAATGGATACAAGAGTGTGTTACCAATTGTCACTTCTCTATCAACTTTGGCGGCGAGCTGTGCGGTTTCATCAAGGGAAGAAGAGGTATCAGACAAGGTGACCCGCTGTCACCTTATTTGTTCATTCTGGCAATGGAATATCTGAGCAGATTATGCAAAAGAATGGGTAGAGGAAGGGAGTACAGATTTCACCCGAATTGTGCTAAAGTAAATCTCACCAACCTGTGCTTTGCAGATGACCTGTTTATGTTTGCTCATGGGGATCGGGACTCATTATTGGAAGTTAAGAAAACCTTGGATACTTTCTGATGCGACCCCCGTCATGGATGCTAGCCAAGAGGTCGACTCATTCACACTTCGCTCGGATGGCCCCGTCACCCGTGCCAGGGCTCGCTCCATCCAGACCGCGACGCAGTCACTCGTGGCGCGCCTTACGGCAGACCACAACACGCCCCTCTTCGCGCCGACGCACACTTCCTTGTGCGTCCTCGGCATCGAGGAACCTCAAGTTGAACCGTCGGTGCCAACCTCCACCACCTTGGCACTATCGGACTCAACCCTTGCACTCCGCGTCTTGAGGTTCAAGTGCCCCGCCCCGCCTGGAGCGCCAGCGTCCTCGCCAGCGCCCTAGGGCCTCGCCAGCGCCGTGTCATGCCTCTCCAAGCGCCGCGCCAGCCAGCGATGGCCTTGTTGCAACACTTCACTCATGGTCACCGACGACCTATCCTATTTCTAGTATTTTTTGCATGATTTCCATTTCCAAACATTACTAATAGTGGTTTTATATATTTAGGAAGAGTTTATTGGGCCTTGCGCCGATGGACTTGGATTTGCGCCGCTGGGCCTATCCTGCGAGTTAGCCCTAGGCACGCCGCTTTAGCACTAGGGTTTTTCATATTTTTCTAGCTGCCGCACCTATATATAGTGTGCTATGTTGTTTGTTTTGCCTCAGCGCACACTTAGGGTTAAATATAGTTGAGGGTTTTCTCCTAGTTTCTCCCTAGTGCCATTGCGCCGCCACACTACTTTCATCAAAGCTCTCGTGTTCTTAATTGTTCAAGCTTGTTCGTGCCAATTTTGAAACATTCAAAGCCTTCCGCCGCACTCTTGAGACCTACAACTCAAACAACGCATCGATCCGTCGCATCCCGTAACGAGGGACGCATCAACTTGCATCAAAGCCAAGGTTTGAGTAAGTCTCGTTCAACCCTTTTTAGTTCATTCACACACGATCCATTCCGCTGTTTTAACCCTAGACTCCATCCTCCACTTCATTAACCTCCATCTAGGGACCAGAAGTTTTTTTAGCTTATGTTAATATATAAAAAAAACTCAGCCTTTCCCTAACTCGCTTGATCTATTGATTTCGGTGAAAATTACTCTTTGTCTTGCTAGTTGCTCGCACATTAGGTCTTGTTTTGTCGATTTCTATCTTGCTTCTTGCGTGTTGCTTGTGTTGATTGCTTGAATTGTTTGTTGATTGCTCTAGAAGAGAAACCCTAGAGTCGTTGTTATTAAAAAAAAGTGTGCTTCGACTATCACAAACCAAAATAAGGTAAGATAGTCGATTGTTACAAAAAAAAAACTTGGACGATCACAAGCCAAAATAAGACAAGATCTATCCAACATATTGATTCTCTTTTGCGGCAACCCTAATCGCAAATTCAATTGCATGTGGTTTTCGGTTTTGACTTGCCTAAATTTGTGTCTTGCCTTGCTTACATTGTTGTTTTCGTAGCCATATTGGTAGATCGAGTTGAGTGACCTTAGCCTTGCCAATCCTTGTTCGTGTGGTTTGAACATTAAGGGTCGTCTTGACTTAAGCGAATCGTAAACTCGTTGTCTTTTGTTTGTGAACATCTTTCTGTGATGGCTGGTGTGACTATAGGTACGGTCTCGGAGTCAGACAATGACGACAACCGAGACAACAACAACAATAACAACCCGGCGTCGCAGAATGCCAATCAAAATTTTTCTCCCGAGGCTTTGGATCGCATTCAAGAGCTCGAACACCTCCTTGACAAGAGGTAAGAGCCAAGCACAATCGAAGCATACGGTGCCACCGGCCAAAGTACTAGCTTCAGAGATCCATGCCAACCCGGGAGTCTCCACGGAGGACATTGCATGAGCTCGTGCCAAGGAAAAACAACATGCTCAACCATCTTCACAATTCGGCACCATCAATCGTATGGAGTCGATCAAAGAAAGTCGCCACGCTGATAAGCACGATGGTGGTCCTCGGACCGCGGATCGCTATCAAATGGCGCGAGACTACCGGGACACGCAAGTGTACGACGTATATTCTGATGAGGAGTATGACTTCGAGGAGTATAGACGTCAACACACGAGTGGTGACCTTAAAAAGAAGAAGAAAAAGCATAAGTCGATGGCGTATGTTTACGAAACCCCAAAGCGGAAGCACGAGGCCAAGTATTACGACGCCGACGCTTATAGAGTCGAGGACGATCTCGAGCATCAAAGTGCTCGAAGTCCTTATACTGATTTTGAAGATAATTATGAAGATTTTAGTGACTATTCTAATGAATCAAGTTTTGATCATCCGCAGGTTCAGGATCCCGAGGAGCTTGACAATCAACCTTCCGATTGGATCCCTCCGCCGCGCTGTAACACCCCGACTTCCGACGGGGCACTACTAAGAAATAGACCTTACCGGGTACTATTATTTAGGTTGACAACTACACTGTAGGACCTTACAACTCGGGCACGACGAGAAAACATAATAAAACATCCAACCTTTATTTAGTAAAACTTAGAAAAACGTATCATGCATGAATCCCCGAAAATTATAAATAATCAAATACGTCACAACGCATACTGACTGAACTACTCGAACAAAGTTATAATAAACAAAACACAATACCAACTTCGTCTAACAAATATCAAAATCAACATCCTAACTATTATAAATAACTAATAAAACCGATCCCACTATGACACGCGCTCTTTACCGCTCCGGCCCGCCATCTTGCCTCGGTTCCTGCACGGTTCCCTGATTCATACCTGGAACTGAAAAATGTTCCCCGAAGGGTCAGCGTCTAATCTACCAAGCTAGAAAGAATATGGAAACTGTAGAACGCTTTGAAATCATTTATCTAAAGTCAGCATACAAATCCACAATCGCAATCATAACGCTAAAGGCCAATACCTAAATTAGTTATATCAGTCACACAAGTCACATACGCATTCACAATCACAATCACAATCACACAGCAATGCAATTCTTCCTTTGTCCACGATCCGACTTCCAAGGCGCTCATCACCGCGCCGAGTGTAGAGGCAGGCCCTCCCACTCCACTTCCCAATCTCCCTTCTAACTGCGGGCTAAGCCTCCACTGGAGCGCTTGCCAAAAACACACAAATAATAATTTTCGTTTGAAGGGGTACGATTTTCCCAGTCACACGGGTCAAAGTAGCCAACTCTTCCTCAACACCAGCTACAATGGGCCGTGTCGGAAACGGTACCAACACAAAGAAAACGTTCTAAAATAATTTCCGATAAAATATATTTAAAATCATTAACGCACACAACACACAAGGAGTTCAAAACAATTTAAAAGGTATTCGGGACTAGTTCCCAAAACCCGCCCTACAATAACGATACGCAATCTAACAAGGGAGAAAAGAACCGAGCAAGTCGAAAAACGACTTACCTCGAACTAGGGATCCTTTGAAGAAGACGGAATTAGGATCTCAAACGGAACGATTCCCTAAAGAATTATAAAGGAAAAGATTAAATTAATGCACGTCGAACCACACTGACCCAAAGACAAAGTCATCTCTAATTTCCTTGAACCTTAGACTACTATTAAAAGAATTTCTACTTAATAGTTATTTAAAATGTGCTATTCCAAACCACCTATTCATTTTATCATCCTTATCTCACAACTAGCCCACCATGCAACCCATCCAAATTCTCTTCTCCACGTGCCCCATTAGCCTAGCCTAGCCCAACTACTAAAAAAAATAATCCAACCCATCATTTATATCAAAAGACTACCCGATCCATTTCACTCTCCTCTTGCTGTTCAATCATAAAATATATCTACCCCACTTTTACTAACAAATTCACAAGACATGTTTGACTTTCAAAGTGGAGCCCACCACCTGCCCCTTCTCCTTCAACCTCGAGACCACCCCCCCGCCCCTTTTCATCTTCAACCTCTGGAAACCCGAACTCACCGCCGGACCTCACGCCCCCGAATTCACCGCCGGCCCTCTGGTTCGATTCCTCTCCCCAGTCTGCCTTCCCTCGTCGGCGCTCTTGCAACCCAGATCCACGCCTCCCTCTTTGCCGACCCGTTCTTCTTCCTCTCGCGGATCCACCTGCGTTGCTCGGCCTTCGTCCGGTCGATGGTTCCTCCGACGGCGATCCTGCGAACCGACCCTCCGCCTTGCTGCGAGTTCAGTCCGCCACCGGCAGCAATAACAGAGAGCGAAGGCGACATCACCCGCCGCTCTTGTTCGCGCCCCGTCGGAGCTCCCAGGAGGCCTCGCTCCACCACTCCCGGCGGCGCCTCTCAACCCGATCCGTCCCCCGTTCCAACTATTACCCACCCGACCCTACAACAGCAAGAAAACAGAGGAAGAGGGAAGTCTCACCGGTGACCGCCTCTAGCGACGGTTGATGATGGTGGCGAAATCCGGCGGTCCTTCCAGGCTCTACAACTGGCGTCTTATCCGAAATCGATCGTCGATAGCACCGGTGGCTGATGGAGATGGCCTTTCGAAAACACGATGGTGCACAGATTCGCTTTCAATCACGTGAAAACGATCGAAAGGGGCGACACAAGCGGTTGGATCAATTGGTGAAGATGCGATACGAAAGAATCCCTAGGCCAACTATGGGGTTGTTTTATAACCATTGTTCATGAGGATCCTAACTATATGATTTGGCATATTTGGATAAGAGTTTATACGTATAATAGATTAAAAGATATGAGATTGGTTAAATTGATAAGATTAAATTTTGGATAATTAATTATAGCTTTCTAGGAGAAAGTACTTGTTAGCCGACGAATTTATTAATTAATTTGTCTCATAAGGCTACATGAAAAATAAGAACTCAATTGATTGTCAACTAAGAAACCTATTTTTCCGACCTACAAGACCTAAAACGATATACGAGTAGCCAAAAACTGCAAAGAGTACGACCGCGCCTATGGCACGGCACACAAGGATGGCTCGAAGCGTCGGCGCGACAAGGATCAAGACGCGAGGCGCCCTCAGAGACCCGACAATGGAGACAATCCGGATGATGGGGACGACAATGCTGGTCGAGGCCCACCTCGGCACCGACGAGATCCCCGCGCACACTTGCCCCGGGACCGCAGTCCACGGCGCGACCATGATCGTCGAGAAGCTCGATATCCACGCCACAACCGCCGAGAGATCAAGGTAAAATTCGAACCCTTTCATGGCACTTATGATCCTGATGCTTTCATCGAGTGGTTGCAGGGCACGGAGCACACGCTCCGACATTTAGGGTACGAAGACGATGAGAAGGTTGAAGTCATGACCCTATATTTTCATGGTGCCGCTCGGACATGGTGGAACCATTTTGAGTCCGAAAGGATTCGAAAAGGAAAGTCCCTTATCCTTGAATGGCATCAACTTGTTTACATCTTGAAGAAGAGATACATCCGAGTTGATTACAAAGACAAGATGCACATCGAGATCAGGTGCATCAAGCAAGGTTCGATGATCCCGGAGGAATTCTTTGCCAAACTCGAATACATGTTCTTCAAGGCTGGCATGAGTGTCTCTCCCTCGGTGATGCGAACAAGATTCATTTCAGGATTGAGGCAATCGATCCAAGACCGTTTGGAGATTTTTCCAATCAAAGATCTCAACAACTTGGTTCACACGGCAATGCAAATCCATAAACAGGAGATGCGAGCCAAGTCTGGTTGGTCGAATGCAAGGTATGCCTCGAACCCTAGTCAATCTAGTTTTTCTACTAACCGTGCACCTCTTTTCGTGCCAAGTGCTAAGACAGGTTCCCAAACAAAGACCGAAGCCATGCCTTCAAAGGCACCAGCCACACCGTGCACCGCTGAGCCTAGCGCCGATAGAGCCCGAGACATGGATTGCTACAATTGTGGGGGACGTGGCCATATAATACAGAACTATCCAAATCAAAAGAAGGTCTTGTTTACGGCTCAAGGGGAGCCATATGAAAGTCAAGACGAAGAGGAGATCGAAGCCCCTAATCCCGACACCACCGAATTGGAGTGCGATCCATCGGATGCAATCGGGGTCTCCAAACTTCAACTAGTGACTCGCCGAGCATTAAGCATGCGAGAGGCACCTAAAACCGATCAACAGGAATAACTTTTCCATACCCGTTGTTTGGTAAATAACGTGTCCTTAAGCGTCATTATTGACTCGGGGAGTTGTGCAAATTTCTTATCAAAGAAGGTGGTCGATCACTTCAACTTGCCAACGACGCCACATCCGCAGCCATTCAAGCTTCAATGGATCTCAAACGAAGGTGGCGATTGGGTTGATAGGCAAGTCATTTTTTCATTTTCTATTGGTGCGTATTCGGATTCTATATTATGTGACGTAACGCCGATGGACGCCACACATCTCTTGTTGTGGCGCCCATGGCAATACGATCGCCGCGTGCTTCACGATGGGTTATTGAACACTTACATGTTCAATTTCCACGGGAAGCGCGTGACTCTCTTACCAATGTCGCCTAGTGAAGCTCTGCAGGATGAAGCCGAGAGGCAACGGCAGAAGACTAGCGACAACGACACCAACGCGTCGAGCATAACGGCTTCGGCGTCCACTACGTCAACTGCCGATTATAGCGGCGTTTCTGGTGCCAAACCACCTTATTCTGGATCCCAAGATGTTGAGGAAGGACAGCGCCGACAGAAATTGGAGCCGAGCCGCCAAGTCACCTCAATTGGCGCCGAAAACGCGCCCAACGCCGTAGATTTTTCAAAACAAGGGCTCCAACAGATCTCTGGTGGTTCTATAGGCGTTTCTGGTGGAAATCCTATAAATTAGAGTTTCCAACAGAATTGAAGAAAAAACTCCCACAGGAAGTGAATTTGAGCAAGGGACCGCCGTCGGTGACGCCTACAGTTGCACAACACGCCGTCTCAACATGGAAATTTGGTTTTCAGGAGCTACGAGACGAATTTATAGGCGTTTCCAGGGCCATTCCTCCTCAAATTCCAGGAGCTATCACATATCCAAAAGGCACCCCAGAACCTTCCAGAACGAGTGAAGACGTCGAGCCACCTCTCCTTGGGACGTGCCAGGATCGTCTTCTTTTGGCCAGGCGTCGAGATATCGATAAATCCATTCAGGGGAGTATTTCTTGTTTCATTTTGTATCCTTTACATTCTATTACAAAATCTTTGGATACTTCACTCCCGTCTTCTATTGTTTCTCTTTTGAAGGAATACGAGGACGTGATGTCGGACGAGCTTCCGAAGGGATTGCCACCTATCTGAGGGATAGAACACAAGATCGACCTCATGCCAGGTGCGTCTTTTCCAAACCATGCTACGTATAGGACCTCGCCGAAGGAAACAAAGGAGCTCCAAAGACAAGTTCAAGAGCTTTTGGACAAGGGTTTTGTTCGAGAGTCTTTGAGTCCATGCGTCGTGCCGGTGATCCTCGTCCCAAAGAAGGATGGCTCATGGTGCA
Organism: Fallopia convolvulus; assembly: GCA_964016875.1. Taxonomy (NCBI): domain Eukaryota; kingdom Viridiplantae; phylum Streptophyta; class Magnoliopsida; order Caryophyllales; family Polygonaceae; genus Fallopia; species Fallopia convolvulus. Next base: position 4,476,547 of record OZ024721.1, read on the forward strand.
AGTGCATCGCCTGTCGGGCCATTAATCAAATCAAAGTGAAGTATAGGAACCCGATTCCACGGCTCGACGACATGCTTGACGAGCTACATGGCGCAGCCCTATTCTCAAAGATCGATCTAAGGAGCGGATACCATCAAATCCGCATGCATGAGGGCGACGAGTGGAAGACCGCATTCAAAACCAAGCATGGTTTGTACGAATGGCTTGTCATGCCTTTTGGTTTGACAAACGCCCCTAGTACTTTTATGCGGCTTATGAATTTTGTATTTCGTAAGTTTTTAGGACGTTTTGTCGTTGTGTATTTTTACGAAATTTTGGTTTTTCCTAAGGATTTAGATTCACACGCAAGGCACCTTAGGATGGTGTTAGAATGCCTTGGCGAGCATTGTTTGTATGTAAACTTAGACAAGAGCTCGTTTTGCACAGACACGACGAACTTTCTTGGTTTCGTCGTGTCCAAGGATGGCCTTAGAGTGGATGACGACAAGATCTGTGCCATCCGAGAGTGGCCCACCCCTACGAACCCGACGATGGTTCTATCCTTCTTAAGGCTCCCAGGGTTCTATAGGCGATTCGTCAAGGACTTTAGTTCCATCGCGGTCTGGATGGAGCGAGCCCTGGCACGGGTGATGGGGCCATCTGAGCGAAGTGTGAATGAGTCGACCTCCTGGCTAGCATCCATGACGGGGGTCGCATCACTCTCCCCCACTTGGTTAGGAAACGTCCCCGTTTCCTCATAAGTAGGGTCGACATAGGGGGAGAGGTCGGCAACGTTGAAAGTAGAATGGACCGAGTACTTGCCTGGGAGGTCAATCTTGTAAGCATTGTCCTCGATTCGCTCCAAGACTTTGAAAGGGCCGTCTCCTCGTTGGTGAAGCTTTGTTTTCCAGGCGTCGGGAAAACGGTCGTTGCGAAGATGCAACCACACGAGATCCCCCGGGTTGAACACGAGACGCTTGCGACCCTTGTTGTGCTGGGCCTCGTATTGTGCGGCCCGGTGCTCCAATTGGTTCCGAGTCCAATCATGCAATCTCCGATGGCATCGGTGCGGTTGGCCGCGTCGATGTGCTCGCCATTCTTCAGGGGTCTAGGGACTAAATCCATCGGAGAGTGCGGATTGAGGCCGTAGACAATCTCGAATGGTGTTTTCTTCGTCGCCGAGTGTTTGGACCTGTTATATGCAAACTCGACGAAAGGTATTAGATCCTCCCACCGTCGTGGGTTATGTTTGAGAACCGTCCGAAGAAGGGTGCCCAATGTCCGATTGGTCACTTCAGTCTGACCATCGGTTTGGGATGATATGAAGTAGAAAATAGCAATTGTGTAGCTAGCTTTCCTCATAGCGTTCTCCAACAATGGCTACAAAATTTTGTGTCTCGATCACTAACAATAGTGTGTGGCACACCATGGAGCTTCACGACATGCTCAAAGAACAAATTGGCGATTTCAGTCGCATTGTTGTTTCCTTTGCATGGCACGAAGTGAGCCATCTTGGAGAAGCGGTCCACAATTACGAAAATCGAATCCTTTCCGCGCCTTCTCATTAGAAGGCCCGTGATAAAATCCATGGAGAGATCTTCCCACGGGGTATCCGGGATGGGCAAGGGCGTGTATAGGCCGTGAGGTTGGGACCTCGATTTTGCGGTTTGGCATGGCACGCAACCCCGGAAATACTTGTGAACATCCGACGCCATATGGGGCCATAAAAAATGTTCACGAAGTGCTGCTAGGGTCTTGGCTATGCAGGCCTCGGCCGTCATGAGCTTCTTTGAGCAATAGATGCCGTACGGACGAGTTCGGAATGCAAAGCTTTCCGGCTCGGTAGAGGTATCCATTGTCCAAGAAATAGGTCTCATGGATTTGATTATGCTCTAGGTTCTCCATGATCGGTTTAAAAAATTGATCATGCATGTATAACTCCTTAATCAAGGAGAACCCGAGCAAGTTGGCCTGAAGTTGAATTAAAAGAACATACCTGCGTGAGAGAGCGTCAGCCACGACGTTCTCTTTTCCTTTCTTATGGGCGATGATATACGGAAAAGTTTCCATAAACTCCACCCATCATGCATGGTGTCGGTTTAGAGTCGTTTGACTCTTGAGATACGCTAAGGCGGCGTGGTCCGTGTGGATCACGAACTCGCTAGGCCATAGGTAATGTTGCCATGTCTTTAAAACCCGAATTAGTGCGTACAACTCCTTATCATACGTCGGGTAATTCAATGTATCCCCCGTTAATTTTTCGCTAAAATATACAAGCCTCTGCTATCTAAAATCGCTGCAAAAATTAATGCTTGGGCTGCAAGAAATTTGTCCTACGCGGGGAGATTAAAATTGATCAGAGGGGTGCTCTATGGTGTCATGCATTATTAGTGTAAGATATTTGTTCTTCTTAAAGGGGTTGTGAACCAAATTATTCAAATGGTCTGGAAGTTCTTGTGGTTAGGACATGGAGAGGGAAGAAGAGCAGCAATTTCTTGGCAAAGAGTGTGTAGACCAAGATGCAAGGGTGGGCTAGGACTCAATCAGATCTTATCATGGAACAAATCGAATTTCACTGAACTAATTCATGACATATTAGTGGATTCAAACACAATTTGGAACACCTGGGCTAACATTGTCATTCTCAAGGGTGGATCATTCTGGAAATACACTTGCAAAACTACCTCGAGTGCAATTTGGAGGAACATTGTGCATATAAGATAAGAGCTAAAGGAGACTATGGAATAGGATACAAACCAAGTCATAATGATGTCCAGAGGAGGCAAGTTTGATTGGGCCTGCATCTATGAGAGTCTTAGAGATAAAGGGGCTACTAAAATGTGGAACATTTGGATTTGGGGCAAGCTGGACACCCCAAGAATCTCATTCACTATCTGGATGACTGCAAGTAGAGGCATGGCCACCAGGGACAAGCTGAAAGCTATGGGAAGACTGCAGGATGACAACTATATATTATGCACCGATGGAGAGCAAGAGACCACTGAGCATCTTTGGTTCAGATGCCCGTACATAAGGGCAGTACTCACCAAGGTAATGTTGTGGGTGAGGACGGACAGAAGATTTCAGACTACATTTGAATGGATTGATGCAATAGAAGGAATATCTAGGAAGAAAAGTTTCTTGTTTATGTGTGGATTAATTGTACGAGTACAATTATGTATTTTGTTTGGAAGGCTAGGAACATGAAAGTTTTCCAGGTTGAGACTCTGAGTAGTGATGAGTGTGCGAGATTAGTAACTACCCATGTTAGGAATAGCGTTCGAGCTAGGTGGAGAAAGCACAATAGAGAATCACGGAGATGGTTCTCTAGAATTGGCTTAGAGGAGTCTCAAACTACCTAGATTTCTCTAGGTACTTTTTTAACTATTTCTTTGAATGGATTAACCCCTTAATATTCAAAAAAATATCTATAGTTTCAAGGTTAGTACATTGAGGTTACTAAGGATTGTGAGGTGATTATGTAAGCTAATTACATTATAAGGCTTAGAGTTTGACTTAAGGTTTGTTTAGCGGACCTTATTTTGACCTTATACAGCTTTAATCAAGCTTATGGTAAAAAAAATAAAGTCGTTATCATCTGTTCGGTAGTGGGAGTTGATGATGTTTATTGTAGCTTATGTGAGTTGATAGGAGTTTATATTTCATCCAAAATTTAACCTACCCCTTTCTGCCTTATCTAGCCTTACGAAATTTGTTTCCTTCGATTGCCCCTCGCTAATTTAACTTTTAAATATATAAAAATTAATCTTCTGCTTATAAATTTATAAATATATCCTTTTTGGTAATTTTACGTCCATCTTTTATAAAAATCAGTCTCGATCAATTTAGTTTGCCGAACACCCACATAATTTAAAAAAAAAATAAGCTAATAATTTCAACTTCTAAAATCAACATCGATCAACCATCATTAAATCAGTATCAACATCAACATAAACTCATACCAGATTTGAATCGCCGAACAGACCCTTAGTCGTCTAGGATTTGTGTGATTTCTAGAAACTTATAGTCATTGTTTGCAACTAAGTACATGAATCTAAATTAACTTGTTGATTAATATAGATTTTCTCTATAAGTTAATGTACATTTTCTTATTGTTACCTTGCATATTTTATTATTCATTGCTCAAAGAACAATATCATTCTCTGTCTATACTAACACACTTTATTCAAGAAATACTCTCCCAGTAGCAGTTTGTTTATATATTATCGCAAGAATTTAAACTCAAATCTCCCAAAAAACTTATAAAGCATTGTATCATTTTACCATCAGATCAATTGAATATTCATTTATTTTATTGACATTGCTAGGGTTGGGCATTAGAAATGTTGAAGTTTCACTCTATTTATAAACTAATAATAAAATGCATGTCTTAGGTAATTTGCCCAGGTATTCGTTGGTCTCTTGGGAACGGCCATGTTATTAAATTTTGGAGGCATCCTTGGATCACTGATCAGCCCCTTCTGAATTTTGCCTTGAATGACCTTAATCCAGTAACTCTGAATGATTGTGTGGCGAATTTCAGGGAGCCAGGTGTTGGGTGGAGATGGCATATGTTCTCATCCAATTTACACTCTACTCCCTTCGTCCCTAAATGTTTGTCCTATTTCCATTTCCGTCGTCCCTAAATGTTTATCCTTCTCTCCTTTCTTTCCTTTTATATTTACATTTTTCTTACGATATTACCATCATTCAATATATCTCTATCCATATTATCCAATCAAAAATCAACCACAATACCCCTTTTAGTAATTTTCTTTCTTCTTCTCTTTTTTCCCATCTTTATCCATCAACATCACACTCTCCCCCTCTTCCTATTGGCTACTTTTTTTCTCTCTTTTTTCCTCTTAATTTGTGTGAAATTGTCCTTGTAGGACAAACATTTAGGGACGGAGGGAGTACTATTTTGCTTAAATTGGCGGCGGTTGGTTTAGTTGAGGGTCCGAGTATCAAGGACTGTATGTCTTGGCATAGGACGACAACAAGACAATACACGGTTGGGTCAGTTTATAGCTTTCTTAACGGTGATGAATAGGTCATTGAGAATAATCAGAATATGTTCAAAATACTGTGGAAGATCCGAGTTCCAGAGAGGATTCGGTACTTTTCCTGGCTGATGTGCAATGGACGTGTTTTAACAAATATGGAACGTTGTCACCGACATCTCACGAGCAATGGACAGTGCCGGGTTTGTCAAGCTGGTAATGAAGACTTTGATTCACCTTCTTAGAGATTGCAACAAAAATTTGCTCGGTTCCGTCTGCTGAGTTGTGGGGTGTTATTCATGGTTTGAGAATTGCTTGGGATGGTGGTTTCAGGCGTGTCATTGTTGAAGTTGACTCTGAGGTGATTATTCAGCTTATTAATAACCCGCTCAATCGAGCTCATCCATTATCTAGCCTGGTTGCTCAATGTCATGGCTTCATTCGTAGATACTAGGTTATTTAGTTTCGTCACATTTACAGCGAAGCTAATCGTGTTGCTGATGGTCTTGCTGCTTTTTCTTTTTCCTTTCCTGTTGTTTGTCATATTATCGATGCTCCTCCGTCTACTATTTCGTCTTTAGTTACAAATTATGTAAGGGGTTTGGCTACCCCACTTAATTCCTAATTAGCCTCTTTTTATTTACAAGTGCGTAGTCGCCTCTTTCAGATAAAAAAAATAAAATGCATGTCAGCATGTCGATTCCAAAATATAAAACATCAATAAAAATTCGAGGAACCGCTTTTTCCTCATTTTAAAAAATAGTACTCCGTAAAAACAATTATTTTTCAAAAAATCTATATGCACACCAAAAAAACGTCTGGCGCACAGGAGATCGTACGCTTCATGAAGCGTACGCTCCATGAAGCGTAAGATCCAAAGGGTAACCCTTTGGGGGGACATACCCGATGGGGTCATGCTTCATGAAGCGTAAAGCTTTACAAAACGTGACGCGTTAGTTATATTAGTCGCTTTTAAAAGCGTTAGGGTACCATCGTCTTCCTCCTTCCTCCCGAACCAGAGTGCAATTCCAGAGAGTGTTTATTGAAAAACATTTGCGTGCTAGTCATTCGGAAATGGTGCGAGTAGTTGGTGGTTGTATCACTGGTGTTGGCAGATGTTGTGGTTTGACGGAGCAAGACGACAACGACGATGTGCAAGCGGCTGATGTGGAGGGCGACGTTGGGAGAGACTCTGATTCCCCTGGTAAATTACAATTTCAGATCCGCTTGAAAAGTACCCATGTTGATGTTTATTTATGCGAGAAGTGGTGCTTTGATTTGGGGCAAATTGTTAGTGAAGAGACATGTAGGTTTATGTATATGTTTGAATTTGAGGAAAATTAGGGATTTCGATTTAAACGTAGCTTACTGTGGTTGAATTGGGGCATGTAGGTTATATGAATGGACTTATATATAGTTGAATTCGAAAATGTAGCAGCTTTCTTGTACACACACCTTGGAAAATTGAATTCGAAAATGTTTATGTATGCACTTTACTCGTTCTTCCTCCATCATTGCCATTGTCAACTTCAGTTTGCATAAGACGTCTTTGAAGAGATGCTACTGCATCCTTTATAGTTGCCATGGCTGGCACATACTCAGCCCATTGAGCTTATATCTCGCTATTTTCACATTCCAATGACCCAACTGTTTCTCTAAGTTGAACAATCTCCAAATTGTTCAACTTAGAGATGATGTACAAGGCATTGATATTCTCCAGTAAGGTCAAAAATCTTCTCTCTATATAGTGCTTCACGAACAGAAGTGGTTAGTAGCTCGACAAAAGATGTACTAACAATGGTCTCCAACAATTCAGCTTCATCCTTTTCCATTTTCAGATCTGAATGCAGTGGGTATGTATCATCAGTGAATTGGTTTATTAAATTTGACTTCTCTAGAATGCTGCTCTTAATTATCAATGCAAGAGTATCTAGAGTAACTGCTTCATCAACTATTCTCTTAAAGAATTCTGCAACTTTTGTTCTCTAGATCATGGCAAACACCTTGCATTTCCTGAGGCTTTGCCCTGAGATTCTCCATTTCTGAAGCAAGCAATTCGGCTTTGAGATTTGTCTCTCTCTCTCATAAGCAAAGTTTCGTTGCCGTGAAGAAGATTCAGCATGTCTCCTTGTAAAGACGATAGTTTGTCATTCCTTATGCTGAATTCCTGCTGGAGACTGTCAATCAAAGTCTTTAAATCTGCCACCTCTTGTTTAAGTTCACCAAACAGTGTCACAAGAATCGTCTTCTCGATGACAAGCTTCTGATTCTCATCCCAGGCTCTAAAGTGAGATTCTGATGCAAAACCATTTGGTTCCCATCCAAATTATCTTTTGAGACATGGTCCAAATCAACTTCTAGAACCTTGAACAATTGAAACATCCCCATTCTCAAACTGTGTGCAGTTTATTACTTAGAACAGTTCTTATGGTTATTGTTTTCTGTTTATTCTTATATCTCTTATGTATCATTGTATCAGAGCAGGAATTCTCATCCATTTAATGCAATAGTTTATGCTAGGCTGCTGTCACTTCTTATTTAGGCTCTATGTGCTTCCTTATTTATGCTTAATACAATCTTAAAGCCTTAGCCCTTAGGCAGTTGCTCCCCTGTTGGTTTCTGATGGTGTGATGTTTTGTGCTAGGATGTGTGTGCTTGATAAAATCCATTCTGTCCACCATTAGTTCTATTCTATTAATGCGTAGGAATATTGGATATGTAAGGGCCTGAATGGTTGTGCATTATGGGGAAATCTCCAATTTTGAAATGAGTTTTTCTGATCAACTAGATGTCTCCAACAATGTCTCACAATTTTGAAATGAGTTTTTCTTCCTCCATCCCATGATAAGAGTGGTCTGTCTTCTATCCCAGACTTCATCTGTTGACTAGAGAAAATTCAGACACCAATTCACATAGAAGAAGGTAAAAAAAATGAGCCAAAACAGAATAGAAAATGTCTAATATATTTAAAACATGCTACCTGAAGGGAGACTGAGCCAACAATGTGACCAGGCACCAGCTCCCAAAATCGAGCTTCAGTAAAAAAAACACAACATCTTCATGAGAAGAGACCTGTGTCAGCATTGGTTTATATGTAATCATCAAGGCTAAGATGAATAGTTGTGATTTGCAAGAAAAGGTTTTACCTGTCTATAGCATTTACTCATGGCTGAATGATGTATTCCTGGAGGTGCACTTTGGAATAGGATTCCATCTGTTGCCTTGAAGAGAGGTAGGACAAGCATAAATAATGTGACTGAAACTAATCCCATGCACAATACTTCAGCATTTTGAATTCTGCAAGCAAGGGCCTTTTTTAGAGTGTATCCAAATATTCAGTCGTTAATGCTAACAGAGAGATTAGAGTGGCCTTCTCTGCAAGAACTATGGACTTATCATTCATGAGCAGCTGACAAGATTCCTCCAATGCCTTGACCTTCCCTCTTGCATCCTCCAACTCAACACCTAATACTGAGAGAGAATCCTCCAAAGCAACGTTCTTTTCAATAAGTTCTTCCATCACACCTAACTTCTCTAAAAGGACACATATCTCAGCTTCACTAATCTGGCACGTTTCCTTTAGCTTTGAGTTCTCTTCCTGCAAATCTTTCAGATAGTAAATTTCCTATTGAAGAGTATTTCTTCGATCCAACTGGAGTTCGAGATCCTCTTCAAGTTTCTCTTTTCACTCCTTTAGGCTTAAGATTTCATCCTGTATGTGCTTTAATGAGACAGCAGAATTTATACTGATTTCATTCAAGCTCTTGTTCCCATCCCTAATGAACTGGACTTCACCTTTTAAATTGTGTATGTTTGAGCTTACTGGTGATTTCTTTTAAAGGTAGTGTTGTTTATAGTAATTTTTTTTGTTTTTATTGTACAGTTGGAGGTATGGTTGTTGAGGCTAGTGATAGGGCTGATGATGTTGTTGGTCGAGATGATGGTTTGAGGACTGTTGGTGGGGGTTCTCCGACTCATGCTGATACGAGGGATGGTTGGGGTGAGGCTACCATGATGGTACGTATTCTCTAATTCAGTAATAATAATATGAAATTAGAATTTTTAAAATAGCATATATTAGTTATTGTATTACTTGTAATATATGAGGGGAGTGTATTAAGTTGGTTTTGTTATAGTAATGTAGTTATGGGCCTTTATTTAGGGAATTTAAGCTTATAAGTATGTAAATAGACACTTATTCATAAAAGATATGTAATATGCAAACTGAAGTTAAATTGTAAAAAAAAATGTATGAAAATGTAATTGAATCCTGAAGTATAAAAAGTTATTAAAAAACATAGCAATTGAATGTAATACAGAAAGTAAGCAAATAATGAAAATCCTAAACAGGCATTTCAGGAGTTGAGTCGGGAGTTGTGTACTCCCGACGCGACTACACCTGTTGTGCCAAAGAAGAAGAGGACGAGGAATGTGAAGGCACGAGGTATACTACAGTCTGATCGTGTTGAGGCCCCTCCGCCGAAAAAGAGGGCTAGGAGATTAGAGGCTGATACGTTGATATCTGAGCTACGGCGAGACGAGGCAGCGCATGATGATGTGGATATTCAGACAGAGTAGGACTTTGGTCCGTCTGCTCCGGTTGAGACTGTTGAGGAGATTCCGACGGACGTCGTAGTGACTGATCAGGCAGAGGACATCGGTCCGTCTTCCCCTATCCCTACCCAGCAACCCACCACTCGACTAGAGTCGGAGCACATTGATTCATTTACTTTAGAGACTCCGATTGGGACTGTAGAGGATCTTTTGAGGGACATCGATATAACTCCTGCACTTGCCTCGGTTTCACCTTCTCAGACCCCTCATATCGCGTCCCCTCCTATCATACAGACTACAGTTTCTGAGCCCCCACTTGATCCGCCTGTTGTTGTTCAGCCTTCAGTTGCCCCGGATCCTCCCATTGTTGAGCCTCCACTTGATCCGCCTGTTGTTGTTCAGCCTCCAGGTTCCCCGTATCCTCCCATTGTTGAGCCTCCACTTGATCCTCCTGCTGTTGTTCAGCCTGCAGTTGTCCCGGATCCTCCCATTGTTGAGCCTCCTCCCGCTCCGGTCCCTCCTGTTGCTGACGTACCCATGTGGCAGCCAGGAGGACCACGTTTGGCTGTCCTCCTTCGACACTACCCCACGCATACTGCGGAGTCGATATGGAGGTGGACTCCTCGAGATGCTCCGGCCGCTCCTGCACCAACTGCTCCGGCCCCTCCCGCAGCTGCTCCGGCCCCTCCTGCCGCAGTCGATCCTCCTGCTCTAGCTGTTGACGACGTATTGGTGAGCTTATTTACGAAGTTTTTTTTAATGTTTTTGTGTATACACATAAATGAACTAATCGAAAATATTTTATTAATTGTGACAGTGGAGGAAGCTGTATAAGGCATACTCACGTCCGTTGGATTGGACTCATATAGAGGAGCTTAAAGTTGATGCGCCAGGTACATGGTGGGAGATTGCAGGGCGTAGCGGGTTGAGGCAAGTTGGGTCTCTTGATTACCGTGGATCGGACCACGCCATCATATCAGCCTTCATAGAGCGTTGGTACCCCGAGACCAACAGCTTACATTTTCCATGGGGCGAGATTTCGATCACGTTGCATGACGTGGAGCGCATTTTAGGGATTCCGATCGACGGGGAGCGTCTAGTCAGGCAGTTTGAGGACACAGAGTTTCAGGCGCGGGTCATGGATATGTTCTCGATTGATGCGCTGACCTTTCGCAGATATTCATCCAGTGGCATTCCGAGTGACGAGCTTAAGGCACATGTGATGCGGATGATTGCAGATGGGGTGGCCAACCATTTGATATCTGTTGCATATCTGTTGTGGGTCATCGGTTTAGGGCTTTTTTGCAACAAGAGCACGAACTCTATCAGTATACAGTACTTGCATTGTCTCATAGACCCCGACCGCACGAGAGGATATGCATGGGGTGTTGCGGTGTTGGCGAACCTGTTCCGCGAGATGGGTGTTGCGTCTCGACGAGATAGCAAGGGCGTTGCGGGTTGTATTCTCCTTCTCAGGGTAAGAGAATTAGTTTATATGTACTTGTATTTGTTTAGGATATTTTTTTTCTACGTAATCAAGTAATTATAATTTTTGTATAGACTTGGATATGGGAGTACCTATAACATTTCCGAGGGCATCCGATACTGAGGGTAGATCTTTTGGTCGATACTCGCGCGGGTGCCCGAGCTAGAGTGGAGACGCGCTTGCCTCCGAAGAAGCCTGAGCGACTGAAGGAGATTCGGAAAGTATTAGACAGGGTCCGTGCTGATGAGGTAAAAAATAGACCAAAATTATGTGGATAGTAGGAAATGTACAAAATGTAGAGCGTGTTGTTATATTTGATTTTTTTTTGCAGATAAAGTGGCATCCGTGGAGAGACATTGATTTCGATTCAGAGCGTTACCGGATTTCCAGGTTTCGAGGGGTGCTTGAGTGCTTTGGCACACGAGAGGTTTACATGCCCGATAGGTGGTTGCGTTATTACTTCCGGGTGGAGTGCATACCTGTTGAGCCCATTGTGCCGGATACAGAGGTTCCTGGCACGTCTTGGCGCAAGTATGAGGTGGGTTTTACCGACGATCAGCTCTACTGGAACCAGCGGTACGACCACCTCATTGATCTTGAGCAGCACCCTTTGGCTCGGTATGCTTATCAGGCGGACCTCGCCTACTAGGATTGGTTCGATGGAGTCACACATCCATACGTCGATCCTAGGTCAGAGCGCCAGGACCGTCCACGCGAGCCACACACCTACCCGGATGCTGTAGTGGATGCTGTCATGGTAATTTAAAGTTTCGACAATAATTTCATTCAATTAGTAATCGTTTTAGTATGGTATTATACCTAAAAAATGCCTTAATTTATGCAGCGACAGCAGCAGGCCGTTGGATACGCGTTGGATGCTTTGGGAGGGATGCCCGTTGATCATCCGGCTAGGCTGTACTTGCAGGACATGCTGAGCATATTAGGGGACGACCGTCCACCACTTCCACCTCCTTTGAGCAGGCCGTATCGGGATTCTACATATGAGCGCGGCGAGGGTAGTGGATCTAGATGATTCTACATATGTGACAATACCTGGTTTAATTGGTGTCATGGTTTATTTGTATAGCACTTGTGTAATGCTTTGTTATGTTACTTATCACATTAGTGAAATATACTTGATGTTTTTCTTTTGTTTCATTATTTTTTATTTACTTAGCATAACTGCATAATCTATATGATTTATTGAATGTTCTCTTGCCATGGAGTTGGTAGCCAAAACTTGGAAGCATAACTACATAATCTATAAGACACCATTTTGTATCTGCTTGAATTTGCAATCTCTTCTGTTTTGTAAGTATGTTGTTGTCTTCTGTGTTATTTACCAAAACTTGGAAGCCCTTTTTATTCCAATTTTTTTTGTCCATGGAAGATGCCAAAAGTAATGAGCCAATTCTATGAAGCTCTTCATTTGCTTGGAAAGTTTTGTATTTCTGTGCTGATGGGCTGATGCTGACTGAGTTGAGTTGAATAATGCTGGCTCTGGAGTCTTGTTATTACTGAATTCTGCTGCTGTCTTTAAGGCACATGTTCTGCTGCTGGATTGTGTGAACTGCACTGGCTGAATTGTTGCTGATGTTGTGGTTTGTGTTGAACCTACTCATTCTGTCACTAGTGTTTTTTTACCTTTTACCTTACGCTTCATGAAGCGTAAGCTTCATGAAGCGCAAGGATTATCACACAACGTCACTGGTGTTTTTTTACCTTTTACCTTACGCTTCATGAAGCGTAAGCTTCATGAAGCGCAAGGATTATCTCACGTCACTGGTGTTTTTGCCTTGCGCATCATGAAGCGCGCGCTTCATGATGCGCAAGGCAAGTGAGAAAAAATAGGGGCGGCTTTCGCTCGTCCCCCGTTTCGAACCGTAGACATATTGATCAAACGCGTGTACCTGGACCAAGTGTGCCGCATTGGCTATCAATATATATAGTATAGAATTAACTTTTAAACTAACACAGGTTGGAGTGGGTTTGGTCCGAAATTAAATTAAACCGACCGGTTCACCTATTTTTTGGGTTCCAATAACAAAATTAAAACCGGTTCCTAAGAGATTGCACTTTATATAATGTTATGGAGCTATAATAAACAAATTTATGTATATTTTATTATGTGAACCCTTATTAATCATATTAAAAATTTAATACTACCAAACCGGCCTCAAAATAAACTGTAAAAATAAAAATTGTTGCGGTTCTTGAAATTTCATGTTGTAATGGTTATTACCATAATTTATTTTAAGGTTCCGATTTATGTTTATGTTTAGGGTTTAGGGTAGGTTAGGTTATTACCATAATTAATTTGGAAAGCACCAACTATTCAGCACATACGTGAATTTGATATGTTTGATCTTGGAAAAAATGCACTACTTTCTTGGCCTTGGCATTTTTGTCTCTCAGAAGAAGTATGTGCAAGAAATTCTGGACAGGTTTCAAATGTCAAATTGTAATCCTGTAGCTACACCGGCTGAAGTAGGTCTGACTTTGGGCTTCATAAAGCTTGCGCTTCATGAAGCGCAAGTGTTACAGTGACTTTGATTTGGCTTCGTTTGCCCTGATTCTTGCGCTTCATGGAGCGCGCGCTTCATGATGCGCATGGCTTATGAGCATAGCCAATTTTGTTCTTAATAGCATTCATGTTTGTCATTATATGATCCAATTCAAAGCCATAAAAAAGTTTTACCATCACAAAACCATATTTAGAATAAGAAGCAAACACAAATCCCAAAAATGCATTACAAATAAAACTTATACGGTTCTAACTAATGACATATATCATCAACTTCAAACAACAACATTTGGTTCGAGATTATGGCTAATCCGCTTCTCGCTCCATTTTACCATTCTTTGTCTAAACGGCTCATCCCACCCCTTGACGCTAGGTTGATGGCTTCTTGTCCAATCTCTCGGCGGAGGAGGAAGTGGGGAGTCGTCGCTCAACCAGACCTGCAAATTAAAAACATAATATATTACCTCGTAAATAATTATAAGCGCTAATTTACTTTCATGATAATAATGTATGACTCACAGGTATGAAGTGATCTTTGTTTCCCACGAGCGCTATGGCATATATCTTCGATGGAGGGTACCGGTTCTCCCCTCTCGCCTGCATCGGCAAGCATGTATGCGATCCATCCCACGACAACAAAACAACTGCAACCTGATGTATTGTGGCAAAGATCAAACCGGCTATGGGCATCTCCATCCAATATCTTTGAGCGCAAGGGCTAACCACATAGGGCATAGTATCCAACATGTCATCAATAGGAGATTTGTTCCAAATAGGCTCATATACATCTCTGTTCCTCCTCAATTCGGCTGTCAACTCCAACCGAACTCTGCGGTACTCGCTCTGTAATTGTCCCAACAACACGGCGAGTGATCGATAACCGCAATGCCCATCTGCCATTACATCCTGCACCTGATCAATGTAAGGAAACATGAAGTCGTTAACATTGTCAACTCCAAAGTTGAAATCCAGCCACATCATGCCGCCCCTCTCTTCTCGTGTACTTGTCCCCGTCGCAACTTTTTTCGGGGCCTTGTTGGTTGAGCCCTTTGGCCTTCCACGCTTTTTGTCGGGCAATGAAGTTTTTATTTGGCTCTCCTTTTCCTTATGTTGCTTCTCCTTTTCATATGCCTCCATCCGATGCTCAAGCAAAGTAGTGTTCCTCTTTGTTGACCACTTAGTGGACCCCTTTGGCCGTCCCCTCTTCATGGCATCTATCTGCTCAATCAAAGACGACTCTTTTCCCAACACATTGTCTACAAACGTCTCTGTGATCAAGTACACATGGTCATATGTCAATTCACCCTGACGCTTCCTCTCCACCATATCTTCCCATCTGATATCGGTAAGTTTTTTTGCCTCTTTGTCTTCTATGGGCATGCGCTTCGGATCAACTCCCTCCCATACCACCTGATGCCAAAATGGGTGTATGTCACCTTGAGGGATCGACCACTTAGTGAGAATGGCTTGGGCAATCCTATGACGGCAAGGAAGACCCATGCACTCCCGTACCGAAAAATCAACACACTCTTTCTCTAATTTTCCTTCTGCGGCGTCCTTGTTCAGGTTGTAGTACATATTCAACAACTTCATAATGCACAATGTTGACACTTTGTAAAATAGGCGCATGAATATCGTCCTAACTCGACTAGGGACACTATTCAACTCAGTTGGAATCTTGCTACGTGACATCTCCAGATCCCCGCTTATATCATTAACTTGGGACTGAATGTGATTGTGGATCCTTCCGATCACTGTGTTGAAGCCTCCTCGAGAACTGTCAAGTATTTTCTTAAGCACGTTGTGCATTCCCTCCGCCATGTGTCATACATATTAGTGTTATGTACATTACAAATGTGTAAATCACATAATTTGAACAACCAAAAATATGTAAAACATTAAAACGTGTGTACCTGTTTGTTGTTCTCGTTTCGAAGTGGGTACAGTGATCGGTCCATGCTCTAACTATCGACTTCTTGTAAGGCCCGAGCCACGACCTCTCAACATACTTCATCAGCCCTGGCCAATGCTGTTTGACTCTTCTAAGCCTTTCCTCGTATTTTGCCTCCGTTGTCGACATGAATATGCCCCAACATCTATTAGCAAACCTTTTCGCCTTTTCTTGGTCCTCTAGGATACCTACAGCGTATGCTAATATGTTGCCCTTAACATGCACCCAACATAGAAGATGTTTGACTTCCTCTCCAAACACAGTGTCCTTTGCGTTAATGATTGCCCTCTCTCAATCTGTGACAATCGCATTTGGCATCGCTCCCACTTCCTGGAACAAACGCTTCAAACGCTTCAACACCCATGTATAACTAGTTGTGTCTTCTCTTGATAGAAATGCAAAACCGATGTTGAAGGATCTGTTAGTGCATGTAAACCCAACCATCTGCAGCAAAGCCATGTCATACCTGTCAATACATGAAATAATTATACAACTTTACAAAAACAATATTTGCCTCAATATATAGAAAAAAACTTAACAGATTGTACCTGTTGGTCTTATATGTGCTGTCCATAATTGCGACATACGGAAACAACTTCATTAGATGCAGCGATGTGGGGTGCACAAAGAAGAGGATATCAATATAATCTGAACCACCTATCCTATTCGGAAATACTCTGTAATCGTTACTTTGTAGAAAATGCAGTGCATATTGGGTGGTTGTCAGATTTGCACTATCCTCTTTCAAATACCGTGCCCTCAAATTTGAAACTTGCTTCCGTGATATCACATTTACGGGGTAAAGATTTCTCAACCGCTCCACTATACGAGCAGGTGGCACATATATATAGCTCAATTCCTTCACAAGCAATTTTTGTACTTCCGCCATTCGGCCTGAAAATGAATTGCCAAGCAAACTAGTGGGGAGGTCGTGGTTGTGAACTCCGCACACAACCGTTAGTGCCCACTTCCCGGTTGATTTACTTCTAACGCCAAGCAACTCGAATTTGCATTTGCACTTTGTGTAAAGGGTTCGCAGCTGAGGCGGTGTAACAGTAGGGATGCAATCACCCTTCTTCCCAGGTCTATACATACCATGCCTATGACATGCTAGCCTGACCAAATTTTCATTTGACGTTTTTATAGGCAACGCCATATATCTTTCACGCCCAACTTGCCTAGCCCAGGCTATCATTTGATCTCGACTATCCCACACCCCATCGTGATGAAAGTCAGCAGAAAAATCTCTCCCGTTTACCTATTTATAAATTAAAATTACTTTCAATTAAACTGTAAATACACAGTATGTTTTTAACAATAACATATTTTTTACTATTATTTTCCATTCAACTCTACACTATTGAATAACAATAATATTATTTCTAAAGGTATATAATCATTACAAATGTATAAGATTAATAATTTTTTTTTAATTTACAAATACAAATACGATACCTTCAAAGTTCAGAATATAAAACTATAAACTGCAATTTAAATTTCAAAAAACTTACCTCGACTATGTCGTTTTCTTCTTCATCAACGTCTATTTCTCCTCCTCCTTCTTCAAAAGATGATGATAACTCTTCATAAGATGATGATTCAGCTTCATACGGTTCATCTGAAAAAGGCGATTCCGTCGATGAATTTTCTTCATATGAGCTATTGGATGCCATTGTATTTTGTGAAAGCTGTGTTTCTTAACTCATAAACTTTTTGATATATGAATATATATAGGCCTTAAATGTTTGTTATTTAATCTATCTTATGATACAAAGATATAAATTAGATATGAAAATAATTTTTTTTCCCAAATTTACGTAAACAAACCTAATTTCACGGCGGCGTTGCGGGAAAAAAATCCGGAAACCCTAGCGCTTCACGAAGCGTGCGCTTCGTGAAGCGCAAGCCCAGGGTACCACCCTCGCGGAGGGCACCCTTTGGGTCATACGCTTCATGAAGCGTACGCTTCATGAAGCGTATGAAACCGTGTGCGCGGGGCATTTTTTTCCCTCGCGGAGGGCACCCTTTGGGTCATATCTCCCTTATTTTTTTATTATCTATTTCTTTAACACTTTCTACCTAAAAATATCTATTTCTTTAACACTGTTTTAGCGAATAATAAAATGCATGTCGATTCCATATGTAATACACAAGCGCGACATTTATTTGTCTGCGAAAATTGCTCATTAATCATTATATAAATTGGTGTATGAAATGGATTATGCGATACCATAATTCGAACATGACTCGACACTTGTCCATGGAATTTGTTCTCCTGATTTCTATTTTAGGACTATTTTGGCTTCTATATAAATATACGTAATAAAAATGCACACATTAGGGGATATTTTCTTTGTATTTAATGTCTCGCTTACATTTTATGTGCCTTGTCATGCTACTACGTGTAGATATATCTAGCTTGGTAGTACGTATTATAGATCATATCGATCGTAGATTCATAATCATATATTTGGAGTGTAGTTCGAAGTGGGGAAGAAAAAAACACACACACAAACTAAGAAATAATTTCATTAGTCGAGTGAAACTAATCAAAGTATGTCGATTTCAGAGAAGACAATAGTATTGAGTACCCGTATTTTGTATGGAATTTATTAAATATAAATAATATATTTTAAAGATAAGTTAATTTTTAAAATTTGAATTAATTTTTCTACTTTTTTTATGTAAATATGAATAAAAGGGTGGAAGAAAAGAGCTTCTCGCATTGAAAATATAAATTATAATTTGTCTATATCCTTGGAATCTACGAGCTTATGTGCTAGATCGATAATGCGCTTATGCGCACGGACGAACATGTGGACTCCCCACGTATAATCCACCGAAATTTAACATGGTATTAAAGTCATGTTCGATCTTAGGTCCTGTAACACCCCCTTCCTACCCTGGAGGTATTACCGTCAGTAACCCCAATTAAGACTAAACCGAAGCTACCTAAGGCTTTAAATTGACTGAACAAACTAAAACAAGGTAAATGAAACCATTTAAAACCTAACAAAATTAAGTAAAACTTTACAGCGGAAAAGAGAATAAAAGGTCTTATACAAATCTTAACTTAAAAAAGAACTAGTAAATAAATAGAACAACCTTCTATTTAAACAAAATTTTCATCAAGTCTTCCTTGATTTCTTATTTCTGAAACTCAGCTTCGCTTTGAAGTAGTTCAACCATGATCTTCACTCAAGTATAGCCATTGGAAACCTTTCTTCAACTTCTGGAGCTTCAAACCCCTGAATCTGCCTCTTGAATCAACTTCCAAGAAGTAACTTATGTATCGTAAACCAACGGTGGACACCAGCCGACCATATAAAAGAAAAGAAGATGGACGGGTTAGTCTAATGAAAGACTAAGCAAGCGGAGAATCTAACTTAGTTCTTATGGTTTTAACTAAACATATTGGCATCAAAATCCGAATAGACTCAGATTATGATCCAACAGTTAGCAGTCTTATAAAAGATAAGAAGGAAACTCGCATAATCAAGAGAGAGAACACCACCACTTGTGGTTTCTTTAAGAAGCATAAACGATTAATGGAAACTTGTACTAACCACTCAACATTCACCATCGTCTTCAAAGACTAAACAACTTAAATTCACCAAAGTTTGATTAAGAATCACATTCTTAATCAGGAGCAAGAATGGTTATCAAAAGGACTAACCATTTTGGTACATTAATGTGCGTAACGCACATATCTTTCATTACTTTCAAATTGTGCACTCGCACCATATAATAGTTTTTACATAGTTCAGCCAACAACCAAGATCAGAGAGCATGTTTCATCTTATAATCATTTATATATGCTCGGCCAACAACCGAGATTCGGCCAACAACCAATATCACAGGGCATGTTTCATCCATGATCCTTTAAATGTACTCGGCCAACAACCGAGATTCGGCCAACAACCGAGATCAGAGGGCCTATTTCATCCATGATCATCTGTCCTTGAATTACTCTATTTCATAATAATGTCTCAGCATGAGACAACTAAACACATAAGGTCACACATAATGGACCTAAATCCAGTTCTAGCGTAGAAATTGAAATAACGACATTGTCGTTATTTCTACCAAAATAACAACCTATCAAACTTTATTCAACATACAAATTATTCCCAACATGAGAATCAAATGGAATTCAATTCCTCGTTAATAACCATAACGCGAGAGAGAATCGTCCACTTGCCTTAGAAGGCGTGATCAACGTCCTTAGTGACTCCAACAGTAATCTTAATCATCCTTCTGCCAATTATAACAAAAGATTTCTCAACAACGAGCTCACAGAAACACTTCTTAGTTGTATACTCAACTCCTACAACTTCCTAATCGATAAACGATTTAATTTCCGAATATCGATATATAACAAATCCTTAGTTATCATGCTTTAAGGAGCCATCTTGGAGGAATTATAACTAATTATCCGCTTCACTTTTGAAACAACATTCTAAACAAAAAGTGTTCCTCAGTAACAGTTCTTAAAGGTGACCAAATCTCGGATCAAACGGATTAACAACAAATCTTGAGTAATTATCCGAAGTCCTTTACCTGCCAATCGGTATCAACACTTGTATTCGCTATAACTGAAGATCCTGACGTTCATTTCTCGAGCGGTTTGAACCTGTGAGACCGTATCAACGTAAAGATTATAAAAACCATAAATTTAATTAGCAAAGCGGAAACGAAAGGCCCTTACGGTGGCTCCGTAATCAACCTGCTAATTAATTTCGATCGTATATACCTTCACTCGAGCCCATGGCTTGTTTGGCTCGATAGTGGCTCGATCCCCGAGTCCAAGGGTGGTTGGGCGTTGCCCGATATCGGCCCTTGCGGTGGGTGGTGGTCGGACAGCCTGGTGGTCGCCGGCGGCGTCACTTTGGCGAGGCAAAGAAGACCGACGGTGAAGGAATTCTTCCTCCCGAGCCAGCGTCGCTCCGCCTTGTCCTCTTGCTGGTTTTACAGCAGCAGCAACATCCAACAAAACCAAGAGGAAGAAGAAGAAGAGGTGGAGGAGGAGAAGGTTGCCGGCGGTGAGTCTTGCCCGAGCCCGTCGTCGTTCGTCCTCTCTCGCTTTCCTTCCCCTTTTGTTTTGGAAATGAAATCGTAGACTTTGAATAAATTAAAGCAGAGAAGATATGCTTGTCCCAATCCACTCTCTCTGGTTCCTTCCCCAATAAGTAAATGTAAGGCGGCCTAATCGAATTTCCCGTCTCGGAACGGGACTCGCATTAAAGCGGTAAAATTATGTACCTCGGATGGAAAAACTTACTAAATAAAAAACGTCCCATAAATTATGTAGACCAATAAAACCAATTTTCCATGATTTTATCTTTCTACCTTCAATTTTTAAGGCTTCTGTTTCATATTTTAAATTCCTTCCGGTACATAATTAAAAAGACGGCTTATTCAATAAATATTCTTTTTCCACCGAAAAATCGTAGAATTCACACCGATCCATAAAATCATTTCTTTGTGATTTTAGGATATCACCAAGAATTTTCTAGGATTTAATCTCCAACAAAAAATATTGGATTAAGCGTTAAAACGGACAAAAAGGTTAAAAGGATATCCGAGAAAAATTCAAAAATATCCTCAAAAACCGCAGTTATTACATTAGTACCCCCTTAAAAATGGTTTCGTCCTCGAAACCAAGGAGAACTCGGATCACCAGGAAAAATAGCACAAACATACACACCACTACTACAAACATATAGAGAAGTTTGTAGTACCCTCTTAAAAAACATGATGTTACATCTGCACCAGGCGCAAAACAGCCATTGTTTAGTTACCAAGCTTCTTCTTTTATAACGTTCATTAACTTTGGAAAATGGCTCACCATTTCCTGTCTAATTTCTCAAGTCTTTTCTTCACCTCCATTTTTAGGCCAAGGTAGCCTAACCAAAGGTATTTTTCTTATTCACGATTCAACCTGACCTTTCTTCATAGGTGTCATTTGGTTGAATATCCATCTTACTATTGTTGAGTACAAGAGATATATTGAACGCATACTATCTCAGAAGAAACACAAGGAAGACATTATGGATAGGAAGCACTGAAGGTGGCAATGCCAACCGATAAACAAGCTTACCATTTCTTTCCAGTATCTCAAAAGATCCAACATAGCAAGCATTTACGTTGTCTCGCATTCCCCAGCGGAATATGCCTTTCAAGGCGGATACTAGAACAAAAACGTCGTTCTCTACAGTAACTCAACATGCTCTCACATAAAACAATACATGACTGTTGTCAATTTTGAGCAGTTAGCACCCTTGGTCGTGCTAGAGCGATATCAGCTATTGTTCTCTTGGCCAAATTTGGCCCATGAAGAACCTTGTCAGTGTTGTCATTCCAACAAATTGACAACCAACACTTCAGGCCTTACAAAGCCTCAAAAAAAGTCATTTTCTTTATCGTGAAATCAAAATTCTTGTATGTGAATTCATTCAAACTCAAACTACCATTCCAACTCGTCTGGAATCCAAAATACATGTCCTCGGGAGTTTGAATTTGTTCCTTTGCATTGTTCATCACTTTGATGAGGGAAGCCAATGCTAAAATTCAATTCACTGCACAAAGCTTGATGTCACTCCTTTCAAAACTTTGGTATGAACCATCCATCTCAATCAGAGATAATAGTCTCTGAAGTTTTATGAAGATGAAATACTTCCTACATGATCACCTAAATTAACTTTTGTACTTTCTAAGCCATCTTAATTGCATTAAAATGAACACTCAGGGTGATTTTATTAATAACCTCCATATTGCATCCTTCTTTCATTAAGTCTTGAACGAATAATGACAAGAATCCATTATAACATCTTCCCACTTCCATTTTGAAACAGGAAGAGACTATAACATTTCATCTGGTCTTCTATGCTCAATCAGGACTGCCAAACAAACTCAACATATCAAAACGAACTCTGTGACATTTCGCTTCATGTCATTCCATCAAAACCTTTATCTTAAATCCTTATACATTTACTTGTTCCAGGATAAACTAATTAAGCAAATAACTATGCTTCCTTTGAAATAAGCTTTCAAAGCTCATCGACAACAAATACACATGAACAGTTTCAAGACCAAGCAATCCATAATCTTGAATAACAAATCCCTGTGCTTACCTTTATAATCTTAAACAATAATACTTTCCCATACTACTTTTTCTTGATCTGGTCAACAGATTTTAAATAAAATCCTAGGATATTCACACAACCTTGTTATCATCCAAACTAAACCTTTAGTCCTTTTCAAATTAGTTTCTTTACAAGGATTACTTAAAATCCTTACTCAATTTCCTTTTTGAGATAAAATCTCAATATTACTTTAATCAAGAATGTGAGATTTATCCAACACATGACAAGATAATAACCTATCTTGCCAATCCTTTACATCCTTTTCTCAACTCAGCTTGGGCATACTGACATTCAAAAGTAGTTATCTCTCTCAACTACTTCAACTACACTCTTACGCATTACTATACCAACATATTGGACACTAATACCTTTAGTCCAATAATTTCCAACAAAATTGTCTCCATTGACAATTTTCAGTCTTTTTCATCAAAGAACTGTTTAGACTTCACTTAACATTCTGACTTGTTGAGCAACCTAACTCTTAGGATTAAAAACATATCCTCACGTGTCCACTCTCTATATCCCACAACTTATCAGGCTGAGATTGAATATCAATACTAATTTACATATCCAAACTCCAGACTCATTGGAGTTCTGCTTAAAGTCCTCACTTGACTATCTTATCTCAAAGAGATTTAAGTTTTCAAGACAACCTGAAAACAAATAACAACTAATGGAGAAATTACTAGTACATCCTTTACTCCAAAGAAAGGATTACTACAATATCATTCCTTAGAAAGGGTTCCATCCCAGGAGTCCATATCAACTTACTTTCAAAGACAATTCCGCTAAAAAGGCAATGACTTTCTTAGGTCATGACGTCAACCAAGATGAACCACTAGCAAACTGCTTAGAGAATTTCAATAATCGTTGACTGAAAACAATCCCAAACTTTTAGAGAAGTAGGGAGTTACTCCATGCTCTTCAAAGACCAACAAAGATTTATAAAGAATCTTACCAAATTTCTTTACTTATAATCTTACCAAAGAATCTTACCAAGGATATACTAACTCAAAGGATTTTTACAAGATACTAGATATAGAAATTGCTATGATGCAAAAGAAAGCTTGCATCTTTTCATCTCAACCGACTATACTGGCAAAACTCATATAATTGAAAAACTTATATGATTGCCAAATCATACTAGAAACTATTCTTTAAAACCCAAGGAATTATGTGATCTTATTCCACCATGTGATCAAGATGGTGAAATAAAATAAACATAATCCTTTACTGCATTTTCATAGGAATAAGACAGGTA
This sequence comes from Fallopia convolvulus, assembly GCA_964016875.1. Lineage (NCBI taxonomy): Eukaryota > Viridiplantae > Streptophyta > Magnoliopsida > Caryophyllales > Polygonaceae > Fallopia > Fallopia convolvulus. The sequence goes on from OZ024721.1 coordinate 4,500,450, forward strand.
ATCTTGCCTTACCATGTGATCAAGATGGAAGACAAAATACATTCTTACTCACTACCATGAAAACCGTAGAAAATTTATTCATGAATCCTTTATAACAAACTACTATTAGTTTTAGAAATTCATACTTGAATTCTATAAAGTCCAAAGAATTTTCTCGAAAGAGAAAATCATGAAACGATCTCAAATATCCTTAATATCAAGACATCTTGATTCCCATAAATCCTTACCCAATTTAACACAAAGAAGTCCAATAAGATCATATAAGATCATAACCCAAGAGTAAAATATAACAATTTTACAAGATTAACAAATGGGTAACACGATTAAAATTACTGACCTTATCTTCATGATGCTACAGATGCTTTGCCCCAGTTCTGTGCTGATACTTGCACATTAGCTGGCCTTACCAACTTGGCAAAAATTTTGAATCAAAACCGAGTCTCAAAGGAGTTAAGATACTCCAATTCACTTCTGAGCCACACATTTCCCTTCGAATGTGACACTTTATTCCCTCCTCAAGGTAGAACTTGATGACATACCTTGACTTTTCTTAATTAGACATACTGCTAGACATTTCTATAATCAATAGTATTGAGTAATCTCTGCTTGATCTAACTCGGTCTTAGTCCAACTTAACTTCATGAGTTTCATAAAAGAGTTGATCGCTCAAATCCACTTACTTTCAAACCTTAGGGAAAATGTGATTCCAACATTTTTCATACCTATAGCAAAGATTCTTCTTTGATCATTCTCAACTTGTATGCCTCCTTGACATACTACTTTAAAGTTAGGCAAAAAATGATCCAAGAGTGACTATCAAACTCTTTTGACGATTCTAAGGACTTTCAATCCTCTTATCTTCAAACCAGGATGTTCCTTTAGTTTCCAATACCTTATAGCAAGGAAAAGCACATGATCAAACATGATATTCTTAAACACTTCCCAATTCTACATTGGTAATCAAACTAGACTTCTCCATTCACTATGCAAACTATATTCCCTAATAAATAGCTCAATCCGAGAAAACTTAAAACAATCCAACAGTTTCTCTCTTACCATTACATGCATCAAATCTGCTTGCAATAGCTATCTTCAAAATCAGGCCCACTTGGAATTATTTTTCCAAGGATAAGGTCTAAGCTTTATTGACCATAGTATTGAATGATTGATGTTTTTCTCCCAACCGATTAAAATATCAAAGGCAAACATGCCAAAATTCTTTCTTGCATGATCTTCTCAAAACTGAACTTTATTATTTTCATCCTTAAAGAAACATAAGTCAATACCATTGGCAAATTAGAACATCTCAATGTTGATTCCATTACTAGTCCATTATAGACCTCAAATCTTTCCTCATTATCCCGAGTTGGGTATCATACAACGAAACTCCAATACCGTTGTCACATAGGTTAGTCATCTGGATATCAATAACTCATGTAATCAATTAACACTTGTGCTAAGTAGTTAATTGAACATAAACACATTACTGATGAACTTCTTCTTGTTCAATCCTTTTTAACCAATCAACCTTATTCACAACAACCTTGATGATTAACAAATTGTTCACAACTTAAACTGAACCAACATTCTTCCTTCCTTTCTTACTATAATCATAAGAAATTCTCATTCCATTTAGGATTCTCAATCCTTTTAACTCAAAGGATAACAACATATATGAAAATCCGAGTTTGAACACTATCAGGTTAAAAATTGAATTGTATTTTCCAATAGATTAACAATTCAACTGATCCAACACTTGAGCACTTCAAAGCTCTTTAACTTCCAACTGAGCAAAGAAAAGTACAGAATATCCATGATTCTATACTATAGAGTCACAAACACAGTTGTTGAAGAAAGTTTCTAAAGATAATCCCTTTCTATTCAGGATTCTTTTACCTCACTTCATGATCCATACTGATCTTTTAGAATTACTCAACACTCACAAGATTTTCCAAATCTTAACATTAAGAAGTAGAGGTTCCAACTCCAAACTTTTCTTGATACTCGAATCTCAAAGTTCAGAAATTCCTATAAGAATATAATCGTGAAAACTCTTAATCTTATGACTTTAATGTCAAAGAAACTTGCTTTAAAATTTCATTTTTAAAGACAACACTTGAAATTTCACATATCAAGAAAAGAAATTAACAATTTCTTTCACATACCTTTGAATCATGACGTTTGTAAACAAAATTCATAACTTGAAATCTTCCATCATACGAGCTTAAAATAGGAAACCTTCAAACTAGAAAGTCTTTATGAAGTACAATACTTAACTTCAAAATCTCACAAGAAGTTTCCTAATAACATGGAAGAAACGACGAGGGTACACCCAATTCAGACTCTCAAGAGAGAATAGGAATTTATTGAGAACTTGGTCAAGAACCGGTTCAACTTTAGGAATCTTCACCTAATCTTACTTTTGATCCTTCTCGGAATCCATTCCCATCTCCAGGGAATCAAATGTCCACCACAAGACCTTAAAAGAAGTTAATACAAACTTATTACCTCATATTCTCCAATTCCCTTTCCTCTTTCCATCTCTTCACGAGTCTGACTTCCAATCTTAACCACTTTCCATAAATGGCTCTAAGATAACACCCATATAGAATTCTCCGTAATTCTATATAGAAGATGAAAGTCTTAAGCAAGACTTAGGAACTTTTTAGCTCTGATACCACTTCTGTAACACCCCCTTCCTACCCTGGAGGTATTACCGCCAGTAACCCCGATTAAGACTAAACCGAAGCTACCTAAGGCTTTAAATTGACTGAACAAACTAAAACAAGGTAAATGAAACCATTTAAAACCTAACAAAATTAAGTAAAACTTTACAGCGGAAAAGGGAATAAAAGGTCTTATACAAACCTTAACTTAAAAAGAACTAGTAAATAAATAGAACAACCTTCTATTTAAACAAAATCTTCATCAAGTCTTCCTTGATTTCTTATTTCTGAAACTCATCTTCGCTTTGAAGTAGTTCAACCATGATCTTCACTCAAGTATAGCCATTGGAAACCTTTCTTCAACTTCTGGAGCTTCAAACCTTTGAATCTGCCTCTTGAATCAACTTCCAAGAAGTACCTGATGTATCGTAAACCAACGGTGGACACCAGCCGACCATATAAAAGAAAAGAAGATGGACGGGTTAGTCTAATGAAAGACTAAGCAAGCGGAGAATCTAACTTGGTTCTTATGGTTTTAACTAAACATATTGGCATCAAAATCCGAATAGACTCAGATTATGATCTAACAGTTAGCAGTCTTATAAAAGATAAGAAGGAAACTCGCATAATCAAGAGAGAGAACACCACCGCTTGTGGTTTCTTTAAGAAGCATAAACGATTAATGGAAACTTGTACTAACCACTAAACATTCACCATCGTCTTCAACGACTAAACAGCTTAACTTCATCAAAGTTTGATTAAGAATCAAATTCTTAATCAGGAGCAAGAATGGTTATCAAAAGGACTAACCATTTTGGTACATTAATGTGCCTAACGCACTTATCTTTCATTACTTTCAAACAGTGCACTTGCACCATATAATAGTTTTTACATAGTTCAGCCAACAACCGAGATCAGAGAGCCTGTTTCATCCATAATCATTTATATATGCTCGGCCAACAACCGAGATCAGAGGGCCTGTTTCATCCATGATCCTTTAAATGTACTCGGCCAACAACCGAGATTCGCCAACAAACGAGATCAGAGGACCTGTTTCATCCATGATCATCTGTCCTTGAATTATTATATTTCATAATAATGTCTCAACATGAGACAACTAAACACATAAGGTCACACATAATGGACCTAAATCCAGTTCTAGCGAAGAAACTAAAATAACGACATGGTCGTTATTTCTAACAAAATAACAACCTATCAAAGTTTATTCAACATACAAATTATTCCCAACATGAGAATCAAATGGAATTCAATTCCTCGTTAATAACCATAACGCGAGAGAGAATCGTCCACTTGCCTTAGAAGGCGTGCTCAACGTCCTTAGTGACTCCAACAGTAATCTTAATCATCCTTCTGCCAATTATAACAAAAGATTTCTCAACAACGAGCTCACAGAAACACTTCTTAATTGTATACTCAACTCCTACAACCTCCTAATCGATAAACGATTTAATTTCCGAATATCGAAATATAACAAATCCTTAGTTATCATGCTTTAAGGAGCCATCTTGGAGGAATTATAACTAATTATCCGCTTCACTTTTGAAACAACTTTCTAAACAAAAAGTGTTCCGCAGTAACAGTTATTAAAGATGACCAAATCTCGGATCAAACGGATTAACAACGAATCATGAGTAATTATCCGAAGTCCTTTACCTGTCAATCGGTATCAAAACTTGTATTCGCTATAACTGAAGATCCTGACGTCCGTTTCTCGAGCGGTTTGAACCTGTGAGACTGTATCAACGTAAAGATTATAAAAACCATAAATTTAATTAGTAAAGAGGAACCGAAAGGCCCTTACGGTGGCTCCATAATCAACTCGCTAATTAATTTCGATCGTATATACCTTCACTCGAGCCCATGGCTCGTTTGGCTCGATAGTGGCTCGATCCCCGAGCCCAAGGGTGGTTGTGCGTTGCCCGACAGCGGCCCTTGCGGTGGGTGGTGGTCGGATAGCCTGGTGGTCGCCGGCGGCGTCACTTTGGCGAGGCAAAGAAGACCGGTGGTGAAGGAATTCTTCCTCCCGAGCCAGCGTCGCTCCGCCTTGTCCTCTTGCTGGTTTTACAGCATCAGCAACATCCAATAAAACCAAGAGGAAGAAGAAGAAGAGGTGGAGGAGGAGAAGGTTGCCGGCGGTGAGTCTTGCCCGAGCCCGTCGTCGTTCGTCCTCTCTCGCTTTCCTTCCCTTTTTGTTTTGGAAATGAAATCGTAGACTTTGAATAAATTAAAGCAGAGAAGATATGCTTGTCCCAATCCACTCTCTCTGGTTCCTTCCCCAATAAGTAAATGTAAGGCAGCGTAATCGAATTTCCCATCTCGGAACGGGACTCGCGTTAAAGCGGAAAAATTATGTACCTCGGATGGAAAAACTTACTAAATACAAAACGTCCCATAAATTATGTAGACCAATAAAACCAATTTTCCATGATTTTATCTTTCTACCTTCAATTTTTAAGGCTTCTGTTTCGTATTTTAAATTCCTTCTGGTACATAATTAAAAAGACGGCTTATCCAATAAATATTCTTTTTCCACCGAAAAATCGTAGAATTCACACCGACCCATAAAATCATTTCTTTGTGATTTTAGGATATCACCAAGATTTTTCTAGGATTTAATCTCCAACAAAAAATATTGGATTAAGCGTTAAAACGGACAAAAAGGTTAAAAGGATATCCGAGAAAAATTCAAAAATATCCTCAAAAACCGCAGTTATTACAGGTCCGAACTTATGGTCTTTTATATAGGCTGGCCGACCTAAAGACATGACGTCAAATTACAATTGACATATTACGGGGCCAGCTAATTGCACTTAAGGGTGCACTTAAGGGGGCGCGTGGAAGAAAAAATTTCCACATTGAAAATATGAATCATAACTTAATTGCCTCGTATATATATATATATATATGTGTGTGTGTGTGTGTGTGTGTGTGTATCCTTGGATTATTTGTTTTTAGGTGGAACCCCATGGACTTATGTGTCCATCACGCGCTTATGCGTAAAGATGGATGTGTGGACCCCCATGCTACAATTAGGGTTGTCAATGGATTGGTTTATAGATGGGTTGAGCCATTCCACCATCCAACCCACAACTAAAAATGCCCTACTTGACCCTCTTATCACCCATGAAATATTTCACCCTTACTCGAACCACCCGTCACCCGCGGGTTATTCGGGTGACTCGTTTACCCATAAAACCGCTATATCTTCTTTTTTATATTGCTTATAAGGAAATATTAAATGCTCATAATTTAATACCAAAAGCACGAATACATATAAATTAAAGATAATGGTTCCATACAAATAAATTGTCAATGCACGATACAAATGAACGTAAACACAAATACATGAAGTAATATCATGTCAAAAACACAAAAATACATCTCAAATGTATGTGCCAATAAAATATCTAAAATGAATATTTATACTAAGCTTAGAGTAAGTCAAGTGGAACGGGTGGTTCAGTTAATTGGGTGTCAGATTGTGTTATCTGGGTGGCAAACTCTCATCCTCATCCATGTCGTAACCATCACTCGACTTTGTTGAGTTTTCACCCTTTTATCCACGTCGAATTATTCGAATGAGTTGGTTATCTACGGACAATTGTCAGTCCTAAATTTACGATAATATCTTGAAACATGATTAAAATAAGTTTAAAAATCCAAAGTTTAAAAATAAAAAACAAAATTTAGTCTTTGAAAATCTAATAACTCACATTAATATTGAATAATTACATAGTAACTTTCCATTTGACCTACGTCCAAAGGACCAAGAGCATAAGTTAAAATCATTTAAATATAAAGAATTTGTTGAATTGTATATGTTTGGATTTATTAACATTTTTATAAGGTTTATCTATTTTCTTTTAGGTCCTAATTTAAAAACAACATTCTTAACCTAGGTTAGAATATTTGTAATAGCCGCTATTTCAATATAAAAGAAACGGTTATTTTATTTAATTAAGTTTTTTCTCTGAAATAGAAAATTTATTCGTTATTTTGATTTTTCATAATATAATATTAAAAGTTGTAAGAATATATCATAATGGAAAATAAAAAATTTAAATAATTAAGGTTAAATAATATTTTAATTTAATTTCATATTTAAAATAAAATAAAATAAAAATAAGAAGAATAGACCAAAAATAAAAATGCGAGTGGTGGGACTCAAACCCGTGACTTCTTGCATTTTCAAAACTAACACACACTCCCTTTTTTGCTATGCTATGGTAAATTATCTACCAACTTAGGATTTTAAATCCTCTTATTTCATTACTTCCTGTCTTATTAGAAGAAATAAGTGATGTTCCTGTTTTTAGTATAGTTTTTGATAGGTTTTATTAGGTTATTAGGACTAGTTTTGATAAGTTTAGGATTAGTTTTATGTGTTTTTGGATAGTTTTGCATATTTTGTGAAAAGTATGGAAGCTACTCCGTTTTGTGTCTTTTTGTAGGTTTTAGCAAGGAAAAGGTGTTGTTTGGAGCTGAATTTGGAGAGCTATGATAAGAGATGGAGAAATACGAGATGAAGAAGTTGAAGCTCGAGTTTTTGGAAGAGAAGTGTTAAAGAAAACCAAGCCCAGGCTCGTTAACGAGGCTGTGAGGGCTCGTTAACGAGGCTGTGAGGGCTCGTTAACGAGGCCACGAGATGAAAATGTTCGAGAGTTGACTTTGTGACTCACCGATCCTGTGCGGGAATTTATTTCCGTGTCGGTAGAGTATCTTTTTGTGATTTTTAGGGTTATTATATTATGTATTTTAGGTCTTGTTATCTTTTGAGATTTTATTTCTATCTTTTAGAATAGATTCTATCTTTTTAGGAAAGTTTATATCTTTTAGCCTTTTTTAGTTTCTAGCCTCTTTTTAGTATAAATACCCTTCTATCTAGCATGGAAGGAGAAGGTCGAATTTTGGAGAAGGAGAGCCGAGAGAGAGAAGGACGGATCGGAGTCGTGATCGAAGGAGCTCGGTGGACGAAAGTTTCCGGGGTCGTTAGTCGTGTTTTTGAATCGGTATTTCGTTGTTTTCGGTTTCTTCTGAATCTCTGTAAGACAATATTTCTTATTAATTTGAGTAGTGTTTTGTTTTCAATGTTTTCTTTGATTAAAGTTATTAGTTTCTTAGTCATGATTAGTGAGTAGTCTTTTTTATCTAGGGTCGGGGTTGAAACCCGGCATAGTTGTGCATGTTTTTTGAGTAAGATTATGTGTTGAATGCCTTTTATCTATTGTTGAGATTGTTTGTTGTGCTTATACCAAGATGAAAGTTGAGGTAATTTGAGTTGTTGACTTGATTGAAAGAGAAAGTTATAAACTTGAAGGTTGATATTGTTTGAATACGAAAGTTTCAAGCTTTAGATCCGAAACAAACAATTGGGTGAGTTAGTTTATGAAAGTAGATTAATTTACTTGCTAAATCAATGAAAGTTGATGCTTCTATCTATTTAAAGGCATGATATTTATCTTCTTACGAGCTCGTGTGCATGACTATGTTGTGGTAACCCTTATCCTGGATATTTTCGTTCTATTTGATTTCTTTTCAAGAACATATTCATTACTGAGTTCGTTGGCTCGGTACCGAACCTATCTAGGTCGTTATTTTTGGTCTTTTTATTTTCGGTGGTTCGTTAACGAGGCTGACAACTTCGTTAACGAGGCTGCTTGTGTGTTTTGCTTGCTTTTGTTTTAATTTTAGGAATCAATAGATAAACAAACCTTGCTTCTCGTGGAACGATCCTGACTCCCCTATACTCAGCGGGGTCTTGACTATAAATTTATTTGTTGTCAATCAACCCTCATTCAACAATAAGACAAGGGACCAACCCCCATGGATCACCTCTTCCATGAGAGGTCCATCCATGGAGGTGTGGCAAGAAACACACAAGGGACCAACCCCCATGGATCACCTCTTCCATGAGAGGTCCATCCATGGAGGTGTGGATCAAAGAAAGTGCCTCCTTCCACTATAAAATGAAGTGTTGTCTAGAGGAAGACTCGCAACTCATTCCATTCTTCCTTTTCTTGATAATTCACTCTCAATCAAGCAAATTTCAGCCCAAATCAAATCAAGTTTATGTGCTAATTTTTCCCACAAAAACCCTCAAAACCCTAATCTTTTCTCCTAGACCGTCGGACCACCACCTTGCCGCCACCCCCCGCCTGCGCACGCCACCGTTGAAGCTCCCTCCACCCTGCTGCGCCGCTGCTGGTGTTCGCCCCTTTCCTCTATTCTCTTCTCATGTGTTCTGTTTAGTACAAAACGTAGAAATAAGTAGAAGAAAGGTAATTTTTATTATCTTTAAGGCTTGTAAATATTATTAGTATATTTTTATTAAATTGCCTTTTAATTTTAAGACCCATATAAAATTCAGAATATTAAAAATCAAATTTTATAAGATATATTTCCTTGTACATAGTTTTTCATGAAAATAATATGCATGCATAAGTTCTAAAGGGAAATATTTTTGTAAACTATAAAATAAATTCCAACAAATTGTATGAATCATAAAAGTGACTTTTTAGAATGTAATTTCTGGATTTAAAAAATTATTAACATAGGAATATTTTCCTTGTATTATAAAAGAATAGTTTAAAATAAGAGTGTTAAATAAAACAAGATTTGGTTAAGAAGAAAATAGTCTTGCTTGTCATTTTAACCTTTTTATAAGCTTTGGAAGAATTTATATATGAGCCTTTGACTAAAGTAAATTAATAAGAACAAAAATGTGGTTAAATAATTTAAATAAGCATTTGCATGTAAACTAAAAGGCTTTATATAATTTAAATCACTCTTGCGTATCAATTTCGCTTATTATAATTTTGGAATAAAAATTAATTAATCTATAGAAATACTATCACTCATGAGAATAATATTTATTTAATAAAAGGGATAAAATTTCATGGCACTTTTAAAAATGATTTATGTGAATTAATTCACCTTTGCATGTCAACTTAAGACCTTAATAATAATTTTGGAAAATATTATAAATAACCTTAGACTTAATAAAAAGCATGGAAATAATATTTATTTAACCAAATTAAATAAATATTGCTAGTGTGTTTTAAAAAGGAATTTCTTGGATTTATTCCAACATTTGCATGAACCTTTAAATGAGTATAAGTATTTTTTTTATAAAAGATATTTAAAAATTATATAATTGAAAATAATAATCAAGGATTTTTATTGTTTACAACTTCCACCCAAATTATTAAATAAAATAATTTAAATCTTAATATTTTTCTCTTAGTGAAAGGAAAAATAAGAGAAAAGGTTTGTTTAATAAATGAGATAAGAATTTTAATATAATTTCGCTCGTTATCTCTCGAAATGCTAGGTAGAAGCTTTCGAGCTCGCTAAGTCCGTCGAATTTTTCCGAGCCTTGTGAAAAGTCCGAACACAATTCAAGGCAAGTGGATGTTCTCCTTGAAGCTTTTCGATAATTCTATTCCCTTAACACTCTCTCTATGTTGGGAACACCTTGTTTGTTAAAATAAATAAATTTAGGAAATATCGATTGTTAGAAATAACGACCCCCTTGTTATCATTATTATTACTATTATTATTATCATTAATAGAAATATTATTAGGCTTGTTCGTGTGGCCTTTGATTGTTTAAATCACTTTTCGAGATTCGTCATGGATTTTAATAATATAATAAGGGATGCAGGTTTGGCCCCGAACATCTCTATATATTATGTCGATTGTTATGGCATTACGCCCTCTCTTCCCGCGAATTAAGGATCCTGATCTATGTCCGCTCCTATTTGTTGGAGGGATGTCTACACCTTAGCTAGGTATCAGAACTCTTTTCCATTAAGTGGACTCGGCTCTTTCATAGCCTCACACCCAGTGGACACGGCTCTTTTACAACCTCCACACCCTTAATGTTCATAAATAATATGAAACATTTTGACACATATTAAAGATAAGTGCTAGTGCACATTAATATTAAATTGAATCGGGTCGGATTAGTACAACTTGGAAGGCCGACCCGACTCTCGGTTCTTTGACGATCATCTTTCCAATCTGAATGCTTTTTCAGGCTTGTCAAGGTGGGCTTGGTACTTAAGCGCCTTCGGGCCACCTCCTCGATCTGGAGCACTGAATAAGATGAGGTTGGTTGAGGTCCGAAAAAAGGCGTGAGTGGCTTTCTAAAACTTGTTGTCTAATTAAAACGTTCCCAATATTAATTGTACTCTAAGAAGAACTACAATCACGTAATTTCCTTCGCTTTCAAATCGATGTTATCTTTCTTCGAGATCAACTAATTTTCCGTCCTTAAGGCTCAACATAAAGTTTATAACTTTCAAGTACATCTCTTCTATATATCTCCTTGATGGAATAATAAAATTTCCAAAACCACCATTGAGAATTTCCATTTTCATTTGCTTAGTCTCCTTAGACTAATTCCACTATTTTCGTATTTTTGCCTGCTATTTCTCGCCCTTTACAACAAATGCCATACTCTAGGAAGTTTCAACCGAAGTTTTGCAGACGAAGGCTAGAAGGTTTGGGAAGTGTTATACAAGGATAGAAGGTCAAGACGAGACAACGTTGAAGGAAGGAAGAAATTTTCATAGAGCAAAGCTTTCAGAAGATGGTGCACTAGCTCTTCCATTTTAAGCAAGCAAATCATCACCATATGAGTTGTCTTGGAGAAATATAATTCTATTTTCAATAGATCTTTTCAACCCTTATATAATATGGCCTTTATTTTCCGTTGCTACATCATTTGTAAAACAACTACCAATGTAATGAACGAATGTTCTTATTAATGAATAAAATTCCGCTTGTAGTCATTTCCCTTTTAATTATATCTCATTAAATTATTTAAAGTCTTGGGTGACTTTGGACGGTAAAATCCGAGGTCACTGGAGGTAATACCCATCGTTGCAAAATAGGGGTGTTACAATATCGTTATTTCATTTAATTAACCTGTTTGGCGTAGGTTTGTAGAGGTTTTTAACGGTTTTCACAATTTAAAACCTGCTTAAATAAGTGTTTGGCACAACAAGTTTTTTTACTAGGCAGAGGTTTGAGGAGGTTCTTAATGAGGTTTGAAAATACAAAATTGAAACCTTGGTATAGATAGGTTTTAGGAGGTTTGTAAAAAATCTTAACACAAATATTTTTTTGGTAGTTTTGAAATAAAACCTACCTTAAAACCTTGTAGTACCAAACACCAAATAAGGTTTTAGGAGGTTTTAAAAAATAAAACCTTCACTTACCCAAAAACCTAAGCCTACCCAAAAACCGTCTTAAAAACCTCCACTTCCTCATGAACCTTGTTTTATCGAACAGTAATTATAGGAACAGTTGGAACATTCATTATTTCGTGATTTCTTTTAGACCTTGTTCGGCGTAGATTTGTAAAGTTTTTTTACTAGGTGGAGTTTTGAGGAGGTTTTTAAGGAGGTTTGAAAACTCAAAATTGAAACCTTGGTATAGATAGGTTTTAGGAGGTTTGTAAAAAAATTTAACGCAACATTTTTCTTAATTATTTTAATTAATATTCTTTTTTGTAGTTTTGAAATAAAACATAACTAAAAACCTTTCAATATCAAACACCAATTAAGGTTTTAGGAGGTTTTAAAAAAAGAAAACCTACACCTACCCAAAAACCTTCTCAAAAACCTCCACCTCCTCAAAAACCTTATTTTAACGAACAAAGTCTTAATTTTGACAATGAAAAACTTTGTTGGTATAATATGTTTTTCCATGTAAGCACTTCAGGAAAACAAGAGCATCATCAAGAGTGAAGGAACATTGTGAGGAACAATGGAGGGAACGAGTGGCGTTCTAGAAAGGCTATCCTGAAGGATACACGACTTTCTATTTATGGCAAGGTACCAGATTACTTACGAACGATCGCCTACAAATATTTGACAACTTTGTTCGGTTGTTAGTGAGAAGTAGGGAAGAGATAAGATCAAATCAAAGAGATCTTATCAAGGAAATCATATATCAATCGGTTATGGCAAGTATCCGATTGATTGAAGATTAGAATAATGTTTCCTATTTTTGTGGGATCTACCGATCGAGTGGAATATCAGCACAATTATGCAAGAATTGTGATTGTGATCAGATTCGGTGGTTGCCCTATTAAAGGCTAGGTTTTAGCTAGGGTTATAAAGTGCTTGTGATACGCTATAATATTAGGATATTTGGGATAATCATTTATGTTTAAAGAATATTGTTATTTCTTTTTATTTAGGATTTAGTCTTATCTTTTAGTAAGATATGATTTCAGCGTTATATTTTCCGTATTAGTTAGATATGAGAGTTATTATAAATACTCTTCTATTGTTATGTTTTTAAGCAGTCAAGGAAATCAATAAAAATCAAGTTATTTACCCTAATTTTCCTTAGGTCTCTTTTATCTTTAGGTTCCTTGAGACTTGTGTCCACCTCGGACCGTTCTCGCCCCCTTGACCAACAAGGGTCCGATACGAATCCACATCGGGTCCGTATCAATTGGTGCTTTCATCCCTGGACTCACCGTTTCCATGGCCAACAACGAGGATGGTCAAACACTGTTCGTCATAATTCTTCGTAAATGTTACTTAATCTCTGATCAAGTGTTGTATCAAGTATTTTCACAAATCGAAGACTAGGAAAACATTTTAAGAATAGGTTATAGGTTTCAATTTTATTGGCAAATCCAATTTCAAAACTCATGATTCCGCTCTCAAGGCGATTAAATCACTCTAGGGGAATCTATGAGAGTTGTTGTCAAATAGAATTGTTCTTTTGTCCGACAGCCCTCCAACGGCCAATCACCACCAAGTCAGCAGTTGTCGTCGCGCCCATTGATTGCATGGCTCCCACGCTAGCGACCCCCGCGACTGCGGCCGATTACCCGACGCCCGCGGCCGCTGCCCCAACGCCCGCGGCCAGCCCTCCGGCACCCGCGGCTTCTTTCCCCGCGCCCGCAGTCCCTGCGTCCGCGGCTCCCGCCAAACCGCACCCGACGACGGCGTCATTTTCCTCTCCCACATCTGAACCGTTTGTGCGGGAAGTTGCGTCTCTGCGCTTGAAGATGCAGGCTCACCAATCAAGTCCGCGAATCTTTGGCGCTAAACCAATTGACAACAATTTCAAAGACTATATGGATGAATTGGTGGAACCCGAATTTCCAGCTTTTGAAGGCGATATCTTCATGTATTGGGTTAGTAGTTATGGGGTTCAAAACCAATTTGCTTTTATGGTGCTGCATCAAGCAATGCTACATGTGCAATGGGGATCTTGGCGGATTCAGCTCCAAGATCCGTTTCATGAGTCTCCTCCTGATTTCCGACTTGAGGACAAGTCGATTCTCAACGGGGGAGAATCGATACGCTATAATATTAGGATATTTATGATAATCATTTATGTTTAAAGAATATTGTAATTTCCTTTTATTTAGGATTTAGTCTTATCTTTTAGTAAGATATGATTTCAGCGTTATCTTTTCCGTATTAGTTAGATATGAGAGTTATTATAAATACTCTTCTATTGTTATGTTTTTAAGCAATCAAGGAAATCAATAAAAATCAAGTTACTTACCTTAATTTTCCTTAGGTCCCTTTTATCTCTAGGTTCCTTGAGACTCGTGTCCACCTCGGACCGTTCTCTCCCCCTTGACCAACAAGGGTCCGATACGAATCCACATCGGGTCCGTATCAATTGGATTTAATTGATACGGACCCGTGTGGTTTCGTATCGGAACCCTTGTTGGTCAAGGGGTTGAGATGCACCCGAGGTGGGATTGGCTCGATAAACGTGGTTGGTTGCCACAGGCTGAAGAACGAGAGATAAATTTAGGGCAAAGGATAATTTAATTAATTAATTGATTTACTGATTGATTTGATAACAACTTAAACGAGTATTTATAATACTCTAATATCTAACTAACAAGAAACCCTAATTGCTTAAATATTAAAAAAAAGATACTCTTCCTAAAAAGATAAAATCAAATCGCTAAATAAACGGAAGGACAATATTGAAAAGATAACAAATATAATTAATTATCCTAATAAAATCCTACCTATCAATTCTCCCTCATTGAGAATCGACTTGTCCTCAAGTCGGAAATCAGGAGGAGACTCATGAAACGATTCTTGTAGTTTAATCCGCCAGGGTCCCATGGCACATGGATTGGCGCTTGATTCCGCATCCGAAACTCAAAGTGTTGTGGACCCCCATGGTCACGAAAAAGCCATGGATTCAGATCGAACTCCGTGATAGAGGTCCTTGACATGATACCGAGTCGATTCTAGTCTCCCTTTGTTGAATCAAACTCCAAAAAAGAAGTTCCCGAGCCAAAAATTGTTGGAGAACACGGCGGCAACAGGCACGGGCAGGCAGCAGGTACAAGGCATGGGGTCGGGTCGGTAACGACCTCTGCCGGTTCGGTACCGAGGGAAAGGGTGGTGGCCACGGGCGCGAAATTGGTCGCCGCGGGCGCGAGCTCGGTTGCCGCGGGCGCGAGCTCGGTCGCCGCGGGCTCAATCGCCGCGAGCGTGAGCTCGGTTGCCGCGGGAGCATGCTCGGTTGTCGCGGGCACGATTGCTGGGGTAGGGTTTCTCGGCGTCGTGGTCGCATCGTCGAGAGGAATTCCTAGGATAGAAAAAAGTAGATCTGTCCGACGTCGATGAACTTCAAGATCTCTACGGGTGTTTTGCATGTCATCCTTCAATTGCAAGAGCATATCACGGATCTCTGTGATTGAAACCGGATCGGAAACTCCTTCGTTAGGGTTAGATATAGTGTTCAAAATGAAAGCACCAATTGATACGGACCCGGTGTGGATTCGTATCGGAACCCTTGTTGGTCAAGGGGTTGAGACACACCCGAGGTGGGATTGACTCGATAAACGTGTTTGGTTGCCACGGGATGAAGAACGAGAGATAAATTTAGGGCAAAGGATAATTTAATTAATTCATTGATTTATTGATATAACAACTTAAATGAGTATTTATAATACTCTAATATCTAACTAACAAGAAACCCTAATTGCTTAAATATTAAAAAAAGATACTCTTCTTAAAAAGATAAAATCAAATCGATAAATAAAATAAAGGACAATATTGAAAAGATAACAAATATAATTAATTATCCTAATAAAATCCTGCATATCAGCTTGACGACGAGCAAGAAGAGCGAGAGAGAGTTTTTCAAGTGTTCGAGTTTTTGTGGTTTTTTCCTGCTAAGAATCCACATTGGTGTGAGTACTCAGGTTGGTAGTTCTCTTATTGTTTGGGTTTTACGTTTAGGGTAGAAGATGTTGGGTTGGTTGAACTTTGGTGTGTGCCTTAGTTAGTAGGAAACTGGATTCACCTGTAACAATTGAAACTTAATAATATAAGTGTTCTATTGAAATCTTTTGAGAATGAGTGTGAAACATAGATGTTTTTCTTTGTACGATTTGTTGATTAGGCAGAAAGTTTTCTTCTCTAAATACAATGTTCCTATTTCATTACTATTTTCGTTGCACATAAAACATTGCTAGTTTTCTACTTTATTACTAAAACATCACGATCTAACAGGACCATGGAAGTACCAGTATAAAATTAGATCAAAACTAAAAAGTCAGTCCATATCAAATCGATCTGGCTTAGACTTTTTTATATATATGTACTTTCCCCCACTTTGTTAGCTTAAAGCACTTAAACTCATAAATAATATATATACCACAGAACAAGGCACATGTTTTAATTCCATGACCATATATGCATGTCATTATCAAAATGAATGCAATAGCTTGGTAGAATGGTAGGATCAATGAACTTGTTTGGCAAGGTAGCAACAAACCCCGATGAATGCTGCTTAGCTTGCTTGCCTATTTGACATTTTTTTTTTGAATAATGCAAGATCGATAACCAATTGAAATGATTCTTTCTAGCTAACTTCAAGAGTCAACTTAAATTGAGATATTGCTACAAACACACTTTCCTCCTTTTACTATACAACAACCTCCTAATAGCATGTCCAATAATTTCTCCATTTTAAAGAATTTTAGGCTCTGTTCGGTAGTAACGGATTCAGCTAGCTGGAGCCGAATTTTGAGCGGATTCAAGAATATCCTCCTCACAAGCTTTTTGCTTTTCCGCTAGCTGAATGGATAAAAAAGCTCCAGCTAGAAAATACAGAACAGAACCTTAAGCTTTTAAAAAAAAAAAATTAAGCTACTTTGGGTCTAACAAATTCCTCAACACATTCCCCAAAATAAAGAGGAGAAGATTTAAGAAGGGAGCATCCTCAAATCTCGGGAATTCTCCAAATAAATTGATGATTCTCCATAATGGAAAAGTTTTTGGAGTTAAATCCCAAATAAGCTAAAATTTGTTACTTTTGCTTCTCCATTTTGAAAATTTTTTTAGGAAAGTTGTTAATATATAAATATATCGATATCTCTAACCTATACCCTCGGGTATATAAATTTTTTTAGGAAAATTTTTGTTTAATATTTTTTAATTTTATATAGAGTTTATATATTTTTTAATTAAGAATAATAGTTTAGAAATAAAAACATGATTTAATTTTATAAACTTAGGATATAGATTAGAAAAATCGACAAATGCTATCTGGCTAATTTTTCTTTTTGACAATTTTTTTAAATAATGCAAGATAACCAAATTGAAATGATTAACTTCACGAGTCAACTGAAATTGAGATATTGCAATAAACACACTTCCCTTCTTTCACTATACAACACCTTTTCTAGTGAGTAGTATACAAATAATGCATGTGGGTCTAAGTTTTAAAAAAAGGTAGGAAGAGTGAAGAAACTTATTGAGAGCAATAGCTAATTGGAAAAGACCCTCAATCGGCAGGTAGGCCTAAACACAACCAATTGAGGCAGAGATTGGCCGGACAGAATCATGGTGCATTAGAACCAAACCTTGTTCATAGAATGTTGTTCATGTTTTGAACTGCCCTTTCTTTTTGCCTTTTTGTGTGTGGGAAGCAAATATAGTGGGCAAATGACAGAATGTACGAAAAGTTGTGTTATGTTTTGTAATTTATTCGATCTTCTATTGGACCATGGAGTATAAGGTGGTGGATGTCCTACTTGAAACACCAAAGGCTATTCAATGGTTATATTAGTTGCATGCACCAAATCTTCATTGCTCCACCAAGGTTGACACTTGACAACGAACAAGATTGGAATAATTGGAGTGAAATGTACATGTATATTACTTGTTGGAACAAACGTGTGTTAGTGAATAAGTATGGAATAAGTTCCAAGTCTTGAGAGAATAATTCTTTTGCAACAAAAGTTATGGTATAATGAACATAACTTGAATCCGACCATGGATATATCCTATATTCCTATATATGCTCCATTCGTCCCGGGATTGTCGTGGCATTAAGTCTTGGAATAAAAAAATGTGCATGTCTATACTCTCCAATCCATGTCATAGTGTCTATACTCTCCAATCCATGTCATAGTGGCTCGACTCTATGTAGGCAATTTTCTTAAAAAACGCTAGACGGACGTTGGGTGGAGAGGGACTGCCTAGCGCCTAGACGGCTGAACAATGGTCTAGGCTGTCCTAAACGGGTGTGTCTAGGCAGTTTGGACGGCTAGGCGGGCTAGGACCTTCCAGCGCCTGGACGGGGCCTAGAATGGATTTTTAGAACAGTGATGTAGGTGTTGTATGAATTCCCGATCACACTAATTTAAAGCAAAATCATCAACACATTATAAGGGGAAGCTTAATTGTGATGGAGTCATCAAAAAATTGCAAATCAATGTATTTTATTATGCATGATATGGGTTGGCCGAGTGGTAGAAGATATGGAAATGTTGGGAGGTCTGGAGTTTAATCTTATCTCCAACTCTTCACTTAGGTGAAAAGTTAAGTATCACATTCTTCTTTCCACTAGATCGAGTTGGTCGGCGCAAACCGGTTTATCTGATTCGTGATCCTTGTCAGTTGGGTCTCGGAATTGAACTTTTGCAATTTTTATTTACTTGAAAAGGCTAAAATATTATAAATAAGGATATATTGAACGTGAAAGAAAGAAATAATTTATATACAAAAATAGAGAGATTATAATAAGTAATAATTGATACAATATGAGATGGGGCCATAATAATATTTATAAATAATTTAATTTCTTAACATATAAATGAAATATTTATATGTGAGGTCTATAATCATATTTTAATTAATAAAAAATAGCTTAAATAAATTTGGGCCAATAAGATCGATTTTAAACGATAAGTGGTGTGGTTAATGGGCGACTGATATGTATCACCTAATATATTTTTTTATCCTGTACTTTAGTATATATCTACCCTAATACATTATAAAGCAGTAACCAAGTCTGTGTAAAAATTTGTGTCACGTGGTAAAACCTGAATAAAATAATGGACAAACTTTTTTTATTTTTTCAACATAAAAAACTAAATAATAATTCTAGAAATCTTTATCTTAACCACTTCATAAAATAGATATGGATAAATACCTTATTATATGCGTAGATTGTTTCACATAGTAAGTATCACATTAAAAAAAAAATATACACATATTCAAAAAAAAAATTTAAACAATAGCCATTACTAAATAAAAAAAATGAATTTATACAGATTGAAGGTTTTTTAGGGTAAGATTTTAGATGTTATAAAATAGATAATGTATATGTTTATTGATATTGATAAGCAATATTATATATTGAATCTTAAAATTATGCTAAAATATTTTTATCGGATATTGAAAAAAAATTGCCGATATAAATTTCTATCTAAATCTACGCTAATACATTATAAAAGAAAAATAAATCAATATCTACCTAATACATTATAAAGCAGAAACCATGTCTGTTGAAAATATTGCGCCACATGGCATTCCTTGAATAAAATAATATTATATTTTTAATAATAAAAATTATAATTACTTGTATCATTATTTCTATAAATCCAATTTTTATTTTATAATATAATAACTTGATCGATGTGTTGATATTTTTTATGCATATTTTTTTTATCTTGTAACAAGATTTGTGATCTAAGTATTTAATTTTTTTATCTATATGTTGATAATAACTTGATCTAATATTTATATTAATTCTATGCATAGCAAATTTTTTATCTTTTAACAAAAATCGGGCTTCAAGTATATAATTTTTTTATCTATATGTTGATAAAATATGGACACAATCTTAAAGATTTTTTTATAAATTACATATTTTTATTATAATATTATATAAAAGTGCTTATATTAATATCATAATATTGTATAATTTTTAGTAAAATTATCTCGTGAGTATCACGGGGATTCAACTAGTTAATGAGTAATGACAGATTAATCCGGGCTCTTTTAGATTATCCTAAAAAATATTTTTAATAAATTGAGTAAGATACTCCAACCTCTTATAAAATTTTCTAAACTATTTAACTTCCAATTCCAAATATAGTAAGTGTGGAGTTTTTTGTTAATTTAATATATTTTTTATAAAGTTCACCCATTTTTATTTGGAAAATAGTTTGAATATTCTTTTCAAATTCAGTTTGGGAACTAGTTTAAATATTCTTTTTAAATTTAACATATTAATATATACCCATGTGCATACATTAAGACCCCATTAATGTATCATCATTCAACAACATGTGTTCACTCTTTTTTTTCTTCTCTATATCCCTTTTACATAAATTTTAGAAAAATAATATTTTTTTGTTAATTATAATAATTTTTTGATTTCACCCATTTTATTTTAGAGAATAGTATAAGAAAAACTTCCAAAAACTAATTTATTAATGTGTACCCATAAATACACATTGAACTTACGTAAATTACTTTTACATGCCATTTATTTAGGGTAGGGTTTAGGGTAAAATTTAGGGTTTAGGGTAAGGGTTATGGCTTAAGGTAGGGTTAGAGTGAAGTTTAAGGTTTAGGTATGTGATTTAGTATAGGGTTTGGGTGTAGGGTTTGCAGTAAGGTTTAAGGGTAGGGTTTTAGATAAGGTCTGGGGTTTAGGGTAGAGTTTAAGATGAGCCTTAAGGTAGGGCATTGGATAAGATGTAGGATTTGGGTCAGATATATCGTTTGTGTATAGGATTTAGGATATGGTTTATATTTTTAAGTCTTAGGGTTTAGGATAGGGTTTATGTTTAAGGTAAGGTTTGGGATCAGATTTAGGAATTATGGTAAGGGTTAGGCTTCAAGGTAAGATTTGTATATGTGATTTAGAGTAGGATTTATATTCTTAGGGCTTAGGTTTAAGGTTTTAAGATAGGGTTTGGATGTAAGGTTTAAGGCAAGACAATTTTGGGTAAGGTCTAAGATTTAGATGTATAGTTTAAGATAAGGCTTAGGTAGTTTTTGGATAAGGTTTAGGCTTTGTGTAGTACTGGCATGCGGATTGATAGAGCAGGGGCGACTGAAGGCTATTATTATTAGATATAGTACAAGAAGACATAATTAGAAATGGTTACCTAAACCCTATACAAATGAAACCAAAACCAATAACTCTAGGAAATAATTTTGAAGAAAGTAGAGGCGACCTTGATGGATAGCATTAAGGAAGAGGATGCGCCTTTTGCTCGCATCATGGTGTGAAGATCTCGAGTTCAAGTGTAGTATGAAGGTATGGAGTTTTACAAATGATAGAAGCATTTTAACTAAATAAATGGTGTGTGAAAGTGGTTTACGTACGTCCAATCTTAAAACGTTCATAATTTTTTTATTCAGGTGTCGGATTGGAGCTTATTATATATCAAACCAAATATATCGACGAGAAGCACTTATATATGGAAAAAAAGGATTGGGTAAGGAAATCGCACGATAATGTGGCTCGTATCATGAAGCGAGTCACTTTTGCTGTATATTTCTCCTCCTATCAAAAATCCGTTGGGGTACCCGTCGATGACTTGCATTATGAAGCAACTCGCTTCATAATGTGAGCCAAATCTTGTGCATCGAGAAATTATTTTGTGTATATATTATCAGCCTTTGGAAACACTGAGTAATATAGAGAGATAAACATCGAAAAATCAACAAACTTTGCAGTGTTTCGATGGAATGCTTAATGCCAAAAAACATAGTAACTTTTAATCATGGTACGAGTCATGGATGGACCCACGTGGGGACTAGTGGTGTTCTAACTACAATTGAGTTACAAATATCTAATTATTAATTTTTTTTTTTAAAAATTAATTTTGTGACATATTATTTATTGTCTAGAACCACCATTTTAGATGGGCTTTTAAATTTTATTTTAAAATTAAAACTAGTTAGTATTGTCTTTTTTAAAGGGTCAAAATTCCCTTTCGGTTCCACTAGCTTCTGTGTAGGAATTTTAATATTATTATATTAGGGTTATGAGACATATCTGGGTTCACCGAGTTAGAGCAAGTACATCAATTTTTTAAATCAAGGTTACAATGTCGTTGTGGAATCCCAAAATGGTATTGTTTTGATAAAAATGTTAGCTTCAGATGTGTTGAATATTAAAAAAGACAGATCCTTTGACAAACTCACGATCAAATGAACAAAGTATACTAATATAATGGACTCTATATTTGATGCCTTCGTGCGGACGACCATAATTTTTGTGCCTTACTTCAATTAATTTTTGCGTCCGTCCACTTGTATCATGAACATGGAGGGGGTATATTTTAAGACAAATAACCACCTTAAATACAAAACAACATATAGGAATGATGTTTTGTTGACTTTCCTATCCTATAAATCAAAATAATTTCCCCAAAATAACTTTGATGGCTTTGTCTATGTGAGTAATGAATGAAGCATCAACGGGATATCTCATATGTGAACATGAAGCAAATTTCACTTATTGAAGTGCTGAAAATGTGAGAAAAAACATTCTCGGCCATCGAAGTACGTAATAAGCTAGATTAAGGGTTCGTTCGACAAACCTTATTTTGACCTTATACAACTTTAATCAAGCTTATGGTAAAAAAATAAAGTCTCAATCATCTGTTCAGTAGTGAAAATTGATAATATTTATTGTAGTTTATAGTTTACCTCTCAATTTCCGATTTAGGAAGAGGATTTCCAACACACTCACCCCAACCAGAAAAAAAAAATCTTATACCTTCCTTTCATATGATAATCCAAATTAAAAAAATGCTATAGGCAGACCCTTAAAGCGTAGTTGAGACTAGTTTGATTTTGACTCTTGAAAAATCATCATAAGAGTGCATATAGATCACCCTATTTAAACATTAAATTTAATATTTTAATGTGTGACAATATATTAAATATTTAATAATCCAAAGTCATACTATAGCTAATACATTACAAGATAAAGTGATTCTCAAGGTCGGCAAGACCCAACTTTTGTGTGTGTTTGTGTATGCATGATTAGAGTGAGACAAACCAGGTACTACAAATTAAATAAAACCAGCCATGTTGAATGTTGAATTGCATGATTCCCAGGTTGGATGTCACGTACCCAAGATCCGAGTGGGCTCCATCTTCATTTATATTATTATACTCCTTCATGCGCGAGCGTTACTACTAGTGATTTTGACCCAAATTTGCACCCGTGAACCGGGTTTTTTCCCGGTCTGGGTTTAATTCCAGTCCAAGCCCAAAAAGTTTTAAACCGGATTTATTGTAGCTTGACAAGGCCATCGCACGATTCGTCGACAAAGACGAAGGAGCTCTTCAACATCTGGTTGGAAAGAAGAAGAAGCAAAACATGCCACTTAATTATTACTATAGTTTATTCAAATCGGGAAAGACAAATTGAATAGAGTAAAGAGAAGAGCAACCAAAAAATAGAAATACTTGTTATGCAAATGGAAAAAGATAAAAATACTTTCGCCATTCGATCTACGAGTGAAAATAGCCACCTCTTACATGTCATCCGTGAAACACTCCAATCGTCATCTTAATTATCCATCATACATGGCGTGGGTTATTCGAGTGATCCCTCCACCGCAAAATTATTATTTTTCCATTGCTTATAATGGAAAATTTGGTGTTAATAATTCAATATATATACAAGCACATAATCTATATATATATATAAAAGACGCAAGGAATAAGGCCACCACGTTGCGCCACCTAGAATTTTCCTACGTGTCGTTCTCACGTTAAGCCACCTAGGATTTCGCCACATAGGATTTTTTATTTTGAGAATTTATATATGTTGATATTATTTTAGTATAATATAGAAATAAGATAAATTAATCTAGAAAAGATTCTATCTAAAATAAAGATGTTATCTATTATATACTAGGAATTAGGATAGATCTAAAAGATATTATCTAAAATTAAAATAAATTCTAGAACATTAGATATTAATATATTATACATTAAGATAGATATATTGATTTATTTTTTTCAATTAAATTTCTATCTATTTATTTGAAGAAAATTAAATTCGAATTTTATTTAAAATTAACAAATCTTTTATCTTTATTATTTTATATATTTATGTAAAATATTTATCTTAAATAAAATTTTGATAAAAAAAAAATAGAACTTTCAATCTAGATAATTACTTGCCTAAATTGACTTTTGATAAAAAAAAAATTGTGTTATGTTTTCCTTAATTTTCTTTTTGAATTATTTATGTAAATATAAATAATTTTATTATCATTAAAAAATTCATTCTTTATTTATATTTTTTCATAGTTTCTTATTAAGTATATTTTTAATTTTTATTAAAAAATTTTTAAGGAATTGAATTTGATAAAAAAAATTACAAGAGTTTAGATTATTTTTACCTTTTTATATTTTTATAAAAGATTTTAAAAATTGAATGATTCTAATTCAAATAATTTTTATTTATATTTTTGCATAAATAAATTATTTTTAAGCCATCAAAATTATAGTAGATTCACCTTAATAATTTTGGCCCCGTTTCACATGACAATATGACACCAATTGTAAAATTTTATATAATTTTTTCTAATAAATAAGTTTTTTTATATTAAATTAAAATCATATTCATTAAATAAATTAAATATTAAATTTATGTAGTCGTGCAAGGCACGACGGGTATAACTAGTACATATAAAAATTAGTCGTGATTGAGTCCATACGAATAAATTGTCAATATGTCATATAAATGAACCGAAACAAAAATCTATATTGTAATATATTAATATGCAAGTTAAAAAACAAAAGAAAAATCCAACTAAACATTTGAAATATTTTTTCAAATGGTAAGATTGTTATCTATATCGGCATCCTTACATTTTTATAATAAAAAAAGTCACACAAATTAATTAATTAAGTTGTAATCTACCTAAATTAAAATAATATATAATAAAAATTAAAGTAAGAGGGTGATGGGTTGAGTTTTTTTTATGTGATAAATTCCCACTCTTATCTAATTCATAACTCGTTTTACTTGACTATTTATCACCTATTTTTATCCGAATTTTCATCATTTTATTCGAGTGAGGTTATTTGATTAAATCAGTTATCCGATGTAATTACCAACCATACTCACAACCAATGGAAAAGAGAAAAATGGCAATATGATATACATATACTGGAAAAGATTTTGCCCCCTGACATAGTAAATCAGATCATTACAACACCAATCCCTGAAAAGCATATTAGAGACAGACTATATTGGGCACCAAGTAAAATTGGTTGGTTTTCGACAACATCAGCGATAGAACTTATTTCTGGAACTCAATGATAAAATACATTCCCTAATGAATGGATTTGGAAATTAGATACTTACCCTAAAGTAAAAAACTTCTTATGGAAGATATCTAAAAATGGTCTCCCCACAAAAACTAGACTCCTCCAAAAAAGAATCGCCACCCCTCCGAGTTGTGTTATGTGTCATTGTTCAAACAAAGATACTCAACACCTCCTTATAGGTTGCCCACACTCAAAATCTTGTACAAAAAATCTATGATAAGGTAGCAACAACCTTGAAAAATTATGACACAACAGATAATAACATAACTATGATCCTCAACGATCTCTTCGGCCAATTAGACCAAATTGATTTTAGAGAACTAGCAATCATTTGGTGGTGTGTATGCATGGCACTAACACAATAGATTGGTTTTTCAGCAAACACCCAATGATTTCATCCAAAATTTGGAACAATATACTAAAAACCAAATCAACCAATGTGAAATTGCTAAAAACTGGAATGGGGACGAAGAACTTGAAAAACATACAGTGAGGAAACCAAATACAACAAAGAAAAAGGTGATGAGTTGGCAGAAACCGGCTCTAAATTATTATAAATTAAACTTTGATGGTTCAAAATATAACCCAATTTCTGCTTCAGTAGGTTATGTGATTAGAGATCATAATGCTCAACATATATGCTTGGGAACAAAACCTACAGACTCAATTCAGTTCTACAAATAGAAATGTTAGCTTTACGAGATGGAATTAGAGCAGCTAGAAGACTGGGAATTAATAATCTAGAAATTGAAGGGGATAACATAGCAGTTATTAATGCAATTAAAGGAACCAAAAAATACCCTTGGAAAATTGAGATGCTGATTTCAGATATTATGGTATCGTTACAACAATTTAATAATACCTCTATTCACTATGTTGCTAGAATGCTAGGGATTGCAATGATGTGGCCGACAAAATTGCTAAGTTGGACCACAGCATCCCTAATAACTCATGGATAACGAAGAACTCCGTGTTCTCAGGCGCAATAATGTTGTAGGATGCTCCACTTAGAGATCCTAATTCTTACCGATATCGAAAAAATGAATAAGAGAAAAAGGGGAAATCCACATACCACATGGGCACATGGCAAGGATTTAATGGATTATTACATGTAATTTGTGCAAAATGAGATATTTAAGGGGTAATTATCGATATTGCACTCAAATGTAATAATTGCTATCCTAATACATAGGCGAACAAATCCACATACCACATGGCAAGGGATTCAATATCACATGCCCACCTCACTGCCTCAGAACAAAAAAAAAAAATCTGTCCACTACTAACTTTTTGTCTCTGACCTTATTTTTTAAAAGAAAAAAATTAGCAGCGACAATCTATTTCGGACAGGGACAGACGCAAGAATTTATTTTAGGGTAGACTAATTTTCACTAAAAAATTTTAGATAACAACTAAATTACTTTAATTTAACTAATTTATTAATAAATTTAACTTATTTTTTATATTTTCATATTAAATTTATACTATTTTTTTTTTTTATTTTTTTAGGGTGGGCTAGGGCCTACCCTAGCCCACCCCTATGTCCTAGATTCGTTTGATATTGGTCATAAATATAAATATTTTGATTTTATCACATATATGGGCCGGGACAAACAAATAAATAAAAGGACATATTGCAATTCATAAAATTTATTCTCTTGCATAATTGAACGTCTTACGCAATTTTGAATGTGAGTGAAGTGAGTGAAGTAGTAGTATACAAATGGCAAGAGCTGGTATGCACGCGGACTAGTGGTGTGTCCGGTTTCGGAACCGGCAGTTCCGGTTCCTCGGAACCCCGGAACCGGGATCGGAACCGAGAACCCCCCGGTTCCTCGGTTCCAGTTCGGTTCCGGTTTTTTCCGGTTCCTGACGGTTCCGGTTCGGTTCGGTTCCTTAATTTTAAAAAAAAAAATAAAAATATACCCGTTCGAATGGATCCGCGACCGCGGTTAGAAACGGCGGTCGCGTAATGTGGGCCGCGATCGTCTAAGATGTGGCCGCCTTGGCTAAACTTTTGCTCCACCGCTACCATTGAAGCGGGAACGGCAAGTGCTTGAGCGGCGATCCTTGCTAGTGTTGGATATGTGTTCTTGTGTGGCTTCCACCAATCTAAAATGTCAAAATCATCTACAAACTCAAAGGTAGTGGTTAGATAAGTATCGAGCTCCATATGTGAGCTCGTGAATCTCGGTTTTTTTGTAAGATTTTGCAACATACGAGACCCGGCGGATAGAAAAGAACGACGAGATGAGGAGGATGATGGGGGTAATTGAGGCGTAGAAGAAACCTCACCACCCGTGCTATAAGTTTTGTACAAATCATAGATAAGAGATTTAACACGTTCTATAATTACATCAACATTGCAATTTCTATCATAATGTTCTTCTTCTAAATTTAAAAACTCATAGTATTGATACAAAGTATCTTGCAAACCTTGCATCTTAAATCTTGGATCAAAAACACAAGCAACAAGATAAATATCGGGAATATATTTGTAATAGTTCAACCACTTCCTCTTCATATATAAAATACATTCAACAATGTCGGGTTGGTCGGGTTGTGAAAGCCCTTCCTTAAAGGCACCCGCAACATTCAAAGCTTCAACAACAAACAAATGAGCACTTGGTGTATATGTTTCACTAAATGTATAAGTTGCATCATTAAAAACTTGTAAAATCTCCACAATATCATAGCAAATATCCCAACAAGCTTCAATTGCTTGTGAACCCGAGATATGTTGAGCGGCAAAGGAAGCTAAAAGTTCTTTATAACGTAAACATTGAACAAGTAATTTATAAGTTGAATTCCAACGATGACCGACATCTTTTGAAAAAAAGTATTGGTTTAACACCATTCGATTTACAAAACCTCCCCCAATCACTTTTGACCTTCTTTTTTAACCAAATAAAGCTAACAACATACTTAATAGGTTCAAGATATGGCATTAAAAGTGTCAAACCATCTTGAACACATAAGTTTAAAATATGACAAGAACATCTTATATGAAAGTATTTGTTTCCAAAAACCGGTTGACAAACTTGAATCAATTCACTAATAGAAGCGGTGTTGTTAGATGCATTATCAAATGAAATAGTGAAAACTCGATGAAGTAGTCTATACTCATCTAAAATAGTTCGTATAATGTTACAAATATTTAAAGCGGTATGTGCCCCATCAAATACTCGAAAAGCCAAAACTCGTTTTTGCATGTGAAAATGATCATCAATATAATGACATGTAATACCCATGTATGAATGAGATTGATAGTTATCACTCCAAATATCACTACAAATAGAAACACGAATATCATTTTGAGCAAAAAACCGAGACAACTCCTTTTTACGACACGCATATGCTTTAAACACATTTTTCCTAATTGTTTTTCTTGTTGTTCGTTTATAAGCGGGTTGCAAATGGTTGGAAACCCAATCATTTATACCCACACTTTCCGCAAATTGAAAAGGCAAATGATCAACACAAATAGCTTCGGACAAAGCATAAACACTACGCTCATGATTATAAGTAAATAAGGGAGATTGAGAGGAAGAACTTGCTAACCCCGAAGTCGAAATTTGTGTTTGACCTTGCATCATGCCCAACTTGTCCAAGTGTTTTGCCTTCAAATGCTTATTCAAGGTGCCATAGCCTCCATTGCGCTTCCATTTGTACTTCGAGGGACAATAGTTGCACTTGACAACATATCGGTCTAGTGCATCCAATTCATTGCCCTTGGTGAAGTGCTTTGTGAAAATATCGAATTTCAACACTTATGCGGTTTGGTTGGCCGTAGATGCCCCCTCCTCCTCTTCGGTGTGTTGCTCATCCTCGTCGGTGTGTTGCTCATCGACCTCCTCATTGTCTTGTGCACCTTGGTTATGAATAGGAGTGGAATGAGGAACTTGTTGAGGAATGGGCATAGGCATAGACATATGAGGAGGAATGGGCATAGACATAGACATATGAGGATAAGGTGGTTGTGGTTGATAAGCATTAGGATCCACTTGACTTTCTTGTGAACCACCAACACCACCATAGAATTGCTCGGTCAACAAATCAATAAAGCCTTGACCTTGGTTATCCATATTTCAAAAGATTAGGAAGGAGATAAGAGACTTGGAAGTAGTAAGAAAGGATTTGCAAGTTGAAAGCTTGTAGAATTATGAGAGCAGTAATAGTAGAGAGAGATAAGAGACTATGAGATTGGTGTGAATCAAATTGAAGGTGAAGTATGGTATTATATGGGTAAATGGAAGGAAAATAGCCGTTGGAATTCATGTGAACGTTGGAATATAGCCGTTGGGTGCAAAAAATAGCTGTTGGAACAGTGGCCGCGATCGCGGCCCTAAAACCGCGATCGCGGTTCCCAGTGCCGCGGCCGCGGCTCCGCTTCCGCAATCGCGATGTGTTCCAACAGAATGTATAAACATTCTGTTGGCAGAACCGCGACCGCGACTGCGTGAACCGCGATCGCGGCCATAAAGCCGCGATCGCGGTGTGGTCCAACAGAATGTGTGTACATTCTGTTGGCAAAACCGCGACCGCGGCTTGGTGAACCGCGATCGCGGTTTCTTTCCCGCGATCGCGGTCCCACATAAATTCTTACGGAGAACCGGCGGTTCCCAACCGGAGGAACCGACGGTTCTCCGGTTCTTCTAAAGGAGGAACCGGGACCGGGACCGGTACTCTACCGGTTCCTCCGGTTCGGTTCCGGAACCGGAACCGTCGGTTCAAAACCGGTTCGGTTCCAGGGACCGGAACCCACCTCTAACGTGGACATATATAGTCAACCTAGGGAGTTTTTTTTGTTGTTTCATGAAAGAAAATAAGGTCCGTTTGATTACAATTCATGTAAACAGAATGGAAATAAATGTAGTTCATTTTAGGATTATGGTACATTGACAAAAAAATCAACTTGTTTTGCATAACCTCTTATCCACTGTAAAAAGAGACTTGTTCCACCTCAATCATTCTTCCATCAAGGGGGTGGGTAACAAAATGGTGGAATCACTCCCTTCTATCTCACTTTTACAATGGACAAGTTGTTTGATGATTTTTTTTACATAAATGCATTATGACACTAAAAATGGTCTAGATTCATTTTGTTTCCGTTTACGTTTCCATATGTCATGACAAACCAAACGGTGCCTAAGACTATATACTTTACACAAATGGCAAGATTCTTCATTTTGATCGATGGAGGCAATGCCAACTGATTTTGAGTAACTTTATCGAGATCAGAAGTAAATTGTGCAAAAGCTCTTTTTACCAGATTTGTTCGCTTTGATCCGAATACTAAAGGCGTTTGTTCTCTTTAGCCCCTCACTTTCTCCATTACTCTTTTCGTTCTAGTTCTGGCTTTTCTCAAGTTGAACTTACTTTACGTGCTTTTTTTTGTTGTTTTAGTCTGTTCTAACCGATTTTCTAGCTGCCGTTTTCACAGCCTCTCAATTTACCGGGCATGTCCGGTAAATCGAATCTTTACCTACTCAAAAAAGAGATTGTATTATCGAAGAATTACAACAAAGTTGTAATATGAAGCCCTTGGTGATGATTTTTTTTTCAAACCCTAAAATATAAATGGCCTAACGATCGAAAATCACCTATAAAATTAGACATATTAACGATAATCATTTTTATATACAAAATTATTGAAAATCACCTATGTAATAATTCTGTTAGAAAATGAATATCCGACCTTAACTTTCTTCTAAATATCTGTTAGCATGAGTTCACGCGCCCCTTTACCAATTTTTTAATTTGAAATAAAAGTAAAAGAAAAAGGCAAACTCAAAATTCTCAATGAAACTTCGTCCACGACCTATATTGTCGTTGTCCCGTTATATACGAAATTATTCAAAACTACCTATGTAACGATTCTGTTAGCAAATGACCATCTGACCTTAACTTTTGTTTAAAAATCTGTTAGCTTGAGTTCACGCGCCCCGTTATCAATTTTTTAATTTGAAATAAAAGTAAAAGAAAAGTGTAAAATTAAAATTCTCAATCAAACTTCACCCAAGACCTGTCTTTGCGCCATCACCTCCCATCCTTACTCGATATGCCATTAGATCCACAACTTTTTGTTGTCCAAATTGTCCCAAATCTAAGCTATTGCGTCCTATACATAGAAGCACCGTACATTGTCGACCTTCATTCAATAGTTCATCGGCCTGCCACCACTCCAACACATGTCGAATCTAGCCTCTTTCTGCAATTTGCTCCAAGCCCGCGACCACGCCGCATATTTCTCTTCCTAGATCCACCATCCCTTACCCCACCCCTCTCTCTCCCTCCCCTCTTCATGCTTCTTCTCATTGAATCCCTCTTCATCTCAAAATAGTCATTGCACCGACGACCTCCATCCAGTGGGTACATCGAGATTGGCTCCATCGCGAGCTATTATAGCCACTAGCATTGGGAGCTCTTCGGCGTTGCGGGGTTTTTGGAGCTCTTCGATGGAGGAGCACTTGCATGGCTTGGTTGGGAGAGTAAGGAGCTTGTAGGCGGCTAATCTCCGGGAACATCCCAACCCCAAATCAAATAACAATTATTGTTGATAAACAAACAAACCTAAAGAATTAGAAGAATGGATTCTAGAATAAGGAGCTTGTTGAACATTGGAAACAACATGGTGTAGTTGATGAATATTGATATTTCGTCGAGCTAAAAAATTTATTGCAGAGTCATGCTTGGTTCTAGCATTTTATGGGCCCTAGGGACGAATAAAATAAAGGGCCCCTTAAAATAACAAATAAATTTTTAAATGAGCCTTTTTACTTTAATGGACTTATTTTTCTATATATTAAACTACTATTATTTCTTTTGGGATGAGCCCTTTATTGTTCGTGATCCCATGACAACCGCCTTATATATATTGCATACCCAATTAGCTAGCCCTGTGCAGTTATATTCCTTATAATAATGGAAAAAATAGGGAATTAGAAATAATAGTATCAATTTCTCAAGGAATTTTCCAAATTTGTTTTAAACAATTAATAACAACTAAATTATCACCTCAATAATGAGGTTAGTAAAAATATTTGAGACAATAAACTTTACCCCTTCAAGAAGGGTCATGGTCTCTACCTTTAAAATAGTTACAAGGAGAAAAAGATTTTCTATCAACACCAACAATTCTATTATTACTACCCTGGATTATAAAACTAGCAAAGGCGGAAGGATTAATTTGTTTTGAAACATTAAAGTTTAATTTTAACTAATAAGGTGGAGGTTTAATCCAAACATCATTTCGTTTACTTTTTCATTGAGATTTGTTTTTATCCTTTAAATTAAGAATTAGCAATAATCCATTGAAGATGTCGTGAATCATAAATGTAAGATCCGAAGGCAAAATATTGGAATTTAACCTAGAGGGTTAAAATTTAAGTGCTTCTATCTCCCAAAATAGACCACAAAAAACACAAAATTTTATTGTTAGAGTTCAAGTTAAAGTAGCAATTGGACCGTCATTAAAATCTCCCGAAGTTACAATTTGAAATGAAAATTTAGAATAATTTCTAATTATGAATCATTTTGTAAGTAAAAGAACATTGGAAAAATAAATTGTTCAAATTTTCATTATCAATTTGACGAAGAGTACAATAAAGAGGTACACAATATATATAGCAATTTAGTCTTTCCGTAATTGGTAAACAACCAACACAAGATTTGCAAAGAAAGCTAGTGTATTATTTTTGGTGGAAGACTTTTTTCGAATTCAAGAATAAATAGAGGAAGAATTTACCGGAGAGGTCGAAAGCAAGGACGAAACCGTTTTAACAGAAAATGCATCATCTGAAGTTGGAAAGCCTTAATAACTGATCCACATGATTAGTAATAGGAATACGAATTTGAGAGATCAAATCAATGACCAATTGTTGTAATAACAGAAAAATAGAGAAATTCTTTTTGGTGCCCCTAAGTTTTTGCCTTTTTCTTTTGGTGTTCAAGAAAAAAACTTATTTCTTTTGGTACCCCTGAGGTTTTGGCTTTTCGCGTTGACGTCCCTCTCTAGTTCAAATTAGTTAAATTCAAGCTCACCATTGTGTTCCTCATCCTTAATTAGTGGGATTTGGCTATTAAAATATCAAAATTCATAGGGGAATTGGCTGAAAACCACCCGTATGATATAACATATTTCACTTAACCACTCGTATTTTCAATAATTATAAAAAACCACCCATATTAAGCGCTCCGTTAAAATATAACCACCCAAAACCCATATCTGTTAGCTTCCGTTAAATAAGAGTGACATGGCACTCAAATTTTAATTTTTTTTAAAACCTTGCCACATCGACGACACATAAGCTTCCAAATCGTTCTCCTTCCCCGTAGTCTCGTGCTTCACCATCTACTTCCGATCCTCGTCCTCCTCGTCCTCCTCCTCACCGGAGCATTGGCCGTCTCTCTCCCACCTAAAGCTCATCTAATGGCACCAGCGGCCTCCTGGCCCCGTTTGCACCGATTTTCTCCCCCTTTTCAAACGCTTCCACCACCACGGCCAGAAGCTCACCTCCCTCGACCTCTCCGCCTTCTATTGCTGGACGGAAGATCTCCCTGTCGCGCTCGAAGCCTTCCCTAGAATCAGCCGCATCCTCCTCCGGCTCGATCTGATGAACTTGTCCTTCGTCGAGGGTTTCAAATCGCTCGAGATGCGTGCGAATGTGACAACTTGCCCTAATCTCTGCGAATCGGGATAGGAATCGGAATCGGCGGTAGAGAAGGAGGAGATCAGGACCCAGGAGAGGAGGTCGGATTCACGACGCTAGGTTTGATCACGTTCTTCAGCGGATTAGGGTTTATAGAGGAATTGAGGCTAGATCTGATTGAATTCTTCAGGCGTTAGGTCTGATTGAGTTCTTCACGGTGTTAGGTCTGATCAAGTGCCCCAATCTCAGATCCCTCAAATTCGGCCATTTCCACACACTCTGCAAAGCAATCGAATACCAGATCGACGGGCTCGCACTCTGCAAGTCCCTAGCCTCGCTCTCTATCAAGAACTCTGCGGATTTGACCGATTCCAGGCTGATCGCAATCAAGAGAGGCTGCTCGGTCCTGGAAAAGCTCGAAATCCATGGCTGCAATAGAGTACCAATGATAGGCTTCGGAACCTTAACCTGCCTGCTCCGAAAAACGCTTGTGCAATAGAGCTTCAATCGATTTCAATCGATGAAAACCCTAACTGGTGGCTCTTTACACGAGTGGGATTTGGGATAGAAGTGGAAGTAGGGTGATTTGGATGGAAGTGGGTAAATATGTGTCCATTTGGCAAGGTTAAAAAAAAACAATTGAAAATTGAGGTGCCATGTCACCATTTTTGGACGGAGTTTAACGGATCTGGGTTTTGGGTGGTTACATTTTAAAGGAGCGCTTAATATGGATGGTTTTTTATAATTATTGAAAATACGGGTGGTTAAGTGAAATATGCCATATTATACGGGTGGTTTTCAGCCAATTTCTCAAATTCAAAACATAACCATCTCAATTTGAATTTGTAAACAATTTTTAAACAACACCTCGAAATAGAGAATTGTTAATTTTAAAATTCAAATTGATGTAGTTTTGTTATGAATTTAAGTATTTTTAGAGTTGAATCATACTAATTTAATGGTGATGAACATAATGGTAAGCTTGAAATTAACTAATTTGAACCGGAGATGGGCGTCAATGGGAAAAGCGCGCCAAAACCTCAAGGGTACCAAGAGGAATAGGTTTTTTTCTTGGACACCAAAAGGAAAAAGCAAAAACTTAAGGGTACTAAAAGAAATTTCCCTTTAAATATAAATTCTTATACTTTTCAAATAGGGTTTTCATTATCAAAATAAGTAGATAAAAAAATTTCATCCATATATTATGAGGTGCATTTTTACAGGCGTTAATACCTATCAAAGAAACTTTAACTAATCAAACTTAGTAGAGTGGTAAGCAATGGTCAATCCCACATGTATTGGTTTTTTTTTTTATGATTTGAGTGATATCTAAATCTAAGATGCAACTTGAAATCAAATTATGAATGCAATTATATTTGTGAATGTAATGTATGAGAATGATATGTTTAACTAGTTAACATCCATTATGAATATGCATATCGATCATTGATTCTCACTTTTCTTGAATAATCTATCGTGGATTTCTATTCCAAACTTCAAGTTTAGTTATTAGAACTACCATCCAACAACTCTGATCATCTAACAACTTAGAAATCCTTCTAGATTCAATTAAACGATAGCGTAAAGTTCCAAGTATCAATAGAAACAAAACTCTTAGAGCAACCAGTCATCCAAGTTATTTCTGAATTTAACCCCTTATATACTTAATCATGGCCCACCGACCCTAATCAAGTATAGATCCTACTTTAACCAATTAATTCCTACCGATTCTTAATTAGATTAGGTGTAGAAAAATCTAGAATTCTTATTGGTATCAATCTAACAAAACCCTAGACAAACCTTTATTCAAGTTAAAACAAAGGGATAAATTCTACTCAAGGTTATCGAGATCCAATTGAATCACACAATAATATGCAATCCATAACTTCAATTAACTAATTAAACACAAATGATTTAACAGCGCATGATTGAAAATAAAACTTACAATAAGGATTTCAAAGTCTCCCTTGAGAAAATTCTCTAGAACAAAACTTGTCTTCCAAATTGTATTGTGTAGAATAATAGAAACTGAGATTTACGTATATCCTAACTTAAACTTAGAAATATAATATCCTCAATAAAACTATCCAAAATACATTAAAACAATTAAAAGATAAGAAAAATCCCACTCCGGTGCAAGTCTCCAACCAAACAGACCTGATGCGGCCTTGTCCTTGTCAAGCGCGGTCACGCTCAGCTGCACCCGCTCGCGCCCCAATGTTTTCACAAACTCTCGCCTTTTGTCGATATGACGCGGTTTGGGCTTATTGAGCTCGACCAAGCTCACCGTCTTCCTACCCGCGTCCAACTTAATCTTCTACCTTCTTGCCTTGGTTTTATTTCTAGTTCTAAAGTGACATCGAACTTTCCACCAAAGTCAGTTGGTTCCTATCCCGTCCATACTTAATTATCATCATATCTGTAAAATAGCATAAAACGAGTCTAAATTGCAAATCTCTAACAAAACTACAAAGCTAAGAAACTAAACTAAAAATAACTACAAGCCTACAACCATATAAAATAAGTCTAAATATATTCTCTAAATACTATCTATAGGTAAACTATCACTATATCTGATAAAATGGAGTGGTTATTGTCAACCATCCATTTGACTTTCTTAGAAAAAAAATTCTCTTAGATTTAGTAATATATCGATCAAATTGCAAGAGGCATTTTTCTTTTGACTTTGGTGATGAGTGTTTGAAATTTTTTTATTTAGATAATTTAGGTTTTCATTTTTTTTCTAAGGTTGCAATATGGACCCTTTAGTGACGGAGTTTTTCAAAATTATGTGCTTAGTTAATTTAGGTTATCATTTTTTTCACAAGCCTGCATAGTGTTTCATCACTATACCAAAAAAAAAACTTAAAGAGGCCCTTCTTGTGTTAGTGGCATTAACTAGCTAGGTGTCATCTGGTTAACACTAATGATAAAAGACAAGGTATTAATTATTTTATCTTTCAAATAGCATTACTACTAATTAGATTATTTTATCTTTCAAAAGGCATTACTAATTAGATTATCAACGAAGTTATCTTATACTCCGGTAATAATTATAACTTGATTCTCATGATAGGTCCAAGATTTCGCTAATTAACAAAATCTATATTAAAGTAATCAAAAGAAGATTGTAATCATTAAACAGTAGTTTAGTACTCATAATCCGTAAGTATAAAAAATTTGCTTATTCCTTTTCCTCCTAACCAAAAGGGCCCCTTATCTCCACGTTGTACAAAAATCCAAAATACCATGTCAAACAAATTAAACACACTGCTTATTCAAACTTTAGTTAGGTTTGGGTGAAAACTTATGATTAATTTATATTTTGGAATCAATTGATAAGGACAAAATTAATTATATACTTATAATACGATTTAAAACAACCCCTTTATATTTTAGAATATAACAAAAGTAGATAATCACTATTCATCGTACATTCAAAGTATAGTTCTACACACTACTCATCTGATGCCAAATAAATACCCAATACAAAATTTAAATACATAATACATTTAGGATAATTAAAATAAAACGCCTACATTCATTGATCTCAATTCTCAATATTCCAAATATGACAAAGAGATAATTCCTTATATTGTACATATTTATTGTATTAAACAAACATACATTAAAACATTACTCTCTATATAATCTTTTTTCTAAACTATAACCTTGACCTTAAAATGAATATAACTTATTGAATTATATTGCTATAAAACATTTATGTTTTTTAGGGTATTTAATAATTTTTCTTAGGATATTATTTTTTAAAACTCGTATTATATTGCTATAAAAATATGAAGCTACAAGCTAGTAATAACAAAAAAAAAGTATAAATGTGTTTAAAATATACATGTATTATAAGAAGCATAAAACTACAATTAAGATTAAAAATAAAATGATTTTTTGAGAAGTAGAAAAAAAAAAGGAAAAAAAAAGCCCCACGAGATTTTTCCTTGCAGTTGCAGTGGCGAAATTCACACAAAGCACTCAACTCTCGATCTATATATATCTTTCACACAAAAGCTTCTTCTCTCACACTTAGCTTTCATTCCACACTTTTCAGTTTCTAAATTTCACACAACTCTCCAATTTTCCCCCAAAATCATCCAACCACCATGCAATCCTCCACCGCCACCGCCAACTCCGGAGGCTGGAGCTCCGCCATTTTCATCATCGGTAACAGAATCTCTACTCAATTTCCGAATTGAATCTCGATTTGAACTTTTTTGATTTCGCTATTGTTGAAAATTTCGAGAAATTGAAACGAACGCTAATCGGCGCTTGAAATTGTGCAGCGGTGGAGATGGCGGAGAGATTCGCCTACTACGGCGTCGCCGGAAACCTGATCATGTACCTGACGACGGAGCTCCGGCAGCCGTTGGCCGAGGCGGCGAAGAACGTCAATTCCTGGAACGGCGCGCTTTCGCTCTTCCTCCTGATCGGAGCCTTCCTCGCCGACTCTTACCTCGGCCGGTTCCGAGCCACCGTTATTTCCACCTCCATTTTTCTTCTGGTATGTTCGATCTTCATCCTCTGTTTTTCCCCTTTCTTCCAGAGATTCTCGATTTTGAAAAACAAGTTGAAATTGAAATCAATTAATGGCGTAATTAATCGCTATATCACAATATTAGTAGATTCCGTAGTGTTGTTCAAAGGGAAAAGTATATTTGGGAGTGAATTTAGCCTTTTTGCTGCATATACTCAGCTGTTTGTTGATGCACTATTTTTGTTTTTTTTTGAAGGATTTGATGCATGAATGTATGTTTCTTGATGCATAAGTTTAGATTAAAAGTTAATTACCTGCAAAACAAAGCTTTATAAAATTTGTGCTTAATATGTATATGTGGAATACTGCCAATCTTCCATAGTACCATCCACTCTAATCACGTTGTACATACAGAGTGTTGATGAGTTGTGATTGTGATGAATTTCGATTCAGATTCCTTTGAGATCAAAATATTGAAAGTTTACGGTAATTTAAAATAAATAAAAATATTGAAAGTTTTACGGATATTTATATTTCAATTTGTATCACTACCTGTCCTAGTTTAACACAGGTACATCTTTTTTCTACAATTTTCCTACTGAAGTACGACACCTAAACGTCACACTACTCCACTCAATTTAGGCTAATTTAGAAAAAAGTTATTTTTATTTAGACTAATTTAGAGCTTCATAATTTAAAAGTAAAAGTACTTTTGAAATAGAATTTCTTTTTATTTATTTTAAAATACATATTTTAAGATAAATAAAAATACGTTTTTTTTTTTTACAAAATTTACTTTTTTCAACCAAAAAATAATATTACTTTTAAATTGGAACATGGTCTAACTTAAATTAGATTGCATCGGATTACTTGTCAATCCCAGAATAGGACCCACAAAATCCCAAATAAGGTCGACGGAAACCTCTCGTAGAAAAAGACGAAATAATTTGGCACTGATCACTTTGTTTTTTTTCTTTTGGTTAAATGTTTTTTTTTCTTTTAAGAAAAGATGCGAATATAATTCATTGATCAAGTAAGCAACATTTAAATTTTTTTTTGGTCGAAAAGCAACATTTAATTTGGCTACAAGGTTCATAAAATTATCGATTCTTTATTTTTGAAATCCTAAAAATAAATATATCAAATTCTATAACAAAATTTTAAATTAATAAAATATACTATATATATATGGTTTAGTTTTATTTGTGTACATATTAATTTACGTGAGAAATCAGATTTTCCTATTAAGGATAACCACAAACGAAGAAGGGAAAGAAAAGTAGAAAACAATAGGAAAAAGCAGAGAATGAGAACACGTCGACGATCCAGCTCGAGAACGCGTCTTACAAGTGTAGGCATATATACCCAATCTCTTCAATTGTGATAGGATTGGCCTTTCCTCTTTCCGACTTCTCAACTACATATCCTCCTCATTTAATACCTCACTACAATCCAAATTTATACACCATCATTAATCTTTTACTAGATCAACAAATATCATCATGATTCATGATTATATTTTTGCAGAGATTCATTTGCCTAGTTCATTCAATTTCTGGAATTATTCTCATTCGGTTCTGTGCCTTAATTGTGGAGAATATAAATTCATTGATTTTCTTTGCTCATATCAAAAATTTTAATATTATACCCCAAATTCTATTAGTAATGACTAATGAGGATTCTTTTATGCACA
Source organism: Fallopia convolvulus (assembly GCA_964016875.1). NCBI lineage: Eukaryota > Viridiplantae > Streptophyta > Magnoliopsida > Caryophyllales > Polygonaceae > Fallopia > Fallopia convolvulus. The sequence continues at coordinate 4,540,589 of OZ024721.1, forward strand.
AAAAAGTAGGATTATTGACGTATGTTGTGTCGTGTCCTAATTGTAATGTACGTGCATGTCACCTCATAAAAAAGTAGGATTATTACCAACGGTGTATTGGCGTATTGGCGTTGGGGCTACGCTTGGTAGGACGAACCGTGTGTTCGATTTCCCGCAATGTCGTTAAGAGGGGTCTGCCTTAATTTCATTCAGTACCCCGGTCTGAACGTAGCCCGTACGGGTGAACCAGACGCGAGAGAAAAAAAAAAAAAAGTAGGATTATTGCCGTATTCTTTTGACATTTTATTTAAAGAATATATCATCCACCACTAATTCGAAAACGTAAAAACAATGAAAAAACAAATTAACTTAAAGCAGTAATTTACAAAACGGCGCCGTCTCAATTCTTGTCATTTCTCGCAGGGCCTCTCTCTTCTGACGGTATCCGTTTCGGTGGTCCCCGCCCACCTCCGGCCAGCAATCTTCTTCACGGCGCTCTACATAGTCGCCTTCGGTGATGGCGGCCACCGCCCGTCGCTACAGACCTTCGCCGCCGACCAATTCGACGAGACGACGCCGGAGGAGCGAAAGGCGAAGGGCTCCTTCTTCAATTGGTGGTACCTAGGGATCGTGATCGGCTCCTTGTCGTCCGTACTCGTCGTGATCTACGTCCAGGACAACGTCAGCTGGACCGTCGGATTCGCGATTCCGACGGCCATGGAGGCGCTCGCGCTCGCCGTGTTTTTGATCGGAAGCCGGAAGTACCGGAAGCAGAGGCCCGTCGGGAGCCCCTTCACGAAGCTTGCACAGGTGTTCGCCGCCGCGGTGAGGAAGCGGCGCGTGGAGATCAAGGAAGGGGAACGAAAGGTTTTCGATGAGGTTGAAGTTAGACCGGGTTTGGACGGGAAATTCAACCGGTCCGGCTTAACCCGAACTGACCAATTCAGGTACACTTTCATTTTCTATCCAAAATAATTTTGGTTTTTTCTAGAATAGAATAAGAATCTAAAATTAGAAACTAAAATCTTATTTTAAAAAGTATAAATTCTTCTAAAAAATATTTAAAATATTTAAATAAAATTTATTATTTTCTATCTAAAAGTGAACTATTAATCTCGAGGCTTGGAGGACATAAGCTAGAAAAATTAAAATTATTTTATTTATCTTAAAATATAGGATAATAATAATTTTCATGTATTTTTAAATAAATAAATATAATTAAGGTTAGACCGGGTTTAGTTGGAAAATTCAACTATTCCGGCGTAACCCGGACTAACCAATTGAGGTGCACTTTGATCGATCTCAATTGCTAAGGTGTGCTTCAATTTTTATCCAAAAATAGTTTTATTTGTTTAAAAATACATAAATAATAATAATTTTTAAAGTTTTTAAGATAAATTTATAACTAGAAAAAATGTTAGGTAGAAAGTGAAACAAATGCTAAAAATAAAATTAGGTACTGTATTTTTTATGGTGTGAAAAAGTGAAATTTATCATGCATGGCTATTGGATTGTGAGGAATCCTTTTTTGAAATTTAGAAGGTTGACCAAAAAGATGAATTAGATTGAAAATGACATTATATTGTCAAACTTGGCAATTGAGTGCGATGGATATTTTTTGGGTTCCGAGCAATTTTTCTATGGCTTACCATTGCTCGGGTTAATAATTTTTCCCACTAACCCTAAAGTTGGTCTCTTGTCAGCAATTTGTGCTTTTATTGAATAGTTTGGGCTTACAATGTGTTTTATGCCCTATAATGGATACAATCACATGTGGGAAATGAAATATTAGCATAGATAGAGATGGATTGAGACTAGGAGAGAATGTCATCTTCATGATTTTGTCCCTAATTAAGGAACCAACAAACCACGTACGCCTATTAAACTAATTACATTTGTTGAGGTTTTATTATGATAGGTTTTGTCGTTTATGGACAATTTTAATATTCTATAGGAATGATAAGATAACACTAAAGATGCACTTTACATAGTTCAACTAATGAGTACCATTTTTATAAAACATCAAAATATATGGAATGACAAATGAAATGAAAAAGGTTCAATTATAGGGGGACACCAAATTAAAAAGCTTAGGCTTATGGGTCCTCCAAATGATGACAAAGCCTTGTATTGTAAACGTCCAAGTAATCATTAATAATCTAGATATGGCCTATATATATTAGAATTGGAATATATTCTTAGTGCTTTTTTTTACTAGCTTATTTAGACTTTTAAATCTCACATAAAATTTCCATCGTCGGCATTAAGGGAAAAGTATGAAAAGGGTCCGGATCAAAATATCACAATTCACCACTTTTTATAAAGGCTCCTTTCTCATGCATAATCTTATTATATAGTTTATGGGAATCATTAATTTGTGTAATGTAAACCTGTATTTGTCTTATTAGGCTCTGTGGGTCAATCGAGTTAGGTATATTTATGTTACAATTATTTTATAAGTGAATAGAATTTTGAATTAGTGGTCAAATGGTCACTTGATCTTTTTTCATCTTTACTATATTTTTGATTTTAAGTCATCTAGAACAGTATGCATGTTTATATTCTCTTCTGATCGAACATGTACTTAAAATCTCAGGTTTTTTGACAAGGCAACGATAATCGACGAAATCGATTGCTCAAGCAAAACAAGGAACCCATGGCGACTTTGCTCGGTGACCCAAGTAGAAGAAGTAAAGCTTGTATTAAGACTCCTTCCTATATGGCTATGTAGCTTAGCCTACGCAATCATAGTAGCCCAAACTCACACCTTCTTCATCAAACAAGGCAGCACCATGGACCGTTCCTTGGGCAACAAGTTTCGAATCTCACCGGCATCCTTACAAGTCATCCCCGGTTTCATAATCCTCATCATTGTCCCAATCTACGACAAGCTCGTGATCCCATTCGCTACCAAATTAACCGGAAACCCTTATGGAATCAGCCCTCTACAAAGGATAGGAGCCGGTATTTTCCTAAGCTTATGTACCATAGTCATAGCTGCCATTGTTGAGTGCAAGAGAATCAAGGTTGCAACACAGCACGGGCTTCTAGATGATCCTAAGGCGGTTGTGCCAATGTCGGTTTGGTGGCTTGTCCCACAATTCCTTGTGAACGGGCTAAGTGATGTTTTCGCGTATGTAGGGTTGCAACAATTGTTCTATGACCAAATGCCTGAGGAGATGAGGAGCATGGGGTCCGCCCTCACGAATGCTGCCATTGGCGTTGGAGCCCTGGCGAGCTCGGTGGTGATTTCGGTTGTGCAAGGGGCGAGCTCGAAGTGGGGCAAAGAGGAGTGGTTGGTGAGTAACTTGAACCGGGCTCACCTCAATTACTATTATTGGGTCTTGGCTGTGGTTTGCACGGTTGACTTAGGAGTGTATATTGTGGTTGCCAAGTGGTTTGTGATGAAGAAAGTTGATCATGGTGGGATTGTTTATAGTGGTAAAAAAATTCAAGTAATTTAGATCTATATATATTGTAGTTGCATAGTTTGTGAAATAGTACTAGATATAGATGGCTACACAAAACTCTCTCCACTTATGTTTATTGGAAGTATGGTGTAATATATGGGTTGATAAATGAAGTGCAAAGTTTGCTTTCTTGGTTAAAATCCCAAAGAAGAATGAATCAATCATTGGAGTGAAGATATATGCACCTGATGTGGTTCATTTTGTCTAAAGATTTGGGCATTATGTGTAACAATTTGTTGGTTCCCTGCCAAGCCAGCCCAATGATAAAGGAGCTAAATGGGCCAAGTCATGCACCAAAATGGACAGCCCAATTTTAAGACGTGTAGAAATTGGGAGAAGATTACCATGTTTTTGGCCTTTTGTCATGACTCTTTTTCACTTTATAAGATTTTTGTATCCCATCTCTTTTGCCTTATTGTGCACAAAATGCCCACTGATACTTGTCAATTAAGAAATGTGGTTGTTTTAGGGCACTTATTTAATGAAGTACAAAGTTGAAGCTAAACAAATCAGAAACATTCCAGAAGTACTTGATCCAATTGAAAATTAAGCTAGGTTCCATATAAATAGTTAAAGCTAAAACAACCATATAAGGTTGTATGTATATATAGTTAATATGTTTTCATACATACCATGCTTTTTACAACCTTCAAACACCACATATCTTACAATTCCATCTCATAATCTTCACCTCCCCTTTCAACCTCTTCATTTACAAACACACTAGCAACCCAAACATACCCACAAAACCCTAATCCACACAACCCAGCCAAAACCCAATAAAACCCATCCAAATGAGCCTTATTAAGATTATCCACAAGCCATTTGTCATGGTATCTCGCGCTAATCATTTGCACAATCGCTATAATCCCACTACTTATAAAGCTCCCAACCCCAAGCACACTAAGATAAGCCGCCGCCCCAAGACTCCTAAGCCCTTCCGGCATCTTCTCATAGAAAAGTTGTTGCATTCCGACCACCACAAACACCTCAGCAACACCCAACACCGAGTATTGGGGTAACAACCACCAGATACTCAAAGGGGTCAATTTTGACCGTTGACTATTAGCGACTGATGCTCTTTTGTGCTCTACAAGGGCAGCTATCACCATTGTAAGCATTGAGAGAAACTGACCAACTCCGATCCTCTGTAGGGTCGATATGCCTGTGGGATGGCCCGTGAGCCTCCTCATGGAGGGGACGAAGGCTCGTTCGTAGAGGACGAGGAGGATGAGGATTATGGACGCGGTGACAAAGAAGGGAATGTAAGGAGCAGGGATTTTGAAGTGAGGAGATAGTGTGGGGCCTTTCATGGAGTTTGCTTGTTTTAAGAAGAAGGTGAAGAATTGAGCATAGATAATGCTAAAGGGGAAGCAAGTGAGCCAAACGGGGAGTAAGCGAATGACTTTCTTTACATCTTCGACTTGGAACAATGTGGATAGCCGCCATGGATCTCTTGTTTCGGATGTAGCGTCCTTGTCGTCCATCACCATAGCTTTGTCCAAGAATCTAAGTACATTAACATTGTGTTGTAGAGGTTAGCCAATAATAAAGGTTTAAAAAAAAGTTCACAATTGGGGAATGTAGAGTATAGAGCTCAAACATTGGATTCTCAAGTAGGGTTGGGTTTGGGTCAGTCGGATCATTCCCGAGTCGGGTTAATCTGGCCGGGTTCGTGAGTTTTTAAGTTTGGGTCATTATCGGGTCGAGTCACTTCACATTCGGATCATAATTGGGTCGGGTGCACTCGAGTCAAGCAATAGACTGAAATTAATAGTGTAACGGCTACATGTATATGATCTTATTGTATTTTGAGCAATGACGTATGAGTTTGTTTCAAACTTGGGTTATTTCAGATATCTAGATTGACATCAATACTAGTGTACAGTAATAGATTGAAATTCATATCATTTTTAGGTAGTGCATGTGTAGGAGTAATGACTATTGAAGGTTGAAGCTATTAATTTCATATCATTTATAGGTATGATGATCGACATATAATATAATATAACTTGCGTTACGTACCTGAATTGTTTAGTCCGGACTACGCTCCAATTGGGCCCACCATCGCCTAGTGGGCCCACCTCATTTCCTCCACCAATGAAAATCCCCAACCTGTCCTCACTCACGCGCCGCTTCCTCGCCGCCGCCACGACCACCTGCGCCAACGTAGTGAAGGGGCTGCCGGCGGGGGAGCCTTCCCGCCTATAAAACCGAACACCGGCCAAGAACACCACGAGCGCCATCAGCATTGCCGCCGCCGGGATAGCGAACCCGGTGGCCCAGCCCACGTTTTTCTGGAGGAAGAAGACCGTCCCGATCCCCGAGGCGGAGCCCACCACCACCCCGAAGAACCACCAGTTGAAGAAGGAGCTCTTCGCCGCCTTATCCTCCTTTGTCGACTCGTCGAACTGGTCGGCGGCGAACGTCTGGACGGACGGCTTGTGGCCGCCTTGGCCCGCCGCCATGATGTAGAGGGCGAGGTAGACGAATGGTCGCCGGAGTTTACCCGGAATTATCGACGCCGAGATGACGAGAAGGATCATACCCTATTCATAAGAATGCTTATATTGTAATTAAACTTTAAATGGTGTATCATAACTCCTCATCTATTAATAAATTAGCAGACCTTAAGACAAAACGTCAAATGCAAATAACATATATCAAGATTAGAAAGTTGCACTTAAAAGACTTATGAAAATAAGGCTCTTTTCATATCGAGAATTTGATAAAAACAAAACTTACTATGTAAGTCTTACGTTACTTCTCCTAGATGTGTGAATCCTCACGACCTAGTTCGGATCTTCTACAACCCACGATACGTACAACCTACTATGCTCCACTAAATTATTTAAGTCATAAAATAATGATAAAAACTTTTAAAAATATATTCATATTCTAAATACTTATTACCATATATTTTTATATTTTTTATAATAAAAAATATTATTATTAATTTTTACATTAAAATTTGTTAAATAATCGTCTTTTTTTATCTTTTAAAAATGTTGGCTGAAAATTTGACAAATTTCTATAAAAATATATATGAGAATAAGTATTTCGAGTATAAATATATTTTAAAATTATTTTTATTATTATTTGATGACTTTTTAAGCAACCCAAATATCAGGTAAGGACTTTGAAAAAAAAAGTAGATGCATCCTTAAAAGACTTTTTTTAACACATCACATTAATACCACCTATTATTAAATTCCATGCATGCATGTCAAATGTCATATTGCCAAGTTCATTGTCAATGCATATTATTTTAGGTCAGACTAACGCACCTTTCGATGTATTGTGCATAAAGTGAAGGATTACCTCCTTATATAAGAAAGTTTGCAAATCTAAAGATTCTACTTAAAGTAGCAATCCTAATTTTCTAAATGATCATAAAGGCAAATTACATACTCCGTATCAAACAATCAATTGCTAAGATGAATTTAAGAGAACTTTTCAAATTAAAAAAAAAATCCCTAATTACACGGCAAACTCTACACATTAACTTGATGAACATGCAATTATATACTTCTTCTAATAGGAAATAAGTCTCATTTTCACACTTAACACAAGTTTTTAGAAAATTATTAATTAAACTTAAAATCTTAATTTTTCTTTTTCTAAATTTTACCATCTTTTAAATATTCATGGCCTTTTTTACCAATCATAAATTCGTCAAAAAAAATAATTAAATACAATAACAATTATCATACTTAACTCCTAATTAATTGTCTAAAAACCAAAATTAAAATTCAAATATTAAAACGACACTTATTTTTATTATTATTCAATTAATTTTGATACCATTTATTTGCTAATATGTGTGAATTTAAATTATATATTTAATATGAATATTAATTTTAGTAAGATATTGTAGTGCCTTAATATCATTAATTTAAAATGACAAATAAAATAAAACAAAAAAATATCATTAATCAATTAATTATGATACGGTTTGTCTTCTTTCCTTACTAAAAACAATATATTAGCAAAAGATCTAAACAAATTAAACAAAATGCTTACGAAGAGGTAGATGAGAGACGAGAAGAAGACGGTTTTGAATCGACCCAGCAAAGAATCGGCGACGAAAGCGCCGATCAACGGGCAGAGAAACGCAACGCCTTGCCACAAGTTCACGTTCTTGGCAGCGGTCGCCGTCGACTCCCCCAACGCCGCCGTCAAGTACGTCATCAGCCCACTAGTTATACCGTAGAACGAGAACCTCTCCGCTATCTCCACCACTACAAATCACAATCAATTACTCGTCAATTCAATTCATTACTAATTACCCACTAAAATTGGTGCATGCAATTTGCGATTAGTGTAGCTAATTTGCTCAATTACGTACCTATGATGAAAATCGCCGCCTTCCAACCACCCTTGGGGGCGGCGGGGGCGCCGCCGAGAAAAGCCATGAAGGTCAGAAGGTAGTGTGTAATTAAAATGAGATAGAGATGATATTTTTGTGGGAGAAAACTCAAAAGATAGAGATGATATTTATGGTATGAGATGGACAAAGTTGGGGAATTAATACATGTATGAGAAATAATTGCATTGTAGCATTAATTGTTTTGTGTGCTTCTTATTTATGAGGCAGTTTGAATATTTTTGTGATCATTATCCATGATTTTTATAAGTATCTCACTCAAAAAAAAAAGTATAAAGATAAATAAAAAAAATTGATTTTTAAAAAAATAATAATTTTTTAGTAATAATAGTTGTAGCTAGATGGCCTTATTTTCTCATTTTAGTGCAAAGACACCCTTTAGTCTTTACCAAGAAAAAATATAGTCTTTACCAAGAAAAAATATATTTATTTGCTAAAAAAATATGTATATTATGAACTTATATAATCCAGACTTAGAAACCTTGAAATGAAAATATTTTGTTAAATTTTATTTATTTAGTTTTTTCTAAATTTTTATATGATTTTAGTTTACATGCTTAAATTGAGGTACTGTTACCATGTTAGAAGAGTAATAAAATTATGGGTACTCAATTTATTAATTTAAATTTCTTATTCATTCTTCTATTCATCATTTTAGGGGATGGGGATTTTTCAATTACCTTTCTAATAATTTTTCCACCCATTTTATTGTTATTTGGAGAAAAAGAGTAAATTTCATTGATTATAATTTATATATTTTTTTTTTCAATAGTTGCATAGAGATAGGAACAAACACAAAGGATGCATGAGATATTTAAAAGATGATAAAATTGAACTTTTTTTTAAAAATAAATTTAATTAATACTTTTCTTAAAACTTATTGTATGTCAAATACTAAAACGATACTTATTTACATCAAAGAGGGTTTGATAATCTCAACACAATGTTGTTTTAGTCTTATCTCTTTTATAGAAAAAAAAAGGGTTAAAATGACATTATTTTATCTTACTCTGTAAAAACGGTCAAAACGAATTCATTGGTCTCAATTTTTGTAAACAAATTGTCAAAATGACGTCGTAGTCAACACATTTATATAAAAATGATGTCATTTTAAACCGCTTATTTCCCAACACAACGATCCTATCCTATCAACCACCACGACGTCACTTTACTCCTTTCTCAATATGCTTATCGCCGAAATTGTGCCCATGCGGCCATGCTTCCAGTTAATCTTGCGTTCGTCACTACATAAGGATACATGGATTTACTTTCTAGTTTCTTTCATGTTCTAATTATAATAATTATAATGTAAATAAAGAATTCAAACCCCAAACTCAATTTCCTTAAAAAAATGTGCTACATTAATGGATTCAATTCAAACCCCAGCTAGTGTGTAAAGCATGCACTACCAATGAGCCATGAAAAATGCAAAACAAGAGAGAAACAATTTTCCCGTGACTTACACAATACTAGGCCGGGTTTATTTCATTTAGATGCGGCATATCAAACGCCTCGTAAATATTGAGTTTGAAAAATAATATTAAAAACATATTATAAGTTCAAAAACATATTTCCTATGAGTTATGGCTTCATTTGATCGAAGTTATATCTCGTGGGCAGAAAACATGAAAAATGGCACGAATAAAAAAAATTATAAAGTGCTTATATATAGCATGAATATCATATATGAGCCGTGAGATAACGTACCAAATAACAGAAAATGGAATTATCAGCAACAAAACTGCTTCTTTTTTTTGATACGAAAATGACGGTTTGGTTGTAAGGGGCGCGTGAGATCTTCTTATATACATAAATAATGCCTCTAAAACTATTGTACATCTTACATTCGAGGCCTTGATTTATTATTAGTATTTTTAATAGGGGAAGAGTTCCGTGCGAATGGGCGTCCAAGTGAGAATTTAGAATAAATCTCGTTCGTTCCTTCCAAAAAATCAATGTCTCTGATTAAACATTCATTAAAAAAATAAAATACGGCACGGGCGAATTTTCCCCGTATTTTTCAATAAAATACGGCACAGACGAATTTTTCCCGTATTATTCACGAATTTTTCGAAAAATACGTTTTTATGAGACGCGCCCAATTTGTTCATCAAAACTAGCGATTTGTTCATCAATATTGACCAATTGTTCATCAATATTAACTATTTGTGTGCATCGAGTTTTTGATAACAATGTTCATTGATTTTTAATTTTTTTAATTTTTTAACCTTATTTATGGGTCAAAAAGACAAATGAGTATTTAAAGTGAACCCCAAGAGACAATTTGGTATTTTAAAAAATATGGGAGACAAATAGGTATTTTAAGTGGTTTATGAAGGACAAATGGGTATTCTATTTCTTCAAAACTTGGTCCGATTGGGTTCTCTAATTTTTTTTTTAAACCGGTTTGAACAAATTCAACTAAATCACTAAATTAAAACCCAAACTACGCATCCCCTCTCTTAAGCCCCCATTGCAACCTCAAATGGGTTTAAAAAATTCAGGTCTATTGTAATTGGTTAGTGTATGCAGAAATATAAAAATATAGAAAAAAATCGAGAGAAGAAAAGAAAAGAGATTAAAAGGTTAATATAATGTAGGTACTGATTTTACTATAATAAACAGAGAACTTGTTGTAAAGGAAGGGTTAATATAATGGAGGAAATCTAATCAGCGTGAAAGCTTCAAGTTGGAAGGGGCACTAGAAATGTTACTTCTCCATGTCTCCACAAAAATCCCTAGATTGCATAAAAAAATTGGATCGAGTGGCCAGTGGGGCACTAGACATCTTAGCCTTGGAACTTTGAAATTAGGAAACAAAAACGGTCAATTACAACAATTCAATCAAGGGTTGCTTTAATTTATTGATGGAACCTTAAAGGTCATTAACTTTAGTTCAAACTCTAATTCCTTGAAATCCTTCTTCAATTCGGTGGTTAACCTAATCACATAATGGGAATGAAACCCTAATTTGATCCCAATTCTACAAATAGAGAAGGAGACCTGGAAAGGTAAGTATATTTGCAAACGGTTTAAGAAATCATGCATGGTGGCTTGGAAATCCAACCACCGTGAGTAATTAGGTTTTTATTAATGGCTTGGTGCAATTTATTAAAACTAGTTCACTGACAAAAAAAAACGGTTTAAAAAACTAATGAAATCGATCGGACAAGCTCTAAAGAGATATATACCCAATTGTCCTCTAGAACTCACTTTATATAATTATTTGTCTCTAGCCTCTTTTAAAATATCAAAGTAAGTGTCTTTTATAGGTCATTTTAAATACCTATTTGTTTTTTAGGCCCTTATTTATGTATATGAATACAATATCATATAGTTTTTGATGCACATATAATTAGTTTCGATATACCAATATTTGTTCATTGATATACTACTATTTGTTTATTGATATAACATTGTTTGTTCATTGATAAACCATTATTTGTTCATTGATATACCCATATTTGTTTATTGATATACTTATATTTGTACATTGATATAACCTTGTTTGTTCATTGATATATCCTATTTGTGAATAGAAATATACTTATGTTTATGTGTAAAAAATACCATCAATTTGTACATTTAGGACTATTAATATCATCAACTTGTACATTTAAGACTATCTATTTGTGTTTTTAAGGCTATCTTGAATGCAAAGGATAATACAAATGAAGTGCTTTAAGGCTAACTTGTCAATACGAATGAAGTGCTCAATGTAGTACCTAAACAAGATAAGTTTGATTTAGAAACTTGAATACAAAGAATAATAGATAAAGAATCCGACTTTGCAATAATATGGTGTATGCTAAGAGGTTACTAATGAACAAACATGCATTTAGCAATGAACAATTATATGAAAAAGCAATGAACAAATATGCATAAATCAATGAACAAATATGCATGTATCAATGAACAAATATGCATAAACCAATGAACAAATTGATGTTACTAATTAACAAATATGCACAAATCGATGAACAAATATGTCAAAACCAATGAACAAATATGCCAAAGTGTTGATGAACAAATCCACATTGTTGATGAACAAATCCGTAGTATTGATGAACAAATCCACAGTACTGATGAACAAATCCACATTTTCGATGAACAATCTGGGCGCATGTCCTATTTCCGTTTTTTCAAAAATACGCGAATAATTCGTCAAAAATTCGTCCGTGCCGTTTTTTTCCCCTTTTTAAGTGAAATGATTAGCGCCTTTGATTTTTCTTGATCCAACGGCTCTTGTTCTTTCTTATTTCGCACATGAGCGCCCATTCGCACGTGAACCGGACTCTTTTTAATATAAGATCAAATATATTTTTTAATCCAAAAACTTAAGCAAATTGATAGGATATCACTTACCTTATATAATAGTATAGCATTTTTTCATAATTTTTCAACGTGAAAAACTTTCCCAAATTCAAGCAAGTTGAATTATTTTAGTTCACATGTTTATTAATTATTAGATTGACATTTTGGGCCCTCAATATGATCGATATTAACTTTCGGTGGCTTGGATTGATTAGATAACGAGGTTAATTTCAGTACTTAAATGTTTTATAGGTTAGTCACGGAGGTTGATCACTTAATCGAGTCAAATATAAGTCGGGTACTCGGGGGACCATTGCAAGTTGTTATAGACCGAGTTTATGGGGTTGAATCGACGAGAATCCGACGTTAATTGATCATCAATATTAATAATTACCCGTTCCATGACATTTGTTAGATCGGAATGTGTTAGTTATCAAAGATAGGAAATAAGGATTGGTCCCTATGTAGTAAAAATAACATAATCAGAAATATGATTTTTTAGAGAGGAAAAATAAAAGCCCGACCAACAGGTCGTAAAAAGAAAACTAATATCCTTGAGTTCCTTTCTCAAAGGATTTCAATAGATTACTGCTTATATGTTACGTTTTAACGATTACAATGCAAGTCAAGTTCTTTGGTAATAGACACCGACCTAAGTTCTATCAACTTAACTTTTACAACCTAAATTGTAAATATAAGACAATAAGCAAACTACAAACTTGATTGTTCGAACCACCATGAAGTCTTCACCGGAAAACGCCACGAAACACTCTCTCACAAAATGCTCGTCTACACCACACTCCTTAACCCTAGGCAACCTTAGCCTATTTATAAAGAAACTTTCGAATATGATCTCAATCACCTTAATTGCCTAACTATGAGGATATTCTATTAAGAAGATATTCATAAAAATGGATTAAAATATAAAAACAACTCAACCATATATACAATCATTGTGATTATACTCATAACCAAATGACTTCGATATCATTTTTTTTTACTCTAACAATTTTTGAGCGGATAAAATATTAATAAATACCTATTTATGATATTTACCGTGAAAAATGTATTTTTATTTATTATACAATCTTTTACTTGGAATATGATACTTTTTATGGTAAGCTTTTATCTTCTTTGTTATGGTAATTAAATCGCTATAGTGGAAGATTCTATTTTAGTTGAAAAATAGAATTTCTGCGTGAATTAAAGAACAAGAAATCGCTTGTTGGGCCTTGAATAATTCGGTCGGCCCTAGGGAATGATTTTCGATCTCCTCTACTGCCTTTCTTCCACTATAAATATATGTCTTCGCCATGTACGATAAGCACATTCAGAAATCACTGAACTCCCTAGCAAGTCTTACCTTTTATCTCGACGTTCAATCGACAAACTGCTCTTTTGACTTAGGCATTAGAGGTGGATTAGGGGGACCCCACCCCTTATGTCCATTGTTTTACATGTTCTTGGTTGAAGAAGGAGTTTGGAACGAAAGATCAAAGAGCGAGCCAAGAAGAGCATTCAATTAGTGTTTAAAGATGAATTTTTGTGCATTAACAATTGGCGTCGTCCGTGGGATGAGCAATCGATCCACGTAGTTATGGTGTTGGAGTCGATCCCTGAAGAACAAGAAGTGACCTTTCGTGGCCCTGAAGGAACCGCACAAAGCGAAATCACGCAGTGCTTTCAGTAATCGAAACCGCGGTCGCAACCTAGAAGACCGCGACCAAGACTCAAAAGACTACGACCGCGGCACAAAAAACCGCGATCTCGGCTCCCAAGGCGATCACACAAACTCCGATATTCACTTGGGGGATCGAACCCTAGTCGACACCGAGCAAGACACCTTGCTTGAAGACGACCTGAACTGTAACCCGGCCCCACCCGCAAGCGCGGACGCTCTTCGCACAAGCCACCAGGGGCCCGAGTCAAAAGATGGAATCGAAGGTCATAATGCTACACGGTCCGAATCTAATGGATTTGTCCATCTATGGGAGTAAGCAATACGCGTTGCTAAATCCAAAAGCAGTCGAAGCTTACAAGGGCGTGGGCAATCGCGTGAGCCAAAGCGAGGAACCACGACTGGATCGCAGCCGCGAGCGCAGCCCAGAAAACAACGACCACGGTCGAGCGCAACTTTGCATCTCAGATCTCGCGTTGGCCTTAATCAGATAGTGAAATTCTCATTCCACCACACTATAAGCATGGTCAATCGAGCCATGTCGAGTCTAATCCCGTGAGCGGTGACGCTCGCACATCTCTGGCATCTAGGCCAAACGACGGGAATGAGACATCAAGCACCGCCGAAAATAAAGGGGAGGCTGAACTCACACACGTCCTAGCCTCCGTTTTGAGAGAATGAGCAAATTCAAAGTAAGCGCGTCCAAGCAGAGTCCCGCCTTGACCAAGCCTTGGAAGAAATCGCTAGATTGAAGCGTTCCTTGGATAAGGTTCAAGAAAAACGCCTCGTCGATGAATGGGAGATCGAAAGAACTAATCAATAACTAGCTAGCGTTATCGAATTCGCCAATTACCGCCGTAGTCTTGAGTTGGTGAGCACCGATGAAGAATCCGAAGGGATGCAAGTTGACTACGAGAGCGATTGTTGACGCCTAGGGTTTGACGAAGGGGTGAGCGACATGAGTCACCTCCGCACAAGAGGTCCCAAGCCATAGACCGTCCCCAGCATGATGGCTCGACCTCGGATGACTCGAATGATTCTCGTGATTGCGGAAACCACCACTGCCGCGGTATCCCAAATTGTGGTCGCCCTAAACCTAGCAGTGACCGCAACAGCCCCAGCGGCGATCGCGGCCGAAGCAATCGCCGCGAAAACTCACGCGACCGCAACATGGATCGTTATGACCCATCCACAATGCCCGAGTCAGCTCGTGACCGGGGCAATGAGAAGAAACGAAGACGTGATCAACGTCAAAGTGAAAGTGATGAGAGGCGTGAAGGAGAGAATCGAGCCCTAAAGCGTATCGAAAGGAGATTGCTTGATCTTTTGAGAGTGCAAGGTGGAACCTTGCAATCGGCTCAAGAGCAAGCTGACTATGGTGACATCGACACCATTCCATAGAAGCATCCAACGCGCCAAGCCTCCGGCACAATTCTCACCACCGTCATTCGTTCTATATGATGAGCATTCAGACCCGTGAAGCACACAGTCGCTTTCTCGCATAAGATGGCGTTATGGGTGTCCAACATGCAGCTATGTGCAAAATGTTCCCGGGTAGCCTCGACAAGGGCACATTGAAATGGTTTTGAAGCTTGAGACCTAGATCAATTCGATCATGGAATCAACTTGCTATTGAGTTCGTTAGGCACAACATAGCCAATAGTCGGGATGCGGTGTCTTCAAATACGCTATTCGGCCTTAGAAAAGAGAAGAGTGAAAGTTTGCACCGCTTCGCTAATCGCTTAGCTTGATATTCTAATTCTTTCTTAATTCTGAGTAATCAGTTGTATCTAACCAGCTGAGTAACCAATTGTTATTATTGAGTAACCAGAATTAGAATTAAACATGTATGTTGATTCTTACTTATTTCTTAGTAATCGATCAGCTATAATCAGAATTGATTCTGATTCTTAATTCTGATTCTTTCTTAAATGTACATCTCTCCTTTATTTGACTGCTTGTTTTTAATGCCTTATATACAGATCTCCTCTATTTGACTGATTATTTTTTATTTTGATAGATGTTAATATTTTGCATTGTTCTTAAGTCTGAATTTTAATGCCTTATGATTGTTTAGCATGAGGATGGACCAATCTCAAGTGCTAAGGCGACATAGCTATGGGTTAAAGCTTGTGGAAACTATGCTAATCGTAGGATTTTTGCGTTAGCGGATGAAAGGGTCACCCTCTTTCGTACGGGAAGGGTCGACATTTGTTATCCTTCCCATTCCTCCAACAAATTCCACACCCAACCAGCTATTGAGTCTCTCAAGAATGAGATAAAGGAGACGCGAGAGGATATGAAGACTCTTCAAAATCAAAATGTGGAAATCCAAAGCCAAAACAAAGGCACACAAATGTATGCTTAAGTAGTTGTTGAAACACATGGGAGGCAACATGGACGATATTGTTACTTCTTGACTTTCTTTCCAGTAGATGGGTTGTTGTTATGTACTTTTCTCTGAATTATTTGTTGGATTGTTGTTTGTTGGATTGTTGTTATGCACTTATACTAGTGCTTTTTGGATTGTTAGCTAGCATTAACTATAGCAGGCACTTGCTAGGATTTCATTGGGTTTGTACTGGGTTTTTGATTAGCACGTGGTCTATTTAAACATCAGGTACTACATAATTGCATTATGATAATGCAAATATGATGATGCTAGTATTATGGTATATTTTCCTATTTTTTTTGTAAATGCGTTAATTATTTGACCACAAAATTTGAATATAATCCAAATATTTTCAAAAGCTAATTTCAAAGTTAAATCACTACTACAATTAAGGCTTATAGTGGCGGCCAAAAATTGCTACCAAAAGGGCTACTAAAGACCTAAAGTGGTGGTTGTTCAACCGCTACTTCTGCTCCCGTTGCTATAGATCTATGGTGGTGGTTTTTTTAGAGTTAAGGTAGCGGTTAGCCGGTTACCAATTGACAATGAAACCGCTGCCTTAGACTAAACAACCACTGCTATAACCCTATAACAACTATAGAGGCAGTTTTTTATCTACCTATTGTGGAGGTTTTATTGAGCAATTATGGCGGTTTCTAGAGAATAGCAACGGTTTAAGTGGACTATTGCAACAGTTTGTTGCCAGTAGAAGCGGTTTTAATGGGCAATCGCGACGGTTATATTTTAAAATTGCAGTGGTTTTGCTAGGCTTTTACAACAACTTGTTATAGACATTTTAATATAAATAGTGGTTTATTTTCTATAAATCCCTATTATGAAATAATTTATAACATTTGCACTGAAACAATATCACAAATTCGAATAAAAATGAGACATTATATATAATAGTATTAAATCATCATTAATTACATAGAGAAAATTCCAACTTGAATTTGCAAATTCAAGTGGTAAGTAACAACATCAAAAGCAGTTTTTATCTCTTACTCTCACATAATCCTGACCAAACTATAGATCTTATCTTTGGTCAGGATTTTGTGAGAGTAAAATAAGCTTGTTGGCTTGGAACAGAGTGTGTAAACCCTTTAATGAGGGGGTTTGAACTTTAAGGAGTTGCTTTCATGGAACAAAACTTTATTACTCAAACTTGGTTTTGATATCCTTGCGGGAAAAGTTAATTCTGGACAGCTTGGGTGGCTCAGAATTTGGACAAAAAAGCTACTTTCTGGAGGATTGGTTTATCTAGTAAGGACTCGTGGATCTGGAAAACCTTGCTTAGATTGAGGAATCATATTGTTTGCTCCCTGGATCCTAATCATAATGGGATCAGTCTCACTTATTTCAAAAAGATTTGTGCAAAGAAGGATGGAAAAATGAATTATAATGTTGTCTATAATTTGTTTAGAGATCATTTGCCCACTCTAGACTGGTGTTCAGTTATTTGGAAGGGGATTCAGTCCACAAAATGGTCGTTGATTTTGATGGTTCCAAACGTCTGTCACGTGAACGACCTCGAGTCTTTGAAAAGAGTCGCCAATGTCAGTTAGGTCGTTGACGTGTGTTGAAGGCAGATCTCGAAGATCTTGAAGACGCGTGAGATCTTGGCAGTTTGGATAGTATATTCTTATTTTAGGAAAGATCTCATGTATATTGTATCGTAATCCGATTATTGCCTTTGTCCTAAGCCGATTTTATTGTAATCCTTTTATATGCTTAGGATGATTTTGTAAAGATAATAGAAATAATATCTTGCCATAACCGAATTGGAAGATATTATTCTCTCTTATCTGACTTAGTTTGTGTGTATTTAATCTAAGGTTTTAGGTTAGACAGAGCACGAACTCATACTCCATTTTGTGCTAAGAAAGAAACGAGAGTTCGAGAGAAAGACGTAGGCTTTTGTTAGATTGAGTGCGGGTTGTAATTACTCAGTTCACAACGAGTTCTAGAGTGCTTGGGAAGTAGGTCTAGATCCAGGGTGTTCGTGTAATTAATCTAAAAGATCAATAAAGCAAGCTACAACTTTTAATCCTTCCAAGCGAGAACTTGGAAGGGAGTGGTTTTTACACTTGGTTGATTGAGTTGATCAAACAAGTGTTTCCACTATAAAAAACTTCGTGTTCAAGTAAGTCTTTCTTATAGTTCATTTTCGCTGCATTTACTTTAGAGGTTGACGACTTAGTTGAGGTCGACAACCTAGACGTACTAACGATCCTACAATTGGTATCAAAGCTTTGGCTATAGTTTTGTTTTAGTACTCATAATTTACAAGAAAGATGACTTCAACAAACATTGCGGTCAATGATTCATTCTGGAAGCCACCAGTGCTCAAGGTTGGTGAGTACGATTGGTGGGTCGAGCAAATGGAGACTCACATATGCTCACTTGATGGACAACTCTGGAAGGTCATAGAGATAGGTCCTGAAACCTTTCTCACTGCTGATGGAAAGGAAGAAAAGAAGAAAGAGGACTATAATGATGTTGATTAAAAGAAGTTAGAGAAGAATGCTCATGCTAAGAAGGTTCTTCACCATGCTCTAACTCCTGGAGACTTGAAGAAGGTTGTCCAGTAAAAGACAGCTAAGCAAATCTGGGATGCTCTTAAAAGGCTCCACTAAGGAAATGATGATGTGAAGAAGGATCACATCATTGCTCTGGAAAGGGAGTATGAAGGAGTAAGTCAAGAAAAAATGAATCCTTGGGTGACTATCACTCAAAATTTCAAGTTGTGGTTAGCCAACTTGAGTCTCTTGGTGAAAAACTTCCTCAATGGAAGAAGGTTAACAAGTTGATCCAAGGACTCAATGCAAAATGGAATGAAGCTGCTGCTGCGATGTTAACCAACAGTGAGACTAAAACACTCACCTTGGAAGATGTCATAGGAAAGTTGACTATGTATGGAGGAATAAAGCAAAGACGAGATGATCGCCTTGAAACTGAAAAGGTTAAGAACATTGCCTTGAAAGTTGAAAGGGCCTTCGATCTTGCACAAGGTGATGATGATCAAGTTGACGGTGACGAAGAAGTTGCCTTCATTTCAAGAGCCATGAAAAGGCTTTGGAATCGCAACAGTAAAACTCCATCTAAAGGAATCGAACCTGTAAGAGACATGAAGGACGTGATATGCTATCATTGTTCGAGAAAAGGACACTTTGCAAGAAACTGTGTCAGGAGGAAGTCGGAAGGTGACAAGAAGTCAAGAATGCTCTGTTAGCTACTTGGGACGATTCCGATGTTGAAGATGAGGCAAGTCAACAAGAAGACGTGTGTCTCATGGCTATATATGCTCCAACAGAGGTATATGATTTTGAACTTTCGTCTATTTTGTCCAATAAAACTAAATAACAGTTGCATGCTATCATTGAGAAGTTGAGAACTCAGGTTACTCAACTCAGTGAGAAACTTGAAGAAAAAGAAGATAATATCTCTAACGTAATGGATGATAATCATGGTTGGTCTCTCAAATGTGCTAAGTTAGAGAAAAAGTCTTTGATTTCTGAGTCTATTGCTTGCAAAACCTGTGATAATCTTAAATCTGAAGTGGATGACTTAGAACAGAAAGTCACAAACCTTGAAGGAGAAAATCTCATGCTTAAACTTGGTCATGCTATGTTAGTCAATGAACTTGAAAAAGAAAAGAAAAGTAATGAGTCCAATAAAAAGAAATGGATAGAGGAGTTTGTAGCTAAGAAAACTGCTGAATAGTATGCAAAAACCTTTGTAACTTCAAGACCTGGACTTGGATATTCCTATGTGCCTAAAGACTTGAAAACCTTGTGTCCACCTGAGCCTAAAGGTAAAACACCTATGTGCGACAACAAAGCAAGTTGTTCCACATTATATGTGGGGAACCCAGGCAAAGGTAAACGACCTTGGTTTTCAGGCCAGAAAGCACACAAAATCTGGATGAAACAAGTTGAGAACTTGAAACCATCAAAAATTGATTTTCATGCTCGTATCAACAACAAACCAATCTATCTTGGGTATAGCAAGTATGTCGGTCTTAAATCTCATAAAACTTGCTGGTATTGTGGAAAAGAAGGTCATCTTCAACATGAGTGCAAGAAAAAGATAAAGGATAGCAGATATTATGGATTTTGGAAAGCTCATGAACGTGAGCCAACCATAGATCCTGAGAGAGTTTATAATGAAAGATGTTCTACAAATCATCACATTGCCCAACCCAGAAGAGTTGTTAAACAACTCTGGGTTCGTAAAAACGGACTTTTACCTTGCAGAATGAAGTGAGAGAAAGCGGTCCCTGGTTCTTCGACAGTGCATGTTCAACCCATATGACGGGAAGCTTTGAGTCATTTATCTCACTTCATCAACAAGAAGGTAGCAACATCACCTTCGGTAACAACAGTAAGAGTCAAGTATTGGGTATTGGAAAGGTAAGAATTTCTAAGCTATGTCAAGGGTCTTAGATATAGTTTGTTAAGTGTTTCTCAACTTTGTGCTAACAATCTCTATCAAGTTGTCTTTGACTCTCTTGGATGTCAAGTTATTGATGTTAGTTCAGGTAAGACTCTTCTGAAGGGAACCTGTGAAAACAATCTTTATAAAGTTGTTCACTGGCTCTTACCCGAGGAAAAGTTGTGTTTTCAAGTGGTCGAAGACGTTGCCAATCTCTGGCATAACAGATTTGGTCATGCAAGTCTACAACTTTTTCATAAACTTCACAATCAGGAACTGGTACGTGGATTACCTAAGATCGATCCAACCAAATATGAAGTATGTGAAGCTTGTGTGAAAGGAAAACAGGTCAGATCCTCTTTTCAATCGAAAAGAGAGGTAAGTACTTCTAATACCTTAGAGTTAATTCATATGGATCTTTGTGGATCAATGCGTGTGAGAAGTCGAGGAGGTAACATATATGTTTATGTCATTGTTGATGACTTTGCACGTTATACTTGGGTATTTTTCTTGTCTTCTAAAGACCAGGTATTTGAAGAATTCAGTGCATGGGTTAAGCTTACAAAGAAGGTGCTTGACGTACCTTTGATCTCTATTCGATCTGATCATGGCACTGAATTTGAAAATGTTCAGTTCTTGGATTTCTGCAAAGAAAACGATGTAGGGCATAACTTTTCAGCCCGAAGAACCCCTCAACAGAACGGAGTTGTTGAGAGAAAGAATTGGACTTTGGAGGACATGTCAAGAACGTTGCTAATATCGAGTGGACTACCAAGGAATTTCTGGGGAGAAGCTATCAATGTTGCATGTTATGTACTAAACAGAGCTATGGTGCGACCCCTTTTTGGGAAAACACCATATGAGCTTTTAAGAGGAAGAAAACCCAACGCTGCTCACCTGCGTACGTTTGGTTGTAAGTGTTTCGTACATAATAATGGCAAAGATAATCTTGGCAAGATGGATGCTAGGAGTGATGAAGGAACCTTCGTAGGCTATTCTCAGCATAGCAAAGCCTACAAAGTGTTTAACAAAAGAACTAAGAAAGTTGAAGAGAGCGTTCATGTTGTGTTTGATGAGAATACCATGGGAGGCAGCTCTATTGTTGATGAAGAGGAAGGAGATCTAGGTTGTTGATGCAACCCTGCCCTAGCTTGGACCTAGCTCCGACGGACCCGAGACGGCCTAGACCTTGGAGACCCCCTTGGATTAGGACTTAGTCTCCTATTATGTTATTATTTATATTTCCGTCATTTATTTCCGTCATTTCCCTTTTAGGCGTGTGTTCCATTCTTATAGGATGGGCTAGCCTTGTTATTTCCCTTTCTAGATAGTTTCTATTTTTAGTAAGTTGCTATTAGTAGTATTTTGGGCTTGGATGTTGGGCCTAGCATGTTGCTAACCCTAATCCACTCCAAACTAGCTTCTAGGGTTTTGTGTGACCTCCTCTATATAAAGGAGCCACGCCCCCTTATAATAATTACGTCCAATTTGAGTAGCCAGAGCTTGAGTCGAGAATCTCCTCCCTTTGGCCCCGGGCGTCACCCCTTTCTATCCCTTTTCCCTTGCCCTTGATTCTGCCTCGCCCAACCCTCATTCCGACAAGCATTAGAGGCACGCGAGTCCACTTTGTGGTCTCGTATTTATCCCGGTTATGATTGTCAGAGAAGATCCGGACGTTTCGAGTCTAGATCCGTCCCTTGCCAATCGAGGGTCACATTAGTGGTATCAAAGCGTCAGGTGGTTCGAACGGATCGCTTTTCCTACCAGCCCAACAAATTTGGTGTTGTCGTCCCTCGAACCCACTAGAGGATCCACGACACCAGCCTCGGCGCACCAGGATTCCAGCCCGGCACAGCCCCGGCGCAGCAGCAACGTGCCAGGATCCGAATCCCGGCACAGCCCGGCGCAGCAGCAGCGTGCCAGGATCCGAATCTCGGCAGAGCCCCGGCGCAGCAACAGCGTGCCAGGATCCGAGTCCCGGCACAACCCCGGCGCAGCAGCAGCGTCCCAGGATCCGAGTCCCGGCACAGTCTCGGTGCAGCAACAGCAGCGTGCCAGACCCGAGTCTTGGCGCAGTCCCGGCGCTGCAGCGCCGCACCAACAGTGCGCCATCAACGTGCCGATCTGCAACAGCCTCGTGCCAGGCCCGCGCCGAATCTGGAAACCCTAGATTTCGGGATTAATTTTCGAGATCTCTTGGGTTATTTTCGGATACATATCTTTATTTATTTTATATTATTTTATTTGTTTTGATTTTATTCCTTTTTGTAAAAGATCTTAACTATAAAAGATCTTCTAGTTATTTTTATTTTTAGGATAGTTTATTATTTCCGTTTTTAACGGGATCTTTCGGATTGTGGAAGATCTTGTAATATTGTAAAAAAAAATCGAGAAGCCCGAGCCATGTCTTGGACTTGCTCGGTAATATGGGACGATTCGGATTCTTGGGATCGGCCTCATCGACGAGTCAACACTCGTCCCTATAGGCCGCTTCCGAGGGACGATCCGAATTGGATCCCACCATATCGACTCCCGGAGAATCGGGCCCGCTATTACGGAGAAACTCCAAAACCCTGACGTCGCTCATACGTTGAACGGGATTGGAGTCCGCCACCTCGGCGCCCACATCCCCGATACGAAGAGCGGGATTGGAGTCCGCCACCTCGGCGCACGCGTACCCGATACGATGAGCGGGATTTGAGTCCGCCACCTCGGGGATCACGTCCCCGAGACCGAACCCCGGAGGCCTCAAGGTCTCCCCCGGCCCGCACTCAAACCCTTCATTTGAGTCGTGGACCACCGCCGATACCGGCTCCGAGCGCCAAGCCTCCAACACTCTCCGAGCACCAACGACGCAGACCCTATCCCATGCTCGCGGAGCAAAGGATCGCGGAGTTCGAGCGCCTTCTCGCCGAGGCCAACCGAGAGTCTCAACCGTGGCCGGCACCCCACGTGTCGAGACACGAGTCGAGCCCAGCGACGTCGGCACCCATGCCCAGCGAGGACGGTAGCGAAGTCCCTAGCGAGGTCCTTCCCGAAGCCCTTCCCGAGGTCCCTAGCGAGGTTCTTCCCAAGGCCCTTCCCGAGGTCCTTCCCGAGGTCCTTCGCGAGGTTCTTCCCAAGGTCCTGCCCGAGGTCCTCCCCGAGTCCAACGCTGACATCAACCCCAAGCTCGCGCCTGCCCCTGTGTCGACACCATATTTATTAGAGACTACCCATGTCGATGGAAAGGCTTTGCTGAGATCGTCGCCTTCTTCCCTTGTTCGACCCACGTCGAAGCGAGGACGCTTCGAAGCTAAGCGGGGGAGAATGATGCGACCCTGCCCTGGCTCGAACCTAGCTCCGACGGACCCGAGACGACCTAGACCTTGGAGACCCCCTTGGATTAGGACTTAGTCTCCTATTATGTTATTATTTATATTTCCGTCATTTATTTCCGTCATTTTCCTTTTAGGCGTGTGTTCCATTCTTATAGGATGGGCTAGCCTTGTTATTTCCCTTTCTAGATAGTTTCTATTTTTAGTAAGTTGCTATTAGTAGTATTTTGGGCTTGGATGTTGGGCCTAGCATGTTGCTAACCCTAATCCACTCCCAACTAGCTTCTAGGGTTTTGTGTGGCCTCCTCTATATAAAGGAGCCACGCCCCCTTATAATAATTACGTCCAATTTGAGTAGCCAGAGCTTGAGTCGAGAATCTCCTCACTTTGGCCCCGGGCGTCACCCCTTTCTATCCCTTTTCCCTCGCCCTTGATTCTGCCTCGCCCAACCCTCATGCCGACGAGCATTAGAGGCCCGCGAGTCCACTTTGTGGTCTCGTATTTATCCCGGTTACGATTGTCGGAGAAGATCCGGACATTTCGAGCCTAGATCCGTCCCTTGCCAATCGAGGGTCACATCAGTTGTTAACCCGACTCAGGTGGATGACGTAGATGATCCTGACATGCCTGCTCTAGAAGATACTGCCAATGTTGAAGAATCTGACAATGATGAGTCTGATCCAAGTGAAGAAGTTGACCTCACTCAGCTTCAGTTAAACTATCAGCAAAAAGATGCTCATCCAATGACCAACATCATCTCAGATTACTCCAAAGGTGTTCAGACACGTTCTTCACTTTAGAATTTATGTGCATTCAACGCTTTTCTCTTTGTCCTAGAACCCAAAAATGTAGATCAAACTCTAAAGGATCCAGATTGGGTGTGTGCTATGCAAGAAGAACTTCATCAATTTGAGAGAAACAAGGTTTGGGACCTAGTTCCAAGACCCAAAGATAAAACTGTGATTGGAACATGTTGGATATTCAGAAATAAGCTTGATGATTCTGGAAACGTTGTGAGAAACAAAGCAAGACTTGTGGTTAAGGGATATAACCAACAAGAAGGGATAGATTACGATGAGACTTTCGCTCCTGTAGCACGTCTTGAGGCAATTCGTCTCTTGATAGCTTATTCAGCTCATCATGGTTTCAAACTTCAACAAATGGATGTTAAAACAACCTTTCTAAATGGATTTCTTAAGGAAGAAGTGTTCGTAGAGAAAACCCCAGGCTTTGAAGACGTCACTCACCCAGATCATGTTTTTAAACTCGACAAAGCTCTTTATGGCTTGAAGCAAGCGTCTCGAGCTTGGTATGACAGACTTTCTCAGTTCTTGCTCCAACATGGATATGTTCGAGGACAGGTGGATACGACACTTTTTCTTCTCAAAGAAGGAAAGCACACTCTGGTTGTGCAGATCTACGTGGACGACATCATCTTTGGCTCTACTGATGAAAAACTTGTGAAGAGGTTCGCTAACCTCATGGCAAGTGAATTTGAAATGAGTATGGTTGGTGAACTTAAGTTTTTCCTAGGATTTCAGGTTACTCAAGATATTGAAGGAACAAGAGTGAATCAACAAAAGTATCTCAAGGAGTGTGTCAAGAAATTTTGTTTGGACAACTCAAAACCCTTTGACACACCTATCTCCCCCATCACTTCTCTAGGAAAAGATGAGAATGAAAAGAAGGTTGATCAGACTTTGTATCGAGGTATCATAGGTTCCTTACTCTACCTCACAACAAGCAGACAAGACATTATGTTCAGCGTATGCTTATGTGCCAGATTTCAGTCTGATCCAAGAGAATCACATCTCAAGGCTGTTAAGAGGATTCTGAGGTACCTCAAAGGTTCCGATGACTTGTGCTTATGGTACCCAACCTCATGTGACTTTGGTCTAGTCGGGTACACGAACGCTGATTTTGCTGGGAACAAAGTTGATCGTAAGAGTACTTCAAAAATTGCTCAATTTCTTGGACCATGTCTAGTATCATGGGGGTCCAAGAAGCAAAATTCAGTTTCTCTCTCTACTGCAAAAGCTGAGTACATCGCCGCTACCGCGTGCTGCACCCAACTTCTTTGGCTTAAGCAACAACTTCATGATTTTGGCTTAAAGTATGATGGCATACCTATTATTTGTGACAACACAAGTGCCATCAACATCTCAAAGAACCCTGTACAACATTCACGAACCAAGCACATAGAGATTCGACATCACTTTCTTCGTGACTGTGTCGAGAAAGGGTTGGTGATCATGGATTTCTGCCGAACAGGTGAACAACGTGCTGATATATTCACTAAAGCTCTCAATCGTGAACCCTTCGTACAGTTCTGATGCGACCCCCGTCATTGATGCTGGCCAGGAGGACGACGCATTCACACTTCGCTCGGATGGCCCCGTCACCCGTGCCAGGACTCGAGCAATCCAGACCGCGACACAGTCACTCGTGGCGCGCCTCTCCGCAGGCCACGGCGCGCCCCTCTCCGCGCAGACGCACACCGCCTTGTGCGTCCTCGGCGTCGAGGAACCTCAACTCGAGCCCACGGTGCCAACCTCCAACCCCTTGGCACCATCGGACTCAAGCCTAGCACCGTGCCATGGGTTGCAACTTGAGGTTCTCGAGCCCCTCATGCCAGCGTCCTCGCCAGCGCCCACGCCAGTGCCATGACGCCTTGCCATGTCCGTGTCTTGACCTCGCCAGCGCCGCGCCAGCCTTGTCGCGACACTTCGAGCACGGTCACGGACGACCTATCCTTTTTATAGTATTTTTTTGCATTGTTTCCACTTACGAACATTACTATTAGTGGTTTTATGGTTTTAGCAAGTATTTATTGGGCCTTGCGCCGATGACTTTTGGACTCGCGCCGTTGGGCCTAGTCTGCGTACTAGCCCTAGGCGCGCCGCAGGGTTTTAGGGTTTTCTTCATATTTTGCTCGTGCCGCCTCTATATAAGGGGGGATTATAGCTTGTTTTCATTCATCGCACACGTAGAGATTAATTGAGTCGAGGGTTTTCTCCTTAGTTCTCTCTAGTGCCATTGCGCCGCCACTATAATTCTCTCCAAGCTCTCGTGTTTCGCATTTGTTCAACTTGTTCGTGCAATATTCGAATCATTTAAGTCTTCCACTGCGTTTGTTCGAGACACAATACTTAAACACCGAGTCGATCCGTCGCATCCCGAACGAGGGACGCATCAACTGGCATCAGAGCCAAGGTTTGAGTAAGTCTCGTTTCACCCTCTTTCGTTCATTCACACACGTTCATTCAGCTGCATCTAACCCTAGAATTCATCCTCCACTTCGCAAACCTCGATCTAGGGTCTGAAATTTTTTTCTTGCTCTCGTAATTATTAAAAAAAAATTAGCCTTGCCCTAACTCGCTAGATCTATTGATTTTGGTGAAAATTACTCTTTGTCTTGCTAGTTGCTTGCACATTAGGTATTGTTTTACTGATTTCTATCTTGCATCTTGCGTGTTGCTTGCGTTGATTTGTTTCTTTGTGTTTGTTTGCTTTAGAGGAGAAAGCCTAGAGTCGTACTTGCATATAAAAAAAATTACTTCGACTATCATAGCCATAATAAGGTACGGTAATCGATTGTCTTCAAAGAAAAAAAAAAGGTCTTTGGACGATCACAAGCCAAAATAAGGCAAGATCGATCCAACATGTGGTTCTAAATTTTCGACAACCCTCATCGTTATTCCATTGCTTGTGGTTTTCGGTTTTGACTTGCCTAAATTTGTGTCTTGCTTTGCATACATTGTTGTTTTCGTAGCCTTTATTGGTAGATCGAGTTGAGTGACCTTAGCCTAGCCAATCCTTGTTCGTGTGGTTTGAAGATAAAGGGTCGGCTTGACTTAAGCGAACCGAAACTTGTTGTCTTTTGCTTGTGAACTCCTTATTGCAATGACTGGTGTGACAATAGGTACCGTCTCGGAGTCAGGCAATGATGACAACAACAACAATAATCTGGCGTCGCAGCCCGCCAACCAAACTTTCTCTCCCAAAGCCATGGCACATATACAAGAGCTCGAAAAGCTCTTAGCCGAGAGCCAGGCCCAATCGAAGCACACGGTGCCGACGGCTCATGTCCTCACCTCGTAAATCCACGCTAACCCGGGGGTGTCCGCAGACGCCGCCGCCAAGGCTCGTGCCAAGGGGAAGCAACATGCTCAACCATCGTCTCAATTCGATACAATCAACCGGATGGATTCGATCAAAGAAAGTCGCCACTATGATAAGCACGATGGTGGTCCCCGGACCGCAGATCGCTATCAAATGGCGCGAGATTATCGGGACACACAAGTGTACGACGTATATTCCGATGAGGAGTATGACTCCGAGGAGTATAGACGCCAACACACGAGTGGGGATCCTAAGAAAAAGAACAAAAAGCATAAACAACCGGCGTATATTTACGAAACCCCAAAACGGAAGCACGAGGCCAAGTATTATGACGCTGACGCGTATAGAGTTGAGGATGACCTCGAACATCAAAGTGCTCGAAGTCATTTTACTGATTTTGAGGATAACTATGAAGAGTTTAATGATTATTCTAACGAATCGTCTTTTGAGCATCCAAATGTGCAGGATCCGGAAGAATTAGACAATCGGCCTTCGGATTGGATCCCACCGCCACGCCTAGCCAAGAACCGAAGAGAGTATGACTGAGTCTATGGCTCGGGACGCAAGGATGGCTCGAAGGGGAGGCACGACAGGGACCGCGATGCACGGCGTCCTCGAAGACCCGATGATGGTGACGATCCTGACGATGGAGACGATGATCCGCATCGAGGCCCGCCTCGGCACCGGTGCGATCGGCGTGCACGCTCGCCTCGGCACTGCAGTCCGCGACACGGCAACGATCGTCGAGAAGCTCGAGATCTATGCCAAAACCGCCGAGACATTAAGGTAAAATTCGAACCCTTTTACGGTTCTTATGATCCTGATGCATTTATCGAGTGGTTGCAGGGCACGGAGCACACACTCCGTCATTTAGGATATGAAGACAATGAGAAGGTTGAAGTTGTCACCTTGCATTTCCATGGTGCGGCTCGAACATGGTGGAACCGATTCGAGTCCGAAAGGATTCGGAAAGGCAAGCCCCTTATCCGAGAATGGCATCCACTAGTTTATCTTTTGAAGAAGAGGTACATCCCGGCTGACTACAAAGACAAGATGCACATCGAGATCATGCGCATCAAGCAAGGTTCCATGACACCGGAGGAGTACTTTGCCAAACTTGAGGACATGTTCTTCAAGGCTGGCATAAGTGTATCACCTTCGGTTATGAGGACACGGTTTATTTCGGGGTTGAGGCAGTCCATCCAAGATCGACTCGATATTTTGCCAATCAAGGATCTCAACAATTTGGTGCACACCGCCATGCAAATCCACAAACAAGAGATGCGCACCAAATCGAGTTGGTCGAGCACAAGGTATGCTTCAAAACCTAATCAATCCGGTTTTAGTACTAATAAAGTTTCTTCTTCTTCGCCTAGTGTTAAGACAGGTTCCCAGGCTAAGACCGAAGCCGCGCCTTCAAAGACACCAGCCGCGCCACGCAACGCCGAGCCAAGTTTCGATCGTGCCCGAGACATTGTGTGCTACAAGTGCGGAGGTCGTGGCCATATAATGCGGAACTGCCCTAACCAGAAGAAAGTGTTGTTCACGGCTCAAGGCGAGCCTTATGAGAGTCAAGATGAAGAGGAAATCGAAGCATCAAGTGAAGGCTCCACCGAGTTGGAATGTGACCCCTCGGATGCAATCGGCGTATCCAAGCTCCAACTTGTGACTCGCCGAGCCTTGAGTATGCGAGAGGCGCCTAAAACCAATCAACGGGAACAACTTTTCCATAGCCGTTGTTTGGTCAATAACGTGTCTTTAAGCGTAATCATAGACTCGAGGAGTTGTGCCAATTTTTTGTCCAAGAAAGTGGTGGATCACTTCAACTTGCCAACGACGCCACATCCGCAGCCATTCAAGCTACAATGGATTTCCAACGACGACGGCGATTGGGTTGACAGTCAAGTTATCTTTTCCTTTTCAATTGGTGCATATTCTGATTCCATTCTTTGTGATGTAACGCCAGTGGATGCCACACACATCTTGTTGGGGCGCCCATGGCAATAGGATCGTCGTGTGCTTCACGACGGGTATTTGAACACTTACATGTTCAATTACCACAGGAAGCACGTGACCCTCTTACCAATGTCTCCTAGTGAAGCTCTACAGGATGAAGCCGAGAGGCAAAGGCAAAAGGCTAGCGACAGCGGCACCACCGCGCCGAGCACGACGCCTTCGGCGTCCCCAGCGACAAATGCAGATTCTAGCGGCGTATCTGGTGCCAAACCTCCTCAAAAAAGTGTTCAAGATGTTCAAGATGGACAGCGCCGACAGAACATGGACCCGAGCCGACAATTTGCTTCCCGTGGCCTCGGTAACGCGCCGAACGCCGCGAATTTCTCAAAACAAGGGCTCCAACAGATTTCTGAAGATTCTACAGGCGTTTCTACTGGAAAAGCTATTAAATTAGAGTTTCCAACAGATTTGAAGAAAAAACGCCCCGGAGAAGTGAATTTGAGCAAGGGACCGCCGCCAGTGCCTCCTACCGTCGCGCACCACGCCGTTGCAGCGCGACAATTGGGCTACCAGGAGCTAAGGGACGAATTCACCGGCGTTTCCAAAGGCATTTCCACTCAAATTCTAGGAGCTACAACATACCAAAAAGGCACCCCAGAATCTTCCCTAACAAGTGAAGAAGCCGAGCCACCATTGCTTGGAACGTGCCAGGATCGGCTCCTTTTGGCCCGACGTCGAGACATTGCCAAATCTATTCAGGTGAGTCTTTCTTGTTTCATTCTTTATCCTTTACTTTCTATTTCTAAATCTATGGATTCTTCACTTCCGTCTTGTATTGTTTCTTTTTTGAAGGAATATGAAGACGTCATGCCGGATGAGCTACCGAAGGGTTTGCCGCCAATCCGTGGGATCGAGCACAAGATCGATCTCATGCCTGGCACGTCTCTTCCGAATCGAGAAGCCTATAGGACTTCACCAAAGGAAACCGAAGAGCTTCAACGACAGGTTCAAGAACTTTTGGACAAGGGCTTTGTCCGAGAGTCTTTGAGCCCATGCGTCGTGCCGGTGATACTTGTGCCGAAGAAAGATGGCTCGTGGCGTATGTGCGTCGACTGCAGGGCAATAAATCAAATCACAGTGAAGTACAGGCACCCAATTCCCAGGCTCGACGACATGCTTGATGAGCTCCACGGCGCCGCCTTGTTCTCCAAGATTGATCTACGGAGCGGATACCACCAAATCCGGATGCATGAAGGCGACGAGTGGAAGACCGCATTCAAAACCAAACATGGTTTGTACGAATGGCTTGTCATGCCTTTTGGCTTGACAAACGCCCTAGTACTTTTATGCGATTGATGAATTTTGTTTTTAGAAAGTTTTTAGGACGTCTTGTCATTGTGTATTTTGACAACATTTTGGCTTTTTCTAAGGACTTAGAGTCACACGCGAGTCACCTTAGGATGGTGTTAGATTGCCTTCGCGAGCATTCCTTGTTTGTAAATTTAGACAAGTGTTCGTTTTGCACGGACACGGTGAACTTTCTTGGTTTCGTCGTGTCCAAGGATGGGCTTAGAGTGGATGACGACAACATCCACGCCATCCGTGAGTGGCCCACCCCTACGACCCCGACGATGGTTCGATCCTTCTTAGGGCTCGCAGGGATCTATCGGCGTTTCGTCAAGGACTTTAGTTCCATCTTCGGGCCACTCCATAATCTTACCAAGACGGAAACCACAATCAAGTGGATGCCGAATCATGAGGCCGCCTTTCAGGCCTTGAAATCTGCTTTGTGTAGCGCTGTGGTCTTGCAATTGCTAGACTTTACTAAGCGCTTCGAGGTCGAGTGCGACGCCTCTGACTATGGCATAGGCGGCGTACTCCTCCAAGATAGACGCCCCATTGCATATTTTAGTGAAAAACGTACGGGGGCCACTTTAAATTACCCGACGTATGACAAGGAGTTGTACGCACTTATTCAGGTTTTAAAAACATCGCAACATTACCTTTGTCCTAGCGAATTCATGATTCACACGGACCACGCCGCCTTAGCGTATCTCAAGAGTCAAACGACTCTCAATAGACGCCATGCACGATGGGTGGAGTTTATGGAAACATTTCCGTACATCATCGCCCACAAAAAAGGTAAGGGGAACGTCGTGGCAGACGCTCTCTCCCGAAGGTATGTCCTTTTAACTCTACTTCAGGCCAATTTGCTTGGGTTCTCCTTGATTAAGGAATTATATATGCATGATCAATTTTTTAAACCGATCATGGAGAACCTCGAGCAAAGTCAAATCCATGAGTCCTATTTTTTGGACAATGGGTACCTTTACCGAGCCGAAAAGCTTTGCATTCCGACCTCGTCTGTGAGGCATCTATTGCTCAAAGAAGCTCATGACGGCCGAGGCCATTTTGGCATAGCCAAGACCCTAGCAGCACTTCGTGAACACTTTTTCTGGCCACACATGGCATCCGGTGTTCACAAGTATTGCCGTGGTTGTGTGCCATGCCAAACTGCTAAATCGAGGTCCCAACCTCATTGCCTCTACACGCCCTTGCCCATTCCGGATACCCCGTGGGAAGATCTCTCCATGGATTTTATCACGGGCCTTCCAATGACAAGGCGCGGTAAGGATTCGATCTTCGTGATTGTGGACCGATTCTCCAAGATGTCTCACTTCGTGCCGTGCAAAGGAAACAACAATGCGACTGAAATCGCAAACTTGTTTTTTGAGCATGTCGTGAAGCTTCATGGTGTGCCTCACACTATTGTTAGTGATCAAGACACAAAATTTTGTAGCCACTTTTGGAGAACGCTTTAGGGAAAGCTAGGGACGGAATTACTGTTTTCTACATCTTATCATCCCCAAACCGATGGTCAAACTGAGGTGACCAATCGGACCCTGGGCACCCTTCTTCGGACAGTGCTCAAACACAACCCACGCCGGTGGGAGGATCTAATACCATTTGTTGAGTTTGCTTATAACAGGTCCAAATACTCGACAACTTAGAGGACTCCATTTGAGATCGTCTACGGCCTCAACCCGCACTCCCCGATGGATTTAGTCCCTCGGCCCTTGAAGACTGGAGACCACATCGACGCGGTCAACCACGCCGATGCCATACGCAAGCTGCATGATAGGACGAAGTTACAATTGGAGCGCCGGGCAGGCCAGTACGAGGCGCATCATAACAAGGGTCGGAAGTGACTCGTGTTCAACCCCGGAGATCTTGTGTGGTTGCATCTTCGCAAGGATCGTTTTTCGGACTCCAGGATGACAAAGCTTCATCAACGAGGAGACAGCCCTTTCAAAGTCTTGGAGCGGATCGGGGACAACGCTTACAAAATCGACCTCCCAGGCAAGTATTCGGTGCATTCTACTTTCAATGTTGCCGAACTCTCTCCCTACATCGATCCTGCATATGAGGAAACGGGGACGTTTCCCAACCAAGTGGGGGAGGGTGATGCGACCCCTGTCATGGATGCTAGCCAGGAGGATGACGCATTCACACTTCGCTCGGATGCCCCCTTCACCCGTGCCAGGACTCGAGCAATCCAGACCGCGACACAGTCACTCGTGGCGCGCCTCTCCGCAGGCCACGACGTGCCCCTCTCCGCGCCGATGCACACCGCCTTGTGCGTCCTCGGCGTCGAGGAACCTCAACTCGAGCCCACGGTGCCAACCTCCAACCCATTGGCACCATCGGACTCGAGCCTAGCACCGTGCCATGGATCGCAACTTGAGGTTAGCGTGCCCCTCACGCCAGCGTCCTCGCTAGCGCCCGCGCCAGCGCCGTGACGCCTCGCCATGTCCGTGTGTTGACCTCGCCAGCGCCGCGCCAGCCTTGTCGCGACACTTCGAGCACGGTCACGGACGACCTATCCTTTTTATAGTATTTTTTGCATTGTTTCCACTTACGAACATTACTATTAGTGGTTTTATGGTTTTAGAAAGTATTTATTGGGCCTTGCGCCGATGGCTTTTGGACTCGCGCCGCTGGGCCTAGTCTGCGTACTAGCCCTAGGCGCGCCGCAGGGTTTTAGGGTTTTCTTCATGTTTTGCTCGTGCCGCCTCTATATAAGGGGGGATTATAGCTTGTTTTCATTCACCTCACACTTAGAGATTAATAGAGTCGAGGGTTTTCTCCTTATTTCTCTCTAGTGCCATTACGCCGCCACTATAATTTTCTCCAAGCTCTCGTGTTTCGCATTTGTTCAACTTGTTCGTGCCATATTCGAATCATTTAAGTCTTCCACTGCGTTTGTTCGAGACACAATACTTAAACACCGAGTCGATCCGTCGCATCCCGAACGAGGGACACATCAAGTTCCGCATGGAGCTAAGTATGATTTCCCTAAACTAATCTATTTTCCCTCAATGATTGGCTAGATTAGATGATCTATTTATGATTCAAAAGTTTTATGATCTTGAGGTGTTAAATTTGAATGTTTCCATGTTACATTCTCATGAACCATGCACATCATTATGTCTTCATTCTTTTCTTCTTGAGTTATGCATCAATTACATGTTGAACCCTCTCTTTGAGCCCAAAAGAGTCAAAACCCGATGTTCCTAACCCTCATTACAAGCTCAAATGACGGTTGACTCTACAACCTACCTCATCCTATCATGTTAGAGAGTCTCTATGAGCCTATTTTTGTATGCCTTGATATAAACGGAGACTTATCTACTTGATTGACAAATCCACATAAATTATTTCCCCTGGTTCTCTTTGGCACCCCTGTGCAAAACCCAAAAGAACCAGGCGTATTCTCTTTTCAATGGATGTTGGCAACTTGAGTGAGGTTAGTGATTGTGTACTATATGAGGAATGTCAGTTATCTGGAAATTTTGCTGGTTAAGTGTTTGACATAGAACAGGTTCAGAACGTCAGTTTCAGAGTAAGACAAGAATCACCTTTCTCCAACGGTATCTTTTCAAAAATCTGGAAATCTTTTTGTCAAAGGAAATTGCCTTTTCAGTTGCATTGATTAAAGATCTTGGGAAGATCTAGTTTCTATCTAATCAACTATAGTTCAAGAATAAATAAGGAGAGGGATTTTGGCTAAAAGGTACGCTCTCTCTCTCTCTCGTGCATTATCTTGTTCTCTTGCTCTTCTCAATTTCTCTGCAATTCCCTTTCTCTCCCAAAAAGCTTCAACCTTTTCATCATCAATGGAGTCAAACCCTACCCCTAACCCCTCATCCCCCATTCGTGGTACTGAATCTCCACGAACCCTAGCCCTAAAGCTTGGGAAAGTCGTTGATCCCCAAACCCTGGCTTTGCTTTTAGCAGCCATTCAAACCACCAACAAACCTTCCACACCATTGATGCTTGAAGGTCCCGAATCCACACAAAATCAAGAACCGGGTCCATCATCTCCAAATCAAACTGAATCCCTCCCAATTTCTCAAGAAATCCCTCCTACTCAAACCTTACCAAGAACCCTCGCCCCATCTCCAAAAATTTCTCTACCAATTCTCCGAAACCCACAGAGAGTGAGCAAGAGAAAACCGAGACTTTGCTTGGGGTTGAGAGTTCCAAATCTCAAAACATGCAAGGGGAATTTGATTCCGTTTAGGAGGTAGTAAAATCAATTGAGGCTATGGAGTCTCAAGAAAGAGAATCAGAACCAGTCGTTGTGGAGAAGACGACCACTATACACTCGGCGGGAAAAATTGTTCAGGTCGATGACCTTAACCAAGTCATTGACCCAATCGACAACCCAGACTCACCTCTCCAGCCTCTAAATTTTGAAGGTCAAGATGACTCAGAACAAGGTACTCCAAGTGATCCTAAGCTCTCTCTACTCAAATCTGTTGCATCCTCTTCTAAGGCAAAATCAAAAGAAGAAATTGCTAGGCAACTGTTTGAGTCTGAAAAATCTGATGAGGATGATGTGGTGATGACTAAGGAATCTAGAAAACCTAAGAATAGGGAGTCTAGTGCTAAGGTTACTAGAAAAAGAGGAAGGGAGGTGTCTCCGATGCCAGTAGGACCCGAAGGTGGAGACTTTGTGGTCTCCAAGAAAAGTGTTAAGTCTAAAAAGAGCAAGAAGGCGCCCACTCGGTCAAGTAGACGACTTGCTGCAAGTGGAAAACCTAAGAAGGGCAGTAGAGAAATAAAAGGCGAAGGAAGCAACATGGCTGGACGAGATTTTGTCAAGGAACTTATCATGGACGATGAGTTCATCGAGTCAACTGGGTGTTTCTAAGTTGTTGTCTGTTCAAGGGTGGACTCATCTGTTTCATGATG
This sequence comes from Fallopia convolvulus, assembly GCA_964016875.1. Classification (NCBI taxonomy): domain Eukaryota; kingdom Viridiplantae; phylum Streptophyta; class Magnoliopsida; order Caryophyllales; family Polygonaceae; genus Fallopia; species Fallopia convolvulus. Next base: position 4,576,896 of record OZ024721.1, read on the forward strand.
AGGAGAGTTTCAATCCGGGGTTGGTGAAAGAGTTCTACAGGTCGTTGACTATAGAGGACAAAGAGAAAATGACCATGGGTCATTATGAGTTAAATGGTGAGAAGTTCACCTTGTCAAGCATGGAACTGGCCACTCTTCTCAAAGTGCCACACAAAGGTTTTGCAGAATATTACAGAGGTACATGGCCTGATGAAGTAGACTCAACGACGCTACTGAAAGAGGTTACACAGGTTGACGACGTTGAAAGTGGTCCCTTTGCCACTAATTCAATGTCTGCTGAAAGGAAAGTTCTCTTTACCTGGGTTATTAGCAACCTGATTCCTAGGGAACAAAAGAGAAGTACGGCCATGATCCAAGACATTCTTGTCAGGGATAAGATACTTCAAAAGGAACCGGTTAATCTTTCTCGCTTGGTGCTTCTACACATGGAATCTGTGAAGGATAATCCCACACATGCTCTCCCATATTGTTATATTGTTAAGAAAGTGCTTCTTTATCATGAGGTTTATGAGGCTGAAAAAGAAGTGGAGCACGTTCGCCTTCTGAACTCTGACATTGTTCGCAAGATGAGTTATAAGTTGATTAATGATCAATGGGTGTCAAGGGATGCATGCAAGGATGTGGTTTCCGATGCTGAATTGGAAGATGCTGAGTTGGGTATCCATGCTATGGGAAGGGAAGGTGAGGAACCTGGTGCAATTATGAAGCTGTTAGTTGAGCTCCAACGTCAAAACCAGGATTTGCTTGAGAAAGTTGGCCAACTCCTGCGTGATCAATCTACGCTGAAATCTGATGTTCGTAACTTATCTGTTGCGCTCGATGATCTGATCAAGTCAGTGACTTAGCTTGAGTAGCAGACATCCAGTTCCCTTTATTTTCCCTTGCACATCTACTATCTCAAAAACATCTTTTCGGTTTCATCTATGTGTTTTTGCTTTCTCTGTGTTGCATGGTTAAGACTATTTTGTTTCTTTTGTTGTGGTTTGCGTATGTACGTTGGATAATTTTCTTATTTACCCTCTTTTGATTATCTCTTTGTGCATGATTATTTAGAGCTATTCTTTTTGATGATGCCAAAAGGGGGAAAATGCTGGGGGTAGCTAAAATAATGGGAATTTTTATGCTGAATTACATGTGGGTTATCCAACTTAGGGGAAACTTTTGGCTAACTTGAATATTATTGCATATCATGTTCGAGATTTCGGTATTGCTCTAATTATACAGGATAGAAGAGTTTGTCACCATCAAAAATGGGGAATTTGTTAGAAAAGCTGGAGGCTTTGATTTTGATGGTTCCAAACGTCTGTCACGTGAACGACCTCGAGTCTTTGAAAAGAGTTGCCAGCGTCAGTTAGGTCGTTGACGTGTGTTGAAGGCAGATCTCGGAGATCTTGAAGACGCGTGAGATCTTGGCAGTTTGGATAGTATATTCTTGTTTTAGAAAAGATCTCATGTATATTGTATTGTAATCCGATTATTGCCTTTGTCCTAAGCCGATTTTATTGTAATCCTTTTATATGCTTAGGATGATTTTGTAAAGATAATAGAAATAATATCTTGCCATAACCGAATTGGAAGATATTATTCTCTCTTATCTGACCTAGTTTGTGTGTATTTAATCTAAGGTTTTAGGTTAGATAGAGAACGAACTCATACTCCATTTTGTGCTAAGAAAGAAACGAGAGTTCGAGAAAAAGATGTAGGCTTTTTTTAGATTGAGTGCGGGTTGTAATTACTCAGTTCACAACGAGTTCTAGAGTGCTTGGGAAGTAGGTCTAGATCCAGGGTGTTCGTGTAATTAATCCAAAAGATCAATAAAGCAAGCTACGGCTTTTAATCCTTCCAAGCGAGAACTTGGAAGGGAGTTGTTTTTACACTTGGTTGATTGAGTTGATCAAACAAGTGTTTCCACTATAAAAAACTTCGTGTTCAAGTAAGTCTTTCTTGTAGTTCATTTCCGCTGCATTTACTTAAGAGGTTGACGACTTAGTTGAGGTCGACAACCTAGACGTACTAACGATCCTACACTTTCTAAATGGGGAATTGCTCAAGATAACAAGTGTGTCCTTTGTGGACATGGTGGGGAGACAGAGATTTACCTTTGGTTTTCCTGTCGTTTTGTACAATAGGTTGCAGATATAGTCTAGAGACAGAGATTTACCTTTGATTTGTTGTGAAGAAGATAAAGACATGAAATTAATCCTCTCTAATAAAGCTTCTTACAATAAGATCTTGAGCATTTGAAAATAACTAAATTTCCATGCATACTATACCTCAATTGTATGTTTATCTCAAGCATCTCTGCCCATTTGAACTCATCTCCAAGTGTTTCAGCAACAACAATTTATTGCACGAATCATCTACAAGAACACTGAATCTCTCTACCAATGATGAGAAAGGAACAAATTTTTTAAAGATGAGCACAGTGGGTACCTAGATCATGAAGAAAAACACAAGAAACAAATAGTGTGCATCAATTGTGGTTGTGATAATGAGTTTGAATTCGACTCGAATTCAAACTCATTATGAGTTTGCCACCAAATAGATTCAATGCAAATTTCAAAGTTAAATGGCCACAAACTGGGGGGCGATAATGAGTTTGAATTCGACTCGAATTCAAGATACAAAATACATTTGTAGCTAAGATTTGATGGTGAATGTACTCAAAATTAAACCAACCACGAAATGAACTTTTGCTAAGGACCATATATTTAGCCGAAAGTAATTTTCGTGCCCACTAGCTACACGTTTAGCAATGAACTAGTCATGACTATTATTTTATAGCTAGATTGACACAAAACATGATTTTTGTGACTATTTTTGAGAGTGAAATTTAGCCTCGACTGTTATAGCTACAATTGTCTTTTTCTGAACTAGTTTCGAACTGCATTTGTGACTAACTGATTTTTGCGGTTATTTTTGTTTTCATGCGTGAGACTATTTTCCTAATTATGATCGCGTTTTCTAGCAATTTAATTCCCCATATCATCTCGTGTTAACTAAAACAATAAAAGAAAAACAAAACATCAGATTTTTCATCATCAAAATCAAAATCTTATGAAATTCCCAACAACACACAATTATAAAAATAATTATATTTTATTGCTAAGAAACCACCACCAGTAGTGTGGAAAATCTTATACCCAAAATAAATAAAAAAACTGACAGATTTATTTATTTATTTATTTTAATATAGGGAGTAAGATCATCTCCATACCTTATTCCCTTACTAATTTTTAACTGATGAACTGTCTCGTAGAGAATTCATCACGCAGGACAGAGGGCATTGGAGCAGGCCTCCATGGAAACCTCATGATCTCCAACTGCAACCATTTTCTTCTTCTTCACCACCTGCAAGAGTCCGCTCCCCCTTCCAATTGCACCATCAAATTCATCTTCTTCCTCTTCAAACGGCGTCATTAAACCGTCAACGTTACTATACACCAATAACGTCGTAACCTCCGACATAATAAATCCGTTAAAGTTAGACCCGCACGCGCTCGCGTACGCGCCCATCTTATCGAACACGAGCCAATCGCCCACCTCCAACTCCGGCAGCGCGTGGTCCTTGATCACCGTATCAAGCGCGTCGCACGTGGGCCCGAACACCGTCGACACGTGCCTCGCCTCCCCCTCACACGTCGGATTCCCGGGGTTCGACTTGACGGCCAACGGCGTCGGGCTCACCGTCGCGTAGTCCCACACAATGCAGCTCAACGCGCCGTACACGCCGTCGCCGATCCAATACTCCCTCAACGCGCCCCGCACGCGCTTCCCGATTACGTTGGCGGCTAGCGTCACGGCCGTCTCGGCAAAGTAGCGCCCCGGCTCGGCTATTACGGTCAAGCCCGGCTCGCCCGAGAAGTGGAGCTTAAGCTCGGAGTTGACGACCGAAGCCGCGGCTTCGAAGAGCGGGCCGGAGGTGAAGCCGCCGCCGATGTCGAGGATGGTGAGCTTCGGGAGGCCGAGCCGGGTTGCGGCGTCGAAGGCGGACTTGGCTAGGGCGATGGCGCCTTTGAAGTGGTCGGGGTTGCTCGAGCCGCTGCCCACGTGGAAGGCGATTCCGGCGACGGAGAGATGAGCTGACTTGGCGGCTTGGAGGAGCGGCTCCACCTCGGACGGCAGCGCGCCGTATTTGTAGCCGAGGGGAGTCTTGGCTCCGGCGTCCGGGGCTTTGATTCGGAGAAGCAAGGCACAGTCCGGATGCAACCTAGGAGGTTGATTCACATGAAAATGTGGCTTATCATGAAAACTAAAAACAAACGAGGGTCCTTGAATTTGAGAAATGGGTGACTAAAATTAGAAGAGATAGGGGTAAAATAGTAATTTTTACCAAAAAATAAAAAAATAAAAAAATAATAGTTTTTTTGTTAATTTTCTTAGTTTCGCTTGTTTTTGCCAAAAACACAAAATTTGATTTTTTACGTTACGTTCACGTATTTTATGCATATGTTCACACTATTATAAGACATGTTCACATATTATCACATTTTTCGGTTTAGAGATTTTATAATACGTTCACATATATTACAAGTGTGTTCATATATTATTACTGTTTGTTCATGTTTTATGGTCATGTGTTCATGTTCGATTAAATCATAATACAAGTGTTAAACGGCTTAAAAAAATTTGACAAAAAATTTAAAAAAAATTTAAATTTTTTTTTTTTTTTATTTTTATTTTTATTTTTTCCGCTTATTTTTGCCAAAAACACGACGGTTGACATTTTACGTTCTGTTCACATATTTTATACACATGTTCACATTTTTACAAGGGCTGTTCACATATAACCGCATTTTAACTTCAGAAAATTTAGTATACGTTCACATATAATATAGATACGTTCACATATTAGTATTGCATGTTCACGTTTTATGGCCTTATGTTCATACTCGATTTATATCATTTTACATACGTAAAAATACTTAAAAAAATAAAGTAAGAAAATAAAAAAAAATATTTTTTATTTATTTATTTTTTATTATTTTTTTAATCGGATGACCTAGATTCATTTCTAGTGTTTCAATCGGACGGTGCAAATTTGTTTTTAGTTTTCATGATAAGTCCCATTTTCATTTGATTCAATGTCATATGTATAGATCGATGCATATATTAAATAAGTATATGTTTATAACTTTATTTTGTAAAAGGATATTAATTATGGGTAGATACAAAATTACAAATATAGTATCGATCGCGATATATATGTGCTTAATGGTCCGCCTTGATGACATTTTTTGTTTTAAGAAAAAGTAGGTTCTTGTGCTACACTAATTAATGAACGCCGATATCACGTGTAAATTAGACTAGTTCAATACTATGTTTGTCTATTACTTCCTCCGAAAGAAAATAAGTGCCATATTATCTTTTTATAAATATTAAAAATGTGGAGCCGACAACAGATGAGACCAAATACTATGTATTACATAAGAATCAAATCCCATATTATCAGTAACAAAAAAATTATATAAGCTAGAATTAAACTCTTTTTAATCATATATATATAATATACTACAAACATGCTTACGTAAATTTTAATTTTTATAATGATATTTATATCACCATTTTAAAAATATATATGTACGTAGAAGAATATAATAGTTTTTGGTTGAAATATAGGAAAAAGATATTAGTTGACCTTATTAAAATGTGTTATACCTAATTACTTGACCTAAATTAATGTACTATAAAATTGACCTGATTAAAATGTATTAAGCCTAATTAGTTAACCTAATTATTAAAATGTACTATAAAATTGACCTAATTAAAATGTATTATGCCTAAATATTGAGTCTTTAATAAATCGAAAAGAGAAATAATAAACATTGGGTCTTGCATTAAAAAGATTAAAAATTAATTTATCTTTCAAATATTTCATTTATATTTAACCAATTCCGTACAATTACAGAGGAATCAACCAAACAAGGTTCAAATAAACATATAAATGTTAGGCTTTATTAGTCTCAATTTCATTGTGAAATTATTACTATTCCATGAGTAGTAAAGAGGAGTCAACTAAACAAGGTTCAAATAAAGGGTTGGGAACCATAAGTTCATACATACCTAGATATCTTTTCAACTTCATAAACCGAATCATACGTGGTGAGGTTAACTCCAACTGACTTAGCATACAAGATGTGAGACTCCGTCTTACAAGGGTTGGCAAAGACAATGCGGTCAGCCGAGACACCAAGCGACAAAACCAACTCCATCTCAAATTTAGTAGCACAATCAAAGTTAGCACCCAAGGTGGCAAGGACGGTGAGAATCGTCGGGTCAGGGTTACACTTGACCGCGTAGTAGGGACGGACAGATGGCAAGGCGCGAGCCCATTGATGCATAAGGCTTACTAGTGTTCCAATGTCTAGCACTAAAAATGGCTCATTTGGGACACCTTGTTTTGCGAGGCTTGTGGATCTTAGGAGACCCGTCAAGCCGTCCTTCGGGAGAGCCATCACTTGCTTACCCCGCATCGCGTGTGAGCTCAAGATGGCTTCGAGGCTCTTGTGGTTCAATAGGCCCATGGTTGTAGAGGGTGTGAATTTGTTGTACTAATTGGTAAAGGCACAATATTACTTGAAGCTTTTCTTTGGAGTTTGTTGGTTTCCATTTTCTGATTTATATATATAGCTCAATACAAGATATATGGACTAGATGACAACTAATAGTGTACATAGGCACATAGTATATTGATTTATAGATCGAATCCACATCTCATTTTTACATTTTGGTTCCCTTTACAACGTTAAGGTTTTATTATGACAATATTTCTAATTAGTTTTAATAACTCAATTTATAAATTTACGTTACATATTTTGTCATATATATATATTTTTACAATTTTTATTCTTAACAAAAAATTAATCGACTAGTACGGGTTGACCTGTTAACCCGTTTGACCTGGTCAAATTTGTAAAAATGATCCATTTTATTATAAAGAATAAATATACTTATCTATTATAAAATATTAAGAAATTAATATTACGGATTTTACGGGTTGGATCAGTAGAATTACGGATCACCGGGCACTTTGAACAACTCTAGTTCGAAGGAGGGAGGACCTCTTGTTAAGTAGCTAGCCTCCTATTCCATTCCATAATAGAATGACAAGTATTTAGCATTTTCTAGTTTTTTTTGTTACGTAGATTGGCAGGGAATAAACGTGGAATGACAACCATTCACCAGCTACATGTATTTCAAACCACAAACAAATTACTCCAATTGTTTACCCAGCCGGCCAGTATACTACAACTAACAACCAACCAAATTACTTGGTGGAAGTTTCTCCATTGAGACGTTTTCTAGAAATGTAAATAAATACCAATGTGCAGGAGCAGATTAATTAAATCGGCACCAACCAGATTACTGATTACAAATTTCTCTCTAAGACCTACGCAGGGCACAACTATGTATAAAGCAAAAGTTAAAATCTATCTATAACTATATATTAAAGCTATATCTTTTCGAGTCACCAGAACCATTCTGGCCCCACCACATATCTAAAAAATTAATTTTATTTTAATTATTATAACTTCCTTCTATTAAATTCTTTTTGAACTATTTAAACTATTTAAATGTATCTATAACATCAAACAAATATCTATTTAGTATAACAATATCTTTTGAAAGCTTCCTTATATAAGTATTTAAAATTAAAGATTAAATATTTTAAATATTTTAAAACAAATATAAATCTTTTAACGTATATCTTTTGATGATTTTATTTATAGATATATATTAATTTTCGTTTACAATAAAAAAAATCAACGATAAATATTTATAATGTTTAAAATTAATAAAAATAGATAATAAAATATTTAATAATATATTGAAATATTTGATAAATTCTAAATTTACGTACATGGAAAGTAATAAAATATGAATAATAGAATACGTAATCTTATCTAATCTTTACTTTATCGAACCACAAAATGAGTTTGGTCCCATCTTAAATTAAATTTTAAATATTTTATATACATTAAAATATCTTTCTATCATATTTTTATTTATTAATATTCTATTTATAATGTCTTTAAAATACTGAATCGTAGTCGTACATGGTACGACGGGTACAACTAGTAATATATAAAATGACCCCACATTGATCGAATCACATCATCATCTTTTCTAAATGAATTTGATTGGTTGAAATTTAATTAGATTATAATTAGTTGTGTTTATATATTAAACAAAACACTTAATAAATTAGTTTTATTTTTAGATAGGATAATTTTTTAGATAAGATGCACATAGGTTTTTAAAAATATCCTTTCCTATATCAATTTTTAATAATTATATTTAGAAATGATAGTTTTTTTGTAGATGAGATACGTATATTTTTTTAAATATCAGTGCATATAAAATCAAATAATAAAATAAAGCCATGAGAACTAAGACTATCAAATAATAAAATAAAGCCATGAGAACTAAGACTAATTTATTCTTAATCCTCAATCTTTTAAAGGCATATCACTTAATAGTCTTTCTTTCTAATAAAATCATTATTGTTCCTTTTTTCATATAATATGTCCAATTTTGGAAGTTTATGCATTTTTTATAAAATATGAAATTTAAAGGATTCTTTATTATAATTGAAAGTGGTTTTGGAAAAATTGAAAGAAATTAGGTGTGGTATCATAAATTAGAAGTCTTTCTAAGGCCTATGCGGGGCACAACTACCAAAACCTCAATCCTTAATAGATAGAATAAAGCTATCATCCAAATATGTAGGGTAGAAAAAATAATAATTAAAGGGATAATTTCTTAAAAAAGGTAAAGTAGTTAAAAAAATGATCTAGGCATCCCTAGATATTAAATTATTCTCCCAAGCCAATTCTAATGAATCATTTCCTAGACTCCCTATTGTGTTTCCTCCATCTAGCCTTGATACAATTTCTTATATGATTAATGGCAATAGTGGTACATTCCCTAGCTCCAAGGCAATCTTGCTGGAAAGTTCTCCTATTTCTCGTACTCCATATGTAGCAAATGACTAAGCACATGTAAATGATCCAAATGGAGAAAACAAAGTTGTGCTTACCAATAACACTATTACAATTAAGACATATTGCAGCGATGAAAACCGCTACTATATGGCCCAAAAACCCAACAAAAGGCTTATGTTGGCGGTTTTCTAACCGCTCTATTTGTTGGCGTTGCTATAGGCCAATAGCGGCGGTTGTTTAGTGGTAAGGTGGCGGTTGCAATCGACATCCTCAACCACTTTAATAGAGTACAACAACTGCCATTATAACATCTAAGGAGGCAGTTTTTACCATCCCTAATTCTAATGGTTTAATGAATAATAGCGGCGATAATCTAGATCAGTAGCGGCGGTTTTTGAGGTCAATATCTACAGTTTTTAGGCTAATAGCTGCGATTTTCTTGGTCAGTAGCAGCGGCTTTTAGTCACTAGTGGCGGTTTTTTAGGCCAATAGTGGCGGTTTGTTAGGTCTATAGTAGAACATTGTATTGCTATTGTGGCAGTTTCATAATAGATATTTCAATATATATTTGGTGGATTATTTTCTAATAATTCCCTACTAAATTAAATATTATAGCATGTGAAATGTTTTACAACATATGCACATACACATCCACAAATCTCAAAAAAAATGAGACGTCGTAATAACATTATACCATCATTATTTACATAGAGCATTCCAACTTGAATATGCTTTGAAGTGTTCACCAAAAGCAAGTAAATCTAAGTTTTTACAACATCACAAGCCAAAAACAAGGAATTCTACCAAAATATAAATGCAATTTCCATTCTTTCCAAATGCTCTAAATTTGACTAGTTACAAATAAGAACCTACCACAAAATATGCTTGGTCATATATACAACCTAATCATCATCAAACCAAAGGCACCTGCAAAATAAAATGAATAAACTAAGCAAATCAGATCACTATCAAACTTTTCAGTAGTAAAAGGTAACTAAATGCAAGAACAAACGAAAAGAATTTCCAGTACAGACATTGTATGATGTGAACATTAATAAACAGTATCAAACATTGATAAACAGAATTTCCCATATTTTCATTATCTTAAATGTTCAAGATATATTTCCCCCTTTTTTTCCTTTCATTAATATTTGCATCAGGTCATAGAATTTTTTTGATGGAGTTGTATTCTTCCAATTCTCTTCCGATATATAAGTGTTGATGGTTACATACTAACTATTTGTGCATTCTCATATTGTCCCATATTGCTATGTAAATACTTCTATTTGGCAATTGTAGTATGTAATATTTGTCCAATGATGCATGAATAGCTTGCATAACAAAAATGGGTCTAAACACTTAAAAAATCCATCGACATATATGAAATTGAAAAGCTAAACTATATTTTTTTTAAACTGTAGTAAGGTTAAGATAAAGACAACTAATAACCAGGCCCGTCTCAATCATTTTAGGGGCCCTAGGGCGAAATAAAATTTGAGGCCCCTTAAACATAAAAAATAAATAGGTCTTTTTTAGTATAACAAATAAACGATCCGACAATATGTGTCCATGGGACACACAATAACTATGTTAATTTTGGAAATCATTTCAAAACTATTCCCTAAAAAAATTACAATTAACAAACAATAATAAGATTTACCAAAATTAGTATCTTTATTGTGTGCTCATAGACCCACATTAGAAAATCCCATAAATAAATATGCCTTTTCATACAATTTTTATTTATTTTTAATTAGAAAATCAATAGGTCTTTTTTAACATTAATGGATTTTTTTAAAATATTAATATGCCTATTTTTACTAATAGTAATGTACCTATTTTTACTAATAGTAATTTTCAATTTGGGGCCTTTATATTTCGGGGGCTCATGGCGACCGCCCCTCCGGCCTACCCAATTAGCCGGCCCTGCTAATAACTTAAAACTCTATATTGTAGCATAAGCAAGCTTGAATTTAATTACACCCATATAATAGCTTTCTTAAGATCTTATATAGGTGTGCACAACTTGAAAAATTATGTGAAAGAGGAGGTAGAAACTTTTTTTCTTGCAAAAATACTCATCTCAAATTATGAGCAAACAAAAAAACAAACTTCTCAAATTATGAGCAAACAAAAAAACAAACTTGACCTACAACCAACAAGCAGAATACCCAGATCATGAGTTAAGTACATATATATTTGGTGAAAAATTCAAGATCTCTAAATCAACTAAACTCATGATATCAAATCCTATAAAAACATTTACATGCACATAGATCCTTTTTCAATCATAGTCACAAATACAAACAACAAAACAACATTTCATCTGAATCCCAAATTTGTTCAAGAAAAAAGAACAATTCAGACCTTCGTGCAATGAAAATAAACAAAACCCAAAGCTGTATTAAACACTCACAAGGTGAAACAGTATTAAACACTCACAAGGTCTAGCAAATCGATCCAATGATGTCTTATTAGGTATTAATTCTGATTAATCAAGCATCACCGACGGAACTCGATACCTGTAAAATCCCACTTTACAATTAAATTAACGAATTCCATTATGATAGAGCACGAAATTACACACCTTCTGAAAACAAAAACAAAACCTAAATGTCGCGTAGGAGAAGGAGATCTGGGTTTCTACCCACTTCGATCGTACGTCCCGACTGTGTTTGAATCCTTCTAATTAAAACTAGTTAGTACCCGTCGTACCATGTACAACTACGATTCGATATTTTATAGACATTATAAATAAGATATTAATAGATAAAAATATAATATAAAATAAAATATAAGTAATTTATTGCTGGTATAATTTTTGCAATCAATAATAAATGAATAAATTTAATGTTGAGAATGAAGATATATTATTAAGATAAAATTATTACATTTCTCTTTTTTCTTGATGATATTTCATAGATATTTAATTAAAATATGAATATAAGAATTTTAAAAAAAATAGTTAACATAATAAATAAGATATAATAAAGTATGAAAGATAAAGATAATTTAATTATATAAATATTTTAAATTTAATTTAAGAAGGGACCAAACTCATTTTGTGGTTCGATAAAGTAAAGATTAGCTAAGACTAAATATTATATTATTCATATTTTATTACTTTTCATGTACGTAAATTTAGAGATTATCAAATATTTCAATATATCTATTAAATATTTTATTATCTATTTATATTAATTTGAAACATTATAAATATTTATCATTAATTTTTTATTATAAAGGAAAATCAATATATATATCTATAAATAAATTCGTCAGAAGATAAATGCTAAAAGATTTATATTTATTTTAAATTATTTTAAATATTTATCTTTAATTTTAAATACTTGTATATGGAAGCTTTCAAAAGATATTGTTATACTAAATAGACATTTGTTTGAGATTAGAGATAAATTTAAATAGTTAAAAAAGAATTTAATAGAAAGAAGTTATAATAATACAAATTGATATTATTTTTTTAAATATGAGGTGGGGACATAATCGTTCTGGTGGCTCGAAAAGATAGATCTTTAATATATAGTTATAGATTGAAAGGGGTTTTTGAATAAATTGAAAGAAATTAGGTACGGTATCAGAAATTAGAAGTCTTTCTAAGACCTACACGAGGCACAACTACCAAAACCTAAATTCGTAAAAGATAAAAAATAAAGCTATCATCCAAATATGTAGGGTAGAAAAAAAATTAATTAAAGGGATAATTTCTTAAAAAAGGTAAAGTAGTTACAAAAAGTGATCTAGGCATGCCTAGATATTAAATTATTCCCCCAAGCCAATTCTCTTTTTTTTGGTCTTGTCTTTTGGCTCGCCCGGTTCGATCGGTCGGACACCGCTCTACATCCGGACCGGGTACTTCGTGACCCCATTTTGGGGGAGACCCTCCCAATATCAGTTTTTCCATACATGCTGCCAGTGAGATTCGAACTTCGAACCTCTTGGACAACACTTAAGGAGTCTAACACCACTTTAGCACTGGACCAACTGAGTATTGGTATGAATCATTTCCTACTCCCTGTTGTATTTCCTCCATCTAGCCTTGGTACAATTTCTTATACGATTAATGATAATAATGGCACATTCCCTACCTCCAAGGTAATCTTATAGGAAAATTCTCCTATTTCTCGTACTCCATATATAGTAAATGACTGAGCACATGTAAGTGATCCAAAAGGTGAAAACAAATTTGTGCTTAACAATAAGTCGCGCCATCAAACCAATCCAGTCATCAATGCTATGAATCCTATGATGTCGCCTTCCAAGCTTGGCCATGAGGTGACTCTACACATGACTTTCTTGGAGAACTTGCATTTGAACCAAAGGTGATCTCACGTTTCTTGTTGATTACAACCTCACAAAACACAATTGTCGTCCAAGATTAGACCCATACTCTTTAACTTGTCCCTTGTGAGGACTGTAATATTCCTATATTTATAAGGGTAAAAATATAACTTTCTCTTTCATATTATATAATATTTGCATATTTATTTTATAATGTAAATTGCTTCTAATATTAAATAAAATATTTTCATATTTTATGTCATATGGTTATTAGCTTATTAAATTTAATTATTTTATAAGCTTAAGAATATATTAAAAGGTTACCAGAGTTGTTTTCTCATATTATATTAGTCATATGAATTATGATTTTATTATGTTATAATATGAGAAAATATAACCATAAAATATATGAGTTTAGTTCTCAGTAAGAGTTATAAGAAAATAATTATAAGTACTAAATTTTTGTAATAATATTATAATTAAATTTTCTAAAATTTGTATAAGTATTTTTTAGTTAAAGTGTTAATCAAATAATTCCGTGTAAAGTTCATAAGATATTAATTTGAGTTATTTAAAGTACAAAAGTTAAGGTGTTTTTTTTTAATCATTTTTACAAAAGAAATCAAACCCGAAATTAGGTTGTGTTCAACCTTGGATCGAAATTTTCGAATGATTATAACTTATAATTCTTCGTTTCTCAATGGATCTTCGATCCCAAAGATGTTCCGGAAAGCCCCTGACATTTTCTATCAAACCCCTTAATAAGTTGTTCGAAACAATACACTTTTCGGGGGACGACTTTCTGTTCATAAAACGTGACCTAAAAATGGTTGAATGCTCGAATTGGACATGGGAAGCTCGAGTTGGATTGAGATAAGGATGTGGATGGATAAGATAGGATAAAGGTGGATCACTAAGGGGTGAACATACATTTAATCAGCTGGCATTGTGGTGTAAATGGAGGATTAAGAGTGAAAACATTTGTTTTGGGGTTAATGACTCAAATTCAATTTGAGGAGCCGTTTATTGCTCAATTTGAGCTCGATAAAAAACCCACATAATAGTACTAAACGTCATATACCATTCTTCTTCATAAATTGTCTTGTAAAAAATCCGTTTGGACTCTCAAATTTCCAATCAAATACATCGCTTGTTCATGTGCGAAAACAAAGCACACCACGAACCGATGTCGGACGAGGAAGAACGAAGGCGTTGAAGTTTACCATGTTCGCACCTTTATTCCAGTCGAGTTACTATTGTTGCTGCGTGGGTTTGGCGAGTAGTTCCGGCCAGACTCGACCTGACCAGATGTGTAGTTATTTTATTAAGTTTCGGTGTTGATTATAAAAAAAATCTTTTGTTAAATAAAAATGGGTAAAAATATTTAAATGGGTAATTTTTTAACAAAATTATATCTCATGAGAATTTAAATAAATATATGAATTTTAATTGGTATTTTAAGTGAGATTTATAAATAAGTTATTATTTTATGGAAAAGATCATCATCATCATTGACCCAGTGGGGCTCCGCCAACGCGGAATCTGAGGGTCAAGATGGGGGTACCCCCTGCCCAAGGGAAAGGGGGTACACCCGATAGACCCAAGAAAAACTGAAATTTGGCTATATGACAATAAAAACCGAATTTAGTTAGAATGCACCAAAATTGATATAAGGATTAAATCCAACTCAAAGGCGGCAGTGTATAAAAGCCAATGAGCATGAGGATGCGCCCCTTATTCTATGGAAAAGAAAATACTAAAAATGAATATAAATAATTAAATGGGTAAATTTGATAAAATTGTGTTTTATGGGTATTTAAAAGGAAGTATATGAATTGTATCGGTGGATCCTCGTAATCAGCCTCATTGTCTTCAAAGCTCTCATAGGCTTTGGTTTGAGCAGAAAACAACACCTTCTTGTTATTTGGGCAATCTTTATTGAAGTGACCTCGACCCCCACATTTATAGCACTCGATGTCTTGAGCACGATCAACTAGGGGTGGGGTGGGGCGGTCACGTCTTGTGCTAGCGGTCTTGGCACATTGATATTTGGACTTGGCACTACCTAGCTCAGATTGAGACATGGAAAACTAGGAGAATTAGTACCAAAACCGGATTGAATAGAGTTATGATGCATTTCGACTTCTTGAATGGTGTTGGATCGCCTAGAGTGGGTCGGATCTTGTCTTGGATGACAATTTAATCATCGAGTCAAAGTAAACGTGGAATCCTAGAGGCGGGAAGTTCTACTTTTCTTGCACGAAATCTTGGTACTTGAGGTTGTCCAACACTAGGGGTGTCAAACAAGGCATGAGTCTCAGGACTAGACCCAGGTTGATGGCGACTCAGGACTAAATGTGGAGATGTGAATCCTTAGGATTAGAACTCGAGCGAGCAAGGGTGAGCGAGAACCTCATGACTAGGTCTCGTTTTATGAAGCTCAAAGAGATGAATCGATCTACCCAAAAAGATTACTTTGGTGTTTCGAACAAGAGAAATAAAAGATAGAATTATTTTGGTTGGTGACTCCCAAATTGAAGCAAGGAGGAATTTTCGCTCAATGACTTAGGCCTTGTTCTTGTTTAGACCCAAAATGTCATTTTACCTCAAAATTACATTTTAAACGTTCTTAAAATACGTGCAACCTTTCTATTTTTTACGATTTTCAAGGCAACCAAAATAACATTTTAACCCAAAATGTCATTGTGACTTTAAAGTGAAACACACCCTTAAACTTCAATTAAATTGAACGTGAGTAAGAAAGCTACAAGTGTTGAGTTTATATAGACAACTAGTTCGGCGATCCCATGGAGACACATGCCATTATCATATAAGAGTTTGGCGATCTCAACGACGTTATTCGTGGACTTACAAGCCACAAAGTGGGCCATTTTTGAAAACCGATCCGCTGCCATAAAAAATCAAGTCCCGCCCTTTTCTAGACATAGGAAGGCCAACAATACAAAGTCCATAGAAAAATCTTCCCAAGGCCCTTGTGAAATAGGCAAAGGCGTGTAATGGCCATGAGCATGAGAAGTGGACTTGGCCTTTTGGCATGTGATACAAGCACAAACATACCTTGTCACTTGCCTTAGCTCATATGGCCAAAAGAAATGTTTTCTAAGGGCACTAAGGATTTTGTTGACCCCGAAGTGGCCTCAGCTATCATGTGCCTCATGAATCAAGGCAAGCCTAATGGATCAAATCGGGATGCATAGGCATCCCTCCTTATACAAATATCCATCACTAAAAAAACCATCATGCTCAAGAGAAGGAGAAGAGAGACATGACGCAAAGAGACACTTAAAGAAAGAATCATGCAAATATAACTCTTTAACTAAACTAAATCCTAGCATTTTAGTTTGCATTTGAGTGATTAAGGCATACCTCCTAGACAACGCATTAGCTACTGCGTTGTCTTTTCCCTTCTTGTGGACGATAACATATGGAAAAGTCTCAAGGAATTCCACCCATCATTAATGTAAGTGGTTCAAAGTAGATTGGCTCTTCAAATAGTTGAGCTCTACATGGTTTGAGTAGATCAGTAATTCACCTGGCCATAGATAGTATGCCAACATCTTCAACACACGAATAAGAGCATAAAGCTCCTTATCATATGTCGGATAATTCAATTGTGCTCCAGATAATTTCTCACTAAAATAGGCGATTGACCTCTTTTCTTGGAGAAATCTGGGGGTTGAAAGAGAGGAGCATTACACAAGGCTTCCTTAAGAACGAGAAATGCAGCCTTATGATGTTGCTTCCATATAAAAGCATCCCCTTTCTAAGTCAAATAATGCAACGGGGAGGCAATGGTAGAAAAGTCTCTCACAAATCTTCTATAAAATCCGACAAGTCTAAGGAAAGAGGATACCTCGGTGGCTGACTTTCTAGTTGGCCACTCTTTTATGTCTTGAACGTTTCTTTCATCCACGCTCACACCATCTTAAGACACCACATATCCGAGAAAAATGATGGATGGCGAGCAAAACGTGCACTTAGTGATGAGGTATTTTAGCAGTCATTATACCTATCAAAGAAACCTTAACAAACCAAACTCAATAGAGCGGTAAGTAAGGGTCAATTCCATAGAGACTCGTGTATTTGTATTCTTACTTGCATGCCAAGTAATAAAAAGAAGGGGTTTTTTGAGAATGTTTAAGTAACTAATCTAATCTAGAATGCAAATTAAAACTAAATTAAGAATGCAAAGATATTTGTGTTTATAAAATATGAGAGAATTATGTCAACTAATTAAATCCATCATAGATATTGATGAAGGATCTTGATGTTGTAAGCGGTGCAAGGCAATCCGAGGAAGAGCCGAGCAAAATCTTCAAGAGATAGTGGAACTCGGAGGTTGAACTTCGTCTGGAATAACAAGGGAAGATCTCCCTCTTCCAGACTCGGAATTGGGTGATTCCAAATCCCAGATTTAGATCTACGAGTCTTCCTTAATCTCTAAAAATTTTAGGTCCAAATCTTGTGTGTTTCGAAAATTATGGCTCTTGCACTGAAAGGCTGCAAGAACCACCGGGATGTAATTGGATGGATACGGGCGGGATATGGACGTGCCTTGAAAGGATATGACGCACCTTCCGAAACACGAACTAGAAAGATCAAACTAGGATATGACTCACCTAGATCAAGCCTTCGAAATTTAAATTGAAAATAACAAAGAAAAACAATTTCTAAAGCAAAGAGACAAGGGTTGGCAAGTTTGGCTTCAATCTTGTCTAAGGAGCAAATGACACCTAGGCCAAAAGGAATGCATCTCACAAGAGAACACAACCTTTGAAAAAGTTACCAAAATATCCAAGAGAAAATTACATAAAAGGCCCAAACTTCGAGCTAAGCAAAAACACGACTCATGGCGCCGACGGTGAAACCAACAAGAGACTCCAAGACTCACAAGTGTCTTTGGCCGGTGCTTCAAGGGTCATTAGGCCTCTCTTGAGTTCCTCTTTCAATGCTCAAGCTCTGGAACGGGTGATTCGACCTAAAAATGGTGAAGCGTCGGTCTTGGAGCTTGGCACCGTGTCGGGATCATCAAGGAGGGGATCCCGGTGCTTGGTCGAGTCGTGACACCTTCCATGGATGTTCTCTGTGTCATTGGCCCTTATGTGAGGAATAAAAGAGTCTCCCAAATTATGGCGCGAGGGAACTTGAGAGGTTCTCGATGGACTTGGCTTCAAATCCCCATTCGGTGCGGCGCTCGGCATGCCACTCGGTGCGTCAAGGCAAGGCGTCGACGCATCCATGTCATGATCATGTTCTACCTCTTGGTCTTGCTCTTGATGTAGTAGAATCACATCATCCTCCCTCCCTTGAAAAGAATTCGTCCTCGAATCTATAAAGCCTGCAAAACAAAGGACACATCGAGGGAAGCACAAGGAAGTACAATATATGAAAGTCAAGTTAAGAACAACATTGTTCAATATGACATAATGCGATGAATGCACCAACTATACACTTTTTGGGTTTGACTCGACATCATGAAATATACCATAGTTTTTCCCAGATGGACACGGTGTATTCCAACTCATGAAAGCATGGAAACTATACAATTTATAAAATGACACGTGCTGAGATAGTGAACTATGATGAAAGCAAGAATACTTAGGCCTCGATGTCACAAAGTCATGAATAGGAGATGAAATCATTTGAGTAATTGAATGTGACATATCCAACACATATTTATGGTTATGGTTTATAGGAGTGTAGGAAACTGCCCTGAGAGATGCAATCTTAGGACAAGTGATCCTTCCGGACTTGTTGTGGACAACTTCTGGCTCGGACTTGTTTGAGGTCGTTCTCTGAGCTCCAAACTCGGAATTGAGTGATTCCAAGTCCCACTTGAAAATACAGAAGCCTACTTGGCACCTACCAAATTTCCGAAGAAAAGGGCTAGAGATTTGGGAGTTATGGACGTTCTCCCCAGGCTGCACAGAGAGATCCGAAGAACACATTTCCTGCATTACCTCATCGTTGTTCTCGTTGACTTGACCCTCGCCTTGGTGTAGGAACGGTATGCACGATGGTACCTTGGGAGTCAAGTCATTCCATGGTGTAGCTATTGAATTCATCGAGCTTCTCTTGATGATAGGCCAACAAGCATGTCGTGGTGGAGCTGGAATTGGATTCATGCCTTCCTCCCCTTCTTCCTTGGAATCAACCTTCTCTTCAGTTTGTGTTGGAGGCTCATGAAGTGTAACTTTTGAAGTATCTCTCTCTTCGATTCTTTGCATTCGAAGCTCCAAGCTTCCAATATAGAACTCAAAGGTTGTATTGCTTCTCGGATGGATTGATTGATGGATTGTTGGAATGTCACCATCCAAGCCTCTAGATATGCCTTAGTAAGAGTTGGGTTGGAGTCTCGACGATCATCCTCATCATGCCCTGAGTCTAACATGCTTACAAAATTACTAAACAAGGAAGATTAACCCACAAAACATAGGTAAATGCCAAATCACAAGACCTCCTAAATCAACCAAGAAAGTGCAATGGAATGCAAGTGCAAGGTCAAGCAAGGAGTTAGGAATGGCTAGGAAAGACACAAAGAGAAACTCAAGCACAAGAAAAAGACTAATGTAAGGACTTATAGGACCAAGAAGGTACTAAACATCAATTCACCCAAACAACAATTCAAACAAAAACAAGCCAAGCTCGGATTCTTTTCCTCACGGGGTCCGACTTCTTCTATGCCCAGCCTCTCTTTCACTTTCGCCGGGTCCGAGTTTTTCTAGCCCTGATTCATTTTCTCACCGATTCCGAAGTTTTCTTTTTATGGCTCAAGGTTCTGATTTTTTTTAAGCAACAAACAACTACGAATTCACAACAATTACTAGCCAAAGCAATGCAAGTCAAAAGCAATTGAAATGTGCTTGAAAAGAAATAGGGTCGTGGTTGAAGAAAAGCTTTAGAAACCAAAATTTTCTCCACAACAAAAGCAAGATAAGGCTAGTTTAATGCAGGGAAAATGAAGGCTTGTTTGTGAATTCAAGGGGTGGCGTTTTTGTGTGATGCAAAAGACCTTTCAAGGTCTTCTTCTTCAACCTCAAGAAAACAAAGGAGGCTGAAAATTTCAGTCAAGGGCATGACACACACAAACACACACACGATGACAACAACAATCCATGCAAAGACAACACAAATTCAGCAAGGTAAAAGGCAAGGGTGGCTCGAAGAGCACTAGCAACCCTAGATTGCTCAATCAAAGGTCTAGAAGGATTACCTTGCATGGCTCTGATACCACGTGATGAAGATCTTGATGTTATAAGCGGTGCAAGGAAATCCGAGGAAGACCCGAGCAAAATCTTCAAGAGATAGTGGAACTCGGAGGTTGAACTTCATCTGGAATAACAAGGGTATATCTTCCTTGTCCGGACTCAGAATTGGGTGATTCCAAAGCCCAGATTTAGATCTACGAGTCTTCCTTAATCTCTAAAAATTTGAGGTCCAAATCTTGTGTGTTTCGAAAATTATGGCTCTTGCACTGAAAGGTTGCAAGAACCACCGGGATGAAATTAGATGGATACGGGCGGGATATGGACATGCCTTGAAAGGATATGACACACCTTCCGAAACACGAACTAGAAAGATCAAACTAAGATACGACTCACCTAGATCAAGCCTTCGAAATTTAGATTGAAAAGAACAAGGAAAAACAATTTCTAAAGCAAAGAGACAAGGGTTGGCATGTTTGGCTTTAATCTTGTCTAAGGAGAAAATGGCATCTAACAAGGTGTTATACTAGGCCAAAAGGAAGGCCTCTCACAAGATAACACAACCTTTGAAAAAGTTACAAAAATATCCAAGAGAAAATTACATAAAAGGCCCAAACTTCGAGCTAAGCAAAAACACGACTCATGGCGCCGACGGTGAACCCAACAAGGGGCTCCACGACTCACAAGTGTCTTTAGCCAGTGCTTCAAGGGTCATTAGGCCTCTATTGAGTTCCTCTTTCAATGCTCGAGCTCTGGAACGGGTGATTCGACCCAAAAATGGTGAAGCGTCGGTCTTGGAGCTTGGCACCGTGTCGGGATCATCAAGGAGGGGATCCCGGTGCTTGGTCGAGTCTTGACACCTTCCATGGGTGTTCTCGGTGTCATTGTCCCTTATGTGAGGAATAAAAGAGTCTCCCAAATTATGGCGCGAGGGAACTTGAGAGGATCTCGACGGACTTGGCTTCAAAGCCCCATTTGGCACGGCGCTCGGCGTGCCACTCGGCGCGTCAAGGCAAGGCGTCGACATATCCATGTCATGATCATGTTCTCCCTCTTGGTCTTGCTCTTGATGTAGTAGAATGATATCAGATATGCATATTGATTTTTGATTCTCTTGATTCTCACTTCACTTGAATAATCTATAGTGGATTATGATCCAAACTTCAGGTTTAGTTGATAGAACGAAAAGTCTAACAACCCTAATCATCTAAGAGCCTAGAAGAACTTCTAGATTCAGTTAAACAACAAATTTTCGAATTAAGTATCAATAGAAACAAACACTTAGAGCAAGTTTTCATTCAAGTTATTTGTGATTTTATTACCTTCTACAACTGAATAGTCCGAACGGGTCCAAACAATTGTAGATTATACTTTATCTAACTAATCCCAAATGAGAATTAATCAGATTAGTGGTAAATTAATCTAGAAATATTATTAGGTAATAAATCTAACAAAACTCTAGATAACTTTGATTCAATTAAGCATAGAGAATAATACCTACTCAAGTTTGTTGAGAAAACTCTCTAGAAAAACCTAGTCTCCAAATTGTTATTGATATTATTAAAAGAAAGATAAAACTAAAGGCTTAAATATCCCAGGACATCCTAAGATAAAATATCCCAAAGCCATACAAAAGCTCATACGAAATTACACAAAACGAGCCCAACACGAAGCCCAAATATCAGCCCAAATCTCTCGCGGAAACTCCTCATGGCATAGTCTGGTACACGATGGCGCGGTCGCGTCTTCCTTCCCAGCCCGCGTCATTCATCAATCTTCAGCTTCAACTTCACTCGGCTCCTCTCGGTCTTTGTCCTTCTAATCTTCACTTGCACAACTCTAAGCATCAACAAACTCCAACATAATCATCTAAGATTTGTCTTGTCCATTCTTGTTAACCTATAGATCTGGAAAACAAAACAAAACAAGCGCAAAACCCGAATTTCCTAGAAAACCTAAAAACCTAAGGACTAAACTAAGTTAAGCTAAAACCATGCAAAATAAACATAAATATGCATTCTAAACACTACTTAAATGAAAGCTATCAAATTCTCCCATGCATAAACCTTGCTTGTCCTCAAGCAAGTGATGTCCGCCTTTTTAGTTGTGTTTTTAGCGTGTTTTTTAGTGTGTTTGAGTCTTTTTTTTCTTTAGTTTTGTGTTTTGTTTTGAGTCGTATGTGTGGGTTTTTGTATTTTCTTAATATATGGAGTCTACATAAACTTTGGTGGTGTTTTTATAGGTTTTGGAGCTATTTGAAGCACTTTTTTGAAGAAAAGGAGGAAAGCACTTAAAGTTAGCTTAAAGAATGAAGTGAAGATGAAGATTAAGATTAAATAATGAAGTCCATAAAGAGATGAGGAATCAAGTTAAAGCTAAGAAAGAAGTAGAGAAACTCGTTACAAAGACATAGGAAAAAGAATCGAGGCAAACGGAGGTGTAACGAACCCGCTACTGAAGTTTTACTCTCAGCTGTTCGTAGTGCTGAAGAGGGTCGATAACGACCCTGTTAGGCTCGATACCGAGTCTGCAAGGGTCTATACCGAGGTACATTAGGTCGGTAACGAGGTTCTCAGAAAAGGCAAAGAAGTGAAGAGTTCATCAAATGTCTACCGAGCTTGTTAGGGTCGGTACCGAGGCACTCAAGGTCGGTAGCGAAGACGAAGTCGGCGCATTTAAAAGAAGTGAAGAGTTTAGCAAGTGTCTTTTATCCCTTTCCTTTTATGTTTTTAGATAGTTTTAAGGGATATATATTTTTATAAGGTTTATTTCCTTATAGATAGCTTTTATATAGATTAGTTTCTCTATAAATACTCTTGTCTAGCTTTTGTTTTTCACACACCAATCAATTAACCTAGTTTAGAGGAGGAGGAATAGAGAAGAGAGAGGCGTGGGAGATAGAGATAGAGTAGAGATTGGATTACTTGGAAGACAAGTTTGCTTTGGATTTGCTTGTAAGTTTTCTCTTTTATTAAATTTAGTTGTTCTTAATTATGATTAGTGAGTAGTTCTCTCTCTAAGGTTGGGGTTAACCCAACAATGGTTGTGCATGCTTGCTCTTGATCATGATTTGATTGTTTTTATCATAATTCTTCTCTCTTACTCTTAACTCCTTGAAACGAAAATTGAAGGGAATTTCGCATTCATAGTTGAAGCGAAAGCGAAAAGAATTATGGTAATCATTCTAGGCAGACCTCCTTGGTTTTCGAACAATACTAACCCTTATGTAGGATTTCCGAGCATATTGATGGATGATAGAGGACCACATGTCTTGGAAAGAAGCTTTGAAGCTTTTTCATCTAAGTATGGGGTTTCTCTTGAACCTAACAAAGCTGGATGGAAGCCGCCCTGATTAGAGGCAAGGTATGTTCGTCGGGCTAACGACGTTAAAAATAGAGCTTACGGGAGGCAACCCGCTTTTAGTTTTTGCTTTCCTAGTTCTTTTTGCTAGCTTTCTTTTTACTTGTTTTTAGGTTAGATTAGTATAGTAGAGATAGTAGTTTTTCTAAAGTGACTCAGGTACAACAAAATGAAGAACAAAAGTGCTACATATACCCGGTGCTGAATGCAACAGTTCAAATGAAATTCGGTGGACATACAACAAGCTCGTTACCAACCTTCACAGGGTCGGTACCGACCTCTACAGAAATCCGAGAAAAATTCAAACCTCCTCAGTGATCAATGGTTTCAAACAGCTTCAGTTTTATTTTGTGAGTTCCCTTTTTCTTATCTTTTTTATCTTTTTATGTTTTAAACAGTGAGGACACTATTTGGTTTAAGTATGGGGTGGGGGAAAAGGAAACTCAGTTTGTGTCTTTGTTCGTGTTTTTAGGATTGATAATATTCCACTTAGATGTCCTATGATATGCTTTAACTTGCTTGATCATGTAATTCCTTTAGCATGTTTGGATAGCTTTGCCTGAATCATGTTGAAAATTTGTTTTTATGTGGATACTTATCATATGATGAAATTGAGCACATATAATCTTATGTAGAAGTGATTTGAATCCGACAAAAATTGCTACCTTGTGAGTTGTTTTTGGCCTTATAGGGAGAACATTAAAATCCCTCTTCTTTTCTTGTGTGATTTACTCTCCTTATGCATATTATTTCTTGTCATTGATATGGTTATCTATTTCCTGAGACCTTTATGAGATATTTGTTCATTACATGTGAAATCATATGATGGAGAACTTATTTCTTTAACCCACTTTTTATCCTCTCTTTTTATCTACCTTATCATTATCCTCTTTTCGAAGCCAATCTGAGCCTTAAAGCCTTTTATTTTTAGCTCCACAAAAAATATTCCCTAGCCGATGTAAGCTTGACCCTATTCGGGGATTAGGACTTAGTGTTGGTTGTAATTTTTTGAGTAAGATATATATTGGTTCAAGTGTGGGGTAATATGGGTTGGGTAAATTAAAAAGTCTTGCAGTTTGTCATGTAAAAGAAATTTGGTTCCCTGTATGCACTTACAAAAGAAGTGGAAAGTAAAGAAAAAAAGAAAGAAAAATGATGAGCATAACATCGGTAGGGTCGGTATCAAACTTCCCAACAAGAAAAAAAGGGAAAAGGAAAAATCTGAAAAAAAAAGAAGAGAAGTTGAGTAATGAATAATGCGAATGAGCCAAATTTTTCTTGTTATTTTGAGCAATTTTATTTGGGATATTAAAGGGGTTAAGGAAGAAAAGAGTGTGTGCATAATGTTTTAAAGTGAGTGTGGTATGTTCTGTTTTATGAGAGTTTTGGGTGTGTGTGAGTTCTTAGGAGTCTTTATTCCCGGATATTATTAAGCACCACATAACCAAAATATGCCCACGCCTATTATTATTACCAAGCCCCATTACAACCCGGCCGAATGGAAACTTCTATGAAGTTTTTCATTGAGCCTAAGTTCTCTTGATGATTTTATGTGTTTTGACATCTCTGGTGGAGAGTTTGGTGATATAAGTAACAATGACTATGTTGATTTCTGTATATTGGATTGAGTTGAGGGTTGTTATTATAAGCCTAAACACTTGAGAGAAACACACATTACCCTTGTGAGGTTGGATTCTTAATTGCTTTTGCTAAAGGTTGCATATATGCGTGATGACGTTAGATTCACTTGTCTATCTATTTCTACTTGAGCATATGATTTCGCTTTTTGATAAGGGCATTGACTTTAAGAATGTGTTTATTGGTTTTGATTCTTGTCTTGTTGATTGCTTGAGGACAAGTAAGTCTAAGTATGGGGTATTTTGATGTCCGCCTTTTTAGTTGTGTTTTTAGGGTGTGTTTTTAGTGTGTTTGAGTCTTTTTCTTTAGTTTTGTGTTTTGTTTTGAGTCGTTTGTGTGGGTTTTTGTATTTTCTTAAGATATGGAGTCTACATAAGCTTTGGTGGTGTTTTTATAGGTTTTGGAGCTATTTGAAGCACTTTTTGAAGAAAGGAGGAAAACACTTAAAGTTAGTTTAAAGAATGAAGTGAAGATAAAGATTAAGCTTAAAGAATGAAGTCCATAAAGAGATTAGGAATCAATTTAAAGCTAAGAAAGAAGTAGAGAAACTCGTTACAAAGACATAGGAAAAAGAATCGAGTCAAACGGAGGTGTAACGAACCCGCTACTGAAGTTTTACTCTCAGCTGTTCGCAGTGCTAAAGAGGGTCGATAACGACCCTGTTAGAATCGATACCGAGGCTGCAAGGGTCGATACCGAGGTACATTAGATCGGTAATGAGGTTCTCAGGAAAGACAAAGAAGTGAAGAGTTCAGCGAGTGTCTACCGAGCCTGTTAGGGTAGTACCGAGGCATTCAAGGTCGGTAGCGAAGACGGAGTCGACACATTTAAAAGATCTTTTATCCCTTTCCTTTTTTGTTTTTAGATAGTTTTAAGGGATATATCTTTTTATAAGATTTATTTCCTTATAGATAGCTTTTAGATAGATTAGTTTCTCTATAAATACTCTTGTCTAGCCTTTGTTTTTCACACACCAATCAATTAACCTAGTTTAGAGGAGGAGGAAGAGAGAAGAGAGAGGCGTGGGAGATAGAGATAGAGTAGAGATTGGATTGCTTGGAAGACAAGTTTGCTTTGGATTTTCTTGTAAGTTTTCTCTTTTATTTAATTCAGTTGTTCTTAATTATGATTATTGAGTTGTTCTCTCTCTCTAAGGTTGGGGTTAACCCAACAATGGTTGTGCATGCTTGCTCTTGATCATGATTTGATTGTTTTTATCATAATTCTTTTCTCTTGCTCTTAACTCCATGAAACGAAAGTTGAAGAAAATTTCTCATTCATAGTTGAAGCGAAAACGAAAACCTTGAATCACAATAGTCAATTTAGGGTTTTGAAGCGAAAGCGGATCAATCCTAGTTGAAGTAGAAGAGATTAGATAGTAAAGTTTATTGATTGAACGAAAGTTAGTTGATTTACTTGCTTAGTTGACGAAAGTTGATACCTTTATGTGATAAAAGCATGATCTTTATGTTTCATGAGTGTTGGCATTGCATAATTGTTGTTGTGGTGACACCTTAAACCTTAGAAATCTCTTTCCTTTGATAAAAAACCTTTGTTGATTGCTTGTGTGATAAGTAACAAAACTTGATACATGACTTTCTCCCGTGGACGAACTTGACTTCTCTATACACAGCGGGGTCTTGATTACAAATTTATTTGTTGTCAAGAAACCCTATCAACAACAAGACACAAATCCAAACTACACCAAACCATATCAATCCATGCATTCATCTCATAATCCATAGAGCATGTCATTATATAATCACAACTTGACCATGAAGTCCTAGCATGCAATTGATTAAGCAAAGAGAAAAGATCATTCATCCATTCTAGACCTCACCAAGGACAATGTGTTTGCCCTCTCACTCAAGTGTTTAAGGGACATGTGTTTCACTCAAAATCAACCATGAAAAGCTAGGCTACCATAAGCTTGCATCAACATCCTAATTCTCCACCGCTATAGACCAAACACATAACAAAAATCACAGGGACTTTTAGAGGGTTGTAATGGGGCTAAGGTAAAGACAAATTGGAAGATAAATTTTATGGTCATGTGGCATGGTGCTAAATCCGGGACATAGAACTAACTAAACCCAAACTTCACACTTTACTTCTTAGTACTTCTAACTTTTCTTCACCAACTTCAACTCCATACATACTTTCAAGCTTAATTGTTTCTTTTTTCTTTCTTTTTCTTTTGCCTCTTTTTTTTTCTTTTCAACTCTTCCTTTCAACACTTATGAAGACTACATTCTTTCAAGCACATTTTTTCCAACATAATTTTCATCTTCACATTTTTCAACTTTCAATCTAGAGTTGTCTTTCCATCTACCACTTCTTCATCATTCCCCCATACTTAATCATAACCACATAAAAAACCACCTAAAGTCCTAAATCGAGAATGGGTCAAGCTCAATTAGGCTAGGAATTATTTTGTGGAGCTAATAAAAATAGGCTTAAGGCTCAAAGAAATGGAGTCTCAAAATATAGATCTTGTAAGGTAGGTAAGGAAAATAATAGGCTATAAGAAACAAGCCTCAATCATTTTAATGTCATGCATTTAGTCATGTAAATCAATCTTTAAAAAAAGTCATAACGTAAGTTCTAGAGCTAAAAAAAGTGATGTCCACAAGATATAGAGAAAAAAATAATCAATAAAAGGCCAAAATCATCTCACATGGAAAATTTTGTCTAAAACTTCAAAATAAATCTAAAATTCAAGCTTATAATAAGCATGCACAATCCTATAATCAAAGTAAGTAATCAAAGATCATGCTCATATCATACAAACTTCAACACATCAAACAAGTAATGGGTTAGAATCTCATCTAAGCTTAGAAAAATAAGAGGTCATACACAATGGAGAAATAAGAACCTAAAATGCAATATTTTTTTATGCATTTTCGGATTTTTTTTTCATTTTTCAAGATTTTTAATCAATACAAAACATAAATTAAACATGCCTAATCTAATGCAACTATATGAATGCAAACAAGTATCCCATTCCCCATACTTAAAACTTACTTTGTCCCCAAAGTAAAGTAAAAAGAAAAGAGAAGAGAAATACTCACAAAAACTCTAGTGATCCGGGTAAGGCGGGATATCCGACGGTGGTGGTGGTGATGGTAGATACTCTGATGGCGGCGGTGGATATGCTGGAAATTGTGGATAAGGTGGTGGAGAAAAGTTGTACTATGGGTAGTAATGATGAAGCGGGTAACCTGTGGAGCACCACCCGTCCAATCTAGCATTGAACAGTCTAAATTGCTTATCCTGGCGTGCTTGGAATGCGGTGAAACGATCATCCATATAACTATGCATCCCCTAAAACCCCCGAGTTGTGTCCAACTAAATCTTCTACATCAGCTCATTCATCTGATCATAATGGACTGAAGAGTAGCCTGCACCCCCATGAGATGTGCCAGCCCCATCACCTAGTTGGACCTCCTCATCATCAACCTCCTCATCAATCTCCATCTCATAATCACCATCCTCTTCTTCAATTTCCTCTTTCTCCACCTCATACTCATCATGAAGAACCTGCTCTCTAGCACGTCGAACCCTTGTAGTCCAATCCTTAACCTGATGCACATTCACGATCCAAGACCTGAACCCACCAAGTCCGAGAATGATCCACACCAATATTAATCTTAGTCCTCTCCTGGTCTGGCAATCTCATAACTCGGCATGAATCCCCTAACACCCAATAGTATGTGTCTTTGTGACAGTAACACACCTTCATACTATGGAACATCTTAAAGTCCATGGGTAAAGGATCAAAGGCAATCGAGAGACTCCTAATATCAATCTCAAAGTGGCAAGCAAATCGAGTCACAATGCCCCCAATAGCAATAGACTTCCCTACAACACGGCCTATTGCATGCAAATGGCTCATCAACAAGCCCGCTAGGTTCACATCCTCCTGACGCAAACAGCACATATAAGCAGCAAATGCAAATCCTTCCTTGGGCAGTTATTCTCACCATCCCCTCTTCCACAAATAGTATGAGCAATGAATCTTTGGAGGATCCTAAGAACGGGATGTGAGATGAATGATGTTTTCGCCCTTGAGGCGTGATACTCGGGCTTCCTTGTAATTGCATCCCAAAACTCTACAGTCAGCCAACGTGCTCCACTCTCACAATGAGTCACATATCGATCATTGACCCTTGGGAACCCAAAAATATCATTGATCTTGTTCAAGGTCAATTTTCTCTTTTGTCCTCCCACCTGAAATTTGCAAAGCCCTTCATTAACCCCTACTCCATCAAGTATGCTACACCTCAGGGTGCTCAAGAACTCTAAAGTTAAGCCCTTGTAGGTAGGCTCTCTCAATTTCATGAAGTCTTGGAATTTCAAAAGATGAGCAACCTTGATCAAATCTCTAGTCAAGCCCAATTCCCCCATCAACTGCCAATCAATGTATCTCGTGGGATTCCTGTGACACCCTTATACGGTTATACCCTACGATGTATACTTAGTAAAACTTATCTCTTATATAAACAGATAATTCACATATAAAAAATATCCACATAAACATATAACAAAACTAACAACCATATAAGATTGCGCACACACACGTATATGTAGTTACTTCTTACACTAATACATCTATTACTCTAACTTTATTACAACACAAAAGTCTAAGATGCAAGATGAGGAGGAGAAGGTTGCATAGAGCTTCAACCGGCCGATATGTATGAATGTGACCTATGACAAAGACACATGTCAGTAAAATCTACTTGAACCTGAAAAATTGTTTTGCGATTTATGTGAGTCGCATACTCAGTGAATATAAACCATCATCAATTATTTCACAGAGAGTCAAACATTTAGTCCATCTACATATACATACATATTGTATATATGTCATATTTGAATTTACTATGCAAATGTTGATGTATCCGATTTATTATTCTGTGAACTATACAAGCCCGAATCTGTCGCGGGTTTATTGTATATGGACTCTTATGGTCCCCTTAGCAAAGAAATCTGAATACCTCCTAAATATTGACTCTTATGGTCGCTTTAGCAAAGAAATCTGAAGATCTCCTATATGACCCGTAGGTCCTGTATGATCTGTAGATCTTGTATGATCTGAAGATCCTGTATGACCCGTAGGTCTCTTTAACAATGATATCTGAAGATTTCCTAAATTATAGGTTTAGGGCAAGACAGTCACAGGTCCTTTTAATCTCATTACAATAAGCTATGCAATCAAGTGCATCATGTAATCATATATCATATGCCATCTGCTAACATACTTTTTGTGCAAACAACTCTGGAAATTTTACAGCTATCACATATATCCATATAACTCATATAGCTCATATAACACATATATCCATATATCACATAGGGTTTAATCTCCGGTCTATACTCACTTCTTAAATACAAATACTATATCTCTCTTCCCCTTGTCCTTGACCACGATTTATAGGCCAAATGGTGGTAAATAACACAAACTTTCACTTCGTGGTGTTTAATAGCACCAACTTTTAAAAAATCAAATATAATCACCAACTTTAAGGGTGGTGTTTATTGACACCAAATTTGAAAAAAAATAAAAAATATTCACCAAAAGGTGGTTACGGGTCAAATCATTAAAAGGTGATTATTACTGGTCGGATCGGATCGTGTTACGGGTCAAACGGGTTGTTAAAGGGTCAAATTGGTCATTAAAGGGTCAAACGGGTGACCCATTTGACTCGGTCATTAAAGGGTCAAACGGGTGACCCATTTGACCCAGTCAAATGGGTCACACGAGTTGACCTATGACTCAACCCCTAAACCCATAACCCATTTTACTATTATGGGTCAATCACGGGTCAACATCTTTTTTTTACGGGTCGTCGGGTTGACCAGTTGGACAACCCTAAAGGTGGTGGTGTTTAGCAAGACTGTTGGGACAATTTCTATAAGGTAACAAGATCGTGATGAAAACATGTTTGATCGAAGCGATAAAATATTTATAGATAAAGACCAAAGTTGGAACTAAAGTCAACAACTTTAGCCCAATCAAGGAGACTAAGTTCGATATCGAGATGAAACCCAAGGGTCAATTAAGTAAAGTTGACCAAGGGTGATTAACGTTGAAATGAGATCGGGACATGATCCAAGTCAAGTGTGAACCGAGTCGATCTAAGAATATTTGATACCGCTAAAAGACACCATTTTTTAAAATTGATGAGTATTTTTTATTTTTTTTTCAAATTTGGTGTCAATAAACACCACCACCCTTAAAGTTGGTGATTATATTTGATTTTTTAAAAGTTGGTGCTATTAAACACCATAAAGTGAAAGTTTGTGTTATTTACCACCATTTGGCCCGATTTATAACTTGTGCTCCTATATATAACCCAATGTAAAATTAGCCTATTTACTCTAATAAACTCTAACCCTAAATGCAATGAAATGCAATATGCATTATAACTTCTTATGTTTATTCCAAATCCTTTAAAACTTGATTAAAAGATTTTCAAAATATCATTACAAAATGAAATCCTCAAATTACTCTAAAATCTTTTATCGAATATAAATCTAATATCAGAAACATCCTTTGAATACTACAAATCATTTGATTTCTATTATAAATCTAGATCTAGAAAAATTAGTATGATCCAATTAAACAACTAACTATTAAAACTTACCAAATACCGCTTGTACTCCAGGATTAAAACCAATAGAAGAAACCTTGTACCAATCAAAATCACCAAATCTTGTTCTTCCTCTCTCTCGGTTCTTTCTCCTATAAACTCTTTGTATTTTTGCTCTCTCTTTCTTTTGATTCTTAATGATGAAGACACTCCACAAGACACATATACATATAGGAAAACACTCCACATGACACATATACATGCAGGAAAATACTCCACCAGACACATATACATGTATGTGGCTAACTAAGGGAGACAAAATAAAAAGTCTACAAAAGTGGCTAGGATTCACCTTAAATCATTACACATTCAGATACGTAGCTTAAAGGAGACAAAAATTTAAAAGTCAACAAAAGTGGCTAGTTTTCACCTTTAAATCATTACACATATTAAGATACGTAGCTTAGGGGAGAAAAAAATTTAAAAGTCGACAAAAGTGGCTAGTTTTCACCTTTAAATCACTACAGATATTCAAATACGTAGGTTAGGGGAGACAAAAATTTAAAAGTCAACAAAAGTGGCTAGTTTTCACCTTTAAATCATTACGCATATTCAGATGCGTAGCTTAGAGGAGACAAAAATTTAAAAGTCAACAAAAGTGACTAGTTTTCACCTTTAAATCATTACACATATTCAGATACATAGCTTAGGGGAGACAAAAATTTAAAATTCATCAAAAAAGTGGCTAAGACTTTAGAAAATTACACTTCTCCCCTTGAATCCCTTTTACCACAAACTTTACCCTAAAATAATTATCAATTAACTTTAAGTTAAAAACTTTATAAAATATAAATAACTTAATTCAAAAATAAATATTACTTTTGTAAAAAATTACTATTTGTCATGCTCATATGCTATGCATATGCAATTACTATTATATGAATGCAAAATGACATATGCACTTTGGTCGAGTATGTTACACTTCCAACTCCTTTCCAAAAGATCCCGGAACCTAAGCCTACTCAAATCATCCCTTCAAGTGAATCCATATTGCTTCGGAGTCATTTCTCCCACTATAGGCAATGGCAAAGGTAATTCCAGACCTCTTGCTCGAGAAGTAGAAGCAACTCTAGCTCTTGAAGTAGAAGCGCCCCTCGCTCTTGAAGCACCGACTTATGAAGTGGAGGCACCTCTTGCTCTTTTTGGACCCATGGAGTGAATTTCAATTCAAGAACACTAACACAATCACCACCAAACAAGCAAACAACACAACTTTTGTTGTCCCGGCAGGGACAAACGTAACACAAGTAATACATATTATCAAGATATCTCTCAAACACTCACTTCCCCCAATACCTACAATATTTTAATCAAATTTAATCTAGAAATTCCAGGGTTAACTTCAAATTTTCAAAAGTTAACAAACAAAACACGAAACTAGACTAGAATCATGTAATAAACAAACTTTTGTGAAGAACTTAAGCAAAATTCGACCTAAAAAAGTAGATCTAAGTTTTATATTAAAACCTAGAACTTGAAATTAATCCAAAATTTCACTAAAATTTGAGAGATTTGAGTTCAAAGTTGAGAAATCTTACTTGAATCCTTGAAGATGGGTGTTGTTACTCTTGATTTTGGTGAAGAAACGACCTTCAATGGCTAACAATGGTGGATGGAGCTCTAGAGGGGTGAGAGGAGGAAGAAGGAGTGGAGAAAGGGGATAAAAATAAGACTTAGTCGCGCTACATTACTTATCCGAGTAATTTTGGCGGGCGCGGTTTGGACCAGAATGACGCGGCCACGTCTTCCCCCGCGCTCAATTTTTGTTACTATCTGTCGGCATTACGCGGGTCGGGCCCGCAAGACGCGACCGCGTCT
The DNA here is from genome assembly GCA_964016875.1 of Fallopia convolvulus. Lineage (NCBI taxonomy): Eukaryota > Viridiplantae > Streptophyta > Magnoliopsida > Caryophyllales > Polygonaceae > Fallopia > Fallopia convolvulus. Next base: position 4,610,838 of record OZ024721.1, read on the forward strand.
TGGGTCTCCCTTGCCCACGCTGAGCCATTTTCCAAAGTTAATGAACGTTGTAAAGAAGAAATTGGTAGCTAAGCAGTGGTTGTTTTGTGCCTAGTGTAGAAGCAACAACATGTTTTTTTAAGCGGGTACTACAAACTTTTGTATATGTTTGTAGTGGTTGTGTATATGTGCTTGTGCTATCATTCTATATGATTCGCGTTCTCCTTGGTTTCGAGGACGAAACCATTTTTAAGGGGGTACTATTGTAATAAATGCGGTTTTTAAGGATATTTTTGAATTTTTTTCGGATATCCTTTTAACCTCTTTGTCCGTTTTAACGCTTAATCCAATATTTTTGTTGGAGATTAAATCCTAGAAAATTCTTGGTGATATCCTAAAATCACAAAGAAATGATTTTATGGATCGGTGTGAATTCTAGGATTTTTCGGTGGAAAAAAATATTTATTGGACAAGCCGTCTTTTTAATTATGTATTGTAAAGGATTTAAAATACGAAACGGAAGCCTTAAAAATTGAGGGTAGTGTGATAAAATCATGGAAAATTGGTTTTATTGGTCTACATAATTTACGGGACGTTTTGTATTTAGTAAGTTTTTCCACCCGAGGTACATAATTTTACCGTTTTAACGCGAGTCCCGTTCTGAGACGGGTTTGGTTTTTATAAACCGCCTTTCTCTTTCTTAATGAGGAAGGATTTGAGATAGAATTCCATCTTTGGCATATCTCTCTGCCTTGTCAAAGTCTATCTATTCGGGTCAAAACAAAGGAAGGAACAAGAGAGAGTGGACGAGAACGACGGACTCGGTTGGAGAGCTTCTTCACCGCCGGCTGGCTTCTCTGCCCGTCCACCCTTTTCTGCCTCATCTTCTTCTTCATCTCCATGGGTGCTGGGCGTCGCTGCTGCTGCACAGAAACCAGAACCATGAGAGAAACCAGGGCTGAACGACAAAGTCGGGACAAAGAATTCACACCGCCGGTCTCTTCTTTGTCACGCCACGCGACATCGCCGGCGTTCACTAGCTCCTTCGACCACCACCCACTGCAAGGGCTGCCGTTGGGCAACGCCCAGCCACCCTTGGGCTCGGGGATCGAGCCACTATAGAGACAAAAGAGCCATGGGCTCGAGTGAAGGTTCAAACCGCTCGAGAAACGGACGTCAGGATCTTCAGTTATAACGAATACAAGTTTTGCATACCGATTGGCAAAAGGATGATAAAGATTACTGTTGAATTGCTAAGGACGTTGAGCACGCCTTCTAAGGCAAGTGGACGGTTCTCTCTTGCATTGTGGTTATTAAATGAGGAATTGAATCCCATTTAATATTTGTGTTGGGAACAACTTGTGTGCTTATTAAAATATGATAGGCTGTTATATTTGTTAGAAATAATGAACATGTTGTTTATTCAGTTTTGCGGTAGAACTGGATTTAGGTCCGTTATGGGTGATCTTGTATGCTGTCTCACGCTGAGACATTGTTGTTGATTAAGGTAGTTTCAGGGAGGGGAACGTGGTTCCATATCCTCTCTTTAAATGAATATTACATTACGAGGGGCCTAATCCTAATGGTGGGTCATGACTCTTCCCCTCCTCTACGTGTGAGAGAGGTGATGCGCACTCTAGCTAAGTGCAATTGGCACTGTAACACCCCTATTTTACAACATTGGGTATTACCGCCAGTGACCTCGGACTTTCCCGTCCGAAGTCACCCAAGGCTTTTAAAATGTTATTGAACTCATACAAATGCGGAAAATTAATATAAACGTTACATAAATAAACGGATGCTCACGAATGAGACCTGGTTCTTTAATTGAAGATGAAATTGACCAAAAGCGGAATTTTATTTATTGATAAGCACTTTCGTTCATTACATTGAGGGTCTTTTTACAAAAGATGTAGCAGCGGAAAGTAAAGCTATTTAGAAAGGGTTTAAAATACGTAATCTAAAATTACAAGAATGTTTTCCCAAGACAACTCATGTGATGATGATTTGCTTGGTTTTTATAAAGGGAAGAGCTAGTGCCCTAACTTCGGAATGCCTTGCTCCTAAGAGAATTCCTTCCTTCCTTCGATGTCGTCTTGCCTTGACCTTCAATCCTCGTATAACATTTCTTGAACCTTCTAGACTTTGTCTTCAAAACTTTGGTGTACATTCATACAATCTGGCATTTGTCGCGAAGGGCGAGAAATACCAGGCAAAAATGCAGAAGTGGGGAATTAGTCTAAGGAGACTAAGCAAGCGGGAACGGAACTTCCCAAGGGTAATTTGAGTAATATCGAGGATGGTATTATCGGGTTGTGTTTTAGGATAAGGTTTATTTATGTGAAGTTAACAGTACGAAGGAGAGCGTATCTCAAGCGGAGATAGCTCGATGATCGAGAGAAGCGCTACTAGATTGTAGACTTCTTTTAGAATTGAAAGTATGTTGGGAACATTATTACTTTATACAAGTTGAAGACCTCTCGTGCCCTGAGCGGACCGAGAGCCGGATCGATCATTTGAGATCGGTCCGGTTTTGATATCTTTAATTGTGCCTTGGGCACTTATCTTATATGATGAAAAGTATTCGATTTCATTAATGATTTGTTTAAAAGGGGGTGGGGGATCGGATGGCCCAATCCACCAAGGGGAAACCCAGTTTCCCGGCACTTAGCTAGAGTGCGCTCATCCCTCCTTGCAATCGGAGCGGATGGGATCATGATCCCGAAAGTCGTACTTCAAACACGTAGGCACTTACGACTTAGTAAGATTATATAGAGGCGTCGGCTATTCCGCGCCCCTTACTAGTTCGTTCGATGTTGATCTCTGAACGAGACCATAAACAACCAAGGTCACAATCACACTAGCATAAATATTCCTATGAGATGATAATAGCGAACTATACTAACAAAGGTCGTTATATCTAACAATCGATATTTCCTAGATTCATTCGTTACTTGGCACACAATTTGTTCCCAACATTGAGAATTTCACGGAAATGAATTATAAAGGTCACAAGGAGAAATTCCACTTGCCTTAGCTTTTACGATTGTGTACGAACGAACGAACAGAAATCGTTGACTTTACTCGGAACGGAGACTCGACCTATCGACACGAGAGGTACGAACGAACTTTAATAAGAATTTCTTTAATTCTTCTAAAGTTTTAAATATCTCTTATATTCTTTTTATAATAGAATTAATTACTAAATTATTATAATAATAATTTGGGTGGAGATGAATAAAATAATAATATTCTTTATTATTATTTTATATTGGTAATATCCTTGTATTTCTTATAAATTCTTATTCTTAATATTTAAATATTTTCATTCTTGGAATCCAATAATTTCCTTATTTAATTAAAATATTCTTTTAATTTCACTTGCTAACTTCTTAATATAAATAAGCAAGGATAATATATTTATATAATCATTAAGATATAGTTTTCATACTATATCAAATATTGTTTTTGTAAAACTCATCTTAGGATGTGAAAAGTCTAAAATACCCTTGTAGTTGAATATCCTTTATTTCTCTTATTATTATTTTAGTATTCATCTCATTATATAAGATCTTTTTAAATCTTATAATATTTTCTCAATATAATATCTTTCTTATTATACTTCTCATAAGAGACATGCAATAAAGATATTTAAATTAATATATCCCTTTTTAGTACTTTCCTTAAGTAGAGAGTTTGCAATTACTTAACCTCGTATACTTTCCAAGTTTGAGAGATAATAATAATTTCTATTATCTATTTAAATGATTTCTCCACATCTTAGAATATTATTTAATAAAACTAGGAGCATGTGACTTATTTATTTATCTCTAAGTTAGTAATAATAATATCTTTAGTATATCTTTAATAATATGATTTCTCATCTATCATATTATTTTACTAATATTTTACATCTATGATTATTGATAATATCTTTAATATATCTTTTCCCAACAACAAACATCTTTTATATTCCATAAATATATCTTATAACTAGTATATCTTATCAACATATTTTTAAGTTTATAAAGTGCTCTTTAAAATGACATGTAATCCCTTTATATATTATAAAAAAGTCTTAAGATAATAATTTCTATCATCTTGCTCAAATTCTTTTTATTTATTCAATTAAGCTCTAAGTAAGGTAAACATATTATTTATATTATACTCTTCAAGTATATAAACTCATATTTTAAATCCCATGATTTTATTTAACAATCTTCCCATATCAATTATATTGTATTTCTTTATATATAAATAATGTAAATTAACTAATATATCTTTTTTAGTCTTCAACTTATTCTTATTAAATTATCTTATGATAAAATATCTTGTTAATATTATTTCCAAGCTTATAAAAGGTTTTAAGAGACATGAAAGTCTATTTTCTTTTTAATATAGTCATATTTTAATAACTCTTTTTTATCATAAAATATTCCTCTAATCGGATTTGGATGTCAATATGTTTAGTTACAACCATAAGAACCAAGTTAGATTCTCCGCTTGCTTAGTCTTTCATTAGACTAACCCGTCCATCTTCTTTTCTTTTATATGGTCGGCTGGTGTCCACCGTTGGTTTACGATACATCAGGTTCTTCTTGGAAGTTTATTCAAGAGGCGGATTCAGAGGTTTGAAGCTCTAGAAGTTGAAGAAAGGTTTCCAATGGTTCTACTTGAGTGAAGATCATGGTTGAACTACTTCAAAGCGAAGCTGAGTTTCAGAAATAAGAAATCAAGGAAGACTTGATGAAGATTTTGTTTAAATAGAAGGTTGTTCTATTTGTTTACTAATTCTTTTTAAGTTAAGGCTTGTATAAGACCTTTTATTCTCTTTTCCGCTGTAAAGTTTTACTTAATTTTGTTAGGTTTTAAATGGTTTCATTTACCTTGTTCTAGTTGTTCAGTCAGTTTAAATCCTTAGGTAGCTTCGGTTTAGTCTTAATCGGGGTTACTGGCGGTAATAACTCCAGGGTAAGTGAGGAGGTGTTACAACAATGATAAATTAAAGATACATAATATAACTTTTAAAGACCGTTTTAATTTATGAAACTTGTGTGCCCAATTGGCATGAAATGACATTTGTTCGAACAAATTGTTCTCCAGTGGTGACGTCTCAAAATACTTTGGGTGTGAATCCAAACAATCATCAACATTACCACTTTTATCAAAAATGAACTCCAAATATTTTTCATCTTCCACATGGTGTTCTAGACTTAGTTCCTCATCTTGCAATTCCATAAGCTCTAGATGTGAGAAGGTGGGGAAACTAAATCATCGGATTTCAAGGCCTAACGTAGGGAACACCATGACATCGAGGGCCTTAACAAATATATCATGTTGATTTTCTCCCTCATAGTTGTCTACTTCATTGGGAAATAAGTCATCATAGTCGGCAAAATAATCTTCTTCCAAACCCACAGAACGCTCAAACTCATGACTCCACATGGGAGAAGATGATTCAGGCTCCCTAGGCTCTATAAGTATCTCTATGTTAACACAGACTTCATTTGGATATGTGATGATTTTCTCAACTTGACTTATAGGTGTGAATTCATTTTGGGCATTAATTCACCTTCATAACCCACATCAAATGTAGTAGATTGCTCCTTAACTTGTATTTGGGTGTCTGACTCATGATCATTCGATTCCAATGTGATTCCACCATTTCTGTCACACAATTCAAAAAGGGCATGATATTGTGGAATGAAATTTTGAAGAACATGACTTACAACGCTCCATGACTATAGAATATGTCCCTATAGAGAGATCCTTGATTATATCATCAAGGGACGTATCAACCGGGTGCGGTAGTTGAGAAGCTGAATCAACTTGAAAGCTTTGATGGCTCATGAAACATAAGAAATCTCAACATTCCACGTGATTTATATATAGAAGTCTTTCATTGCTCATCTAGTCGGCCAATCCCCTTGTCTTAAAATTCATATCGTGGATAACGCCCATGTTCACCTCTCCATCACTATATCATAATCCTCAAGTACCAAGTTCGAACACATAGTCTTGAAATCTAGAAAAATAGTCATGGAAGTGTTCATCTTGAAGATGTCTACACTAGAACAAAGTCATAAATTAGTAGCACGGGGTTGTGGACCGTAAGATAGGTTCACAACACCAAAAATAGCACACAAACAAACACACAAATAGCAAAAAAGTCCCCGACAACGACGTTGAATTTGATGAGTTATTTTTACAGTCATTATACCTATCAAAGAAACCTTAACAAACCAAACTCAGTAGAGCGGTAAGTAAGGGTCGATCCCACAAAGACTTGTGTATTTGTGTTCTTACTTGTGTGCCAAGTAAAAACAAGAAGGGGGGATTTGAGAATGTTTAAGTAACTAATCTAATCTAGAATGCAAATTAAAACTAAATTAAGAATGCAAAGATATATTTGTGTTTATAAAATATGAGAGAAGCATGTTTAACTAGTTAAATCCAACATAGATATGTGTATTGAACATTGATTATCTTGATTCTCACTTCACTTGAATAATCTATCGTGGATTATGATCCAAACTTTAGGTTTAGTTGATAGAACTAACAGTCTAACGACCCTAATCATCTAACAACCTAGAAGAACTTCTAGATTCAGTTAAACAACAGATTTATGATTCAAGTATCGATAGAAACAAACACTTAGAGAAAACTACCATTCGAGTTATTGTTGATTTTATTCCCTTCTACAACTGAATAACCCGAATAGGTCCAAACAATTATCGATTCTACTTTATCTAACTAATCCCAAACGGGAATTAATCAGATTAGTTGTACATTAATCTAGAAATATTATTAGGTAATCAATCTAACAAAACCCTAGATAAATTTTGATTCAATTAAGCATAGGAAATAAAACCTACTCAAGTTTGTTGAGAATCAATCAAACCTTACAATAGTATGCAATCTATGATTTCAATAAACTAGTTAAACACAAAAGATTTAGCAAGACATAATTAAATTAATGCAAACTTACAATTTTGGTTCAAATATCTCTTCTTGAGAAAACTCTCTAGAAAAACCCTAGTCTCCAAATTATTATTAAAATTATTAAAAGAAAGATAAAATAAAAGGTTTAAATATCCCAAGACATCCTATGATAAAATATCCCAAAAGCCATATAAAAGCTCAACCGAAATGATCCCAACATGAAGCCCAAATATCGGCCCAAATCTCCCGCAGAAACTCCTCATGGAACGATCTGGTACACGATGGTGTGGTCGCATCTTCCTTCCCAGCCAACGTCATCCAGACATCCAGTAATCTTGAGCTTCAACTTCACTCGGATCCTCTCGGTCTTGGTCCTTCTAATCTTCACTTGCACCACCCTAAGCATCAACAAACTCCACCATAATCATCTAAGATTTGTCTCATCCATGCTTGTTAGCCTATAGATTTGTAAAACATAACAAAACAAGCGCAAAACCCGAAATTCCTAGAAAACCTAAGAGCTAAACTAAACTAAGCTAAAACCATATAAAATAAATAAAAATATACATCCTAAACACTACCTAGATGCAAGTTACCACTTAGCCAAGTTGTCGAAAAGTGTCTCCCTTCTTAAGTGTGTCAACACTAGGGAGAGGTGCTCAACATGATCATCAAGGCAACGGGAATAGACCAAAATATCGTCAAAATAGACAAGTACAAAATTTCCTATGCCCATAATTCAAGAGCCTCATGAAGGTAGATGACGATGTTATATACATGAATTTTTTATTTTTTATTTAATATTAATAGGCTGTTATAATGCTGAATATTTTTTGATAAATTCGTTATGTAAGTATCATCGGACTTCAACTAATTATGTACTCTAGTATCTATACTACATATATAAAGTTGTGTACATGCCATATTTAATTCACTTAATGTTAATTCCTAATTGTTTTTCACCTTTAATATGATTTATACTAAATAGATAAATTTATGCACAAAACCCCATTCAATGTCACATTTATTACATAATATTTATTTTTATGAGAAGTTATCATTTTAAATAATAAAATAAATCTATATAACTTAGTGGTAAAGAATCTTTCAAACCGCCTATAGATCACGATCAAATCTTGACAACTATTTGTTTTGGATTATAACACACTCTTAGTTTTGAATGTTGATATATTATGTCATATGTACCATATGCATTGTCAATTACACTATTAAATAACAAGGTAGATCATTTTATTCACATTTAGAATTAATGCTTAATTATAATTGGTATATACTATTATATATTATCATCCTTTATTGGCCATTGTTAATTTGTTGCATATATTTTATTTAATTGAATACTTTACTATTTAATCATTGGTATATTATATTTTAGGCATCATTGTGTATAGTCAATTACACTATTACTCTATTATATAATAAAACAAATTGTTTTAGATTCACCTTAATTTTTATTTTGAAATTTATACATTAAAATGTTGTGTACTAGGTGAAGATATTAAATTTATGAAAAACATCTCACTATATTATGTTGATTTATTATATGTTAATGTAAAATTTTGGCTCAATGGTTGAAGCTTTGACAATTATATTGGAGGTTTAAGGTTCGATTATTCAAATAATCACTTTGGAAAACTTTTTTACCACAATCAAAAGACCCCTACAAAAGACTAAATTCAATTTAAATTTGATATTAAAAGTATGTGAATGATATATAAAAACTTTATTATGCTTATATTACAAATTGCACATGTGTATGAAAAATGATATATGATTTTGATTATTAATTAATTATACATCAATCTATTTGATTATATGTAGTTAAAAGGTGACTCATATTTTTTTAAATATTTAAAACGTTTTGTTATAATTAATTTATAAAAAAATTATAGTTGTTATTAAACATATGAGCTAAGTTGTATATTAGAAAAATACACAAATTAATATAAATTAATGTGTTAACTAATATATGATTTTGATAAGTATACACCAATACATTCGACTACATTCTGTAATAAAGTGATCCAATTCTTTCAAACAATCAAAACGACTTTACTATATATTTTTAATTTAATGCAGTTTTATTAGATATAAGAGTGCATTTAAAATTTTAGATGAATATCTTTTTATTTAGCCTACACTTGCTATAGGATCAAATTCAATTTTAGATGGATATTAAGAGAATTTCAAATGATACAATAAGGCTATATATAATAGACGAAATCATTCATAAGAAAATAGATTTATTATACCCCTATCGTGAATCTTAATGGACATTTTTTGAAATCGTTACTAGACTAATCCAAATCACTAAAGGTATAATCTTACAACATGCAAATTTATATATAATCTAAATCAAATAAATATTTTTTTATCGATGTCTTGAAATATTTAAAATCCTTTTATTTAAAGTTGGAGGATTTGCGAAATAATCAACTATCTTAATTTAAAATAGTTAATTTTGCAACCTTTGATATTTAAAATAACAATAATAACATTTAATATTACACATTAAATTATAAACCTTTGATATTAGATACAAAACACAACATCAAACATAATTGTAGACATTATAGCTAACAAAACATAATATAAAATTTAATTTCTATCTTTTTATTTCTCACCATATACGTCTTTTATTTTTGTATAAATGCATCATAATTTCATCCACTATTAAGCGAAAAATAGAAGATTACCCTCAAATTGCAAGAAAGATTGATCGAATCGAAACACGAATTGAGATGGGGAGAGTGAATGTGAGAACGGAAGACATGAAGATTTTTGGTGGATGGTAATTAGGTTTGCACAAAAGAACTTTTTAAAAGTTCAAATTTCTATGATTTTTATTAAATTAATTTCTTTTTATTGTATTTTGTATTGTTTTTGTAAATGCTTGCAAACATCTATGCATTTTAAATATTAAAATATAAAATTTGTCCCGTTCAACGGACGGGATTGACTTGGCTAGTTGTTATAATAACCCCGTACGTTATCCAAACAAGCTTCAGACGGTTGCGAAGCATGTTGAGTCTCTATCCTCCCTCTCCCGCCAAACACCCAATTCGTCCTCTCAAACCTTCTCCCCGCAATCAAATTCAGTCGCTCCACCTCTCAAATTCCCTCCAAACCCCCTTCAAACCCCCCGATTTCGACCTTCTCCGGAGCCGTCTGATTGACCAAGCCGATGGGTCCGACCTCCGCGGCGCAATCTCCACCGTCGATTCCATGCTCCGCCGAGGCATCGACCCGGACCCGACCGCCTTCTCAATCCTCCTCAAATCCTGCGTTCGCGCCCGCCGATTCGACCTGGGCAAGCTCGTCCACGCCCGATTGGCCCGGTCCCGGGTCGACCCGGACTCTGTTCTGGTCAATTCGCTTATCACACTTTACTCCAAGTGCGGAGATTGGGAGACGGCTTTAGAAATTTTTGAGTCGATGAAGGAGAAGAGGGATTTGGTGTCGTGTAGTGCGATGATTTCCTGCTTTGCGAATAACGGGTTGGAATTGAGAGCTTTGAAGACTTTTTCTGAGATGTTGAGTTCTGGGTTTATCTATAATGAGTTCTGCTTTGCGGCCGTGATTCGGGCATGTTCGAATGCGGAGAACGCTGGGTTTGGGGATGTTGTCTTTGGGATGGCTGTGAAAACGGGGTTTGTGAGTGACCTGTGTGTTGGGTGTGCTTTGATAGACATGTTTGTTAAGGGCTATGGTGATTTGGGTTCTGCCAAGAAGGTGTTTGATAAAATGCCTGAAAGAAATGTAGTGGCTTGGTCTCTGATGATTTCAAGGTTTGTTCAGTTGGGTTCTCCAACCAGTGCGATTGAGCTGTTTCTGGAGATGGAGTTGTCTGGGCATGAGCCTGATCGGTTCACACTGACAAGTGTGATCTCTGCTTGTGTTGAGCTCAAGTTGTTAGCATTGGGAAAACAGCTGCATTCTAGAGTCATAAAGTCCGGCTTGGCTTTTGACGCGTGTGTTGCGTGTAGCCTGATTGACATGTACACAAAGTCTTGTGCTCATGCTTCTCATCTAGATTCAAGAAAGATATTTGATGCGATATCAGATCATAATGTCATGTCTTGGACAGCCATCATCACATCGTATGTACAGAGTGGGGGCCAAGACAAGGAAGCTATTGAACTCTTTGTAGATATGCTTCATGGACCAGTGATGCCGAATCCTTTCACCTTTGCCAGTGTTTTGAAGGCGTGTGCTAATCTTGAGGATTCATACGTAGGCGAACAGGTTCATGGCCATGTGGTGAAAATGGGTTTTGCATCAGATGATTGTGTAGGAAATGCAGTAATTAGCATGTACACTCATTCCAATAGAATAGACGAGGCTCGCAAGGCTTTTGATGCTCTTTTTGAAAAGAATCTGGTCTCTTACAACACTATAGTAGACGGGTATGTCAGAAACATGGATTCTAATGTGGCATTTGAATTTTTGGGTGAAATTGAAAAAAAAGACATGTCAGCAAATGCTTTTACACTGACTAGTCTTCTAAGTGGAGCTGCCTCCACTGGTGCTGTAAGTAAAGGCGAGGTCATCCATACCCGAGCTATAAAAACCGGGTTTGGATCCAACAGAAGGGTTTGCAATGCTTTGATTTCTATGTATTCCAAGTGTGGGGAAATTGAAGCCGCTTATAAAGTGTTTAGCCAAATGGAAGACCATAATGTAGTATCTTGGACTTCAATGATAACAGGGTTTGCAAAGCATGGGCTAGCAACGAGAGCACTTGAAACATTCAAGAAAATGGAAGAGGCTGGTGTTGAACCGAATGAGGTGACCTATGTTGCTGTTTTATCAGCTTGTAGCCATGTTGGTATGGTTTCAGAAGGGGAAAAACATTTTGATTCAATGATTTGTGATTATGGAATACGCCCAAAAATGGAACATTATGCTTGTATGGTGGATTTATATGGAAGGGTGGGAAAACTTGCTGAGGCAATGGAGTTGATAAATTCAATGCCTTTTAAAGCTAACTGTCTTGTATGGAGAACATTACTTGGAGCTTGTCAAGTACACGGCAATGCTAAAATTGGCGAGATTGCTGCAAAAGTAGTGATTCAGCAAGATCCTTATGACCCATCTGCTTATACTCTATTATCAAATCTCTACGCCTCCAAGGATCAATGGGAAGATGTAGCATTAATTAGAAAGGACATGAAAGAGAAGAGCTTGAGAAAAGAAGCTGGATGTAGCTGGACCGAAATTGAGAACCGGGTTCATAAGTTTTATGTGGGAGATACGTCTCATTTTCGGGTACAAGAGATCTATGAGGAGCTGAATGGTTTAATTGCTAGAATTAAGGAGATGGGTTATGTTCCTGATACAAGTTGTGTACTTCATGACATAGAAGAGGAGCAAAAGGAGATCTACTTGTTGCAGCATAGTGAGAAGATTGCTGTCGCGTTTGGTCTCATAAGCAGTCCTAGATCAAAGCCGATTAAGATCTTCAAGAATCTTCGCGTTTGTGGGGATTGTCATACTGCAATGAAGTATGTTTCGTCTGCAACTGGAAGGGAAATTGTTTTGAGGGATTCGAATCGGTTTCATCACTTCAGAAATGGGGCTTGCTCTTGCAATGATTACTGGTGATTGTAATTTTGACTGGTTGATTACTGTGAAACCTTTTATGGAAGTTTTTGTTTGTAAATCAGTCAATATGTTGAATTAATTCAACTTTATCATTCCTTTGTCTGTCAAGAGGTAACTGTGTTAATCTATGTACCTGACTACCCCCAGTGTTTAGGAGCTTTTCCATTATTTGAGGATTTTATTTTTTTGCAGTTTCAGCAATTAAAACCCAATATTCAATTGCTGCCGATTCTAGTGTTGTTGGGTTCTAATAGCTTACATATAGGAGTAGCTTAGTTGCATGTTTTATATATGTTTGAGTTAGTTTTAGGTTAGTTTTTATGTAGTTTTTAGGTTTTTGTGTTGTCGGGTATTATGCGCTGGTTTGTTCGGTTTTACAGGTTTTTAGGTTCAGGAGCAACAGCGAGGCGAGTACAGATTGACCATGGCGGTGGTAGACGAGCCAAGGGAGCTAAGGAATGCTAGGATGATGGATGGAGAAGAGCTAAATCAAGAACAAAGCCAAGTCAAGCTTAAGCCAAAAGCTCGGGATGATCCCGAGCAAGTGAAGCCGCGCAATCTCAACTGGTGGCCAAGTGCGCGGGGAAGCAAATGCGCGGCCGCGCTTTTGGTGACCGATCCCGCGCAATCGGGACTTTTCAGCGGACAAGAGTTTGGGCCGAACTTTGGTTTTGGGCTTTGACATTTGGGTTTGTGGGCTTGTATTTTGGCCGAGTATATGATTTAAGATATAATGTTTGAGGTTATTTTTAGAGACATATAAATACTTTATGTTAGTTTAATTTTCATAACTTTGGATCATACTTTTGGAGGCTAGGGTTTTCTCTCAAGGAAGAACCTTTGAACCTTTGTAAGTTTGATTTTAATTCAATTATGCATTGCTAATTTCTCTTGTGTTTGGCTAGTTATTGAAGTCATGATTTGTATGTAGTTGTGAGATTTGGTTGATTCTCAACAAACTTGAATAGATTTTATTCCCTGTGCTTAATTGAATCTAAACTAGGATTTTATTAGATTAGCTACCTAATAGAATTTCTAGTTATAACTGAATCTGATTAATTATCGGTCGGAGTTAATTTGATCAAGAGTATACTTTAATCAATTAGTACCGGTTGGACTAGTTGGTTAAAGAAGGGAATAAATTCACAAGTCACTTAGATGTCTGGTTGCTCTAAGTATTTGTTTCTATTGATAACTTGAGTCGTCATGCTGTTATTTAATTGAATCTAGAAGGTCTTCTAGGTTATTATTTAATTAGGGTTGTTAGACTGGTAGTTCTATCAACTATATATGAAGTTTGGATCTTAATCCTTAGTAGGGTCATTATCCACAATAGATTATTCAAGTGAGAAGAGAATCAAGAGAGTCGATGATCAGCGAATCAATATCATGATGGATCTAACTAGTTGAACACGTTTGTCTCTCATATACTCAAATCATCTTTTGCATTCATAGTTAGTTTTTTTCTTGCATATTAGTTTAGATTAAACATTCCAAAAACCCCATTTTTAGTTACTTGGCACTTAAGCAATAACACATTTACAAGAGTCTCTATGGGATCGACCCTTGCTTCCACTTTACTCAGGTTAGGAAGTTAGGTATTTCTTTGATAGTGTTTTTATAACGACGTAAAAGTGCTCATCAAATTTGGCGCCGTTGCCAGGGACTCGTCGCTATTTGTGTTTATTACTTTCGTGTTGTTTTGGGTGTGAACCGGTTATATGGTTCATACCCGTGCTACTGATCCATCTCTTGCTATTTGTGATTCAGAAATAGAAAGGACACTCTCTAGGTTGCGCAGGCAAGCTCGTGAATTACAGCTCAACCTGGCGTCTTCCTCATCTGAGTCTGACACTGAGAGCATTCCTGAAACAATAGAGATGGCTGATCAAACACTGAGACAGTTAACTGCACCAAATCTGGAGCAACAACCGTTGGCGGTGCAATTTCCAGCTCTTGTTGAGGGAGTCAAGTTTGAACTGAAATCTGGGTTGATCCATCTTTTGCCTTCATTCCATGGGCTTAGTGGTGAAGACCCCAACAAGCATTTTTCTGAATTTCATGTTGTGTGCTCAAGCATGAAGCCTGCTGATGTGACTCATGACCAGATCGCGCTGAGAGCCTTTCCCTTCTCTCTCAAGGATCAGGCTAAAGACTGGTTTTATTACTTGGATTCGGGAAGTATTGATACATGGGCTAAGATGAAACAAGCTTTTCTAGAGAAGTACTTCCCTGCTACAAGGCTCAATGAACTGAAGAAGATGATTAGCAACATCGAGCAAGAAACCAATGAGACCTTGTATGCATACTATGAAAGATTCAAGAGGTTGATAGCCAGATGTCCCTTCCATGGCTACACTGATCAAGATCTGATTTTATATTTGATTAATGGCCTCTTGGATGATGAGAGAAGAATGGTCAATGTAGCTTGCCAAGGTAACATTCTCAACAAGACTCGTGTTGCTGCATTTGAACTATTCACATAACTGTCTGAGGGCACAAGACAGTTCAGAAAAGAAACTGGCTCGAGAGCTGCAAATGCTGTGGTGGCTAACTCAAGATTCCAAGATGAAGTCACTGAGTTGAAAACGATGATGAAGCAGCTCTTGCAACAAGGTGGAAGACAGCAAGTGAAAGCCTGTGAGATTTGTTTTGATAATATGCATCCCACTGATTCCTGCCCTACACTTCAAGATCAAAATGCTGAGGTGAATGCAGTGGGAGGATATGGACCACCTAGGCTGAGGTATGACTCCTTCTCCAACACCTATAATCCAGGTTGGAGGGATCATCCTAATCTGAGGTATGGCAATTCTAGCAATCAGCCGTTCAACCATCAAGGTGGCCAAGCTCAGTACAGACCACCTTTCCAACATCGGGCTCAAGGAGTGAACCAGAATGCTATGTCCACTGAGGAGATGGTCATAAAGTTGACTCAGTCAGTTTCTACAATGCATGGTTCTCTAACTCAGCTTCAACAGGAAACTAAGTCTAGTATAAAGAATTTGGAGAACCAAGTTAGTTAGATTGCTGAGGCAGTAAGCAAACTGGAAGCTAGAGATTCAAGTAAGCTACCGTCTCAGACAGAGCTCAACCCGAGGGCTAATGTCAGTTTTATCTCCATTTATGATGGTTCTAAGGCGGGACAAGTATACCAGTTGAGCAAGGTTACAGAAACAGAGGAACAGAACGAAGGCCAATTGCTCAGCTTGGCTGCTAAAAGCGCGGCCGAGCAATGTGCACCCCGCGTAACACAGTCCCAGTTGGGATTGCGCGGGCATGAGGAAGAAAGCGCGACCACTCAATTGGGTGCGAAGCCGCGCAATCTGGGCGAACTGGAAGATTCTTCTACACCTCGTCTGAAAGCCTATGTACCTGTTCCACCCTTTCCTGAAGCCTTGAAAGAAACCCGTAAATTGAAGAATGATATAGAGCTGTTCGAGATCTTCAGTACATGCAGAGTAAATGTCCCGTTGTTGAAATTGATCAAGAGTGTACCTCGGTACGCTAAGTTTTTGAAGGAGTTGTGCACTCTGAAAAGGGGACAGAAGAAGAAAAGTCAGAAGCAAGTTAAAGACAAAGAACATGTGTCTGCTGTGTTTCAAAAGCGTTTTCCTGAGAAGTGCAGTGACCATGGCATGTTCACTATTCCTTGCATGATTGGAAGCACCAAGGTGAATGAAGCTTTAATTGATTTAGGTGCATCAGTCAATGTGATTTCATCCTCATTATATGAGAAACTCGGTATGGGACCATTAAAGGAGACCTGAACCATAGTTGAGTTAGCTGATCATTCCACTGTGAGACCCAAAGGAAAAATTGAAGATGTATGGGTTACGGTGGATTCCTTGAAATTTCCGGCTGATTTTCTAGTAATGGACATGGGATCGGGAGCTGGGAAGATGTCTATGTTGCTAGGACGACCATTCTTGAAGACGGCTAATACAAGGATCGACATTCCGCAAGGCACTCTGAAGATGGGATTCGATGGGAAGGAGATCGAATTCCATAGCTCGTATCCTTCTTAGTATCCTTTTTACGTCAAGCTAAAGACGTTAAATAAGCGCTTCTTGGGAGGCAACCCAAGGTTTAGGATAGATTTGTTTTGATTTTTGTTTTCAGTTTTACAGTTTTTGTTTTAGCCTAGTTAGTTTTTGGTAGAAATAATCCTCAGATTTGCATATAGCTCGGGCAAGCTTAGAAGTACAAGGGGCTTAAAACTCGGATTGGGACAAAATATTGCGTGGTCATGCAATCATGAAAGACCCCGAGCATTCCAAGCTCAGAGTAGATTGCGCGGCTTGGGCTGCCATAAGCGCGGCCGCGCAATCCCAGACTCCAAGTCGCGCAATCACAACTGGGAGCACATTACGCGGCTTCGCAATTGCGCGGCCGCGCATTTGCGTGCGATCCCGCGCATTTAGCCGTTTTTCGGCGACCCACTTTTACTAAAATCCGAGTATTCTCCTTTCTCCTCTCCTTATTTCGTGCACCTTCTTCTTCTCCCTCTCTAAACCTCCATTGAAGCTCAAGATCTCAACCTTCATTCAAGCTTTTCAAGTCGGATTTTCAACCCCAATCAAGCAAACCACTCCAAATTAAGCGGGATTCAAGTAAGATTTCTCAAATCTCCCTCTAAATTTCGGTTTTAGTAGATTAAATCTAAACCTAGGTTTTGTTCTAAAAACCCGAATTTAACCCCTTTAGGCTCGGATTTAGGCTTAAGTCCTTTACAAAAGTTTGTTTATTGCATGATTCTAGTCTAGATTCGTGTTTTATTTGAACTTTGCATGCAAATCCGAAAATCACTTAGAAATTTGATTAAAATTTGATTAAATTGTTCTAGGTAGTGGGGGAAGAGAGCGTTTGAGAGCTTATCTGTGAAATATTGTTGTGGTTGTCCTTTCCGGGACAACGAAATTGCATTTGTTTGGTTTGGTTGTGGTGTTGTGCAGGTTGTTTTCTGAAATTCTGAAATAATGGCTTCAAAAAGAAGTAGAAGGGATGGTGCTTCATCATCACAAGCTGCTAATCAAGGAGTACATTTGGTTCCACCTGCTGTGGTGGGAGAGACTACCCCAGAAACTTTTGGGATTAATCTGACAAAGAACAGTCACATAGTCCGATTTGAGCTTCTGAAGGACAGGCAATGGAAAGCAACTCGGTTCATAGACTGGAACCTGATGAATGAGATCGGGATAGCTCATTTGTTGAATGAGATAGGGGCATACTTGCACATGGGTGCGTTCTTGAAGCTGTGTGAACCCACCTTTAAGGGGTTAACACTGGAGTTTCTGAGTACTTTGTCTACTGATTTCAAAGGCGAAGGAGAGATAAAGTTTTGGTTAAGAGGTGTGAGGAGGAAGATGACCTTGAAAGAGGTCAACCGGGTGTTTGGGTTCAGTTATTTCTATGAAAAGGATGTCGTGCTGACTGAGGCAGGTGCTACGTGGGCTGACAAGCACTTCTGGAAAGCCATCACAGGGAGACCCAAGTATGAGCCTTCTAAAGAAAAAGCTTCTCCCATTACTCATCCCGCTATTAAGGTTTTCCAGCGGTTTATTGCTAGTACTCTGAATGGGAGAGGTGATGGGGGAAACAATTGTCCCAAAAAAGATGTCACTGTGTTAGCTGCTTGTTTGAAGAGGAAGAGACTGAACTTGGGTGTTATGCTGATGCACCACATGGCTCATGTCGGGAACAAAGGCGATGGAGCTATTTGTATTGGTGGAATTGTAACCTATTTGGCCAAGCACTTTGGAGTCGATCTTAGCAGGTTACAGGCTGACATACCGCCTTTGCCTATTGACCTCACCATGCTGAAGAAAATGGGCGCTCTCTATAAGTACAAGAACTCTTATTTCTGGGTGATTGGTGATTCTGGGAGAGTAATGAAGCTTCCTGATGGACACCGAGTGCAGATTGGGAATAGTCAGGCTAACTGGTTCATTGAAGTTCAGGCTGGAGATTTAGATGTGGATACCGTTAAGGGCCCGGTTAGGGGTAAAAAGACGGTTTCAGCTCCAGTTGTTATTGAGGATTCTAATGAAGACGAGATGGATGAGGATTTCACCATGGCTGAAGAAGAAGAAGAGGAAGAATCTGCTGAAGATGTAGACATTGATGAGGATGATGAGTTTGAGGAGGATGATCAGCAGAGGCAGTTTGATCCGTCTCGACCCGCTGGAGGTGATCATCAGTACTCTTATACACAATACAGCCAGATGATGGAGATGATGAGACAGATGCAGCTGGACAACACGCAGAGATACAATGACATGTCGTCTCATATCGATCAGAGCTTTTAGAGCATGAGGGGTTATGTGGATCAGCGGTTCACATCGTATCAAACTCATCAGGATCAGCAGCTTGCTGCTTTTCAGGCCCGCCAGGATGAGCAGTTCAGACTGCTCAACACTAGATTGGATGGATGGAGTTCAGTGGGCTATCCACCTCATCAGTCTTACCCTCAGTATGCTTTTCCCGACCCTCCGTATCCTCAGTTCCCGCCATACCAGCCACCATCACTACAAGAGTTTCCACCATATCAGCCACCTCAGCCAGAATATCCACAGGAGTACCAGCCACTGCCACCACAGGATTTTCCGCCCTATTACCCGCCCAACAATTAGGTTTTGTGAGTTTTTCTCTTTCCTTTACTTTTTACTATACTTTGGGGACAAAGTATGTTTTAAGCATGGGGAAGGGAATTACTTGTTTGCATTACATGTAGCTGCATTAGATTAGGTCATATTTGAAATTTTTGCATGCATTGATTAAAATTCTAGAAAATGAAAAAAAATCAGAAAAATTTGAAAAAAAAAATACAAAAATATTGCATTTAGGTTCTTATTTCCCCATTGTTTGATTCCTCTTGTGTTTCTAAGTTAAGTATAAGTTCTAACCCATGATTTGCATGATTTGCTGAAGTTGATATGATATAAGCATGATCATTGATTAATTACTTTGACTATAGGATGGAGCATGTATTTAGCTTGAGTTTTAGATTCATTCTGAAGTTCTAGACAACAATTTGCCTTGTGAGATATTTTGGCCTATCATGATTATTTGTTCTCTACATTCTTGAGTGTATTACCATGATTATCTAGCTCTAGAACTTGCGTTAATACTCTTTTTCAAGACTGCTTTATATGATTGAATGCATGACATTAAAATGATTGAGGCATTGTTTCTTATTAGCCTATTATTTCCTTTCCTACCTTGACAAGATCCTTGTTCTTGATACCCCATTTCTTTTAAGCTTTAAGCCTATTTTTGATAGCTCCACAAAATTTTCCTAGCCTAATAAGCTTGACCCAGGATCCGGGATTTAGGACTTTAGGTTGTGTTTTTGTTTTGTGTGAGTTATGTACAAGTATGGGGAAGTTGGAAGAAAAGGTGGAAAAAGAGGGAAACAACTCTTGGTTTCAAAGTGAAAAAAATGAAGATGAAAAATATGTGCAAAGCAAAGCAAAAAGAAAGAAAATTGAGCTTAAATGTTAGTAGTCTTCATTAGAAGCAAAGAAAAGAGTTGAAGAGGCAAAGAAAAAGTAAAAGAAGCAAAGTGCTTAATTGTAAATGTAAGGAGTTGATAGAGTGAAGTTGGGAAGTGTTATGAGAAAAGTGTAAAGTTTGGGTTTTAGGATTAGTTCTTTATCCCGGATTTAGCACCACATGCCAAATATGATTCCTTCCAAATTTCTCTTTACCTTGGCCCCATTACAAGCCTTAAAAAGATCTCTTGATTTTTGTTATGTGTTTGATCCCCAACGGTGGAGATTTAGAACTCTGATGCAAGCATATGGTAGTCTAGTTTTCATGGTTGATTTTGAGTGAAACACGTCCTTAAACACTTGAGAGTTGGAGTGCAAACACAATTACCTTGGTGAGGTCTAGAATGAATGAATGGTTTTTGCTCTATGCTTATGATAATGCATGCTAGGAAGTCTTGGTTGGGTTTTTGATTATATGTGAAATGCTTGTTTGACTTGAGATGGATGTAAGATTGCATTTCAATGCTGTGATTGGATTTATGTCTTGCTTGAGGACAAGCAAGGGTTAAGCATGGGGGAATTTGATAGCTTACATATAGGAGTAGCTTAGTTGCATGTTTTATATATGTTTGAGTTAGTTTTAGGTTAGTTTTTATGTAGTTTTTAGGTTTTTGTGTTGTCGGGTATTATGCGCTGGTTTGTTCGGTTTTACAGGTTTTTAGGTTCAGGAGCAACAGCGAGGCGAGTACAGATTGACCATGGCGGTGGTAGACGAGCCAAGGGAGCTAAGGAATGCTAGGATGATGGATGGAGAAGAGCTAAATCAAGAACAAAGCCAAGTCAAGCTTAAGCCAAAAGCTCGGGATGATCCCGAGCAAGTGAAGCCGCGCAATCTCAACTGGTGGCCAAGTGCGCGGGGAAGCAAATGCGCGGCCGCGCTTTTGGTGACCGATCCCGCGCAATCGGGACTTTTCAGCGGACAAGAGTTTGGGTCGAGCTTTGGTTTTGGGCTTTGACATTTGGGTTTGTGGGCTTGTATTTTGGCCGTGTATATGATTTAAGATATAATGTTTGAGGTTATTTTTAGAGACATATAAATACTTTATGTTAGTTTAATTTTCATAACTTTGGATCATACTTTTGGAGGCTAGGGTTTTCTCTCAAGGAAGAACCTTTGAACCTTTGTAAGTTTGATTTTAATTCAATTATGCATTGTTAATTTCTCTTGTGTTTGGCTAGTTATTGAAGTCATGATTTGTATGTAGTTGTGAGATTTGATTGATTCTCAACAAACTTGAATAGAAATTATTCCATGTGCTTAATTGAATCTAAACTAGGGTTTTATTAGATTAGCTACCTAATAGAATTTCTAGTTATAACTGAATCTGATTAATTACCGGTCGGAGTTAATTTGATCAAGAGTATACTTTAATCAATTAGTACCGGTTGGACTAGTTGGTTAAAGAAGGGAATAAATTCACAAGTCACTTAGATGTCTAGTTGCTCTAAGTATTTGTTTCTATTGATAACTTGAGTCGTCATGCTGTTATTTAATTGAATCTAGAAGGTCTTCTAGGTTATTATTTAATTAGGGTTGTTAGACTGGTAGTTCTATCAACTATATATGAAGTTTGGATCTTAATCCTTAGTAGGGTCATTATCCACAATAGATTATTCAAGTGAGAAGAGAATCAAGAGAGTCGATGATCAGCGAATCAATATCATGATGGATCTAACTAGTTGAACACGTTTGTCTCTCATATACTCAAATCATCTTTTGCGTTCATAGTTAGTTTTATTCTTGCATATTAGTTTAGATTAAACATTCCAAAAAACCCCTTTTTAGTTACTTGGCACTTAAGCAATAACACATTTACAAGAGTCTTTGTGGGATCGACCCTTGCTTCCACTTTACTCAGGTTAGGAAGTTAGGTATTTCTTTGATAGTGCTTTTATAACGACGTAAAAGTGCTCATCAGGTTCTTCTGTTGAGATTATGCATTCGGCATTCCTAGTTTCCTACACCTGAAAATGGAGACAACTGTTGGGCCCAAGCTCAATATTGTCCAACCCAATGAGAGGCTTGCTAGGCATTAGCCAGGAAAAAAAACGAAAATTTCATGTGGTAACCTTGAGGTTTGACGTTATTCATGAGGTGTACCAAAATTTGACATAATCCACATGGTAATCCTAAGATTTATATAAAATTTGCATAATAGCATTGAGATTTATACGAAATTCATCAAATGCACAAAAAGGTTAAAACTAACTTTAATCATTAATTTTGTTTATAAAACGTTGATTTTTTTAACAATCTTAAAATATATTCTTATTCACAACCTCAATATCAAGTAATTGTTTATTTAATTTCTTCCAACTTTTATTATATTTTCACCTTATAAATTAATCAACTAAAAAGCTATTAAAATAAATATTTTTTTCCATTTATCTAAGGTAAGATGTGTATTAAAAAAATTTACCAAATAATTTAAATTTTTATTATTTAAAAAATAAAGATCAACTAATGTAATTTAAAAATAAAATATTCAAAATATGAATAATTTAAACTTTAAATTTTCATTAATTGCAGTTTGCGGTCAATTTTTTGTGTGTGAAAAAATTTTTTGCATAAATATTTTTAAATAAAAATAATACAAATTTGTAAATAATATTATTTTGATCCTATAATTAATTTTAAATTTTAGTAATTACATTATTTATTTGACGAGCAAAAAATTTATTAAAATAAATAATTTAAAATTTCATTAATCAATGACTAAATGGTAAAAAAAAATTAAGAAATTTCTTTAAATTGAATACATAAAATATTTTTTTATGTTTTTCTAAATAATTAATATATAATATAAAAATAAAGATTGGATAAAATTAAACAAAAATATTTTATCTACAACGTTTCATGTTATAATAATGAATAAAATTAATTTTTAAGAATTTTTTATTTTTTTGTTTTTTTTAGTTTTTTAATTTTTAATTTTTTTTTATCTTTTTAATGTTTATATTTTAGTTCTTTGTCTTTTTGTTTTTTTGGAGATAAGGTGAGAGAATCAAGATTGCGTTGGTTTGGGCATGTTCAACGGCGGGCCTCTGAGGAGCCAGTTTGTAGGTGTAAGATCCTGGCTTTTAGAGAAGTACACAGAGGGAGGGGGCGACCGAAGAAATGTTAGAATGATAGTATCAGGCAAGATGTCGGACACTTAGGGATTTCGGCAGATCTGGCGGTATGTAGGGATAGTTGGAGGGAGAAGATTCAAGTGGTAGACAGCTAGTCACCCGAATAGACATACCCATGGGAGCCTCAAGGTTGCGGTAATATGTTTCGGTTTTATGTTTCGTGTCCTTGTTTCATGTCCCGTTTTCGCTTTTGTTTTTGTCTCGTCCTTGTAGTTGCTTTTGGGTCTCTTGTTTGCTCTCTGTGCTTTGTAGTCTGTCGGGTCTGTTGGGCGCTCCTCATCTGCGTTACGCTGTGGGGGGGGGGGGGGGGGGGGGTGCTATCTTTATCCCCCAGATTTCCCGTTAGGGGAGTTCAACTAGGTAATTGTTGTTGTAGTTGTCTTTTTTTTTGATTTTTTGATTTTTTGATTTTTTGATTTTTTGATTTTTTGATTTTTTGATTTTTTGATTTTTTGATTTTTTGATTTTTTGATTTTTTGATTTTTTGATTTTTTGATTTTTTGATTTTTTGATTTTTTGATTTTTTGATTTTTTGATTTTTTGATTTTTTGATTTTTTGATTTTTTGATTTTTTGATTTTTTGATTTTTTGATTTTTTGATTTTTTGATTTTTTGATTTTTTGATTTTTTGATTTTTTGATTTTTTGGTTTTTTGATTTTTTGGTTTTTTGGTTTTTTGGTTTTTTGGTTTTTTGGTTTTTTGGTTTTTTGGTTTTTTGGTTTTTTGGTTTTTTGGTTTTTTGATTTTTTGGTTTTTTGATTTTTTGATTTTTTGATTTTTTGATTTTTTGATTTTTTTGATTTTTTGATTTTTTGATTTTTTGATTTTTTGATTTTTTGGTATACTAGTTTTTTGGATTTCTAGATTTCTGGTTTTCTGATTTTTTTTATCTTTTATTAAAGAAAGTTAATAATAATGTTAATTTTAACTTTTTTGGTTATGTGAAAATTTTCATTTGAACCACAATGTTATTTTGTGAATTTTGTCTATATCACAAGGTTACCGCATGAATTATGTCATACCTCAAGGTTACCATGTGGAATTTCCGAAAGAAAAAAGTGGTAACTAGTAAAAGGGGGAGAGGCACGCGGCCTTTCTTGTGTGAGCAGCCATCATTCTGTGAGCCCATTTTCTTGAGAGTGAAATTGGAGGACAAGAGTGATGAGATAAAAATGAGAAAGAGGAAAATTTGGGTGAAGAAAGGAGAGGTCTTTTTTATCTACGTCGGGATTGTTCGCCTCTTGCTTTGGGAATCAACAACATGAGTTTAATTTTAGAGAAATTCCGATTGGTACCCTCGAGTTTTTGGTTTTTCGGAGTGGTACCCCTGAATTTTTGCAAAAGTCCGGTTGGTTTCCTTACTTGTAAATTCTCGTTAGTTTATAACCAAATTAGTATGTTTTCTAATGAAAAAATATATTTCTTTATTAAATTAAAACACAATTTGAATTTAATAACAATGAAAATAGATCATATAAAAAATATTAAAATAAATTTTATTATATATATATATATGACAGATAGATTTTATGTTGTATAATTCAAAGTTTTCAAGTTAAAACCAAAAATATTATAATATTTATATTAAAATAAATATATTGCAAGATTAACATTTTCCATGTAGATTTTATATAGTAATTTTGACAATTTTTGAAAAATTGATAGAAATTAAAATTTTAATGTAACTCGAGAATACCATAATGAAAGTTCTATTAGTTTTTCTTTAATTCAAAATCATTACATAAAACCTACATGAAATGTTTTAATTACGTAATATATTTAATTTAATGTAAATTTTGTAAATTTTTAAACTTAAAAATTTAAATGATACAACATACAATCTACTTCACAAATATATATATATATATATATAATATTTTTAATTTAATATTTTATATGATTTTTTAATTGTTATTAAAATAAAATTTTAATTTAATTTAATTAAATATAAAAATATTTTTTTCATTAGAAAACAAACTATTTTAGTTATAAAATAACGAAAATTTACAAATAAGGGTACCATCCGGACTTTTGTAAAAGTTCAGGGGTACCACTCAGAATAAGTTTTTTTTCAGGGCACCACTCGAAAAACGAAAAACTAAAAACTCGAGGGTACCAACCGGAATTTCCCTTAATTTTACAACACTATAGTGGACCGGTACATGTTAAATTAATTCAACTTTATCATTCCTTTGTCTGTCAAGAGGTAATTTTGCTAATCCGCGTACCTGACTACCCAGTGTTTAGGAGTTTTTCCATTATTTGAGGATTTTGTATTTCGCGGTTTGAGTAATTAATTAAAAACCAATATTCAATTGTTGTTGATTCTATTGTTGCTGGATTTTTTTGTCAAGATAATGCATTCCTACACCTGAAAGTAGACACTAAACAATATCACTATATTACTTCTCCTAATGTCAATTGATTTTAAGATGAAATTTCATATCCACACAGACGGTCGTGTGCATCTCCGCGTTTAAGGCCCACAAACTCTAATATCTTCAAGTCAAGGGACTCATTCATCTAAAGACATTGGTTTTCTCATGGAATTCATGAAGAACTAAACTCCTTTTAATTGATTGATCAATTGAAGAAGAAGAACCGAAGACCATGAGGTCAAGCAATAAGTTAGATTGTA
This sequence comes from Fallopia convolvulus, assembly GCA_964016875.1. Classification (NCBI taxonomy): domain Eukaryota; kingdom Viridiplantae; phylum Streptophyta; class Magnoliopsida; order Caryophyllales; family Polygonaceae; genus Fallopia; species Fallopia convolvulus. The sequence continues at coordinate 4,636,708 of OZ024721.1, forward strand.
CCTCTTGCAATTCAACACACACACAAGCAAGAAATTGGTGAAGACTAAAAAAATATGAACGTGAGGATCCAACAAAGCAGTACAACAACATGCGTTATTTTAAAAAGCATTAAAAACATGAAACACCGATTATATATATATATATAATCTATAATTTTATAAAAGCGGAACGCTCCGGCACGGTATCCTATGAACAGTAAACCAAGCAGCTCTTATGAAAGCAAGCACGTGAACAAAAAAACGCCGCAACATTTTATTTTCGATCCGCGTGTCCCTTGTATCTGGATAAAACCTAAGCCCCCAATCTCATTTTCACATCTTCTCTTTCTTCGATTCTCTTCCGCACGCAATCCTCCTTCCTCACATCTCTGCCTCCGTTCAATCCCGACTTCTCCGATTTTTTTTCTCGACCGGTGACACACAACACTTCTGGCCAACGCACGCAGAGAGAGACGATTGGACAATTCACGGCGTCGTCGCGCCTATTGCGAGAGGGTTGGGGCCGAGTCACGACTGTGTCGGGTGAGAGAGGGTCGAGGGCTGCGAGCCTGCAAGCCTGCGATAGCGACCCCTCACCCAGGTTTCAAACCCACTCAGTAAATTCCCCTAATTTATGTTGTAAATTTGTTTTCTAGGGTTTGCTAAGTTGTTGGATTGACAAATTTCGGGAACAAATATCTCATGTTGTCTCATACTTACAGAATTTTTCTACCATTCCCACTTTGAACTCCATCCCCAAACGAACGTAGCCCTAGCTTTTCTACAAGTCCACCACAAGGGCGACCCTTCCGTCACCGGCAATGCGGCCGCCATACGCCTCCGCGTCACCACCTGACTTCCCAAAAGGTAAGTTGTTTAAACCCTAAATTTCAATTTTTAGACTGAATTCCCAACAATCTCGTATTAAGCAAAAACTTGGGTAATGTTTGTGTTTGACTAAATTCCCATCTAATTTTATAGCCCTTCAATTTTATTTTTTTGCTTGGAGATACATTGGCAGTGACTTGAGAGTATAGTGTTGTAATTTAGTATTTGTAGCCCAAATACCGCTATTTCTTGCTATTTCAAATATTGAATCTTTAGCTTTTGCAAGTATGCATGGTTTAGTCAAGTTCAAATCTGAAGAAGCAGTTGGACTATAAATTTCAATTTCTTTTTTGTGATGAAGCAAAAAACTGATCAGAGGAATTGCATACATTCATAAGCATAGCCTGTGTAATTTAACAACTGCAAAAATTAGTTAAAAGCTAGGTTGACAGGAACTGAATGGTAACTGATAATTTAATTATTATTTTTTCAGCTTTGCTTCTGCTCGGGGTTTTAAACTTAATTAACCTGATTGAAAATCTCTCTGAGGTAGGATTCGTTATCAATTTGAGTTCTTATTATCAGAATTTGACCTATACTTTTTGGTTTAAGTTTCCTATCACATGTTCAAGCTTTCGATTTTGTGTCTGATATTTGTTTTGTGATGTTAATGTTGTCTAGGATTCTGATAATCATGATAGAAATTCGGTCTATTTCGAAAAAAAAAAGAATAGATCTTCAGCCATGTCGTGATATGCTAAGTGAGGTTCCCTTGAGTATTATTCATATCATTCTTGCCCTTAAAATTTAACTTTGGCAAGGCATTTTGATTAATCATTCAGTTTTAACAATAGCAAACCATCTGAGAACTAATCTTTATGTGTTCTTTGTTGCAAGTAGTAGTTTCTTTTATTTATGTATGGTCTCATAATTTAGACAAGATACAACTTACATATAGAAGTTTGCTAGGATTTCTGATTAGTGAGTGAACGTTATATATCGTGTATGATGATGGAAAATGACATGTTAAAGTCACATATATAAGCGTTGTAAGGATCATTTGCTTTCTTTATATATGGAAAAAATGAAAGTCACACAGCACTCTTGGCTTGTGCATGCTCGGCTCCTTTACTAGGTGAACTAGGTGGGTATATAGTTACTTTGGTCAATTTGAAATGGTTTTGTTTGTCCAGCGGATTTTGGGTGTGTTTCACTTTTAGGTAGAAAGGGTTTTTTTGGTGAAAAGTGATTTTTAGTGTCTTGAAAAACGTAAAAAGTAGAGAGAGTTGCACGAATTTCAAGAGTATTAAAAGTGGTTTTTGGATGAAAAAAGCTTTTGTATGTAAAGTGAAACAAGGCCTTTTTTAAAATCTCATATTATAGTTTTCCATTTCATATATATTTATGTTTAAATTCGGCTTTGTTTACTACTGCACAGTAAATAGTATTTTTTATGTCTCTATCTTGATTCAGTTCACTCAAGGCTTCACTTTTTGTTTCCAATCTTTCAATTTATTGATGTTGTTATATTGTTAGCATATTTATGCAATTATGCTAAGAATTCTGTCAAGAAGCAGTAAAATTGGATCTTTATTTTTTTAAACTATAGTGTTCTTCATCCTCTGATCAGATTACTATGTAGATTCTTCTACTACAAAATCTTTCATGGAACCAAAATGTAATTTTAACAAGGAATGAAAAAAAATTTGAATTTTAGGTTAGTTTAGAGTTCTAAGCATCCCTCTTATGAGACAGTTCAACTCTAATTAAAGTACTGAACTTAGAGACAAAAGCATGTGTTTCTTAATTTCTTGGGGCCTTGCATAAAAATAGATTTGTGAATTTAATTTTTCCTGGCATTAATCTACTTTTTTTTTTCGATACTGACCCTATTCTGGATGGGTGGATGTTCAGGATTAGAAATCCCTTCATCGTTTGTATCAAGCATCATCACACCTTGCCATATCCAGGTGCGCCTTTACGATTCTTATAAATACTAAAGTGGTTTCTTTTCAACTTCTATTGTAGTATTGTTGGGTGGTACATTTTCATATTACTCATTAAATGCATTTGACATGTGTTACAACCAATTCAAGTTTGTGTTGTGTTGTATTACTGTCCTGTTTGATTTGATAAGTGAGAAGCCCAGTTTAATTTATTGTGTTCGACTGAGTGTCGATTGGAGTAATTATTGGATTGAATACATATAATGGTGTTTTCCTACTTATTTTGTGCCTTCATCAACAAGGTCTGATTATATGTGGTTCATTGTATGCTCTTTGTTTATGAATTATTTCATTACTCTACCATTGGTTTGTTTATCTTGGCTTTCGATTCCAGGCTTTCGTTATCTGAGTTTGATTTGTGTTCCCCATTATTTTTAATCTATATTTTATTTAGGGTTGTTTGTAGTTTAAATTTGTTACGCTTTGCCTTAGTTTTGTTTTTTTTGGGGTCAAATTTGCCTTAGCTTTGTTGATTAAAGTTATGTTGATCTTTCCTTCGATTTCAGTTACAATTCCTTTTAGGCTTGAGGAGAGTAATTTCTAAGATGCTTTCTTTCAACTTTTGCAAGCAGGTGATTTTGGCTTGCCTTTTATTTGTAGTGAGTCATGTCTCACTTGCAAAGAATGTGTTTTCGCAGTTTACAGGTCTTTCTGTGAGTATGAAAGGAGAGAAAGAGATCAAACTTGCCCTCAATGCAAAATCAGATACAAGCACATTTTGTAATTTTCGTTTATCTTCCCTTACAAAATCTCTTATACTAATGGATCTTTGAACTTTTTGTTGACTAAACACAAGGTAGTCCTTGAGTTGAAGGCCTCACATTATGATATAGATAATGAACTTGATTATGCTAGCAATGGGAGAGATTCACATCACACTATCTGCAGGAAAGTTAAGAAGTTCAAGCCCTTCCGATATTTTCAAAAAATGTTTCACTATTGTTTGTATTGTATAATATTCTTACATCAAAATTACTTTCCTTCTTGTTTAAGTTTCAGTTCAAATATAAATTGCTTAGTGATGAATCATGAAGGAGAGGATGTGCAAATGATTCACACTTTCGGTTTGTTTATTTAAAGCTTGAGTTTTCCTTCCAATCGTATCCTCTGTTTATGGCTCGGGTTCCGGCGTGCGAAGCACGCCGCAGGGCGCACGCCGCAGCCTTACCTAGTAAGTCATCAACGGTCCAGGATGAAAACGTCCACCCCCATTTAGAGTAGTGTATATAAGTAGATGTGATAGTGTCCATTTAAGCATTAGTTTTAGGTCATATTTATGCTTAATAGTTAGGTTATTTGGTGTATTTTATGTAGTTTTCGTTGTTTTTGTATTTCGGTTTCTACTCGTGTATTTTCGTGCTTGCAGGTCATTATGGAAGACTCATGGATCATAGAGACGTTTTATGGCCCAAAGATCAATGAATTGGATCGAGAAGAGTCCAAAAATAGGTGATGGGAAGAGATTACTTAAACTCGAGTTATGCATTAAGGTTGTGATTTTGACAGGTCTATGTTACAACGCCTCATTTGGGGTCTATAGTTGTTTGTTCAAGGTCATTTTGATGACATTGGAAAGCTGACTCAACAAGATACATTTCGTATATATTTTTACTCTGATTCCATGAAGTTCGCATGGGAAGCTCGGTCAGGAAGCTCGACCAAACTTCTGGGCGAGCTTGTGTTGTGCCATTTTACTCGTGACCGACTCTTGTGTTATTTTATTTCCAAAAATATTCTACCCTAATTGTTATATATATATATTGTTTAGATTTATTGGGGAATTAATCTATTATTATTCTACTCTATGAAGAACTCTAAAAACCCTAATTAGAAAGATTTTGATTTTCTCATGGAATTCATGAAGAACTAAACCCTTTTTGCTTGATTGGTCAATTGAAATTTCGGACTCGAATTTTACTATGAGATTAATTTTTTCTCCTTTCCTCTCTTTAATAATTTTATCTATCTATGTTTGAATGTTGATTTTAGGTTTTATTAGCCTAGTCACCTGATAATCTCTTGAGTTAATCTATTGATTTCTAGTTAAATCACCTAGATTAAAGTAGTAATTGTAATTAGTTAGGATTGATTGAACTAGTTTATTACAAAGAGAATCAATTTACAATTGATTTATGACTGGTTGCATAATATTGATTGTTCTTATCGAATTTCCGTGGCGTGCATTGATACTATTGAATTAATTAAATCTAGATGGTTTCTAGGTTGTTTGATTGTAAGTGTTTTAGGCTCTAGTTGTCCTAATTACTATTTGAGAAGGAATTGTAATAATAATATCCCCTATAAGTTATTCAAGAAGGATAATTTATAGGTTATTCAATGACCGGTAAATTGAATATGCAAGTGGAAATTGTTTAATTGAACATAATTCCCTCATATACTTTCAACAATCATACTTGTTCTTATTTTCCTTTGTTTGTATTTATTAGCAGTAGTTAGACCTGTCAATCGGGTCGGGCGGGTCGGGTTCGGGTTTCGGCATGTCGGGTTCGGGTCAATTTCAGGTCGGGTCATTTCGGGTCACAAATTTATCGGGTTCAAACAGGTCGGGTCACTACGGGTTTGTTGCGGGTTCGGGTCGGTCAACGGGTTAAATAACCTGGGTTTTTCTATTTATTTTAACAGTTTATTTGTTATTTTTTAGTTAATTTTTTTTCATTCTCGCTTATTTACCTAAAAAGTTATACTATAATCTAACTTGAGCCTAAATATAAGGATTTGGATTTTGGAAACAAGACGCTCAAATTTTGTATTCATTAATATTAATATTTAATTATAAAGTGGTATCTCACTATGTTAGGAACATTTTTGTATTGGCTCAAAAAAAAGGAACATTTTTATAACCAATCATGTGTTAGACTAAGAGGTGAATAAGCACAATGACAAGTCCCAATTTCACATTCATGGTACTTGGTGGCAGAAGAATTTCAACAAGAAATGATTGACCTCAAAGTTCAAATCGTAAGAGATTCAAAATTGATTATGAAGAAAAAATAACACATGACCTCATAGAGTTCTTGTATGCATATACTAGGAAACATATATCGATTTAGAATAGGAAAACTTATAATCCACGTATTATTAAGAAGTATGGTATTCCCCCATTTTGTATATATTTCAGCTTTGATAAAGTCATAATCATTTATGTAACCTAGAGCATCTTTAATCGATTGGCTATTAATAATTTTAATTGGTTACTATTAATCGTTTGCCCAAACCTTGAGAAGTATATATACTTTTTTTCGGAGATATTAACTTATAACATCTTCAACTAATTGGTTTGTTTAATGTTAATAATCTAGAAAATTAGTTTTTCAAGCAATCGATTGGAGTCAAGTCCAACTATTGATTAGAAGAAGGAACGAGACTGCAACCAAACTTGACTTGGTGTGAATTTTTTTCACCATTCTCGCTTTTTAGTTTGACCCAACGGGTTGAACCAAACCCGGTCGGGTTTGACCCAGAAATTTCTCGGGTCATCGGGTTCGGTTAAAATCGGGTTTCGGGTTAATTTTTTCGGGTTATGACCCAAAAAATTTCGGACGGGTCGGGTCGGTTTTTCGGTTCGGGTCATATTTTGACAGATGTAGCAGTAGTAGTAGTTCATCAACATCCTCCCTTATTCTTCTCATCCATAGCATACAATCGAGCATACATATACGTCAATTTTCTGTCCATAGCATACAATCGAACATACAAATACATCAATTCTCTATCGGATTGACCCTTACTTGCCAACCAAATTAGTTTGGTTAGTTAGGAGTCTTTGATAGATATAACGCAATTGAAAATACCTCATCAAGATGTATGTAGTACAAATTTCATACTTCCCATGCATTTTTTTGTAAAAAAAAAACTCAAAATTAACTAGTGATATTGCAAAAACTATATAACCATCTAGATACAATTGCAATACCTCACTAGGATTGGACATTATCCATGGGTGACCAACTCACTTCCTTCACCCGACTCAAATATACAGGTGAAAAAACGAACAAAAGCGGGTGACGAGTGGGTCGAGTTACGGATGAATCGGATGACGGGTCGGATATGGGTGAGATTTTACACCCAATTCACCCGACCCACCACCCATCACTCGATTCACCGCATAATTTAACCTAATATATATACTATATTCTACTATCTCTAACAAACGTAACAACCGTACCTAATATTGCCGCCTCCAAATTCTATTACTCATCTAGTCATTTGTCATGTTCTGATTTGCAATCTTCGGCTTCCCCGATAGGCGCTACCACTTCCACTTTGTAGATTGTTTTCTTTGCGTCTCCATTGTCGTTTTCTCAACATCACTGTCAATAACTCTCCTTCACTGCTTCACCGCTAGTCTTCCTCACTCCAGTCGCCGCCCCTTTTCAGCGCACCACAAGTCTTCTTTTATTAATTCAAGAAAATTTTAAATTGTTGTTATAATTTAACAATTTGTGGGTGACGGTTCACCCAACTCACCCCATGAGTGACGAGTGGATCGGATATCATTAAAAAGTTTTACATGTGACGAGTAAGTCGAGTGAATCATTTTTATCCACGATCCGGGTGGTAAAAGCAGGGGCAGATTTAGGGGGGCGGGCGGGGGGGCCGCCCCCACATCGGTCTGGAGTAGCGACTAGTATTACCTAAAGAGGCCGGAAAATAAAAAAAAATTAATTGATTTCGCCCCCATAGACGATCTAAGGTGGGGTGAAGGTGGGAAGGTGAAGAGCCGAAGAAATCCTAGTGGAGGGGGCGGAATTGGTTGCTGTCAATGGAGAATTAACCATTGAAATATTGAATCGAAGAAGAAGACTCAAACGTCGTCGTTTTTAATTTCTGGTGCAAATTTGTTTTGATAAAAATAGGCCCAGGTTTTTGGATTTGGGATTAGGCCCATTACGCTAGGGCAACTGGGCTGGCAACTCGTCCATTCATGCGCAACCTCTACAAATTAGCTAACTTCCCAATTCACGTAGAGTTTTTTTTAAAAGAATTTCTATATTAACTAGCATAAGTACCCGTACCTTGTACGGGTTTATTCAAATATAATTTTTTTAAAAAATAAATAATTTTAATTTTTTTTTATGTCAATATGAATTAAAATTTACGCATTATTTTAATATAAGGCCCAATATTCTCTTTTTCCTTTACTAAAAGAACATGAATTAGTTTAGCAATTTTTAAATTTTATACACATATTTTTAAATTTAAATTCTATACATATGACATTATTAAAAACTATAACATTATTTTACTCAAGAAATGTCACGTGGCGCAATTTTTTCAACATACATTGTTTCTACTTTATAATGTAGTAGCTATACCCGTCGGGCCATGCACGACTACATGAATTTAATACTTAATTTATTTAATGAATATGATTTTAATTTAATATAAGAAAACTTATTTATTAGAAAAAATATATATAAAATTTTACGATTGGTGTCATGTGAAACGGGCCCAAATTATTAAGGTGAGCCCACTATAATTTTAATGGCTTAATGAAAATTTATTTATGCAAAAATATAAATAAAAATTATTTGAATTAGAATCATTTAATTTTAAAAATCTTTTACAAAAAAAATATAAAAAAGGTAAAAATAATCTAAATTCTTGTAATTTTTTTAACAAATTCAATTCTTTAAAAAAATTTGAATAAGAATTAAAAATATATTTGATAAGAAAGATGGAAAAATATAAATAAATAATGAATTTTTTAATGATAAGAAAATCATTTATATTTACATAAATAATTCAAAAATAAAATTAAGGAAAAGGTAACGTAATTTTTTTTAATCAAAAGTCAATTTAGGAAAGTAATTATCTTGATTGAAAGTTCTATTTTTTTATCAAATTTTTATTTAAGATAAACCTTTTACATAAATAGAAAAAAAAACATAAAGATAAAATATTTTTCTTTAATTATAAAATTCGAATTTAATTATTTCATATAAATAGATAGAAATTTAATTGGAAAAACTAAATTAATATATCTATCTTAATATATAATATCTAATGTTATATAATTTATTTTAATTTTAGATAAAATGTTTTAGATCTATCCTAATTCCTAATATATATAATAGATAACATCTTTATTTTAGATAGAATCTCTCTTAGATTAATTTATCCTATTTTTATATTATCCTAAAATAATATCAACATATATAAATTTCCAAAATAAAAAATCCTAGGTGGCGAAATCCTAGGTGGCTTAATGTGGGAGCGACACGTAGGAAAATCTTAGGTGGCGCAACGTGGTGGCCTTATTCCTTGCGTCTTTTATATATATACATAGATTATTGTTTACTTGTTTGTAATTGTTGTTTATTTGTTTACTTGTTTTGGTGTGATATAATGTGGATAATTGTTGATTTGTTGTTTGATAAGTCATTACTGAATTAAAATATTAATAATATTGAAATTGAAATAAATAGGTTAATTGTTGATTAATTTTGAAATTGATAAGTTTTGTAAGTTGTTATTTGTTAAAATTCATAGGTTGTGTGTTGAATTAAAACTAGTGTAATTCCCGTAAATTTACGGGTAGTTTTAAAAATTATACTATATAATATATTATAATAAATTAAAGAGAAAAAACAAAGATATTGTATATTTTAATAATTATTCTATTATTATAATTATTAATGATATTTATATAAAAGTTAACGATTTTTTTGTTTTCTAATCTTTCAGATAAAACTAAATTAGCATGGAAAATATTTTTCTAAATCAAACCTTCTACATTCACTTTTAAGTATAATAAATAAAAATAAATAAATAAATAAATAAAATGAAAAAAATAATTTGTTCTTAAAGTGTCATGTAGCCCAAATTTTATAGACAATTTATTTCTATTTTATTATGTATTAATTTAGATATAAATAGAAATTTATATCTATAACCTTTTTTCAATAATCCGGTAAAAATATTTTAGCATAATCTTAAGATAGCATATATAATATTGCTTTTCAATATCAATAAACATAGATAGAAAATTTTATAGATAAAATTTTATTTTGATACATTAATTATTTTATAAAATCTAAAATTGCCTTTTTTTTATATTTATGAATTTTTAAGAATAAAATCAATATTTACATAGATAGAAAACTATATATATTATCTATTTTATAAAATCTTAAATCTTATCCTAAAAAACTTTCAATCTTTATAAATTTATTTTTTTATTTAGTAATATTTATTACTTAATTAAATTTTTTAAAAATATAATTGCATATTAATTAATTACTATATGAAAAAATCTGTGTATATAATATGATATCTATCAATTATCTATTTTATGAAGTGGTTAAGAATTTAAGATAAATCGTGATTTCTAGAATTATTATTAGAGTATAATGTCTAAGGTATTTCTAGAATTATTATTTTAGTTTTTTAAGTTGAAAAAAGGTTTTTTTATTATTTTATTCAGGTTATGCCACGTGGCGCAAATTTTTACATAGACTTGGTTTCTGCTTTATAATGTACTAGTTATACCCGTCGTGCCATGCACGACTAAGACCTGAATTAAGTATGAGCATATTTATTTTAATATAATGATACATAAAAGATAAAAAATTTATATTCACATACGTACGATAGTTTATTATTTTTAGAATCAAAAAAATTTCGAATTTTTATAAATAAATAGAGAGAAAAATTATTTAAAAAAGATAAAGTAATATAAATAAAAGTTCAAATTTTAAAAATAAAGTTGGGATAAAGTCAATGTTGTGTCTCAAAAGAATACAACTTTACTCACATCACATACGATAAATTTTTTAACCAAAATTTATTTTTTAAAAAATATTTTACATTATAAATGGATAAAAAGACATAGATATTGTAATTTTATATCATCTTATAATTTTTTTTATTTTTTTATCATAATTTGATTTAAGAAAACTTTTATATAAATAAATATATCGATAAAGATAATGTAATCAACTGATAATCAATTATATACTCGGAATCTATCCTAATATATACTATAGTTTATTTTATGTTAGATAGAATCTTTTCAATATATATAAATTGTGAGAATGACATGTATGAAAAATCCTAGGTGGCATATGGTAAAATCCTACGTGGCAAATAGCTTATATTGTGATAAAAAATAACTTAAATAACTTATTATAAATAATATTCATCAATAATATTTTACCAAATATTTAATGGTTTTGTAGTTTATTTTATTTTAGATATAATTTTTTTAAGTTAAATAAATTATCATATCAAATATTTAACATTAATACTTAAGATTTAACATTAGATAACATCTTTATTTTATATAGAATCTTTCCATCCTATTTCTATATTATCCTAAAATAATATCAACATATATAAATTCTCAAAATAAAAAATCCTATGTGGCGAAATCCTAGGTGGCTTAATGTGTGAACGACACGTAGGAAAATCCTAGGTGGCACAACGTGGTGACCTTATTCCTTGCGTCTTTTATATATATACATAGATTAGGGTAGATAAAGAGGTATTTTTTTTTAAAAAAGTGGGTCCCTCGTTAAAAAAAATTTAACTAATTTACATTAGTTTCATTTGTACATTTTAGTGATTGTTTTATACTACTTTGATGTTTAAACTAATTTAATTTGTCTAAAAATTTTTTTTTTCCCTATTAAATATGTTTAATGTCCGCCCCCCCCCCCCTCGAATTCATCCTAGATCCGCCACTGGGTAAAAGGGCTCTATCCACCCATAGGCCATAACCCAGTCCTAACCAGCCCTATACCTCACAATTAGCAGAAATCTTTTCTTTGCTTGGTTGGCTCTTCGTTATTGCCAAGGGACGTTGATTCGGTTCTGTTGAAGTGGATTGGAAGAAACCCAAAGAAGATCTTGCCAGGAAAGGAGGATCTTGCCAGGAATTTGGGGATCCCACGTGCAGACGCGTGCACTGATCTCATTTTCACCCCATTCACAATTCACATTTCACAATATTTCATTATTATATTTCCTCTAAAGCTTCTTGATTAAATCTCCAAAATAAGATTCTCTACAGTATTTCGGGAATGTAAAAAGTAAATACAGAATCTAACAGAATCACCATATTTTGAAGTTGTTATTATTAATATTATTTTTATAAAAGCTCACTTGGTATTATTTAGCTTATGTGAAAGTAGAATATCGAAAAATAAAGCATCAACAAAACTAACAAGTAGTGAAATTTTGAAAATGATGTTTAAACCGATTCATGAATTTAGACAAAATAGTGAAAATTTTGAAAATGTGTGCTCAAGCAAAACAGGAAAACTCACTGAGATGTTCATGTATAATAATCAGTACAATATTTCTGAATCTTTAAGTAGATATTATTGAATTCCCATGGGTCAATGGATTGAGAGTCGTGGATATATAAGCCTAATATGATTTTATTTAATTAAAATCAATTGATAATAAAAATAATGCTTTTTTTATTACGTGAAGATATTATTGTAGCCATTGAAACTTTATTTTTGGTCTTATAGGAGGCAATAAGATAATTACAATGAAGAGGGTCGGGATTCAAACGCATAGCCATTGAGAATTAGGGATGTAATCGAACTGAGCCAAACAGAGTTTTGAATTGCCCAGGCATGGCTCAATTAGTAATAGGCAAGCTTGAGCTCGAATGTGAGCTTGGTTCGGGCTCAAAATCTTGCTTGAACCCGGTTCATTTAAAGGCTTACTAATTAAGCTTCGGACCATCTCATGAACCGCTTGTTTAATTTGTTCATGAAACACCTTGCGAATACGTAGTTTGAGAGACCACCAGAGCTATGTAGTTTTACTTAATTAAACTATTTATTTATATATAATGCATATAAATATAATATATATATATATAATGAAGCTTGTTTATGAATTTATAATCCAACTTGCTTATGATCGTATAATCGAGCTTGCTCATGAATAAATGCGTTGATTCTTTTTGTACGCATGTTCGGCTCATTTATCTTTTGAGTCTTAGAAAGATATTCAAGCTCGACTCATTTATAAATCGAGTAGAATAGGAACGAGACTTGACTAAATTGAACACAAAGTTTAGTTTCTCATGAATGACTCGGTTCATTTACAATCCTTTTTGAGAACCTTAGTTCATACGAACATGTCTTTGTTGTTTCTTTGTTCATTAAAGAGGCGAATAGTATACAATTTTTCACTATCTTTAAGTTCTTTGCAATGGGCATGTCTTTTTTGTATTTGTTTATATGATCTTTCGTTCGGTATTAATACATCCTTACCATAATCCCATGTATAAAAAACAACAATTGACTTTTCAAAACATGAACATGAAACTTGCCCTTATCTTCAAAAATTGACAGTTACAATATATCTCAGCCATGATATAACGTACAATAAGACCCAAAATACTATATTACCAAGTCGATCATTTGACAAATGACAGGCATACAATATAGGTCAATTGCTAATTGACACTAATTGCTAAGATCAATCGTCATAAGTAGTTGCATTAGTTGTTGATAGCGCTATCACATATCTACAAATTTATATTTTAATCAACACAATCTTTCATAGAAAGGATAAAGCGACCCTTCAGCACAAACCAAGAGGCAAATTACAAAGCAAGAACAAGTACATACAAATCCTGCAACAAGTCATCCCATCTTCCAATTAATATTTCTATATTCACAATGTGTCAAAGCTAGTAGAATCCTTTCTAATTATACCTAGAAACTCCAATTTAGACCTGTTTTATCATAAAATAATAAGGCCCTGTTTGGTTGGCCCACCGAAAGATTTATAAAAATAGTGCAAATCCAAAAAAGAGAAGATACGGCCACAAGGGAGAGGATTCTGAAAATCCCATCTGGTCGGTTGATAAATCAAAGTTTCCTAGTTGGCAAAAACTTGACTTTTTCCAAAATTTGCTTTATATACTTATAAAACACACCACATCTTCATTCATCATTTTATCCTCAACCAAACAATAACTCTCTCTTTAGTAGTTCCTTGAATCTTGTTTAGAACAAAAACTTCAATTCAATGGCTGTGGGTACTCAATTTCATGTTCTTGCTGTTGATGACAGTGTTACTGATAGGAAGCTCATTGAGAGGATTCTCAAGACCTCATCTTTTCAAGGTGAGATTTTTTTAAAAAAAGATTTAGTCTTTGTTGGGAAATTAATGATTTTGATTGAAACCCAGATTGTGATTTTGATTGATCTTGTGAATTTTGCAGTTACAGCAGTGGATTCTGGTAGCAAGGCCTTGGAGTTGTTGGAGTTGATGGCGAATCAAGAAGAGGAAGAAGGGTTTTCGGATTCCGATTCGGATTCGAACTCGAATTTGAGACCGGAATTGGCTGTGAACATGATCATCACGGATTACTCCATGCCCGGGATGACTGGATATGATCTCCTTAGGAAGATCAAGGTAAATTTTGTTTTTGATGGCTACTTTTAGTGATTTTGTGGAATATGTGGGCTGATTTTGTAATTATTGGGCAATTCTGTGCAGGAATCGGAAATTTTAAGATGTATACCGGTTGTGATAATGTCATCTGAGAATATCCCGTCAAGGATCAACAGATGTTTGGAAGAAGGAGCTGAAGAGTTCTTGTTGAAGCCTGTTCAATTGTCTGATGTGGACAAGATCAGACCTCATTTGCTCAAGGCCAATAAAATCCCCAATTTCTAGGGATTTGATAAGATTTGGTTGTCTCTTGGGTTTTTTTTCCGTGGAATCTTAGGCCATTAATTGGCAAATAATGTGATTCCACGTGGCATCATGTGATTGGTGCTCAAGATCCGGGAAGCCTCATATTGATAGGTAATCCTATGGTCCTCGCTGAAATGGGCGAGGAAATACCTGGCTACACATGTGGAACGTGGTCCCCATCTGACCTGTCTATTTTCTAGTATTTTTTTTAATCCTAAAAAAAATTCTAGGCTTATCGTCTTTCCCAGATTGAATTTTCAAGCCCTTGTTTGCTTGTTTGGTTAAAACGATTGGGTGTGCGGCTTTGAAGCTGGACCACGGGGACACCGTGAGGCGGTGAAAGGATTGGCGTCGCCTGATGAAGAAAGCCGTCGCCGCTCACTCCAATTACTGTCGATCTCTCCGCGGCCGTCTTGCTTGCCACCACCTCGCTGCCGCTCACTCCGATTACTGCCGATCTCTCCACGTCACCGGCTCCGTGCTCTCCAATTTCTCCTCCGACGAGCCGCTTACCGTCTCCGACTCCACCCCGCCGTCCTCCTCCCTAAGGATCCTTCTTCTTTTCCGTTGAAATGCCATCCTCCTCCTCAAGTGGCTGCGGGCGTCGACGAGCCATGGCTTGGTTGGTGGCGGTGGTCGACGGGAGTAAATCGCCTCTCTAGATTTTCCCAGATCTGGATGAGAGTGAATTAGTGAAAGACGAGCCTTTTTCGAAAAAAAATAGAAAAAGAAATACAAGAAAAAAAATGAGATTGTACTTCCACGTAGGAGGCGAGTTTTTACCTCGCCCAATTCAGCGAGGACCATAGGATTTTCCCATATGGATCTCCTCCTCCACGTCAGCATCATGAAACATCGGTATGATGTTTTTGGGTCAAACAGAAGAGAAGGTGTTTGAAATGATGATAAGATTATAAGAGAAGAGGTGCTCGTAGTTTAGGTTTTGGATGAGAAAATCCTGAACTTGTAATGGAGGGGGATTAATATGAAGGATTTGTATAGAAGTAGAGTGATTAGAATCGAAGAACGTAATTAACAAATGTAATTAGTGATTTTTTTGGGATTACTACTACTTCAAACTGATATATAATTCGGACTTTATATGTGAAATGTTTAAAATTAAACATGTCACCTCTTAAATTTCCTCTCGTTAAACTTGTTTACTCATCGGTTAAAAATGGGTCTAAAACTTTCTTTTTTTTTTCCTCAAATTGGTGAGAATGAATGGTAAGATTCGAAAATTTCAATTCGAATTGGGAGCTCGCCATCGTTCACAAGAAGGCTCCCCAGTCCTCACCATAGACAAAATGGATCAGAAGGTCATGCATCAACGTTGCTCACTTCACCATTGTCGAGATGCACATCTCGATGCAAAGGTTGAAGAGGGTGGTGGAGAAGCGTTGGACTGACGAGGGAGATTGAAAGAAAGGGTGAAATTAGATATGACTCATACTTTGTTTTTAGTTGGGTATGATAGACAATGTTAAAGGGAGGTATGGCTCATACCTAGAAATGAATTTCATATTGATGCCTACTTTTATTAAACATTGTAATCAGTTTGATCTTATCCCGATACTCATTCCTTATACTAGTACCAAACGAGGCCTCAAGGATTACCACCTTCGATCTTGATCTTCATGTAGCCTAACCGGAGCGCTTCAACGATGTCGTTCTTGAGAGGCCAAGCTACATTTGAGCCAAATTGCCCACGTGATGACTTTTCCTTTCGTGTCACTGAGAACAAAACCAAAGGAAGATTGTCCAAATATGTATTAGCGCCATCAAAGTTGAATTTAACATTTCCTAGTTGGGGTCTAGCCCATTTTAAGAAGCCAACTACATCAGTAAATTCTTCAACCTCTTGTTTTTTTTTTTTGAATATGTTGTAGTTTTGTTGGTACCAAATACATGCAAGGGTTTTCATATTATATTTTCCTAATCTATTCAATGGATGAAAATTTGTTTAAGTCGTAACATACCGTACATTCCTTATACAACTTACCCTACTTTGAACCAAGTGTATATAATTTTGTGATAATTAATTATGTACGTGATTTTAATTATTACTATTATATGTACATTAATATATCTTTGGGAAATTTCTTTTGGTGCCCCTAAGTTTTTGCCTTTTCCGTTTGGTGCCCAAGAAAAAAACTTATTCCTTTTGGTACCCCTAAGGTTTTGGCTTTTCCTGTTAACGCCCCTCTCCGGTTCAAATTAGCCAATTTCAAGCTTACCATTATGTTCATCACCCTTAAATTAGTAGGATTTGACTATTAAAACACTTAAATTCATAACCAAACTACATCAATTTGAATTCTTAAACAATTTTGTAAACAACCCCTTAAAATAGAGGATGTTTAAAAATTCAAATTGATGTAGTTTGGTTATGAATTTAAGTGTTTTAAGAGTTGAATCCTAATAATTTAAGGGTGACGAACATAACGGTAAGCTTGAAATTATCTAATTTGAACCGGAGAGGGGCATCAACGGGAAAAGCCAAAACCTCAGGGGTACCAAGAGGAATAAGTTTTTTTCTTGGGCACCAAAAGGAAAAGGCAAAACCTTAGGGGTACCAAAAGAAATACATGTCGTTTTAGCCTTTTTTTTTGTTAACAATACTTGTCATTTGGCATATTTTATCACACTTTTTCCTATATTATCCTCATTAATTAAAAATAATTACATAAATCTATAACTATATATTAAAACTATACATTTTCGAGTCACCAGAACGATTCTGGCCCCACCTCATATTTACAAAATTAATTTTTATTCCTAATATTTTAACTTTTTCCTATTAAATTCTTCTTTAACTATTTAAATCTATCTATAACATCAAACAAATATCTATTTAGTATAACAATATCTTTTGAAAACTTCCTTATAAAAATATTCAAAATTAAAGATAATAAATTTAAAATAATTTAAAATAAGTATAAATATTTTTTATCTTTTAGCATGATGTCTTTTCACGAATTTATTTATAGATATATTTTTTCTTTTGTAATAAAAAAATTAATGATAAATACTTATAATGTTTAAAAATAATAAAAATAGGTAATATCTATAACTATATATTAAAGATGTACCTTTTCGAGCCACCATAACGATTCTAGCCTCACCTCATATTTAAAAAATTATTTTTTATTTCTAATATTATAACTTCTTTCTATAAAATTCTTTTAACTATTTAAATTTATCTCTAACATCAAACACGTATCTATTTAGTATAATAATATTCTTTGAAAGCTTCCTTATACAAGTATTTAAAATTAAAGATAGAATATTTAAAATATCTTAAAATAAATATAAATATTTTAGCATATATCTTTTGACGAATTTATTTATAGATATATAATGATTTTATTTTATAAAAAAACTAATGATAAATATTTATAATTTTTAAAATTACTAAAAATAGATAATAAAGTTTTTAATAGATATATTGAAATATTTGATAAACACTAAATTTATGTACATGAAAAGTAATAAAATATGAAGAATATAATATTTTATTAAAAAATTATATACATTATACGAGCAATAAATTACTTATATTAAAGTTTATATTATATTTTTATTTATTTATTAATATCCTACTTAAAATGTCTATAAAATATCGAATCGTAGTCGTACATGGTACGACGGGTAAAACTAGTATATAATAGAAGGGGAAAGATCTCAATAAGATTGAGGGTCATATGGCTTCTTCATTTTTAAGACAAATCCTAAAATGATGTTATTTCATGTTATCTTTAGTGAATTTATATCTTGTTTGAATATTACTTAAGGAAGAAGATATTCTATCTATGAACGGATAGAATATCGGGTACCTTGCAGGGCAAGCAGGAGGTCGGCCAACCCTAAGGGCGTGTGACATGGGCTTCTTCCTCATAAATACGGTACGCTGTGTTTTTAAGAATACATCGCATTACAATTAAGACTATTACCAACCTAGACATCGAAGGTGGATTAGGGGATAAGAGTATAAGACTCTCTTTATCTATAACTTTTTATAGATTAAAGTCATGATTTTTAACTTTTAAGAGGGTAAAAGGATCAAACACGACCTTTGAGTATCTTGAAGAATTTTTACACTAACACCAAGTAATTCTCTATTTCCCAAACATTTAAATTCCCATAAAAATATTTCTTAGAAAGTAAGTTTTGAATATTTTTAAATTCCCACTTCAAACAGACAAGGGGTTTATAAACTTTAGTGGATCTTTTATGTCTAAGAGATTTAAATGGTTATTGCATATATGTATATTGTAGTATCTTGCATAAATCATAGATTTTAATTCATGTATAGTTTCCTTATTAGTAGTAGTACAATAAGATAAATGAATCTCAATAACTCAACAAGTAATTTATATACCTAATATACGAGTCCTTTTTCATATCTTAACTCGAATATGTCTTCTCACAATAAATAACGGCTTTTCTAACAACTTTAGAAAGCCAAAAAAATAACGACTTTTTTAACCTATGTCTCAAGTGATGCAAATTCTCTGTCCCATACCATGCCTCATTTATGGTGATTGGTTGAAAAATAATTAAAAATCATCAAGTGATGCTATCATGTGTTTATTAAAAGAATATAAAGAAAATCTCAACCAATCACCATAATTGGGACATGATAAGGGACAAGGAGATGGGACAAAGGATTTACATCGTGTCCCAAGGACATAAGTTAAAATCCCATAGGTTAAAAGAATTTATTCTTTTCAATTTTAAGGTTTTAGTTTCTAAATATTGATTCTTATGGGCATAGATAAATGAGACACATGATATGTCTAAACTAATTAATACACACTTTGATGAGATACTAATCGTCCTTGGCAGCTCATTAACGACTTTTTTAACCTATGGATCGTGGAGGATAAATAACTGCTTTTCTAACGACTTTAGAAAACCCAAAAAATAACGACTTTTTTTAACCTATGTCTCAAGCGATGCAAATTCTCTGTCTCATTCCATTTCTCGTTATGGTGATTGGTTGAAAAATAATTAAAAATCATCAAGTGATGCTATCATCTATCTATCTATCTATATATACTATAAAATAGAAAAATTTGGGCAATTAATGCCTCATTAAAATGACCTAGTATTTATTTCTAATTTCTTTTCTAATCTTCTATCTATAAATCTCTCTCTCTATATATATATGTTTTATAAAGGAGAAACATTTGGACATTTATGACAAGAAATTCAATTAAAAGAAATGACTAAAAATAAAAATAAAAAATATGTCTTTTGAAATTCTATAAAGCAATTGGCTTTTTATGACAAAGGGAATAAGTAGAAATTAGAATTTCTTAAAATATGCCCTTTCAAATTCTGTAAAGTAATTGGTAATTTATGATAAGGAATTAAAAACTAGAAAATTATGCCCTTTGAAATTCTATATTCAATTCATCCTATTAAGTTATATGTCTTTTCAAATTCTATAAAGTAATTGCTATTTATAACAAAGGGATTAAGTAGAAATTAGAGTTTGTAAAAATATGCCCTCTCAAATTATGTAAAGTAATTGACAATTTATGACATGGAATTAAATACTAGAAAATTATGCCCTTTGAAATTCCATATTCAATTCATCCTATTAAAATTTTGCATTATATATACAGTCGCACATTCTTCCTCACCCTCTACAACATAATACCCACTTCCAAACCTTACTTTCACATCTAATAAGAGCAATACATACATAATGTCACCCTCTTCAATCCCAATGGTAATCGTTTACATTTGTAGCAACTTTCTTTATGTAGCATTTCCATTCCTGCAAAAATTACAAATATTCGTTACTTTTCTATTTTGCTTCAGAAATCAACAACAAAGTCATGCTCATGGAAAACTAATGACGAAGGAGACAAACATTGCCACCTTAATCAATTATGTGAAGGTGTTTACAAATATTTTTCTATTTTACATATATTATGGACTTTTGCATGGATTATAATTTAACCCCCTAATATTTATTTCTATATATATATATATGTTTTATAAAGGAGAAACATTTGGATATATTTATGACAAGGAATTCAATTAAAAGAAATGACTAAAAATTAAAAATTAAAAATATGTCTTTTGAAATTCTATAAAGCAATTGGCTATTTATGACAAAGGGAATAAGTAGAAATATGAATTTTTTAAAATATGCCTTTCAAATTCTGTAAAGTAATTGGTAATTTTTATGATAAGGAATTAAAAACTAGAAGATTATGCCCTTTGAAATTCTATATTCAATTCATCCTATTAAGTTTTATGTCTTTCCAAATTCTAAAAAGTAATTGGCTATTTATAACAAAGGGAATAAGTAGAAATTAGAGTTTTTTAAAATATGCCCTTTCAAATTATGTAAAGTAAATGCTAAGGGGAGAATCTATATAAACGCGGGTTTAGCTAGAAACCGAAAGAAAAGTACTTCGAAACCACAATTAATGCATTTCTTATTTTTTAAATTTAGGAATCAATACACACATATTTAAAAATAAATTCAAAACTAATAACACTTCGTACAACAATAACTAATATAACAATGTGTAGTTTAATATATATAACAATGCATAGGTTAACAATGAAATTTTTATGATCAATATTCAATATACATACACTTTTAAATGAATTTAATGATGAATTTCAAACATTTCAAACATTTCATTGATTTAAAAATAAAATTTGTAGCTCAAAACATTTCACATCAAGGAAATTTTTTTAAAATTGCATCATTCACATATGTATTTTATAGACTAGCAAATAGGCCGCGCGTTGCGCGGCGATTATAAGACGGAGACTTCATTAGTGTAGAAATATGGAAATGACATTTTCGTAAATTTATTTAAAGGGGTATGGTTTTTTAGGAAAAGGAATATGGAAATGGTATTTTCGTAAATTTATTTAAATGGGCATGGTTTTTTTGGTATTAATTTACTTGACTTTACGCCATCCAATGTCTTAAAACTTGTTTTATTACGTATAAGAGCTTTCTTCACAACTAAGAAACAAACTTATCCGAGCTCGCTTACGAGCGAAGTAACTTGGACACGTTTTTCGTGACATGTCAAAATTACCCGTTCACATCCAAATATCACCTAAGTCGATCACGCTTTTCCAAGAATATATATCCCGAGATTACTTAAGAGCTAAGCAAAACCTTTTGGTATTAATTTAATTGATTTCATGCCATCCAATGTCTTAGAACTTGTTTTATTACGTATAAGAGCTTTCTTCACAACTAAGAAACAAACTTATCCGAGATTGCTTACGAGCGAAGTAACGTCGACACGTTTTTCGAGACATATCAAAATTACCCGTTCACATCCAAATATCACCTAAGTCGATCACGCTTTTCCAAGAATATATATCCCGAGATTACTTAAGAGCTAAGCAATACGATACGAATTTCAAGGAACATTAAAATATCAAAATTATTACTGAGAATGGCATTTCCGTAAATTTATTTAAATGGGGATGGTATTTTTGGAAAAAGATATAAAAATGGCATTTCCGTAAATTTATGTAAAGGGGCATGGTTTTTGAGCTTTCTTCACAACTAAGAAACAAACTTATCCGAGATTGCTTACGAGCGAAGTAACGTCGACACGTTTTTCGAGACATATCAAAATTACTCGTTCACATCCAAATACCACCTAAGTCGATCACGCTTTTCCAAGAATATATATCCCGAGATTACTTAAGAGCTAAGCAATACGATACGAATTTCAAGGAACATTAAAATATCAAAATTATTACTGAGAATGACATTTCCGTAAATTTATTTAAATGGGGATGGTAATTTTGGAAAAAGATATAAAAATGGCATTTCCGCAAATTTATGTAAAGGGGCATGGTTTTTTTGGATATGCACTATTTTTTAAGTTTTTAGCAAAACATCGTTTTTAGCAAAACATCTCACACGCTTTTATAATATGATAGACATATACACATAGATTAATTATACAAATCAAAATAAATAACACATTTAATTGTTTAGACCTTATCCTTAAATAAATGCTTGAGAAAATGTAACAAGAACAAATCGTTTGGACTATTCATTGCTACCACGTCGTTTATGATAAAGTGAAGTTAATAGAACATTTAAATTGCAATTAGTAGGAATATGGAATGATTATTGGTTAAAATCTATAAATCTATAAAATAAAATAAAAAATTTAAAAATATTGTTCATTTATGATCAACCTCACAACAAAGTTCATAGAAGAAAAATAAAAAATAAATTTAACCCCATAAAAATATAAAATTTGAAAACAAATACCCATATATTTAAAAATCAATTTAAAACTAAAAACATTTTATATCATAATACACAACAATGTATATACTACTATAAAGTAACTATTATTAGTTTCCTTCGCTTGCAATGATAATGAGAACACAACAATCTATATCTATATCTATATATCATATAAATAAAAAAATTGGTCATTTATGACCAATCCATATTAAAGATGAAAGAGAAAAAAAATCTAAACATCAAAGTAAACTAATGGTATTATTCGTCATTCAATCCATAAAATAGTCCTCTTCTCTGTATATATAAGAATGATGTATAAGAGAAACAAAATCAAATTACACCGTATTTAAATGTTTAGAATGTAAAGGATGATAGTCATTGATGGGAAAGCCCAAAGCCATATTGGTAAGATAATTAAAGGAAAAATATTATTTTTATTTCTCAAGTATTAATTTAATAACTTCTTCATTTTTGAACATAAAATTAATATTTTAAATTTATAAATTTAATAATAAATATAACAAAAATTGTTTCAACAAATTTATATTTTGGACCGTGGTATTTTTTTAAATTAATGTTTTTACAAAGAAAAAAGTATAGTTTTTTATAAAAGAATTATGTTTTTATTGAGAAAAATTATATATTATTTATGAAAAAATATAATGTTATGAAGTATATGCATATGTATATGACATAAAAGTGAAAATTAAATAGTAAAAAATAAATATTATAACATAAGAAATATTATTTATGTATATAAATTTATATTTATATTTATATTTTTAAAAAAGTCAGTCCGGACCGAGACCAAAATTTTAAAATTCATGGACTGAGGACCGTACGGGTATACTCTCGCTCCGATCCGGTCCGGACCGGAATTTGCCCAACCCTATGTAGATATGATTAATTAAAACTCATGTATGTGGTGTATAAATAAAAGTTATATACTTATATAAATAGTGTTAGTTCAATATTATCTAAAAGATTAAAAATAAAAAGTTCAAATAAATGTCACATAAATGAAGATGAAGAGACTAATGTAAGAAGAATAAAAAGTTGTATTTTTATTCTTGGATAACTAATGGCAAAATATAAAAATGGAAAAACTAATTTAAGAGAATTATATTTATATTCAATGAATTGTCACATGTAATTAACAATATATACATGTCTAAATTAAATATTAAACCTACATCTAAAGTTGTGTTTTTTTTTGTAATAAATGTCACAAGAATAAAGATGAAGAGTTTAATATAAGAAGATCAAAAGTTGTACTTTTTTAGAATAAATGAAAAAAAATATTTCATACTATTCAACATTTATAAATAACTAACTATACATATTCCAAAACTCTGAACAATCAATGTTTGTTAATAGATTAAAATCTCATTAATAATTCAATTAATTGTCATTTAAATGGTCTTTTTTCAATTTTTTAATGTAAAAAATTATCATAAATATTGATATAATTAATTTAGTAAACTTAATAATAAAATAAAAATTTATTCTGTGCACACACAAATAGAGACATAAACTAACAATACACATACATTTATATAAATTCTTATCAATAAAATCCAATGTATTAAAATTCTAATCACATCCAATTTTTGTATCATAAATGTTAATTGCAAATTTATATAAATAATAGTCTTTAAATATTTGTTTATAAACTTCTTCAACTATTTAGTTAAAATTAAAACAATAAAAAAACCAAGTTATAAATATTATAAATAAGTTATAAAGGTTAAAAAATTCTGATCCCGTCCAACGGACTGGTAAACCCCCTAGTGTGTTTAATAAAGCAATAAAAAGAAAACCTCAACCAATCACCATGAACAAGGAGATGGCCGGGACATAGGATTTACATCGTGCCTTAAATAATAAATGAGACACATGATATGTCTAAACTAATTAATACACACTTTGATGAGATACTAATCATCCTTGGTAGCTCATTAACTCTTTGACTAATTCAATTCCCTCAACTACAATAAATTGTCAAATTGGTTGTTAATTGTTAGTATTGAGTTATGGACCAATAAATAACAAATTGTCAAGATCTTCAAATCATATCATGTATTTATGTGTGCACATTTCTTTACTTTAAACACTTTAAACAAACCTATTATTTTCTAGTAGTACAGAAAAAAAAAAGATACGATAGATCTTCTTCCATGTCACTGATGAAGTCGGCATCATTTTCTATTTTTATGTACGCGGCAAAATGTCGCTCAATATTTATACAAGGTCAATAGCCAAGAGGCAAGAGCCCATACAACTAAACGTGTAAATGTAATTAATAAAATTCAAAAAGTCAACTAGTATGGTTGATTGATTCTACATTTCTTCACCAGCTAAATCTTAACCCACTTAATCAAAATTGACTCATCTGATTTTTTTAAAGTGATATTAAGTATATTCCAATGAAAAAACAACAAAAAAATGTTCAATTTTTAATCAGAATCTTAAAATAACTTAAACCTTAAATTGACCCTATCAAATTCTCAACACATTGTCAACGTATCCACTATGTGTCCCACATGTCAATTTTAAGTTGATGGTCATCATCAAGAAACTAACTGTCCAATATAGGTACAACAAATTAAATACAATTGTCACTTTTGGGCCCTCTCTTGGGGCCTAAAATGGCCCATTATATTTACTCTAAAATGGGTCTATTTAACCTCCGGTAGGTTGGCATTCAATTTCTGGTTAGGTGTCTTATTATTCATATCAATGAGTTCTTCCAAGTTTTCTTTTCTCTAAATGATACTATAGGAAGAAAAGAGATTAGGCCGGATTATTAAACATTCTAGTTCATACTAGAGCATTCTTTCAGATGAAAGTATATAGATTATGATCACGGTCAAACTCATTAGCACGAGACAAGTGACCTAAGTAAGCCAGCATGCTATATTATTTCATGCTTATACCTTAAGGTTGTTGTTGAGCCCAAAAATTTCAATTAGGTTACACCAGAAAATCTTGCTCCTGCCTACCGATTATCGGCTGTCCGTCTCCTGATTCCTGACCATCGAGTGTCATGCAGCACCAACGAAATCCCTTGATTTTCGGGATTTGTTGTAACTTCTTTGACCAGATCGTGTTCATCATTCCAAATGCCTATTTTGAAAGGGAAGTTACTTAATAACCGTTCATCATGAAGATCCATTCAAATGCCTATTTTTTAGGAAGAAGTTACCCATTATCTTCCACTTACTTTAGCTATATAAAAGGGTTATTTCAGCCATGTAAAAGAAGAGACGAATCACTCTCATCCACACATTGTAATCCTCTCTCAATCTCATGTGTAATCAGCCCTAGCAACAAATATTACTCAAAAGTCCTCTAGCATCCGAACGACTTTCTGCGGGATCCTGGATCCTGGATGCCGGCCAGTTTATAACCTCAAGTTTTAGCATTAATTAAAGGAGATAAGCAATTCTTCTTTATTTGCATTGTGTTTACATTCAGTTTAACTTATATCTTCATTGCTTTCGTTCTTATTTGCATTCGTTCATCTTACAACCGGCGACGATCATATATCTTTGGCTATCTATCCTCTCAACCCCCCTCTCCAAGGACATAAGAGTGAAATTGTTCATTTTTTGTCCAAAACAGTTGTCAATTTCGATTTCTAAAGCTGTTTTACCTACTTTTTTACTATTTGTATTTTTTTTTTCCGTAAGTCCATGGATATGATCGATATCTAACCTCCACGATCCACATTCATGTCTAACTTCTTATAGTTTGAAATATTGTCCAACTCGTTTTGGTATTTTTAAGTTGAGAAACCATAATAATGCCATCAACGATGGTAGAAGGGCAAATAACAATTTGTGTCGAAAAGTTCTTAATCAAATATTATGTTCTTATATTATTTCTTGCTTATACCTTAAGGTTGTCGCTATCGATTTCTAAAGTTGTTTTACCTACTATTTTACTACTTGTATTCTTTTTTCATAATTCCATGGATATGATTGATATCTAACCTCCACGATCCACATATAGAATTTTGTATTTGTAGGAAATAAGACAACTTTATTAATGCCATGAAGGCTCTTATTTATACAAGGAGGAGCACACAATCAATCAAGGTGATTGTGGCCTATAATTGTACTAATCAATCAAGCTAATTGAAAGATAATTGATAGACTAATTACAAGGAAATAATTAATACATGATTATTCCCTTATACCACATTCATGTCAACTTCTTATAGTTTGAAATATTGTCCAACTCGTTTTGGTATTTTTAAGTCGAGAAACCATAACAATGCCATCAACGATGGTAGAAGAGCAAATAACAATTTGAGTCGAAAAGTTCTTAAATTAAAGGCTTAAGTTCGTTACAAGCTACTTTGTCCCACCATTATGTTGAGTTATTTATTCTTAGGTTTTCCCTTATTTCATTTAGAATTGCTTTTCATGTCTTTTGACACCAAGTCAAATCTTCTTTTATTTGTAACCTCTTTAACCAAATATTATGCTTTGATCCGTGTACAAAATTGATTAGTATAGAATTTATCAACATCCTCTTCTCCGACAATCAAATTTTGACTAGCTACTATCACTCTTGACACAAGTTGAGGATCTTACACAAAAAACTCAACTTCAAGAAACTAAGCTGGAAAAAAACTATCAAGCAGTTGAAAGAAGTAATATCAAATTATCAATAGTAGGGAAAGAGGCTGCTAAATGTAAAGTTGTAAAGGAAGTGATCAAGTCTTTTACCGCACAAGTAAGATATGTTTATTCCTCATTGTGGTTTCTCTCAAGTCGAGATAAAGGAGATAATCTTTGTCTAATAACAAAATCAATGGCGCAAGAGACTGTCCTTGGAAAATCGAGATTGTTATTTTTAACATCTTGTGCGAGCCTTGCGAATTTCAATCTTGGAGTATTTTCCATATATAAATCTAGGAAGACTAACTTTGTGACCGATTACATTGTTAAATTGATCCTTAGAGCTCCTTCTTGTCCTTGACCGTTGACCTTTATGTTCTTATTATTAAGATGCCTTAGGACCGGCATCTTCCAAACACCAAGTCCCCTAATTTCTTTCTTAATCAAAAATAATAATTTAGAGTTTTACTAATCATCTATTACACGTGTTGCTCTATGGCTAATGTACACACCTACTAATGCAACCTTGACTCCACTAGGACTCAAGAACACCCGGATCTTCGTCTTTGAAAGATTATTAGGTCTCACGGAAGCGATTGCGGAAGCAACTTGATGAATGATCCAACATTTTGGATCAATGGGAGACTCAACGTTATGAGACTCGATGGAATCGACCAATGGACGATTGAAGGGTGTTTGATTTGTAGCACACAACAAGAGAATTGTATTGAATCGATTGAATGATAATGTGTGGAGTCAGAATCCGAAACAAGGGAGTCTAAGCTTCGACCTTGTCTTGGATAATTCTACGCTGATTGATAAAGAGCCTCGAGCGCCCCTTAATTATATTGTGGAGGCGGCTTAAAACCCTAGAAAGCTAATAAGATAGCGGATTGGGCCAAACATGCAATCAAGGTTCACCTCCGAAAAGTCCATAAATCCGAAATAGTACTTACTAAAAAGTAAAACAACATAAATAGAATGTTTAAATGTGGCATAAATAAATAAGGCAAGATATGACCCAAGGTTGTGGCCAAGGCACCGGAGGTGTCAAGACCAAAACCAAAGGCCTAGGCCGCTAGGCGCACACGCGGACGCTCAGCGAGTGTCGGTCGGTATTGATGCTATGATCCTAATCCAAGGGAGGCGCCATAGTCTCAGCCATCTCGGATTAGTCGGGATCGGGTTTGACCCGAGGCTAGGTTGCATCACCTACCCTTCATAATGATTTAACATTGATATATTCGTATAATTTTAGGATACTAGCGAAAAATTAACCCACACATCAAACATTAATATAGGTATATTTTGCACAAGACAAAAAAAGCTAAAAAAACGATCAACTGAAAAATCAGGTTCGATCCTTGCCTCCGCCCCTAAACTTGGTGAAAAACCAAGTCTCAGCATTCTTCCACCATTAGGTCGAGCCGGTCAATGCAAGCCGGTTACCTGATTCGTGCGCTTTGCTGGCTAATTCACGGACCCGGGGTTTACCACCAAAGGTGGGTCCCTCATTAAAATAAATAAATTAAAGCATAAAAATGTATATCAGTTGGTACTTAGTAAGAGTCACATTTGTTTTATTTTGAAGTTAAATGCTACTTAACAATGCACATCACAGGTTTGAAGAAATAGATTTCATTTTTTGACAAAAAAAAAGATCTTATTTTCATTAAAATACGAAAATATTATCCCCAGAAAAACTTGTTGTCAAAAGACACTTTCAATGACCTAAACTCTCAAGTATTGCCAGGGGAAAGCCCGTCATATAGGTTCAAGTTCAACTATAGTAAATCTCTTCTAATCAGTTGAATTGCGAGCGGGGAGCAAAGGCGAAGATGGCGAGGGATAGTTGTTTGGCTAGAGTCGGCGCTGGTGTAGCTCTTGGTGGCGCGCTCGGCGGCGCCGTTGGTAAGTTCTTTTTCTCACAATCCTACGGCCACCTGTTTCTCTTCCTTCCTCCTGAAAACCCTAAATCGTCGATGCTCTGAAATTTGATCTGGAATTGTCAATTGTAGTCTCTTGCTTTCTGATTCATAGTTCGGAGGAGTGGAATTGATTTCTATTGTGTTTCAAGTTCAATTGTTCGATAATTTATGATGCCTTGCTGTAAACGAAAACGTTGCTGTCCTTTTCACAAATGCAAAATGATGCTGTGAAGTTATGGATGAATATTGTCATTTTTTTTTGTATGTACTGTCCTGATTAGAGATTCAGTTCTGTCTATAGGAGATACTGATAAAATCCATGGATAGACTTTTACTTCTGGTACAATGTGGTGTTTCTTGAAGCTATGTGATGAATTGGGGAAATTGCAACACATATTGGGGTTCTGTGTCAAACTAGGGTTGTGAGGAAACTATGTTTAATTCAAAGCTGTGGAATATTTGAACTTAGATTGCAATGATCTGTGTCTTTTTATCAAGTAACTTCTCACACTATATATTGAAAGGAAAGAAGTGTGGAATGTGGTGGAGATAACTTTGGATCTGTAGAAAATGCTAGATTTCTCCATTATTTAGAGCTCTCTTTGGATGATCTGGATCAAGGAAGAGTGCATTTTATTTTGACAATGTTGGTCAGGAGTTAAGAACAGTATTCCAATGGCATTATGCTTTACTTTCTGGGCTGTATTATTAGAAAGTTACTGTGTATTGAATTGTTAGACTGTTTTTTGGCCTATCCTTGTTTTGTTTGCAAGACAATATGTTTCACATTCCTGTTGCGAATGACTTTCAATGTCTTTTATTTTCATCTTGTGGGTGTGTGTATTTGATTCATACTTATGTACTCTTCTCATCGAGACATTTAAAATAATACATAATATATGCTGTCATTGTGCTGCCCTATCCCATTCCTTTTCTTTTTTTTCCTGAATTCCCACTTTTGTCTATCTGTATGTTTCTTTCAGAAATGTGTCACATATCTTTTCATTTATCAAGCAAAAACGTAGAAAGGAGTCATAAAAATTTGATTCTATCCTTCCCATTTTCCTGATATAATTGAACGCCTGTGTATCCTCACCCTCATCATCATTGCCCAGTAAAGTCCCGCTCAAACAGGATCTGGGGGGTCAAGATGGGGGCACTCGTAGGATGCGCCCGAAAGACCCAAGCCTCTGTGTATCCTGACCTGAATATTTAATTCTTGATCACCTAAAAATGAATATTAAATTCTTGATCCATATCTTAACATAAGAAGCTCAGTATGAGATGTGGGGGCGTCAATGCATCACTAGATTGTGATAGACTTTGATTACTAGATATGAACTCGGGCGTCAGTGCATCACTAGATTGTGACAGACTTTGATTACTAGATATGAAATCCAAATAACATGGTTCAAGGTTGGTCAATCGGATAACAGGTTTCAAGCTTCATCATTGAGTGGGAAACAACCAATATTAACATATAAACTCAAGTTAGTGGATAAAAGTTCTGGATGCAGGAGGCATACTTTTGTCGTTCTTTCCCTTAATGTTTTTCCTCCATATATTTGAATTGATTGCTTTGCCTCTTTTTTTTTTTATTGTGTGGAATGAATACTATGTATGTGGTAATTCTAGTTCGTAATAGATTTGGAGTTTGTGGACCTAAGTAAAGTGTCTCTTTTCTAGGTGCTGTATATGGAACTTTTGAAGCAGTGAGATACAAGGTCTGCTTTCTAGTATCCCTTTTCATACAAAATGTTCTTTCTGTTGAATGCCTTCTGATTTTACTTTTTAATGGCAATGATACCTTTTTCATGTTTGTCCTGTTTGAAATGGAAAGGAAAAATTACCCCCCGTTGATTGAGTTTCTTAAAATTATGTTTCTTCCAGTCTGTTAAATTTCGTCAACAATGACTTTGGAAATTGAAAACAACAAATGTGTTGATTCTTACATCTGCTTGTCACATTAATCCCTATTAGTTTAAGATGATATGCTTTTTGAACTTCGATAGATGAGTTCTTGATGAACGGTGGAGGCTGATGACTTGGTTTCTTTTGTTATGTGTAACTGAACATGAAAAAAATATGATTTCGCTTGATATGAAAAGAGTTCTGTTTCTGGCTAAAAATTCAGTCTCTTCAAATGTGCAGATCCCGGGACTTCTAAAGATCCGGCACATTGGGCAGACGACAATAGGCAGTGCTGCAGTTTTCGGTATCTTTCTCGGTGCAGGGAGCTTAATACATTGCGGGAGATCTTACTGATGAATCTGCCTCTTGTGTTTCAATTGGTTTCTTGTTCTTCTCATTTCGGTAATACAATTTTGTTCCTTAGATTCTCCTGGTCAAGGATGATGTTTTGCTATAGGATGCTAGTTCACAATAATATGTTCAGGCAACAACCACGATCGTTTGCATAATGAAAATTTAACCAAGGGTTTTGTCTTTTTTGTATAATACAAAAATTACAAAGAGTGAGCCTTGAAAAACAATTTGCTAAACAAATGCTGTTGTTTAGTAGGCATGATTGAATTACAGGTGGAAGGTGTCGCGTGTGATCAGTCAAACGACGCGCCGATCTTTGAAAAGTACTCTCCAAATATAATGTGAACTTATCCTATGTAAATATGAGGTACAAATGAGGACCTTTCTATTTGAGAAATGGATGGCTAAGATTAGAAGAGATAGGGGCAAAATGATAATTTTAAAAAAAAATTAAAAAAATAAAAAATAAAAAAATATTTTTTAAAATTTTTCTTAGTTTCGCTTGTTCTTGCCAAAAACACGAAATTTGATTTTTTACGTTACGTTCACATATTTTATGTATATGTTCACACTATTATAAGACATGTTTACATATTATCACATTTTTCAGTTCAGAGATTTTATAATATGTTCACATATATTACAAGTGTGTTCACATATTATTACTGTTTGTTCATGTTTTATGGTCATATGCTCATGTTCGATTAAATCATAATACATGCGTTAAACGGCTTAAAAAATTTGACAAAAAAATTAAAAAATAATATTTTATTTTTATTTATTTTTTATTTTTTCGCTTATTTTTGCCAAAAACATGACGGTTGACATTTTATGTTCTGTTCACATATTTTATACACATGTTTACATTATTACAAGGGTTGTTCACATATAACCGCATTTTAGACTTCAGAAAATTTAGTATACGTTCACATATAATATAGGTACGTTCACATATTAGTATTGCTTGTTCACGTTTTATGGCCTTATGTTCATACTCGATTTACATCATTGTACATACGTAAACAGACTTTAAAAAAATAAAGTAAGAAAATAAAAAAAATGTTTTTTATTTTATTTTATTTTTATTTTTATAATCGGATGGCCTAGATTTATTTCTAGTGTTTCAATCGGATGATCCAGATTTGTTCTTAGTTTTCATGATAAGCCTCATTTTCATTTGATTCTCAATCTCATGTAAATATATGTGTTTTGGAAAAAAAAAAGTACCCTATTCATTTAGGTTGATGATTCCTCCAATCCTCCCTATATCCTTTTCCATGGTCGATTCAAGGCTCTTCGAAAATCCGGGTGATTCATGGTCAACAAAAATTAACTTGAAAAAGTCTCCAATTTGAGGTTGTCAATTATACATGTCAACTTCAGACATACCCTCCTCGGCTATGTCCAAGGCAAGGGTGTATACATCTTGATCCCCAGATCCTGAATGGACGGGATATCACTGGGTCAATGTTGTTGATTATACATGTCAACGAGTACTTGGAGAGATTTGAAAGTTGTCTCTGTCGGTTGGGTCACGAGCCTAAGATTACCATCAAAGGTGGATATGAAAGCTGAAAATGCTTTTTTTTTAGTTTTATTTATGCACTTTTCTTTCTCGATTGATCTACATAAAAACTAAGATTATAATGAAGAACAAACTCACCACCATATGATACTTGAAGATGCTTCTCTTAACTACCTTTGTTCTTGAAATTTTGCCATATATAGTACATTTTTCTTTTGTTACTTTGTGGTATTTAAGTGCTTTTCATTAGTTTTGTGTACCAACCTTCCATTCAACCCCCAAATTCAAAACCTAATTACATATTTAACTTAAGAGATGAGTGTTTTTTTTATTTAACCTAATTACATTTTCAGGCATACCCCCTTCCCTTGGGTAGGGGTACCTCCATCTTGACCCTCAGATTTCGCTTTGGCAAAACCTCACTGGGTTAATGTTGTTGTTGTGGTGGTTCAAATTTATTAAAACCGGTTTAAAAATGTGAGCCCGGCTTCACCAAACCATCAAAGTCTGACGAAAAACAAAACCAATTTATCCCTTAAAACTTACTTTAAAATTCTTATTTGTCCTTGCCACAATGATACCCTTAATGTCAATATTTTGTTGGTATAGTATCGTATTAGACTTCTTTAGTGTTGTTTAAGAGATTTGAGTGTGAATCCCCCTTGATAGCATGTTTGGAGAAACTAATATTAGAAGGGTCTCTCCTAAAATGGGATCATAAAATATCGGTCCGGACGTAGAGAGGTGTTAATTCCTGGGGAACGAGTTCTATCTCCCATCGGTCTTTGCTGGCGTCGCGCTGCTGGATGCTTCTGATCCGATCGAACTGGACGAGCCAAATATAAAACCAAAAAAATTATGGAAGGTTGGGGTAATTAAGTAACCACCCCATTTAAACTACACGTAAAATTATACTATCATACACTTGATGTCTAGATATGTTTGAGTTTGTTGAACCAAATTTAACGAGTTGACGCAATAACGTAATGAGATCTCATTGCGTTCCCGCACACACAAAAAGAAAAGACGATCGATCTATGGATTCGTATTCAATTTCCCACTACAAAATCTCTTGGATCAGTAAATAACAAAACACAAGTACCGATACAAAGATACGTTTATCTAATAGACAAATGTTATGTAGAGTAGTGGACACAAATAGACAAATGATTGTCTTAAAAGGGCAGTCACACCAACAAATGTAGCAACCATTGCCACCACTTACCGTAATGTAAGGATTGATTGCCACATGAAAACATTGATTGATGAATAGTTTGCATCATTGCATGGTGTGTACGTTTGTGGATAAGAACACAACAATACATGAGGGTTAAATCTTAATTCTTTAAGGAATGAGTTTGGCGATACAAAAAACCATCTCTTATTTATATTATGTTTTCATTGAACCACCCTCATTTTGTCATATGGAGTCGAACCCTCCCTACACATCCAACAAGATCGTCGAGCATGAAACAATCTTGAGCCAACCCTTCCTCTCTCAAGAGGCAATAACAACAGTCCATAAATAGATAGACGTGCATTACATTTATCTTATAATACTACTACTACTAATTTGACGGTATAATAGATAGAAAATGGGATGAGGGTGGTTCAATGAAAACAAAGTAGAAATAAAAGATGATTTTTTTAATAAAAATATAAAATAAAGGATGTTTTTTTTTGCAAACACACTAATATAAAAGGTTATTTTTTATAAAAAGTAAAATACAAGATTATTTACAAACATCACAGGATAAAGGATGTTTTTTGTATTTTAGCCTATATTTTAATTTATTTGAAGCACTTAGTAAGGCAAAACAACGAGCATTATGTATGGACAAAAAGTCTATATATAAATAGATCGATAGAAGATTAGGTGGGTTGGATTAGTTAATTTGTAGACCTAATCAAATTAACATATATTATTTTTACATTTTTTTGGTTATTTAAACTTAAATTGTTTCATATTTAAATAATTTATAATTGTCTAATAAAAAAAAATTAGAGCTAGGTTCTTGACATTGTGCTCTTGAATAGATTGATTTTAAATTCAAGGTCAAAATATGATATATGATCATATCATAACATATAAAATACTCTTTCTACCAAAAAAACCACATACAATATACATTTACCTAAAATATATACTACTTGTTGAAATATTTCTTCCCACATAAAAAAATTAAGAGTTAAATTAAATTAGTATATAAATCTAAAAATTAGACCTTTTATTTTTAATTAATTTTAGGATAAAACTTCAATAAACTTATATATTAAGCTTACATTTACCCATCTTTAATTTAAAAATAGTTCAGT
This sequence comes from Fallopia convolvulus, assembly GCA_964016875.1. Taxonomy (NCBI): domain Eukaryota; kingdom Viridiplantae; phylum Streptophyta; class Magnoliopsida; order Caryophyllales; family Polygonaceae; genus Fallopia; species Fallopia convolvulus. The sequence continues at coordinate 4,672,140 of OZ024721.1, forward strand.
CTAACCTTCAACTTCTCATATAAAACGGGTATTCCAACACTATTCCAAATCACTAAGATAGTCCCACAATAATAGACAACAATTCTATAAGCAATAAATCACCGAAATCATAACTCATAATCACACCTTTTGATTTTTCGCGTTCTTCTCTTTCATTGATTGACTTTTTTTTTTTTATTTATGGAATCTTACATTGGTTGATGATCACTTTTGTAGGACAAAATTTCCTGTGTTTGTATCATTGGTAATTATATTTAACTACACTTACAGATTTGTTTTTGGTGTGACAATCTACCAAAACTTTGTTTCTTACTCCGACAATTTTTAATTTTTTTCCACAAAATAACCAGAAAGTTGGCACGTTGGTGTTATTACGACGTGTCACGTACTTGTGGGTCCACGTAGAAAATGGATCGCGGAGATAAGAATCGATCATCGGCGAAAGCCAACAAAAATCCCTCGTCAAGTAGACTCGATCAGAACTGAGAATGGGAGGCTTCCTGTTTTACCACAAATTACTCGATATAAGATTGATAAAAAAGTTATTCATGTGTTTTGTAAAATGCATTTTGATGAACCACACCAAATCACGAGGATAAAAACCATTGGCTAAAAAAATAGCATTTTTTGAAATTCTATTAGGGTGTTCTTCAGTTTAAGTAAACCGAACAAAACTGAAAATTAAACCAAACCGAGTAGGACCGAATTGAAACCGAGCTAGTTCGGTTCCCAATTTTCAGGAGTTCACTTTTCTGTTCAATTTCGTTCGAGTAAAACCGAATATTTAAAAAACCCTAAACTAACCCAGGCCTCTCACCTCCTTAAGGAAAAAAAGTCGCTTTTACTTGACCCGATTTCACTTTTTTACACTTCTCCATTTCTCTCTTTGGAAGTCCTCCATAGATTCAAATCTTCTCTTCACCTCTTTACGCTTCTCTTATGCAAATCTCCTATTCCCATGTTCATGCTTTCTCCTCACCTAGTTGTGATTGACGACCAACGCTTGTCAACGTTCTCGGCTTCCTCAGAGATGACGGCATTCCAAGTTGATGCCCCTTAATAGCCTTTTTGCCTTCTCCTCGTCACCGAAAATTGCTACACCACTTGTAAACTACTCAGAGCCCTCACTCCCCTCGACACCAATAACTGCGAGGCCTATGAGTTTGTGAACCAAAGATCTTTGTAGGTTGGTTGATTAGATCTAGATTGGGGTAGATCTTATTGAAAATTGTAATAAATTGCTTAATTTTCTTTATAAGAAGAGCGAGTTCTCACACTTTCTTTGTCGACAATGATGACGATGAATTGATGATGGTTGATGATATGAATCGATTAACACGTTAGCTATTGAAATTGATGATGGTTCTCTCACTTTCCATACCGATGATGCGATTTAGGGTTAAGTTAGACTTTGTTTTTCAAAGTTTATCTTCGGACAACTCAACTCGTTTTTTTTTTGCTTTCATGATTTCGGTTTATACGAGTTCAAAATCGAACTAGAATCGAAAAACTGAACTGAAACAAGTATGTTCGTTTCGCGATTCACCAAAATCCGAAACTCGATTTTCGGTTCATTTCGATTTTGAACCGATAAGCAACCCTAAATTTTGTATAATATTTTTTAAGGAAAAAGAATACAATGTAATTAAGTACTTTAACCCCCAAAGTTTGAAATTAGTATTTCATAATTTTCTTATCACTGTCCTCCATTTTCCTTGCCCTTTCCTCTCCAATTTTATTTTCCCTATCCATCACGTTTTCCATCTCCTTTATGAAATTTTGAATTATCTTTTTGTTTTTTTTTGCTTTCGTTCCACGCCTCTGGAAATAAAAAGGAGAAACAGCACACACCATTTCTTCTCCTCTCTCCCGAAGAAAGGTTTCAAATTTCAATCCATTTTCACAGACCAAATCTCTCCCAATTCCTCAATCCATACCTACCTTCAAATCCACTGCACATCCACTTCAATCTACCACCGCCTAATTCTTCCTCCATACAGGTAAGCTATCCTCCTCTCTCGTCAGATTTTTCCTTCTAGGAACCCTAACCCTAGAATCCCCTTTTTCAATTACCCTAAAAACAACGCACAATCATCAAATTGGTACCGGAATCTCAACGCCGTAGCTATCTAGACCGGAATTATCCAGCTTGATTCATCAACTCGTTGCCGGATTTCGAGAATTTCGGTTGTAGGAGCTTGGGAACAGCTCTGATTGATCGGCGAGCTATGGATAAAAATGGAGAATTCTCCGCCGCCGCTCCGAGGAATCCAGCCTTTAATCGATCGTTCTCCGTCACCCCTTCGACGTATCAGAAGCCCGAGAAACCGGCCTTCTCGGCGCTCGATCGGAGCGCGACCGTGAAGAAATCGTACAATCCGTTTGAAGCCGGTGGCGATTTGGTTAAAGGCAAGGTCAGGCTCCTGAGGGATATCTTCGAGCCGCCAAAGAAGGTCAAGTCGGCGGAATCATCGAGTAAATTGAAGCAAGTGAGTTCGTTCAACTCGGATTCCGTCTTGAATTCTTCATCGATTCGTTTGCCAGGCGCAGAAGATCGAGTTGTTGTTTATTTCACAAGCTTGCGAGGTGTGAGGAGGACGTTTGAGGATTGCTATGCTGTTAGATTCATATTCAGGACGTATACTAGGGTTTATGTAGATGAGCGTGACGTCTCCATGGATTCGTCGTATAGAAAGGAGTTGCAGAGCTTGATGGGTGAGAAAGCTGTGAGTTTGCCCCAAGTGTTCATCAAGGGAAGATACATAGGTGGGGCTGAGACCATCAAGCACTTGAACGAAGTGGGCGAGCTGCGAAAAATGCTAGAGATTTTACCTCTTAGGGAAAGAGGGGTTTTTTGTGATTCGTGTGGTGATATCCGGTTCGTCCCTTGCTCGAACTGTAGTGGAAGTAGGAAAGTGTTCGATGAGGATGAAGGGATTATGAAGAGATGCTTGTATTGCAATGAAAACGGGCTGATTCGATGCCCGGCTTGTTTATGTGATAATCATCAATGTTCGCGTTGATTGATTATAGGAGTTGATGCAGTTGGGTAGGACTTAAAAATGTGTCATTAGATTGTGGTGTGGGTTTTAATCATCTGGATGGATGGTGATGATTTCTGCAACATATGCAGAATTGGTTTGTGTAACAATGTGTCATGAACAGCATGACTGATCTTTTTACCAGTTTTACTGCTGTGCTTTTGTGTGTGTGTCTATGTTTAATGTAGTTTAGGAGATGGGTTCTCCAATATTCTGATGTAAAATCTTCTGCTTGGGTATATATAGTAATGTTGTTGTGCTCGACTTATTATGCAAAGCTTCTATTTATCTTCAGCTCTGGATATGTACATACTATGTAGCCTTTGGGTTGGAGAATTAAGGCAGTATGAGTTCTAATCTATTAGTGATGGCCTTGTAACAATGTAACATAATAAACATCACATTCAAGAAGCTATTAGGCCTAAAATCCTCAAATTTGAGGCAGTATGAGTTCTAATCTATTAGTGATGGCCTTGTAACAATGTAACATAATAAACATCACATTCAAGAAGCTATTAGGCCTAAAATCCTCAAATTTGAGGCAAGTTGGGGTTGGTTCTTCTTAGGAAGCAAAATAATAGTTTTGCTATCCTCCATTTCCACTTCTTCATATATCCCAGTATGTTCAATGATAAGCGTCAAGCTCTTTTCATCACGAATGGGTAGCAAAACACTAAAGGATTCAAAGGATTGGGTGCAAACATGAGTCTTGTGCGAAACAAAGGCAAATAGAGCACAAGCAAGCTTATCGGGCACCACTCATGGAGCACAATCAAGTTAAATGGGCACCACTCTCCCTTGTAGTCCACTAATCGCGACATGAGTACCAGAGAATTTCCTGGTCAAGTTCATGTTGCAAAATTTCAGCATTTCTACTTCTCATGAATAAATCAATCATGCTCTTATCACACTTTTAAGTTTTTGAGTTTCCATTAGCCAAATGGTAGCTTTTAAGTTGTGGGTTTCTTCCCCTAAGCAAAAGTTCATGTTTTCACAAGTAAGTCTTCTGGGAAACCTACATCCCAAGAAGGGATGACAATGGGGCGGGGATTCCCCATTACCCGTGGGGATTCCCCGTTACGGGTACAGGTATGGGTATTTTTAGTGGGGATGGGGGCGGGGATGGGGGAAAAATAATTACCCGCTAGGGTATGGGCATGGGGACGGGGATAGGTGTCCCCGCCCCACCACCTGAGCCGAACCCGAACCCATTGGGGAATCCCCGCATGGGGAACCCCGTGGGAAATCCCCGTCGGGGGACCCGTTGGGGAATCCTCACTTGGGGATCCCCACCGGAGAACCCGTGGGTAAATCTCCACCTCTTCATATATCCCAGTATCTTCCATGATAAGCGTCATGCTCTTTTCATCACAAATGAATAGCAAAACACTTGGAGATTCGAAGAATTGGGTGCAAAACCATGAGTCTCCAACTCTCCATTAGCCAAATGGTAGCTGTTAAGTTGTGGGTTTCTTCCCAAGCCAAATAGATTCGCCCCTAATCTTTCAGGGCTATTATAAGGATCATATGTTATTACATCATCAATCCCCAAACAATGCAAGATAGACTTGTACGCAAAGTTCATGTTTTCGAAAGTAACGTCTGTGAAACTTACATCCCAAGTAGCCCAACTCCTAGTATCAGTAAAATCAACGAATTTGCATCGCCACAAGTAGGCAATTCATGAGTCTCGCCACAAGGTATATATACTAGGCAATTCGTTCCTCAATTTCTCGACGTGAGATAACTATCTTCACATATATGTATCGGGTTTTTTGGGGCTGTATATAAATTGTTAATGGTTGTATCGGGTTTTTTACTCACCTATAAAATCAGTAAAAAGATATCCTACAAACTACAAAGAATAATTGCTCAAAACTTGGTTTTTGACTCTTATTTTTCTCACTTTATTATTCAACGAATCCACCTTAATTCACAACAGAATGCTATTGAGTAAGAGGAACACATTCAAGCTCAAGCTCAAGAATCCCTCTCTCCACACTCTGAAGCTTAATACATATCTCCTGCTTCACCTTTCCATCAATGAGGTTTATCACACTATCTTTGACTAGTGTGTTTTCTCCGCTCGCCATCCACTTTCCCAGCTGTGTCGACTCCTTTAGACACGACCTCTCATACGCTTTCGCAGCTGCAACAAGAGGTTGTATGTCAACCTCCGCCTCTCCCATGAAGTCGTCCGCTTTAAATGCATCCTTATCATACACAAGCTACCAAAAAACCCAAAAATATCTATCTTAAGAATTGATCATGTTTCTATTCACAAGGAAGATTAATATGTTCTGTGTACTTACCAACTGTAGAGGAGGGACATGATCTGGAATTGCTAACATTAGCTTTTCGTTCCAAACTGGGTTAAGGCTGTTTTTCACCACTCGCGTCTTCACAGTCTGCAAGAGACTATTATCATGAAGGTTCAAATGAACAAAATTCAGCAAGTGGGAAAGAGACTGGATTGCTTACTTGATGCCCTAATGAGATGATGACATACGGATCGCTACTCAGCATATCTCGCACGGCTAGATTTGTTCCTCTCATAATTTTAACACTAACTAACCCAACAAATTCAACCATGCCTGGCTGCAACAGAAAAAAAAAAACAGTAGTTAAAATTTGCAAGAATTTATGTACATATCATATGTATATCAGTTTTTCTAACAAAATTTCTACTTATAGGAGTAATAGTTTTGAAAAACATGATTCTTAACCCGCGTCTAAAGACATAGGTTAGAAAAACAGTATGTGATTTACCGTTGCGTGGGTTTTCTTCAAGGATCTAGGATCATTACTTTTCTTCCAGCTGTAGCGAAACATATGTCCTAATCCGGAAATACGAACAATGGCGGCTTGTTTTGTAGCCTGCCTCTTATCAAGAGATGGACTATACACTGAAGACGACGAACTTGTTGTATCAGTAGTAGTAGCTCGTGGATAAGGACAGCACCTTTCATCCCCACCTTCAGTGTAGAGAAATTGTTTCAGCTCATACTTTCTCCTGAGAAAAAAAAAAACAGGAAGATGACTTAGACTGCATTTGTTTATCTAAAATGATAAACTAAATGTATGATATTGAAGAATTGTAGTTACCTGATGAAATCAGAACGCTCTTCGCTAGGGGAGTCTGGTTTCGGTTTCTTAATGTGTCCAGGGACACAGGCTTCAAACTTCTTGTTGATTTCTTCGTTCCCACCGGTTTCTGACAGAGAATTTACTTGTTCATCTGTCCATTCATCCAGATTCACTGATAAAACCTGCAGAAAATAAATCAGCTGAAAACATGTTTTTCCCCATTTTCCTGAACAAAAAAAGGCCACAATTTATGTACCTTTGTGATGTGTACTCCTAGACTTCTATGAACACCAGAACACTTGATACAGATGAAAACTCCAGGGGTTAAGGATCTGAAAATTTTGCCAAATTAATGGGAATTAGGTTTATTTTTATTCATGGTATGATCAAGGTTTGGACTTGAATCAAATTATGATACTTACACCCATTTGGGATCCAGTGACCCACAGTCTGCACAATACTTATTGACACATAAAGCCAACAACTTCTCTAATTTTATCCTGGGACCTGAAATAGTGTGAGAGAAAGAATTCAGATAAGAGAAACATATCTCAGCAGTCAACAGACTTGAAACACACCGTTTATGTACACTTGATCAAACATTCAGATATCAAAACAAATTGAGAATAAATCCAAGTGAAATATTCTTAATGAAAACAAAAAGTAATCATTCATTGCAAGTGAACATCAAAGATTACCTGATTTTTCTCCTATTACTTTGCTGCTATTTCTTGGACTATCTGCGCGCAAGAGGTCATAGAGGCAACGTCCTAGATGCATCAGATAAAATGCGTTTTAGCATCCTCATCAAGAACAATACCCAATAGCTTTTCATGTGGTATTTTTTTTTTTAATAATTATGGAGATTGGCACTTGACTGTATATTTGCAACTAAGTTAGCAACAGTCGAAGACTTGAAAACAATGCTAAAACATAATGAAAAATGTTCATAAATCATAATGGTCTTAGATTAAAAGTCTAATGTAAGCTCAACCCTGGATTTACAACATATTTATAAAGCAAATATAACGCAATAACAGAAGCTATGAGCTCTGTACAAACAATGGACCAATGAAAAAGAATACAAGAAAATGAGTTTATGTAGGAGTAATCAAGCAAGATAGAAACAAATTAGCAGAACCCAGAAAAGAAACTTACCAGTAGATTTAATTTCAACCTCATTTTCTTGAAATATAGACATCCCAGGGCTCTTCTTATTGCAAACAAAAATCATGAAAAGATTTTCAAATTCTTCAGAATTCAGCTTTCCATGAGATTTACTCCCAAACTTGAACCAATAAAAACATCCTGGAAAAAAAATGCTTTCTTGATCAGATTCTGCCAAAAAATTTGGCAAGTTTTGGTGATCCTTGGCACCAAATCTCAACTGGGTATGTAGAATGTTGTATGATTTATGGGGAAAACCCCAGATTAAGGCTCAAAGCTCAAAAACAAATCAAGAATTAAAGGCCAAGTAAAACAAAAAAAGAGTAATACTATAAGATTGGCTATATAAACAAAGGGGGAATACAACAGGAAGAAGACGTGGAAAGCAACAAAGATATGGACTTTAGAAAGCAAACGAGTTGGGTGATCTACTGCCTGGCTATAACTAATTAAGTAATTAACTATAAAGTTTCTTTTATGGATAATAATCTTTTATGAATGCAAACTTTTTTTTAATGGAATTTGGAATTCTGGTTATTGGTTGTTGGCTGACAAATATAAAACAAAATTTCTGAAGTCCAGGGAGAGTGACTTCCTCCACTCACTCTCCTATGTGTCACCTACCAGGCTAGCACCGTGTTTGGATAAGCGAAAGCAATTATTATTTTTAAAATATTTTATTTATACCTAGGTGGGATTTATAGGTTCCATAACACATGCAAAATCTGTTTGGTTAAAGTTAGCTGGTTAGAAATGAACATAGTGCTATGATCTCCATACCCAATTGGCCCTATTTAATGGAGATTGGTGTCGAATTGATTGATTTCTAAAAAGAAAGTTGGATGAAGTTGCCAAGATGATCACTCCAAAACCCTTTTTGATGGACAGACTTTTATAGCCTTATATTTACTTTTTAATTTTATAGCCTTATAGGGTTATTCACATTGAAAATTTTCGGATTTCAAATGTAGAAACTTCGGTAAAAACACACTTTGTTACCTTTATAGTTTCTACAGCGCTTGTTTGTTGTTAAAAAAAACAGAGCTTTGTTATTATTACAATTCTGAGTAAGAAATTAGAGTATTCTAACACAAAATTGAAACTTCACAATGACATTAAACTAATGCATTTTATTGTACAATCGTCGTCGGAAACAAAAGAGTCCATTTTCCATTTTCTTATTTCATTAAATAGCTGTCTCGTACCAAAAATTGAATGACAAGTCCTCCATTACACACTAGGCAACTGAGAAAATCCGACCCTGCATTTCCATCTCTTTGCCAATGTGCATAATGCATTTTTCACAACCTCAAAATGCTAACCTTGTGTTTTATTTAATATATTGGGCTCCTCCCTGAACCAATAGTTTCCAATTTAAGACAATTAAAAATTAAAATCACATTTTAAAACATGCTCAAGAGTCAAGACGGGGGACTCATCTCCCCTCTCCCCATCATAGAGGAGACCTTAATCTGAAGTTCATTCCACAATTTACGTTACCTTATCAAACACTGATTAATATGAAAAGCTATGTAACCCAGAAACAAATAGAGAAACATGAAACAAAATCAACATGGACACAAGAAAATGTGTAATATCCAAATTTTTACACTAGAAAGGAGTCCTTGAGTTCTTTCCAGGCTTCTGACACAAAATACAAATAACAACAGTACCCAGTATATCTCGTCAGGCGAGGTCTGGATGTCCGTCCCTGAACGAGTCGGAAGGATGTTTCCGATAGACCCAAAGGTGGGAAGACAGAAGGCAAGAATACAAAACAAAAGTAGCAAACAAACAAAACACACAGACAGAAACCAAAAAGACACCACAAACGGACAAGGCAAACATGCCCAACACACACGACAAGAAAATGCTATCCAGTTTCCGAGTTACATACATTAAAAGCACAGAAGATAAACAATTGAACATTCGGTCAATTCGAAGTTGGGCATTCTACAGATTAATTATCCAGTAATCAAGCTAATTTTACATGGGCGGGTGTCCTATTCTCATTAATTGTTGGCGATCATATCATTTTGGTGTCCTCTTTTCTTTCACCTCAAGATGTATACTTGGTACTTACCTCAGGAGAACGCTGGAGAAGCAACTGAAGCTTCCGAAAGTGTTCTTCAAGAACATTGGAATCAGATATGTGATTCCCTGTCTCAGATGATGTCGTCTTTTTGTTCATATCTTCATAGAACAGTTTAAGAGCCGCCTCTGTTGAGATAGAATGTGCAGATTCATGCAATGACTTAAACTCTCTTATTCTATCATCTGCTTCAACCATTTTCTTTTGCAGTTCTTCTGGAAGGTAAGCGAATGCACTGCATTAACATAAGACAAAGTTTGATACTTGATTATTGCACTAAGATCAGCAATTTATAGTTTTCATCAGCGTACTATAGTCGGAATTACCTGGTAACACCCCGAGCAAGACCCCAGTTGTGCCCAACGAGGACAGAATCTTTGAATCCATCATTGAAACCCTCTTGTGCAGAGTCGTTTTGTCCAGCTGAAATGCCCTCACGGTATCCATGCTAACGATTCACAAAGAGCGAGATTTATTAGAAGGGAACAACAACATACGAATGTAGAAGAACTGAGAAAGATGTTAAATAGAGCAAGAAAGGAAATCACAGGATAAAAATACATTATAAAACTGCTCACGCCTGTTCTTCCATTCTCGGTCAAGTTCTGACACAACATTTATGTCATCATCCGAGTCGCCCCACACAGATCCATCTTCATAGGACCTATCCCCTTTACAACCTGGGATCAAATAAGAGAGCACATGAGCACAAGAAATATACATAATATCAATAGGATGGCCTAAAAAAACACAAACAATAAGAGAAGCTGTTATTTATAAATGCACAACTAGGTCAGCAACTAGAAAACTACAGAAATATATAAATATATAAACTGGTTGTAATCTTTTGGAATGAATACGTACTGTGTTGGTGAGAGGCAAGAAGTAAGCAATCATATCTGAGAGATGTAAGGAGAAAACTTGTATAAGAATATTTTTGTCTCTATGTAGATCATAGTTTATACAACTGATGATTGAGATTTGAGAACATATAAAGGCTTTTTAAGGTGCTATGTTTTATTATTCTTTTAGCACGACTTACTTGCATTGATACAAATTTTACGCATTTCTTCAAAGATCATTAAAGATGACGTGAATTGTGAAATTGCTACTTGAGCACATGCAACAATAACTATCATACTCGACACGTAAGATCTAATGTGCATATGTATTAATAAAAGTAATGTACCATTTTGTAAAAGTGAACCCATTCTGCATTTATAGCCAAGCACAATAGAAGATGCAGTTACATTCACAGGATCACAGCCAAGAAAATCAAAGCACATAGTTCTGGGGTATTTATTCCTGATTTGGAGGGGGAGTCCAAAATACAGTTGATGAAGAGCTTGAAAACAATTAAACAACATCCCTGATCTGAAGAACTGTGGGAGAAGTGAAAAGCCATAACAGAGTAATATCTAACAGCTTACAATTGGCAGATGAACAAGGAATGGTCTCTCCAGTTGCCTGTTTAGGTGATTCTGTCTGGGAACGCTCCATTAGCAGACTGACGTCTGTCTCCTAGCAAACAAAGTGACAAGAAATTCCAAATCAACAAGTCTATACCAACACAAATACTTTACATAACATCTAAGAACATATTCCATTACATATTAAGCTTTGATAATGATGAACATCAAGTCCAACAACCCATCAGAAACTATAAGCACTAAAGATAGTTAGAACCAATTGAAAATACCCTATTCAGCATCAAACTTGAGCCAATGCAACTCTTCAAAGGTCAGCCTGAGAGGTCCTACAATCTTGTAATTTTAGTGAAATATATTGAGAGCACACCAAGCTGGGTAACTGGATAATATCAATCAAGATTGTCTCACATCTAATATATTCCAAATGCTGTAGCAGGACATAGCAAAGAAGATTACTTCTCAAGCTAAGAATTGGTCATGTTAGATGAGGTTTAACATACGACACAAACAGGAATATTACTTCTCAATCTAAGAATTGATCATGTTAGTGCCCTTGAACTAAATGGGGAGAAAATTTAACACCCAAAAGTTTCAAAGCCACAGACAAGCAGCTTATACACAAATTGTAAAAAGCGTGTCTTGCTTAATTCAGTAAAGCCCTCCCATAGTCTGTACCATTTTCCAAGTGAATAACAAATAAGAAAGAAACACCTAGCACTATGTAAGTACAACAAATGCAATCGAAACTTATCTCTCGTTTCTTCCCTGGTTTAACATCGGAAAACCTATAAAATCATTCAACAAAAGAGACACGGCTGTCCAATTCGAAGACAAATAAGGAACCCTGGTAGAATAAATGTATTAAACACAAATTGGAATTAATTCTAGTGCACCGAATATCCCATCAGAATCCAGCAATCCTTCGGAATCAAAGTACAGAAAAGTTATGAGGTATCAAACCGAATTCTATCAACTCACTGGGGAAGAGAAAACGATCTATCACTCACCACACAAACGAGATTTGGATGACGCGATCCTTGGAGACTGAAACGCAGGAGATTACAGCCAACGACGAGGATAGAAACAAACGAGGCCTCAGAGAGTTGAAGGAAATCGGCGGCAACGGAAGCGCGGCGCCAGATCGGCAAAACAACTAGCGGACAGAGGAAAATTTTGTTTCATTGGGCCTTATTCAATTAGCCCAAGTAAATGGGCTTTCAAATGCATCCTCTGGGCCCATACCAGGGTTAAATGTAAGAGATAAGCTTGTTTGGTTAAACACCAGAAGTGTATTTACTTGGAAATTAAATCATATAAAGTTAGATTCATGGAATTAAATTCCATGAAAATTGCGTAAAAATTTTTAGTCAATTTTTTTATAGGATTAAATTTCTATACTTTGTTTGGCTGGATTTGAAAATTTATGGGACATAAAGTTACTATCGTGATCCTAAATTATGAAATGCAATTAGTTGATTTATGAATATAATATAGATTTCTCAATTAATTAAATTTAAAGTGAAAAATAATTAGAAAAAAACGGGTGAAGACCTACCCCTACATGGTAGTTGTAATTCCTCCATTTTAAAGGAATTGGAAATAATAGAAACTAGTTGTACCCGTCGTACCATGTACGACTACGATTCGATATTTTATAGACATTATAATTATGATATTAATAAATAAATAAAAAATATAATATAAACTTTAATATAACTAATTTCTTTATCTTTCATATTTTGTTAACTATTATTTTTTAAATTTTTATTTCTTCCATATTTGAATATATATATTTTTTATTCATATTTTATATTTTCTTTTAATTACATATCTATGAAATATCATCAAGAAAAAAGAGAAATGTAATTATTTTATCTTAATAATATATCTTCAATCTCAAAATTAAATTTAACCATTTATATTGATTAAAAAAATTATAAAATTCTACACGTAATAAAATTACTTATTTTAAAGTTTATATTATATTTTTATTTATAAATATCCTATTTATAATGTCTATAACATAATCGAGTCTAATATTTGAGACTTTTTCTTCAAATATTTCAACTTTGACGAATTCCTTAAATATATGGTTATAAATATCCTATTTATAATGTCGTTATTTTTAATTAAATTTCGAATTTAAGAATAATTTTTCACATAAATAAATAGAAAAAAATTTAAATGAAAAGGCTAAATTAATATAAATAAAAATTAATTTTTAAATGTAAGGTGGAGCCAAAATTAACGTGCTGGCTCGAAAAAGTATAACTTTAATATATAGTTATAGATAGATTTTACTAAAAAATTATTTTTCTTATAATTTTTCTATCTGATAAGAATTTGATAGATTTTTACTAAAACAAATTAAGAAAAATATCTATAATAGATAGATAGATAGATAGATATCCGATTTTGAGAAACAATATTTATATTTTTTTAAAAAATTACCTTGACCGAGGAACAATATTTTTTGAGTGTACGGGTCATAAAGATTATATCAAATATTATAATTTTCCTATCTTATAAGATTTTGATAGATTTTTACTAAAAAAAATAAGAAAAATATCTATAAAAGATAGATAGTAGATAGATATCCGATTTTGAGAAATAATATTATTGGAACAATATTTTTTAAGTGTACGGGTCATAAAGATTATTGTAATAAGATAGAAATAAAAAAAAGAAATAATAAGAATGGAAAATAAAGTTTTTTAAATATGGGGCGGGGCCAGAATCGTTCTAGTGACTCGAAAAGGGACAGCTTTAATATATAGTTATAGATCAAACTTCCTAGGATTTTTGGTCAAATTTTTTCCAACTAAATACAAATATTAAATGGTACTTCCTTGGATTTTATAAATCATGGAATTTTATCAATAAACCAAACAAGCTCGGTTCAATGTAGAAATTCAATTCTCAAGAACTTATTTCCTAAAAAGTGATTTCCGTAAGAGTTGAAATCCATGGCAATTAGAAAATTCTTGTTTGGTTTAATTTATTTGATTTTTTTATGAATGCATGAACCTTATAAAAACACAGGAAGTTCAGTAAGTATTCCGTATAATTCATGTGATTTGGAGGAAATGTAAATTCAAGAAAAGTTATTTCATCCATTTATTTTTTAAACCAAACACATGAAGTACAATAACTTTTTGTGATAGTCGTACTTCTTGGAAAATAGTGCTTGAACCAAATGAGGACTTAATCCTAAAATCGGGTTGCATTTCACAAGTGGTGATTTTTTTTTCCATATAGGTAAGAGCAAGCCTAACAGATTCTCCAAATTCTTGGGAAATGAACTTTTGGAGATTTTAGATCACTTTTTTGGTCCAACAGATTCCCTATCTCATTCCCTATTATAGAGTGATTCTCCAAAATTGGTAGAGATCTCTCCAAATTTAGGGAATTCCCTAAAACATTTGGGGAATGCATTAAATGTATATAATAAATTATAACTTATTTCTATTGGTTAAATAAGTAAGATAATATTTAATTTATTATTAAATATGTATGATAGAATATTTTATATGGTAAAAATAAAAGTATTAAATATAGTATTCTCTAAAATAGAGAATCTGTTGGAGTTGAATTAATTTTTTTTTGGAGAATATGACAATTGGTTCTCTATTTTGGGGTAAATTTTAGAGCATCTGCTGGGGATGCTCTAAGTGGTTCGATTGAATTAAACATCATGATTTTACATAAATTGTTGATTAACCCAAAACATCCATTCGAATCTTAGATTCTTAGTTGATCTCTTTCGTTTATGTTTTGGTGGACCTATCCAAGGCTTAACGATTGCCTATCTCACTTCTTTAATATAATTCAGTTTCTTCCTTCTCTTCATACGATCATACTCAACTCAACTCCATCACACATCGCCATCACTTTCTTCCACAAATTCTGCGTCAACCCTCTTAAGACAATCAACCATCATCCCATGGAGATCAAGCTTGACCACTTGTTTTAAGATCCAACGTCTCATCCTGATCCTTTAACTTGTTTTTCTATTCCAGCTCATAACACAATTCATATGCTTACCAAAACAAAGTACCATATCAACTTTCAAACCCCTACGAGTAATTCAATCAAAGTAAGTAGTTCTTACTAAACATCGACAAATAAATGAGAATAAATCCAAGAGACAACAACAACAACAATAACCCAGTGGATCTTCCCTTACGGGAAATCTGGGGGGTCAGGATGGGGACACCCCTGGCTTAAAGCGACGGGGGAACGACCAATAGACCCGACAAGACCACAGAGCACATAGAACCCATAAAGCACATAAACGAGGTAACCCAAAGGCAAGGAAGAGGCAAAGTAAAACCGAGGTGAAGGAAACGAAGCAAAACAAAACAAAACATAGAACCAAAACAAAAGCGTCGAAGCCTCAAGGGCCCCGTGGACCGGGCCGTTCAGGTGCCTAGTTGTCTGCTACTCGAATCTTCTCCCTCCAGCTATCCCTACACACTGCAAGATCTGTCGAAATCTCCAAATCTCCAATTCGCTGACATCTTGCCTTATGCTTTCCTTCCAACATTTCTTCGGTCTTCCCCTCCCTCTACGTATGTCTCCTAAATCCAAACTCTCACACCTACGAACTGGCTCCGTAGGGCCCCGTCTCTGAACATGTCCAAACCAACGCAATCTGGACTCTCGCAGCTTATCTCTTAAACTAGCTACTCCCACTCTGCTTCTAATCACTTCGTTTCTGATTTTGTCTAGTAGCGTGTGCCCACTCATCCACCTTAGCATTCTCATCTCTGCTACCATTAACCTCTGTTCTTGAGCTTTCGTGGTGGGCCAACACTCTGCCCCGTAGAGGATGGCCGGTCTGATCACTGTTCTGTAAAACTTTCCTTTTAGCTTGAGCGGTACCTTCTTATCACACAAAACCCCAGACGCCGCTCGCCACTTCTGCCAACCTCTCTGTATTCGATTCGTGATGTCCTCATCTATGCCTCCGTCACTCTGCAACACAGACCCCAAATATCTAAAACTCTCCTTCCTTGGTACTACTTCCCCTCCTAACCGCACTTCCTCACTGTGGGTTACACCTTCTCCGAACTTAAACTCCACATATTCTGTCTTGGTCCTGCTCAGTCTGAAACCCCTAGTCTCCAGCTTCTCCCTCCAAATTTCAAGCCTGTTGTTGACTCCCGCTCTAGACTCGTCCACCAACACTATATCATCTGCAAACAACATGCACCACAGGATCTCCCTTGAATCTCCCTCGTCAGAAATGTTCTATAATCATCCATTGCAAGAGAATTGGTGTGGTGCTGTTTCTTTAACTATCTGCTCACAAGAGGCCATAGAGACAACAACATCTTGGATGCATCAAATGAACAGCTCTTACAAAATGGAACACAAGGTATTCATAATGATCTTATATTACAAGTCAATGATTTGAAGCCTAATGTGAGCCCAACCCTTGATTTAAAGCATCTTAAGAAGTAGCATCATGAAATCAATGATGCCCTTAAGACATTAAGCATCATCATCAAAAGGTAGCTGCAATACAAGTATCCAGCAAAAAGTGTTTGAAAATTAATCAGTAGAAGAAAAGTTATCCCTCTACCCAGAACCAATCTCTATATTGAACTATAAACTCTGAAGATTTTAACGCCACAGGGCAACCTCCTAATTACAGCATATGAACATAACAACCCTTAAGCTTACACCATATGAATAGAGCAAAAAAATGTATTACCATAAGCTATGAGTTCTCTGCAAAAAGTGGATTGAATAATACAAAACTAATCAAGCAAGATGGAAGCAAATTAGCAAAAACCAGAAAGAAAAAAAATTTACCAACAGACTCATTGTCCATAGATATGTCATGGCTCACCAATTGCAAATGGAAATCATGAAAACATTTATCAAGTTCTACAGAATCCAGGTTTCCATGATAACCACTCCCAATCTTGAACTTATCAAAAATCCTGTGAAGTAAGAAACTTCATTAATCTGCTTCTGCCAGACATTGTTAAACATAAAAAATTGAAGATAGCAAGATCAAATAGAAAGAAGACACATACAACTGAGAGAAAATTGGCAAGTTTTGGTAATACTTGGTGCCAAATTTCAACTGGGTATGCAGAATGTTGTATGATTCATTGAGATGAACAAATCAAGTAAGGACAAGTAAGACAAAAGAATCTCAAAGCAACACAGAGTCACAGACATGATTAATTCAGATTGTAATTCAGTTTGTTGATTTGCTGTGTTTGGCTACATAGCTATAATTCCTATAAAGGTTACTTTTGTATTCATCTACCAAAAGCCAAAAACAGTGTTCCAATGGACAATCCAGCAATACAGAGATAAGAAACCCCCTGAAGCCTAAAGAAGAACAAGTTCAAATGCTTGGCCATCTGCATTGTGGATGTGAGAATCTGAAGCCTCCCAACCTCCTCCATCTTCCTATAGAAATGCATCGGCTTGACAGTCGACCTCAGCATCAACGCCATCGACAAAGGGAATCCGAATGCCACGGCGCTCATCAGCGTCATCTCCGGCACCGGCGCCGATCTGGTGGCGTACGAGATCCACGCGCCTAACCCTAATTGAGCCACGCACATGATCCCCATGACTCTGCTGGCCCCGTACATGTTCTTCATGAGCTTCTCCGTCACCTCGCGAGTCTCGTTCGCAAGAGAAGAGAGATCCCTTTCCACCGTCGGCCCTTCGATTTCCTGGTGCTTGAATCCTTCGAATTCGTCTTTCGCTTTCTCTTCTTCCTTGGGGCTTGATTCGTCGATTGGTGCCGATGAGAAGAATCGGAGCCCCTGGTAGGGTTTGTGGATCGGCGCGGATCCGAAACAAGGAGGAGAGAATTTGACGAGATTGAGAAGATAGGGTTTCTGGAGATTGAGATCTAGAGGTGGAAGACATGGATTGGATGATGAGTAGACATGGCTTGAGAAGCAAGCAGAGAGTGTAGGAACTAGGGATTTGGATTTAGCTGATAATCTTCGGGAGATTAGAGCTGCCATTTGCTGAATTCTTCTTCTTCTACCGAGACTGAAAGAAAATGGCGGCTTGTTCCTTGCACAGTGCTGTTGAAAACCAGCACGAAACATGATACTTTTCACATAACCACCCTTCAAAATGATTATTACACAAAACTACCCTTGAAAAAAGAAAGGTTCCGAAAATCACATAAATGCATTATTTTTAGTAGGGCTGAGCACAGTTCGGTTTAAACCGAAATTTCAAGCCGAACCGACCGAACCAAACCGAAACAGAAACCGATATAATTCGGTTCGGTTTTCGGTTTAGGAATTTTCCAAATTTCGGTTTCGGTTTGGTTTTCAGTTAAATTTCGGTTCGGTTCGATTTTTCCAAAGAATAACCTTCTATTTATGTAAAACCGAAAAAATCGAAATCGAACCGAACCGAATCGAACCAATTCGGTTCGATTTTCGGTTCACATAAAATGGGATTTCGATTTTTGATTCGGTTCGGTTTTTATCGGTTCGGTTCGGTTTTGAACCGATGCTCAGCCCTAATTTTTAGGAAGAAGTTTCTAGACCAAACAATAAGTAAAAAGACAAGGTAAAAAGGGCCCACTTTTTTTGTAATTATCATAAGTCTTCTTATGTTATGTTTGGATTGAATAATCTCTTTTTGAAAAAAATGCATTATAATACATAATATCATATGTGCCGAACAAGCCCGTCTGCATTATGTTAAGGTCCTATTTAGTAAGTTGCTGGAATCAGAATTCGATCAAAAATCGAAATAGGCCATTCTGAATGAAGAATTAGAATATTTTAGGATTTAAAGTTTGAAATTTTAGTATTTTAAGGTTTGGGATTGAGGGTTTTAGATATGTTGTTTAAGGTTTTTAGGATTTGAGGTTTTAGGAATTTAAGATTTAATGTTTAGGGTGTAAGTTTTAGGTTTTTAAAATATATGCTTTAAGGTTTATGGTTTAAGGTATATAAGATTTAGTGTTTGAGGTCTAGAATATAAGGTTTATGGTTTTTATAATTTATAATTTAAGATTTAGGATTTTAGAGTTTAGGTTTTTGAATGAAGAATTAGAATATTTTTGAAATTGATGATACCTTCTATTATTTTGGAATCAAATTTGCCTAAGAGCTTGGAATGGTCAAACATTCTCGAAAATGAAATCGATTCCTAATTTTTTTCAACCAAACAATATATCGGAATCACCTAAACAATATATCGAAAAATATCAGAATCATTCATTCATCTCTCCCCTCTATTTGCTCCTCCACCATAACTTGTTAATAAATTTTGATTTGAGTGAAGAACACCCAATTCAAATATGGAAATGGGTTTAGAGAATTCCCTCAATTTTCTTACTATTTCATTGAAAGAAAAGTTATTTTTATAAGACTGTGGTTAAAGTGTATATATATTGCACTAACCAAGCTTCTAACGGCTAACTCAAGCAAAGTAAAATAACCAAATAGAGTCACACAGTGAGGTGGTTGAATAAAGGGAAAAAACAAATCTTAACATAATTAAAAAATAATTTATATATTCCCCCTCAAGTGAGAATTTTATGAAATCCGAACTTGAGAATCAAAAATTCATGTTGAGCTTTGGACAAGGATTTTATCCATCACATCTGCTAGTTGCAGACTTGTGTTGATGTAGGTTGTTTTCATGATTGGACTTTCTCACGAACAAAGTGGTAGTCTAACTCTATGTGTTTTGTTCTTTCATGGAAGAACGGGTTAGTTGCAATTTGTTGGGCAACCTTATTATCACAGAAAAGAGCGATTGGTAGATGTAGTGGAAACTTGAGATCTTGAAGGATAAAGCTTGTCCAGACTAATGTAGAGGTAGTGCTTGCCATACTCCGATACTCTGCCTCAGTTGAAGACCTTGAAACTGTAGTTTGTTTCTTAGTTTTCAATGAGATTAATGCTCAATAACTCGACCAAGGAAGACACAAAAACCTGTTAGTGATCGTCATGTAATCAAGCAAGCTCCCTAGTCAGCATATAAGAAGCTCATTATTTTCAAGTATGTTTGGATAGGAAAATCAATGCCCTTGGTGATTGTGTCTTTTAAGTACTTTGAAAGGTGGAGAGCAACTTGAAAATGGGGATGACGAGGTTAAGAAACAAAGTGTGAAAGTTTTTGCACATCATAACTAATGGATTGAGCGATGGTATTGAAACTTATATAATTTTAATGGACAAACAAATATTCCCTCTCCTCTTTATTTAGCGCGCGAATGGCCTATGTCTTTAGAATGAATTATAAATAGATTATTCGCGCCTTTTACAGGTTAAGCGCGTAGTCTACACCTTTACTAAGGTCTCTCTCTAGGCGACTTAAATTCTTTTATTAACTTCGCTTTGAAAGTAGCACGGTCTTTTTGAAGGTTCAACATGTCGTTAACATGAAAATCTTGATTTAGAGATATTTTTTGACCTTTGTAACCCCCACCCTCTTCACGTATTTATAGAGATTGGATAAAATGATTATCACAGTTTCTACAATGTGGGATGAGTAAGTTGCTTCTGTTTGATTGGGTGAAATAGAGGCGAGCTTTAATTTGTGTGAACTACAACAATCTCTGGTTGGTTGAGGGTGCGGTCCCCAACTTTCTTGATCTTCTGATGTGGGATGGATCACCACGTTTTAACTAAGGTCGTGCTTCGCTGCCTCACTTCCAATGAGAGTGCTATGTTGCTTTCTTTTTCCTAGGATATGTGATTGGTCTTCTTCATTTTCCTCTTATGTATAGTGTGTGTGTTGTTTGTCAAGGTGAGGTGGCATTCGTGTGTTTTTTGGTGGGGGCGGGAAACCTCTTTGGGGACACCTTCTCCAAATATTCTTCGAGAACTTTCTTCTTGTGGGACCCGTTGAGTGTTTTGACGTCATCACTCATGTGTGTTGGTCAACTATTTTATCTGCTCGTACACAATTTTATTCGTGCACCATCAACAATAGCAAAGGCATCCCATTGTTCTCAAATTTTCATATTTTGGCTTTATATGGAATAACACCTTATAAGGAGTTTTCCATTTGATAGTTTTGAGTTGCATCTTGTTAATCAAATAGGTTGTCGGGCGCACACATTCTCCCCATAATTCTTTAGGCGAATTTGCATGAATTTTAAGTGCTCTTGTTGTATTTAACTAGTGTCAGTGCTTTCTTTCTTCCACACCATTCTGCTATGGACGATATGGCATTGTCCTTTGACACAAAATGCCACAATCCAAGAAAAACTTACTCATTCTGTTAAGCATCTCTGTGCCATTGTCTGACCTGACTTTATTAGTTGTGACTCTAAATTGAGTCTTCATCATTGCTATGATTTTTTTTTATAAAATTAACAACCTATTGCTTACTATGAATGAGACAAGTCCAAGTTGCTCGACTTAAATCATCCACAATAGTATAAAAATATCTTTCACTAGTCAAATTAGCAATAGGATAGTGGCCATAAAGATCCAAGTGAAGCAAATCAAAACAAGATTTTGACTTAATCTCACTGAGTTCAAAAGGCAGATTATGTAGCTTTTCCAATCTACGAGTATCACAAAAACTATCAAAGGGGTTTCCAAGTTTACAACCTGGCACATGTGTCATTTTAGAAAAGAAAATGTGTCCTAATAATCTATTATGGATACCATGAGTATTATCTTCCACTTCAGAAGCATAGCATGCCTAATATAGGTTGCTCCCTTTTTTTTTTTCTTGAGCCTACATTCTGTAAAGTCCTCCATATTTCTTTCTTGTTGCAACAACTGCTTTACTCAAGTGGTCATGTAGAGCACATTGAGCCTTGTCAAAATATGCCAACAAATTCCTTTAAGCAACAATCTTGCTTAAAGAAGGAAAATTAAATTTGAAGTCTGATACATGGAGCACATCATTAATCACAAACTCATCTGTTGTAGCTATACTCCCTCATTACACTACCTTCTTAACTGATCCATTAGGCAGATTTACAAAAAACGACTTGATTATAAATAAGTTGTCATATGATCAGTTGATCCAGTGTCAAGTATTCACTCACATTTATTAAACTTATGTGAGACTAAGTTTATAAAGAGCTACCTGCAAAATTAGTTGATGGCATAATCATCTTACCTTTAAAGGTCCTCATCATTTCTTGATAGATTGCTTGTACGAAGTCTGGATCAATGTTGCTATATTTTCCTCCTTGAGAGCTCCCTTCCATATCAAGAGGAGTAGATGGTGACCTTGTGATGTGAGCTTGTATATAAAGGGACTTAAAGACACCTTGAATGGAGATCTAGATCGTGTAGGGAGTCTTTAATGAATTTGGTGGAGCGAAAGCTAGACCGAACGGGGTTTTCGGTCGTAGATTGGATCCAATGTGATGGATCTACAAGAGTTCAACATGATAAACTCGAATTACAAGCCAACATGATGGCTCGGGTTTGGTTTGAGATAAAACAATGGTGATGCACGTATCCAAAGATAAGGAGTGCTCTCACTTTAATGTTTGGATTAATATTATGCGTAACCTAGCAAAAGAGGTCGAGGGTGCCTTATATAGAGAGGCGCCTCGAAACCCTAGGCAAACAAAAGGAGGCGAAATGGCCCAAGTGTGCAAACAAGGCCCAACTTCCAAGAAGTCCAAAAACAAATACTAAAAGCGGAAAGATATAAATAGAAATGTCTTAACATGGAAAAAACTACTAATAAAAGCAAGATAAGACACAAGTTCATGGCTAAGGCCCTCAGAGTGTCAAGACCAAGACCAAGTACCGAGGCGCGCGCGTGGGCATTTGGCGAGGGAGGAACCTCACTTGGCATCTTCGTCAAGTTGGCACGCCAAACTTGGGTTGGTGTCCGCGACATCGAGGGTCGTCACCAATGCGCCTTAGGCCTCGGTAAGGGTCGTCTCTGCGAAGGTACAACTTGATCTTGCGAGCGTCGAGGAACCGGTCCTTGCGAAGGTAGAGCGAAACTAGATCTCCAGGATCAAAGACCATCTTTCGACGCCTCTTGTTGTGTTGGGTGGCATATTAGTCAGTGTTGTGCTGGAGCTGGATCTTGTTGCGCTCATGTAAGCGTCGGATAGTGTTGGCACGTTTTGATCTAAGCATAGTGACTTGTCTTCACCTCCTGGTCCCTCGATTGGTCTTCATGACCCGCCTTCTTTGAACCCTCTCCCAGCCCCTTCTAGATCCCCATTTCGAGCTCACCCTTGAGCCACCCTTTCATAACCTACATTATGTGACTACCCAAACCCAGTCCGAGATCTTTAACCCCGATGCTTGTTTGACCTCAATAACCTAACCTTAAATCCCACTACTACCCCTTCTCCCCGCCTAACAGCTCCCATAAAACCGCTTTTCTTGACCCAAATTGGTATGTTGCCATGCTTGATGAGTATCGAGCTTTTATTGGTAATGGAACTTGGGTGTTGGTCCCTAGGTCTTCTGAGGCGAATGTGGTTAGGTGCATGTGGTTATTTGATATGCAAAATCCTAGCATGCAAGTGTACGAGATCGGTTGTAATACTTAAGTGTCAAACTCCCTAAGTAGTATTGATTGCAACTTATCAATAGACTAAGCCCTAAAAAATAAGAAAATATTGAGAGATGATTATGAGTATGAACTAATAAAATCAAGTAAACAAGTGAAATATGAGAATATCAATGGGAGAAAAGCTTCTAAAATGAAGGATTCCTACAACAATGCTTTAGTAGACTTTAAATGATGAATGCACAATTTTAATTTTGAATTTGTTTGAAGGCAATTTTCTAATGTATTCACTGAATGCTTTCGAATGTTAGCAAACGTGCCTAGACTCGCTTAAACATCCACTTTCATGACTTGAAAGTTATAATTTAGACCCTTACAACACTTAGAATGTAAGACCAACTTAACTCAACATCCGCTTTTTCCACTTGCAAACCAAACCTAATCTTAAGATTTCTATGATAATTGTTGTTCCACAAGAGAAATCAAGATACGTTCACAATAAAGAAAACTCACGTTCAAATCCCAAGGTTCCAATAGGAAAAAGTACCTTTCAGTATCAATCCCCTATCTAACTACTTATCAAAGTTATTACCTTTTAGTCTCAAACTTTAATAAGCTCATATTCACACAAGTTACACTGGCAATAAACATCTAGGATTGAATCAAACAAAGCTTCAAACATTAGATCATGCAATTTAATAGATTTGTCTATGTACACAATGTTAGGTTCACCCCAATCATAGAATCAAGGGTTTAGCTAGACATGAAGAGAGAAGAAATCAAATTAATAAAGATATTAAACATACCAGATTGTGTAAACAAACAAAGTTGATTAAAATTCAGCAAATCCGAACTCCAAAGCAAAGAAAATCTTCAACCCCCAACTAGATTCTCAAACTTGTCTTCCAAGCAATAATAAAAACCTATAACTGCCTTAAAACAATCCTACAAAGGGTTTATATAGTCTCACAAAGAAAAATATATAAAAGTATCCTAAAATAGGATGTGTAAATCGTTTTTGGGCTACCCTAATTACTACCCGGTCATAGACTCGGTCGGGTCTATGGTCAAAATCTCGGTCGTGTAACGAGCCGTGATCGGGCAAGAACCAGACCGGGTAACTTTAAGGAGACATTACCTGGGAAACCACCCAGTTTATTACCCAACCAGGTAATCCTTATTTGAATTTTCGTGGTTTGGGTTCTCTTACTCGGGCAAGAACCGGATATACAACCCAACTTCTTCCCGACTTCTTCTTGTTTGACCTTGGATTCCTGTTGGATCGTAAGGGGTTAGCGAGAGCTTGGGAACTGGCAGTTAAGTTGTTCCCAAGGCAGCGGAAGAAAATAAACGCAGGTAAACAAACAGTAAAGAACACAGTTCCCTTATAGAGGAACCCCATGGCAACCAACTAGTTGTGTGGGTAAACCTCTACCTCCGCTTGGAGGATTTTGAATGACTTACTTGTATTATTGCTTGTTCCTTAGTTACAAACAGCCAGATTCAAACTTCTTTGTTCCTACGAGTTCTACCTAACTCTAGCAACACTAATGAATCTTCTCAACTGAGTTCCTAAGCGAACAACTCAACTAAAACAGGAAAGTCAAACCTTACACCTTGACAGTTTCAGTTCCCTTGCTCCTGGGAACTTCAGCTTCGCCGTCGTCGAGATCAAACACTCGCCGCCGGGGACTTCTCTTCTTCTTTCTTTCTTTCTATGGGAGTATGTGTGAATTCTAGGAGAAGTGCTTGAACCTAGCACTATTCATTTGGCTTTATACTCGGTTGTACTTGGGCTTCAATCGCATCTTTCGTGTTTGTCCAAAATGCCCTTTGCTTGCAACCCAAGTGTACAATCTTCACATGTGCCTTCGATTTGAATTAGGTCAACTTCTTGAATCAATCGGACCGTTGGATCACTCGTGACAGTCTGCTCCTCAGACTGTGCCTTCGTTCTGTTAAAACAAGATCCCATGATTTGCGCTGAATGGTCTTTGTCTGCACATGTGAGTTCCCATGTGATGGGAACTCTCTTCTTCAGAGTTCCTTTGAGAGAAACTCTTCATCGTGAATTCCTGTGTTCCTTGGTCGTTCATTGGAGTTCTCTACTGAACCTGTGATCCTTAGAAATACTTGGACAAGGCATATTAGTTCCCATATGGTGTTTGTCATTATCAAAATTGGAGAACGGTATCGTTGTTCCGGTGTTTAGAACCAGAGGTCCCAACACCGTCCCAACAATTTCCCCCTTTTTGATGATGACAAACCCATCACAAAATAAGCAAGTATTTCAAAGCATGACATGCAGATGAGTTCCTAAGCAAGGTCCTAGGGAGCCACTTCTAGTGAGGCACTGAGTTCGTACTTAGCTTTTTATGCAGTTGTTCCCCCTTAGCTATAGCATATTCTGTGATATCTTTTCAACTTAACTCATCTCGCATTTTTTGTCTTTCCCCCTTTTGACATCATCGAAAACGTATATAACACATAAATAAGGAAGAAAGGAACATGCATTCATACTAGAAACCATTTCATTACTTAAGCAAAATTATGTACATGGGAAAACAAGAAATTTTGTGGGAACATTGAGGATAAGGGGAAGAGAAGGGGAGATCATGGGCTTGGCGGGAGCAGGAGTTCACTCAGTCTGTTCAAGGCGTGGATGATCTTTTCTTGGTTCCCTGCCATCCTATCCAGTGTGTTGGCAATGTGCACCAACACTTGTGTGTTCCCACCTCTGGAGCGTCACCAGAGGGAAGCATCTCCTGGTCCTCATCTTGCTCTGAGTGACGCATTTTCTGGACTACATAAATGTCCAGTTTCCTTCCGAGAGTCACTTCTTCTTTGGAAGAGTCGTAGAGGCCCTCTTTGATTAGGCCTGCGTAGGGAAGGGAATGTGATGCCGAGGCCATGTACTTTTCCATGTGCCCTAAAATTATATGTGGGAGATTGATGGGCATCTTCTGGAGGAAGTGATAGAGGAGAATGGTGTCGGGAATGTTGATGTGAAGACGCTTTTCTTGGCGAGGGATCACCACATTGATGATGAATTGATGGGCTAACTTGGAGATGAGAGACAAATGATGAGTCGACGTTCCAATCTTGGGAACGCGACCCTCAAAGATGGCATTGTAGATCACGTCGCTCTTGTAGTCGCCCTAGGTTTTGCTGGGCAAAGCCTCGAGGCCCTGGACAGGACCTGTAGTTGGAGGCGAATGGAGGAGGTTGTGAAGATGAAGTCATCGCCGTTGAGGGAGAGAGTTCCCTTGGTGTCCTCATCGTGGACGACGAAATTGTTGTAGAAGAGGCGCACCTGGGAGGGATCAATACTCACAACATCATCGCAGATGTGCTCCCAGCCTTGGTCCTTGATCAAGTCCCGCAGTTCCCCGAGCCCTTGTTCTTGGAGTTGTTGCTCGGAGAGGATGAGAGGTGGGAGGAGCTTGCGAGTCTCGGCGATGTGAACCTTCTTGAGAGCAGTTCTCTTCCCTTTCTTGTTCTTGTTCCCCCTGGAGACCGTAGTCTTTCTTTTCAGCTGGGGGGAGTCAGCCGCTTCAAGCATGAGAAGCGGGTCCCTTATGTCTTGAGCTCTCTCCGACACCACCAGTTGGTGTCCTGGAGTTGCTATGACGGCATGCTCTTTCTCAGCATCGGCCTGGTCGTGGTCCTCATCATCTTCGCTTGAGGTCCCTTCGTCTTCGGAGGAGGTCAGGCCCGTTTCCTCTTCGTCATCGTCTATGCGACGACTTGTGCTTGGCCTATCACCGTCAGTTGGTGGTAGGTTCCCATCTTCCTGGGCCTGGTTCCCTTGCTCTTTGGGAGGCCCTGTGAGGAAGCCTCTTAGTTCTGCCTCGAGAGCATCGAGTTTGGCTTCCTCTTCGGCAGTTCCCATGACGATGGGAGGCAGATCCTTGGCCTTCTTGCGGGCAATTACATCGATGGGCAGATTGTCGTCATCGGAATCAAGGTTGGTGGTTTTCTGGGCCGAATAGGGGGAAGGGAGCTTTATAGTGGAGGGAGAGTTGGGTGAAGATGAGTGAGGACGAGGAGAATTTTGTGGGGTAGGTACCTTTGCGGTGGAGGGAGGAGTGGTGACCGGAGCCTTGGGACTAGAGTTCCCAGAGGCAGGTTTTGGATTAGAGGTAGATTTGGCACTGGGGGAGGTGGGTGGTGAAGGAGTCTTTTTTTGTGAAGAGGGAGGAGGGTTAGAAGTTCCTTCAACCATGGGAAGAGATGAAGGGGTTGTCGAATCTCTCGGACCAGAGTCCTCAGAGATGGGCTGAGATTGGGAGGTGGGAACAGGAGGTGGTGGTGGAGGTTGATTCTGGGATTGGGAGGTCCCAGAGGCGGGTACGAGGGGAAAAATGAGAGGAGGTTTGACGACGAAGGAGGTGGGTTTGGAAAGGTTGAGAACTTCATCCATGTTGAGGAGAGATTTCTTCTTGGGTTCCGAGTAATGGGAAGGAGAAGAGATATGGGAGTGTTTGCATTTGGAGGAGGTGTGTTTGGGTTTTGATGAGCGTTTGGATTCGTGGGAGTGTTTTGATTTGGAGGGTTTTGGTTTTTCGTGTTTGGATGGTGGTTCGGATCCGAAGCTGTCAACTATGACAGTTCCGGAGGAGACTGTAGAGGAGGGGTGAGGAGGAGGAAGAGATTGAGAGGATGTGGTGGTGGAGGAAGGCATCACCAGTGTTTGCTCTGCCGGAGGAGGAGGAAGAAAAGGGCATACATAGTTGTACAGCCCTTCGATTAAGACGTCGTGAAGAGCAGGATCTTGCTCTTTCTCGATGTCTTTCATCATGGAAAGAAAGAGAGTTTTAGGATTTTTGTGGATCCACACACGAATTTGTTCGAAGGTGTGGGCTGGAGCCATGGGAAGTTTTGGAGGTTTGCTTGAAATGGGTGAAGGGTAAGTTTCAGAGAGAGAGAGTTGCAGAGAAGAATGAGGAGGAAGGGCCCAAAAATGGCAAAGGGGTTTTTTATTTGGGGGAGAGACGAGGGTAGAAAGGGAAGGATGAACAACCTCGATAACCGTTGGCCAATGAATGAGGAGGAGCGTTTCGTCGTCCGTAGCACGCTTCTGACACGCGTCGTTTTCTTCCTAGGGACGACTTTTCGATTTTTCAAATGCTTGGCTCTAAACGCTTCAGAGTCTGACACAATTTTCTATTTCCCAAGCGACGTTTCATTTTCTCAGAGATATCAGTGTTCCCTTGCTTGTGCACACCAGTTCCCATGATCTTTCGAAAAGTTATATTGAGTGGAGAGGTTAAGGGAAATCACACTCAATTTTCTTTGTAAGGCTAGGAAACTCAAAAGGGAACCAGGCAATTACAACTCGATAAATGGATAAGGAGTTTGGCTCATGAGAAGCGTTTGTTTGGCCCTTGGCTTAGGGTTGGTTTTATGATCAACCGTCATAGTGGCTTGTAGAGAGGGTTAAAGGGAACTCTGGTTGATCATTTTGGGCCAAAAAGAAATGATGTTCCACTGTACATAAGGAAGCTCTAGACTAGTAATATGGCAAAATGAAAGCAATGAGTCCTACAGTTCCCTATCATGCATTTCTAGTTAGACTAGTCAAGCATCGAGGGAGAGACAAACAGGGACTTGTTTAGTTTAGAGTTATCATCCCTAGAAGCATTCGAAAACGCTGGTAGGGACGTCTGTCCAAAGCTTTAGTGAGAATGTCTGCAATTTGCTCTTCCGTTCTACAGTATTCCATAGAGATGTTCCCATTTGCAACATTGTCACGTAGAAAATGATGCCTAATGTCTATGTGCTTAGTCCTAGAGTGATGTACAGGATTTTTGGAGATGTTAATGGCACTAGTATTATCACAGAGTATGGGAATTGGGCCAAAAGACATACCGTAATCCTGAAGTTGAGACTTAAGCCATAGCACTTGGGAACAGCACGATGCGGCAACCACGTATTCTGCTTCAGCTGTGGAGAGTGCCACTGAGTTTTGCTTCTTGGATCCCCATGAGACTAAGCATGACCCTAGGAACTGGGCCATTCTTGATGTGCTCTTTCTATCAACAAGGTGCCTAGCAAAATCTGCATCTGTATAAGCAATGAGCTCAAGGGAACTGTTCATTGGATACCAGAGGCACAAGTTATCGTTCCCTTTGAGGTACCTGAAAATCCTCTTCACCTCTTTCAGGTGTGATTCTTTGGGGTTAGCTTGAAAACGTGCACATAAGCACACTGAGAACATGATATCAGGCCTACTAGCAGTTAAATATAGGAGAGAGCCAATCATACATCTGAAGTTCCTTTGATCAACACTTACCTTTGTTTCATCGGTGTTGAGCCTTGAGTTTGGTGAGATGGGAGTGTCGATGGGCCTTGAGTGGTCCATCCCATAATTCAATAGCATTTCTCTGATGTATTTCTGTTGATGAATCCTTGTTCCCTCCTTTGTTTGAGATATTTGGAGTCCTAGGAAGAACGTGAGTTCCCCTATGAGACTCATCTCGAACTCACTGCTCATTAGGTTCTTAAATTTCTCAACAAGGATTTCGTTAGTGGCTCCAAAAACAATGTCATCAACATAAACTTGAACAATCAATATATCCTTAGACTCTTTCTTAAGGAAAAGGGTTTTGTCTATGGAACCTCGAAGGTATCCATGAGACAGAAGGAAATTTGAGACTAGATCTAAGTAGAAATCTCGAGTTCAATATAGTCCTTCGTCCCCCATCTAGATCTAGATCTAGGAAATTTGAGTTCTAAGTTGCTTATTTGTTCAAAAGTTCAAATACTCTTCGAATCCGGTATGTGTTACTCGATCTCTACTTATTTCTTTGAAAATTTTGTGCTTTCATTGCTTAGATTGAGTAATGCCATGTTTGATTGAGAGCTTGAGCTTTAGCATCAATGGTGGATTTGCATGATTTGTGAAATTGAGCTTTAAAGTTGTTTATGCATGCTTAGATCCATTTAGAACTTCGATTAGGGATGTTTGATGGTTGAATTTGAAATTTAAGTGTATGATAGAATGATTTGGGTTGATTTGAGGTTAGAATCGAAGCATGAACTAGGTCGAGATCGACGTGCCCAGGAGAGTCGGGCCCGAGTTGTGGAAGTCGGTCCAACAAGTCGGACCGAGGTTGAGTACGTCGGGCCCGACATAGGTTGGAAGTCGATCCTTGTTGTTTTTGCTCTCTTCTTGTGATATCATGTGGATTCATGTGTTTAATTGTTGGCTATAGCCTAATCATGATGTAGAATGATTATTTGCTTAGCTATTGTTAGAAGATGTCCATGATGATTTATGTTGGATTGAGATGCATGTGAGTCTAGAGACTAAGTATGGGGTCCCCTTTGTGTTGGAATGTTGTTGTGTGTTGATGAGTGCTTTGGTTGGGTTGTATGGAGTTTATCTTGGATCCTTTTGTTTGGATGTGTGTAGGTACAATGGAGACAAGAGCTTCATCCTCTCATGTGGAAAGGCCAAGGAAGAAGTCCAAGAAGACGAGGAAAGAGCCGAAGTTGGATGATGTCTATTTGGAGGATGATGAGCAAGTGGAGAATTATGAAAGATATATGGCGCTTGAGCACCACACGAGGTGGCTTGATTGGGAAGCCGTGAGGAAGATGGACATGGATCAAGCCCTTCCAAGATGCTACTCCCACATCGGTCTTAATGGAATGCTAAGGTGGAACAACACTCACTACCCCACCCTCACCTCGGAATTTATGGCCACATTCGAGTGCACTTATGATAATTTGGAGGATGAGGAAGGGGCGATTACTTTCTGATTGGGCAACGAGGACCACAATCTCACTCTTAGGGATTTGGCTACCTACTTCGGGTTTCCATGCCCAAGAGAAGAGGCCGGCGTCAACAATGAGAAGGTGAACCAAGTGTGGCGTCATGTGGCCGGGAAGAGTGAGATGGAAAAGGGCGCCTCCACAACCAAGATTGCTAGCCCTCTTTTTCGGGTCATGGTGCGAGTCTTGGGGTGTGCATTCTATGCTCGTCATGAGTTGAGCAAGCCGATGAAGGAGGAGATCATGTTGCTCCATGAGATGCTCTTCAACACCG
The DNA here is from genome assembly GCA_964016875.1 of Fallopia convolvulus. NCBI lineage: Eukaryota > Viridiplantae > Streptophyta > Magnoliopsida > Caryophyllales > Polygonaceae > Fallopia > Fallopia convolvulus. Next base: position 4,703,472 of record OZ024721.1, read on the forward strand.
AGAAGCCCATGAACCTTGCATGGGAGTGGGTCAAGATGGTGCGGGACTTCCAAAGTTCCTCTTGGATCTACTTCGGCGGGATGATAGCAAGGCTCGCCATGCGTCTAGGAGTTGACCTTGACAAGTATTCTCCGGCTCCGAATGGTGTTGAGTTCATGAACATGAAGTATTTCAAGAAGGCCAACATCATCAAAGAGAAGCTCTACATGATTTCCTTGGCCCCTCACTCAAACTATGATGGTGTGTCGATCCGGTTAGTGCACAACCTCTATGATCTTTCTCGGTATCAAAATTGGTACCAAGTGTGGGCCGGCAAGCCACACTCATTTGGTGACCCCGAAGGTGCAAGAGAGGGGCGACGACAACAATCTCAACACATTCGGTTTACTTCCCCTCCATCTACACCGGATTCCGACCAAGACAACTTCGTGTTTGCGCCTCGTGGGGAGGACATGGATGTCGATCAAGGGCAAAGTGAAGAAGATGAGCGCCTCCAAGGCTTGATGGCCGACCTCCGAGCCACGCACCAAGCTCCAACACTGGCGGACCGAGGTACACACCAAGTCGGGCCCGACTTCCCTCAACGTCGGTCCACTTCATTCCATGGTGGTGAGGTCCTGAGGCATTATGAACGAGGAGAAGGGAGCGGTGCAAGGAGAGAGCAATTCCAAGGTGGCGGTTATGAAGGCTATGCCCAATGGTACGGTCCGGGAATGGTGTTTCCCGAGCAACAACAACCGGTGGACATGTCCTTCTTAGCCAACCAAATGGCCCACCTCCAACTTCAACAAGAAAATGCTCTCCAAGAGGTCCATCAAGTGAATCTCCAACAACAACAAATGTACCAACATCAACAACAAATGTACCAACAACAACAACAAATGCTTCAACAACAAAGTTCTTTCCAAGTTACCCAACAAGAGATGAACCGAGCCCTCGGCTACACTAGGCGAGAGGTGGAGGAGCTTAGAGAGGTGGAAGATCAAAGGTGGCGGGTCCAAGATAGCTACAACACGTGGATGAGCGGGAACTTCCCTTCCCGTGAGGACCAATGGACACGCCCGGAGCCTCAACTTCAACCACCACCACAAGACTTCTACCAAGAGCAAGTGTACGAGAGGGAGCGGCAAGCAAGGCTCCAAAGAGGACGTAGACGTGACAACCCCTTCGAGTGATTCTATACATGCCATTGAAGAATAAGAAATTGTGAGCTTTTCATACTCTTCTCTCTTGCTTTTAAGTTTTGATTTCCTTGTTTGATGGGGACATCAAAAATTTTAAGTATGGGGTGGGGGTAAGTGTGTTCATGATTTCACTTGTTTATGTTTGTTAAAATCCACAAAAAAAAAAAAATTGAAAAATTGTGTTAAAAACAACAAAAAGATTTTGTGTTTTTTAGGTTTTGGACTAGAAATTCCCATCTTAGATTGCCAAAATAAAAGCTAATGATGATGTGAGCATGTAAATTCCTTTGCATATTTTTGATAGTTTAGCCTCTTAAAATGATGTTGCTTTTGATATGATCATGATACCTTGCTTGTTTTATTGAGCATGTGAGTTCTAGGATGAGTTCTTATGCAACTAAGTATGAGTGACCCTTGTGAGATTGATTTTTGGCCATTTTAGGGATGCTTGATCATATTTGCATATCCCTCATGTTTCTTGTGTAATTAGCTCATTCATGCTTAGTAAAACTTGCTATTGCGGTGTTTATCTATTTTCCAAGACCGTCATGAGAATTGTCCTAGCATGGTCACATTGATTTTGAACTTTATTCTTCTAGTCACATAAATGTTCCATATCCTACCATGAAGTTAATCCTTTGATTGTAGCCCCGTTCTAGCCTAAGCCTTTGTTTGAAACTCCTCAAAAATATTATTCCTAGCATTATATGACTTGACCCTTATGGGATTGGACTTTAGAAGAGAGGTTGGGATTGTATTTGAAGAGTTGAGATTCTCTTGGGTTTAAGGGCAAGGAATGGTGTTATGAATCATGTGGGTAGTGCATCTTTGTTGTACAAAATGAAAAAAAAAAAGAAAAGAAAGAAAAGGAAGAAAGAAAATGTTGGAAATGTAAAGTGGAATAAAGCAAAGAGCTTAAGTGAAGAAAATGGTCCGACCGAGTTACAAGCAACATCGGGCCCGATGTCATAAGAAAGTCGGTCCAAATGTAGAAAGTGTTGAAAATCCAACAAAAAGCATAAGAGCAAAGATGAAGTGGAATGTTAAGTGAAATTTTGGGTTGAAAGGAAAATGTTAAGTCTTTTGGGTGAGTGTGAAAGTAATTGTGGGATTTGGTGAAAATGGTGAGAGTTTAGGTTGTTCAATCCCCATTATAAGCACCACAAGACCAAATAATTCCCACCTCGAAAAATACCAAAAGCCCCATTACAACCCGACCGAATGGAACCTCTTTGAGGACCTCCATTGAGCCAAGTTCGAAATTCTTTGTGTACTTTGCATTAGGCATCTCTAGGTGGAGGAATTGGTGATATTAGCTTCAATAGTAAAGTCTTTACTTGCATGATTTTTGAGCTTGAGTGTTCATTGCTAAACCCAAACACATGATGAGTGATACACATTCACATATCCCTAAAGTGAGGCTTAGTTGCATTGACTTTATTCCTTGGAACACTTAATGACGTGTGATGATGTAATCTTGCTTGAATGTCGATCACTTGTGCTTAAAATGTGTTTTCATACGAGGCTTTACTTGAAGATTATGTTTCGGTCTTGCTTACATTGTTATTGCTTGAGGACAAGCAAGTTTAAGTATGGGGTATTTTGATGTCTCTCTATTTGGTGGTGTTTTCATATGTGATTTCCTTTGTAAATATGTTTCTTTTTCCCCTTTTCTTGTGCGTTTTGTTCCTTTTTAGCTTAGTTCCCGTATTTCTATGAGATTCGGAGACTACGCACCTTTTATGTGTTTTGTAGGTAATTTGGCATGAATCGAGGATCAATTTGAAGGAGGGTCGAGACATGGAGCAAAGGCCGAGCTAAAGCGGGTAAGAGAGAAGCAAGCCATGAAGAAGAACAAGAGAAGCCAACTAAGAAGAAGGTGGAACGAGGTCAGGACCGAGATGCAACAACGTCGGGCCCGACTTTGAAGTTTCCAACCTCGGACTGAGTTGCACAGTACCTCGGGCCCGAGGTTCCTCCGTGTCGGGCCGAGTCGGTCACCGGACTACTTGGGCTCCAAGGCACGAATTTGTGAACTTCCACTTTTGCCCCTCATCTAATCTATAAAAGGCCCTCTTGTCTTCTAAGAAAGGGTTCCCTCACACACACAAAAGGGGGGGGGGGTTCCAAGGGAGCCAAGAGGATACTTGGAGAGCAAGGAGGAAGGAGAAGAGGAGGAAGAGAGAGAGAATCGACCAAGAGAGAGGAAGGCTTGATAGGTTTTGTTGATTGTTTAGCTTTGATTTGCTTTGATCTTGTGGATTTGAAAACCCTTGATTTGTATTTGTGGATTGCTTTGGATTTGAATGAACCCTTGCTTTGTTTTGAGATTGATTATGATGATTGCTTTCTCTTTTGATTTGATTGCTTTCTTTGCTTGTCACATGGAGTAGATCTCCTTGATCTTGGGTTATGGGGGAAAACCCTAGCTAGGTTTAGGCTAGAAACCCCAATTCCATAGCCTTGAGTGTTTGATCTAAGGAACCCACTCTACATCGAGCTACAATTCCTTGCGAAAGTCGGGAATCAAGGCTTGAGATTGGCAAAGTAGCGAAAGTGAACATGTGTCAATCTCAAGACCTTGCTTCGAAGGGGATTTCCCCATTGATCGAGGTGTAGATGTGGTTGGAACGAGGGCGAAAGCACTCGATCCTAGTCCGATTATCACTCATTGCCTGAATTGGGGTGGAAAAGCCTTGATCTACTAGGGAAGGAACCCAAAAGCCCAAGATCTACTTTTAAAATCTTTGAGTTCGACATCCCCAGCTACCTCGGGCCCGACTTACCCAGTGTCGGTCCCGACTTCCTCTTGTCGCCAACCTCGGGCCCGACGTGACCTCAGTGTCGGTCCCGACTGTTTTCTTTATTTTCCTTTGTTTTATGCTCTCCTTTCTAGCTTCCTAGTATCTAGGCACATCGATCGAGTAGACTTCCCGAGTGTTCGACACCCACCACGTACTACAACGGGGTCGGGTTATAAATTGTATCTCTTGACCCTCGCATCCGAGAGGGCGATCAAGTTGCTGAGGGAGGATCGAGTCTGGACGCCCTTGTCGTAGGGAGTGATGATGTTATCAATTGGATGATCCCTCTTTTGGTGGTAGTTCTTGGTTCGGATGTGTGAGACGTCAACCTGTTCCCTTGACTCTTCTTCCTCTACAGCTTCAGCCTCCTCTTCTTCAGGGGAACAGTTGTGCTCAACTTCTTCACTGAGATTCTCGTCAGGATTTTCTTCAGGGTTCCCTCGTTGTTCCCCCTGAACACTATAGTCTGGTACAACGTCATTTTGGGGGACAAGAGAGTTAGATGCATCTTGTGGCTCTTTTGTTGATGAGGGAACTTCAAAGGAACTTTGATCTGTGGAATTTTGATCTCCTTCATTGTTCCCTTGTTGTGGGATGTTGTTCCCACTTGGATAATCCTCATCTCTTTTTCTTGGTTCGTCATCGTCGTCTTTCTCTTCCTGTCTGACCAGTTTGAACAAAGGTCCCTTTCCTTGGGCCTCTGTTCCCAACTTAGCAGAGTGTTCGTCGAAGATGACATGGATGCTCTCTTCTATTTTCTTGGTCCTCTTGTTGTAGACTCGATACGCCTTTCTTTGGGAGGAGTATCCCAGGAAGATCCCTTCATCACTCCTTGGGTCAAACTTCCCAAGATTATCTTTGCCATTGTTGTGGATGAAGCATCTGTACCCAAAGGTCCTTAGGTGAGAGATGTTGGGTTTTCTTCCCTTGATTAGCTCATATGCTGTTTTCTTGATCATGGGACGTATCATGGCTCGATTCAGGATGTATTTTGCTATGGAGACGGCTTCAGCCCAGAAGTTTGCAGGGACTCCACCACGCCATTTTGTTGAGGAGTGCGAGGAGCTGAGAAGTTGTGGGATACACCGCTGTTGTCACAGTACCTTAGGAACTCTGAGTTTTTGAACTCAGTCCCATGGTCAGATCTGAGTGCCTTGAGCTTGATTCCCATGCTAACTTCCATCCTCTTGATTAGAGTCTCAAATTCTTTCAAGGTATTTGATTTTGATCTCAAGAAAAGAACCCATGTAAACCTTGAAAAATCATCAATTAAAACATACATGTACCTCTTTCCTCCGAAGCTTTCGGTGTCCATGGGACCACAAAGATCCATGTGAATTAGCTCCAAGGGCCTTGTTGTGCTGACTACCCTCTTTGGTTTGAAGGAACTTCTGGTTTGTTTGCCATGAACACAAGCTTCACACATATTGACTCCCTCAATATTTATTAGAGGAAGACCAATGACCAGATCTTGTAGATAGAGCTTTAGTATCTGACCAATGCCTGCATGGCCCAATCTCTTGTGCCAGAGTTACGTTTCATCAACGGAACTAGCTAAGCACAATTTTCTTGGTGGCTCAAAGTCTGTGTCCACCACATAGATGTTGTTGGACCTTCTTCCCTTCAGGATGATTTTGTTTGTCTTCTTGTTGATCACTAGACATTCCCTTGAATCAAATGTAACAATGTTGTTCCCTTGATCGCATTTCTGAGATACGCTCAGGAGGTTGAATCCCATGTCCTTCACCAAGTTGACGTTGCTGATTTTGATTGATTTATTGAGTAGTACTTCCCCTGTTCCTATGATTTCCCCTTTATTCTTGTTGCCGAAGGACACATGACCTCCTTCGGACTTTGGGTGGAGTGAGGTGAGGTTATCTTTGGTTCCAGTCATGTGGTTAGAACATCCACTATCAATGACCCATGTGATGTTCCCCCTCACTGCCACCTACAAGAAAAGTTAGTTTTTGAGGACCCAGGCAAGATAACTCTTGCCTGGTCCCTTGCAAGGGAATACAGTCTCAAATAACACATAATCAACAATGTGAATATCACGAGAGTACTTGTTATATGCAAAGTTCCTATGGTTGTTCCCTTCTGTGGGAACTCTAGCAGATTTGTTGGCCTTTTGATTCTGCCTGTTCCAGTACTCGTGGTTTTTCTGGGTTTGGGCCTTAGCTTTGGGACAACTTTCCTTGTAGTGCCCATGAGCACTACAGTTCCAACAGGTCTTATAGTATTCTCCTAGGTAGTACTTAGGATGGGGTCTCTGTATCCTGTTCCTATCCATAGTTTCCTGGTTGTACACCCTAGACCTATTTCCCTTAGCTATTTGAACATACAGCTTATGTCCAGTGTTCCCAGTGTAATAGTCTACTTCTCCATTCACTCCACTTTCCAAGACACGGATTTTCTCTTCTAAGTGTGCATTTTTCTGTTTCTCACACTGAAGCTCTAAGGCCCTACACTCGTTGATCTCTTGTTCACTCAAAGGAGACTTTCCTTTCTTAGGGCTCTTTGACTTATATCCTATCCCGTGTTTGGCTGGAACAAATTTGGTTTAGGAACATAAGGCTTCTGAATTCCCATTTTCCCACTCAGTTTTTGTAGAAAGGTGTTCTTATCACTATCTAGTGTCTTAATCTCCTTTTCAAGATCTACAATGTGAGACACATAGGACTGAAGTTTGTCAACTACGGACACACAGTTGGAACAGGGCTCTAGGCCGACTAACTCAGCATTTGTGTGTTCTAAATTTTCAAGCTTCTTTTGCAATTTAATATTGTCTTTGACGAGACTCGAAAGCAGTTTAAGCAACTCAGGTTTTTCATAGTCAGTAAGGGAAGCGAGAACAGATTCAGTGGTTGCCTCACTGGGTTGTTCCCCAGTGGTGTCTCCAATGGCCATTGCGCACATGTCAGGAGATGCCCAAGATTCAGGATCTTCGTCCTCGTCATCGTCCCAGGTGACGATGTAGGCCTTCTTCCCTTGCCTACGGTCGTCAGTTCCCAACGGGCATTCCTTCGCGAAGTGTCCCTTTTTGTAGCACTTGTAGCATGTGACGTCCGAGAGGTCCTTCTCTATATGCTTTCTTTGGGTACTCTGTTCTTTCTGTGAGTTCCCATTTCCCTTTTTGAACTTCCCTTTATAGAAGGACCGAAGATCCTTTGTAACCAGAACCAACTCTTCGTCCTCTTCTTCTTCTTCGGATTCCTCATGTTGTTCCTTTACCGACTTGAGCATCTTCTCCAACTTTAGGGTGATCCCTTGGTGTGCCTTCTTTTGCTCCTTGCCATCTATCTTTCTTTTCTCATGTCCCACCAGTTTTCCAAAGACCTGGTGGAGCATAAAAGTTCTATTTTCGGGGTTCTCCTTGAACATCGTTCTTTCATTTGCCCATTCGCCGGTGAGCCCATTGAACAGCTGTTGGACCTTCATTTTATCAGTGATTTCCTCCTTCGTGATCCCTAGTCCCACGAGCTTGGTGCAAAGTCCCTCGAAGCGCGATTGGTAGCTATTCACAGATTCTCCCATTCCCATCTGGAAATTGAAGAACTCCCTTCTTGCATTCATTTGAAGGTCTTCTCTGAGGTCAGAGTTCCCAATGTGCATCTGTTGAATGGCTTCCCATACTTCCTTGGCGGTGTCTAGGTTAGCTACCCTGTCACAGTCTTGAACCGTCATAGCCTTTTTGAGGTATTGCTTAGCTTTGAAGTTAGCCTCCATGCATTTCCACTCATTTGGCCCCCATTTGGAGTAGTCGTCCTTGATGGCTGGATCTACTTTAAAGTTCCCTTTCTCTATGACGCACAAAGCTTGGAAATCCTGGCTCCACATCCAGTCTTTCATGTCGCGTTGCCAGTTCTCGAATCTACCAGTGATAAGCCTTGGAGGCTTGCTGTTGTTGTGTCCAACTTGAGTAAGTTCGTCCATTTTGAAACCTGCGATGCTAACACAAATCTAGAGCAACCTGGCTCTAATACTAATTGTTGGATCGTAAGGGGTTAGCGAGAGCTTGAGAACTAGCAGTTAAGCTGTTCCCAAGGCAACGGAAGAAAATAAACGCAGGTAAACAAACAGTAAAGAACACAGTTCCCTTATAGAGGAACCCCACGACAACCAACTAGTTGTGTGGGTAAACCTCTACCTCCGCTTGGAGGATTTTGAATGACTTACTTGTATTATTGCTTGTTCTTTAGTTACAAACAGCCAGATTCAAACTTCTCTGTTCATACGAGTTCTACCTAACTCTAGCAACACTAATGAATCTTCTCAACTGAGTTCCTAAGCGAACAACTCAACTAAAACAGGAAAGTCAAACCTTACACCTTGATAGTTTCAGTTCCCTTGCTCCTGGGAACTTCAGCTTCGCCGTCGTCGAGATCAAACACTCGTCGCCGGGGACTTCTCTTCTTCTTTCTTTCTTTCTCTGGGAGTATGTGTGAATTCTGGGAGAAGTGCTTGAACCTAGCACTATTCATTTGGCTTTATACTCAGTTGTACTTGGGCTTCAATCGCATCTTTCATGTTTGTCCGAAATGCCCTTTGCTTGCAGCCCAAGTGTACAATCTTCACATGTGCCTTCAATTTGAATTAGGTCAACTTCTTGAATCAATCGGACCGTTGGATCACTCGTGACAGTCTGCTCCTCAGACTGTGCCTTCGTTCTGTTTAAAACAGGATCCCGTGATTTGCGCTGAACGGTCTTTGTCTGCACATGTGAGTTCGTTCCCATGTGATGGGAACTCTCTTCTTCAGAGTTCCTTTGAGAGAAACTCTTCATCGTGAATTCATGTGTTCCTTGGTCGTTCATTGGAGTTCTCTACTGAACCTGTGATCCTTAGAAATACTTGGACAAGGCATATTAGTTCCCATATGGTGTTTGTCATTATCAAAACTGGAGAACGGTATCGTTGTTCCGGTGTTTAGAACCAGAGGTCCCAACACCGTCCCAACAATTCCCCATCTTGACTTCCCTTCAAGCTCCTTGACTTCTTGTACTCTCAAATGACTCGGTTTCCTTCTAATTATACTTGAAATACCGAAAAAGCAAAGCATAAATACCGAACCACAAAACTAAACAAAACAACTAAAAACAACCTAGAAACTCAAAATGTAATCCAAAAATATAACTAAACATGAACTAAAACGCATCATAAACATGATTTAAATGCAAGTTATCGTTATTTTGCCACAAATTTCGAGTTGACAGCTTCTTCGAGCGGTACAAAGCTCGACTTGTGGCTAACTGTTGATCTCAGGAGGTCAAAATTGATTATGAAGATACATTTAGCCCGATGGTCAAATCGGCTACTAGTCGCGCCTTATTACATTTGGTTCTCTCCATGTCGTGGCCTATTCATCAGCTAGATGTCAAACATGCGTTCTTGCATGAGCATCTTAATGAGACTGTGTATATGTTTCAACTGCCTGGATTTATGGATCTTGCTCGCGCTAAGCATGTATGTCTCCTCAGGAAGACCTTGTATGTGCTCAAGAAGGCCCCTCGCGCATGGTACCAACGGTTTGCATCATATTTATTTTACATCGGTTTTCCTGAAGCAGATATGGTTCCTCTTTGTTCATTTTTCTAGCGGGGTGCTTCGACAATGTATCTCCGATATCATCTTGATTGCTTCTTTAGAGTCACATAGAGCAGACATTATTTTTTTACTTAGCAAGGAATTCACTCTTTTTGATTTGGGTCCTTTCTCCTTTTTCTTAGGCAATTTGCTACTCGGGTGGCGTCTGGTATGTTTCTGTCACATGCAAAATATGCTCATGAGATTGTTGAACGAGCTGGCATGAAGTCTTGTAATCCCGTTGTTACACCTTTTGATTTCGGCGAATCATACTCTCTATAGAAGCCTAGTCAGTGCATTACGGTACCAGACTTTTACGAGTCCTAACATCTCATATGTTGTCTAGCATATTTGCTTATTTATGAATGACCCTCAGGACTGTCATTTCTCCGCTCTAAAGCGTATCATCAACTACATTCATGGCACTCCTGCTCTCGACATCACTATTCAGTTGTCCCCCTCTCCTACTCTTGTGGCATGTACTAATGCAAATTGGGTTGGTTGTCCTGACACACATCCCTCTACTTCAGGATATTGTGTTTTTCTTAATGACACGCTGGTTACATGGTGTGCAAAGAGGGAGTTTGTCATATCTCAGACCAGTGCAGAGGTCGAATATCGCGGCGTTGCCAACGTTGTTGATGAGTATTCTTAGCTGCAAAACCTCCTCCTTAAGAACTCCATTGTCCATTATCTCGTGCATCCTTGGTATATACTGCCAACTTGTCAGCCACCTATTTGGCCAATAATCTGGTACAACATTAGCGTACCAAGCACATTGAGTTAGAAATTCACTTTGTTCGCGAGAAGGTTGCCTTGGGCCATATTCGAGTGCTTCATGTACTGTCCTCCTATCAGTATGCTGACATTTTTACAAAGAGTTTACTTCGTCAACCTCACTATTAGGTCTCCTCTCATTTCAACTGTGGGTTGTGATAGCATATATTATTTAACCTAACTTGTACAAGTTAATGAATATGTCTATGGATTTGAATAGTAAATCCTAAGAGGGATTATACAAGTGTGTTCCCATACTCATTAAACTGCCATCATGGAAGCACAGTGTTAGGACTCGGGAGGAACACAAGTGGCATATTGTTTTTTTGGTAGAACACAAGTGGCATATTACACAGCAAATGTTGCGCACTCTTCTACAAACATTCTTTTCCTTGAAGCTTCTCGTAGCAGGAATTATTGTACATGGTTTAATTGATTAAATTCGGAGTAATAATTTGAATTACTTTATTAATGGATGATGCAATTATAATTCAATCCATAAACAATGAGTCAATCAAGAAAGAACTAGGAAGATGGTTGAGAATGGGTGATGGTGATCTCACATTCTGCAATAATTTGGAAACATTATTTGTCCGGTTTAATTCGTTGTTTAATGTTTGAATTATCAATTATCAATAAATGCTAAATCTAATCATAGAGCTATCGATTTTGTTATAAATGAAAGCCTTTTGTTTATGGGCTTCAACCCAATCAAGTTTTGGATGCATTCAATACTAAGATATTAAGAATATTAATTAGCATTTTTGAATCCATGATAGCAATTGATTGTGCGGAATCTATGAACGAGAGAGTATGTGATCTTTATCACTCAAATCTCTTGTCTTAGGATTTTACATAGGGACGCTGAATGATTTAGCGTGTTGGGAAAAATAATTTAAGATTTTTTTTGGCGAAAGACGGTGCCCCATAAACGTGGAATTAAAAATATCAAAATACTATCTTTGAAAGATTAACTGCTTAATTAGATGCCTAAAAACTAATTAAAATATTTATTTATTGACCTAATAGGATGATACCATTAATCAATATGTATACACTCATATCTAAACAACCCACACCATATATTAAAAGTCTAGGTTCTTTACTATATTAACTCACTTAATTAAACCCCTTTAATGTTTAGACATTTAATATAATTGTATTTTTAAATACATAATCCCAAATAAAAAATTAAATAACCCAACACAATAGCCCAGCAAAAAAATTAAAATTTAAATGTGATATAGTGAAAATAAATACAATTAGATACTATCAAATCTATTTATAAGATTTAAATAAAATATCAAATCTCATTTCGTTATTTAAATAGGTCGTCTCAAGTACAAATGATTATTAGGAGGAGTTTGGTACAAATGATTATACCAAGATTTTCGTGAAGTACAAAGATATGATTTTTTTTCTTTAATTGATCGACCACTATTATGTTGCTCCCACAAACTTAAAACAAATAGTTTTATTTTTGTCTAGATACTCGTCTTGTATTATATCGTTGCTTTACCTTATATTTGTCCAGGTCGCTAGAAGAGTGGAAGGCCTTAGTAATAAAGGCCACGTACCACTATCCACATCTCTGAATGCATGTATTCAGGGCCGTTCAATGGATTTTGGTGGTCCTGTTCGTAAATCAAATTGAGGCCCTAATAAAAAACGATAGAAACACAAAAGTGTAATTTAAACTTCACCATACTAATAATATGATTCCTGTTTCATAAAAATAAACAACAAAATTTAAAAAGTAACATTACATTTCAGTTTAGTGTACCATTCACTTGTTTCATAAAAATAAACCTCAAAAATTAGAAGGTAACATTACATTTCATCCTAGTGTACCATTCACTTGAAAAGAAGCATTCTTCTAGCATTATTTGAAATGAAATCTTCAATCAATCTTTCATGATCAATCTTTTCCATTAAATCATTCTCAATTGCAATCATAGCTAATCCATTGAGCCTTTCTTGTGTCATTGTAGAGCGCATGTAAGACTTTAGCAACTTCAATTTTGAAAAGCTCCTTTCTGCAGAAGCAACCGTCACAGGAATAGTTAATAAAATTCTGTATACAATAAATGTATTAGGAAAACAATCCATGCTTTTCAAATACTTCAAAATATCAATAGGTTGCATCATTCTCTTAGGCAAAAAATTTTGCAGTAATTTTAACTCCATATATAACTCATTTGCATCAATATCAGCCTTTTCATCTTTCTTCAAGCATGTTTCAATATGACTACAAGAAGATTTAAGACACATATCATCCAATGAACACAATTTTTCAGAAGTAAATAAGAATCCAAAAACAGTTTCATACTCTTGATATTGTTCAAACCTCCTAGTAAGTGAAGTAATTGCTTGATCAACAACAAATAAGAAATACTTCACCTTAAAAGACTCTTCTGCAGATTGTAAACTAACTTCAGATGTACCATTTTCATTCTCATCAAAATGTTTTTTCCTTCGAATGATACGCTTTTGAGGAAAAATTGGATCAATATTATTCTCAATGGCAATTTCCTTTGCTACTTCTAAGGCACTTAAGAATCCAGTATTTCTATAGCCTTTAAAAAAAGAAATCAACCCCTTAATTTTTTCAATAGCAACATCAATAAGCATGTCTTTTGATTGTAAATGCTTGCTAACTATATTCACTGCATATAACACTTCATACCAAATAACTATAGACACTAGAAACTCAAAATCACCAAGCTCATTTTGTGCCAAAGACTTAACTTCACTTCTAATTTTTGAATCATTATCATTATCTCCTACTTCAAGTAAAGCTTCTCTAATTTCTGAAACTTGAAATCTTATAGCTTTGACACTATCAATACGACTCTCCCAACGAGTAGATGACAATGATTTAACAGTCAATCCTTTCACATTATCTTTAAACACTACAAGATTCTGGAGATTTAGCGACCATATTTGGCGACCAAGTTGGTCGCTAAATCGATTTAGCGACCAGATTGTGGTCTCCAAAAATGGTCGCCAAAAGGTCGGACGCTAATGTCTCAGCAACCACGTGATCGCTAATGGTAGCGACCACATCGACCACATGGTCGCTATTTCTAGCGACCATGTGGTCGCTCAGTAGCGACCATGGACGCCGCTGGTCGCCACTATTGTGACGACCGGTACTGCGACCAATGCGACCACACTTGTCGCCATGGGCGGCGACCACGTGGTCGTCGATTGACGCCACCTATAGCGACCACGTGGTCGCTATAGTGGCGACCACCTGGGCGCTATAGTGGCGACCACGTGGTCGCTATAGTGGCGACCACGTGGTCGCTAAAATACTTTGCCTGGACCTAAACGCACGATCGTGCGCACATACGGCGTTCAAAATATAGCGACCACATGGTCGCTAATATTTATTTAATTAAAAAAAATAAAAATTTATTTCCGCTTTATTAATATTAATTTTAAAAAATTAGAATCGCAGAAAACAAAATATTTACAAATTTAATTCCAAAAATATTTACAAAATTATTTACAAAATTAATTACAAAAATATTTACAAAATTAATTACAAAAATATTTAAAATAAACTATCTAGTTGTTTCCGTCGGGGTTCGCCGCATCACTTCCGTCTGCACCATGGGACCCACCCTGCTGCGGGTCGAAATTTTGCTGCATCCGAGCCATGAACTCCTCGAGCCGAGCGACCCTACTACGCAAGTCCGTCACTTCGGTCGTAAGCTCGGGGTTGCGCTGCGTCAAATGCTCCACCCGAGGAGGTTCCCGACGGGGCGCCGTCAATCGTGACCCATAGAACTCGGAGGCGGCGTTGCCAAGCCCGAAGACAGCGCCGCCCGGGCCCACCCCTCCAACGGCCGTCAGAAAGGCATCGCACTCGTCTTGAAAAGACGGAGTGCTGCCCGTCTCCGAGGACCTCTGGGAGAGGATCTCCCGGGTCCGAGCCTAAAAAAAGCATAATCATATAAATAAAAATAATAATAAACTAAATATAATAAGAAATGAAATAAGTGAAATACTTACAGCGATCTGGGCGGACCGGTCGTCTATAAAATGTCGGTCCGGGTCCTGTGTGTGCGTCTCGATGAGAAGCTCGAGAGGCGTAATCGGACGACCCCGTTGGGTTTCCTACGAATGATTAACATATATTAATATTTATTAAAAGTATATTAACCTATTATAAATAAATTTAAAATAAAATACATAAATTTAAATTAAAATAACGTACCAAATGTTGCATGGTATCGAGGTGTGACCTCGAACCACTGCTGTGGTTCGAGGGATTTGTATGCCGGATTCTCTTCTGACGCTCACACTTCGCCTTGTACTCGGGCGTGTTCCAATACGCCACCCAAAGGTCCCAAGCGGCGGAGTTGATCCAGCTCGGCTTCTTCCCCGCCCGACGACTCTTCCCAACCTTGTCGTCGTATCGCTTCTTCGCGATCTTCTCCCACAATAGCCGGATCGTCTCGACGTCCATACCCGGCTTCTTGGCATCCCATTGGAAGTGCGTCTAAAACAAAATAATAAAGCAAACATATTAGTCGATAAATACGAAATATTGTCTGAAAAAAAATATATACGAAATATGTAAATCGTAATGCGAAATAAAATAAAATTACCCTCCAAGCCTCAAACCACCGCGCCTTTGATGCGGCGGTGGCAAAGTCGAACTCCGACGCCCTATCGTCGGGTTGGCCGGTAATGATGTGCGTGGACCACCGCGACACCATTCCCGACGGCTGCAAGCTGCAAGATTTCGCAAAAAGACATTATAACATTTTTTTAAAATTTACAAATTTAAAATAAATTGAGTATTACCTTCCGCCGCGAATGGAAAGGTCCCATACGCGGTTGGGATCGAGCCCATTGCTCGATCCCGCCGAGGGCGCCGGAGTAGGGGTTGTGGACCCCTCTGCGGGGGCAACCTCGTCGTCGGACAAATGAGGTGTGTCCGTGCGGGTCGCATCGGAATCGTGCTCCTCCTCGTCCGGAAGAGGAGCTCGTGCACGACGTCGTCCTCCTCCTGACATACTAAAACAACAAAACAACAACCCTAACAACAACTTAAACAACAACACCACCATGAACAACAACAAAAAAACTCAATTTAAACAACTTCATTAATTCCAAATTCATCAAACTCTATCCAAACACAACAACAACAACAACAACAACGTGGTCGACAACACCACCACCAACAACAATTTCTCCAACAACAACAACATATATAACAATTTCTCCAACAACAACAACAACCCAAACAAGATTCAAATTATATCCAAATTCATTCATTCAATTTCAATTTCTATCCAAAATTCACTCAATTTCATTCAAACAAAACCCTAATTCATTCAATTTCTATCCAAATTCAATCACATTTTGTCCAAATTCATCAAAATCTATCCAATTTCAATCCTAAACTACAAATTCAATCTCAAATCCTTTAACGGAAATACTAAATAAACCGAGAGCGGAGAAAATACCCGGAAAAAGAGGAGCGAGGAGGCGGGGGCCGGAGAGGGCGGTACGGGGGGCGGCGACACTGGCAGGCGGCGGCACTGGCGTGGCGGGCCGGAGCGAGGAGGCGGGGGCCGGAGTGCCCAGTCGCGCAGAGGAGGAGGAGGAGGAGGAGGAGGAGGAGGAGGCGGGGGGAGGAGGAGGAGGCGGGGGGAGGAGGAGGCCGGAGCGACGAGGTGGGGGACGGAGCAGCAAGGCAGGGCCGGAGCGAGGAGGCGGGGGTCGGAGCGCCGAGTCGCGCGGAGGAGGAGGAGGAGGAGGAGGCGGGGGGAGGAGGAGGCCGGATCGGCGAGGCGGTGGACGGAGCGGCGAGTCGCGCGGAATAGGAGGAGGAGAGGGACGCGAGGGAGAAGGAGGCGGGGGGAGGAGGAGGCGGGGGGAGGAGGAGGCGGGGGGAGGAGGAGGCCGGAGCGGCGAGGCGGGGGGAGGAGGAGGAGGAGGCCGGAGCGGCGAGGCGAAGAGGTGGGGGTGAGGCGGCGATTCGCTCGATCGGGAGGCCGAAGGAGTTGAGGGTTTGAGAATGAAGAAGATGGAGACGCGATCTTCTTCTTATTCAGAGGTGGCGACCATATGGTCGCTAATTAGCGACCATATGGTCGCCATATTCGATTAAATGAAGAAGTGGGGCCGCCCTCAACATCGCGACCATATGGTCGCTAATTAGCGACCATATGGTCGCTACCCCTGAAACCCAAAAATTCGGATTTCCCCCTTATTTTTCGTAATGGCGTCGAAAATTTCAGTTTAGCGACCACGTGGTCGCTAAAACGAAATAAAATTGAAATACGCGCTAAAAATTCCAATTTCGAGCTCCTAATTTGAAGGTTGGCGACCATATGGTCGCCAAAATTTTAATGGTGGCTACTATATGGTCGCTAAATTAAGAACTTGGCGACTACATGGTCGCTGAAATTGCTATAGTGGACAAAGTAATTGGTTCGAGGGCTCAAATGGGACAACAACTACAATCCGTCTCAGTAAATCGAAGACTAAACCCAGTTCTCAGAAAACAACTTCATTAATTCATAACGAAACCAAGTTACAAACAACTTCATAAACTCGAACGCAACCAAGTTACAAACACTTGCTTCCTAAGTACATTAATTAAACGAACTGACAAACAACTAATTCAAACAACACAAAGTGAAGCTTTTTAAGTGAAACCAAGTTACAAACAACTACAATTAATGGACCAAGTTACAAACAACTACAATTAACGAACTCTCATGTTGTACGTGGAATATGAACTGCCCGGATCTCAGCACCTTCCAACACGCGAAGCTGCACAACCGTCTCCCTAGCCGCAATGCGAGCAGTGATGTCGTCGCCGTTCAAGAAAAAACGGGTAAATCCTGGAGGTGCTCCCCCGGGAGATCGTGTCCAATCAGCTATGACTAGTCTTAATTCCTCTCTTGGTGTGGTGCTCCATTCCGTTCTTGTCTCCCTACCCCCATGCACACGCACAATGGAGAAATTTATGACTTCTGGAGCTAAGGCGGTCGCTCGTTTGGTACAAGCTCTCCTTTGAGCCATTTGAGGATGGAAGTTTAAGGATGGATCGATTTGATGTTAGAATTTGAGGTGAAGATAGAGCTTCAACTGGGAAGGTATGTTGGAATTGGAGATGTGGAGATGTGGAGATCTCCTTTTATGGTTGGAAAAGATGAATACAATAGTGTTATCAGAAAATTGAAT
The DNA here is from genome assembly GCA_964016875.1 of Fallopia convolvulus. Lineage (NCBI taxonomy): Eukaryota > Viridiplantae > Streptophyta > Magnoliopsida > Caryophyllales > Polygonaceae > Fallopia > Fallopia convolvulus. The sequence continues at coordinate 4,721,031 of OZ024721.1, forward strand.
GCATGGCAATACAATAGTGTTATCAGAAAAGTGCATGGCAATACAATAGTGTTATCAATCAGAAAAGTGAATGACAATACAATAGTGTTATCAGAAAAGTGAATGACAATACAAAAGTGTTATCAGAAAAGTGAATGACAATACAATAGTAATATTCTGACTACATGTCTTCCTCATCTGTATCCGTCTCACTCTCAAACTCACCCTCAGACGTTTCAGTAGACGTCTCTTCTCCATCCTCAACAACATGATCCTCTCCGTTTGGGTCATTTAGCGGACCAAGTGGATCAATATCATGTGTGTCGTCGATAACTCGTGGAAGGGAAGGATCATGTTGAAATGCCTCTTCAACAACAACCCCCCGTGAACCACTCTCGTTAGGGTCTACACACGTACCTTCATCGGGCCACACACGTGACTTCACTTTACAAACCGCTATCCATTCAGCATCTACACGCCTCATCTTGGGGTAATCTAGGAAATAAACTTGAGTCGCTTGATGGGCTAAGATGTAACGGTCTTTTGTTCTCAACATTTTATGTCTATGAACATCCACCAACTTTAGTTGAGCGTGAATGCGTGTTCCTCCACGACTTCGAGTGTCAAACCACGAACAATTGAAGACAATAGGGCGCTTCACTGTTGGAGATATGTAATTCAACTCAATTATTTCCTCTAGCACACCATAGAAGTCCTCCTCGTCAGTGCCGAAACTTTGTCCTAGAACACAAACTCCACTACTGTCGGTAGCCCTGGTTGATGCGTGTGCCTTCGTGTGGAATCGATAACCGTTGACCACATAACCAGCATATGTCTTCACTTTTTTGGAGGGTCCACGAGCTAATGTTGCAATGTTAGGATCTGTAATTGCCGAACTGTCGGCCTACATGTACGTCGAGCGAGGACTCAAATACCATTTATGCACAATTAATTCGAAACCCTTAAACTGAAAACAATAGTACAAAATCCTTACATGGGAGTAGAACCATAGGCGAAAGTGTCTTTCCAAGATCTTTTGCTCTTCGGCTTCGGATATTCTTGGATTTGACGGGCGCACGAAGTTTGTCAAATAGTATCTATTACAAAGAATAATTGCTCGAGTCAAGTACTTATATATAGATTATTCATATCAACAGAAAGAGAAACTTACTCGATATAGGGCTCCACTTCGACGCAGTTCATTAATATGTAAGTTTGGATCACATGGAATTCCTCATCTGTGAGCACACGACCACTGGATCTACCCAACGTTCGCCCAGTTGTTGTAAAAATAGACAAATCGCCCGGATCAACCCCAACTGGAAGTGTGCAACTAACGTTGCGGGAGACATCCATATGATTACTCGCGACATGCGAGTTAAAATAATACGAGCAAAAGGTGGACGTCTCCTGAACGAGATAGGCACTACAAATTGATCCCTCAACCTTAGCTTTATTGCCAACTGTCCCCTTCAGCCTTTTTAAGAACCTACAATTTATATATATATATATATGATATTGAAGACTCTAAAACCAAATTAACTAGCTACAACTTATCAAAAATTACAATTGTACATACCTTTCTTCTGGATACATCCATCTATAATTGACAGGGCCACAAAGTGAAGCTTCTCGTGGCAAATGAATAGGCAAGTGCTCCATCGAATCAAATAACGCCGGGGGAAAGATTCGTTCCAACTTGCACAAAATAATTGGTATTTCCTTGTGCAACTGCATAACCACCTCAGGCTTAAGCTCATAACACGTCAGGTCCCTGAAGAACGCACTTAGCTGAGCAATAGGCTCCTAGACTTTGTCATCAAGAAATGCTCGAAAAGCAATAGGCATCAACCGTTGCATGAACACATGACAATCATGACTCTTCATCCCAAAGAGTCTAAGCTTGTGCAAGTCAATGCAGCGGCTCAAGTTGGACACGTATCCATCCAGAAATTTTACGGATCTCAACCACTCAAGAAGCACATGTTTTTCATTACGATCTAGTGCATAGCATGCCTTTGGGTACCTATTGTCCTCCTCGTCAGCTTCCAACTCCGGACACTTGCACAATTCCTTTAGGTCCTTTCTAGCCGACCATTTGTCTTTCGACTTCCCCGGAACATCGAGAATGGTGAAGAAAACATTATCAAAGAAATTCTTTTCAATGTGCATGACATCTAAATTATGTCTTACCAGCAGACTAGGCCAATAAGGTAGGTCCCAAAAAATGCTTTTCTTCTTCCAACCCGAACCTCTACTGACCGTCTTATTATGCTGTTCGGCTCCCACTTCAGTTATCTTCATCAAACCCATATTGTTGATCTGGTCTAGTATCTCGTATCCGTCACGGAGTACAGGGGGAGCACGACGTTCCCTTCTACCCTTCTTGAATTCGTTCTTATTGTTTCGGAAGCGATGATCATGTTCTGTAAACCTCCTATGACAATCGAACCAGCACATTTTGTGTCCATGGGTTAGATAAAATGCATCAGTGTCTTCCATGCAATAAGGACACGCGTATTTCCCAGAAGTACTCCAGCCTACACAAACATATATTTGGTACAAAACATTAAATTATTTAACGGCTAGCTTCATTTTTAATGATATATGCATGAATATATATAATATACTTGACATTATTTAAGTTGAGTCTAGAACAACATACCTGACAACATCGAATATGCCGGGAAGTCACTGATAGTCCATATTACAGCTGCACGCAAGACAAAGTTTTGCTTCCTCCATGCATCATATGTGCATGCCCCATTAAGCCACAAATTCTTCAGCTCGGCTATCAACGGCTGCAAATACACATCCAACTTTTGCTTCGGACTCTTCGGTCCGGGAACAATAACCGTCAAAAACATAACCTCTTCTCGCATACACATCGATGGCGGAAGGTTATAGGGTGTCAGAATCACAGGCCAACATGAGTATTGACGCCCTGACGCACCGAACGGATTGAAACCATCCGTGCACAAGCCTAGTCTAACATTTCGCGTTTCTGCTGCAAAATCTGGCCACGCAGCATTGAAGTGCCTCCATGCCTCTGCATCAGACGGATGTCTCATCACCCCATCTTGTGCATGCTCTGCATGCCATCTCATATGCTCGGCAGTCACCACCGATGCGTACAACCTCTGCAACCGTGGAGTTATTGGCAAGTAAAACATACGAGAATAGGGAATGAGCTTTGACTTGCCTTGCCTCCATCTAGGATACTCACAGATCTTGCAGGCCGCGTATTCTGCATCTGCACCCCAATATATCATGCAAGAGTTTGGACAACAATCAATGGCCTCGTACGGAAGCCCGAGACCCTCGACCAGTTTTTTCGTGTCGTAAAACGTGGCTGGTAATGTGGTCTCCGGGTGTGAAACGCGACCGCAGAAATTCGAGATCATGTCGTATCCGCGCTCCGTCATCCTTAGCTTTGACTTTATGCTAAGTAGCTCAGTCGCCGCCTCCAACTGGGTCATATCACATCCAGGCCACAACGGCATCTTTGCAGCGGACAACATGTCGTACATACGTTGTGCATCGGGATTGGGCGCTTCATGATAATATTCGTCCCCCTGCTCATGCCTTATACCCTCAGTTTGCACAGGATCATCAGTAGTGTACTGACTTTGGGCATTAAAGCCATCATACACCATCTGCTCCATTCGATTATCATTCCTCCCAGATACTGGTTGTGTTGGATCAGTACTGCTACAGCCTTCATACTGTCTAGACTCTGCCGGCAACGAACATTTCATCAGTCTCTCCGTGCGAAACCCAATGGTAATAATTCGGAACAAATCCATCCTTAACAATGTGATAATGCACATCATCTACAGGAATCAGTTTCCTATTCTTGCACCTCCGACACGGACACCTTAATTCGGATGGGTCATATGTCGGCATAGCTTTGCAGAAGTTAATAAATTGTTGAACGCCAGCCAAAAACTCGTTGTGCAAAAACCCATCTATATGACGCACATACATCCATTCACGCATTTTTTCTTCCTGCAATTCAATATAAGCCTATAATTAATTGACTTTTGCAGTGTATAATCCTGGATATGGCGACCATATGGACGCAGATTAGCGACCAACTGGACACTATATTCTATTGGCGACCATATGGACGCTAATTAGCGACCATATGGTCTCTAATTAGCATTTAGCGACCATATGGTAGCTAATTAGCGTCCATATGGTCGCCAACTTCAGAACAGCAGAACACAAATTTACAACATAACCAATTGCTATTTGCGGTAAAATTCTGTAATACAATCTTTTATAAATATATAAACGAAAGCTTTCTACCGTCAATATTTATCTAAAAGAATATAATGACGGAATGAAAAATTAGGAATAAGATTTAAATACATACCTTTAGTGAGGATGTCGATAAAATTTGACGGAATTTCTTCCTAGAATCAATTCACAGTTGTGGTTCTCTTTTGTGAATATTTTGGAAGACAGTGGAATGAGAGTGAAGTTGTGTTGAAGCGGAATGAGGGTGCATTTTTAGCGGAATGAGAATGCAATATATGCTGAAACCACGGGAATTTTACCAATTACTGTTTTTAGCGACCAAGTGGTTGCAAAAAACGCAGGAAATTACCCGCCAAAAAAGATGTGCCGTGCCAAAACATCTGACCAAGGCAGCGACCATATGGTCGTTTTCTTCAGCGACCATATGGTCGCTATAACTTTTGCGACCATATGGTCGCGGACAGTTGCGACCATATGGTCGCTAAGATGTGTTCTGATAGTTGCGACCATATGGTCGCAACTGTCCGCGGCCATATGGTCGCTAAATGCTGGCGGGAAATTACCCCGCGCACTTTTTGCGACTATCAAGGTGTAGCGACCATGTGGTCGCCCATTTTAGCGACCATGTGGTCGCTAATTTCGTTTTATTTTTTCCCCATTTTGACGTCCAGATTTGCGACCATTGGCGACCATATGGTCGCCAAATAGCGACCATATTCCGTGGTCGCTAAAATATGGTCGCTAAATCTGCAAAATGGTGTAGTGAAAAATCTCCCACCTCTTAGTAGAATTAGCAAATATAGTATAAATTCTTTGAATGACTCCAAAAAAATCCCTAGCTTTACCACATGTGTTAGCCATATCACACAAGGTCAAATTAAGACTATGTGAAGCACAAGATGTATGAAAGGCTCTAGGATTTATATCTAAAAGTCTTTTTTGCACTCCTTGATTTTTGCCTTTCATATTTGATCCATTATCATAGCTTTGTCCTCTCACATCATCTATATCAAGCTCAAGGGTTTTCAATTCATTTTGTAGAACATTAAACAATCCTTGACCAGTTGTATCATTCACTTCTAGAAATCCTAAAAAAGATTCTTCAATGCTAACAGAATTTGAAGACACATCCACATATCTTAGAATCAAAGACATTTGTTCTTGTTGACTTATATCTGGAGTACAATCAAGAATCACAGAAAAATACTTTGCTTCTTTTATTTTATTCTTAATTTCTGATTTAATCGCAGTAGCAAGCAAAAGAATTAACTCATTTTGGATTCTAGGTCCAAGATAATGGAAATGTAACTCATCACTTGTAATACGGTGAACATGCTCTTGAATAATTGGATCAAACTCAGCCAACATTTCAATCAAGCCTAAAAAATTTCCATTGCTATTTTGATTCAACGTTGCATTAGAACCACGAAAAGCTAGAGTGTGCTTGGCAAGAAATTTCACAATTGAAATGATCCTAAACAAAACTTTCTTCCAATGCTCTTTTTCTTTTCGAATTTGTTTTTGAGCCACTTCATCAATAGTTTGGTTCTTTTGGAGTCTTAAACGCAAATCATACCAAGTAGCCATATTTTGAACATGCTCAAGACTCGTTTCATGATCTTTAAGTCTACTACTAAGATGTGACCAATCCATAAATCCCTCACTTACTAATTGACCTTTTCCACATCCTTTTTTAAATATTTTACAACAAAAGCAAAATATCTTATCAAGCTCTTTTGAATAAACAAGCCAATCTCTAAAAATTTCTCACCATTTGATAAAACTCTATAATAGCATGTTGCTAAAAATCGTCTACCAAATTTATCTTTAGGGCCTTTTTGAATAGACAAATTTGTTCTAGGACCATTTACTACTAGAACATCGATCATTTTAGAGTCCAAAGCATCCCAATATCTTGGATCATAAATATCAAAACTAAAGTCACCATTCTCATTATCAACCACATTATCATGTATGCTATCAATATTATCATTTATTTCATCACCATGATCAGCATTAACATTATTAATATGATCAACATTAGCATGCGTATCACCAGTATTAACAACCATAGCAATATCCAAATCAGCATCCAAATTAGCACCCAAATCAGCACACAAATCAACACCCAAATCATCCACATTGGCATCCATATTAGCATCCAAGTCAGCACACAAATCATCCACATTGGCATCCAAATTGGCACTCAAATCAGCATTCACATTTGCATTCAAAGAAGTATCCTCATTTTGATTTTCAGGAGGGATTTCTATTTCTCTTGTAACAAATTTATCAAGAGCACCTCTTTGAGATTGGATTAATTGTTCAATTCTTTTTTTCTTTGTACGCTTTACATATCCATTATCATATTTTCTAACTTTTGAGGACATAGCTCAACAATATAACAATATTACGATAATTAAGAAGGAGCAATAAAACCTGATATTTGCTCCAATCGATTCTTTGTTGCTTCAACTAATCCAAATTCCTTTGTCGGTTCAATCGTGAATCGCCTTTACAAATAAAACACACTGTAGTTGTTCCAAAACCAAAAACAGAATGTTAGTCCCAACCTACCAAACAAATAAATGAAATAGTAACTTATATCAAATTTAAAATATCAATAACAATAAAACAAAAAATAATGTAATAATTAAATTAGCACTCTCAAGCAATCAGATTTTTGCCCGGCCAAATCAACAATGATTTTGCCTTCTGTTCAAATTAAAAACGCACAAGTTTAATTTATTTTTTTCAAAATTCTACAACCCAACCTAATTCTGAAATTATCTATAATATATGTTTTTAATAACCCTAATTCGTTTCTATGTGATCAAATTAAAAACCCTAATTCGTTTCTATTCAAAACGCACCAGTATAATCTATGTTTTTAATAACCCTAATTCTGAAATTATCTATAATCTATGTTTTTTTCAAAATTCGTTTCTATGTGATCAAATAACCCTAATTCCCAAATTAGCTATAATCTATGTTTCAAATACCAATTTAATTTATATTCTTCAATTCAACCCATAACAAAGTAAAATCCCCCAAATTCGTTTCTTAACACCATAATTAAGCCCCAAATCAAATAAACCTAATTCTGAAATTGAAAGTACTAAATTAGAAAATTCGTACCTTTCATCCAAATAGGTTGAATTCTTGGCAATTACACTTGGGTAATGGAATTAGGATCAAAAGGTTGAACAAAAAATAATCAAGATTCAAAATGATGAGTACTTGAGAATGTTTGCAGGGCATACAAATTCCTAGAGCGGGTGAATTGGAGGTAGAGGGTGGGTAGAGGAGAAGGAAAAACGTAAAGAGTAGAATTGGGAACAAGATACTGTCTTGATTATTGCCTTGATTGTTGCCATTAATTTTCATATTGGGATGGGGAAAATTTTGAGCGTGGGAAAAAGTTGGAGAAGAGGAAGAGTTTCTGTGCAATAAGGAAAGAAGAGGCGACATTTAAGTTTACATAAGGAAAAAAAATAAAAATCTCAATATTACTATATATTAAAAAAAAAAATTTGGGGCCCCAAAAAATTGGGGGACAGCCCAATGGACGGGCCTGCATGTATTATATTCACATCTCTGAATGTATGTGTTAGATTTCGAGGCAGAAATAAACAGGTGATATGTCGGGAATTTAAACTATTTTGTTTGGGACCTAAAAATTTAAGCTAATAAGTAGGGCTTTACCCTTTCTTTATATTCTAGTGATTTTATCTATGCATTCCTCATGTGGGAAAACACTTTTTCTCCAACGCCTCTTCAAGTGGTACCGAAATAAACGGGTTACATGTCGTGTATTTAAACCGTCTCGCATATAAAATTGGGATCCACCTTCTACCCTAAAAGCTTAAAATAATGATTAGAGTTTTACCCTTCTTTTATATGCTAGTGGTTTTATCTATGCATTCATGATGTGGGAATATACTTTTTCTCCAACAATATGAGTGTGATATTTTTTTTGAGGTGACAAAGAATGTTAGTTCAAATCATCTTAATTTTTTAGGGACAACTTTAATCACTTTTCATAACAGTAATAAGGATCATATATAAGCTCCCATTTAATTTTTGATGAGTTAGCCAAAATATATTTTTCCTAAAAGATAATTTAGATCCGTCAATGCTCACTAATATGAGTGAGGTTTCGTTTATTTGATAAATTTATGTTTCCTACGGGATTGCGTTGCTATGTTACCATGGGGATCTTGGTGATGGTTATTTTCTAGTTTCGTTTGTTGTTCCAATCTTGTTGTTTTTTGTTAATGAAACCACAAATCTCATTGACTTCTGTATTATTCGGGTTTCGAAATTTTTTATAGTTTCTTTTGATACCACGGGCTTCAGAAATAAACTTAATCCCTCAATATGATAGGCAATATGCAATTTCTTTCTCATAGTACCAAAGAATAATATATATTACATCAGAACATTCTTTGTTGCAACACAAATACAAACATTGAATAAAAGCTATTCTTCACGGTAAGAACACTTGAGTTGTTTCATATAAAATAAACACAACACTACTAAAGTTCACCACACCCAATAAGGCTCAAAATCTTCCAAACCGAATCAACAATCGACACAAGCGACTTGGCATTTTCATACAATTGGTTCAAAATACGTAAGAGACCTAGGACTTGGAAGATCTCACTCGCATTAATCATGAGTCAGCCCACTCGCTATCGTTCGCAACGCATCACTAAGATCACCACTATGTTTTTAATTGGTCACTTGTTGTATGTCAACACTAAGCGTGATATTAACCCAACTGGTCGGATTTCCCGACTGGTGGAGTGACGACCGGATCGCCAGTTACAAGGCACGACTGACTGCTCGTGGATCTGCTGGGGCGGGTGATCGATCGAGGACAAGCGTAGGGCGTCGTGGGCGTGCCAACGCTGCGCAAGGCGGGGAAGGCTCGACATCAGCCTCGGGTGGTCTCGATGCACTAACAACAGCGGATAGAGCTGGCACATGACTTTCTGATTCACAATTTCAGCAGCTTCAACAGTTAGTCAGTTTAATAAAATTAAATTCTGGTTTGTTGGGCAACAACTCGGGTAAGTGTTCTGACTAGATTTTGGATACCGGTGCATCATTTCATATGATCCGGGATTCTTCATTGCTTAGTGAATTGAAAAGTGTTGAGAATTCCACTATTTTATTGCCTAATGGTTCGACCACCACTACTTGTCGGATCGGAATTGTCCGTTTGAGTGATCGACTTATTATTCGGGATGTCCTTTTGGTCCCTCAGTTGACTTGTAATCTGATTTCATGTTATTGAAGTATCAAAATTGCATTGTGACGGTAACTGATAAGCTATGCATTTTACAGGATCGCACTACGATGACCTTGATTGGAGCGGGTGAGGAGCGAAATGGGGTCTACTGGCTACGTGTCGCAACGGCAACAACGCTTACTTCACGGATTGAGACCGATTCTGCAGCCCTTTGGCATTCCCGTGTTGGTCATTCTTCCCTTTATGTACTTCAGCAGTTATCTAATGTCAAAATAAGTAGTGTTACATCCCATTCGATTGCTACTTCAGCAGTTTCTGTACTGTTGCTGATACTTCTTTTGACTTGGCTGCCATTTGGTAGGACACGATCCATGCAACATTAGCAGCAGTGCCTCGGCGATCCTCGACGAAGACGAGGTGGTCGGAAGGAGCACAACGATTCTTTTATTGGTTTTCTCGAAGCACTTTTCACATGAAAGGCCACCAATATTTTTGCAAACGAGCTCGGAGTGCCGAAATACAACCTCCGGCATAGATTTTGTATATGTCTTCATGAATTTCATATAAAAGAGACTCAACTTGCTTAGAGGTACACATCTCAAGTTTGGCTCGGAAAAAGAACGATAATATAGAATCTTTTTTGGCGATATCAAAAAACTATGAGCCATTAAGAGAACTTCCCATGTCCCGTCGATATCTGAGGGCTAAACGTTCTCATCCAAGTTTCATGTCAAGGGCGTTTGACATTCGAGATCCTACGCAGTTTCGTTTCCCGTGATCACGGTTGCGGGCATGTCATTGCTTATGATTTCGATTGAGGTGCCATTTGTTGGACATCTCGGTGCCTCGACACGTATCGAGGTCTTAAGTGATCTTCTTGCACGAGTGGCTAACGTTGCCAAGGCATGAATGGACACGTTTTGATCACTTGATCATTGTCAAATCTAAAATAGCTTGAACTCTTCTATAATTTTTTAGCGTCTCTGGCTTCATAATGCCCCAACATCCAGTTTTCGGATCCATGATGGTGACTTGCGTTATAAGTTCCAAGGATATAGCTCGATTTGTAGCCTACTAGGGGTGAACTGCGGCCGCGGTTTCGCAACCCGCGCCCACGGAGGCTTCTATCTGAGGCGGCAATCACTTTTGGAGACGATCCGCGGCCGTGGAATCAAGGTCCGCGACCGCGGCTTCGCTGGCCGCGATCGCGGTCTTTGCTGGTTGATGGATTTCCGCGATCTCGGCCTTCTTACCGGGTTGGGACCACGATGGTTATCGAAGAATTTGATAACGCTAGTCAGCCGTCTGTTGGTCCTTTTGATTGTCGATGTGTTGATGGGGCTTGATAACAGTAAGACTTTATTCGATTATGATCGCTTTGAATCCGCTTGTTCTCTCTTAAAGCGGAAGTTAGAGTGTGTTGTAATACAATCTTGTCTTCATTCTTTGCGGTGGTCGATGCCCTACTGCCGTTGTTTGATCCCGATGTTCTAGATAGGCATGTGCCACCACGAGCGGGCTCGTTCCTAACATGGTTCGATTGGCATTGCTCAAATCTAGGGTTGATTAGGAGCATGGAATAAGAATTCCGTTCTCGGATTAAGGTCAGCACGAGTTCCGAGATATCCACTTACGATGGACCGTGGTCACGATTTCTCTTATTGGCTTACGCAATTGCCTACGATCTTGGTTGTTTTTGGGCTTAGCGACACACATCGCTTATTCCCTAAGATGATTGACTCCATCAAATTGTGTAGCGCTATGATCATTGATTCCGTCGCTTGATCCAAACCTCGCTAGCTTGCACGAAGAGCAACCATGCTTTGAGGGTGAGGTCGAGTCATAGATTTGATCATATTCGAGCAAGTTGTCTTGCTCGGTACGTTCTAGGGTTTGATCCTCCGAGTGAATATTGGAGTTTCGCTTGATCACCTTGTGGGTCGCGATTATTCTTTGAGTGAAGATCGAAGTTTACGCTATTGTTTCGTGGACAACAAGCGTTTTTGACATGGCGGCGATCACTGCTGCCTGGGTCGCGGTCGTGGTCGACTGGGTTGCGGTCGCGGTAGCGCGTTGACTTGTTGGCGAGTAGGGCTCGCGAGTTATCTGTTTCTTTAGGGCCAAAAAAGGTCGCTTCTTGTTTGTTAGAGGTTGATTCTAACATCACCATTGCATGGACCGATTGCTTGTTTACAACTTCTAGGAACTTCCCTTGTTCGTGGCTTGATTTAGAATCTACTGATCGGTTGATCTTTGAAAGTGGGAACAACTCATTTGGACATGCTTTATTGGGATTGGTAAATTCCGCTCAAACTATCCAATTCCTTTTGATCATGACGATGTTTTATGACCAAATTGGACACCAAACCTCTTGAATGGCCTTAATTTTGGTCGCCACACGCGTCCGATCGAGCAAATATCGATCGTCGTCGCTTGTGCGGGTTCCGGGTCCGCTCTAGAAAGTTACCAACTTTTCCCTTGTTAGGTTTTCTTCGCTTTGATGATGATTGATCGTTGATTTACGATCAAGTTTTCAACTTTGGGCTACCGGGTGCGCACCCGGATCTAATCCGTTAATCGGTGATCGACTACCAGCCTTAGGTAGGATTTAATTCAACAAAGGGCTGACAAGATCGCTCCTTGCCCCAGCGTTGTAGATTTCGCAGTACGCACTGCGATTAACCATGGTTGCAATTATTCGAACATCGTTTCACTTAGTGTTTACGCTAATCCCAAGGCGGATCTTTTTTTGTGACCAAGTTTTCGCTTTTGGGATATCAGGCACACACCTGACCCCAAACTATCGCATGGTAATTGATTTTAGACCTCGGGACGCATTAAGGTTTGATCATTCAAACAATTTTTGAACTTTCTCTCAATCTCCCTATGCACCGCGGCGCGGTTATTGAGGGCCGCAGTCGCGGTTTCCCGATCCGCGGCCGTAGACTACTTTTCTGCGACCACGAATCTGTTCGTCTGAGGCATTTCGTTCGATTTTGCTTTGCGTGAGTGCCCTAGGACTTCGAAAAATTCTTCTTTCTTTGTTTTGGATCAATTCCAACAATGTAATTGTGTGGATCGATTACTCGTTTCCCATGGATGGCACCAATTGTTAGTGCACAAAAATTCTGCCTTTAATGCACTAATTGATTGCTCCTTCTTCACCTTCCGTTCCAACTGCTTCTTAGCCTATAACCTGCAAAACAATGGACAAAGGGGACAAAACCCCCTAATCCACATCCAATGCCTAAGTCAAAAGAGCAGTCGTCGATTGAGCGTCGAAATGGTAAAGACAAGAAAAGCTAAAGAACTCGCGAGTATGAGTTTTCTTGAACGAACTCGCGAGTATGAGTTTTCTTGAACAAATAAGCTAAGTGAATATTATCCCGTTCAAGCTCTCAAGGTGCCTTTCAATATGCTCTTCATACACGGCGAAGACGTGTATTTATGATGGAAGGGAGAAGGCTAGGGGGGCCGAAAATCCTATCCTTAGGGTCAGCATGATGCCTTAAAGCCCAAGCAAGCGATATCTTGCTCCCTACTCCAAGCAAAAATTCTATTTTTTAATTAAGCTAAAATCTTCCATTATGTCATATAACCACCATACTTAATTTTATATGAAAATACTAAAAGATATAAAAAATTGTAATAAATAAAATACCTCATATGGCGGTTGATAGGAAAATATTAATGATGGTTAAATTTTACCCGTTCATAGTTCGACTGATATATGCTCAAACTGTCTAGGGGAGTTTTATTAATTAGAAAAAAAGGCTAAGTAATAATCAATTGGGAAATAGCCCGATTCTTTACATTAATTATTAATAATCAATCGGGAAATAGCCCGATTTTTTTACTTCAATTATTAAATTCTAAAAAAATAGTCCTTTCTTAGGTCTAGATACTTCTTATATTTAATTCATTTCTGTAGGATTGTAGATATGAGTTAGTTCAAACAAATCGGGAACTGTTTCAGTGACATTTCCCTTTTGTAGCGGAATAATTGAACACAAAATGTAAGGAACTTAAGATAATAAGCAGACATGATTCCTTATAGAGGAAACCCACTTCAACCAACGAGCTGGATGGGTAAACCTCTACCATCCATGGAGGATTTCGAATAAAAACTATATTAATATGATAGATCCTTAGTTACAAGATACAAAGACGAACTTCTCTATTGTTTGCAATCACCAAATTCAAATAATCTTATCGACTTAATCTATCTTGTTCCTAAGTCTACTAAACACAATTAATACTAGTAACCAAACCTTACACATTCCTTGTGCAATTCCCTTTAGCATAGGAACAACCTTGCAAGTCGACGTTAAGCTCACGTACTCTCCATCGATTGGATATGGACTTCCTTCTTCAGAAATGGATTGTTGATTGCTCTTGTGTTGCTCTGGGCTCTCACTCTCTCTTTCAGAATTGCTTGCTTCCTTCTAGAGAGTACTGTTCATTCGGATTAGAGAGCTGCTTGACCTACCTCGATCGCTTTCCTCTTATAATAGTGGCTACTTCCTGAAATGACACATCTGTCCTTTTCTTCTTGGGGAGCAAGATACCATCCCTAATGACCTATGTACCCTTGTGCAATATTTCCTTATTAGGAAATTTCTATCCTTTTGTGCTTGTCGCCCAAGTTTAGAGCAAATAGACCGTTTTGTCCTTCATTAACTTGTCACGTACTTTGGTAGATATGGGGAACGATTCCCTCACTTTTTATGCAAACATTTGTCTTTCCTAAAATCACTTGAAGGGGACTTAATTACAAATCTATGTTATCATAAACAGTTCAAAGAGTCGAGTGAACGAAATCGTTGTTCTAGTGTTAGGAACTAACATTGACCCAACAATTTCCACTCCTTTTCTTCATGTTCATGATAAATTAAAAATAAAGATAATAAGTGTCATGTTGCGATGATAAATGTGGAAGAGAAACTTCCCATATGAAAATTTTGAAAGATAATTGTCTAACATATAAGTATCTGGGTTACTTTTGCTATTGCCAATTGGTTTTAGGATGGAACCTCATAGGCTTATGTGCTAGGCCCATAACGCGCTTATGCGCATGAACAAACATGTGGACCCCCCAATTATATAATTGGCCCATCGGACTTTAACAATAAAGTACCTTGCTACCTCTACCTAACTCAAAAATTTTTAAAATTCAAAAAACATGGATTGTATTAACAATAATGTCATAATATCGAAGAATAATATCACATCATAATATTCTTGGTTGCAACATGAACACAAACATTTCATTAACAAATACTCTTCACAATAAGAACACAATTTGTTTCAAATATCACGAAAACAACACTACTAAATTTCACCACACCCAATAAGGCTCAAAATCTGCCGAGCCGAATCAACAAGCGACGCAAGCGACTCGACATTTCCATACATTTGGCTTAAAGTAGGAGCCTAGGACTTGGAAGATCCCACTCACAATCATAAGTCACCCCACTCACCATAATTTAAATAGTGTAGAGAATTTTTAAACGAAAGTATGTGATTTTTATCACTCAAATCTATTGTCTTAGGATTTTGAATAGTGTAGAGAATTTGGAAACACTAAATGATTTAACGTGTTATAAACCATAATTTAAGTTTTTTTTTGGCAAAAAACACTACCCATAAGAATAGAATAGAAAACATCAAAATACTATCTTTGAAAGATTAACCGCTTAACTACATACCTAAAAATTAATCTAAAATATTTAGGATACCATTAATCAATAATGTATCCACTCATATCTAAACCCACACCATATACTCCATTTTAAAAGTCTAGGTTTTTTACTATATTAAATCACTTAATTAAACCTCTTTAATGTTTAGACATTTAATAAATTGTATTCTTAAATATATAAGCCCAAATAAAAAATAAATAATCCAACACAATACGCCAGGAAAAAATTAAATTTAAATGTGATATAGAGAAAATATATATAACTAGATACTATCAAGCCTATTTATAAAAATTAAATAAAATATCAAATCTTTTTTCGTTGTTTAAATAGGCCGTCTCAAGTACAAATGATTATTAGGAGTTGGAAGAACGTACCAAGATTTTTGTAAAGTACAAAGATAGATATGTTTTTTTTTCTTTAATTGATCGACCACTATTATGTTGCTCCCACAAACTTAAAACAAATAGCTTTTATTTTTGTCTTGATACTCGTCTTGTATTACTAGCAATTAGGTAAGACGGAGACTTCATTAGTGTAGAGATATGAAAATGACATTTTCGTAAATTTATTTAAAGGGGCATGATTTTTTTTGGAAAAGGAATATGGAAATGGCATTTCAGTAAAAAAATTTAAAGGGGCATGGTTTTTTTGGTATTAATTTACTTGACTTCACGTCATCCAATGTCTTAAAACTTGTTTTATTACGTATACGAGCTTTATTCACAACTAAGAAACAAACTTTCCGAGCTTGCTTACGAGCGAAGTAAGTCGGACACGTTTTTCGAGACATGTCAAAATTACCTGTTCACATCCAAATATCACATAAGTCGATCACGCTTTTCCAAGAATATATATCACGAGATTACTTAAGAGCTAAGCAATACGACACGAATTTCAAGGAATATTAAAATAACAAAATTTATTTGAGGGATGAATTAATAACAGCCGCACGATAAGATTTATGAAATCGGATGGTCGTGATTAAAAGCTATGAATTAATAATAGCCGCACAATAGTACACGCAATTTTAAGTAACAATTTTAAGTAGCAATAAGGTCGCGCGTTGCGCGACGATTATAAGTCGGAGACTTAATTTTAACATGATGATCTGTAAGTACAAGTGTACTGTTCCTGGAAGAGTATGTGTTTGCATATGATGGAAAGGGATATGAAAATGACATTTCCGTAAATTTATTTAAAGGGACATTTTTTTAAGAAAAGGAATATGGAAATGGAATTTCCGTAAATTTATTTAAAGGGGCATGATTTTTTGGAAAGGAATATTAAAATGGAATTTACGTAAATTTATTTAAAGGGGCATGGTTTATTTGGAAAAGGGTATGAAAATGGCATTTCCGAAATATTTTTTAAAGAGGCATGGTTTTTTTTGGAATATGAAATGACATTTCGGTAAATTTTTTAAAAGGCATGGTTTCAAAGGAATATGAAAATGGCATTTCCGTATATTTTTAAAAAGGACATGTTTTTTTTGGATTTACACCAAATGGCATTTTCGTAAATGTTTGTACAGGTGTATGGTTTTTTCGGATTTACACTATTCTTTATAAAAATTTGGCTCTCTTTTATAGTATAATAGATATCGCTGCGTTATATTTGTCAAGGTCGGTAGAAGAGTGGAAGGCCTTAGTGATAAAAAGGCCACCACTTTTCACATCTTTGAATGTGTGTTAGATTTAAGGCCGAAATAAATCGATGATATGTTGGAAATTTAAACTATTTTGCATTGGACCCAAAAATTTAAGTCAATAGGTATGTTTTTTACCCTTTTTTTATATTCTAGTGGTTTTATCTATGCATTTCTTATGTGGGAATACATTTTTTTATCTATGCATTTCTGAGGTGGGAATACATTTTTTCTCCAACGTCCCTTCAAATGGTAACTAGCTTGGCTTAGTTAGCACTTGAACATATTTTTTTAATTTTTGACGGGTCCAAGTATAAATGGTAGCCCAATTTTTTCTTACGGGTTATTAGCATCTCATTCTCTTTTAGCTATATACTCATTTTTGCTCTAATACCATGCATGTTAGATTCTAGGACCGAAATAAACGGGTGACATGTCAAAAGTTTAAACCGTTTTCCATATAAGGTCAGGATCCACCTTCTAACCTAAAATACTTAAGCTAATGGGTAGGAGGGTTTCACCCTTCCTTTATATGCTAGTGGTTTTATCTATACATTCCCGATGTGGGAATACACTTTTTTTTTGAAGTTAAATGGGTTAATTCATTCAACTATAAAAAAAGAGTTACACAAAAAACATCTAGGTTAAACCTAGATAACATGGCTCTCAACAGCCTAATTTGGCTTTCCATTTCCTAGATTCTCTATCTTATTTGGTCCATTTTGCAATTACACAACTTCTAACATGCCCTATGATTATCCTAGAGCAATCTTCCACTGTAATGCTCTCTTGCCGGAACACTTTTCTATTTCTTGCCATCCACACGTGGGAATACACTTTTTCTCGAACAACATAAGTGTGATATTTTTTTTATTTTTTTGAGGTGACAAAGAATGTTATTTCAAATCATCTTAATTTTTCATGGACAACTTCAATCACTTTTCATAACAGTAATAAGGATCATACATAAGCTCCCTTATAATTTTTTTATGAGTCAGCCAAAATATGTCTTTCTAATGGATAATTTATATCCATCAAAGTTTAGCTTAAAATAACATGAGTGACGTTTCGTCTATTTGATAATTTATATCCGTCACAGTTTAGCTTGAAATAATAGAATGTTATTTCAAATCAGCTTAATTTTTCATGGACAACTTCAATCACATCTAAAATTGGGAATTACAATTGCCTAGTATATAAGCCCAGGAGTTACTCCACTCATTGTCATATGGTTTTGGGTTGGAACCTCATTGAGCTTGTATGCTAGACCTGTTACCGCACGACCCCTAGATTATCGACCCACCGGACTTTATCATTGTATCAGAGCAGGTTTCGGTGTGAGTTTATTTCTTGGAGTCTTTTTCGGGCTTGCCGACTTCATGGGCCCATTTAGGCAGTCCGCTCAATAAGGAGCGACCGAGTCCCAAAAGTGGCGGTTCACGAGCCTTGATGGATTTGTTCGGACTTGTCGATCTTATGAACATATTCAAGCAGTCCGTCCAATATAGGAGCTACCGATCCAATTGTGACGGTTCGCTAACCCTTGAGGGATTTGTGTCCAAGTGTCAACTGGCCCAAGCTGTTGCACTTGAGGGAGCGTGTTGAGAGTTATCCCACATATTAAACAATATGAGGGGATAGATAAATTGTTTAATATGTGGTCGTGCATAGGTAAGCCCAACACACAAGCTCACGGAGTTCCATCCTAAAACCAATTGCTAATAGAAGGAGTAACCTAAGGGTATATATATGTAGGCATTTTATCTTTCAAATTCCCGATGTGGGAAAGTCTTATCTTCACATAATATATGAAGCCTCCTGTAGATGCCAATTCTAAATGGCGATCTGAGTATGAATGGTTGAATCAGAAACCCTGAAACTTGGGCTAAAGTTGTGTTATTTTCGCTCCTGATATTCGCATGGTTTGTCTACCTCTATTGAATTGTTGACAAACTTGCACACAACCCTCCGCCTCTTCCTCCTTCAGTCCTCCTCGCATTCCTACGCTCTCCTCCAACTTCACACCGTCCCGGGCCACCTTATGAGGACAAAATTCCAAAAAGTTTCCTTCGTTCCCAGACCTTCCTATGCAACTTAACGAATGCGGGCGTAACCAGAAACTTCACATTGTAGGGGCGAATTAATTTTCTTATATAGTTAATGCTTTTTTCAATTTAAAAAATATAAAACACTAAAAATTATTTAAAAAAAACTTCAAGAATTATAGATAAGTAACTATAATAAGCACTTAAAATATGCATACTTTATTACATAATAGTAAGAAAATTATATTAGACATGATTGAGAAAGATAGGATAAATAAGAAAAATACAAACTTATTAAAGAAAGAATATTTTATTGAGAAAAGATCAAAATATTTCAGAATATAATTAAGTTAAGAAAACAAGAGTTTATAAAGATAATTTATACAATTATATTTCATAATACAATTAGGTGAAAAAACAAGAATGTTTTAGAATACAAACGAATTGAATCCATAATTCTTAAAGGCTCGTAAGTGAAAATCTAAAACACAACTGAAGTCCTCGTGCTACTAAATGAATTATGTGATTCAAGACATCCCAACAATAACTTATATTTTTCAAAATTCTTGGGTTAAATTACATTACGAAAGTAGGAAGTTTAGCAAAGATAAAAATATTTTGACTAAGTAAATGATGTGCACCTCTAATTTCAAACGTTCATAATTTTTTGCTCAAATGTCGGATTGGAGCGTATAATATATCAAATCGAAGATCTCGATAAGATGAACATATATACTAAAAAAAATTAGATTGGGGGCCATAGCCCCTTCCCGCCCTCATGTAGTTCCGCACTTCCGCATATGGATGCGGGGGCGGTCGCCCCCGCCTAGATCCACCCATCGATAACCCAACCTATTTTCAACCTAACCGAAAACTCCGTCATTTCTAGAAGCATAGTATCGGGACTCGGGAGGGACATATATAGTGGCATTTCACGCAGGAACTGTTCACTGTTGCGCACACTCTGCTACAAACATTCTTTCCTTGAAGCTTCTCTGCACCTCCTTGTCCTGTGTTGTACAGGACAAGTCACAATGACAATACCCGGGGCAGAACACAGAATCACTATTTAATTTACTCTTATTTCATTGGTTGGTTTGATTAAATTAAGGTATATTGCTTTTTAATGGATAATGTAATATTCCCTCGGTCCTATTTTTATCTTTTCATTTTTAAATGTGTATAATTTTTAAGAAAAGTGTTGAAAGGTGTTTGAAAAGAATACGGAGTATAAAGTATTGAAAAGTCGGAAAAAAGTGTTAGAAATGGGAAAAATATTGAAAAGTGTGAGTAAAATATTAAAAATATTAAAAGGGTTATAGGCTTTTATAAAGACATTTGTGTAATTTTAGTGCTTCTAAAAATGGAATAATATTATAAATATGAAGAATATATTGAGACACCCAAAAAGGAAAATGGGATGGAGGAAGTATTCTAATCTCATTCATAAACAAATGAGTCAATCACGAAAGGAGGAAGAATATATTTTTTTTTGGTTGAATGAAAGACAGTACTCTCTGTCTCCTTAAGATTTTTTTTATTAATAAGAAAAAATAGGTTAATTAGTAATCAAATGAGGAATAGTCCGACCCCTAACATCATTTAAAAGTAAAGCACTAATATTTTCAGGAGGTTCAAGTAATACATGAAAGCTTATACTAAACGAAAAAGCAAATGAAGCAAGATAATCTGACACACTTATCTGTACGAATGACGTGAAGAAACTAGATATCCCAGTCTCTATAAATAAAGTTTTAACACTTATGTACCAAGCTACCTAAAGGTGACTACATCTTATAAGTTGAACAAGAAGGAGGACTAGTATATTGATACGCTAGATTATATTAGGTTATTTAGGATAATAATTTATATTTAAGAATATTGTTATTTCCTTTTGTCTAGGATTTAGTTTTATACGGAGTATTTTAGTAAGATATGATCTTAGCATTATCTTTTCCGTATTAGTTAGATATGAGAGTTATTATAAATACTCTCCTATTGTCATCTTTTTAATCAATGAAGGAGAAATCAGATTAATTAGTTTAGGGTAATTCTTCTCTACCCAGTCTTCACCCTTTATTCTCGGCTTGGCCATTCACATCCGAAGTGCATCTGCACTATTATCCTTCTTCCCTTCACCCGGTTACTTTGTCTATTGAATTTGATACGAGATCTATACGATTTTGTATCATATATGTACCATCCATATTTATATAGCTAATTATCTATCTCGGTATAAATGAAGGACTAGTATATGGCCTTGCATAAATTTTATCAAGACTACTAGACTAGTGTGACTTGACTTTGCGTTCATTTTTATGGATGGATTTTCTAAACATAATTACTCTATAAAAAAAATTATAAACTAAGCTTATAATATGATAAAGAAACAATAAAATTAAATAAAAATCGAATATCACCTTGTTTTAATGGTTCAAATTCCACCAAATTTATCCATAAAAAATTACAATAAAACTCGTGCCAAATTTGATTATTTAATTCAGCCTTGTCAAGTAGACCAAGTCACTGTTGGGACTTGGGATTTGGAAGCCATGACTCCATGCCTCCATAGTCCATACCATGATTTTCGCAAGTGGGAAATATAGATATGATTTTTTTTCATCTAATTGATTTGAGCAATATTTTTTTCGTGGTAGGAGGGTCAACTGTTCAAAACCAAACCGAACTAATAAAAATTAAATTGTAGATTGAAATTTGATTTAAGGTAAATCGAAATCGATCCAAAATAATTCAATCCGACTTTGATTTTTCCGGTTTGAGATGAACATAAGACTATCCTATGGGAAAATTGAAATTTGAACTTAAATTTAATCGAAACCGAATCGGTCCGAATTTGGAAAATTTTCGAACCGAATAATATTTGTTTCGATTTGGTTCGGTTTAGTCGGTTCAGCTCAAATATTTAGTTCGAATGACATATAGGAGAGTTTTATTAATTAGAAAAAAAAAGACTAAATAATAATCAATCGGCAAATAGCCTGATTCTTTACATCAATTATTAATAATCAATCGGGAAATAGTCCGATTTTTTACATTAGTTATTAAAGTCTAAAAAAAATGTCCTTTTTTAGGAGTAGATACTTCTTATATTTAATTCATTTCCGCTCTTTTTCTTCACGTTCATGATAAATTTTAAATAAAGATAATAAGTTTCATGTTGCGATGATAAACGTGGAAGATAAACTTCCCATATGAAAAATATGAAAGATAATTGCCTAACATATATAAGTATTTGAGTTACTTCTCCTATTGTCAATTGGTTTTAAGATGAAACCCCATAGACTTATGTGTTGAGCCCATACTGCGCTTATGCGCATGAACGGACATGTAGACCCCCCACATGACCCACCGGACTTTAACAATAAACATACCTTTCTAGCTCTACCTAACTCAAAAAATTTTAAAATTCAGATAACATGGATTGTATTAACAATAATGTCATAAAACCGAAGAATAGTATCGCATCAGAACATTCTTGGTTGCAACATGAACACAAACATTTCATTAACAAATACATACTCTTCACAATAAGAACACAATTTGTTTCAAATATCACGAAAACAACACTACTAAAGTTCACCACACCCAATAAGGCTCAAAATCTGTCGAGCCGAATCAACAAGCGACGCAAGCGACTCGACATTCCCATACATTTGGCTCAAAGTAGGAGACCTAGGACTTGGAAGATCCCACTCACAATCATAAGTCACTTCACCCACCACTGTTCGCAACGCAGCATTAAGATCACCACAACGTTGTTGATCGGTCACTTGTTGTATGTCAACACAAAGCGTGCTATTAACCCAATCCAAATTATAAGCAAGCAAGCACCCATTTAGGACCGCCTTTGAATTATCAGAGTCCTCATCCACAGTTTGATTCTTTAGCGATTCGTTAATGAAAGATCTTGTTTCATTTGCCTTGGCTTGTGCCGCGTTGACTAGGATCACCACTAGCCCTTGTGGGGTTGACTTTAGGTCTTCTCGTGGGTCGGATTGAGCCATCAACAAGCAAAGGCTCTCGTTTTTCGTCTTGTTGCACCATGTTTGGTAGGCTTGGCTTGCATTGGATGCCCTTGATTTATGGCCATGGGTGAGTGCTGTAGAGATAGAAAGCAACAAAAGAAACACAATAATGTGACATCAATAGGAGACAAGTTTTTAACCATTTGCTTTGCTTTATTATAAACCACAAAGATGTAGTATAGAGATAGATGGTTGTCTTTATTGGTGCAAACAGCTACTATGAGATGTTTGAGAAAATATCTACAAGATTAGGATGGATTAGAAAATGGTGTGAAAAGACTGGAAACTTTAAGCTGTCGCAACTTTTATAAAGAAACGTTTTAAAAAAACATAAAAAATACAATTATATTAGCTATTTTGTCCTCTTTTGATAAACAAAAACTCCAAGTTCTAAACTAATTTGAATATCGGTTAACACTCCAAATCTTCAATTACTTTATAAACTAAAATAAATTAGCATATCATGTAGTATAAAATATAGATTCATGACAAGCAGATCAAGTATTTAAATAACAACGGGGAGAACATTTTATAGCCGTATGTGCAAGATCAAATGCTGGAAATTATTTCAACCGAAAAAAAAATGCTGGAAATTATTTTAGCTTTTAACATTTTGATGAGTCTAGAAAAAGCAAATTTTGTATGTTAAATGTTAAGTAATAACTAGCTTGTCAACATTGACGATTTAATTTTATCACCCAACAGGCTAGTAAAAAACCAAAAAAAATATTTTCCATTACAAAATATCGAGCCTTTTTTGGTTTATAATATTTTGTCATCTATCAAATTTTTTTTTTGATAAACCGTCTTCTATATTCAATTAGTAATACTGAAACATGTTAAAAACAGCATCCATTCATTAATCAGTTTAATATTTAATTTCTAATTTCAAGATGGATTTAATAATTCTAAATTTAGTAAATAAAAAATTTATTTTTTTAATTTATTTTTTATTTTTAATGTTTACTCATTCTAATTTAATTAAAAAAATAATCTAAATATTCTTTTTAAATTTAACTTATTGGTACAAATTAAAAGACCCTTTCAAAATAAATATTCTTAATATTTTATAATATCTTAATTTAATAATTACACTGAAAATATAAATTAAGCTTTTAAATTCTAAAAAAAAATCTCTCCCAAGCTTGAAATTTTAAAAATTGAAAAAATCACTCCATCAAATCAAATTATTTTTTTATAAGAAATACTGTAGTACTCCGTACTATAAATATCGTCCTCTCAAAAACGAGTACTATAAATAAATTACATTGAAAAAAAAGAAAGCAAAAATAATTAATTTATTCCAATTTAACAGATAAGTAAGTAGAGTGGAGAGTAACGAACTCTTGCAAGTGGCGACACAAGCGTCGGCGCAGTCAACGAAGCACGCCTTCGCCTGACCCTTTCTCCGATGCTTCCTCTCCGGACACTCCGCCGGACACGTCACCACCTTATTCCTACACGCCCCCTCCACCGCGCAAACCGCCCTCTCCTGCCTTCCCCGGCTCGGAAGCATTCGCATCCGCATCCGCCCATCGACGCCGGACTCAGCCTCCGGCCTCTCCGCGAGAGCAAAGAATGGCACTGCTAAGAGAATGAGCAATGAATAATACTTCATATTGATTTTTGGAGTTTTAATTAATTAGTTACAGAATTGGGTTTTTTGGTAGGGAGGGAATTTGGTTCAAAATTGAGGCTGAGAAGAGGGGGGATTTGTAGGAGGCCAGGATAAGGGTTGGTTTCCACTTAAGCAAGAAATTAACGAAGCCTTTTTGGAGACTGGTGTGGCCTAGTAGAACGTGGAGTTTGGCCTTAAAATTCGGCTTAATCTGTGTTCATTTTCATCCACTTTTTTTGGTATACAGGGTTTGAAAATTGACTTCTAGCTAGTTTCCTGAATTTGTTGTAGTCTTATTTGATCTAATTTGGACTTGTAATAACTCTACCAAAGGCGATCCTACTATAGGAATAGTGTCAGGGACGCCCGTTACAATTTTGACCGCCCAATAACCGATTTGGTCCCAAGGTAAGGAATAACCAGTTACACCAAAAGACGCGGTCAATACAGCCAGAACTACACCTGTAACCCAAGTCAATTCCCGAGGTTTTTTAAATCCACCGGTGAGATACACACGAAATACGTGCAGTATCATCATTAGAACCATCATGCTTGCCGACCATCGATGAACTGATCGGATTAACCAACCAAAATTTGCTTCAGTCATTATGTATTGAACAGAAGCAAATGCCTCAGTAACAGTTGGGCGATAATAAAAAGTCATAGCAAACCCCGTAGCTACTTGTACTAAAAAACAAGTAAGGGTAATTCCACCTAAACAATAAAATATGTTGACATGGGGAGGAACATATTTACTAGTTATATCATCTGCAATCGCCTGAATTTCGAGACGTTCTTCGAACCAATCGTAGACTTTATTGAGGGGTACAAGTTGAGTTCACATTGTGATACGTAGTGTGTAGTTCAAATTATTTATGAATAAAGGTAATTTTGGGTTAGACTTTGAGCAAGCAGTTAAGCCTCAAATAATAGTATTTAGAAGTTTTTGGTTCTACTTTTATGGGTAGTATCATTCACAAAAAAAAGGTAATTTCGGATTATGAGATGATGTTTTATATTCTGTTTGAATCGTCACAATTTATATAATATAGTCTATCTCACATTTGAAATATAAAGAGATGTAAGCCTACTACATAAACCCTTAGGTTAATAAAAAAAAAGTTAAAAAAAAATCTTGACCGTCCAATATATAGTGATGAGGTAAATCTAATGGTTGACATTAATCATCACTTTAAGCAAAATTCATTACCACAAGAGTGATCCTCACTTGAACCAAAACCTATTTTATTAATCATAAAAAGTTGGTATTCTTGACTTGTTGGGTTGACCCGAATGATAACCTGCCATAACTCGATCAAATTTGACTTATAACCCATACATAATCTGAACTTGAAATGGCCAAACATGACCCGACCAAACCGACCTGTTGACAAGTCTAGTCACATAGCATTTTTTTTTTTTGGATTGGGTAAAGATTAGGGTCACCACAAGTACTACTTGGGCTCGCCTAGAGCATTCATTAGGAATGAGAACTGATTACTGACCAATTTTGAGAAATAAAGGGCAAACCATCGCCTGAGAAATTAAAAATGGTGACCTGAAAATACTACCCCAAAGGCTAAACCATTGAACCAAATGCTCAAAGGCCTAATCACATAGCATATATATGTTAAGCCGTTAAGCCTGGTACCAAAAAAAAATTATCTTAGATTTTACGTAATTATCATAACAACTTAAAAGTTATCCTCAAGACCACATAAATGCCATAGTATTTATTATAAATTTATGTATAATATAAATTTAGGTGATAAAAATTCAATAAATCATTTATAGCATAGTGGTAATGGTGCTTGTTAATAACTCATGGGTCTTAAGTTCAAATCTTATTGAAAGCATTTTATTTTGCCAAATTATTTTCTTACTTCTAGAAATTTATTACAGTATATACTACTATAAAGTTAGAAGGTTTGAACTTAAAGACCTATGTGTTAAAGTTAGAAGGTTTTGCTCAATAATGGTCGATCTTAATTTTACAACTTTTGGTATTACACACAAAATATGACATCAACCTTTGGTATTATACACAAAAAATAATATGAACCTTTGACAATACACCATTAATTTAGCAACCATTGATATTAAACACAATGATAACATCAAACTTTTGGTATTACATAAGTAATTTAAAATTATTAAATTATAACTTTTGAGATTACAAATAAAAGTAAAAAAGATAAGACAACCATTGACATTAAAAATAAAAGATAAGTTCTAATTTAATGTATAATTTTTTATGTTATACTCTTTCCTCATTATAAGTCTTTCACTTTTTACATATATATTTCATTCACTATTACGCAAAAAAAAAAAGACAACCCAATTTGCAAGAAAAGAACGAACAATACAAGATTTCGCTTGAGAGGGTATTGCAAAAAAATAGTCGAAGTTAAATAGAAACATATTACATATCATACACAAAATAATATTATTTCGTTCAAGTTAAAATTTTCATGATTTATTTTTATTTAATCTTTTTTATATGATAATATTTAGATTTTAGTCAGTACATGTTATAATTACATTACTAAAAATATATTTATTTTTCAAATAATAAACATAGAGCATAAATTTGCCCCGTCCAACGGACGGGTTAAGCATTCTAGTGATTATAATAATTAAGTTTTTTTATTGAATGTATACATTTAGGATATTTGTTGGATCGTGACGCGTTAGTAACAAGTCAGGGAACTAGTAATGTTCCCTGGGCAGCGGAAATAAACAATAAGAACACAGAATTTAGAGAGGAAAACTTTCTGTTCGACCAACCAAGTCGTAGAAAGAAAAAACCTCTACCCTTGAGACTCCTTCTCAGAGGATTTTCAAAAGAATACCTTTATTAAGTTTCAACGATTACAAGGCAAGTCAAGTTGCCTAGTAACTAAGGCACTGATCAAAGTTCAACCAACTAGACTTCTACAACCCTAAGCGTAAACCTAAGACAAAGTAAACTACTAACTTACTCGTGGATTCTTCATCGGAAAAAGTCACACACTCGTACACTTGAAAAGCTCTCTCTCCAAGTTCGTCTTCTTCAACCACACTTTTACCCTAGCTAAACCTAGCTATTTATAAGATAAGTTAAGTCTGATCTCACACATAATTCTTGCCTAATTACGCTGATATTTCACTTAACAAATCCCACACAATAAGGAAAAGTATTGTTTGTGATTTCGGATCCTCAACCATGCCGATTCTTGCCAAAACCGAATGATCTCGGATTTCCCTAGATAAGATCGTGTGAAGATTGATCTTATCCTCTCTTTTATCTCCTTAAGCAACCGCCCACAGCTGTAAATCTTCGTAGAAGATCGCTCGCAGAAGATATGGTAACTTTCCATTTATAGAAAGTCACGTTCCTTTCGAGACGCGCTTCCTAAATTTGTCACTCGTTCCCTCCATCGTTCCTCACAATGTTCCGTCACTCGTGACCATGTACCTGTTTTCCTGAAATACTTACATGTAGAAGCAAGTTATATTAATTAAGTTTGTTATCATCAAAACTAAGAGAAACTATGGAACAACCATTCTTCCAACAATTTCCCCCTTTTGGATGATGACAAACCTATACAAAAATGCATGTCTAGAAACCAATAGAAATAGATCAGAAAAAAATTCATGTATGGTTCCCCCTTAACGAATGCACTGTTGTTTTTACTCATCAGAGTTAACAACATATTCCCCCTTAGCCAAAGTTCCCTCTGTATTTCTTGGATAGAACGCATCTCTGCATTTTTCCTAACTTCCCCCTTTTGACATCATCAAAAGATCAACAATCATCAAGCAAAAACATAGAGCAAATGAACAAATTCAATTGAAACTTAAACCATTCATAAGCAAAAGATAGTTATTATTATAGATAATTATCGAAGGGGTCACAGCCAGAGAAAACATCAAAACATAAAAGTCTTAACATCCAAGAAACAAAAGAAAAACTTTAAACTGGGGATAGATAGGCTAGGGAACTAGAGAGGGTCCATTTCATGGATCGGAGGAGGTGGAATCAGCAGCAGCAGTGTCAGCGTCTCTCTTAGCCAGGTAACCAATGATGGTACTCAGCTGAGAGGAAATCTTTTGAAGCTCAGACAATATCTTGGCAGTAACACCTTTACTCATCGAAGAGCTCCCAACGTCCATCTGGGCAGCCTTCTTTGCAGTTGTTCCCTTTGAATCACCCTGAAAATTCATCCTCGAGATATTGCGCATCTCCAGGGGCAATCCAAAGAACTCCTCTCTTGAAGGCTTGTAAGCCTTTCTCTCTTTCAGTATAGCCTTCACCAAACGAGGATAGGGCAGGCTATGTTTCTTCCCAGTACACTTAGCCATTTGCCTCATCATTATCTCCGGAAGACTGATACGTTCCCTCCTTAGAAACTTGTCCAGCAGAATCATATCATTGATAGTGAGCGTAGTCCTTTTCTCCAGCCTAGGAACAACAACCTTGATGAGAAACGGATGCGCAATCCTTGCAGTGTAGCTCAAATCATTTGTAGAGTAAGGACCAACATCATCAACCTTGCCCATGACACGCTTGATCAGTTGAGCCTTGTTCTTTGGCCAGGTGCTGGAAGTATGAACATCCCCGTAACCCTCAGCAGGAACCTTCAGAATGGTAGCAACAGACCCCCGAGAAAAAGAAATTTCCATCCCACAAACAGTAGTAAAACCCATTGGACCAGTCACAAGATCAACAAGTTGGTAGGAGGTAAAGAATTGGGAAAGTATAGACACATCTACCTTGACCCTAGAGTCACAGATTTTCTCCCATCCTTGAAACTTGAGAAGTTCCCAGAATTCCTCCAAGTCATGCCCTTTCAAGAATTCTTCATCGATCACCAGAGGAGCAACAACCTTCTTTGAGACCTGATATGCTGTATTTTGTACAGCATAACTAGGACTTTTTAGTACATATTTCTGTAGTATTTTAGGCCTAGTTTGAGCGTTATTGAAGAACAGATTTGAAGGCCGGAATTCAGAGTTAGCAAGAAGTTGAAGACTTCGAAGAAGCTGAAGGCCGCGATCGCCACCACTCTTAGGGGCGGTCGCGGTGGACGTCGCCGAAGAAGACAAGATCGCCATTGAGGACCGCGATGACACGAAGGCCGCGATCGCGGCCGTGTATGGGTGGCGATCGCGGTTGCCAGAGGTCGCCGGTGGATCGCGGTTTGCAAGTCAGGCAGCGATCGCGGCCAGGTTTAGGCAGCGATCGCGGCCCTGCTGGAATCTGACGCGTGATTAGATTTATTTAGTTTATTTTTATATTTTTATCTTTTTAATTTTCGACTTGTTCGAGACTATTTTAGGTTTACTTTTCAGCCTTTGTTATTATTCTCTTAGACCTACTTTGGAGACTTTGGTGTTTTTCTCTCTTATGGAGAACTAACTTTCTTAGATTCTATTCGAGTTGAAGCTTTTCAGACTCAAGTTGTTGTGAGATTCGTCTTTTCAGGTTTATTTCTACAGGTTATTTCAATTCTCTTGGGCATAATTTATATTGATTGTATTAATTTCTACTTGATTGATCACCTTGTTGGAATTGATATTATCTATTGCTAGATCTAGGTTTTCTCGTAGCAAAGCCTAATCTTTGTAGCAACTCAATTGATTTAGGACTCGTTGGACTAAAACAATTGAGAAGAGATTTGAATGCATGTTAATTGTTTGACTCGTTGGAATTCAATTGCATGTAGCCTGTTTATCCTTGTTCTTATTGCTAGTATTCATATTATATATGATCGTTTCATGAGTAATTTGGATATTAAGTTTGCATGTCTCGTTGCCATGTCATAATTCTGATCAGGATAGGAATAACTAAAAGGAATAACTTGTTTGAATCTAGGATCAATAACTTGAAGAAGAAAAGTGGATACTTGAATAGGATTGTTTTCCCTAATTGATAAAAATCCAACTTTTGCCCTGTTTGATTGCTTGCTTTGTTTGTTTCAATTCTTAAGTTTTAGTTTTAATTTACAAAATCCCCCCTTATTACTTCTTTGAGTTGATAATAATAAAACTTAGGATACAAGTGTCTCTTGGGTTCGACCCCGACTTACCGACTATGCTAGTTGAGTAATTAGGGATTTATTTTTGATTTGGCACGACGACTTTAAGCCAGTCAAATTTTGGCGCCGTTGCCGGGGACACTTTTGTTTAATTCTAAGTTTTTATTGTTACCAACTCTAGT
The DNA here is from genome assembly GCA_964016875.1 of Fallopia convolvulus. Lineage (NCBI taxonomy): Eukaryota > Viridiplantae > Streptophyta > Magnoliopsida > Caryophyllales > Polygonaceae > Fallopia > Fallopia convolvulus. The sequence continues at coordinate 4,751,788 of OZ024721.1, forward strand.
GTGGACCCTAGTTTATGGTCCACACTCGTGCTACTAATTCTTCTATTTTGCCTCTTGATTCAGAGATTGAAAGGACCCTTTCTAGGTTGAGACGTGAAGCTCGGGAACTACTCCGTGTATTGCCTTTCGACTTGAATTCTGCTGAAACTGAGACAATGGGAGATCAGACTTTGAAGCAGCTGACTGCTCCAAACTTCCAACAACAGCCCCTGGCTGTTCAGTTCCCTGCGCTGAATGATGGTGTCAAGTTTGAATTGAAATCAGGGTTGATCCATCTCTTACCCCAATTCCATGGGAATGGTGGGGAAGATCCAAACAAGCATCTTGCTGAATTTGATCAGGTCTGCTCAAGTATGAAGCCTGCTGATGTAACTGAGGACCAAATCAAGATGAGGGCGTTTCCTTTCTCTCTGAAGGATTCAGCCAATGAATTGCTCTACTATCTTTCTCCAGGCTCCATAAATACCTGGACTAAGATGAAAGCGGCATTCTTGGAGAAATACTTTCCTGCCACCAAACAGAACAGTCTGAAGAAGAGCTTGAGCAATATTGAGCAACAGGCTGGAGAGAGTCTGTATGATTATCATGAGCGATTCAAGAGACTGTGTGCTAGTTGTCCGTATCATGGGTATTCTAATCAAGATCTGGTACTGTACTTCTTTGGTGGATTACTGGATGAAGAGCGCAGAATGGTGAATGCAGCTTGTGGTGGAAGCCTGATGAATAAGACACCAACAGATGCCCTTGAGCTCTTTTCTGAGCTATCTCAGAACTCAAGGCAATTCAACAAAAGAACTGGCGCTAAGGGAGTCAATGCTATGGACTCCTCTTCTGTTATAAAATCTGAGATGACGGAGTTGAAAGATATGATGAAGAGGTTCATGCTGCAAGGAACCCCTCAACAACTGAAGGCGTGTGAAGTCTGTGCTGATACACTTCACCCTACTGATGCCTGTCCACAACTCCAGGAGCCTCAGGCTGAGGTTAATGATGTAGGAGGCTATGGACCTCCTAGACCTCGTTTTGATCCCTATTCTAATACATACAATCCAGGCTGGGCACACCATCCAAATCTGAGATATGGGAATCAGAATCAGCCTCAATATAATCAGCAAGGAGGAAATCAGCAACCTAGGCAACCTTATGTCCCTAGACCTCCAGTTCAGAGCCAAAATAATTCATCTAACGCTGAAGAGTTGATTGCAAGGCTAGCTATCACAGTTGAACAGATGGGACAGACTACTCAAGCCAGTATCAAGAATATGGAGACTCAGATCAGTCAACTGGCTAATGCAGTGAGTAAATTGGAGGCCAAAGATTCCGGAAAATTGCCAGCCCAGCCCATCAATCCTAGGGAGAATGTGAGTGCGATTACTTTACGAAGTGGAAAAGAATTGCCGAAGATTGACGAACTGCGATCGCCACCAAAACCAGAGGCGATCGCGGCTGAAGAGGCCGCGATCGCGGCCCCCACCATCGGCGATCGCGGCCCCTTAACTGAGGCCTCGGGGTTTGAGAAAATTGAAGACGCGATCACGTCCACATCTGGCAGCGATCGCGGTGGCGGTGATTCCCGAAATTCTGAAGAACCGCGATCGCAACTTTCTGATGGCGATCGCGGCCAGGCTCCAGTTTCCAACGATCAATATATTCGTCCAGATTTCCCTTCCATGGTTTCCCAGAAGCCACCTCCTCCCTTTCCTGAAGCACTGAAGACACAAGGAAGCCAGAGAACGACAAGGAGATCTTTGAGACGTTTTCCAAGTGTGAGGTAAATATCCCTTTGCTCAATCTGATTAAAAGCGTTCCTAGATTTGCTAAATTTCTGAAAGAGTTGTGCACTATCAAGAGGAACCAAAAATTAAAAGGGAAACAGAAAGTTAAGGTTAGTGAACATGTCTCAGCTGTATTTCAAAGGCGAATGCCTAAGAAGTGCAGTGATCCAGGCATGTTCAGCATTCCCTGCATAATAGGAGACACTAAAATAGATAAAGCCATGCTTGATTTAGGTGCTTCTATTAATGTTATGCCTTATTCTGTTTATACTTCACTAGGCTTAGGACCTTTGCATGAAACTAGTGTTATTGTTCAATTAGCTGATAGGTCCACAGTCTACCCGAAAGGGCTTGTTGAAGATGTCCTTGTCATGGTTGATAATTTGATATTCCCTGCTGATTTTTATGTGCTTGATATGGATCATGATGTGCATGCTGCACCCATTCTGTTAGGACGTCCTTTCATGAAAACTGCTAGAACAAAAATTGATATGTGTAAAGGTGTCCTAACTATGGATTTTGATGGGGAGAAATTTGAATATAGTATGGACAATGCTATAAAATACCCCCAGGATGACCATTCTCTTTGTTCTATTGATGTGATTGATCCCATTGTGCAAGATGTCTTTGATGCTACTTATGGTGATGAATTACAATATGTGTTAGAGAATGATGTCACAACTTCATGAATGGATTATGATTTGTCTGATAGATATCATGAAATCCTTGCTGATCTGAGTGCTTGTTGTGAATCTCCTGCTGATGCTTTGGCCATTGGGCCCATACCACTAACTCTCCCAAGCGAGAAGTTGCTTCCTTCTGTAGTACAGGCACCTGAAGTTGAGCTTAAACAGCTCCCTGAGCATTTAAAATATGCCTTTCTTGGAGATGGTGACACTTTGCCTGTCATCATTTTTAACAAACTTTCCAAGGATCAAGAAGAAAAATTGGTGCAGGTACTGAAAGAGCACAAGACAGCTCTAGGTTGGACTATTGCTGACATTAAAGGGATCAGTCCCTCTACATGTATGCATAGGATCCTCCTGGAAGATGGTGCGAAGCCATCCAGACAGCCACAAAGACGGCTCAACCCACCTATGATGGAGGTAGTCAAAAAGGAGGTACTAAAGCTCCTACAGGCAGGTATGATCTATCCCATCTCTGATAGTCAGTGGGTTAGTCCTACCCAAGTTGTGCCCAAAAAGGGAGGCATTACAGTGGTAGAAAATGTGCATGGGGAACTAGTCCCCACACGAGTTCAGCAGGTTGGAGAGTCTGTATTGATTACCGTAAGCTGAATGCGGTAACCAGAAAAGATCACTTTCCCTTGCCATTCAGTGATCAAATGCTTGAGCGACTTGCCGGTCGTTCCTATTATTGCTTTTTAGATGGCTATTCAGGGTACTTTCAGATTGCTATTGCACCGGAGGACTAGGAGAAAACGACATTTACATGTCCCTTTGGCACTTTTGCATACCGCAGAATGCCATTCGGATTGTATAACGCACCCGGTACGTTCCAACGGTGTATGGTAAGCATCTTTTCTGAGTACATTGAAAATTTTATAGAGGTTTTTATGGATGACTTTACAGTACATGGAAACGACTTTGATGCCTGCTTAAACCACCTCTCTTTAGTCCTTCAAAGATGTGTAGACACCAATTTTTTTCTAAACTCTGAGAAGTGTCATTTTATGGTTGAGCAAGGCATTGTGTTAGGTCACATAGTGTCATCCAGGGGTATTGAGGTCGATAAGGCAAAGATTGATATCATTCAGTCTTTGCCTTATCCTACTAATGTGCGTGAAGTGCGTTCTTTTCTAGGCCATGCAGGTTTCTATCGCAGGTTTATTAAAGATTTTTCCAAGATCTCAGCCCCATTGTGTGAATTGCTGAAGAAGGATGTGCCTTATGAGTTCAATGAGGCATGCAAAAAGGCTTTTGATGAGCTGAAAACACGCCTAATAAGTGCCCCAATAATTCAAGCTCCGGATTGGTCTCAACCTTTTGAGATCATGTGTGATGCAAGTGACTACGTTGTTGGGGCTGTTTTGGGTCAAAAGGAAGCTAGATCATCCCATGTCATACATTATGCTTCCATGACTCTAAACGATGCCCAAAGGAACTACTCCACCACTGAGAAGGAAATGCTTGCTGTAGTGTTCGCCTTGGAGAAGTTCAGACAGTATCTGCTGGGTACAAAGGTGATAGTTTATTCAGACCATGCAGCACTTCGTTATTTAATGACGAAAAAGGAGGCTAAGCCGAGATTGATAAGATGGATCCTCTTGCTAAGTGAGTTTGACATTGAGATACGGGATAAAAAGGGAGCCGAAAATCTTGTAGCTGACCATCTGAGCCGGCTTGTACATGTGGAAGACAAGTCAGAAGGGCAATAACAAATTCAAGGACGATTCCCCGATGACATGCTTTTCGGAGTCGGTACTGATGCCGAACCGCGATCGCCGCCAGAACAAGGCGCGACCGCGGCTGAGACAACCGCGATCGCGACCAAAAGGAGGGGCGATCGCGACCCTGGTGGCGACCGCGGCGACGAATCGCGATTGGAAGAATTTGTTTTTGGGATTCACTCGTTCAGGCCATGGTACGCAAATCTAGTCAACTACCTCGTCTCAGGGGAGTTTCCTCCTAATTTTACCAAGGCTCAGAAGGACAAGGTGCGTCAAGAATCCCGATTCTATGTCTGGGATGATCCTTATTTATGGAAGCACTGCACAGATCAGGTAATCCGACGGTGTGTCCCGGATTCTGAGGTACAATCTATACTGTCTTTTTGTCATTCCTATGCATGTGGGGGTCACTTTGGGACTAATAAAACTGCTAGGAAAGTCTTAGAAGCTGGTTTTTATTGGCCTCATATTCTTAGGGATGCATATACTTTCTGTAAATCATGTGATCGTTGTCAGAGGGTGGGTAATATTTCTAAGAGACATGAGATGCCTCAATCTCGTATGATCTTCTGTGAAGTTTTTGATGTTTGGGGCATTGATTTTATGGGACCCTTCCCCTCTTCTTATGGTAATCTGTATATTTTACTTGCGGTGGACTATGTTTCCAAGTGGGTGGAAGCAAAGGCCACCAGAACTGATGATTCAAAAGAAGTTGCAGGTTTCCTTAAGGACAACATTTTTTCCAGATTTGGGATTCCAAAAGCTCTAATCAGGAAAACTCCGTTCTAGATGGGCAGGACCGTATACAATTACTCAAGTTTTTCCACATGGGGCTGTGGAATTATTGGATGGGGACTCCCAAAATGTGTTTAAAGTTAATGGTCAAAGATTAAAAAAATACCATGAGGGAGTCAGCCATGAAGTGCTAGAAGAAATGGGTCTTGATGATCCAACCCCAATTGCCAACTAAAAAGGGCACCAATGTCGAGCCAACGACATTAAACAAAGGCGCTACTCGGGAGGCAACCCGAGGTAAGTTTTTCTTTTTAATTTTTCTAATTTTTTTTTTGTTTTTGTTTTCAATCTCGTGAGGCCAACACGCAGGTACTAGGTTCGAAAGAACATTACTGAGTACAAACCTCGATCGCCCCTCAAAAAGGGCGATTACGGGGCGTTTTTCGAGGAATTGATGGTACATTGCAAAGGCCGCGATCGCGGCCCCCACAGGGCAGCGATCGCGGCCCCTCATAGATATATAAAAAAAATAAATAATTACACGAGGCAGTGGGGCCACTCCCACCGCCGGCCCCACCCCTCTTCGTCCATCTTCTTCTTCCTCCTTCCTCCTCTATTCTTCACTCCTTCTTCTTCCTCCATTACTACCCTCCATTAAAGCTCTCTTTAAGCTCCATTACCCTACTCAAAAATTTCTTCCAAACTCGATAAAAAACCCGGATCTACAATCCTCACTTCATCCTCAACCCAAATCCGTTAAAAAAATCCCTCTTACCTCTCTATTTCTCCTCAAAAATCAAATCTACAAAAAATCCAAAAAAAATTCCCCCATACTTCCAATCCGCCATAGCCCCCCCTCTTGGTCCATTGACGGGTTGTTGAAGGCAAACCGGAGAGGCGACCGCGGCTCGGAGGAGAAGAGAACCGCGGTATCGGAGATTGCATCGCCGCCTCGGAATCGTCGATCGCCCAGAACCGCGATCGCGGCCTCCCACCATCGGCGATCGCGCCTCATTATTGTGGCGATCGCGGCCTCCAAGCAGTATCCGATCTCCAGTTTCTGTAAGTTGCTTCGATTGCCTTGCTTGCTGAGCTGATCAGTTGATTATACATGGCATATCCTGTTAAAAAGTTAACTCCTGCACAGAAGAAAAAATGGGACTCTCTGGCTAAGAGGAAATTTACTAGTACTAAATTCTTTGATGTTGAGATGCTTAGGACACTAGGCATGTATGACTGTACTAGGACGTTTCTGACGAGTGGTGGATTAGGGGGTTTTATTGATCTGAATGCCCCTACCTATAGGAACATTTTGCTAGAGTTTCTGTCTACATTTCAGGATGATGAGGGTTTGTTCAAATTTAATATTTTGGATGAGCCTTATTATATAGACAGAGAGGGGTTGAAAGGAATTTTTGGGATTACTGGTGTTCCTACTGCGAACTGGGAGGCAGTGAGTAGAGAGTCAGGCCTTAATGATTTTTGGGAGGCGATTACAGGGTTTGGGTTCTTGCCTAAGAAGGGGGAGTATAACTATTGCATTACCCATCCTTGTATTCGATTATGTCATAAGGTGTTGTCCATGAGTTTTCTGGGACAAGGGGAGGTAAACAAGGCATCTCGCTTTGACATGAGCATGATCTGGTGCTTGATGCCTATGAAGGCTACAGTTCCTGACTGGGTTGAGTTATTTATTAGGAGTGTCAAGAAGATCCTGAAGAAGGATACTGGCAAGATTGCTATAGGAGGGATGATTACTTTGCATGCCAGAGAGTTTGCGAGTGAGGATAGGTTTGGACGACCTGATAGTATAGAGTATAAGTTTAATGAGAACCAGCTGAAGAGGGCTCATTGCTTGAAGGGATCAGCTGAGCAGGGATATATCTGGACTTTAGGTCATCTAGCTGAGGCTTATTTGCGTCTTCCTAGAGCTATGCCCACTGGTCCTGCCTTAGCCTATCTGTACATCCGATCTGATTTTGCTGTTGGGGGCGGGGTTCAGCAGGAGGAGCCTGCGCCTGATGTAGAGATGGAGGATCATGAGGATCACAATGATGATGATGATGGTGATGATAGAGACGATGGAGGAGATGCTAGAGATGGTGGCCGTGTTCCTGGTTATGGTGGTGCTGGTTTTGTGCCTGGTGGTGATGTTGGTACGTCGTCTGCTGGCTGGGGTGCTAGTTCTGGTACAGCACCAGCTAGTACATCGAGTTGGACGACAGGAGGATATACTGGTTATGGTGATGGTGGAGCTGCTGCTTATAGAGGTGGATATGGAGGTTTTGGAGATACTTGTGCTTGGGATGCTGTTGCGGGTAGAGTTGGATGGGGTGGACATTCTGATTCTGATTGGCACAACCGGGTGTTCTGGGAGATGGGACGACTTACTATGTCCCAAAATGAGATAGTGTCCACTCAGAGAGAGATTGTGACGCAACAGAGAGAGTTGGCAGCTCAGCAGAGTGCTATTACATCCACCGTTCAAGACATGCAGCGGGTGCAGGGGCAGCACCATCAGTTTTTCAGTCAGATGTGGCCAGGTTTTCCTGACTGGTCACAGTATCATCCGCCAGGTCCACCATAGTGAGTCTTCTGTTTTCCTACATTTATTTTTATCTGATTTGTCTTTATTTCATTGAGGGAAATGAAATATTTAAGTATGGGGGAGGGAGTACTCACTGTTGTATATATGTACAGATGCATTTTAGTTTTTGCATTTTAGTTTAAAAAAAAAAACAATTAAAAAAAATATATATATAAAAAAAAGCCATAAAAATGAAAAAAGGCATATAAAATCCTGGGATGAGCTGAAAACCCGAAAGGGCGGCTCAGGTAATAAGCAGGTAACCCGGACCAGCATTAGGCTGGGGTAATAACAGGTTAATGAGAGATGTGAGTATTTGTGAGCACACCTAAGAAAAATGAAAAGAGTGATTAGGTGAAAACCCGAAAGGGCGCCTAAGTAGAATGAGTGGAAAAATCAGAGTGTTTAGGATCATATTCTACTTTGGGGTCTGGGGATTACACTTTAGATGTTGGGTAGATCCCAGGTTGCTCTACACTTTTTAGAGCTTGAGCTCTATATCTTGTATCTGTGAGGTGTGTGATTTGAGCTTTCATGTTTTTGCTCACTATTTCTCTACATGGGTTCGGGTTGTGAGATTGTTTTGAGTGCTTTTGAGTTTTAGGTCATTTTCTCCCATTCCTGTCTGTAGACCTTTGTTGATTTGTCATGCTTGATTATATTTTGGGCTTACTCGAGGACGAGCAAGGTCTAAGTATGGGGGAATTTGATATGCTGTGTTTTATACAACATAACTAGGACTTTTTAGTACATATTTCTGTAGTATTTTAGGCCTAGTTTGAGCGTTATTGAAGAACAGATTTGAAGGCCGGAATTCAGAGTTAGCAAGAAGTTGAAGACTTCGAAGAAGCTGAAGGCCGCGATCGCCGCCACTCTTAGGGGCGGTCGCGGTGGACGCCGCCGAAGAAGACAAGATCGCCATTGAGGACAACGATGACACGAAGGCCGCGATCGCGGCCGTGTATGGGTGGCGATCGCGGTTGCTAGAGGTCGCCGGTGGATCGCGGTTTGCAAGTCAGGCAGCGATCGCGGCCCTGCTGGAATCTGACGCGTGATTAGATTTATTTAGTTTATTTTTATATTTTTATCTTTTTAATTTTCGACTTGTTCGAGACTATTTTAGGTTTACTTTTCAGCCTTTGTTATTATTCTCTTAGACCTACTTTGGAGACTTTGGTGCTTTTCTCTCTTATGGAGAACTAACTTTCTTAGATTCTATTCGAGTTGAAGCTTTTCAGACTCAAGTTGTTGTGAGATTCGTCTTTTCAGGTTTATTTCTACAGGTTATTTCAATTCTCTTGGGCATAATTTATATTGATTGTATTAATTTCTACTTGATTGATCACCTTGTTGGAATTGATATTATCTATTGCTAGATCTAGGTTTTCTCGTAGCAAAGCCTAATCTTTGTAGCAACTCAATTGATTTAGGACTCGTTGGACTAAAACAATTGAGAAGAGATTTGAATGCATGTTAATTGTTTGACTCGTTAGAATTCAATTGCATGTAGCCTGTTTATCCTTGTTCTTATTGCTAGTATTCATATTATTTATGATCGTTTCATGAGTAATTTGGATATTAAGTTTGCATGTCTCGTTGCCATGTCATAATTCTGATCAGGATAGGAATAACTAAAAGGAATAACTTGTTTGAATCTAGGATCAATAACTTGAAGAAGAAAAGTGGATACTTGAATAGGATTGTTTTCCCTAATTGATAAAAATCCAACTTTTGCCCTGTTTGATTGCTTGCTTTGTTTGTTTCAATTCTTAAGTTTTAGTTTTAATTTACGAAATCCCCCCTTGTTACTTCTTTGAGTTGATAATAATAAAACTTAGGATACAAGTGTCTCTTGGGTTCGACCCCGACTTACCGACTATACTAGTTGAGTAATTAGGGATTTATTTTTGATTTGGCACGACGACTTTAAGCCAGTCAAGACCTTCTTGGAACGAGCCTCAGGTTCGATTGGTAGTTTCCCTTTCGCCTTGGCGGACTTGAGGTCTCTTTCAACCTCTTCTTCCAATTCCTCCTTGTCCTCATCTCCTTCATCACCATACTCCTTCTTTTCTTCTTCCTCGCCCTCTGCAGACTCAGAGCCAACCTCCTCCTCATCTTCCTCAAGATCTTCTTCCTCAGAGGATTCCACCGGTTTCTTAGGAACGGTGGAGCGAAGGCTGTACTTTGTTCCTGAGGGAGTAACCTTCGGCTTTTTGGAGGTAGGGGATGGGGTGCGTTCCGAATCAGAGATGTGAAGGATCTGAGATGGCAGGGGAAGAACGCTCTTTCTCGCCTTTCGCTTGCCACGGCTGGTAGGCTTGACCCATCCTGGTCGCTTAGTCACGGGCACAAATTCCACCTTTTCCTGATTCGAGGTGTCCTTCGGAGGCGAGTTCACCTCTTCCTTCTCCGTCTCATCCTTGCTCTCCTGTATCTCCCCTGTTTCAGCAGGCTTGTCAAAGGGGTTTGCTGAGGGAGCCATGGATTGGTCCTTCTCAGATTTCTCAACCACAGTCTCCTTCTCCGATGAGACCTTATCAACGGCTGCCACACCAGTGTCGGAGACAGCATCAAACTTGGTTTCGAGTTTTGAAATTGGGGAGGGAGAAGAAAGCTTGGCCTTTTTGAGAGATTCGAGTTGGGCTTGAAGAGTTGCGATCTCAAAAGCATCGAGACCGTCAAAGTTAAGGATAGGAGTGTTTGAGGAGGAAGCCATTGTAGCAGAGAAGAGAAAAGATCGAGGCTTTGAAGAAGATTAGGGTTTGAGAGGTAAAAGCAGAGGTGCGGTAAGAAAATAATTACCGAGAGAAGAGATTATAAAGCACACCTCTTTCCTTGTTGATAACGATCATGATCTTCCCAAAGATCTTCTTTCCAAATCTTAACGGCTAAGGGTTGCCATAATGATGAATTTTCACCGTCATTAATAATCGACTGCGCCAAACGTTCTATTGTTCCCTGCAAAAGTATTGTGCAACGGCTGGAAATTTTCAAATGAGCAGTCACGACGGCTATAACGTAACCGCGTTCCCTGCGTTGATTGACGTCTGTTCTTTTGCAAAAAAATCTTCAATTGTAATCAAAGACGTTCCTTTAATGTGACACTATTCACAACCACTTGTTCCATACCTCGTTACCATGAGTGGATAAAAGGCTATGTTTGAACAGAAAAAGGACAAGAGACGTTCCATTCAAACCTTTTGTTGGCTAGGAATATTTTTGACATCCAAACAATTATTCCCCGTTTCAAGGTAATCAAGGGGGTTCATAGGGAACAACAGTTGTTGTTTTAACCACAATACCTGGGAACAACAGGCGGCTGCTGCGACATACTTCGCTTCAGCCGTGGATAGAGCAACCAAATTTTGCTTCTTTGATCCCCAAGACACCAAGCAAGGCCCAAGAAATTGAGCCATTCTTGATGTGCTCTTCCTATCTACCAAGTGACCTGCAAAATCTGCATCCGAGAATCCGACAAGTTGGAACAATTTGTGTCTTAGATACCATAGACATAACCCATCGTTCCCTTTCAAGTAACGTAGAATTCTCTTCACTTCTTTCAGATGTGTTTCTTTAGGATTAGCTTGAAATCTTGCACAAAGACAAACACTGAACATAATATCTGGCCGACTGGCCGTTAGGTACAATAAGGAACCAATCATTTCACGGTACATCGTTTGATCCACATCAACACCATTAAGATCAGCATCAAGACGAGTATTTGGAGAAATAGGGGTATCAAAACTTTTTGTAGAATCCATACCATACTTCTTCAATAGCTCCTTGATGTACTTTTGTTGATGTACCTTTGTTCCCTCATCACTTTGTACCACTTGTAGACCAAGGAAGAAAGTGAGTTCACCGATCATGCTCATCTCAAACTCACTGTTCATTAAATTCTTGAAGCTTTCTACAAGTTTGGGGTTAGTAGAACCAAATATAATATCATCAACATAAACTTGAACTACTAAGACCTCACCGTCTTGTTCCCTTAGGAACAATGTCTTGTCGATCACACCACGCCTATATCCATTGGTCAATAGAATATATCATACCAAGCACGAGGAGCCTGTTTAAGACCATAAAGAGCCTTATCCAGTATGTAGACACGGTCAGGGTAATCAACATCTTCAAACCCTGGAGGTTGTAGCACATAAACCTCCTCTAGTAGGTACCCATTCAGGAATGCTGTCTTCACGTCCATTTGATACAATTTTAATCCCTTGTGAGCAGCATAGGCGATTAGAAGACGAATGACTTCTATTCTTGCAACAGGAGTGTACGTTTCATCGTAGTCAATTCCTTCTTGTTGATTGTACCCTTTTGCTACAAGTCTCGCCTTGTTCCTTGTGACAGCTCCGGTGTCATCAAGTTTATTCCTGAAAACCCACTTTGTTCCTATAGCCATTTTCTGCTGTGGCTTGGGAACTAATCTCTATACCTTGTTCCTCTCAAACTGGTGTAGTTCCTCTTGCATAGCAACTATCCAGTCAGGATCTTTTAATGCTTCCTTCACATTCTTGGGCTCTACAAGAGAGATAAACGCTTGAAAGCACAAAAATTCTTAATTGAGGAACGAGTAAGCACACCTTTATCGTATGGAGTGATGATGTTATCAACAGGATGATCCCTCTTTTGATGATAATTTCTGACTTCAATCTGAGTGGGATCTGTTCTTGACTCCTCTTGTTCCTGTTGGCTTGTCGTTCCATGGGATGTTCCTTCTTCCTCATGATCTTCATTTTGTGGAGAATCCTCTTCAGGAACCATAGCACTTTGTGTGTCATCTTCTTCCAAGTCAGGACTTGGAGGAGTGACGTCTTCATTTGGAGCTTGTGCCCTTGAATCTGGATCGACTTCATCATCTGAATCTGCATTTAGAACCTTCAGTACATCCTCGTTACTTGATAGGTTCCCTCCATTTTTTGACTCGTCGAAGACAACATGAATGCTTTCTTCAAACTTCTTATTCCTTTTATTGAACACCTTGTAAACCTTGATGTTGGATGCATATCCCAGAAAGATACCTTCATCACTCCTTGGATCGAACTTGCCTAGCTCGTCTTTTCCGTTGTTGTGAATAAAGCACCTGCATCCAAAGACTTTCAAGTGGGAAATATTTGGCTTTCTTCCCTTGATTAGTTCATATGGAGTTTTAGAAAAGTTAAAACGTATGGTGTCTCTGTTAATGATGTAGCAAGCGGTACCGACTGCCTCTGCCCAAAAGGACCGAGGCAAGTTACTTGCCAGCATCATAGTTCGAGCCATGTTTTGCAGTGTTCCATTCTTTCTCTCTGCTACGCCGTTTTGTTGAGGAGTCCTCGGCGCAGAAAAGTTCTGAGACACTCCATGTTCATCACAATAGCTATGGAACATGGAATTCTTGAACTCTGTTCCGTTGTCAGACCTGATAGACTTTAATTTCTGCCCTGTTGATGCTTCTACTTTCTTGATCCAGCTTTTGAACGCCATGAACGTCTCATCTTTGGAACCTAGAAAAAGAGTCCATGTATATCTAGTAAAATCATCAACAATGACAAAAATGTACCTGCGACCACCATGAGTTCTCACCCACATGGGACCACACAAATCCATGTGTACCATCTCAAGGGGATGAGAGGTTCTGACTGACAACTTTGGCTGAAAAGATGACTTGCTTTGTTTCCCTTTCACACACTCTTCACACAAGCTTTCCTTTTCTATAAGAACTTTGGGAAGTCCTATCACTAGATTTTGTGAGTAAAGTTTGTAAATTCCTCGATGATTTGCATGACCAAACCTCCTATGCCAGAGGTCAGTCTTGTCACCTACTGTTACAAAGCAAAGTTCTTCTTGTGGTTGAAAACTGGAGTCGACAAAATACACATTGTTGCGCCTCTTTCCTTTCAGGACCACAAGATTTGATTTGATGTTCTTGATCATACAACCATTTGAGGTAAAAGATACCTCGTTGTTCCCTTGGTCACAAAGTTGAGCAATGCTTAACAAGTTGTAACCAAGACCTTTCACCAAGCTTAGGTCTTTCACGCTGGTTTTATCATTTAGCTTGACTTCACCTGTTCCAATGATTTCTCCTTGATTCTTGTTGCCAAAGGAAATATTTCCTCCAGCATTGATTTGAAGTGAGGACAAAATGTTCTCATTCCCTGTCATGTGACATGAACACCCGCTGTCAAGGATCCAGCGGATGTTCCCCCTCACTTCAACCTACAAGAAAGAAATCACGTTTTAACGACCCAGGCCTTCTTAGCCTTCCCGGGTCGGTTAGCATAGCTCACAGAATGATAAATTTGAGATTGAACTAAAGTAGCTTTCTGTGGACTCTTGGAACTAGAAGCAATGTTTGAGGGATCAACATGGTTTTTCCCTTTGTCATCATTAAAATCTTGCTTCTTTTGTGGTTGAGAAGCTGGTTTCTTTTTATTATGATGAGATTTGTCATACCCTTGATTTTTCTTACCAGACCACTTTTTCTTGTTGTTCCCTGTTTTCTGGTTTTGAGCCCTTTTGTTAGACTCTTCTAATCTAACCTTACAGTCTTTTTGAATATGATCTCCCCCACCACAGTGATAGCACACCCTATAATATTCGCCAAGATAGCGTTTAGGATGTGGTTTCTGGAGGGTACGTTCCTTCGCACGTTCCTTGGAAGGAACCCTGTGTTGGTTCCCTTAAGACTGTTTAAGATATATCTTATGAGCCGTTTTTCCAGAATACCATTCAGAGATGTCATTTAAATTACTCTCAAGAATTTTAACCCTACCCTCTAGATGAGTGACTTTATCTCTAGCAGATTGAAGTTCTCTAGCTTTTCTTTCCATCTTCTCTTCAAAGCTAAGGTCATCGGGAGGATATTCAGCTTTATCTTTTCCATAACCAATACCACACCTAGCCGGATTAAACACAATTTGAGTTCGTTTATAAAGCTCGTTCTCTAATTCCTCTCTTTTGAGTTTACAGACAAGCAAATCCGATCTAAGCTCATTATTGGTTTCCGTGAGAGTATTAATATCTTCTTTTAAAACTTTGCACTCTGAGCAAGGAACAATATTAGTAACAATAGTTTCTGATAATTTTTCTTCAAGATTAAGACATTTCTCATCAGAAGCTTCTATTTCTTCTTGCATCTTTAAGTTATCTTCAAAAAGCTTTTTAACAAGGATAAGAAGATCATACTGTTTAGCATTTTTTAAACTATCAAGGAATTGTTCAGGAGTTACCTCTGGGTCAGCATCTTCGATCTTCAGAGTCATGGCACAGACTTTTGGTTTAGATTCATCATCTGAGTCAAGAACCCATGCGGCGATGTAGGCCTTATTCTTTTCGTTCCCAGACTCGTTACCTTTGTGACAACTCTTTGCATAGTGAACCTTTTCTTGACAGTTGTAGCAGGTAACGTCCTTGATATCCTTCTTCTCTGAGTTGATCTTCTCTTGTTCCTTCCATGCTCCTTGCTTTTTGCCTTTTTTGTAGAAAGCCCTCATTGTTTTTGTTATGAGCGCCACGTCAGAGTCCTCCTCTGTGGTATACACCCCTCTTCCTGCAGTGATGTTCTCAATGGCTTTTTCCACTTTGAGAGCAATACCCTTGTCAGAACTTGGGATCCTACTTTTCACTTTTTCTTATCGCTCATAGTCCGTTAGCTTTCCAAAGATTTCATGAAGAGTGCAAGTCTTCGTGATTGGATTTTCTCTTAACAAGCCTCTGGTAACTACATACTTAGGACCGAGACCATCAACAATCGCAGAAACCTTCTCTGAATGTGTGATGGTTTTCTCGATACCCAAATGATTGATGCGATTCACCAAAGCCTCAAACCGAGATTGGTATGTTGCAATGGTTTCTCCATCCTCCATCTTGAAGTTGTAGAATTCCCTCTTAGCCTCTTTTTGATGGCTTTCCTTCAGATCCGTACTCCCAATGTGCATCTGTTCAATGGCCGCCCATGCTTCTTTTGCGGTTTTGCAGTTCACCATCCTTAGCAGATCTTCAGCACCCGAGGCATTGTTAAGCACCATTTGTGCCTTGTAGTTCTTCTCCATTCCTGACCACTCAGTTGGTCTCCATTCGGATTTTTTGTCCTTCTTGGCTTCAGGAATGACATAGTCTCCATCCTCAATGACTGTCCATGCTTGGTAGTCATTGCTCTTGAGCCAAGTGGCAAAGAGGATTCTCCAGTGGTCGTACTCTCCAGGAACAAGAAGTGGAGGCTTGTTGTTTCCAATTCCTACGTTGTGAGTGTTGTTTGAAGTCATCCTGTATTCCTGCACTAACACACAATCTAGAGCAAACCTGCTCTGATACCAATTGTTGGATCGTGACGTGTTAGTAGCAAGTCAGGGAACTAGTAATGTTCCCTGGGCAGCGGAAATAAACAATAAGAACACAGAATTTAGAGAGGAAAACTTTCTGTCCGACCAACCAAGTCGTAGAAAGAAAAACCTCTACCCCTGAGACTACTTCTCAGAGGATTTTCAATAGAATACCTTTATTAAGTTTCAACGATTACAAGACAAGTCAAGTTCCCTAGTAACTAAGGCACCGACCAAAGTTCAACCAACTAGACTTCTACAACCCTAAGCGTAAACCTAAGACAAAGTAAACTACTGACTTACCCGTAGATTCTTCACCAGAAAAGGCCACACACTCGTACACTTGAAAAGCTCTCTCTCCAAGTTCGTCTTCTTCAACCACACTTTTACCCTAGCTGAACCTAACTATTTATAAGATAAGTTAAGTCTGATCTCACACGTAATTCTTGCCTAATTACGCTGATATTCCACTTAACAAATCCCACACAATAAGGAAAAGTATTGTTTGTGATTTAGGATCCTCAACCATGCCGATTCTTGCCCAAACCGAATGATTTCGGATTTCCCTAGATAAGATCGTGTGAAGATTGATCTTATCCTCTCTTTTATTTCCTTAAGCAACCGCCCACAGTTGTAAATCTTCGTAGAAGATCGCTCGCAGAAGATATGGTAACTTGCCATTTATAGAAAGCCGCGTTCCTTTCGAGACGCGCTTCCTAAATCTGTCACTCGTTCCCTCCATCGTTCCTCACAATGTTCCGTCACTCGTGACCATGTACCTGTTTTCCTGAAACACTTACATGTAGAAGCAAGTTATATTAACTAAGTTTGTTATCATCAAAACTAAGAGAAACTATGGAACAAGTATTGTTCCAACAATATTTAATATATTAGAAAAACATTTAATTTATTTGAAAAAATCAAGTTCAATCATAAAGAGCGACGATAGGATAATGCCAACTTGGAATTCTTGTGGCTATTAATTAGTTCGTATGCATGTATGTATGCATTTACTTTTGTGTTTTTTTTTTCTCACAACCATATTCTAAATGAATTATTTTTAGCAAATCTTCTGAATGATATATTATATATCTTAAGTAAACTCGTGGTTATCTACCTCCGATATAATAGGCGAGATTCTTTGAGAAACCGTGTTTGAATGTGCAGGAAGATCCGACTTAGAGAGATTACAAAAATAGGAAACTACCACTCTAGACTTGCCATTACTACTACTCCACATCATACCCTCTGCATCCACTAATCTTCTAATTTTATTCCGCTTTCTCCTCCCATTCGCCTTCTGATGATAAAAAGCGGAATTTCTATCACCCCATTTGAACTCATTCACCTTTTCCCTTTCAAACCACAACATCTCTTCTTTATCCATTAACTCACTCTCCAACCTCTCCAACGCCTTTCGTTTAACAACAAGATCTCCCCTCATATCCAGTTTGTTCATTCCCTGAAGTTGCTCGCTCACTCGTTTTAACATTTCCTCAGCATTTCCTCATGCCTATAAAACTCCACTAGAATTGGGATACCTATATATTTAGCATGATATGTTAGAAAAACCTGTGATTTATTTGGAAAAAGCAACTTCAATCATCAAGAGCGACAGGATAATGCCAACTTGGAGTTTGTACTTTGTATGCATTTACTTTTATGTTTTTTGGTCACAACCACCTTTTAAACGAATTATTTCTTAGCAAATCATCTTCCATAACATTATTTAAACAAAACCACTTAATAAAATATATATATCTTAAGCAAATCACTTTATGTTCTTAAATCATATATTTAGTTGAAAAAAAATTAGAAATGCAAAGCTGATTTTTTGTCTCTCTCGCCCATAACATCATATTATTTATAAGAAAAATATTATTCTTGTAAGTTTTTTTTTTTAAAATCACCCAAAATCACCTTAAAAGTAGAGATTTTACATTTAAGTTAATTTTTTAGATGGAATTTACAAAATTGCTTGCCAAATATGTGTTTTCATGTAGACCAAATTAGACATAAGGATCCTTTAGGAGCAAATAATTCATAAAACCATCCATCAAATATGGGGTTGTGGGGTTGTGCACAACCCTTATAAATAGAAATTGCACAAAAAATAACCCTATTATTAATAATTGTTTATTTTCTTTGTGTTAATTAATATCTGATCTTTCTTATTTAATTATGAGTTCATGATATTTTCTGCTTTTATTTCATTAAATTAACTATTATTTGATGGTTCTTTCTTCATGTTTTTTAGCATGTAATGTTTAACTGTGTTGGCCTATTTATATTTGGTTTTTGTGTTTTCTACGTGCCAATGCTATATAATAAAACTTACTCCTATGTTTGTCTTTCAAGTAAAAAAAAAAGAGACACTCCAATTGTAAAACATACTTTAGTGCATTGTTCTCGATTGTATTTAAATGAATAATAATTAATAGTATTTTTTTTATTTTAAGTGATTTAATTTAGTTTGACTTTTTTATTTAAATATTTTAAAGGAAAAATTGCTCTAAATATCCCAACCTTTCATTCAGTTGCACACTCTACCCCGACCTTTTTGAATTTCACAAAATATCCTATACTTTCGGGATAGTTGCGCACTCTATCCTCGAAGTGTCCCCATTTTGGGAAAATTTATGGAATGACTGCTCACCTTTTCATTTTGTGACAAAAATACCCAACTTGTGTACAAATAATTTTTAAAAATTATAAATCTTGTCATTAGAAGGATTAAAACATTAAAAAATAATTAATCTTGTCATTAGAAGGATTAAAACATTAAAAAATAATCATTTTAGATCACTTTTTGTTCTAAATCAATTTTAGTGAAAAATAATTTAAAATAATCACTTTCCTTTACATAGAAATATATTTGGTTAAAGTTTTAGTAACATTTTGGATAAGGTCCAAAGTAATAGCATAGTCTTATAGATTTACTTTTCCCATTTATATGAAAATAATGTCATTACTTTTATTATTTGGCTAATATAAATTCTCCACTCCATAATTAACCACATAAATCTATAGTCATAACTTTGACTTTAAAAGTAGTTCATCTTAATACTATTTGTTCATTATTATTTTCGAAATAATTTTAGACAAAAATTAGTAATAATTTTCATAAAATTATTCTATAAAAGTTTGAAAATATTGAGTTATTACATAATCATCGAGTCCAAATTTTGTTTGTCAAAAATAAAAAAATTAATTATGAATATTTTTAATGCCTTGTGTCGGTTTCTTTTTTTTAAATAATTGAGTTTTTAGTTTTCCATTTAATAAAAAGGAAATTTGGATTTTATGTTTAATTTAATATTTTTTATTTAATTAGTTTGTGTCACTATGTATAAATAAACATTCTAGAACATAAGTTTGTGTACACTATAGTCATAACTTTGACTTTAAAAGGGTTATGACTTATGAATTTTTTTCTTGTGTCTAAATTTATTTCAAAAATAATAATGGAAAAAATATTATAATGAGCTACTTTGTAAAGTAAAAGTTATGGATTAATTATCTATGTGGTTAATTATAAAGGTGAGAAGTTATAACATAAGTTTTATAAAAAAAGGTTATGAAATCTTTTTTTACTTGTGTCGATTTTTTTTAAAAATAATAATGAAAAGAGTATTAAGATGAACTACTTTGTAAAATAAAAGTTAAGGTTTAATGATTATGTGGTTATTATAAAGGTGAGATTTTTATTACCAAATAATAAAAGTAATTATATTATTTTTTATAAATGAGAAAATTAAATACATAAGGCTATGTTATAAATGATAAAAAAAATTATTTGTACATGAATTGGACATTTTTGTTACGAAACGAAAAAGAGAGGGGCTAATTCATAATTTTACTCAAAGTATGGACATTTCGAGGGTAGAGTGCGCAACAATCTCCAAATTATAGCATATTTTGTGAAATTTGGAAAGATCGGAGTAGGGTATGCAACCGAATAAAAGGTTGGGATATATGATGCAATTTTTCCTATTTTAAAAAGCTAATAATAAATATTTTTTTAAATGACGCTCTTGATCAAATTAACTCGAATTTGTACATGACGACTTGACCAAACTTGTATTTATAATCCAAATTGTCATGAATCCCAAGTGATCCAACCTAAATTCAACTGAACCGATTTAATTGACAAGTTTATTAAATGGCTACACTCAGCCCCTTAAAAAAAGATTTGATTCGGAAAAACTATGGGTAATATTAATTAAATTAGAGTTGTTCAAATCTAATCAAGTATGATCCGACCTTATGAGAAAACAAGTGAGTGCGTATTATTAGTTCGACCCGCACCGGGAAAGAGCTTGGTCTGAAAATTGGATCATCCGGAATAGGTGCCTATTTACAAACAAATATATTCTTACACGGTTAGTGCATAAGCAAAATAGCCGTCCTAGCTCAGTGGTAGAGCGCGTGGCTTTTAACCACGTGGTCGTGGGTTCGATCCCCACGGACGGCGTTATTATTTTTAACTGTGATTATTTTAGTATTTTGCCTTTTTAACTAAAATACTAATATGCATTACCTTCACTTTCAGCATTAATGCTTCTATATATAATTTGACAACCAGATACATCAATAACATTATTCAAATAAAATTACCATACCTTCATATTGACTGCAATATTTCCATTAAGATTATTTCCTGCCCCGAGCGGAAAGCGAGGAGAGCAACGATTATTCCAATCACTTTAGAATGCCTCCTAAATAAAACACACTATTTTCACTAAGATTGTTTCCAACCCCAAGCGGGAAGCGAGGGGTACAATAATTATTCCGATCACTTTAGGATGCCTCATAAATGACCGTGATCTCTTCACTAAGATTGTTTCTGACCCCAATCGGGAAGCGAGGGGTGAAATGATTATAACAGAAAATTAGGACCTGGTCCTAGCGCACAATTATATACCGAATATAATCAATTAGCGAGTAAAATTAACAAGGCGTACCTCATTCCACGGCCATGCAACGCGCGATTATGGGAACGGAGGTGTCCAGACCAGTACCATATTATGCCTTTGATCTACATTTTCAGACTACTTGCTTGCTTGGTTATTTACATTATGTTTGCTCAACAACGATATTAAAACCTGAACTCTATAGGAAAAAGAGGAAGAATAATTTTGTTGTTTGAGGTATTGTTGAAAGGGTTTCTTGACAACAAATAAATTTATAAGTCAAGACCCCGCTGAGTACAGGGAGGTCAGGTTCGTCCACGGGAATTAGAAGTATCTAAGTCTAGCTATTAATCCTACTAAAATTAAAACAAAACAAAACAAAACACACGCAACAAGTGCTCGGCACCGACCCACACCAGGTCGGAGACGACCTATACGCGACACAAAAATACCGGAAAAACTGGAAAGGACTGAGAGCGCGGAACCGACCTAAAGGGGGTCGTCACCGACCTATCTGGGTAACAAATAAACTTCGAAAAATCAAATTAAAAGAGATCTAGAGCAAAAGATTCACCACAACAAGCTATGCATGCAAACATAAATCCAAATCAACCAAAAATAACCCCATGAATGACTTTCGTCATGAATAATCAAGCATAAATCCTAACTTTCGTAAAGATCTAAACTTGCTACCCTACTTGTTTTCTAAAGGTTTCAACTTTCGCTTTCACCTCAAATATTATCCAAATTCACAATTCAATCTTTCAATTCAATTACGAACATGAACATGCCTCAACTTTCATCAAGGAATTGATAACAAACAAGAAGAATAAAGGATAGAGATTAAAAGAGATGGTTTATTCAAAGATTTATGCTTTAATCATGCACAACTCGTCGGGTTTCACCCCAACCCTAGAAAAATAGACTACTCACGATCCATCACGCAATCAACATCCATAAACAAAAGAGAAGACATAATTCAAACAACAAACAAGCGCAAACGACTCCAACTCTCTAGAGAGGGTCGGAATTATATGCAAAACAACACAATAAACCTAGAAAAGACTCAACCTAGCTAGAAAACTACCCACAAAAACCAACTAAAAAGTGCGACATCAAAATACCCCATACTTAGACTTGCTTGTCCTCAAGCAATCACTTAACATGCATCAATACCTAATAACAAAACTCAAGAATCACCTTTATGGAAAAGAAGCACAAGTAGAATAATGAGCAAACAACTTCCACATCATATCACTCATGAACATTCTAAGCAATCACAATCCAACCTCACCAAGGAATGTGTCTCACTCAACTCTCAAAGTGTTTAGGGTATATCAATAATCACTCGACTCAAATTCCAAACACAAAACCTCATAGTCAATGGAACTTATATCAACAAACTCTCCACCGAAGAAGTCAAAACAAGTCAAATCATCAAATGAACTTAGGGGGCTCAATGAAAACTTCAAAGAAGTTTCATTCGGACGGGTTGTAATGTGGCTTGGTAATTCAAAAGGTGTGGAAATATTTTGGCCTTGTGGTGCTAACTAATCCGGGAATCAAGACTCCTAGACTACACATCACTTAACCAACATTCTTTCCCCTTACAATCACCAAACACTTAAAACTTTTCAATGCACTTCCCTTTTCACCTATTATTATTGTCTTTCTTCTATTCTTTGAAGGCCTTGGACTCTTGTGCTTATTACATGACTATCCCCGTTTTTGTTTTTTATTTTTTTATTTTTTTATTTTTTTATTTTCAGGGGGGTCGGTACCGACCTTCTTTCGGTCGGTGACGACCTATTGATGTGCACTTCGAGCCCAAAACACTTCATACTTATAATTCTCCAAAGACAACACTCTTTATCCACCTTCCACAATCACTTTGTTTTCACCCCCATCAAACCATAACAATCTTCAACAATTTCTTCCAAGTCCTAATTCCTGGATCAAAGGGTCAAGCTTATCATGACTAGGGAAATTTTTGTGGAGCTAGAAATAGGCTTTAAGCTCAAAATAAGGGGCTACAAACAGAGGGATCATGCATAGGTAGGAAGAGGAATATGATAGGCTTATAAAAATAAGTTCAAAATCATTTGATTCAATCAAGTAATGAGCATATCTCCATTGGTCTCAAGTTTAAAATAACCATGCCATTGTCAAGTGGTAAATTGCATTTGGAAGAGTAATTCACACATGAAAGAGAAAGGAGTAAAAATGTACATCCTTTATAGGCCAAAAAATATCTCACTTAGGTTTAATTTTTGTTGGATTGCTTTCACTTAGAAATATGCATGCTCAATATCCATTATAAGCTCAAAATTCAAAAAGCAAGATCATGATTTAGGCAATTCTTAAAGCATGTTATAGGATTTACATGATGCAAGCAATTTTCATCCTAGGACATCTAAGAAATAGAGCATTTATCCATCTAAAATCAAAAGGAAAAAAAAACTCAAACAATACTAGACATAAACAATCAAAACACAAAACAACACAAGACTCAAATAAATAATTTCCCCAAACCACCCCATACTTAAACATCAATGTCCCCATTGATTAGAAAGTAAAGAGAAGGGAAAGAGAAACTTACTTGGACATCTTGAAGCGTTGGCAAAGGAGGAGAATCATTCTTGAGGAGGGTGAGAAGGTGGTGGCGCGTGGAAGAGTTGTTGCGCCAACCAATGGTTGTAATCCGCTTGAGCATTCCATCGCTCAACATCTTGCTTGTGATCTTCATAGTACACAATGCGGAAATCCCTAAGCTCGTTTTGGTGGTTGACAAATTGATTGTGGTGATGGTTGAGCGCCCCATAAAGATGGTGTTGGTGAAGCATAAGGGCATCCATCTTAGCCGAGAGAAGGGAGATATCGGGATTGCCACCCGAACTTGAACCGGTATGATATGTGCCTTGTCTTTGAAAATGAGAGCCGCCGGACCCATCAAAGCCATAGGGGTGGGAGTAGTAAGGGACCATGTCAGTCTGAGGTCCCATCGTGAAGTCCATAGGGTCGGCACCGTGCTGTTGATGGTGGGTATCGCCCTCTGTTGGGTCGTAACCGACCCCATGTTGGTCGTCTCCGACCCCCCCAGAATGGCCATGTGGTGATTCCCACTCAAAAGTCGGCTCTCTCGGCGGTGGGTTAGGCTCGGCTCTCCGAAACCTGTTGGGCTGTCGTCTAATCCTTTCATCAATCCGGACATTTGGCACCAAAGGATAAGGAGCGGGGGCCCATACATCATACCAATTAGGGCGGTAGAAAAGCTCAAGGTTTTCTTGGGTAAGAACTAAATCATGAGTCACGTCCGTATTGATTGGAAACTTGTTGATGAAACCGGCAGAGGATTGAGCAATCACCTTAGCATTCGTGTAGTACCTCACATCCATAGCAATGACCCTCTTTGAAGAATAGGCGGAAAGGTTGATTTTTAAGGCCTTGGCAAGGAGAGCTACAAGCCAACCAAAGTAAGTGCTAGTGTGGGTCTTTAGGGCTTGGTGGCTTATGACGACATTGGCAAACTCGTACCCCAAATTCATGTGAATGGGCGTTTCAAAGAGCATAGTAGATAAGCACGCAATCTCTTGCTTGTGGGGGCGCGAGAGCTCGTACCGGGGCCAAATTGTGGAGCCGAGGATGCGTAGGATAATCCGGAAAACCGGGCTAGCAATGAATCGACCGGGAAGGTGGTTGGTGGGGAATTCAACCCTACCGGTAGATAATGCCACAAATCCTTGGTGAGAAAATCCGTTGATGTATACACTCCGGATGGTGCACGGAAGCCAAGATGTTTGTTGAATTTTTTAATGTCCATCTCGAAATCCCTATTGCCGAGTTGAAATGTGACCTTGGACTTGTTGAAGTCGGTTTCATCCCGGTACAAGCGGAAGTTGGACATGAACTCGCATATGAGAGCCACATAGTGTTCCTCAATAGGATACAAGATAAGGTGTTGAGCTCCGATCCAAGAGAAGGCCTCAAACACCTCCCTATGGACACCAATCTTATCGGCGCCGGCCTTTTGATAAGCGCGCACACTAACATCTCCATGCCACATTTCAACAAACCGGTCCTTTTGCTCGTCTGAGTCAAACACCACACGATCCACCTTTTGCTTGTCTTTCTTTTGCTTCTTGGTGGGGTGACGAGAAGAAGAGGCCATTGTCCTACAAAACGTTAAATCTTCCAAGATAATTTCCAAAGTTTTAAAGGACAATGCCAAACAAAGAACACATATGTCACCACCCAAAGAAGTACCCCATACTTACTCAAAGAAACATGCTCAAATTTTGTTAGCAAGAATCTCAACCTAACATGCTAAATCATGAAGAGTAGGTAAGTAGAGGGGAATCTCATGCTAAAAGTACTCAAATCATGGTGAAAATAGCTCAATAAGCATGCAAATAATGAGGAATACGAGCCAACCGGAGTCGGAACCGACCCTTGGAGGCTTGTTACCGATCTAATACACGCTAAGGCTCGATAACAAGGCACTATTGGGTCGTCACCCACCCCCATTGGGTCGGTACAGACCATTCCGGGCAAAACCGAGTCCGGAATTTCAGCATGACGTCCTTGGAAAGGCTACCAAAAATTCCGAAAAAATCATATGCTCTCACAATCAACCAAACAACCAAGTATGGATCAAAAAATCTACTTACAACCCACAATGCATTATGATATCATGTAGATCTAACCTACTAAAGCATCCAAACAACCCAAACTTCCATATTCAAGCTCAAGAACACCCAAACCCTAGATTTTCAACTAATCCCTCACACATAAATCAAGTAAACTTGAATTTAAGATCAAAGGAGTAGAAAAACATACCAAAGATGAGTGAAAATAGAGGAATGAAAGTAGAAGGGGGTCATAGACGAGCACTAGAGCGGTTCCAAAATTGGAAAATTGTGGGGGAAGGGCTGAATTTTCTGGTTTTTGGTAGAGGAATTGGAGGCTTTATTGAGCACAAGGGTGGATTTTGGTAGATTTGGGATGGGGATGATGGATTTGTGAGGTTTGAGAGGCAATGGGAGATTAATGGAGGCAATGGGGTTTAAGATGGATGAAGGTCGGCGGCGTGGGGGAGAAAGAGAGGGGAGGAGTAGGGTTAAAAAGGGGTAAGAGTTCAGGGACTTACCTGCAATTTCCGAATTTTCTAAAAATAGGTCGGTGACGACCCAACCTGACTTTGTCCTTCTCGTTGTCGAACATTTCGACCCTCTTTCCGCCATCTCGGGTCCCTACAAAACCTTAGTGGAGATACAAGACAAGAATCCTACCTACTCTAAATTAAGAAAAACAATTGAAACTAAGATAAAAAGAAAATCCAAAAAAAAAACAAAAGCAAAGCGGGTTGCCTCCCGGAAGCGCTTAATTTTACGTCTTTAGCTAGACGAGAAGTACCTCAACTTAATCAGAAGATGTGAGAGCCCATGTGGCTCAGATTTCCTCATCGAGTTCTGCCCTTGCATAGTATTTCTTCAATCAACGCCCGTTGACCTTAAAAATCCCTCCATTCTTGTCTATGAGATCGACCGCTCCATGTGGGTAGATGTGGTGAACAACGAATGGTCCACTCCATCGAGATCGTAATTTTCCGGGGAAGAGTCGAAGTCTAGAGTTGAAAAGAAGTACTTGATCACCGTTGTTGAAGGTCTTTGGGATGAGCTTCTTATCATGCCATTTCTTGCTTCTCTCTTTGTAAATCTTGGCATTCTCGTACGCCTTGAGCCTTAACTCCTCTAATTCTTGCAAGTCCATAAATCTCTTTGCTCCGGCCGCATCAAGATCCATGTTGAGCTCTTTGAGAGCCCATAAAGCCTTGTGATCAAGCTCGATGGGTAAATGACATGACTTGCCATACACAAGATTGTAGGGAGTAGTGCGGAGTGGCATCTTGTAGGCGGTGCGGTACGCCCAAAGTGCATCATCCAACTTGGAAGCCCAATCCTTCCGTGAGCGGGAAACCGTCTTCTCCAATATGCTCTTAATTTGCCGGTTGGAGATCTCCACTTGACCAATGGTTTGGGGATGGTAAGGAGTTGCCACCCTGTGTAAGACCCCATACTTGGTCAAAAGCACCTCAAAGCTCTGCTCAATGAAGTGAGAACCGCCATCACTAATAAGGGCTCGGGGAACACCAAAGTTGGGAAAAATGTTGGACTTCATAAACTTGGCCACCACTCGTGCATCATTAGTTCTTGTGGCTATGGCCTCGACCCACTTAGATACGTAATCTACTGCAACGAGGATATACTTATAGGGGCCTGAAGAGGGGAAGGGTCCCATGAAGTCAATTCCCCATACGTCGAAAAGCTCAACTTCTAGAATTCCCGTGAGTGGGTTCTCGTTCCTCCATGTGATATTTCCCGCACGTTGGCACTCATCACAAGCCGTGACATAAGCTTGAACATCCATGAAGAGGGTGGGCCAATAGAATCCGCTTTGAAGAATTTTTGTGGTGGTTTTGAATCCCTTAGCATGGCCGCCCGTTGGAAGAGTATGACAATGTCGGATTACTCCCTCTATCTCATCGTCCGGCAAACAACGCCTAAAGATATGATCACTCCCTTGCTTGAAGAGGTAGGGATCGTCCCAATAGTATTGCTTGGCGTCGTGGAGGAACTTCTTTTTGGCTTGGGAAGTCAATCCATCAGGGATAATGCCTCCTACAACATAGTTAGCAAAATCCGCAAACCAAGGGGTTTTCGCCCCTTGAATAGCATATACAGAATGGCAAGAGAGCATGGGAGGAGAAGAGTGAAGAATAGTAGTAAGCACACAAGAAGAGTGAGAAGAATGACCTGGATCGACCGTGGTGAGGGTCAGAGCCATGCTATCCAGCTCGGTGTCAGCCAAGTTCTGCATGTGGAGGCTCGTCTCTGATCCAGGTGTGGTCGTCTTCGACCAAATAGTGGTCGTCGTCGAGTCATGAGTGGTCGACCTCGACCCACAATTGGTTGTCTTCGACCCAGAATTGGTTATTTTCGACCCAGGATGGTCGACTTTGATCCGTAAGACTTCACTGCTCAAGAGAATTTCGTCTGGGCGAGAGTCATTGATGGGTATAGTGTCTCCGGACTCCTTGATATGCTCCATGGGTAACCGAGAAAGGTGGTCCGCCACAAGATTCTCTGCTCCTTTCTTATCCCTTATCTCAAGGTCAAATTCTTGCAATAGAAGAACCCATCGGAGTAATCTCGGTTTGGCGTCCTTCTTATCCATAAGGTAACGGATAGCTGCATGATCGGTGTAGACAATCACCTTGGAACCCACCAAATATGACCGGAACTTCTCAAACGCAAATACAACGGCTAGGAACTCCTTCTCCGTGGTCGTGTACTTGCTTTGGACTTCATCGAGTGTCTTGCTCGCATAGTAGATAGCATGAAGCTTCTTCTCTCTTCTTTGCCCAAGGACCGCGCCCACGGCGTAGTCACTAGCGTCGCACATGATTTCGAAGGGAAGTGTCCAATCCGGAGGTTGCATGATAGGGGCCGACACAAGTGCATCCCGGATCCTGTGAAAAGCTTCAAGACACTCGGAAGAAAACTCAAACACAACATCCTTCATTTATAGGTTAGTTAATGGTTTAGTAATCTTAGAGAAATCTTGAATGAACCTCCTATAAAACCCGGCGTGGTCTAGAAAACTCCTAACATCTTTCACGAAGGAAGGGGTGGCAATTTTTCAATTAATTCAATTTTAGCCTTGTCAACTTCAATTCCCCTTTTTGACACTACATGACCTAGGACAATTCCTTCTTGAACCATAAAGTAACACTTCTCCCAATTAAGCACTAGTTTAGTCTCCTCACATCTCCTAAGTACTCTAGCAAGATTGGCAAGACAAGAGTCAAAAGTGGTACCGTAAACCGAGAAATCATCCATAAATACCTCCACGATATCCTCAATCATGTCGGAAAAGATGGCCATCATACACCGTTGCAAGGTGGTCGGGGCGTTGCAAAGCCCAAATGGCATCCTCCTATAAGCAAATGTGCCATAAGAACATGTGAAGGTGGTCTTCTCTTGATCATCGGGATGTATCGGAACCTGCCAAAAACCACTATAGCCATCGAGATAACAAAAATAGTCATGCAAAGCTAATCTCTCTAGCACTTGGTCAATAAAAGGCAAGGGGAAATGATCCTTTCTAGTGGCACTATTAAGTTTTCTATAGTCTATGCACATACGCCAACTAATGGTAGTCCTAGTGGGAACCAACTCGCCTTTTTCATTCTCAACAACAGTAAGACCACTCTTTTTAGGCACAACATGAATGGGGCTTACCCACTTGCTATCCGAAATTTGGAAGATGATACCTGCATCGAGCATTCTTAAGATCTCTTTCTTTACCACTTCCTTCATATTCGGGTTGAGCCTCCGTTGGTACTCTATAGTTGGCTTGTGTTCTTCCTCAAGGAAAATACGATGCATACACAAAGAAGGTGAGAGGCCACTCAAATCCTCAAGTGAGTATCCAATGGCCTTCCTATGAGTCCTAAGAACATTCAACAACTTTCCAACTTCTTCCGCATTAAGGTTAGCATTAATAATGACAGGAAAAGTGGAATTTGGGCCAAGAAACTCATACCTCAAAGACTCGGGAAGAGTCTTAAGCTCTGGAGTAGGTGGTGGTGGTGTAATGATGTCATCAACTTTCTCCATCTTGAAAAGCTCTTCAAAGTAAGCATTAGTGGTGACGAGGTGCGATTCGTCATCTGCCTCCAAAAGGGTCGGCTCCGACCATAAAGGGGTCGGTACCGAGCCAGAGGCAATCACAAAATCCTCAGAAACGATCGGAATAGGGGTGGGTGTCGAGCTGGATATGGTCGGGGACGACCTGGATGTGGTCGGTGTCGACCCTGCAGTTTCTTCCTCGTCTTTATCTTCACTTGTGTAAGCTCCAAGCAAGCGTTCGATCGGATCTTCACAGTCAATGTAATTCGAGTGAGTGTACAACATTTTCACTTCCATAGGTTCACCGGTTTCCTTCATCGTTGGATTGAACCGGAACTCAACCACCTCATTGACGATTTCAAAAGTAAGGAGGCCTTTCTTCACATCAATAATGGCTCCGGCGGTTGCAAGAAAAGGTCGCCCAAGAATGATCGGGACGACAGGGTCCTCCGGCATCTCCATAACAATAAAATCATTAGGCACAAAGAACTTGCCAACTTGAATAGGGAAATCATCGACAACACCGGTTGGTTTTACACAAGAACCGTCTGCCATATAGAGCTTCATATTCACCGGGACCAAAGGGCCCATGTTTGTTTTGGACCATATAGAGAGAGGAAGAAGACTAGCACTTGCACCAAGATCACATAAAGCTTTAAAGCGATGAGCACCTATGCCAATAGTAATTGCAAATTTACCCGGATCGCCAAGTTTCTTCGGGAGCTCTAGAGATCGCACCTCATCGGTTAATTCGGACATCGACTGCTTCTTTGACAGGATCTCTTTAAGAAATTTGGTGTAAGCGGGCATCTCATTCAAAGCTTCGGCAAAAGGAATAGTGATGTTAAGCCCCTGAAGAACCTGCACAAAACGCTTGAATTTGCCTTCTGTGGAATCCTTAGCCTTCTTGGATGGGAAGGGAAGCACCTTCGTTGTTGATGTAGAAGGAACGGATGTAAGAACACCGGGAATTGGGTCGGTCACGACCCTTGGTGGCTCGGTTACGACCTCCTTTGTAGTGGAGGGGAGGTCGGTTACGACCCTGGTTGGGTCGGTAACGACCTCTCCTGAGCTAGGATGGTCGTCCTCGTCCTTTCCCTGCTTGTTCGTACCTCGATCCGGTAGCTTCTTTCCGCTTCTCAGATGGACCACAACAATTTGACCTCTCGGGTTCTCATCGGAATGGCCCGACAATCGCCCTTGGGGTCTTGGAATTTGAGCCGCTAGATCACCAAGTTGGGAGTTCACATTCTTCCTCCATGCTTCAAAGTCTCTTAATTGGTTTTGAACCCCTTTTAGATCAGTGTGAACGCCATTCATTCCCTCTAGGAGTCCTTGCGCCCAAGCGGGTGGCTCTTGGTAACCAGGAGGTCTATAAGGAGGGGCTCTTTGCTCTTGTGGTTGGAAACCTTGACCGTGGCCATTGTTGTTCCATTGAGGATAATTGTTGTTGTTGTTCCTCCCTAGATAAGCATTGTTTTGACCTCGGCATAAGCTTCGCATAAGCTTCGACGGCTCGAACTTGTTCCACGTTCTTGTTCCACGTTCGTGCAAGAAGCGGTAGTGTGAGCTTGGGAACCACATTCTTGACAAGATTGAGTGGTGGATTTGAAGTGGTTCACTTGCTTCTTAAGCTGGTTTATCTCATCTTGCATAAAGTGAAACCTCACATCTTGATCAATTGGTTCGGTATTAGGATCATAAATTCTCTTTTGTTGAACCTTGATGGCTTGTTGGGTGCCATACATTGCATCATAATTTGTGAGTTTGTCCAACAAAGCCCAAGCTTGATCGGGGTCCATCTCAATGAACCCACAATCGGTGTGGAGGTTGATTCGATCTTTTGTAGCGGCATTAATTCTCTGGAAGAAAATTTCCTGAAGCACGTAAGGAGGTTGTCCGTGTGTAGGACATTGCCGAAGAAGTTCCTTAAACCGCTCCAAGTTTCCACAAAAGTCTCATTGGGAAGTTGATGATAAGAAGTGATGCGCTTTCTTAGCTCTATAGTCTTGGCTGGCGGAAAGAATTTTGTTAGAAACTGATCATGCAGAGCCTTCCATATAGTAATCGACCTGGAGGGTAAACTTTCAAGCCAAGTGAGGGCCTTTCCGGCCAAAGACCATTTGAACGCTTTCAAAAGCACATATTCAAGCGATACATCATCAGCGGCAATAGTGTCACAGAGGTCAGTGAAGTTCTTGATGTGCTCCATAGGGCATTCGGTGGGCTTGCCTTCAAATTGAGAGCTCTTGATAAGAGTGCTGAAGTGTGACTTTATCTCAAAAGCGTGCTCGATAGCAGGGAGCACAATAGCAGATTCGGGAACTTTAAATTCAGGATGCATGTACTGCTTTACATTGCGCGGAATAGCATCAAGTTGTTGTTGAAGACGGGCAACAGCCTCCCTTTCCCTTTGTGCAGCAGCAGTTTGAGCATCACGCTCTCTTTGTATACCTTCCATTTGAAGGCGAAAGTCAGCCATCTGGCGAGAAAGTTCCTCAGCGTTGGCCATTGCTCTTCGTTCTCTTAGCCTACGGTGAAGGGTTCTCTCAAGTTCGGGATCAAAAGGAAAATGGTCGACTCCCCTTCGCGAACTAGAGGGCATACACCTGCACACACAATCACGAGAAAACGAATTAGTAAAGACAAAAGGGTATGGGCTATTCCCAAACTCGAAAGATAACTAGACAAAGAAACTAAACTAGAATCCCCGACAACGGCGCCAATTTGTTGAAAGGGTTTCTTGACAACAAATAAATTTATAAGTCAAGACCCCGTTGAGTACAGGGAGGTCAGGTTCGTCCATGGGAATTAGAAGTATCTAAGTCTAGCTATTAATCCTACTAAAATTAAAACAAAACAAAACAAAACACACGCAACAAGTGCTCGGCATCGACCCACACCAGGTCGGAGACGACCTATACGCGACACAAAAATACCAGAAAAACTGGAAAGGACTGAGAGCGCGGTACCGACCTAAAGGGGGTCGTCACTGACCTATCCGGGTAACAAATAGACTTCAAAAAATCAAATTAAAAGAGATCTAGAGCAAAGGATTCACCACAACAAGCTATGCATGCAAACATAAATCCAAATCAACCAAAAATAACCCCATGAATGACTTTCGTCATGAATAATCAAGCATAACTCCTAACTTTCGTAAAGATCTAAACTTGCTACCCTACTTGTTTTCTAAAGGTTTCAACTTTCGCTTTCACCCCAAATATTATCCAAATTTACAATTCAATCTTTCAATTCAATTACGAACATGAACATGCCTCAACTTTCATCAAGGAATTGATAACAAACAAGAAGAATAAAGGATAGAGATTAAAAGAGATGGTTTATTCAAAGATTCATGCTTTAATCATGCACAACTCGTCGGGTTTCACCCCAACCCTAGAAAAATAGACTACTCACGATCCATCACGCAATCAACATCCATAAATAAAAGAGAAGACATAATTCAAAACCAAACAAACTTCAATTGAAAAGACAACTTACAATCTCAAGCAAACCTCCAAGTCTCTCTTAAAATTGTCCAAGAGCTTGAATAAGAGTTAACCCTAGAAAACAAACTTGCAAACTTGTTCCGTCTCTCCAAAAGCGTCCCTACTTAAAACTAACCCTAAAAGAACCTTATATAGTGGTAGGAATGTCTTCATAAGGAAACTAAATTCTATCTTAAAAAGGCCCATAAATAAAACATTTACTAAAACCTAACTTAAGGCGCAAGTTTAATTCCGCTAGACACGGAGGCGCTCGGTACCGACCCAGAGTGGGTCGTCACCGACCTCATCAGCACTTGGTTTCTTCACTTCTTTGCCCGAAACTTGCTCCAAAGCTTGGTTCTTCTTCAATGTTCCTTCTTTAATCGCTCTTAGCCTTCTAAGACTTCCTTTAGCTCCTTTTTAAAGCATCTTCATCTTGCAAACTTCACCTTGGAATCATCAAACCTTCAATTGCAATCGACTCTCGGCCTTCTATCAACATCACCACAAGTCAACTCTAACGCCACCTCCTAGAAAGCTTGAAAAACCGGGATATCTCCTCCTCAACGCTTCAAATACCTACAAAAACAACAAACAAGCACAAACGACTCCAACTCTCTAGAGAGGGTCGGAATTATATGCAAAACAACACAATAAACCTATAAAAGACTCAACCTAGCTAGAAAACTACCCACAAAAACCAACTAAAAAGTGTGACATCAGGTATATCCCGAACCTAGGAGGCGGATGACACTGTAAGAGGAGTTGATTACGGGTTGGACAACTCAAGCGAACTACGAGAGGATGATGGCGCGATTTGATAGTGGTCTGACGACACTGTATACAAGTGCAAAAATCTGGGTTTTTTATTTGCAAAGTTTTGGGGTTTTTTCTCCAATATTTCATCTCTTCTATCTACTTCCCCTCCTTGGGCTTACGGTTCTAGGTTGTGGTAAGCGTGTGAACTTGTACTTAATCTTTAATGTTGTAACTTTTAAAACACATGCTTTCGATGGATATCCACCAATATTTATGCTCTCTAAAAAAAAGATGTTTTGGTCAATTTCCGACCAGTGATGATCAAAGACGAACCTTAGGATTTGTGGGGACAAACTAACCGATAAAACTCAAAATATATAACCAAAGCAAGTGTTTATATTCAAGTAGTTGCAGATTACAGTGGATCGATTACAATGTTCTCGCTTGCCTCTATTTCTGGTCTCATTCTCCTATTAAATATGGCTTCTGATCTCAACTCCTGCCCCCCCCCCCCCCCCCCCCCGTCCTCTGGGATCGTGCCCCCATCTCCCCACGTTTCGAGCTCCATCTTCTGGCGGTTGCTCTCGAACTCCAACTGCCGAATTCTTCGCTTCTGGGAGACGATCTCAGCGACCTGAATTTTGTTGTTGGGCCTGATTGCTAGCGACTTGGGCCGATGGGTGGACGGGTGATTCCTTCGGCCCAACAATAGCCCCAGAAGATATGGATGAATTTGAATTCACCAAATCTTCTCGTTTGTTGGCCTCCGGGATCTTGGCTATCTCGAATCTTCCACGTGTAAGGCTCGGATCCCTCTACGCGTCTTGTATTGCAGATGAAAGGACGTTTGCCCTCTTTATTTACTGCGCCTCGCGAAGGCAATTCATTATTTCACTGCTTCGTTGATCTCTCCCGAGGTACGAGTCTCTTACCCTTCTTTCTCTCTTCTTCATTTCCCAGTCTCTTTCTTCCGTTTTCCATGGCTAGGGATAGGGCATCTTCCAGGCATGGCTTCTCGTCGTCTGGTATTCTCCAAGAGTGTGATAGGGTTCCGAACACGATGTCTTTAGAGGAGATAAACCAAACTCTCTTAGAAGGGGGGTTCCCAGGGGGTGTAGTCGCTCTGTGCCCTGAGGCCGAGCATTCGGACTGGGTTCGTCCCGGCTGGGTCTGTTTCTTTGAGTTCCCTTTCACCATCTCCTGTCGATTCCATTTTCCTCCCATTATTCAAGAGTTTCTGGCGCGGTTTAAACTGTCCCCTGCACAGCTCCTCCCTTCTGCCTGGAAAATCCTTTCATGGGTGAGTCGAATGGCTGAGGTTGCGGGTGTAGATTTTACCGTTTCTGATCTGCTCCAAGCCTATCGCATCACCACGGTAAGGAAGGGGAGGTTTATTCTGCAATCCCGTACTGCTCGTCAGCCTCTTGTTTTAAACACCAAGGTCAACGGGAAGGGTTGGGCTAGTCATTTTTTCTTTGTCGAGCTCGCGTCTCTAACCCCCGAAAGCCGTCTGTTTTTGCATGACAAGTGGAATCCCGCTAGTAAGATTTTTCTGTTCTTTCTCCGTGTTGGGCGGCGACCTTCTCTTAACGCGTATTTATCCTTTGCTCCCTTGGCTCTGCAGGTATCCCGGATAACGTCGAGCCACCGAGTTGTTCGGAGAGGGTTTTATCGAGGCTTTTCGGGCTTACCTCCGCGCAAAGGACGTTTGGATCGTCTCTCTCCGAGCCGTCCGACGAGTCCTCAAAGAACGAAGGCAGCGATACTTCCTCAGATTCAGGAGACAAGGGTGAAAAGGTTTGCCTTCCCATTGTCAAGATGTCTGCTGTACCGACTTCAACTAATGCTTCTGGACCTTCCGTGGGTGAGTCCTTTTCCCTGGCTTGTTCTTACATAGCTGTTTTGATGTGGCTTGACTTGCTTTTTGCTTTCCAGAGACTCGGGCGCGCAGGTCAGGTTCTTCCTTTTCTGCTTCGGACCTGATCCTTAAAAAGACTCGTTCTGGCGACTCAAGGCCTCCAGCTGCTCCTATAGTCAAGAAGGAATCGTCGGACATCCCTGGGACCTCACGCAAGCGTCCTGCCCGAAGTGATGATGATCCGCTAGACCTCCAAGACGACGCTTCTTCCGACTGCCAATCCCTCCAGCGTTATCGTGATCCCAATTTCAGGAAGTGCCCAGCCCCTGTCTCCGCACATGCCATGGCAACTGAGGTAGGCGTGGGAGCCTGGAAGGTAACTGGCCTCTTACTCTGTTTTGTTTGACGGTCGTGATGGGCAGCCCTTATGGGGTTAGACTCTAACTCTTGCTTCTTTCCTGCATGCAGCTTTTTCAGGAAGTCGGCTTATTCATTGATGAGATGGACAAGGAGTTTGCTGAACACGAGCGGAGGAGGCATGAGGTCGCCCGACACCGTGAGGAGATTGATAAGGCTCGAGCGCAATCTGCCGCTCGGGCCCGGGCTTTAGCTGCTCAGGAAGAGGCCGCGAGGGCGCGGGTCGCAGAACTGGAATGGACGATTGCTGCTCAGGAGGCTAAGATGAGGGATCTGGAGGCGAGAGCTGCTAAGGTGCCCTCCATGGGGAAGGCTGACGGGGAGGATATTGGCGCGTTTTTCAGTATGCTGGCTCGGCTCGAGACCATCAGGGAGTTTGTGGCAAGGAAGCTGTCTGTCGGGGACGCGGACAAATTTAATGAGCAATTCTTGGATTCTTTCCCCGGCGGAGTGCCTTCGGCACGCATTGCGTCTCTGCTAAGCCCCTTGTTAACCGCAACGGAGCAGCTGAATTTGGAAGGCGACGAGCAGATGGAGGAAATGGGCGTTTCTGGGAACCCTGCATGATGATCTGGTGATTGTGAAGAAGTCCGGCAGCTCAGGCCGTCTGTAAAAATTATCTTTTGTTTTTCTGGGGATAATCCGTTAACAAACAAGTAGTACCTCATCGGCGTGTCGTTTATCGGGCGTCTGGTGCGGGTTTCATGTTGTGGTGGCGTAGCCACGGATATTTTGTTTATGTTTTGCCCCCCGTCAAGGGGCGGGGGTTCTTATCTGCTGTTGTGTTCTTTGTTTTATTGTACTTTGCTTGTGCTTTGTGTTGGTGTTTTGCGCAGGTGCTTCTCTTCTACGTGTCGACTGGTGTCCAAGCAGCCCCTGCAGAAGGCCGAATGTTTCAGGAGATGCATAGCTATGGCTTTGAGGGTGAGGAGATCCTCAACCAGGGTTATGGGTGACTCGAGTTGTATTCTCGAGCCCCTGCTGGTAGAAAGAGATCACCTACATGAGGGCGCGCGAAGGACGAGATCCGTCGTTTTCCGCAGTGCCCTGACGATTATTGTCGATGATCTGGCGATTGCTGGCGGAGCTGGCGACGCGGGAGTTTATTCCTTATTGCCGACTGGCGAGCTTTTGCGAAGCGGCCTCTCGAGGATATTAATGGCTGGCGAATCTGCCGGATAGCGGGCGTCTAGGAGGTTACTTCCTGTGCCATGTAGACAAGCTTGTAAAAAATGTCGTTTTGTATACAAGCAAAGTATTTAGAATTTTGGAAAGCTTTGTTACCGCTTTATCATCTTATTTCTGGTTTCTCTCCCGCTCTTCAGGGTTCCCCTTTCCTGGCGACGACTGCCGAGAGTAACTCCTTCGAGAGGTTTTCTCTGTTTTTTTTTATTTTCTGCCGTTGCTTTCTTTTTCTGGAGATATGTCATACGCGTGTTCGAAATTAAAAACATTCTATTCGATTGAATTTTCTTGAGAAAGTTCACGGCATAGTTTAGATCTTACTTGGGTTTATTTGGCCGTTCTGGCGACTCGACTGCTCTTCTAGAAGTGGTACCTCCGTAGATGCGTGGCGTTCCAGCTACGCGGGACGGATTTTCCATCTTTAGACTCTAGTCGGTAGGCTCCCTGTCCGGTGATGCCGACTATCCTGTAGGGTCCCTCCCACGCGGGGGCGAGCTTCCCGGCGTTTATTTCAGCAGTGTTCTGAAATACCTTTCGGAGGACCCATTCACCGATGGTGAAGGCTCTAATCCGCACGTTCTTGTTGTAGCTGCGGGCTACCTGTTGTTGATGTCTAGCCAGGCGTAGCCGTGCTCTTTCTCTCAGTTCTTCCAGGGTATCGAGGTCGGCTGCCAGCTCGGTTGCGTTCTGCTCGGGCGTTTGTAGCCCGTACCGTGCAGTCGGTACGGTGATCTCGGCAGGAATCACTTCCTCGCATCCATACACCAAGGAGAAGGGTGACTGCCCCGTGGCGGCTTTTGGGGTGGTCCTGTCGGCCCAAAGGACGTAGGGCAATTCGTCGGCCCAGCGTCCTTTGGCCTTCATTAGTCGTTTTTTGAGGTTGTTAATGATAACCTTATTGCTGGATTCTGCTTGTCCGTTGGCCTGTGGATATCGGGGGGTGGAGGTTACCAGATCGATGTTCCACTGCCGACAATAGTCACGGGTTTTTCTTCCGATGAACTGCGACCCGTTGTCGCAGACAATCTCTGAAGGTATCCCGAAGCGGCAAATAACATGCTTCTTGATGAACGCCACCACGTGGGATTCCTTATTCTCCTTGTACGCTTCTGCTTCAATCCATTTGGAAAAATAGTCTGTTACTGCTAAGAAGAATACTCGCTGTCCAGAAGACGGCGGCAGTTTCCCCACGATATCCATCCCCCATCTCATGAAGGCCACGGGGTCAGCGTCGGGTGCAAGGGCTCTGGCGGCTGGTGAGGAGTGGGAGCGTGCTTCTGGCAGGCTTCGCATTTCTGAGAGTACTCTGTAGCGTCTTGGCGCATGGTAGGCCAGTAGTAGCCCAGGTTGAGAACTTTGTTCGAGAGGCTTCGTCCTCCTGAGTGATTTCCGCACTCGCCTTCGTGTAATTCTTTGAGTATTCTGGGCACCTCTGTTTTCGTGACGCAGCGAAGAGAAGTCCCTACTGCGGATTGCTTGAACAAGACGTCGTTGTTTGTGCTGTATCGGGTGGCTCTCATCCGGAGCGCTCTTGCTTCTGATTTTTCTGCCGGCAACTGTCCGTGATCAAGCCACTGCAGATAAGGTTTCGTCCAGCACTCCAGATCTTGGGAGGTGCTTGAAGTGCCGACTGTCGGACTGGTGGTGTCGGGTATCCGTGTCTCTTGGGGGTCTTCATTTCCTGATCCTCCAGGATCTTCTCTGCTGGGCATTTCTTGCTGCTTGAGATCGTTGCTGGCGAGTATCTTCGGGAGATGGTCGTATCCCGAGATCCCTTCTACTTTGTCTCCGGCCGTCGACAATCTATCTTGGGATTCTTGTTCAAACTGGTCGCCTTCCCGTTTGATTGCTGGAACTAGCACATGGATCAGTGGAACTGACGTGAATTCTTCGAGGTCTAGAGTGGAGGCCAAGTTGGCCAGGGCATCAGCCTGTGCATTCTCTTCTCTGGGGACTTGCTGGATAGCGAAGCTTTCAAACTTGTGCATGATTTCCTTGACTTTCTCCACGTACGCTGCCATTCTGGCGTCTCTTGTGGTGAAGATTCCCAGGATCTGGTTCACGACCAGCAACGAATCGCACTTCACTTCTATTTCTTTGATCGTCAAGTCTCTGGCGATCGTTAGCCCCAGTATAAGTACTTCGTATTCTGACTCGTTGTTGGTGGCTTCGAAGGCGCACCGTACGGCTTGAGCTATCTTGTCCCCCTTGGGTGATTTCAGCACTACCCCAATCCCTACTCCTCGGGTATTGGAAGCTCCGTCTGTATGCAGAGTCCAGATTCCGGAAGATTCTTCCTCCGTCACGAAGGCTTCTTGCTGTCTGGCTTCTTCATTCAGTTTAGGGCTGAAATCGGCCACGAAATCTGCTAGTGCCTGGGCCTTGATTGCCGCCTTTGGCTCGTAAGCGATATCAAAGTCGCTCAAGTGTATTGCCCATTTGGCCATTCGGCCGGTGATTTCTGGCTTCCTCAATATGGCTTTCAGTGGGTAATTGGTGCGAACCGTTATAGGATGGGATTCGAAGTATGGCCTCAACTTTGTGGAAGTCATGACCAGGGCGAGAACCAGCTTCTCCAAGGGTGAATAGCGCGTTTCTGCCGCGAGTAAGGTGCGGCTGACGTAGTAGACGGGGAGTTGGCTGCCCTGATCTTCCCGCACCAACACACCGCTAATGGCATTCTCAGTCACCGCAAGATATAAGAGCAGATTCTCACCTTCCTCGGGTTTGGATAGCAGCGTTGGGTTGGACAGATAGTGCTTGAGTTGCTGGAAGGCTGTCTCGTGGGCTGGAGTCCACTCGAACCTCTTGTTCTTCCGTAGCACATCGTAAAACAGGCGGCACCTGTCAGATGACTTGGATATGAAGCGGTTTAGGGCCGCCACTCTCCCGGTCAATTTCTGCACGTCTTTCACGCACTTGGGAGATCGTAAGGCTGCTATGGCTCGAATCTGATCGGGGCTAGCTTCGATCCCACGCTGGGTGACCATGAACCCGAGGAAGCGGCCTGAAGTTACCCCAAACGCGCACTTAG
Organism: Fallopia convolvulus; assembly: GCA_964016875.1. Lineage (NCBI taxonomy): Eukaryota > Viridiplantae > Streptophyta > Magnoliopsida > Caryophyllales > Polygonaceae > Fallopia > Fallopia convolvulus. The sequence goes on from OZ024721.1 coordinate 4,791,954, forward strand.
CTGGGTTCAGTTTCATACGGTAGCTGTCCAGGATCTCAAAGGCCTCTTCTAGGTGCTGGACATGGTGCATAGCCTGCTTGGACTTGACGAGCATATCGTCGATGTAGACTTCCATTGTCCTTCCGATGTACCTCTGGAACATACGGTTGACCAACCGCTGGTAAGTAGCTCCAGCGTTTTTGAGCCCGAAGGGCATTACCTTGTAGCAGTATGTGCCTTGGCTGGTGATGAAAGAGGTTTTCTCTTGATCTTCTTGATGCATTTGAATCTGATTGTAGCCGCTGAAGGCATCCATGAAGGTGAGCATCTCGTGGCCGGCAGTGGCGTCTACCATGGCGTCAATGTGTGGTAAGGGGAACGAGTCTTTCGGGCAAGCCTTGTTAAGGTCCGTGAAATCGATGCAGACTCTCCACTTACCGTTCTTCTTGCTTACCACCACGACGTTTGCTAGCCATTCTGGGTATCTCACCTCTTTGATTTTCCCCGTTCGTAGTAGGTTCTGTACCTCCTCATCTACGACCAGTTTCCGTTCAGGCGCGAACTTTCTTCTTTTCTGTTTGACTGGGGGGTGGCGAGGATCCACATTCAATCGGTGGGTGATGACGGTGGGGTCGATCCCGACCATATCCTCGTGCGACCAAGCAAAGCTGCCGTTGTGTTTTTTGAGGAAATTGACCAGTTCGGCCTTCTTCTCTGGAGACAGGTCCTTCCCGATCCGCACGGTTTGCTCGGGTTTCTGTTTGTCGAGGACGACCTCCTCGATTTTGTCAGCCTCGGGGTCTCTCTTTGGCGCAGGCCCTTTGGCTTCCTGTAATTGCTATGCAGGGTGGGCGACGGTCGCCTTCAAGGCAGACTTGTAACATTCCCTTGCTAGCCTCTGGTCTCCCCTGATTTCCCTCACTCCCCACGGTGTGGGGAATTTGATGGTCTGGTGGTAGGAAGAAGGGACCGCCTTCATGTCATGGATCCAGGGTCGTCCCATGATGATGTTGTAGCATGACGGGTAATCGAGCACGGAAAATCTGACCTGCAGATTGATTCCTTTAGCATAAGTGGGTAGGGATATTTCTCCCAGGGTATGAGCGATTTCCCCGCTGAATCCCACTAGCGCCACCGATTTTCTGAGGATGTTCTCCTCCTTTAGTCCCATCTCCTTGAGGGCATCCAATGTGATCATGTTGGTGGAGCTTCCGGTGTCGATGAGGATTCGCCGCATTAGCACGTTTCCTACTGACAAAGATATGACAAGACTGTCATGGTGGGGTCCCACTAAGCCAGCCGAATCCGAGTCACTGAAGGTGATGATATCCCCGGGGCGTCCGTCAGGCTGGCGGATGTTTGCTATCAGCGGTCCTTCCAGGTGTCCTCGTGCGTGGCGCTTAGCTACCGAATAAGTGACCCCACAGATGTCAGATCCGCCGCTGATGACGTTGACTACTTTAGCATACTCTGGAGATGACGGGATATCCATGGGCTCAGTTAGATTCTGGCCGGCGGGTATACCGGGGGTAGCGGAGATCTCTGACAGCAAGCCTCTTGAGTGCAGGTAGGCTAACTCTTTTCTGAGAGCGAAACACTCGTCTGTTTCGTGGTCGTAGTCTTCGTGGAAATCGCACCATTTGGTTTTGTCCCTTTTGGAATTCGGGTTCTCCGCCTTCTTTGGCCACCTGATGCGATGTCCGAATTTCTCCAGACCTTTCACGATCTCGGCGTTCCCCAATCCCAAGCCGTACTTGTGGACCTTCGGCCGATTGGGGGTGTCCTTCTTCCCGCCTGATTCCCGCGGCGTGGACTCCGGGCGCCTTGGGCCTGCTCTTCGAATATGGTTGCCCTCGGCGCTCCCTCCGTTGATCGGAAGAAGCTTTCCTCTCGACCCTATCGAAGACTGAAGCGGTTCGCGCGGGGATTTCATCTTCCTCGAGCCGAATATGTGCCAGAGCCTTTACCTGGACGTCCTCGAAGCTGTGACACGGGTATTTAGTGAGTTCTATGTAGAGCTCGCTATCGGGCAACAGACCTCTCCGAAAGGCTTCTATCGACGTGGGCACGTCGCAGAGTGGTATCGCCACCTTCTCCCGGTTGAACCTGTTCAAAAAGGCGCGCAGAGATTCTCCCGACCTTTGGGCCACGCGGTACAAGTCATTGGACTGTTTCGTAAGCTTTCGGCTGCTGGCGAATTGCTTCCGGAAGGCGTCCACTAAGCTCGCGAAAGATGCTATCCCTCCTCTGGGAAGGTTGATGAACCAGGTCAAGGCGGCGCCGGATAGTGTGGCACCGAATCCTTTGCACATGATCGCTTCTCTGGATTCTCGCGGTATTGAGTTGGTCATCATTTTTTGCTTGAAAATAGCGACGTGCTCGTCTGGGTCGGCGGTCCCTTTGTAGGTAGGGACGGTCGGGACAGTGAACCTCTTCAGGATGTCCACACTGGCGATCGAAGCTGCGAACGGGGATTCGTCGTAGCCGTCTAGGGTTTCCTTCTCAAGAGGAGGGGGCACCCCAGGTATTTGTGCAATCTTGTCTTCTAGCCCTTTGAGTCGATCCTGCATGTATTTATTGAAGAGCACCTCCAGGAAGGGTTTTGGAGGTGATACCTGTCTTCCGGATCCTTCGCTGTATAGGGGGTGGAAGACTCCCGTGCCTGCGGCTCAGCTCCCGGGCGTCGGACCATGGGGTACTCCGGGGAGGGTGGCTGCCGGGGTGGCTGCGTTCACTGTAGAGATGGCCCTCCGACTTGAGAGTCAAAGGTCTCCCCTAGGTTGAGGCGGACAGTGGATTCTCTTACGGTTCCGATTGGACGGGATCCGCTATGCGATGCCGAGGCCGCCTGCAGTTGCTCGCGAAGGTTCGCGTTCTCCGTAGTGAGCTGCGAGATACGATCCATATGGGTCTGGCTGCGGTCTTTTTGGTTGACCATGTCCTTCTGGAGAGTAGATATTTTGGCCGCGAACTCATCCAGGACGTTGCGCAAGTCCAGCGTCTCCTCGGCGTTGCCGTCGCGAGTGCCTCCCTCAGGGCGGACGTCCTGGCTGCCTTCAATTCTCTCAGCGGTGAGAGAGGTCGGTTGCGAACTTGTCATCTTCTTGAGCGGGAGTGATCTTGCCTTGATCGAGAAAACGAATGAAACCGGCTAGGGCCCCACGGTGGGCGCCAAATTGTTTTGGTCAATTTCCGACCAATGATGATCAAAGACGAACCTTAGGATTTGTGGGGACAAACTAATCGATAAAACTCAAAATCTATAACCAAAGCAAGTGTTTATATTCAAGTAGTTGCAGATTACAGTGGATCGATTACAATGTTCTCGCTTGCCTCTATTTCTGGGCTCATTCTCCTATTAAATATGGCTTCTGATCTCAACTCCTGCCCCCCCCCCCCCCCCGTCCTCTGGGATCGTGCCCCCATCTCCCCACGTTTCGAGCTCCATCTTCTGGCGGTTGCTCTCGAACTCCAACTGCCGAATTCTTCGCTTCTGGGAGACGATCTCAGCGACCTGAATTTCGCTGTTGGGCCTGATTGCTAGCGACTTGGGCCGATGGGTGGACAGGTGATTCCTTGGGCCCAACAATAGATATTGATATATTATAGTCCTATCAATTTGCTAGTAAATTCTTGCAAAAAGTAATAGATATTGATAACAATGCCCCATACCAACAACAATGCAAATTTTGTATTACAATTTTATGTTCCAAAGTACAAGATTTATTTGGTTACAATACATCACAAACACAAAAAAAAAATAGGATCACACATTCACACACAAAAAAAAAACATTTTAGATTTAATACAAGTAATAGTTTCGAGTCAGGTGTCGATAGTACTCGATGCCCATTCTAAGCACAAAGGGGAAAGTACTAGATGCCCATTCTAAGCACAAAGGGGAAAGTACTAGATGCCCATTCTAAGCACGAAGGGGAAACACGACTGCTAAGATTATGTATTTTATAATGGGGTCTCCATGTGGAAGTATTGCCACGAGGGAGGATCCGTTCGTGATCAACACCGCGACTATGGCATAGCATAGCTCAATGCTATAGCGCGCACGAGCAGAAGCATTAGTGATGGAACGAGCAGAAGCACGAGCGCAATCACCTCTTTAACAGGAGATGATTCTAAGACAAATATGTGTTAGAAAGATCTCGATACAGGGGCCATGGTGACTGATGAGGTATTTTTCAATGGTCTTTAGTACCTATCAAAGAAACCTTAGCTTAACCAACTCAGTAGAGTGGTAGGTAAGGGTCGATCCCACAAAGACTCTTGTATTTGTGTTATTACTTGTATGCCAAGTAACCTAAAAGGGGGTTTTGGAATGATTATCTATTCTAATATGCAACTATAAAAGTAAATATGAATGCAAAAGATGATTTTGAATATATGAGAGACAAACGTGTTCAACTAGTTAAATCCATCATGATATTGCTTTGTTGATCATCGATTCTCTTGATTCTCTTCTCACTTGAATAATCTATTGTGGATAATGACCCTACTAAGGATTAAAATCCGAACTTCAAATTTAGTTGATAGAACTACCAGTCTAACAACCCTAATTATTTAACAACCTAGAAGACCTTCTAGATTCAATTAAACAACACCATAACGATTCAAGTTACCAATAGAAACAAGCACATAGAGCAACCAAACATCTAAGTGACTTGTGAATTTATTCCCTTCTTCAACCAACTAGTCCAATCGGTACTAAATTGATTAAAGTATACTCTTGATCAAATTAACTCCGACCGAATCAGATTCAGTTTTAACTAGAAATTCAATTAGGTAGCTAATCTAACAAAACCCTAGTTTTGATTCAATTAAGCACAAGGAATAAATTCTATTCAGGTTTGTTGAGAATCAATCAAATCTCATAACTATATACAAATCATGAATTCAGTAACTAGCCAAACACAATAAATTTAGCAATGCATAATTAAATTGAAATCAAACTTACAAAGGTTTCAAAGTCTGCCTCCAAAGAGAAAAACCCTAGCCTCCAAAAGTTGATCAAAAGGTTATGACCATCCAGAGAGAAAACTAAAAACAAGGTTTAAATACCGCTAAGATATCCAAAGATAAAGATATATCCCGAAATTCCATTAAACTAGTCGGAAAAGACCTAATAAAGTCCACCCGAAGCCCAAAACACGCGGCCAACTCTCCCACGGCAGAATGTGAGGCGCGGTCTTAACATAAAGTGGCGCGGCCGCGGCATAAGCCTTCCTAGCCCGCGGCACTCTCGGTTCAGCATTTCAGGCGACACTTCAGAGGCTGTTTTCACCCCTTTAGAGTTGGAATTTGGACTCGGAGTAAAAATATGAATTGTAGCTATTTGAATTAGCTTTCCAGTGATACCAAATTCAGCCTCATCAGAGCATTATAGCTCCCAAACCAAGCATTGCAAGATAGAGGTGTCAAAACAAGAACTCCAATGCATAGCTCGGGTTTAAGCGTTCTTTTCCCTCAAGATCTTGGGTCTTGGTTCTTCCAATCTTCATTTGTATCACTCTAAGCTTCCTCAAACACCTTCATAGTCCACTAAGATCCATCCCGTCCACGCTTGTTTACCTAAAGATTTGTAAAACCGAACAAAACAAGCGCAACTACCCGAAAACACAAGAGCCTAGAAACTAACCTAAAACTAACTAAAACTAAGTAAAACTTATGCAAAATCAACATAAAAATGCATCTAAACTACACCTATATGCAAGCTATCAGTGACCAGAACAACGACGTTCGAAATATATTATTAGTTGTTTTGGAAGGACAGCACTTTCGGGCATGAAATGGGTAAGGCAACTTATGCCACATAAGAGAAAAGCGTTTTGTGTTTACTATTTTTTCGCTACACTACTAGCTCTTTTAGTTTCACAGCTATATTTAGCATAACATTTCGTCTTCTTGCTAAATATTGCAGTGAAACTAAACGAGATAGCTAGGGTAGTGAAAAAATAGTAAACTCATAACGCTTTATTGTTATTCGTGGCATAAGTTGCCTTATCCATTTCATGTCTAGCAGCGTTGTCCTGCCAAAGCCCACTGGGGGAATTATTTCCTGACTATAGGGTTACCACAAGAATTAAAACAAAAACAACTAATAATATATTTGTTAAATATCAAAAATGTGTAAGAATCATCTCTTGTTAAAGAAGCTTGCCGATGCTCCCGCTAGTTCTCGTGCTATTGCTCGTGCTTCTGCTACTCTTTGTTGGGTGTTTATAAATAAAATTCAATTTATTTGTTAAATAGCAAAAATCCACCCATCTTCACCTCCTCCTTCCTCCTTCCATGATTCAACTTGGTCAACCGAGTTGACACGAATGTTGATCGAGATAGCATTGACCATCGTTCACCGATATTGGCCATCGTTGATCAATTGCTAACCGGTCAAAACTATCATCAAAGGTCTTGATGAGACTTTTTAGGACAAAAAGTGACGGCAATTTGTCATCAAGTTGTCCTAAACTATTATCAATCTTGTCATTAAAAGCCCTGGTAATAAAAAAATGTCATCAAAGGACTTAATGACAACATATTGTCATCAAAAACTTTGATGAAACTTTTTGAAACTATCATCATAAAAAAAAGTGTCATCAAAAACATTGATGACACTTTTTGAAATCGTCATAAAAAACCTTATGATAAAAAATGTCATCAAAGACCTTGATTACACTCTTTAAAACTATCATCAATTGTCTTGTGTCGTCAAAGGCAAAAATTGTCATCAAATGCATTGATGTCAATTTTTTATCATCAAATGCAAAATGTGTCAACAAAAGGGATGACAAACAAGTGTCATCAAACGACCTTGATAATCTAGTGTTATAAAAATTGTCATCAAAGTGTCATCTAAAGCTTTCAAAGAGCCTTGATAATATTCAACCACATGAAAACAATCATTATCAACAGATAAAAGAACAAAGTTGTTACACTTGCCATCACCACATGATTATTGTTAATAATAAACCTACCATGTGAGCTAACATTATTATTTTTTTACAAAAACCTATGGGGGATTTGAACCAACATTATTATTTAAAAATAAAAATGCTCTACCATGTGAGCCAATACGTTAAACACATATGTACCTTTTGCATAATAATAATAATATCTTAGCAATTTCATCCACTAGGATGAAATTAACAAATAATTAATAATAATATCCTAATAAAAAGGATGAAATAAAATATTGTCAATTCATATTATTACCACCTTGAATTATTGATAAGGTTCATATTACTATAAAAGTTGGACCTCTTATTGATAAGGTTAAATATGATATATGCATTATAATAGTCAATACAAATAGTTAAGTGTAATTTACCCTTAATTAATATGAAAGGACTAGGACCCTAGCTTGTTTTGTAGTTTTTTCAATCGTACCAAAACAATTCTAAGCATGTAAGTAGCTAAAATAAGTAAGTTCCATAGGCTGATGAAGAACACATAGAGAAACAACGTTGGAAGAATCAAGCCCGGGAAGAAGACGAGCATTAGATATCATATTTACATTAGTTAGATTGAACCTGCAGGAAAGGAAAATCGTGAGGTGAAAAGTGAAAACACATCTCCAACTCCAACTATTAATTAATACATACATAAGTACAGATGCAAGCATACAACTGAATGCAGCAATTGAAATCAACCAAGAATAAATAGTACTAGAAACAAGCTAACTGGAACAATTAACACAAAGAAAAACCCAAAATAACAAATCAGTATAAGTCAATATTCCAAGGGAATAGGTATGTGTGATACCGATTTTAGGCGCGTTTTGGTCAAAGTTCAGATTTAGGTCAGTTTTCGAATGTAAAACACAAGAACACAGCGACTAACAAAGATCTAACACGAGATTACAAACAAGACTCAAAAGGACTAAAGAACTCGAAGACTCCCTGGACAAACTCGACTTGGTGAAACTCTCTTCACCGCTCGGCCTTCCTTCTAGTTAGCCTTGCTACCGATCTCGATCTCTCTTGACCTTCGTCTTTCTCTCGTTCTCTTTTTCCTCTTTCTGTTCTATCTCTCGTGTGCTCTCTTTCTATGAGTTGTTGTAAACAAAATGAGCTGCTAGAGTTTGGTTTCCTGACAAGAACTTTTAAAGCTCATTTGATAATGCACATCGTTTTCACCACGTTGGAAGTCGGTGCACTTTGCTGTACTTGAAGCTGCTCACTCCTGGGCTTTGCTGAGTGAGCCCAAAAAACAAGCCTTGGCCCATTTTTCTTGGATAGTGGGATGATTGGATGTTTCACCTAATTTTCTCTAATTATAAACATCCTGATCAAATTATACCAATTAGTGACTCGATGTATGACTCAAAGTAGCAAATGGGCCTAAAATGCTAGTCTAAGATAACAAGTAAAGTAGAAAGTAGTCATTTTTTGCACCTAATTTTCTCTTATTATAAACACCTAATTTTGTACGATAACAACAAGTAGCAAATGACCTTTCACCTAATTTTCTCTAATTATAAACACATAATTAGACAAGCTCATGCCTGAAAAGCATCAGATTACATTTCAATGGAAGGATGACATACCAAAAGCATCAGATTAGACAAGCTCATGCCTGAAAAGAAGGAAGTTGAAGAAGGGAGAGAGCCCAAAGGGCAAAAAGAATTGTTGTAGATGTGTACGTAATTGAGTAGGTGTGCCGTGAGGGGCTAGACCTTTAAAAGATTAATGGTTAATTAAGTTTGTCTATTTGTGTGATGTTGTGATTTTGGTTTAATTAAGTAGTTGTATTTTGACTGTCCACCTAATTTCCTCTAATTAAGTAGTTGTCTACGATAACAAGCAAACTAGAAAGTAATTAATCTTCAGCCTATTGTTCTTTGACCAGTTGATTAAGCTTTTGAGCTACATTGTTTTATTAGTTATTTTTTGCAAAAACAAAAAAAAAAGAACTCAATTTTTAGAGTTCAATCGACACTTGTGAGAGACAAAACGTATATGTTATTGGAAGTTCATGCTTTATAACACTTGAGGTCTGGAGGAACCTATTTGGAGTGATGGCTTTATGTTTTTTTTTTGTTGAATTTGTTCAACGACTTCTAGCTTCTCTTGCTACCTAATAGGCCTCACTCGTGGAATGTTCCACCCGTTATCGAAATCACCCGTCACCCACTGGTTATATGAGTGACCCGTTCACCCGTAATTAATGCCTAAAAGGCACCAAAATACTAGAGAATAAAGCACCAATGGCAGATTAAACAATATTAACGAGATTGATTTGGCTGAATGATCTGCCTGATTTTCATTAGAGCGATAGTTTATATTTTACAAAAGATAACTAACTAAGGAAAATATCTACAGAATATGAACATAAAAGATATTACAAATATTACAGAAGATATTATCAACTATTATAGAAGATATTATCCAATACTCCCCCTCAAGTTGGAGCGTGAAGATCCCGAATGCCCAACTTGCCCAATAACGTCTGAAACTGTTGAGAACCAAGGGCCTTAGTGAAGATATCAGTTGGTTGCAAATGTGTTCTAATATGGCGTGTGCAAATTGAACCAGCTAGGAGGAGATCCCGAATAAAGTGGCAGTCAACTTCAATGTGCTTAGTCCGGTCATGAAAAACTGGATTAGCAGCAATATGTAGAGCGGCCTGACTGTCACAAAACAACTGCATAGGGCCTGAATGACGAACACCAAGAGACCGAAGTAAAGACTTCAGCCAAATTAGCTCACAGCAGGCGGTTGCCATGGCCCTGTATTTAGGTTCAGCAGAAGAACGAGAGACAGTTTTCTGCTTCTTAGTTCGCCACGAAATAGGTGAAGAACCAAGCTGAACAAAATATCCTGTAATGGATCGGCGAGCAAGTGGACATGTAGCATAGTCAGAATCACAGAACGCCGTAAGCTCCATATTACACTCACTAGGAAGACAAACACCCTGGCCAGGATGTCCCTTCAGATACCGAAGAACTCGGATGGCAGCATCCCAATGATCGACAGTAGGGTCCTGCATAAACTGAGCCAGAGTATGAACAGCATAACATATCTCTGGACGAGTGATAGTCAAATAAATCAGACGACCAATCAGGCGCCGAAATCAATCAGGAGACTCAAATTTCGGCGCAGTAGAGAGAGCAAGTCGATGGTTCTGTTCCATCGGAAAATCACACGGCTTGTTGGCCAACATTCCAGCCTCACTCAATATATCCATGGTGTACTTTCTCTGGCACAGATACAGACCACCAACAGAACGAGCAATCTCAATGCCCAAAAAATATTTCAAAGACCCCAAATCCTTCATGTGAAAGCAAGAACTTAGCTGACCTTTGAACTTAGCAATCGCAGCGGAATCATTACCAGCAACAATGAGATCATCAACATACACTAGGACATGAAGAACAATCCCAGAACGATTATAAGAGAACAAGGAGTAATCAGCAAGAGACTGAACAAACCCGAAACCACGTAAAGTCGTGGCCAACTTAGCAAACCAATTCCTTGGAGCCTGCCGAAGACCATACAAGGACCTGTTCAAACGACAGAACTGACCAGCCAGATGCTGGGAAAAACCAGGTGGAGGACGCATGTACACTTCTTCGTGCAAATCTCCATGCAAAAATGCGTTGTGCACATCCATCTGATGTAACTCCCAATTCTTAGCGGCAGCAACTGCTAGAAAAGTACGAACGGAAACCATTTTTGCTACTGGGGCAAAAGTCTCCTTGTAATCAATTCCTTCCTTCTGATTATTCCCAAGAACAACTAAACGCGCCTTAAAGCGCTCAATAGACCCATCAGATTTCCGCTTAATTTTGTACACCCATTTACAACCAATCGGCTTTTTCCCTGCCGGAAGAGATGTCATAGTCCAAGTACCATTACGCTCAAGAGCGTCAATTTCGGCTTCCATGGCCTTTCGCCACCAAGGATCCCGAGCAGCAGCAGAAAAAGAGTGCGGTTCTGTAACAGATTCAACAGAAGCAGCAAAAGCAGTATGTCTAGCCGAAAATCGATCAAAAGAGACATAATTAGCTATGGGATAGGATGTACCTGATGAGTCTGACGGTTGAGATGAAGAGGACCGTGATGTTTCTTGTTTTCGTACGGTGTTGCAAATGAAGCCACGTAGCTTCACAGATGGAGTGCGATCACGGGTAGAACGACGGACAGGGGCTTGAGCAGTGACAGGAGAGGATTGAACCCCACCACTCCCATCAACTGCCTGCGATGAGGCATTTGAGGTGCTTGGAATTAAGTTGACTTGGACGGCGTCAAGGGAAGATTGAACCCCACTCCCCCTGACATCCATTTGCGTTGGAGAATCTGTGGTGTTAGGTAATGGTTCTTGAATGGCGACAGGAGGAGATTGAACCCCACTCCCCCTGTCATCCATCTGCGTTGGGGCTACAGGGTTTTGGGCAAAATCATAAACAGATGGATGAATATCAACATTAGGAGAATGGTCAGCAACAGGCACGGGTGTAGCAAGTTGATAAGGAAAATTAGTTTCATAAAATATGACATCACGGGAAACGAACCGTTCTTTAGTGTCTAGGTCTAGAACTTTCCAACCTTTTTGTCCATTCGGATAGCCAATGAAAACGCATTTTCTAGCCCTGGGAGCAAATTTGTTTGTAGATTTTGGAATAACAGAAGCATAGCACAGACAACCAAAAATGCGAAGATGAGCATAGCTAGGTGGTCGACCATACAATAATTCAAAAGGAGTCCGATTTTGCAAAATTGGGGTTGGCGTTCTGTTTATTAAATAACATGCAGTAAGGACACAATCACCCCAAAAATGTAGAGGTAAATTAGCATGAAAGCGCAAAGCACGGGCAACATTTAAAATGTGACGATGTTTTCTTTCAGCCCTACCATTTTGTTGAGGAGTACCAACACACGAGGTTTCAAACAAAATACCATTTTCATCAAAGAAAGACCGTAAAACAGTGAATTCAGTCCCATTGTCGCTTTGAAGACATTTAACGTTTTTATCAAATTGGCGATTTGTCATAGCACAAAATTTTGGAATTAAAGTAGCAACCTCGGTTTTATGTTTCATAAGAAAAGCACATACACAGCGAGAAAAAATCATCAACAATGGTAAGAAAATAATGCGCTCCTTGAGCAGACGGGGTCCGATAAGGGCCCCAAACATCACAATGAATCAAATTAAACATATCAGAAGCATGCGTTTGACTAATAGGAAATGAAGGACGAGATTGTTTAGCCCTATGACAACTATCAAACGGTTCCAAAGGTTCTGTTATTTTAATATTAGGCAGAAATTTAAGAACAGAAAGTGAGGGGTGACCAATTCGGGAATGCCACAAGGCAGGTGAGGCAACGTCCATCCGTGAAGCATGAGCCTTCCGCGCAGCCACACGAAACCAATAGACACCATTCCTCTCCTCACCCGCTCCAATCAAACTCATCGAAGTGCGATCCTGCAGAATACATAGCTTATCAGTCAAACGAGCAATGCAATTCTGATCTTTAAGCAACTGAGCAAGTGATATTAAGTTGCAAGTCATATCGGGAACAACAAGCACATTATGTAGAATAAATTGATCAGACAGTATTAAACTTCCAGATCTGTGGGTTGTTGTTGATGCCCCATTAGGAAGAACAATAGTGGATGCTTCCACTGTGCACAAATCAGTCAGCAAAGAGTCGTTTCTGGTCATATGAAACGAGGCACCTGTGTCTAAAATCCAGTTAGAACGAGACGTACCAGAAGTCACAACAGAGGACTGAACCATGGTTATGAGTTGCTGAAACTGAGCATCTGAGAGTCCCGTCGCTGCGCGATCGGCTGCTGTTATCTGCCCAATCTGCTCGTTGGAATCTGGCGCAGTTGCGGCATTAGCGACACCGTGCCCGCGGCCTCGACCCGCCGCGCCCGCGGCCTCTACCCGCCGCGCCCGCGGAACCACGACCCACGCCCGCGGAACTACGACCCGCGCCCGCGGACGTGCGCTCGCGTTGCAGCGCGAGTTGCTGCTCGTGCCGGTCCGTGCCCCACCACTCGGGATAACCGACAATCTTGTAACAAGTCTTCAAATCGTGCCCAACCTTCTCACAATGGGTGCACCAAGGCCGATCTCCTCGGCGCGAGTCGGAATTCTGTCCAGCGCTGAATTGGCGCTTTTCAGTGTCCCCGCGGCCACGGGACTGGTCCCCGCGCCCGCGGCTGCCTAGGGCAGCGAATGCGCCACCTTCAGCACGCTCGTCTCGGCTTTTTGTCACAATCCTCGAGCGTTCTTCTGTAACAACAGTAGCATAGACTTTAGTAATCCGCTGAATCGGATCTTGAGCAAGCACGTTGGATCGAACAGTATGATAAACATCATCAAGTCCCATTAAAAATTGATGAACTTGTTCTTCGTCCCGTTCCCGGGTCAATTCTTCAGCCCACTTGCATTCACATTTCCCGCAAGTGCAACGACGAGACACGTATAATTGGCGAGCTCGTCCCATAACTTCTTCAAGTCCCCGTAGTACGCAGCAACAGAACGCCCATTCTGAGTACAACGAGCAAGATCAAGGCGGAGTTGTTGAACCCGCGGTCCGTTTCCGATTGAGAAACGCAATTTCAGATCATCCCACAACGCCTTTGCCGTTTCGAAAAAGGTGATTGAGGAACGTAGAGATTCGTCGATGGATTGTAGTATCCACCCGACGACCATTGAATTTACGCTCCACCAGTCATCTAACTCATCAAGATCAACTGGTGGCGTAATCGAGCCATCAAGGAACCCGAGCTTTCTCTTTGCTCGAAGGGAGTTCCGCAAGACAAGTTCCCACTCTTGAAAATTATCGCCTTTGAAGACAACGGGACAAATCTTCAATCCCGGATGGTCGGAAGGATGCAAATAGTATGGTGAATTTTGAGGTCGAGATCCATCACCAATTTTCAGGCCACTGGTGTTGGCGTCTTTTGCCTCGGGCGTCTTCGACATGATGATCGGCAGCAACCAGTACTTGGCGGAGGCGCTAGTTGCTGGTGGTGGTGTGGCCGGTAATTGTGTTTAGGATTTTGGATCGGTATTAGCCTCTAGCTCTGATACCATAAACAATATTAACGAGATTGATTTGGCTGAATGATCTGCCTGATTTTCATTAGAGCGATAGTTTATATTTTACAAGAGATAACTAACTAAGGAAAATATCTACAGAATATGAACAGAAAAGATATTACAAATATTACAGAAGATATTATCAACTATTATAGAAGATATTATCCAATACAGATAAAGTTCGAACTCTGAAACAGCTAAACACTATATAAGCCAAAACACAACTAAAGAGATTCAAGGAGAGAACATAAGTAGTCGTTTAGCTTATTGGCATGAAGCTGGGTAGCTTCATTATATGAATAACACCACAGTAGGAGTTCTTAATTTTGACACTCCAAAAACTTAAAACACACACACATTTACAAATGCCTTTTCCTTTGCCAGATTGATTTCCAGACAGCTACACCAATCTTGTTGACTGACAATGATGAAAAACATCACAGTTATCAGTAATACGACGAGATTATATGCAGATTGGAACATGCATTACAGGAGAGGCTTAATCTGCACTTTCCACCATCTCTTGTTCTGACAAATCTTGCTGAGTAGAAATGTTATGTTCACTTTCAGAAGTCTTGGTCACAAAACTCAGTGGCACACTACATGGAGTCCTAGTGTGCTTTGATGTTGACTTATGAGGCTGATGAAATAGCAAGTGAGCGACAGCTCGATCTATACAATTGGTATCAGTTTCAGCACTCGGCACTTTCATGAAACTGAAGATGATGGCGAAAACATAATAAGTTGAGAAAAAAACAAGTAGATTGCCCAAAATTGAAGAACTTACACCTTAAGTCCTAACTAAACAAATAGAAGAACATGTTAAAAATAAACCAGATGATGATACTTATTGCAATGAAGGGGTGGGTTAAAGTTCAATTTAAGACTTGCTTTTAATTTGAAAACTGGGACTTCCTTTTTTTGGTAAAAAACGAGTCCTTTTTCAAATATAGGTGGATGGGGGGTGAAAGGAAGAGGGAGAATTAAAGGAGAAGCTGAAATATTTTTTGATTAGTCAATTAATGATCAAAAAATATTCTTGGATAATCATCAATCAATGACCACCAAGTCTCAAAACTAGAAGATCATGGCTCTATTTAATAAATTGTAATCAGTGATCAACAATAAGTCTGATACCTAACCTATCTCATGTATAATTCTACCAATTATTCTAAATGATTAACATATTAGAAAAAATATGATCCTAATAATCATCTATTGTCAAAAATAAAAATGGATCCATTTTTTATCCCTAAAATACCTTCTGAATATACTTGTCTGTTATCAATAGGTGTAAAATTTTAAGTACAAAGAGAGGAAATGCATGAAAATTGAAAAACAGATTATATGAATATATTAGACAAAGTGAGACACTACAAAACAAAAAGACAAGGTGGCAGATTGCAGGACAAAAAGACAATGTTAGGCTAGAGTTTAACGTTTTACCTAATCTGGGTAAGTTAATAGAGTGGGGTGCTTGAATATCTAGGATGTTTGCAAATAATAGGTGGTATTCTACTAAAGAAGGATTTAGATATTGGGTGTGTGTTCAGCTGGGACACGGATTTCTGTTTTATGGGAGACTTCTCAAGGAAATTTTGTGCTCTTAATATCCTGTATCCATCCCTTTTTATGGGCATTAGTATTGAGACCCTTGGTTGACTCTGTTATTCATATTTTAAGATTTCTACCTCTATTAAAATGTCTTATAAGCTCATTAAGAAGCATGTGAGTACATGATGCTATCCGGCAGTACAGAACTAACAGGAGGTTGTTTATGTAACCAATATAACCGCATAATTCCAAGACTTGGATATTAGAGCCTTGCTTTGGAATGCTTGTGAGTTGATAAGACAGAACAGGTCCCTGGTTCACATTTCATTCACAATAAGTACATAAATTCCGTACTGAAATGAGTTCAATCATCAGGTTCATGTCATGACCAGCAGAAATTGATGCTTTTGTTTCACTAACCTCTCTTGATTACTTATGTTTTCCTTCAAGATCTCAGGCTCATTTGCGTAATTCCTTTGCATAGCACTTTGTCCCAATCGGAATAGGCTATCCCTCATGCAAAGCTTTATCCTGGTATCCAACTGCAGAAAACCAACGTTAACTACAATTTTTTTTTGTTTGAAATTGCTATATTCAAAAATAAAAATCACTTACTTTGGTAACGACATCCTGAAGCTTATATAGCACTGCATCTTCCACGTTGTGATCAACCTCTTCCATTGAAACTGCACTAGAACCATGCACAACCTGATCGTTTTTCGAATAATCAGTGATTGGAACTGGGTGATTCAACTGCTGCTGTTGTTTTTCAATAGCATGCAAAGCACGCATTTTCTGTCTCCTCTTCAGCTTTTCAATCTTTTCTTTGGGTGTCATGTTCTGACTTTTCGTGGTAGTATCTGATGATTTGTCCATGAAAACTCTCTCACTTAAACATGCTGCAGGATTAGAGAGAGGAGGGTGATGTTTTTCATCTGTTCCGGGCAAGACAGAGATGGAAATGCACTGATCTGAAAGATTCCTGTCTGAATATGCAGGTAAATATGGATTTGAAAAGTGCTGATAAGGTGAACATAATGATTGATGAGGCATGTTTTCCTGGTCGAAGACAGAAGACAAATAAGATTTTGAATCTGCCGGTAAATATGGGTCAGTAGTGCCATCACTTTCTCCCTCGCCAAAGCTTAAATGTAGCCTCTCTTGAGTATAACATGTTGAATCTGCTGGCTTTTCAAATCTAATTGGATCTGATTGACATCTGTTGTGCAGATACTCAGTATTAAAACCGAATTGGCCAGATGAGTTCCCTACAAGCTCTAGTCCCCAATTTGTGGAGTCCAGAGCCATCGACGAGGACTTCACTCCATCTCTAGACAATGTCCACAACCCATCCGTTCTATCAAGATTGGCATGGTCTGCTAATGCATCATTACTGCAAAATCATCACTTGTGTGAATATTGTGTTAGATAGATAGAACAGGAGTCATAGAGGAATCTTCACAAAAAAGACAATATAGCTATGTGGAAAATAGAAAAAGGGCTACATTTGCTTCATGTCAACAGCAAGAAGATGTCTGCATAAGAAAACTAATATACATAATGAACAGAATATTTTCAGCTGGTTAATTGAAGAGTTTGAAATAAGTAAATCGGATATCTTCTAAAATATATAAACACTAATGATTGGGAGTATTGAAATTTGAGAAAAGAGAGGTAAAAGGATAATCAATACTTTTGTTGGTAAAAAAGGTCATTTTTACATTATGCCAAAAAGTACATATGTTTGTTTTCTACATTCTTATAGAGTTATAGATGGGTTATGTTTCAAAAGTAGGAAATGAGTTTCATTGTTTTTTTCAAAATTCCTCATTGTTAATTAAGATAATAAATTCAGAAATGGATTTTAGGGTTAGAACTAATTCGTTTGCATTTCATTTTAGTTTTATTGAATCTGAGCTAAAAAATCAATTTTTTATATAAAAAAACTCTATTAACATTTCTGATTTGCGTAACATAAAAAAAAACTAGCTTTGAGTTTGAAAAATTGTTTTTTTTTTTTTTGCTAGCTAATTAGGTTAGTTTATTACTTGGTATATTCATTTATTCAAATTCGTTATTTCATTTTCTAAAAAATATTGTTTCCTCAATTTTTGCTTCTATACAACTATTTTTCAAACATGTCACTTACATTCTTGTATCTTACACTACAGCTCATTTAAAAAAAACATTTTTCTAAATATACCAGATGACCTGCACTGAGAAAAAAAGCAGATAACATGAATAAGCAAAGGATATTCATACACTAATCATTTTTTTTATTTGCCTAAGAATCATAAGTATTTCATTCAAGAGGTGCAGTGCAGATGATTTTAATTAATGCTGCTGAGAATGTTAGCAAGACCTTGGGTACAACTGCACATATGCAATATGCAAGTTAGGGAAGCCCGGAGATAGAAATATGAAAGAGAATGCACATACAAATGAGAAACTTGTTTTACCTAAATATGCAATCAAGATCATTGAAACTTCCAATCTTAGCCCAGCTGTTGCTAATAATATCACCGAGCTCTCTATCATCATTATGATCTTTAGAAGTCTCAGAGACCTTTTCTAGGTCAATTTCCTTACCTGCAAGAAAATCTAACATATAAGATATCATGATTATTTAGAGGGGAAAACATTTTTACAGGGATAACAAATGGCTGGACCCAATAACAAGCACTGACCAAATTAAAACCAAAATATGTAAGTGAGTCCAGAACAACAAAGGAACAAGAAGAGACATGTCTAAATAAATAGACCAGCACATTAGCATAAGGAAGTTTTAAAACTTTCAGAACATACCAGAATGTCTTCAGAAGAAAGAGCATCTACTTAGTTATAAAAACAAGGAAAGAACCTGACATGGTCATTAAGCCGATAAAGTGAGAACTTTAAAGTGTATAACGATCTCAGCTACACAGAGTCACAGATATTATCGAGCATAAATTTTAAGCAACTGCAGTACTAAATAATATTAGAAGGAATGCAAATAACTAGATGAGTAAGGAAATGTAATCATCCTCCAGTTCTAATGCTTCATAAAGCAGTAAGTGATCTTGTGCTGATACTACAGTTAGCAATCCTAGCATGAGTTTTACCCTTTAACTAACCAATATATTATACAATCTAACTAAATCCAACTACATCTAGAAGAGTAGGAATAGTGAATGCCTTACCCATCCAATTGTCATCCCTACCTCGTGATGCTCAATTGTACAAAAAACATTTTTTAAGTACCTATGCATTTAAGTTCAGGATGTGATGACAAACCATCATTGCTCTGTTGTTTACCCCCACCATGTAGCTTGGTTTTAGTGGCAGTTGACTTTTGTTCAGAAAGCTTAATATTGGCAGATTCCTCATGTGCTTCATTGTTGTGCCGATAAACAAAATCTGATTGAAATTTTCCCTCACTTTCCTCAGGATAAGGAACAATGTGGTCATCCGCCTCACCCCATATTAGGTTTGCAAGCTGGAAAGTGCATGAAAAATTATATATCACTGTTGTATTTACACATCAATTTATGTAAAAAATACTCCTCTACTATAATTAAAGTTCAAAAATTCTCTTCTACCAAAAACAAGTTCAAAAATTCTTAATATGTTTATCCCACAAAGGGTGCATGATAAAATGCATACTAAAAACCCTCTAACAGTTGCTTTTTGATACTCTCCAGAGAGTAAGCTTGTACGCCTATTATTACATTGGTTTCCTGTCTACAAATCTAGACATACTTTCTTTCTATATTATTATTAATAGAGCCTAATGTCGTCTACTGTTGATTATTTATGTCAGCGTGTACATTAGACAACCATGAGCAGACAACTACATTTATCCTACATTGATGAACATCTATCAGAATGACTCAGCTAGAGAGAGAGAGAGAGAGAGAGAGAGAGAGAGAGAGAGAGAGAGAGTATACTTATATAGTATGACTGTGCAGTCATATAATCAAATCCTAACTACCAATAGAAAGATTAAGAGCTTCGAATTAAGGAATAAAATGTTTGCAAGGACAGTTTACCTTCTATTAATCTTTTTTTTTATGGTTACAGTAGTGGCTGAAGTATATCAGTGAATTCCTTAAACCTCATATATCATCAGACATCCAAGCAAAAAGGCAAAAGACATTAGAGAAAAACACTGACTTTTGACTTGCCATGAGATAATGCCGGTAGAAGGAATTTGAAAGAAACTTGGTAAGTTTACAAAAGAACAGCTCTTCCCTAGATTTTTCATACAATCATCTCCTGTCCATGAGCATAGGATAAGATAGGATAAGAAACTACATATCTTCTATTCCTTGCTATATCTAGAATCCCCTGTTTTGACACTTCAATCAAATTTGTCCTACTCTTTCAGGGTAATATCCAGTTGTCTCAAATGAGCACCCAGTATGCCCATATTTCGTCTGCTTTATGCTAGAAGCAAACTTAATTACGTGAACTCGGTGGGCAAAATATTGAAAATCAGTGATCCAAATTCATTAAATTCTTAAGTTCAAGTGCCTAGCAGAAATTCACAGGTATTTTGAAATCTAAAAAAATCAAACTACTGAAGGGGCTAAATCACATGCAAATCACTATCAACTAACTACCAAAAGATAAACTCAGCGAGAAAGGACGACGAAGAAACTCAAAGACTCGAACAGAACAATTTCCGTTTAAAATTTTCAGATACTTAACTTTCAGAAATTCGTGTGATTTCCAATCATACGATACGGCAAATTCACGATACACAATAACAAAAATTCACAAAAGAAAGGGTCTAGAATTGCGAAGAACGAACCTCTTGGTCTTCCCAACTAAACATCTCCTTAGAAGTAGAGGCTAAATTTGACCAGATCCAAGCTCACCCCATGCTCGCAACTCGATTCGCGCGTCGACCAGAACAAATTCGCCCAAACGAAAACCAAACTGAGAAAACGAATGATTGAACAAACTTCAAAGCAAAATTCGACAGCAGAGAAGTTCTAGCAGAAGCAAGAACGAAGAAGTACAGTAAAAATCGTCGCACGCAGCAAAACCTGGTCAGAGAGAGAACTCGTAGTTTGAAGAAGCTGAAAGGGAAAAATGGGAAATTCGCAGAAATTTGGCGGAGAGATGAGGTGGGGGGAAAGGAAGGTGGGTCCCAGCTGCGAGAAAACTGATTGGGAGAGTGTGGGTGTGACACGTGTTAAGGTGGTGTATCTTAAGTTGTGGCTCACATCTGCGGATCAAATTCTGTTATGTTATTGGTTGCCGGCTCAATAATTTCGAATTTTATTTGCGTTCTTACGGAACATTCAAACGCCGTCGTTTTCTACGAGTTAGCTTACCGAGAGACAACCTGTAAATTAGCACCTTTATTTAGAAAATTACAAGATCAAGCAACTTTGGTATCCGGCTTTTAAAAATCGCACAACTCTTTACGCTAGTAGAAACATTGTTAAGAAATTAATCAACGAAAATGGTCGAGTGAATGGGATATAAAACGTTAGTATAAGTTTGTGACCGCTGGATGATTTTTTGTTATGAATGAACAATTTTAGTATAGTATGTAACTTTGTAAATTTCTTTAACTTATAGATGATTATCTTAATTTTATTCTTTTTGTGTACCTGCTTTTTGCCTACTACTTCTCACTGACATGTGCTGACATTGACTTGGTTGGCTCACTTGGCTGAATTGACCCTTCTCAGTTCTCATACCTCTAATTTTTTGTTACTATATTAAGATATGGATATGAAATTTAATGGAACATACGTTTGATAACATTTCAGTTTACTATAACATTTCAGTTTACTAATGTCCCATTTATTTTTATACATTGAACAAGGTCTAGTTTATTCGATAAGCTTTCAATTTGGGAGTGATATATACTGATTTAGTTTGTCTTCAGTTCCTTTATCTCGCTAATTTTGCAGATATTGTGTTTAGAAAAAAAAACAGCATCACATACTCATCTTTCATAACTCATTACAAAAAATATTTATTTTTATAAATTTTAGTAAAAATACCCTACTTATTTTTTTTAATGGCTTAACTTTTTTTTGTAAGAGTACCCTCATAAAATATCTCACTAATTTTGTAGATATTTGGTTTTTTTTCTTGGTATTTCATCTCTTCTATCTACTTTTATGAGTGGTAAGCGTGAGAACTTGTGTTTAATCCTTAATGTTTTAACTTTTAAAACACCTGCTTTGGATGGATATCGCCTGATATTTATGCTCTGCAAAAAATAATAGATATTGATATACTATAATTCTATCAACTTGATAGTAAATTCTTGCAAAAAGTAATAGATATTGATAACAATGCTCCATACCAACAACAATGCAAATTCTGTGTTATAATTTTATGTTCCAAAATACAAGATTTATTTGGTTACAATACATCACAAACACACATAAAAAAATATATACAAAAAATAAAAATACATACGTGATCAACACCGTGACTGAATGTTAAGGGGAAAACAAAATGTTATGCTCAATATCGCAGTAAAACTAAATGAGGTAGTTAGGGTAGTGAAAAAATAGTAAATACAAAACACTTTTCTATTATTTGTGGCATAAATTGCCTTACCGACGTCATGCCTGACAGTGCTGTCCTGCCAAAGCCCCAAGGCCCCAAAGGGGATTGCAGGGTCACGACATGATTAAGTGATTGACAGTGCTGGCGTTGATGTGCTTGTGCTCGTACTTGTACTTGGTTTTCCACATCCATGATTAAGTGTTTTGGTGTGCAGGCGGTGTTTTAGAGTTGTGCATTCCACTTTCATTCCTTCAAAAAATTCTTCACACATTACAACACAAGTGTAAAATTTCTTTCATTAGATACCCTAATGCAACACATAGTCCAAAGTGTACGTCTGATGTGTACATGTTAACCCATGCTCTTACCTTTAATTGCGTGTGTATTGTTAACCCTGGAGGTTTAGGGTGAGAAATATATTTGTTATGAAAATTGTAGATCATGCCCCTCCTATATATATTGCCTAACACCAAGAATAACGTACAAGCAAGATCAAAAGTAGAGACTTCGATCCAAAAAAAAGATCAGAAGTAGAGCTAAAAAACACGAGCAAAAAAAGATCATAACTTATAAGGATGGGCAACATGAAGAATCAAGTAGCACAAGCAGAAGCGCGAGCACCGGCACCGCAACGACAAGCTTCTTTAACAAGAGATGATTCTAACACAAATATATTATTAGTTGTTTTGCTTTAATTCTTGCGGTAACCCTACAATCAAGAAACAATCCCCCCGAGGGGCTTTGGCAAGACAACACTGTCAGACATGAAATAGGTAAGGCAACTTATGCCACGAATAACAGAAAAGCGATATTTGTGTTTACTAGTTTTCATTACCCTAGCTACCTCGTTTAGTTTCACTACAATACTTAGCATAACATTTCGTTTTCCTCTTAGCCCTGAGCTAATCCTTTCCCTTGTCGCAATGTTGGTCATGTATGGAGCTTGCCTTGTGGCAATGCTTCCATATGGAGACCCCATTATGATATACCTAATCTTAGGAGTCTTGTTTCCCCAGTGTTTAGAATAGGCTTTGAGTACTATCGATACCTAAGGTGTTGTTACTACCTGCATGAAATCTGAAATAATGTATTTTTTGTGCGTGTAACTTTTTGTGTTATATATATATTAGTGTGTGTAAATTCACATATTTATATTACACAAAAAAAATTACACGCACAAAAAAATTACATTATTTGGTAGTTATTACGCCTTAGGTATCGATAGTACTCGATGCCCATTCAAAAAACTCGGAGAAACAAGACTCCTAATATTAGGTATATCATAATAGGGTCTCTATATGGAAACATTGCCACGAGGCAAGCTCACTACATGACCAATATTGTGACTAGGGAAAGAATTAGCTCAGGCTAAGGGGAAAACGAAATATTATGCTAAATACTGCAGTGAAATTAAACGAGGTAGCTAGGGTAGTGAAAAAATAGTAAACACTAAACGCTTTTCTGTTATTCGTGGCATAAGTTGCCGTACCCATTTCATGTCCGGTAGTGTTGTCCTACAAAAGCCCCCAAGGGGATTATTTCCTGACTGTAGGGTTACCGCAAGAATTAAAGCAAAAACAACTAATAATATATTCCGAACGTCGTTGAACCGATCACGACGGCCCCTGTATCGAAATCTTTCTAACACAAATGTGTTAGAATCATCTCTTGGTAAAGAAGCTTTCCGCTGTAGTGCTCGGTCTCGTGCTCGCGCTATCGCTATCGCTTGTGCTTCTACTCGTGGTCGTGCGACCTGGTGGTTCTCCACATCCATCCTTATAAGTGTCCAATTTTGATTTAGAGGAGGAAGAGTGAAGTGTACGTCCAAATTGTATGTCTAACGTGTACATGGTAACCCGTCTGACGCATTTCAGACGTACACTTCACTCTTCCTCCTCTAAATCTAAACCGGGCACTTATAATGATGGATGTGGAGAGCGAGGTGGCACGAGCAGTAGCAAAAGCACGAGCAAAAGCACAAGCGATAGCGTGAACAGAAGCGCGAACACGAGCCCGAGCCCCGTAGCGGCAAGTTTCTTTACCAGGAGATGATTCTAACACATTTGTGTTAGAAAGATTTCGATACAGGGACCGTCGTGACCGGTTCAACGACGTTCGAAACTTATTATTAGTCGTTTTCGCTTTAATTCTTGTGATAACCTTGCAGACAGAAAATAATCCCCCTGGTGGGCTTTGGCAAGACAACACTGTCGGACATAAAATGGGTATGTAACACCCCCTTCCTATGCTAGAGGTATTACCGCCAGTAGCCCCGATTAAGACTAAACCGAAGCTACCCAAGGCTTTAACCTGACAGAACTTACTAGAACAAGGTAAATGAAACCATTTAAAACCAAACAAGAATAAAAGGTCTTATACAAGCCTTAACTTAAAAAGAATTAGTAAATAAATAGAACAACCTTCTATTTAAACAAAGTCTTCATCAAGTCTTCCTTAAGTTCTTATTTCTGAAACTCGGCTTCGTTTTGAAGTAGTTCAACCATGATCTTCACTCAAGTATAGCATTGGAAACCTCTCTTCAACTTCTGGAGCTTCAAACCTCTGAATCCGTCTCTTGAATCAACATCCAAGAAGAACCTGATGTATCGTAAACCAACGGTGGACACCAGCCGACCATATAAAAGAAAAGAAGATGGACGGGTTAGTCTAATGAAAGACTAAGCAAGCGGAGAAACTAACTTGGTTCTTATGGTTGTAACTAAACATATTGGCATCCAAATCCGAATAGACTCGGATTATGATCCAACAGTTAGTAGTCTTATAGAGAATAAGAAGGAGACTCGCATAATCAAGAGAGAGAACATCACCGCTTGTGGTTTCTTTAAGAAGCATAAACAATTGTTGGGAACTCATATTAATCACATCACATTTTGAAAAGCCTTCGTCGACTAATCAGATTGACTTAATCAAAGTTTGATTAAGAATCATTCATAACCGGGAGCAAGAATGGCTTTCCGACTGGATGAACCATTCAGGTATATTAATGTGCCTAACGCACTTATCTTATATTACTTTCAAAACTTTTCACAAACAGGTTGGTGATTCATAATCGGCTCGAACTACTGCCGAAATATTTTGGTATTGTAGAGATCATCGGAGTATTTCCTCCATTGTCATCTACCCTGTACCAAGATCACATGACTTAAGCTATCCTTGATCTTTCATTTGCATATGGTGATGTAGAGATCAGAGAGGCCTATTACCCTGTCATCTACACTACACCATTCCAATTGCACTTAGCTAGAGTGCGCATCACCCCTCTCACACGAAGAGCAGGGGAAGAGTCATGACCCACCATTAGGATTAGGCCCCTCCTAATGTAATATTCTTTTAAAGAGAGGATATGGAACCACGTTCCCCTTCCTGAAACTATCTTAATTCAATAACAATGTCTCAGCGTGAGACAGCATACAAGGTCACACATAACGGACCTAAATCCAGTTCTACCGCAAAACTGAATAAACAACATGGTCATTATTTCTAACAAATATAACAACCTATCATATTTTATTAAGCACACAAGTTGTTCCCAACACAAATATTAAATGGGATTCAATTCCTCATTTAATAACCATAATGCAAGAGAGAACCGTCCACTTGCCTTAGAAGGCGTGCTCAACGTCCTTAGCAATTCAACAGTAATCTTTATCACCCTTTTGTCAACTATAACAAAAGATTTCTCAACAACGAGCTCATGAATACACTTCTTAGTTGTATACTCAAATCCTACAACTTCTGAATCGATAAACGATTTGATTTCCGAAGATCAATATATAATAAATCCTTAGTTATCATGCTTTAAGGAGCCATTTTGGCGGAATTATAACTAATTATCCGCTTCACTTTTGAAACAATTTTCTAAATTAAAATTGTTCATTAGCAACAGTTCTTAAAGGTGACCAAATCTCGGATCAAACGGATTAACAACGAATCCTGAGTAATTATCCGAAGTCCTTTACCTGCCAATCGGTATCAAAACTTGTATTCGCTATAACTGAAGATCCTGACGTCCGTTTCTCGAGCGGTTTGAACCTGTGGGACCGTATCAACATCAATATTATAAAAACTATAAATTTAATTAGCAAAGCGGAACCGAAAGGTCCTTACGGTGGCTCCGTAACTAACCCGCTAATTAATTTCGATCGTATATACCTTCACTCGATCCCATGGCTAGTTTGGCTCGATCCCCAAGCCCAAGGGTGTTTGATTATTGCCCAGAGGTGGCCCTCGCGGTGGGTGGTGGTCGGACAAGTTGGTGGTCGCCGGCGGCGACGCATAACAAGGCAAAGATGATAACCGACGGTGAAGAAATCTTCTCCCCGAGTCCGTTGCTTCGTCCAGGTTTCACCCACTGGTTCCGGTTCCTCTTTGCAGCAGCAGCATCCAACAAAACCCAGAGAAAGGTGAAGAAGAAGATGAGGTGGAGGAGTTATGGTGGTTGGGGAAGAAGTTAGTCGGCGATGAAAGCTTCTTCCACTCGAGACCGTCGTTCCGTCCTATTCTACCTCTGGTTTGGTTTTACAACAGCAGCAACGACCCCAAGCACTCGAAGTGAGGAAGAAGATGAGGCGGAAGTGAGGATGGTGGACGGGGCATAGAAGGCGGAGGAGAAGAGATAGCCGGCGGTGAAGACGCTCGAATTCTTCCCTCCTCCCGAGTCCAACGTTCATCCTAATCCCCTCCTCTGTTTTGCTTTCTAACTTTCTGATTCCTTCCTTAATAAGGCATAGAAGAGATAGGTTTTAAAACAAAACCCGTCTCGGAACGGAATTCGCGTTAAAGCGGTAAAATTATGTACCTCGGATGGAAAAATTTACTAAATACAAAACGTCCCGTAAATTATGTAGACCAATAAAATTAATTTTCCATGATTTTATCTTGCTACCTTCAATTTTTAAGGCTTCTGTTTCGTATTTTAAATCATTTACAGTACATAATTAAAAAGACGGCTTATCCAATAAATATTCTTTTTCCACTGAAAAATCCTAGAATTCACACCGATCCATAAAATCATTTCTTTATGATTTAAGGATATCACCAAAAATTTTCTAGGATTTAATCTCCAACAAAAATATTGGATTAAGCGTTAAAACGAACAAAGAGGTTAAAAGGATATCCGAGAAAAATTCAAAAATATCCTTAAAAACTGCAGTTATTACAGGGTAAGTCAACTTATGTGACAAATAACAGAAAAGCGATTTGTCTTTACTATATTTTCACTACACTAGCTACCCCGTTTAGTTTCTGCAATATTTAGCATAACATTTCGTTTTCCTCTTAGCCTTGAGCTAATGCTTTCCCTGGTCACAATGTTGGTCATGTATGGAGCTTGCCTTGTGGCAATGCTACCATATGGAGACCCCATTATGATATACCTAATCTTAGAGTCTTGTTTCCCCCAGTGTTTAAAATGGACTTTGAGTACTATCGATACCTAAGGAGTTGTTACTACCTGCATGAAATAATGTATTTTTTGTGCGTGTAACTTTTTGTGTTATATATATATATATATATATATATATATATATATATATATATATATTAGTATGTGTAAATTCACATATATATATATATATATATATTACACACAAAAATTACAAATAAAAAAAATCACACGCACAAAAAACTTACATTTTTTCAGATTCATGCTGATGAAACCTGAAATAAATCAACGCTAAAGACAAGAAACGAGATTATGTATGTGACGAAACAAACCCTTGCTTTTATTAATTACTTGCAAACGAGGTTACAACATGAGATTATGTCCCAGATTTCCTTTTACAAGATTCGAAGTCTCTGCCTAACGAAGTTCGAGACCTCTTTGTTACAACGAGATTGCCGCTTGTACAAGCTACTTAACGAGATCTTTTCTTGTTACAAGCTTTGAGAGTTGCTATTTATCAAGCGAGGCCGAGGTCTTGTCAACGATGCCGAGATTGTAACTTGTGAAGAGGCTGGCGGGGTCTTTTGGGAACTTTGAGATTTCTATGTGACTTGAAGTCTTTTTAGTGAGCTTCTCTTGAGGGTAGCGTGGTCTTTACAATGATTCCAACACGTCGATCTTCAACAAGCAAAGATAGTTCTTGAGTTACAGATGTTTTTCGACCCCTTGCAACCTTCGAGGTTCTCTTCTATTTATAGACCCTTGAGGATCATGGTTTTTGCCAACTTCCGATGTGGGACACCTGAGTTTCGACCATTCGATTGGTCGAGACGTAGGCGGCTGCTTATTGGTCGAGAGTTGGGTGGTTTTGACGGGTCAAGCGGGGCGGAAATGTCAGCTTTTGAGTATGCGAGATTTGGACTTCGTTATTTCTTGTGGCGAGTTGCCTGACCACCTTAATTAGTGAGTTTCGCGAGGTTTGGACCTCGCTCCCGCGGCTTGAGGCTTCGTGAGAGCAGGGACTTTGCTTTTTTTGGATGGGTATGGAAAAGATCTTCAGGAAAATATTTTGGGGACCTCGCTAGTTTCTTTTACCTCGCTTTTCGTGTCCATTGTTTACACATCGTTATTTCACGCACCATCACATGCAGGTAGTTATTACGCCTTAGGTATCGATAGTACTCGATGCCCATACTAAACACTGGGAAAAACAAGAATCCTAAGATTAGGTATATCATAATAGGGTCTCTATATGGAAGCATTGCCACGAGGCAAGTTCCATACATGACCAATATTGCGACTAGGGAAAGGATTAGCTCATGGCTAAGAGGAAAACGAAATATTATGCCAAATAATGCAATGAAATTAAACGAGCTAACTAGGTTAGTGAAAAAATAGTAAACACAAAACGCTTTTCTATTATTCGTGGCATAAGTTGCCTTACCCATTTCATGTCCGGCAGTGTTGTCCTGCAAAAGCCCCCCAAGGGGATTATTTCCTGAATGTAAGGTTACTGCAAATAAAATAAAATATTACTTATTTAAAAATAAAATAAAATAATAAACATTACTTATGTTTAGAAAGCAAATAAAAAATACAATACCATTGTCAATTATTTAGAATTTTATATGCATGAGAATCGTATATATTAATCTAAATTAAAAAAATAGTTACAAAAAAAGTAAACTTAAAAATCGGTAATAGATTAAGTATATAAAGTGAAAAATAATATTTGGACTGTATAATTAGAACAGAAAAGAAATTCATATATCTTAAATTAGTATACACTTTTATTATAATATTTTGATTTTTTTTGTATACAATCAATTATAATATTTCATAACGGAATTATTTATATGCTTAATCACATATTATAATTTTTAAAATTCTAAACATTTAAAAAATAGAAAATGTAGGATATAAACTCTGGCTCGTCCAATAGACGGGTTAACACTCTAGTGTAATTGTATTTTTCTCTTACAAAAAGTTGCACCTCTTGAAGTTAACTCTATATCCTAGATGGTGGGGTTGCAAACATTTATAACCGAAAGCAAAATAGATTTATGCATCAAAGTAGCAAACTAGCAATCACGTTCATCTATATATACTATAAAATAGAAAAAATTTGACCAATTAATGCTCAATTTTTTTGGTCGAAAGCAATTAATGCTCATTTAAATGGCCTAAATAATCTAATCCATTTATATATCTTATAACATAGAGAAAATTATTTAGTCATCAATGCTCATAGAATTAATAAAAAGTTATAATTATAAACTTATAAATTAAGAATTTTTAACTTTATAATAGATTAAGAAAACTTTACAATAAATTTAGAATCGAAATTGATAAGTTAACCTATGTTCTTCATTAAAAAACAATGCAAAGACATATATAATAAAAATAATTTATAATCTTCTATCTATATATATTATAAAATAGAAAAATTAAAAGAAATCTAAATATCAAATTAAACTAATGGTATTATTAGTCATTCAATCTAGAAAATAATCCTCTTCTCTTGCAATGATAATGAGGACATCAATTTTCACCTTAAATAGGCTTTTGGCATTACATATTGCATATCAATAAATATCAAAAGATAAGGAGAAAATAAATATGGTCCAAATATAACTTCACCAACCGTATGATATTATGTATCCCGCGTCAATAAGACATTTTGACAAACAATATCATATATCAATGATCCATATATTTAACTCTTAAAATCATAGAATAGGAATATATATGTGAATTATTCAAAGTAAATTTGTATTATAATCTGTATTCTACATTCATACGATGAATTATATTAAAAAAATTATTAGATGTCATATGTATTTTAATTGCTAAAAAATTTCACTATTAAAATCATTGATCTTGATGACAAAAATCTTTGAAAAAATTGTCAAACTATTTCGTATTTTTGGGTCTAAAATTATATATATTTTTTATAAATATATATATGAAGTTTCATCACTATTATTATATTAAAATTTCAAAATGGGAAGTTTTATAAAACAATAAATAAATAAAGAGGTGTTGATGTTGCCATTTGTCACCTTTCTAACTCTCTAATTTTGTAACCTATTTAACCCCTCACATTCATTTTGTCTATCACATGGCAAGTGAGCAAGTTAGTGGAGGTGTTTATTAATCAGATAGTTAGACTGCACGGAGTGCCTAAGACGATTGTATCGGACCAAGATGGGCGTTTTACTTCTAGATAATGGTAGCAAGTGCACGAGGCATTGGGGACGAGATTACACTTCACGACTGCTTACCATCCGCAGTCAGACGGTCAGACAGAGAGGACGATTCAGACGCTAGAGGATATGCTGAGATCCTGCGTATTAGACTGGGGAGGCCAGTGGTCGGATCACTTGGCTTTGGTAGAGTTTGCCTATAATAACAGCTGGCATTCGTCGATTCAGATGGCTCCTTATGAAGCTTTATATGGTCGGAAGTGTAGGACACCGCTATGTTGGGATGATCCCTCGGATGTAGTAGGAGAGAGACCACAGATGATTGAGGAGACGATCGGGAAAGTGGCCTTAATCAGAGAGAGGATGTTAGCTGCTCAGAGTCGCCAGAAGTCCTATGCAGACAAGAGGCGTAGACCGTTGGAGTTTGAGGTCGGAGCCCATGTTTGGTTGAGAGTATCGCCTACCCGCGGGGTGAGGAGATTCTGGGTAAAAGGAAAGCTGAGCCCCCGATATATCGGTCCATTCGAGATTCTGGAGAGAGTAGGCGAGGTGGCTTACAGGCTAGCATTGCCGCCTGCTTTGGAAGGAGTTCATCCTGTATTCCATGTTTCATAGCTGAGACAGTATGTCCCGGATCCTAGTCACAGACTGAATTATGAGGATTTGGTGGTAGAACCAGATCACACTTTCCGGGAACAACCGCTGAAGATTTTAGATCGACGAATGAAGAAGCTGCGGAATAAGGAGATTCCTCTGGTGTTGATTCAGTGGTCTCGACGGGGAGTCGAGGAGGCCACTTGGGAGACAGAATCCCGGATGAGGGAGAGCTATCCAGAGATCTACCCGGGTTTAGTAGAGGCGTTTGAGGGGAAGGTTAGTAGTTAGTGTGTTGTTTTCAGATTCGATGTTTGCTTCATGATCCTTGTTTGCTTGACTTATTGTTTGACTGTTTAAATTTTGTTGACGTGTTGGGTATTTTGGATAGCTAGTATTGGTAATTATCACCGTTATCAATCAGTTCCGGTTCAGGGACGAACCTCTTTAAGGGGGAGAGGTTTGTGAAAACCTCGAATATCTTTCTGTCGTTATCTTTCTTTCGTGTAAAAGTTTCGGGATGAAACTTCCTTAAGGAGAGTAGTATGTAATACTTGGGTTCTCAAAAATTCGATAATTGATTTCCGTCCCAATTTCTTTAATGAGTTTACTTTAATTCTACCCTTCTTATTTTATTGTTTGGCCTAGACCTAACAAGATCTTCCTTCTTTCTTGAGTAGTTGGGCCGAAAGCCCATGTGGCTAGCAAATAGCAAGCCCGATTTTAAGCCTTCAATTTTTGCCCCTCTTATTACTCTCTCAGCCTAGAATCCCTCTAGCCTTAATTCTTTGTGCCGCCTCTCCTCACCTTCTACCTTCTTAGAGAGAGAGCACCAGACCGACAACGTCTCGGGAAACGAGAGTCGTCCACCGTTTAAGCCAAAGCGCCGGTCGTGGATCCGTTCGGGTTTGCAGATCAGATCCGCCGGATCTCGCGTGGTCTCCGCGTCTTCTTGCCACCATCTTCGCCTCTGTCCACCATCGAACTTAGGTCGAGGAAATCCTCGGGTCTGTGCGCAAGCTCGCCTAATATTTTCCCCTAAATTCATTCCAAGACACCGATTCAAGGTTCGAAATTAAGACTGAATTTTTCTTGTTATGCAATTTCTCGTTTGTTTAAATGAAGTTATTGGGTAGTTTTAGTCTGGATTTTAGTTCCGCACTCTTGTATATCTTGTCGGGCTTACGGGGTGATCTTAATTTTGGTTTCTTTTGTGCTGGAGTGGAGTTTTATTTGTTCTCAACCAGAATGTATATATTTATATTACTGTTTAAAAAAAAAATTAGCTTGTATACAGGATGTTGTTATAACTTATAAGCATAGTGGTTTGATCAAGTAATGATATAGACGTTTTGTATCTGAACTAGCTAGTAAATTGCAAGTTAATCATAGTGGGAATAGATGGAAATTCTAATTTGGAAGTGTTAAGAAAAACCGATCAGAGAGTTAATTAATTAATCTATGGGGTTAGTGTATTTCTAAATTAAAGGTATTCTAGTTACATGCATGTAAGCATATAACGTGATTAGTATATGTGCTATTAAGTGGAGCTAGTTTACTAGTTTCGTAGAGTTTTTAATTAAACAATTATTTATGAAGTCAACTTGTATTGATTACTGAATTTTAAATACCACCTATTAAACTGTTTAGGGAATATTGTCCGTTCGGGTTCTTAGTCTTTCGCATTTCTCAGACATCCTTCGTTCGAGGTAAGTCGTTTTTCGACTTGCTCGGTTCTTGTCTCCCTTGTTAGATTGCGTATCGATATTGTAGGGCGGGTTTTGGGAACTAGTCCTGTATACCTTTTACATTGTTTTGAACTCCTTGTGTGTTGTGTGCGTTAATGATTTTAAATATATTTTATCGGAAATTATTTTGGAACGTTTTCTCTGTGTTGGTACCGGTCAGGCTTCTTGCTTTCCCTATTGATGTTCACCTACAATTCTTTCAGAACCTTCTTTCGGAGCCCAACTACGGTTACTACGATGGAAGTTCAATCCCTCGGTGAGTGAGTTCGTAAAGACTCATAAATCCATCAAGCGAAGCGAAGGCGCAGATGGAAGACCGTGTACGTGTAGCTAGACAATTACTGGTAATAGAATCTCTTTCCTGCTATTAGGATGTAGCTTCATTTCCTTCCTATGCGCATTTGTGCATAAGGACTAACGAACAAGCAATGGATTGAGTAAAGTCGTTGTGCGTTAGACTCATTAATGGCAGCCCTTTGATTGCAGCAGTAGTTTTCTTGCTGGATTCGCATCTCCAGACGTGAATATGCCCGTGTTCCTTCCCTTTCTTCTTGATCAAGGAATTTAATAAGGCTAGCCCTCCCATTTAGGCATGTTAATTTAGTTTAGTACCTCCTTCAGTCTTGCATCAAGTTTAGCTCTTGATGTATTATGCGATCAATGGCTTAGGGGCGGAATTTGCTCTGACTTCCACCTACAGCGTATCATGATCACATTGTCAGTCAGTTTCTAGGAAAAGGAGCCGAAGACAGCTGGGTGCAACCAACCGAATCAGACGCTTGACCAGGAAAGATCAGCTGTTCGCTCTTCTTCAAGGTGAATTTCTAATGATCGCCGTGTTCTGCATTTCCGACACGGCCCATTGTAGCTGGTGTTGAGGAAGAGTTGGCTACTTTGACCCGTGTGACTGGGAAAATCGTACCCCTTCAAACGAAAATTATTATCTGTGTGTTTTTGGCAAGCGCTCCAGTGGAGGCTTAGCCCGGAGTTAGAAGGGAGATTGGGAAGTGGAGTGGGAGGGTCTGCCTCTGCACTCGGCGCGGTGATGAGCGCCTTGGAAGTCGGATCGTGGACAAAGGAAGAATTGCATTGCTGTGTGATTGTGATTGTAAATGCGTATGTGACTTGTGTGACTAATATATCTAATTTAGGTATTGACCTTTAGAGTTATGATTGCGGTTGTGGATTTGTATGCTGACTTTAGATAACTGATTTCACAACGTTCTACAGTTTCCATATTCTTTCTAGCTTGGTAGATTAGACGCTGACCCTTCGGGGAACATTTTTCAGTTCCAGGTATGAATCAGGGAGCCGTGCAGGAACCTAGGCAAGATGGCGGGCCGGAGCGGTAAAGAGCGCGTGTCATAGTGGGATTGGTTTTATTCTAGTTTATTTATAATAATTAGGATGTTGATTTTTATACTTGTTCGACGAAGTTGGTTTTGTGTTTCGTATATTATAATTTTGTTCAGATAGTTCAGTTTCAGTAGGCGTTGTGACGCATTTGAATATTTATAATTTCGGGGGTTCATGCATGATTACGTTTTCTAAGTTTTATTAAATAAAGGTTGGATGTTTTATTATGATTTTCTCGTCGTGCCCGCGTTGTAAGGTCCTACAGTGTAGTTGTCAACCTAATAAATAGTACATTGTAAGATCTATTCCCTAGTAGCGCCTCGACGGAAGTCGGGGTGTTACACAAACTAAACATATAAATAATATAATATTTTATAATATAATTAATATCATTTTATAAGAAAATTATTCAAAACCAACCTATATAAGAAACAAATAAAATATTTTTAAATTCAAGCATGCTTTATCAAATTCTTTTTGATTAAATTCACATTGAAAAAACTTATGAAATCAAATTAATATTAATAGAAAAGTGGTAGTTGCACAGGAAAAAAATAAAAATAAAAATTTAATTTAATGTGTAAAATTTCTAACGTTGACCTAACTCCTCAAATTTCAAAACTCTCCATTACACTTAGTTATGACCATTAATTTGGTGGTTTTTAGCCCACATTTGTCTTTCTAAATTGAAGGCTAAGTTAAATGTTTTTAAAAATGAAATCAATTGGGTTGACATTCTAAAATTTAATCATTACCTTCTTCAATTGATTGATGTTTTAAGACCTCTTTTAAATATCAAATACGAGGTTCACTTGCTCAAAAAAAATACGAGGTTCATTGGGAGGTTCTTTGGGTTTAAATATGATTGGGTTATGATTAGAAATGAAGGGTGTTGAACAAGGAGAGATGAGAAAAAACAGAAATGATAAATTATTTGCATCATTTTTGTTGTGTTTGAAAAAAGGATCGATCATGTTCACAATATAATCCAACGAAAATATTGATGTAATTTGTTTTTGGATTTTTAATACTTTTTTATTCATGTTTAATTATATGATGGCTACATATGATATTGTTGTTTTATGAAAGCAAATGTGAAATAAATATTAAAAAGCAACTCCCAAAATGCCTTTCTTTTATGCAAATTGCAACTTTTAATAATTTCGTTTCTATATTTATATTTGTATTGTGGTTATATTTTCTCCAATAGAATAGTAGAAGATTGCAAAAAGAGTGATGGCAATTATTTAAAACAAGGTACAATATCAATGTATTGCATAATCGTATAGATGAGAATTTACAAATTTATTTTTAACATAAACTAATTTTTACATTTAAAATTTTATTCCTTCTAACTTTACTATAATTAACATTATATTATCGTTGTACTCAATTAATCACCCACACTTCAACGGTCTATTTAATTAAATTAAATATTTTTTTAATATTTGCATCATATTAGGAATGATGACCCGTGTGCTTATAAATTTTTATACATCACACTGAAGCTAAAAACATATACGAATAATATATGAAAAATATAACTTCACCTAGATAATATAAAACATAATCAATGAGAACACGTGCGACAGCACGGACCATCCACCTAGTTCTATTATAAAAAGAAACGAGTACTTTCCTTCCTTTTTACCCTTCTTCCTATTAATAATTAGATTAATTTCAAGAGGAACTCCGAACTAAAACTAACTTGTCCATTATATACGTTAAGCTAATAGTATGTGCCTAATTTAAGATGATGCCAAATCAATTTTGATTTGTAATCAAGCATTTAATCTAATTTTTGTTTTCATTATTTGTGAAGTTTAGACACATATGAAGATGACATTTTTTGGTCCAAGGTCAGAGACCCAGGTATACCGCAATTCATATAGATCGAGGACTAATCCCTAGAAAAACAGGAGAATTAAACAAAAAATAACAACTATGCATCAATTAAATAAAAATGGAATATTAAACAAAAAAAATAAAAAACAACATTCAAGTGGAGAAGAACAAAAGCAGGAGAACGAAGAAGAAATTTTCATACAAACAATTCAATCTTTTCGAATTGGTCGATTTCATTTTTTGGTCTTTGTTTTTTTTTTAAATTCTAAATAACAACTATGATGAGTAAAAATAAAAATTAAACAAAAAAAAACGATATTTCAAGCAGAGATGAGAAGAAAGAAAGTGAAGAGGAAAACTAAGAAGAACAATTTATTATTTCCAGCTTCATTCTTTCCAACAGTTATTGGTCAAATTTTTTTTGATAAAGGGCACAGTTTGAGAGTCGAATCGGAGATCTGGGTACTACTCGAGACTTAACCACTTAACTCATTTACAAATTGAGAAAAAAAAACGAATAAGATTCATTTCATACTTTAAAACTACCATCAATTCACTAATGATATAAATATATCTCTTTCCTTTTAAAGCTCCAATTGAACCAAACAAGAATTAGTATACAAAATTAAAAGCAACTTTCTAGGAAGAGTTAGAAAGAATCACACGAACAAAATTGAATTGGGATTTCATGACCCCTTTTGCAACAAATTTGTTCAGGAGATTCTGCAATATCCGGTCTAGACGTAGATTGGCCCTGGCTAATCGAACCGGGCGAATGATCTAAAAAAAAATTAGTGTTATACTTCCATGTGTCACACCGAGCGGGAGATGATACGTGTATAAAGGAACTCGTTCCACGTGTCTGGTAAACCCGGTAGGCACCAATGGATACAATCCGCGAACTTAGCCGGGTCGGACTTTTGCTCCGGCGTCAGAAGCTTCCCTTGCCGGCTGGTGTGAACGGACGTGTGAGCGTCTTTACGGTATTCCGACGGCGCCGTGATGTCGATGAAGTTGACCGGCACCTTCTTCGTTGACCGCGTGACGTTGTGGGCCGCCATGAACATCCTCTTGTCCGTACCCACGTCCAACGACGTCGTTTTGTTCGGCACCGGCATTGTCTCTAGTGCGCACTTTATACCATCTGGGTTGTTTCCAGTCCAAACTCCTGAAGGCATTGAAACCAATTGAGCAAAATGTGATCATTATCTGCTCTTTTCTCTCATCTCTCATTATATACACAACCTATCTCGACTTCGTGATCGTGACTTAATTTCAAAATTATATTTAATGTGAAAGAAAATGTTTTCTTTCACATTAATTATTTTATAAATCATATATTTTGACTTAATAAATGATTTTTTCTAATTAAAAAAGCAAGTGAATGAATAAATTACCTGCTATGAAGAGGAGAAATGCTATTGAAGAACACTTGTTTGATGGCTTAAAACATATACAGCCTCTTGTACTTGTGTAAATTGGTCATATAGACACCCCATCTTTAGTTTGACCTATTGAACACATAAACTTAACAATTTGAACCTATTAAACACCTAACCACTTGACAATATGAGAAGTGTTTTACACGCACGCTGACTTGTCAAAATTATATGCCACATCATGCCATGTAGATGCCACATCATGCCATGTAGATGCCACGTGTTAACACCTCTTATTATTTTTAATTATTTCAATAAAAGAAAAAAAGAAAAAAAGTTATACATGTTTGTCTTCCTCCTCGCACCAGTCGCACATCCCCTTCAGCCCTTCCTCTTCGCCACACATCTTGATGAGCCTGTTCGCCGCCGCCACCGCCTCCTTGGCCCGCTTGTCCCTCAGCCAGCCTCGCTCGCCGCCTCGAACCCCCTTATCAGAAGCCGCCGAAACGCCCTCCCTGTCCTCGCACATCGCCTTCCTCCCCTCCGAGCACCCTAGCATTGCTTTCAGGAGCTTCACCACCGCGTCTGTCACTCCCGATCCCGTATCCCACAGCCAGTACAGCCTCCCGAGCTCGCTCACTTCTAAGCTCGGCCCGAAGGCACTCGGTTCATGCCTCCATTAGATCCGGTCCGAAAGCACTCAGATCTTGTTTCTGGTTCACGCCTCCGTTAGATCCGGCCCAGAGGCACTTGGATCTTGATTCTGGTTCAATCCTCTAACCAGCTCCGTGACGATCTCCTCTTTGTCGAGCACGGCGAGTTTGAATTCGGATTCGGGGTTCGCTAGGGTTTCGAGGACATCCTTGACGGCGGAATGTTGCCTGAGAGCTTGTTGTCGGCGAGAACGAGGCGCTGGAGCTGGCGGCTACGAAGTTCCTTGGGAGATTGCAAATGGACTCGACGGCGGATTTGAGGGAGAGGAGGGAGAGGTCGACGTTTTCATTCTCGTTCCAATCTCTGGTTCATTCCTTTTCTGATAAGGATTGTTTGTTTTGTTTTTTTATATTAATTTCATCCTTGTGGCTTCAGAATTGAAATCTAAGCATTGTGTTTTGTTTTTATTTTATTTTTTTTATATTAATGTCGACCTTGTGACTTCAATCTAAAGATTGTGTTTTGTTTTTAAATTTTTTTTATATTAATGCCATGTCAGCTTTGTATTTAATGAGATTGAAAGAGCCACTCGCCCATTAGGGTTTGATTTACACGCACATTGCCACATCATCGGTCAAGTGTTTAATAGGTTTAAATTGTTAAGTTTAAGTGTTCAATAGGTTAAACTAAAGGTAGGGTGTCTATATGATCAATATTCTCATCTATCCATTTAGCCCATGTCTCCAACACCCTTATATACGTGATTGTTCTCGGTACTTCATCGTACTCCGTCGTCGCTCCTTCATCGAACGATCCTCGCCTAATCACGAACAACAGACGAATTATTAGTAAAAAATCTCACACATTAATCCCATTTGATTGATTAAGTTAAAGTGCGCTAAGTTGAAACTTACATGACTTTCATGTTGTCGGTGTTCATCCACCAAATGTAAGTGTTGAAGATGAGAAAGTCAACGCCCTTCCAGTTGTCCGCGTGTTTATTAATGGATCCGGGCATGACTCCACTAGAAATGGAGCCCAATAGAATTCCACTGTTGTATTATAATCCTACCAAGCAAGGTTATCAGAATTTAGGCCTGATCTTACTATTCTAATAATTTTATGATTTTAAGTAAAATATTAAATGATTAAATGTACAATCCAGATCTAATCTTAAATCTTAAATTTACATACGATTTTAACAATTCTTATAATACTAAAAATGACTATTATAATTACCAAAAATATATACATTTTTTAAATAATAAACATAAAACATAAATTTACTATGTGCAATAAACTAGTTAAGCATTCTAGTATTGTTAAAAAGTTCAAGATTTACATCTCATTTCCATAAAATTAGCCACCTTTTTCATCTTATAACATATTTGCTAATCAAATTAATACGTAGTAATATTTATAATGTTCTTACTTTATATAAAAGAAAATATATAATATATTCAATTATTTTACCTATATTTTTAGTTATAATGTAAAATCTTACAATACAATGGTCAGATTCAAAAGACTCTTTACAAATCTGATCCTAATATTCCAATCCTAATAGCTTTGCTACCATTTCACTTTCGATGTTACACTTTCGTGTTTCACTTAAATTTTAAACATCAAATTAACATTATTTTTTTTAAAAAAATTATATTTATATTGTAAACAACTATATACATGTGTGTGTAAATTTATATCTTAAAAACCATATTATAAAAACTAAAAAAATGTAATAGAATGATTTTTGTACAAAATATTACAATTTTAATTTAAAAAATTATATATTATGATTTTCAAGTTAAAAATTTACGCACATATGTATATAGTTCTTTGAAATATAAATAAATTTTTAACATTACTATAATATTTATATAACTCATTGGAACACGAAAGTGGAACACAAATATAGAATAAAAAACTAGCATAAGTACCCGTGCCTTGTACGGGTTTAGTCAAACATAAATCATTTATTTTAAAAATAAATTAATTTGATTTTTTTTATGTCAATATGAATAAAATTACGCATTATTTTAATGTAAGATCCCATATTTTCTTTTTTCCTTTACTAAAAGAAAATGAATTAGTTTAGCAATTTTTAAATTTGTGCACATATGTTTAAATTTAAAATCTATACAAATAATATCAAACAAAGTTTTAATTCTAACTTATATAGTAATTTTTTTCATTATAATATGAGATATGAATATATCATTAGTCAATGAAATGTATAACTAATCAAAACAAAATGAGATAAGAATGAATCTAAGATTTAGTTATTAGTTTGTAACAAACCTATATAAAAATAAAACAAATAATTATAAACATATTTTTTAAAAATTAGTATTGAATTATTTTTTTAGAGTGTTGATGATGTGGCGTCACATACGCGAATTAAATATGAATTATGGCGACACATAGGCAAAATGAATGTGAGGCCGACATGTGTCAGAAAAATGACTTCTTTAGTATATAGATAGAAGATAGATAGATAGATTGGAACTCATTTGACACATTCATTTTTTTATATTTTCAAGAAAAGAAAAAAAAACAATATTTCCTTAATCTTCAATGCAAAAAAAAGGCAATATATATATATATACTAGCCAAGTCAAGCCCGTCCGTTGGACGGGACAAAATTTATATTTTACTATTTAAAATGCATGGATGTTTGCAAGCATTTACAAAAATATTACAAATCACATAAAAAAATAATTAATTTAATAAAAATCGTAGAAATTTAAACTTTAAAAAAGTACTTTTGTGCAAACCTAACTACTATCCAACAAAAACTTTCATGTCTTGCGTTCTCACATTCACTCTCCCCCTCCCAATTCGTGTTTCGATTCGATCAATCTTTCTTGCAATTTGAGGGTTGACTTCTATTTTTTGCTTCATAGCGGATGAAATTATGATGCTTTTATACAAAAAAAAGGCATATATAGTGAGAAAGAAAAAGATAGAAATAAAATTTTTTATTATATTTTGTTAGCTATAATGTCAATAGTTGTGTTTGATGTTGTGTTTTGTATCTAATATCAAAGGTTATTTGAAATGTCAAATGTTATTATTGTTATTTGAAATATCAAAGGTTGCAAAATTAACTATTTTAAATTAAGATAGTCAATTATGGCTCAAATCCTCCAACTTTAAATAAAAGGATTTTAAATATTTCAAGACATCAATAAAAAAATATTTATTTTGTTTTGATGATATATAACTTCGCATGTTGTAAGATTATAGTTTTAGTGATTTGGATTAATCTAGTAACGCTTTCAAAAAAATTCCATTAAGATTCATGATAGGGGGTATAATAAATTTATTTAGTTTTTTTGTGAATGATTCGTCTATTATATATAGCCTTATTGTATCATTTGACATTCTCTTAATTATCCATCTGAAATTGAATTTGATCCTTTAGCAAGTGTAGGCTAAATAAAAAGAGATTCAACTAAAATTTTAAATGCACTCTTATATCTAATAACACTACATGAAATTAAAAGAAATATGGTATAGTCGTTTTGATTGTTTGAAAGAATTTGGATCACCTTATAACAGCATGTAATCAAATGGATTGGTGTATACTTATCAAAATTCATATATTGGTTAATAGATTAATTTACATTGTTTTGTGTATTTTTCCAATACAACTTAGCTCCTATGTTTAATAAAAACTATAATTTTTTATATAAATTAATTATAACAAAACGTTTTAAATATTTGAAAAAAATATGAGTCACCTTATAACTACATATAATCAAATAGATTGATGTATAATTAATTAATTATCAAAATCATATATCATTTTTCATACACTTATGTGCAATTGTACTATAAGCATAATAAAGTTTTTATATATCATTCACATATTTTAATATCAAATTTAAATTGAATTTAGTCTTTTGTATGGGGTCTTTTGATTGTGATAAAAAAGTTATCCAAAGTGATTAATATTGAAAAAATCAAACCTTAAACATCCAATAAAATTGTCAAAGCTTCAACCATTGAGCCAAAATTTTATATTCATATAATAAAATCGATATAATATGAGTGAGATATTTTTCATAAATTTAATATCTTACATAACATTTTAATGTTATAAATTTTAAAAATAAAAATTAAGGTGAATCTAAAACAATTTGTTTTATTATATAATAGTGTAAATCTATAATACTATAATTGGCTATAAATAATGGTGCCTAAAAAATAATATATTAATGATTAAATAATAAGTGTATATAAATGAAATGAAATATATGCAGCAAAATCACAGTTACCATGAAAGGATGATAATATATTATATACTAATTATAATTATGCCTTAAAACTAAAAGTAAATAAAAGGATCTACCTTATTACGTAATGGTGTAATTGACAATGCATATGGTACATATGATATAATATATCAACGATTCAAAACTAAGAGCGTGTTATTTACCAAAACAAATAGTTGTCAAGATTTGAACCGTAATCTATAGGTAATTGAAAGATTCTTTACCACTAAGCTATGTAGAATTATTTTATTTATTTAAAATGATAAGTTTTCATAAAAATAAATATTATGTAATAAATTTGGCAATAAATTTGGTTTTGTACATAAATTTATCTATTTAGTGTAAATTATATTAAAGGTGAAAAAAACAATTAGAAATTAACATTAAGTGCATTAAATGTGTCATGTACACAAAATTATATATGTATTATAGATGAGAGTATTTAATATCAATGTGATTATATTTCTCAACTTTCTTCTTGATTATTTTAATATTAATTAGTTTAAATTAACACTATATTTTTCAATATAGTAAATAGTTTAAATGTGAGTCAAACTCATTCACTATTTAAATATAACAAAACAAAAGATTTGTAATAAAGTACATTAAATGAGGTTATGTACACAAAATTATATATGTAAATTAACACTATAGTTTTTAATATAGTAAATAGTTTAAATGTGAGTCAAACTCATTCACTATTTTAATATAACAAAACAAAAGATTTGTAATTAAGTGCATTAAATGTGGTCATGTACACAAAATTATATATGTATTATAGATTCCCCTTAATCAATGTACGTAGGTTTATATACAAACTAAATTTATTTCCCCTAAGAAAACTTACTTTGTACCGGAAGACGAACAATATCATCATCTAGTAAGTTTGTCGATCTTATCCTTGTATGAACATACAAAAATAAAAAAAGATATTAGTGCATGAAAAAAAAGCACAAAAAATACTACCAATCTCTATAGCATATTATTTTCTTTTTTTTGGTAGATATAACATATTATTTTCTAATGGAGGCACCTCCACTATCA
The DNA here is from genome assembly GCA_964016875.1 of Fallopia convolvulus. Taxonomy (NCBI): domain Eukaryota; kingdom Viridiplantae; phylum Streptophyta; class Magnoliopsida; order Caryophyllales; family Polygonaceae; genus Fallopia; species Fallopia convolvulus. The sequence continues at coordinate 4,835,581 of OZ024721.1, forward strand.
ATATTAAACGATCAAATCAAAATAATTTAAAATCAAAATAATTAAACGATCAATCCATCACCTCCTCTGATCGCCCTATAATAATTTAAAAATCAAATTAAATACTAAATAGTAATCAAAATAGAAATGGATATTTTGGAGCCACTTGAGCAAACATATATTATGACTCACCTATATTTAACCATAGTGAGAATATTTTCAGGTCTTGAACCCACGTAAAATCGAACAAAAACACTTATTCGATCATCGATCTCTCCCTCTCACACAAATTGTACAAACATATATATAGGATAAAAAATAAGAAAAAATATTTTAATAGTTTAAATATTCTTGAAACTCATACGTTACACATTCTTCAATCTTGTATATGATTTACTCACCCAATCTAAATTAATTATAATTAAGTATATGAGTGATGAGTCATACGTTACATTTCTTAAGTGGGCATGTTAATTATAACTAAATAGGGAGAATTTAATTAAGAAAATGTTACAATACAACATTTGACCCATCTCTTGACCAAAAAGCTTATCGTTTTAACTTCCTTTAATTAGCTAACTCCTTTTTTTATTATTGGTTGAGGAAGAAATGATATTTTGTTGTAATGATTTTCATATAAAATAAAATATATTTCTTCTTTATTGATAAATTGATTGATTCATTAGTAGATTTTTTTATCAATTAATTAGTGAAATATGTGATTTATATATTTTTAATTATTTTAAGAAAGTAAATTATTATTATTATGTAATTTTTGTTTAAATGCCCTTAATTATGTGTTGACTATGGGGTTCATATTCTAACCGTTGGAGAATGTGAAAGGGTGATATGCCCGTTACTATAATATTGATTGATTTGCGCCTCTACATTTGCACACCATAAAATGTGAAAGCTTATGGGCTTCACATTGTAATATGTTTTGAAAATTAAGGGTGATATGACGTTTAAAAAAAATTGCATTAATCATTCTCATTAATATCAAACTTTTTCGTTCAATGTTGATTTGATTTATATTAGATGACCTCTTCATTATCTTAGTTGTCTAAGTATGTTATTAGTATTTAGATGCATGTTTGAATAATATTATAAAAAATCTTATTATTTGAATAGGCATTAATTGTTAAATTATTTAAGTTTATAGTATTATTATATATATAGATATAGATATAGATGTAACTCGTTCTGTGTAATTGCATATCAAGGGGATAACAAAATATATTTTCTAATTGTGCATCTTATATACGTATTAATATAGTGGACTCTTAATTTTTGAACCTATGTTTCATATAGATAGTTATTAAGCCAAAAAAATATATCATATAGATGGTTATTAAGCTAAGAAAATAATTTTTATGTAACCCGTTCTATGTAATTGCATATCAAGGGAATAACAAAATACATTTTTTAATTGTGCATCTTATATACGTATTAATATAGTGGACTTTTAATTTTTGGCCATATATTTCATATAGAGTAATTAAGCCTAAAAAATCTAGCATATAGATGGTTATTAAGCTAAGAAAATAATTAAGCCAAAAAAATTGCGATCGAAAGGATTGAACCCTGGTCAATACATTATATTTGAATGCTTACTATCAATTATGCTAGATTAGTTTTGTGTATTAGAGTGTATTGGAGTATATATAATAATAGGTGTGAGAGATAATTAATTGAGGCAATAAATGGGACAACAACCTATTCTTATATGTATATAAGATATATATATATATATATATATATATATATATATATATATATATATATATATATATATATATATATATATATAAAATAAAACCTCGAGGCCGAAGATAGTGAGAGAGCCAGATTCTCTCAAGCTGTTCCTCCCATGGGGAACAGCAGATTGGATCAAACAAATCATTGACTCCCACTGATTTCTGTTCAACGAGTCCCCAATATACATCAATCTCTTCCTCTTTAGCTTCTTCAACAACAATTTCGCGCTAAATCTCGAAATTCCAGAAAACTTAAATTACATTTCAGGACCCAAAATCAGAGAAATTGCAAAACAGAGCAGAAGTTTAATTGTGGAAATTTACTTGGGCAACGAACAGTCTCTGGGCTGCCATCTCCAATTCTGATACAACGAATCTCGCCTGCCATTTCTCACGCAAGTGAATTGCGCTGACAGAAACTCACATTCGTCTTCCTTGTATAACGGCCGGGTGACGTTATCAAACACCCATTCCCCTGTGAAAAGATCGCAATCCTCCGGCGGTAAATCGATTTCTTCGTCGTCTTCATCCTCATGCTCTGTTCTTGCACTCGCTAAAACAGAGCTCTTTCTATGAAGTTCTTGAGATTCGGTGATCGATTTCACATCTTCGATGTAAAGAAAAAGGGCAAAGAGGATAATCGACGAAACGAAGATGAAGATTGAGACAGTGTTGACAAACTGGTTTTGCAACTTCATGATAATGGAGAGGAAAAGAAAATTTAGGCTTTTGAGTTGATGCTCAGTTTCAAACGGCATAAAATGTGTAACGAATATGTTTATTAGATTAAAGGATTTGTATGGGATTTCGCTAATTTTATAAGGTAAGTTCCATTTAATATATAGTTTTCAACTGTAATTTTTCATCAATTCAATGAAGATGTAATTTTTTTTTTTAAAAAGGAATCAAACAACTTGTTTCGATATATTAGAATATTAGTACATGCGGTTCACGGTATTGATATTAATTTAACTAGTGTAATTTCCGTAAATTTACGGGTATTTTTAAAAATCATACTATATAATATATTATAATAAATTAAAGAGAAAAAATAAAGATAATGTATATTTTAATAATTATTCTATTATTATAATTATTAATGATATTTATATAAAAATTAACCATTTTTTTGTTTTCTAATCTTTAGGATAAAACTAAATAAATATGGAAAATATTTTTCTAAATCAAACCTTCTACATTCACTTTTAAGTATAATAAATAAAAATAAATAAATAAATAAATAAAATGAAAAAATGATTGGTTCTTAAAGTGTCATGTAGCACAAATTTTATAGATAATCTATTTCTATTTTATTATGTATTAATTTAGATATAGATAGAAATTTATATCGATAACCTTTTTTCAAAAATCCGATAAAAATATTTTAGCATAATCTTAAGATAGAATATATAATATTGTATACATTAATTATTTTATAAAATCTAAAATTGCCTTTTTTATATTTATGAATTTTTAAGAATAAAATCAATATTTACATAGATAGAAAACTATATATATATATATATATATTATCTATTTTATAAAATCTTAAATCTTACCCTAAAAAACCTCAATATTTATAAGTTTTTTTTAGTAATATTTATTACTTAATTAAATTTTTTAAAAATATAATTTCATATTAATTAATTACTATATGAAATAATCTATGAATATAATATAATATCTATCCTTTATCTATTTTATAAAGTGGTTAAGAATTTAAGATAAATCGTGATTTCTAGAATTATTATTAGAGTATAATGTGTAGGGGTATTTCTAGAATTCTTATTTTAGTTTTTTAATTGAAAAAACGTTTTTCATTATTTTATTCAGGTTATACCACGTGGCGCAAATTTTTACACAGACTTGGATTCTGCTTTATAATGTAATAGGGTAGATTATATGTAGTACTAGTTTAGTGGGCGTTGAATTAATTAATATTTGGGTTTGAGTGAAGGAGAAGATATATTAAACAAAACAGCTTATGTTAGATCTAGTTGAGTATGCACTGGTTTAACAGAAGAAAATTTTGTTACAAACTTTGGATTAATTGATGTAAATGTTTGAGTATGTAGATTTTTTTTTCCTAAAACCTTTCCTCAATCGAGAGAAAATATGAATTTGAGAGTAGAAACTTACTAGTTATACCTGTCGTGCCATGCACGACTATATGAATTTAATATTTAATTTATTTAATGAATATGATTTTAATTTAATATAAAAAAACTTATTTATTATAAAAAATTATATAAAATTTTATAATTAGTGTCATATTGTCATGTAAAACGGGGCCAAAATTATTAAGGTGGATCTAATATAATTTTGACTTAACAATAATTTATTTATGCAAAAATATAAATAAAAATTATTTGAATTAGAATCATTAAATTTTAAAAATATTTTACAAAAAATATAAAAAGGTAAAAATAATCTAAATTCTTGTAATTTTTTTTATCAAATTCAATTATTTAAAAAAATTGAAAAAAAATTAAAAATATACTTAATAAGAAGCTATGAAAAAATATAAATAAAGAATGAATTTTTTAATGATAAGAAAATTATTTATATTTACATAAATAATTCAAAAAGAAAATTAAGGAAAAGATAACACAATTTTTTTTTTTATCAAAAGTCAATTTAGGTAAGTAATTATCTAAATTGAAAGTTCTATTTTTATCAAAATTTTATTTAAGATAAATCTTTTACATAAATAGATAAAATAATAAAGATAAAATATTTTTTTAATTTTAAATAAAATTCGAATTTAATTTTTTTCAAATAAATAGATAGAAATTTAATTGAAAAAACTAAATCAATATATCTATCTTAATATATAATATATTAATATCTGATGTTCTATAATTTATTTTAATTTTAGATAATATCTTTTAGATCTATCTAATTCCTATTATATAATAGATAACATCTTTATTTTGGATAGAATCTCTCCTAGATTAATTTATCATATTTCTATATTATCCTAAAATAATCTAAATTCTTGTAATTTTTTTAAATTCAACTCTTGAAAAAATTTGAATAAAAATTAAAAACATATTTAATAAGAAATGATGAAAAAATATAAATAAAGAATGAATTTTTTAATGATAAAAAAATTATTTATATTTACATAAATAATTCAAAAAGAAATTAAGGAAAAGGTAACGTAATTTTTTTTATCAGAAGTCAATTTGGGCAAGTAATTATCTAGATTAAAAGTTCTATTTTTTATCAAAATTTTATTTAAGATAATTGTTTTACATAAATAGATAAAAAAATAAAGATAAAATAATTTTCTTTAATTTTAAATAAATTTAGAATTTAATTTTTTTCAAATAAATAGATAGAAGTTTTTGGAAAAACTAAATTAATATATCTATGTTAATATATAATATCTAATGTTCTATAATTTATTTTAATTTTAGATAAAATCTTAGATCTATCCCAATTCCTAATATATAATAGATAACATCTTTATTTTAGATAGAATCTCTCCTAGATTAATTTATACTATTTTTATATTATCCTAAAATAATATCAACGTATATAAATTTCAAAAATAAAAAATCCTATGTGACGAAATCCTAGGTGGCTTAACGTGGGAACGACACGTAGGAAAATCTTAGGTGGCGCAACGTGATGGCCTTATTCCTTGCGTCTTTTATATATATACATAGATTTCTTCCTTCCTTTATTCAAAAATATCATCGCCCATTATAGTCTCGTCCAGTATAATAAATACTAGTATGTATTCTCGTACCTTGTACGGTTTTTTCTTAAATAAAATATTTTCAAATATATTTATTTTTCGAGAAAAATAATTATATAAATTTTGAATAAATATTTAAAATCAATAAACTATAAAAGTTGTTTATTTGAAACAATAATATTTTATTAGTATTACGAATTAAATTAATATTCAAAACATGATAATTATTTAATTATGAAAATAGATAAGTAATAAGATAAAAACTTATCAATTTATTATATACATGGGACCGTTCAAAATAAACTTAATTATAGTGATATAGGATTGTACGTATATTACACTATCTTTATATTAAACTTAATTATCTAAACCTAGCATATGCATTCTATCTAAATAAAATAAATATCCTAATATTTGTATAATATATAGTATAAAAAATATCTTAATAATCTTCCTAATTATCATATCCAAAAATAAAATATTATTTTTTTAAAATTAAGAATGAGATTTTCTATCCATTGATTATAGTGATATAATTGTAAGTACATTACAATATCTTTATATTAAAATTAATTATTTTGCCAAAAACTATTTTTAATAAAAGATGTGGTGTGGTCCAATCTAAAAACGATATGTGTCGTTTAATAATTTTTATAACCTCCGCTTTAGTATATAGTTATGATAGATAATCCTAAATTTTTTTGCTCAAGATATGTATCATTTTTATTCCATGTATATGGATTTTAAAGTGGGAATGGCTTTATAAAAAGAGGTGGGTTAATATTTATCTATATGTGCATAAACAATAGTCTATATGTGCATCATTTTTATGTAGGGTGTTGTGCATAAAAAAAAACTCACCGACGTGTATCAATTTTTACATGTATACAAAAATGTCTATGTATGCATAAAGAAAAGCCTATATATGATGACTTTCTTTCTAGGGTAATGTAAGCAAACGAAAAGCATATTTGCATTGTTAAGTTGAAGTGTAAGTCGATCCTTGTTCACACAAGGCATTTTGAGTAAACCTCGAAAGGTAATCTCGTGAGTAGACCCATAAGGGTAATCTCGTTGGGTGTAGGCCCTAAGGCAATCACCATCGACCCACTTAAACATCTTATTAATTTACTTGGATAAAGGCTACGAGTCGAACGATTAAATCGATCTTTCCTTCAACGTATATTGCCCCTATTCCATGCCAAGGGTTCGTGCAATACCATTGTGGGATAAAACGAACCAAAACGAAACAATAGACGTGTTGGCAAGACACATCTATTAAGAGCAAACGTACCTTATTCGAATTCCATGATTCCGCTTCATTCTTCACTTGAACGAAGTCTTCTTCCCAAGACGTTTGTGGTTCATCCTTCACTTGAACGAACTCTTCTTCCAACGCCTCTTGAGTTTCCTTCTTCACTCTTGTTCGTGAAGATCGATCCATGATACTCTCGCACACACTTGTGTTTGATCTTGTGAAAACTCACTCCAAACAACGCCTAGTCTTACTCGACTATATGTGTCTTCTTCTTGCCGAATTTGTGTGGACTTAAGACTGATTTTTTGTGTGTCTTCTCTTGTCCGAAATGGACAAGCAACACCCTTTAAATAGGCGTGTAAAACTGTCCAAAAATTGCCCACAATGGCGGTTACCATTCGGTTGTACAAAGGAGAGGCCGAGAGTGATTTTAGGGAAAAGAAGTTGCAACTTCCCCCCTTCTCTTTCCTTGTCATCATAGGCGGCCAACCACCCATCAAATGGAGTCCAAATGGGCGTGTAATCCAGCCAAAAAAAGGCCCAAGAAAAAGCCCAAAAATCCAATCCAAAAGGCCCAAAACTAAAGCCCAAAATGCAAGGCATGACGCCCATGCCAAGCGTCTATGGTTAAGGCCCAACAACCCATAGGCGCGCCCCATGGGCCGGCCCACCAATGCCCACACCTAGCTAGCATAGCTAAGTACCTAGCTAGGTCACTTACCCAGTGTAGCTAGCCCTTAGCTAGTTGAGCTAGCATCCAGCTAGTTGAGCTGGCTTGAGCTCGTTGAGCTGACTTTTAAGCTTCTTGAGCTAACTTGAGCTAGTTTGAGCTTCCATGAGCTAAACCCTAACTACATGAGCTTCTTACTAAGCTTATACTATGAGTCTAGAGCTTGTTCAAGCTTCTAAAGCTAACTCTAAGCTAGTTTGAAGCTTCTAAACTTCTTTCTAGCATACATAGCTATGTGCCAAGCTAAACTCAAGCTTTGGTTCTTGCTTAGAGGATTCACCAAGATTAAGTTAAGCTTCCTAACTTCATTAGAGTATGCACAAAGCTAAAAGACTCTAAACACAAGCTCAAAACCATACCTTAGCTCTATTGCAACCACTCGACATCTCGAGCCTTAGCCCTAGGCACGCCGCACACTCATCGCACACCCCTTAGGTGCGCCGCTAGCCACACGCAGCCTTGGCCGTGCCATCTGATACGTGACCGCCTCGGATTACTCCTCGTTGATCAAGTATTTAACCACACAGGATCCCGATCTTGCTAGTAACACAATTTCCAACCTAATTTGCCTTGAAAGTTAGAACCTTGGTGAACAAGTATCTCGAAATATCAATGAATGGTGAAAAACGAATCTGATTTGAAGGGTTAAGATAATTAAATAGATAGTTCAATTGATCGAATTGGATCTAACGCTAAATTCAATTGATGAACTAAGTTTGATCTTTAATAATCAAACTAGAACTAACTTAATTAATCAAATTAACAAATCAAATCTGAATTGAAAGAAAACGAATTGGTAATGATGATCGTAAAGATTGAATGCATGAACAATAGTTGCTTTAATGGCCCATAAACTAGATAAGCCAATATGGGTTTATCTAATTCAGGCTGATTTTTATTGAATGAAAAACAAAGCTATTTAAAGAAAATACAAGGTAGAGTTGTCTTGGAGAATAAGTCAAGGAGATCAGCTCTAGAAGGGTAGAAAATTCCTTTTCTTGTTTTCCAAGATAACATATAATAATATAAAAACATCTATCTAAGTCGCCTTACCATAAATAAATCAAATAAGTAATTATCTGACTTATTTAGATAAGAAAACTAAAAAACTAATCCTAAAACTCAAAAAGATAAAAATAATAATAAAACAAGATATATTTCAGCCCTAACAAACTCCTATGACCGAAATTATCATAAATATAATATCTAGAAATAGATAGAATTAAAACTAAAGATAAGATCCCCGTAAGACTTGAACAATTCTTAGTAATTCGCATATTTTGCCCCTTTGCTGTTGGATTCTGAATTCGATGTAAACTACAAAGTTGTAGATCTTTTAATTATCTATCCAACGCAATTTGAACGGACTTGAGATCAATTTTCTAGCCCAAGTTATGTCCATTTTACTGAGCATTGTTTTTAATTTGACGGGCTTCTTAACTTTCCGAACTTTCAAGACTTCATCCTCTTCCTTGGTGGCCTTGGACGCCATTGATTAACATAATCAAAGGACAATATGTAATCCATGAAAACCTTTTTGAACTTGAATGCACGGGACCTTAGTAAAGGTCTTGGTGTTTGGCCTCTATTCATCTTTGACGAATCATTGACTCTGATCCTCCTTTGATCTGTATCATTCTCCCCCACTTGGCCTCGAATCGTCCTCGATTCGACGTTGTATGTAGATGCAATGGGAGATTCATTAATTAATAATTTGAAATCAGAAAGAGACGGACCCGTGGAAGTATCCAAGATATGTATTGCTTGTATGACTGAATTTGATGCGGTGTCGATGGCCAATGGCTCTTCATCAAGAGTAGGATTCTCTTGATAAACTTCTTCTAAGACTATCGGTTCTCCACACGAATCAAGAGAAATCACTACGTCTTCAATAAGTTCATCTTAAATAGACAACTCTTCATGCTCCTCTTGATGCAAAGACTCATCAGACATATCTAAAGACTCGTACTTGCGATTAGGACAAATATTATCAAGATGGCCTCTTCCTTGACACAAGAAGCAATGAAGATCTCGTTCTCGAATCAAGGATCGGATTGGAGCTCTCTTTTGGCAAGCAGGAGCACAAGCTTCTCTATATTGTCTATGCAACTCTTCATCATTTGTAACATAGATCTTTCGCATTACAAACTTCAGTTGGTCCCAGTTTGGAATTGGGATCAAACCTTGACGTCTTCTAGATTGACATATTCATAACCAAAAGGAACGGACAGAACCAACAAGGTAGTTAGTCACCCAGGGAAGGATATCCCATTCATCATAACCATAGTAGTCAAGGTAGTAATCAACATCTCGCTCCCATGCCAAGTAATCACCCAGTCCATACTCAACAGAAAAAGGCTCAATCTTGGAAGGTCTTTGTACCATTGGAGTTGGATAAACATCATAATATGGATCACACCAATACATCTTAATCCTGGCTTAACATGTGGCTCTGATACCAATTGATATGGAATTATCTCCTCGATTGCTCAATTGACAATTCAGTTTGTGAAGTACTATCCATTCGAATTCAATCGTTCTTCATTGAATTTAGTGAGAGTCGAATTGCTTACGCCACAAGTAATTGAGTTTGAGCAATTTAGGTTGGAAAGAGAATTACTTGTCAAGATCGGGCCAAAACAAGACCGAATTGTCATCATCGAGCAATCGAGGAGATAATTCCATATCACCATCGTCGCGCCATTGGCGCGCCCCGACCACTGATGCTTGAACATCAAGACCGAGCATGAGGCGCGCCCCAACCTTCCGTGTCTCGAACCTCGAGATCGAGCACTTGGCGCGCCGAGCCCTTGCACCATGCCGATGCATCGTGCCACTTAACGAGCAACGACACCTCCACGGCGCGTCCTCGCCTAGTGCCGTGGCACACGAGGTTCATTCCTTGGTGTTGGCTTGCCTTAACTTTGGATCTTTCTATTCATGACAACTCTTATTTTCATTTCATGGCAAGTCATATATGTCAATACCTCAATCGACATTATTCTTATGACTTATTAACCTCAACATGCTCTCAATGAGATTTAATGACTTTACACAAATCACCAACAATATATGCATCATTTTTTTTCATAAGGTGTATAATAAAGTGTCACCTTAAAGAAATTAACTTGACGATGATCAATGTCGAAGATTGACGGTCAACACTAGATATCGGCTTGACGAGTCATTGTGAATGGTTTAACAGGTCACCAACGCATTTAAGTGATCATATGACATGCACATTACCCCTTAAATGATTATTTTGTTTCACTTGTACACTTATTCTCATGTGAGCGGTGAGCCTCAACCATATATATATATATCATATTACCATTATTTAATCATTTCTATGGAGTACTTGAAAATTAAATTACCATGTTTTTTGTGATATGATAATAAAATGCTAAAAGCAAGAGAGATAAGCACTGAGCGAGACTCGATCAAACGCGGACTAGCCCACTGAACCTGACTAAAAACGCGGGCTTAGGCACCATTTGACCGGATCTAGATGGGTATGTGGGCCAGACATGGGGTAGCAACTTAGGCCCCCTTTGACCTGCCTGCCTATAATATTTATAAATATTTGTTTTATAAAACCAATAAATTAAACCTAGATGATATATATGATTTATATATCATGATGCATCATTGTAGAACGAGTAGTTTTATGCTTTCAAATTTTCATATATTGTAGTATATTGATTATCTAGTGTACTTTGAAAGGATTGTTTATATGCGTAGTATTTGTTGAAATTTATTTAAGTTGTATAATTTATTTTGATATATGCTAAAGGCAGGATAATGGACACGTATTATTGCGCATGACGCATGGCTCGGCCGGTTAAGACCTCAGCACTTGTGCATGAGTTCTTTGGTTCGAACCCTCAGGACGGAGGTTTGTCCCTTTTCTCTTAAAAACCGGATAGTAACCGGTTTTCACCGTTTAGAGATGCTCTAGGCTAGTCCAAGTAGTACTTGGGCTACCCTAATTTTTACCAAATCAAAAAAAAGGACACGTATGATTACTTCTTATCAAAAATAAGATTTGGGAGGGGGTGGGAAGCCCAACCCGACCTTGTAGGCGGATATGAACAATGTGCTAGGCCCCCCCGAGCTCTTGTTTGATCATATATGTCTATACGAAATACGTCAAAAATATGACTTCGGAAAGGGCTCGTAAGAAATAACCACGAGATGAAAGCTTGCTCGCCCAAGTTCTTCATATGTAGAGTTCTCACTTGGAGAAAATGATCATTTTGTTCAATTTTGCAGTGTGTTGGTTTACTCAAACCGGATGGTCGAGTTTGTTTTTAAAACGGATGTAAATTATTTCAAGGCCTTATAATGTGCATTAAATCAAACTACAACATAATAAACTTTGATTTCGAGATGCCCAAACTCAAGCCTTGGCCTACTTAAAATACGATCAGGCCTATAAACGTTCCTATAGCTAACAGATTCTAGTGTAATAATATTTATTTAATTATTATGAAATTTCTTGCATAAACTTCTTATAATGATGTAGAAATTCAGCCCACCTTAAAATCTAACCCGAATCTATGTATATATATAAAAGACGTAAGGAATAAGACCACCACGTTACGCCACCTAGGATTTTCCTACGTGTCGTTCCCACATTAAGCCACCTAGGATTTTGCCACATAGGATTTTTTATTTTGAGAATTTATATATGTTGATATTATTTGAGGATAATATAGAAAAGATAAATTAATCTAGGAAAGATTCTATCTAAAATAAAGATGTTTTCTAATGTTAAATCTTAAGTATTAATGTTAAATATTTGATATGATAATTTATTTAACTTAAAAAAATTATATCTAAAATAAAATAAACTATAAAAGCATTAAATATTTGGTAAAATATTATTTATAATAATTTATTTAATTTATTTAATATTTAGTAAGATTTTTGAAAAGCATAATGAATTTTATTCAAGATAATTACATGAATAAGATAATTTATTCTTTTATGATAAAAAATATTATTATAAAACATTAAAAAGAAATTACCTACTGTAGTTTAATGTCACGTGGTGGCTCCGAACATGTCATCTCATTACATTATAATCTATAATATACTAATATATAATTAATCAATATATATATATAAATATATATTAAAGCTAAATCTTTTCACCTTATATTTAAAAATTAATTTTTATTTATATTAATTTAGCCTTTTCAATCAAATTCTTTCTATCTAATTAAATAATTTTTTAAATTCATAATTTAATTAAAAATAACAAAAATAATTCTATCTTTATCTATTAAAAGATTTATCTTAAATCAAATTTTGATAAAAAATTAAATCAATATCCAGATAATTACTTGCCTAAATTAAATTTTGATAAAAATAAATATATTATATTTTCCTTAATTTCCTTTTGGCTTATTCATATAAATATAGAAGATTTTTTTATCTATAAAAAATTTAGTCTTTATTCATCTTTTCTTATTAATTATTTTTTTAACTTTTTATTTAAAATATTTTTAAATAATTGAATATGATTAAAATAGTTATAAGAATTTAAATTATTTTTACGCTTTTATCTATTTTGTAAAAGAGTAATTAAAATAATTTATATTTATATTTTTCCATAAATAAATTTTCCTTAAGCCATCAAAATCGTGTAGGGCTCATTTTAATAATTTTGGCTTTGTCTCACATTATAACAAATGTAAAATTTTATATAAAATATTTATAATAAATAAGTTGTTTTTATTTTTTTATATTAAGTTAAAATCACATTAAGTAAATTAAGTATTAAATCCATATAGTCGTGCATGACACGACGGGTATAACTAGTAAATAGACTAAAACCCGGTCTAACTGTCTAAGTCAAGTGATAATCAGGTAACAGTACGTAGAATATTTTGTGGATCGGGTTGAATATGGGTGTCTGCATCGAGCGCGCCACTTCATCTATCGCGCCACTTCACCTACAAGGACGGACATAGGGGTGGGCTGGGGTCCTAAAAAAATAAAAATAAAATAAAAAATAGTGTAAATTTAATATAAAAATATAAAAAATAAGTTAAATTTATTAATAAATTAGGCAAATTAAGGTAATATAGCCCACCCAAATTTTTTTAGTGAAAATTAGCCCACCCTAAAATAAATTCCTGCGTCCGTCAATCACGGCCAAACCATCCATGCAACTTGTTTCATCCGTCTATTATTCATATATTTTTTGGTCAAGTCTATTATTTATATATATATATAATTGTTTGTTTAATAATTATTTGATAATATATTATTATATTTGTGAATAAAACTATCATTTTTTCTCTTTTTTTATGTTTTTATATGATTTATTTTTGACAATATTATAGCTTTATGCTTATTTTTTCATGTGATTATAGCTTTTTTATCTATACTAGTTGTATCCGTCGTACCATGTACGACTACGATTCAGTATCTTATAGACATTATAAATAGGATATTAATAAATAAAAATAAATATAAAATTTTATATCAGTGATTTATTGCTCGTATAATGTATAATTTTTTTAATCAATATAAATGATTAAATTTAATGTTAAGAATGATATATTAATAAGAAAATTAGAAAAGTATAATACAATTTTTTTCAAATTCAATTTAGGTAATTAATTATCTAGATACTGATTTTTTTATCAAAGCTTGATTTAAGATAAATTTTTTACATAAATAGATAAAAAGATAAAGATAGAATAATTTTTGTTATTTTTGATTAAATTTTGAATTTAAAAATTAGTTTTCACATAAATAGATAGAATTTTTTTAATGAGATAGACTTAATTAATATAAATAAAAATTAATTTTAAATATAAGATGGGGCCAAAATTAACTTGGTGGCTCAAAATTTAGGCAACTAATTATCTAGATATTGAATTTTTTTTTATCAAAATTTGATTTAAGATAAATCTTTTACATAATTAGATAAAAAGATAAAGATAGAATATTTTTCTTTAGTTTTTAATTAAATTTCGAATTTAAATTTTTTTCACATAAATAGATAGAAAAGAATGTCAATGAAAAAACTAAATCAATATAAATAAAAATTAATTTTTAAATTTATGGTGGGGCCAGAATTTACGTGGTGACTCGAAAAGGTATAACTTTAATATATAGTTCTAGATTTTCTTATCTTATTAGATTTTGATAGATTTTTACTAAAAAAATAAGAAAAATATCTATAAAAGATAGATAGTAGATAGATATC